>OY728138.1:862728476-865260976 GCA_963277665.1 Viscum album
AACAAACATAAAACAAACCCTTTACCCCAGTAAACAAAAAACATAAAACAAACCCTTTACCCCTGCACTAAACAAATGCCACTAAACAGACCATTTACGATGTTTGAAGTGTAGAACAAAAAAAACATAAAACAAACAAAGGGTTCGATAATCCAACATCAATAAATCTAATTTATCTAAAATCAAAACATCAAACATAAAATAAAAAAGTAAGAAAACTAAAACTAAGGTAACGCTTACTAATTTGAAGTGTAGAAATAACAATTTGTTTGATTGGAAAAGGATTCGGCTGGGAGGTGTTTTGTGGAAGATAAGACTTCAGGAGGAGGTCTGGAATAGATCTGTAGTCGGGCCAACTGGGAGCTGGGGCGCTAGGTTTGAACAAACCATTGGGAAATCTTAGGAATATATACACATTGCCAACGGTTTGAACAAACTGTTGGAAAATGTGGCTTCTTTTACACTATAGAAACGGTTTCTTCAAAATGTTGCTATAGCACCCTTGGGAAAACACCAAATACTAGTAGTGACTTATATTAAGTACAAATCATTGGGTGGTTTCCTACCGAGATTCATCTCACACCCTACATGGGTCCTTCGGGGCACTTGTAGAATTTATGGCTTTACGTACAAGTAAAGGATCAACTTCATGCGTTGGATCATAGTGTTGTTTGGCGTAGAGATTGGTATGGACCCTGAGGTCATGGCTAACTGGAGTTTTACTTTTGTTAAGTTTTCCTTTTTAGCATCAACACACTTATTTTGTACGTAGCTATAGTGGTTAGCCATGGGTACCCTTTTTGTATATCGATATGTATGACCAGATATGGATGCATGCTTGGTTTTCTTTAGTGGATACAAGTGTTTATCATGCTATTCTATTTAATTTATGCTATAGTTGTTTCTATATCACTTCTGCTATTTTATTTATATGATATTGTTGTACTTCTGCTCTCTGAGTTTGGTTCGAGTCTGCTGAATCATTTATTTCCGCAGCATGTTATATTATTATACTCGAACCAATACCATTATCTATTCCCAATGGGTATAGCCTCACCACTATACCTATTTACATCCTCGCTGCTAGTCAGAAGCCTTTGACATTCAGGGAGATGCATCTATGGTTAGTAACACCTAACCCGATAACACTGTTCGGGTGGCTGTTCAGGTCTAGGACGTTATAAAGTGGTATAAAAGGCAGGTTCCTAACTAAGAATTAGTAACTGCTTTTGTCTGGATACTAATGAGATCAAGACTTCCTTTCTTTTCTACTGGTTTACTATTTGGAATATGGTAGACTGGAGATAGGTTGAAATTAGAACTGGATTTCTAGCTTGTGCTTGGGTTCCTGTAGCCCCAGGTATGAGGGACGGACCAAGTTGGCTTGGGTGGGAATTTCTATTTTTCTTTTACTCAAATTATAGTTTATATGGTTTCCACCTTGGGGGATCACTTGGTTTGTGATGTTTATTGATTATAATGTGTGACCCTTGACCTGGTACAGTAACAGAGAGTTGGACCTTGGCCCGGTAAGGTAAGATGTGGTTGTTTGACTTTTGATAGGCACATTTTTAGGGTATTTAAATTTCATATATGCACATATTCTTTGTGAAGGGATCATACCATGTGATATATGTTAATTTCCATGTGAAAAGGTAAAATGCATGATAGAATTTTCTTGTTTTATGCAAAGTGATATTCTATGCTTTAAATTTATGTAAAATTGCTTGTGGCATGAGAATGGATCTGGCTCTTATACGAGTAGGTAGGTATTATGGTTGAGGTGATTCTTATCACAAGGATTGGGTGACTAGGTCATCAGATTGAGGCAATGATGGTTTTCAGAATGGGTATGGCCCAGAGATTTTGTGATACTTGGATCTATTGAGGGCGGGTAAGGAGTCCATGAGGTTGAGATGCCATGGGGAATGGTTACGATGAGGGAGAGTAAGGTAGTTGTTATGTGATGACTCTTTATTACTTTCCTTATATGTGTTATATACATTGTTATATATTTGGGTTGTCTGACCATTTATGGTATTCAACGGGTTCCTCTTAGATGAATCAGATGGAGTATTAGGCAGATGATGATACAGTACCGTAAGAGAATGATCAGGTTCAAAACCCTAAGGGTTAGGTAGAGCATGATTTGCAGGTACAGGCTTAGGGACAAGATTAAGTTCAGGATCTAGTGCAGGCACGGTAGCTATTGGGTTTGACAATGTTCGGGTCGTGGCTGAACAAGCAGCTCTAAACTAGTCTAGTGCATGTTTGGTAGGGGATCAATAGACATGCTCAGGGAACATAGCCCTCTATGGGTTACATTACTCCGAAGTTCCAATCACAACACCTACCATTTTTTCAGGGTGAGGTTGGTCCATGGTAGGATGAGAACTGGATAAAGAGCATAAAGATGATCTTCGAGTAGCTTAAGACACCTCCAGAGTGGAGGGTCAAGCTAGTGACATATATGCTCAGAGGACCAGCGAAGCACTGGTGGGATGTGCAGGTTCAATATCGCAGACATAAGGGCCTGGACTGGAAGGACTTTGAGGACAGATTCTTAGAGCACTTTTTCCCAGAGATACTGAGGGTGAAGAGATCTTGGGAGTTCTTGAGCCTTTAGCAGGGTGACATGTCCATCATTGACTATATAGCTACTTTCACTGAGTTGTCTCTCTTTGTAATGGGTATGGTAAGCGATGACACCTCGAGGATGAGGCACCTCGAAGATGGCTTACGACATGCCATATGGGTGTAGGTAAACATCTTTAAGTTGTCCTCATTATCAGAGGTAGTGAATTAGGCACTCATAGATGAGGGTAGCCTGATGGAAAAGTCTCACGTGGGCCGAGTGACAACTTTAGGTGATGGTTCAGATGGTAGGAAATGAGGTCGGGATGAGTTCCAGTAGGGTGGTCAGGTCAAGGACTCAGTTGGACCACCATACGATAGTTCAACAGTGGTTTTCTTTCAGTGTCCATAGCCAGGGCATGTTCGGACTCAATGTGATAGGCCTCCAAAGGAATGCTGGGCATGTGGACTGGTTGGGTATCTCGAGATGTTTTGTAGGAACCCTTCTTAGATAGCTAGAATTCATGGAGCAGGATAGACTATAGCATTTGAGTTTCGATCAGGATTAATTCTAGGTGAGGATAGCTAAGGTTTAGCTGGACATGGAGGACGTGGAAGAGACAGTGGGACCCATCCATGAGATCAGTGGCTGGTGACTAGTGCATCACCATAGGGAGGATAGGCTTCATGCAACCGTGTTTCAAGCTAGGTGCATGTCACAGAGATTCTGGGGAATGAGAAGGCTAGTGAGCTGACAAAATTCAGAGGTACGCCACGGGTGTGGACATGATTTTATTTTGCTTTTTTTGACATGTCTTATTGAGTCATGTCCATTTTGAGTGCACGAGGTGCACAGGATATAGATAGATAGACCAGACACTGGTCAGTAGATTGGCACCATCTTAGGTGCGTGAGGTGTTTGGAATCAAGAGCATCATTTGATGTGGGTTACTTAAGGTTATTAGGCATTAGGAGCATCGTTGGATGTAGGTTACTTGACATGCTTAGGCATCGGGGCATCCATGGGATGCGGGTTACTTGAGGTTCCTCAGGTATCAAGGCATCAAGGATGCATGTTTTGATTAAGGTGTGAGGCACCGAGTTGTTTTGATCATCCATTGGATGCGGGACCTCATTGTTCCATGGATGTTATGGGATCGAGGCAGGCACCGATACGATGCGGGAAATGTTTGGGTGTCGGAAGCAACACGGGAGAACCTAATGAGGTGTATAGGTGACGAAAATCACATGAGGACCATGGGTCCAGGAAATAGGTCGATGGACCTTTGATTGATTTGAGATTTGGGCTAGATTTTTTCCGGAGTGTTCCTTTACCACTATTGTAAGGGAAATTCAGGGACAAATTTCTTTATGGGGGGAAGTTTTTAAGAACCCAGTTCTTCCTTTGAGGGACGGGTTTTTTTTCAGGTTGTTTTTAGAAAACAGGATAAAATTGGGCAAGTACTGAAATTAGAATATCACACAACTTGACATAGGGTTACATGCCATGTAATCCCAAGTACATGTTGTGTAATCTCTAGACGTGTAAGGGGTATACATGGTGTGTAGGGATGTTAGTAGAGGATTAGAGGACCAAACCAAGTACACGTTGTGTACTTCCTAGTACACGCCGTGTAGTCATGTCGGCCAGAACTGGAAAGTAGGTTAGTGAAATTCAGACCTCTTTAAAACAGTAAAAGAACCTACACAACATATAGTCCCATGTACATTCCGTTTAATTTGTAAATTTTTATTAAAATGGGTAGTGGCCTCGTTTTGCATCAGTGGACATAACCTCCTCACCCGGGTACACAAACCAGTCATTCGGAACTCGTTTTTACTTCGGATTCTTCATCTTAAGTCCAAATTAGACATCTTCAGATCCATTGGAACCCCACCAGTAAGATCTTGATTCATATTGAGCCGTTATTCATGATTTTGTTTATCGACCAAGTTATAAGTGTTTGAGCGTTTATGCTTGTTGTGTAGATCTACCTTGTTCTAGACCGAATTAGAGGTTGGTACTGGATGAGGATTACCATACGAGTACAAGGTAGGTAGTGCATACTTCGTTTTGTGTTTTTTCAAACATTTGGGGGTTGTGGATTTTAGCGCAATGATGGGTTTTTGAGTGGAATCCTATTATTTCATTTTAATTTGATTATTATACCTTGTGGGATGCTGTTGGGTATTCCCTTAGTTGTTATTCTTGAGAAAGGTTGGGCGATAGGTTGTTTCTCATTGAGTTATTTTGGTCGGGGGTGATAAAATAGTTTTAAATGAATTATCTTAATTTATATTTGTATGTTTATTTTTTAATCTTGCTTAATCTTGTTAGAGGCATTCAAGACCTCAGTGCTACTATGTGATGGCTGGTAGTTAGTGAAACTCAACTATTTAAATTTAATTGCCTATTTACAATTATTTTAATGTGATTATATATATGTAATGGTTGAGATTACATATGATGATTCTCTTGATATTGTGGCTGGATTGGGCCGAGGTTGAATGGCATGTCCATCGAGATTGGGTGATGTTGATCATAGTTTAGGTGAGGCCTAGATTTTCTTGGGTGGTTTTGACCATAGGATTGGGTGTCATGGATGTCAGTTTGAGGTAGTGTGACTGTCAGGTTGGGCATGGATTAGGATACTTGGAAGGCATGGCCATCGGATTTGAGCGACATGGTCACAGTGACACGAGGTGTCAAAGATGGTGTGGCTTGGGTTCTTATTTTGTTGATTGTTGCTCACATGTGATGGGAAAAATCTGCTTGATTCATGTGAACATACGTTGACTCTGTGATGAGGTGTTTTTTACCACTTGTGTGGGTAGAGTCCCCCAATAGTTTTGGTTTAGGTACTATTGATTTGGGGGGTGCTTGTTGTAGGAATCCACATGGAAGGTGAGGAGCCTTCGGTTGGTAACGATGAGGCTACCGAGTTGGGGGATGAGGATCACTGTGATTGAGGACAGACATCGTTGTTCCTCCAGTTATTTATTTGAGGCCATACATTATTATTTTTTTGGTTACTATTTGAAGACAGACATCATTGTTCCTCTGGTTTTCGTGCCATGGGCAGACGTGAGCTTTAGACAAGGGTCCATGGGACCAGATTACTTCTGTTTGGGCATGCCTTCGAGACATCGGTACTTGAGAAATGTGGTTTCTGGAGGTACATGGTGTTAGTTTATATAATTTAGGTGGATCATGAGGGTTCATCTGAGCTTTGTGACTATAGGGGTACCTTGGGCCATGGGAGATTGGCTCTCTTTGCTTCTGAGATTCCGGTATTGGCTGAAGTAGGTGACACTCCCTGGTGGCTGCTAAGCACCAGTGGAGGTTGAGTTTATTTATTACATCATACTATTTACTTTTATTGAGATGAATTTATTCTTAAACACTTATATTAGGTCTTCACCATTGGGTGGTATCCTATTGATATTCATCTCACACCCTACACAGACCCTTCGGGATGCGTGTAGACTTTATGGCTTTATGTAGAGGTAAAGGATCAGCTTCAGGAGATGTATCGTAGTACTATTTGGCATGGAGATTAGAATGTACCTTGAGGTCATTCCTAGATAGAGTTTTATTTTTTTAGTTTTCCTTTTCATCATCAGCATGATTATTTTGTATGTAGCTACAATGGTTATCCATGGACATCCTTATTGTATATAGATATGTATGATCTGGTATGGATTCATTCTTGTTTTGTTTAGTGACTATAAGTTTTTATCATGATGTTCTATTTACTTTCTGCTGTAGTTGTTTCTATATCACTTCTGCTATTTTATTTATATGATATTTCTTTACTTCTTCTCTACGGGTCTGGTTCGAGTTTGCTGAGTCATTTATTTTCATTGCATGTTATATTATTATACTTGGACTAGTACTATTATCTATTCCCAGAGGGTATAGCCTCTCCAGTATACCTTTTTACACCCTCACTTCTAGTCGGTAGCCTTTGGCGTTCAGGGAGGTGCACATAAGGTTAGTAACACCTGACCCGATAGCACTGTTCGGGTGGCTGTTTAGGTCTGGGATGTTACATGAATACTCAAGGTGTTGTGATAGATGCATTCATATTGTAGGTATTCCCTCAAAACATAATTATTTTTATCCCACGTATTTATGTACTGTGCATGATGTGGCCTTCAGTTGATATCCTGCCTATTTATTAACTTCAGGGAAGGAAGTGTTGATAGCAATTTCAATGATAATAGAATACATTGAACACATCCAAATCGATGAATAACTCTATTTGATACGTGTCACTCAATAATATGAAATTTCATTAGAATCACAACAACTCTAGAATTGTCGATCCTAATAGTGCAATATGCAGGAAGCTGGTCAAAGTGACCTCAATACAACTACCATTAAATTTGAAATGAAAAATTACTGTTAAAATATTTTGTTATTAATTTCCAAAAAACTATAATATTTTGAAATTGATTACTTTATATAAGAATATATATATGTACAGTAATGGGTAGAAGACTCCACCTATAATGTATAATAGGGAAAGTTCTAGATAACAATCAATTCAATAGTTTTCATAAGTGGTGATGTTGAAGGATTTCATGTTTAGTTTTGTGAAATGCGTTGAAAGGGGAAATGCCATGTGCTAAATAAAATGCAAAAGGGGTTTCGCCCTTTAACACCTCCTACGCATCACCAATCGGAGATAAAAGGTGATGGATATTTTTTCCAGCTACCTTGGTTGGTGGCTAGTGAACTAACCGTATCCACCATGGAGGACTTCCATCTTAGGTGGCTATCATATTTGAAGTACATAGTTTGGTGGGGATTGGTGGGTGGGAGTTGTATAAAACTTCAATTGACACCTCCCACCATGGTTATTTAAAGAAGGCCAAGGGGAGCTTCCTTCATCATCATTAGACCCGAGATAGGGATCTCCATTATTCTGGAGATCCTTGAGAGATCAATGTGAGAAACAAAGGGAGGTGTGGGAGGGGTGCATTGTAAACTTTGTTCTTATTGAAATAAAAGTATTTTTTCCCTCCATGCACAACAAGTGGTATCAAAGGTAGTTCTGGTGCAACGGCGGTGAGCAGTTGAGTTTTTCCAGTGACTGGAAAATTTAAGTTTCTCAAAATCTAGTTTTGAATAAAGATTCTAAAATTCCATGGAGAGCCAATTCCAATGGCGCAAACAACATCATAAATGGAGCTAAAACAAGATTCCTAGGCTCGGTCAAAGTTCGGTCAAATCTCAAGTGTTACAGTACCCCCTTACAGAAGAAGAAGGTTCTATTCTGGCACTAAAAACATTTTTGGCGAGTTTTCAGTAGGTGCTCTAGCATGCCACATCAATGTCACATTATCGCCATGTCATCACCACATCATCATATGATCTTGGCCGTTGATACTGATTTGGCCATATCTTGATCAATCGGTGTCCGATTTTGACGATCCAGGAGCCGATTCCATCATTTTCGACTATTTCAGACTCAACGGTGAGATCTATTTTTCCAGATTATTCACCAATTTTTTAGAATTAAAATTCCATGGAGGGACCATCCATAGGAGGTGGTTGAGGGGCCAGAAACGGATTCCAAAGCTAGAGAAGGTCTATCGATGGTAGGAGAACATCATACAAATGCTACCATTGTGGAATGATGAAATAGATGAAGAAGATCTGTTGAATTTTTCTATAAGAAAAGGGGTAAAGTAGCAATCGACAAAGAAGAAATGGAGACGCGCACGTGACAGTCTCTGTAGAAATCACGCTTTAATCCAAAGATGAAGAAGAGACATGATTTCATACATCAGGCCATGAAACAGAATGGGTGGTCAATACTACAACATCATACCACACAACTTTACATCATGAGTATTTATTGACTTATCAAGCTGGTGAATTTGGTGCAGTCAATATGGGAAATAAAAGTTTGGTAGAGATTATTGGCATGGGTGATATCCAAGTCAAGGCAAACATTAGACACATAATCACCTTGAAGGATGTTCAACATGATCTAAGCCTTTGGCTCAAACTGTTATCAGGTATAACCTTTTATCAATAATGCTATGAAAACATCTCCAACAATGGAGCATGGAAGATAACAAAATGATCCATCATCATTACTTGAGGACACATATGCGGTGCATTGTACAAAACTCATGTGAAGATATGTGCAGACAGCCTCAACACGGTGGAAGGAGACACATCTTCCAATATATGTCATAGAAGACTCAGACACATTAGTGAAAGAGGTTTATCTACCCTGAAGACGAATAAGTACATAAATATTAACAAGGATGCAACAGTTGATCCTTATAAATATTGCTTCTATGGGAAGTAGCATAATGTCTTATTCAATACTACTTTTTCAAATAAATCATAGTTGTTGGATCTCATGCACTCTGATGTATGCAGACCCATGGAGGTGGATTCATTGGGAGGTAACAAATATTTTCTATCCTTTATCGATGATGCATCTCGAAGGGTGTGGGTGTTATTGAAAATGAAGGACCAAGTACTAGACTACTTCAAGATGTTCCATGCCATGGTGGAGCGTGAAACTAGAAGGAAGTTGAAGTGTCTTTGTTCATACAATGGTGGAGAGTACACATCCAAGGAATTTGATGCCTATTTTAGAAGTTAGGGAATCCAAAATGAGAGTATAGTCCCACGCACCCACAACATAATTTAGTTGTAGAAAGGATGAATAAAACCATCACGAAAAAGGTCAGAAGCATGATGAGTTTTTCTAAGATCCCTAAGACATCTTAGGGAGAAGCTGTTTAGGTTTCATGTTATCTCATCAACAGATCACTGTCGGTCCTGCTAAATTTTAAGATTCCACAGAAGAAATGGTCTGGTAAACATCCCTCTTACTCTCATTTACAAGTATTTGGATTTTTGAAATTTTCACATGTATCCAAGGAGCTCAGGTAGAATCTAGATAGAAGATCTACTCTATGTATCTTCATCGGAAATGGAGATGAAGAGTTCAGATACAAGCTTTGGGAATCGAAGGAGAAGAAGGTGATCAGAAGTAGAGATGTTGTATTCCATGAGAACTAGACGATTGAGGACATTAAAAATCCTAGAATGTCTCGAAGGGAAAGTGTCAAGGAATCAATTCATGATCAAAAACCTGTAACATCATTACCTATCAATGAATAGGAGGAGGTACAAGAAGACTCATCGACAGTGGATCGGGAGGTAGTGAAAGGGGATATTGAGTATGGGGAGACTCAATAATCTCCACAAGAAGTTGCAGAATCATCATTGGATCTAGGTGATGTTGTGCCTCCCAAACCTAACATTTCATAGGTTTGAAGATATTCACGAGAAAGGATTCCATCAACAAAATATTCCGAGTCTGAGTAACTATTACTAACTGATGAGGGGGAACCAGAAGGATACCGGGAAACAATGTCTCATCATGATAAACTCAAGTGGTTTCATGCAATGGAGGATGTGATGAAGTCTTTGATGAAGAACCAAACACACGATTTTGTGAAACTACTCAAAGATAAGAAGGAACTGATGAACAAATGGGTGTTTAGGCTGAAGGAGGATGATGGAAAAAAGATGGTCAAACATAATGCTTGGTTAATTGTCAAGAGATTCCTTCAGAAGAAAGAAGTTGAATTTGACTAGATCTTTTCACCTATGGTGAATATGGATTCAATCCAAGTCATTTTCAGACTGGTAGCTAGCTTGTAATTGGAGCCTGAACAGATGGATGTGAAGACAACTTTTCTTCACAGTGACCTCTTCGAGGAGATCTATATGAAGAAACCTGAAGGTTTTGAGGTTTATGGACAAGAACATATCGTCTGCAAATTGAAGAAGAACTTGTATGGACTGAAGCTGGCTCCCAGGCAGTGGTACAAGAAGATTGACTCATTCATGGTGAGTCGTGGCTATAAGCAGATACAGGCAGACCAATGTGTTTACATCTAGAGATTTTAGGATGTTAACTTTATTGTTATTCTACTTTATATTGATGGAATGTTGATCATTGGAAAGCATGTAGTGAAGATTAGTTAGTTGAATAATGAGTTATCCAAGTCTCTTGATATGGAAAAATTGAGAGTAACTCAACAGATTTTGGGGATGCAGATCATTTGTGATAGAAAGAGTAAGTTTTTATGGCTATCTCAGGAGAAGTATGTTGAACGTTCTCTAAAAAATTTCAGCATGGAAAAAGCCAAACCTATGAGCATTCCTCTTCCTGAACATTTTAAGTTGAGAAAGAGTTCATACCCTCCACCCAAGGAAGAAATCGAGGTGATGGAGATGATACCATACTCCTTAGTAGTTGGAAACTTGATGTACGCTATGGTGAATATGAGACTTGACATTGCCCATGCAGTGGAAATCATGAGCCAGTTTCTCTCCAATCTTGAGAAGCAGCACTGGGATGCAGTCAAGTGGACTCTAAGGCATCTTAAAGGTACTTTAAAGTTATGTTTGTTCTATGGGGGAGATGAATCTATCTTGGATAGCTATATAGATGCATATATGGCCAGATATCCTAATAGCAGGATGTTTATATCAGGATATATCTATAATTTTTTAGGAGGAGCTGTATCATAGCAGTGAAGGTTTCATAAGTGCGTTGATTTATCCATGATAGAAGTAGAGTACATTGCTGCTTCAGAAGCTGGCAAGGAGATGTCGTGGCTAAATCATTTTCTTCAGGAGCACGGATTGAGCCAAAAGGAGTACATAGTTCATTCTGATAATCAAAGTGCTTTGGACTTGAGCAAGAACTCTGTGTACCATTCCTGGACAAAGGACATTGAAATTCACTATCATTAGATATGCAAAGTGATGGAGAAACAACTGCTACGACTAGTGAAGATCCACACAAAGGAGAACCCAAAAGATATGTTAACAAAGGTGGTTTCTCGGGAGAAATTGGACCTTTGCAGATGCTCCAGTGGATTTTAGCTAAAGGGGGAGAATTGATAGATATTTTTTCCAGCTACCTTGGTTGGTGGATGGTGCACCAACCATAGCCACCATGGAGGACTTTCATCTTAGGTGGTTTCCATATTTGAAGTCCATAGTTTGGTGGTGATTGGTGGGTGGGAGTTGTGTCAAACTTGACACCTCACACCATGGCTATTTAAGGAGGGCCAAATGGATCTTCCTTTATCATCATTAGATCCAAGCCATGGAGCTCCATTATTCTTGAGAGGCTTGAGAGGTCCATGTGAGAAACAAATAGAGGTGTGAAAGTGATCCATTGTAAACTTTGTTCTTGTTGAAATAAATGTCATGTTTTCCCTTCATTCATCTCTCTTAGTGGTCAGTGAACCACAACAAAAAGGTTGAGTGTAGAAACTATTTTTCAACAACTGACACTCAATTGTAAAAGTTCTGGGGTGAAAAGTCCAAAAAAAACTTTATTTACAAATAGAACATGGACTGGGCTCTTGACCCACCACCCAATAAAGGATTTTTTTTTTACATTTTTAACTTTTTTCTTCCAGAAAACGGTTAGGGCAAAAGTATTTTTAAAAATGCACCTGAAAGGCGGCATCGGACGCCGCCTTTCCCCTAAATTTTTTTTGAAAATTTTTATTTTTATTTTTATTTTTTTGTTTTGTTTTGTTTATATATATATATATAAACAAAATAAAAAATTTCAGCAGAATTTCTCTGCTATTAAAGATCCAGCACAACAACCATTACAGCAGTCTGGATACTGACAGAAACTCTTACCCATGCCTCCCTTTTATAAGTGGGCTTGCCCTGAAAATCATTTTGCATTTTCGATGTGGGATTCAGGTTCTCCCTTTCCTGCGCATTACATTCTGCATTTCCGATGTGGGATTCTGTTTCAAGTACGTGACTTTGAAATACAATAAAATATAAAATATAAGGCCAATATAAATGAAATTTTAAAAATTGATTAAACATATAATAAATAGTTGAAAACAAAAATAATTTCCTCAAAAATGTTGATGAAAAATAATATATAACCTTTCAAAACCGCCCTACTTGAAACTTCAAAATGTTTCAAGTACATGAATTTGAAAGAATATAAAATATAAACTATAAAACGAATATAATTGAAACTTTAAAAATTGATTAAACATATAATAAATAGTTGAAAACAAAAGGAATTTCTAAAAAAATGTTGATGAAAAGTAATTTATAAGCTTTCAAAACCGCCTACTTGAAACTTAAAATTTTTCAAGTACGTGAATTGGAAAGACCATAAAACATAAAATAGAAGACCAATATAAATGAAACGTTAAACATTGATTAAACATATAAGAAATAGTTGAAAAAAAGTAATTTCCAAAAAAATGTTAATGAAAAATAATTTATAAGCTTTCAAAACCGCCTACTTCAAACTTAAAAATGTTTCAAGTACGTGGCTTTGAAAGATTATAATTATATTACTAATTAACTAATTAATAGTTATATTAATAATTAACTAAATAATTATTATATAAGTAATAATTAATTAGTAATAATTAATAATTAATAATTTAAAGAATAGTTATAATTAATATTTATATTAGTAATTAACTAATTAATAATTACTAATTACTTATAAATAATTATTAATTACTAATTACTAATTATAATGAATAATTATAATAAATATTTATATTACTAATTAACTAATTAATAATAAATAATTACTAATTACTAATTAATTAGTTATAATTATTAATTATATTTCTAATTTACTAAATATTTATTATATATATAATAATTAGATTACTAATTAATTATTGTATAATTAATGATAATATTACTAATTAAATAATTAATTATGACATATTTAATTTTTAATAATAATTAATTAAAAATTATAAAAATTATATTTAATAATAATATTACTAATTAACTAATTAATTATTATATAATTAATAATTATATTACTAATTAACTAATTAATTATTATATAATAATTTTTAATAAATACTAACTAATAATTATGATGAATAATTACAATTTATAATTATATTACTAATTAACTAATTATAAAAAGGGTCTCGACTCTATCTTTCTCAAAAAATTAACTGATTAACTATTATATAATTAGTAATTTTATTACTAATTAACCGATTAGTTATTATATAAATAATGATCAATAAGAACTAATTAACAAATTACAAATTATATAGTTAATAATTATATTACTAATCAACTAATTAATTATTATATAATTAATAATTATATTTCTAAGTAAATAATTAATTATTAAATAATTAATAATTATATTTCTAAGTAACTAATTAATTATTAAATTATTAATAGTTATATTACTAATTTACTAATTATATTAGTAATTAACTAATTATTTATTATATATTTTATTGTTAGTAATTACTAATTAACTAACTAATTATTATACAATTAATAGTTTTATAATTAATAATTATATTAATAATTAACAAATTAATATTTAATTATTAATAATTAATAATTATAATTAGTAATTATAATGAATAATTATAATTAGTAATTATAATTAATAATTAGAATTAATAATTATAATGAATAATTTTAGTTTATAATTATATTAATAATTAATTAATTAACTATTATATAATTAAAAATTATATAACCAATTAACTAATTAATTATTATATAATAATTTTGAATAATTACTAATTATTAATTATAATGGATAAATATAATTTATAATTATATTATTAATTAACTAATTAACTATTATATACTGAATAATTATATTACTAATTAATTAGTTAATTAATAAATAATTAATTATTAATAATTTCTAATTAACTAATTAATTATTATATAATTAATTATTAATAATATTAATTTAATAATTAAATAAATTATTGTATGTTTAATCCAAGTTTTAACTTTAAATTATATTGGTCTTATAGTTTATATTTTAGTCTTTCAAAACTGCATACTTTAATCATTTTAAGTTTCAAGTAGGTGGTTTTGAAAGCTTATAAATTAATTTTCATGAACATTTTTTACGAAATTCTTTTTATTTTTGACTATTTGTTATATGTTTAATCCATGTTTTATGTTTCATTTATATCGGTCTTATAGTTTATATTTTATAGGCTTTCAAAGTCACGTGCTTGAAACATTTTTAAGTTTCATGTTGGTCATTCTGAAACCTTATAAATTATATTTCATCAATATTTTTTATGAAATTCTTTTTATTTTAAAATATTTGTTTTATGTTTAAACCATGTATTAAGTTTCATTTATATTGGTCTTATAATTTATATTTTATAAGCTTTCAAAAAACGTACTTGAAACTTCTTAAGTTTCAAGTAAGTGGTTTTGAAAGCTTATAAATTATTTTTTATCATCATTTTTATGATTTTTTTTGTTTTCAACTATTTTTTATATGTTTAATCCATGTTTTAAGTTTCATTTATATTGGCCTTATAGTTTATATTTTATAGTCTTTCAAAGTCACGTACTTGAAAGAAAATCCCACATCGGAAATGCAAAATGTTCTGTGTAGGAAATGGAGAACCAGAATCCCACATCGGAAATGCAGAATGATTTCCAGGGTAAGCTCTCTTATAAAAAGTAGCCCTGGGTGAGAGCAAAAAAAAAACTCCCCAATATACAACCACATCCAACATTATTATGATCTCCTCCATGGTGTTGATCATAAAAGAGAAAAAAAACTCTCCCAGACTATGGATCTCCTGTTGAATGTAGAACCACCACTAAAAACTAGAACAAAAAACGGGAACCAAGCCAGAGAAGGAAATGTCGACGAATAGGGTTCATATTGAACACCACCACCATCTGCCCACAACCATGGAGATGAAGATGAACATGATGACTATGATGAGTGGGTTTAAGTGATCGCGGTAGCCTGAGGGCCTTGAGAATGCATTCGTGTTCCAGTTCCACTAGCATCGCATCCATGGACGGAGGCTTCATCCCCTGCGGCATCGACAACCACGACTTCCATATGGCATCTCCGATGGTTGCGTCTATGCTCTCCATCGACTACCCGCACATAAAAAAACTTCACTCATATAGGATATGAATCTTGATTCCCAAGGAACCATTAACAAAATTTGATCTGAAAACAAGATTTGAATTTAAAATTCAGGTGCATGAAGATAAAACTGGAAGAAGGGACAGCGACACCCATGGCTGGTGCAAGTGGGGGTATCCCTGCTGCGACTGCCACCCCATTACCGCATCTCTGCACGTCCCTCCACTTTCATCTTATTATTACATAAAGCATCCCACCATTGTAAATTGTAACCCCCCTACCCTTCAAACTGGAAGAATATGGGAAGAACTTCCTTACTGATAATGGCGAAGCTTGTGGGAAACATGGTGCTCCTCGAAGTGGCATGACCCCGACTGGAACCTGCACCACACAATCATATATAAAATAAAGCATTCTCTTTTCATCTTTTTAGGGTTTTCAACATATAATTTGGGTCAAATGTGTGGGTGGTGTTTTTGTCATTTTATACCTACAGGCATGGACAAATCTATCCACATAGTTAATATTTTAAAGAATGCGAACCCACTAGACCTCCAAATGAAATATACTAAAATGTTGGGCAAATTTGGAAGGTGGGGGCAATTTTTTTTAATTAAAGGGGCAAGGGTTATCTCCAAACCGAATTGTCCCTTTTTCTCCTTCATAATTGCCGCACCTCCCAAATAAAAATAATAAATACATAGACGTATATATATATTAAATATATATATAATAAATATATAATCATAAATATAATAAATATAATAAATATACATATAATAAATATAATAAATATATAAATGTAATAAATATATTTATTACATTTATAATAATATATTTATAATTATAATAAACATATAATCACAAATATAATATAATTAATATAATAAATATATAAATATAATAAAATATATAAAAAAAATATAAAAAATACAATAAATAGATAATAAGTATAATAAATATAAAATTAAAAATATAATAAAAATATAATTATAAATATAATAAATATATTATTAATATAATAAATATATTATTAATATAATAAATATATTATATATGTTATAAATATATTATAAATATATAATCGTAAATATAATAAATATATAATCATAAATATATTATAAAAATAATAAATATATTATAAATATAAAATATAATAAATATATAATTAAAAATATAATAAATATATAATTAAAGAAATAATAAATATATAATCATAAATATAATCAATATATAATTATAAAAATAATAAATATATTTAAATAATTATATATATATAAATATAATAAATAGATAATTGTAAATATTTAAATATGAATACATAATTATATATTTATAATAAATATTAATATAATAAATATATGATTATAAATATATAATTATAAATATATAATTATAAATAATATTATAAATAAAATTATAAATATTTATATATTTACAATTATATATTTATTATATTTATGATTATATTTTTTAAATAATTATTTATTATATTAATTATATTTATATTTATTAGAATGAATATATTTAAATAAAAAATATACAATTGAAAATATTTAAATATTTATTTTATATTTATAATATATTTACTATATTTATAATTATATATTTCTTTATATATTATTATATTTTTATTATATATATAATTATATATTTATTATATTTATGATTATATATTTATTATATTTATGATTATATATTTATTATATTTATGATTATATATTTATTATAATTATTATTATATATTTATTAGATTTATGATTATATATTTATTAAAATTAAAATTATATATTTATTATATTTTTAATTATTTATTTATTATATTTTATATTTATAATATCTTTATTATATTTATAATATATTTATTATATTTATGATTATATATTTATTATATTTTATATTTATAATATATTTATTATATTTATTATATTGATTACATGTATATTTATAATATATTTATTATATTTATAATTATATATTTATTATATTTATAATTATATATTTATTATATTTATAATTATATATTTATTATATTAATAATAAATACAATAATACAATAATTATAAATATAATTTATATATAATTATAAATATAATAAATATATAATTATAAATATAATAAATATATAATAAATATAATAAATATATTATAAATATAATAAATATATTATAAATATAATAAATATATTATAAATACTAATAATATATTATAAATATAATAATTATATGATTATATAATAAACATATTATAAATATATTATAAATATATTATAATAAATATATTATAAATATATTATAAATATATAATAAATATATTATAAATATGGTAAATCTATTATAAATATAATAAATGTATTATAAATACAATAAATATATAATTATAAATATAATAAATATATTATAAATATTATAAATATATTATAAATATAATAAATATATTATAAATATAATAAATATATAATGATAAATATAATAAATATATTTTATATATAATAAATATATAATAAATATAATAATATAATAATAATATTTATTATATTATATTTGTGATTATATATTTATTATAATTATTAATATACAATTATAAATAAAAACATATTTGTATAATTATAAATATATAATTATAAATGTAATAAATATATTTATTACATTTATATATGTATTATATTTATTATATGTATATTTATTATATTTATGATTATATATTTATTATATATATATATTTGATATATATATTATATTTATTATGTATATGTAATGGCCCGGACCTCTCCGGTCCATTACTTTGTAAAAATTTGATGTGGTCAAACACGACGCATGTTATGATAATAATTTTTGATAATAATAATTGATAATGGTGGCGTTAAATTTTTTGGTGTTAATTAGATTACATAGTTACTTTTGTTTCACTATTGTATATAGCATGCATATGGGATTGGTTTTGGGCAATTTCTATACTTGTTTTTTTCCTTCTTCTTGGTGTTTGACTCATCCTATTTCCCGATCTTAAATTAATAAAAAGGGTAATGCCTCCCATATTTGTGAATAACTCATACCCTTGGTGCTAGTCGCCACTCCAGGGCCTACTGGAGGCGGGACTCGGGGGTCATTATCTCCCTTCCACTATTGCCAGCTTAGGAGGGGCATCTTTGGTGGGAGGGGGTCATGACAGAATGGTATCAGAGCTAATGGTTGAGAGATAGGATGGAGTCTGGAGTTAGTCACAGTGAGGATTGTATGGGATGGTAGGGAAATAGTGTTGGCTGATCTTGGTGTGTGACATTGGCCAGGGAAGACCGTCTAGGACACGGGATTTTAGGGCCCCCCATGATCTGATGCAAGGACTCTGAGCTTACCGAATGACCAAGTAAGACTACACTGATTGTAGGGTAGAGACCCTAGGAAATGTACATGCATCATCAGGATTTGTTTTTTACTTGATTTGGATAGAGACCCTATCAAGGCTAGAGATCGAGAGAGATGTTTTTGGTTTTACTTAAATGCCCTCGTTTATGTTTTGTTTAAATTCAGGAGCATCACACTCCTTTGTTGAACCTCATTCTCGCCCATGCTTTGGGCCTGGACCTTGTTTTCCATGAGTCTATAATGCTAAGTTGTTTCCCTCTTTCCTTTAAATGTGTATGAAGAGTCCTAATATGTGGAGAGAGGAGGACCTGATCCCTAATCAAGACACATTAATGTGGATGCGATTAAACCCGTGCGGGAGAGTCAGTGTTGCCCAAAGCGGATAGTATCTTGACATGGGAGAAGGAATTCCCCAATCCATGTGTTGGGGCAACGTGTTTCTTGTTTTGTGCGGTGTTGGGGGCAGTGTGTGTATAAGAAGTCCTAAATTATGGGGGTGGGGGGACCTAATCCCTAATCGAGACGCATTAATGTGGATACGATTAAACCCGTGTAGGCGAGTCTGTGCCGCCTAAAGCGGATAATATCTCGACATGGAGGAAGGAATTCCCTGAAACATATAATTAGGATAGTGGTTGGATTCCTGTTATGACGAGAGTCCTGAGAGGTATCTTGCGGGGTGGTTGTTCGGACCTTTCCCCTTTTTATGGGTTGGTTTTTAATTCTCGAGGATGAGAATGTTTTGAGAGGTATCTGATGTAATGGCTCGGACCTCTCTGGTCCATTACTTTGTAAAAATTTGATGTGGTCAAACACGATGCGTGTTATAATAATAATTTTTGATAATAATAATTGATAATGTTGGCGTGACAATTTTTGGTGTTAATTATATTAAATGGTTTTAATTTAATCATTGTGAAATAAAAGAAATAAAATTGAATGTATTTAATTCAATGAGGGGAGGTGCATGGTTTCTTTTTTATTTATTTAATTTTTAATAAATAATAAATTATGTGTGTAATGGGCATGTAATGGGAGGCTGCTCGGCGTTGACGTAATGGTGGTCGGACATGGTCAACGTGGCGAACAACAATAATAATAATAATTATTAATAATAATTGGTGACGAGTTAATAAATTTTAATTGGAGATTTGTTATTATTATTATACTAAATAATTATAATAATAATGTTGGATTAAATTTTGAATGATCCATTAATAAAGATTTAATGAGATTTAAATTTTGAATTCAATGCAATGATATTTGAGATATGAGGATAGATGAGAGATGTTATTATTTATGATAATTGTATTAAATAATAATGATAATGGTGACACAAATATGTGTGTGATTGGTAAATGAAATTAAATGGGTTTAATATTGATTTGGAGTTGTGTGATTACTATTATTTTAATAATAATAATATTTTCTTATTATAATTATAATTATTTCATAATAATAATAAAGTTTGAAGAGAAAAATGTGCAACTAACAAAATTAAATGGTTTTATTTTTTGTTAGTAAATTAAATGATTTTAATTTAATTAAATGGAATGGCTTTAATTTAATATGAGAATAACCATGGTAAACTAATTTAATGGGATTAAATTAGTACATTAATGATGAGTGTTATTATTATTAATTTTATTAATAAATACCATTGAAGTGAGAATGGAGTTTTGGGGCGTTCCACATGGAGTAAAAGAAAGGGAAGGTGCCACTTTTGGTGGTGGGAGAGAATAATGGAAGAAAAAGTTAGATTGGAGAGAGAAAAAGTTTAAAGGAAAAAAATTAAATTATAAACAAATAAAAAAAAGAGAGAATCCCATGAATGGGATGATGCGCACCAAATTGGAGTGATTGTGCCTGACATGAGTTTTTTTGAAATAAATCAATTAAAAATAATAATATAATAATTATATTATTATTTTGATGATAAAACACTATTTTCACTATAACTTCTTCGTGCGACCTCAGTTTCACGAACTGTCAGCGGTAGTGCGACCCAGACTACGAGACGGAAATTATGAGTCCAATATTGGATATTTTTTTCAGGTTTTCGGATCGGTACCTGAAGCGCTCGGAAAATAATAGATTTAATATTATTATTAAATCTTCGACCCGCCATAACTCATGCGTGCGATGTCCGGTTGACTTGCCGTCAGTGGTGATAGGATCCTATCATTAATACGGTCGATTCAAGTCTAATGTTGGATATTAAATTATTATTCGTGGCTCGGGTCCACGAAACACCCAATAATATTAATAATATTATTATTATGAGATCTTGTATCCAACATATCTCCCTTATACGGTGTTGGAATGACGAACCGTCTGTGGCGTTGCAACCCTGAAATTATGACGGTCATTTTAAGACCAATGATGAATAACTTTTTATGACTCATGTCTCGGGTCAATAAAACATCTATTATTAATTGAAGTTATTATTATCATTAAACGCATGGAAACTATGTGATGTGTCGTGTGTTGACCAGTCAAACAGTGTAACAGTTGTACGGTCACGTCGGGTATTCATTAATACACGTTGCATACCATTTTACTTTTTATTTTCCTATATAAGAGAGGGTCACGTGTTATTTACGGACCGCTCTTCTTCTCCGCACGGTAACACTCCCAGATGACCCAGAAGCCTTCCTCCTTTCTTCTTCATCCAGAATTCGATCGTCAATCTGTCGGTGGCTGCGAGATCTTGTCGATGAGGAGAACATCGTGCACCTCGTTCATTTCCCTCTTCTTCGACTTCCACTTTGCAGTTTCCTATCGAGGAGATTGCTGATATTTGATGGGAATGATGCTATTCGACGAACGTCATCTTAATGGTGCATTCTACCCCATTCTTATTTCTTCCTCGATCTCCTCTTTCTGTTCCTCCTTGCCATTCCATGAAAAGTGACACCTTAAACCTTAATGGAGTCTCTCTTGGTGTTAGTGAGGTTGTGCCGTAGTGTCCAAGGGAGGATGTAGTTGTCGGGAGGAGTGATATAAATCGTCGTGGTGGTTGTTCTCGCAGAAGGAAATCAAAACCTGTTCAGGTAGGGATCATACCTTCGTCTCTATCTCTTTTGTGCATCATGTGGGGTGGGTATCCTCTTGTTTTCATGAGATACAGTTGAATCAGTACATAAATATAATAACTGGTTAAAGAACGGGTTTGGGGAATTTTTGTTGATATTGTTGTTTTATTTTCATCAATGCTTATCATTTTATTATGTTGTGAATTGAATAAGCTTATGCCTACTGAAAATCATGGTCGTTGGGGGCCTTTTCTTGCACAATTAAATGTTTCCCTATTTTTCTGGATTGTTTTGTGGATGGAATTTCATAGAATGTGTAAATTGGTTAATCATGTAAAGTTGGATGATTAATTGAATACCTGGAACCCTTGTATGATCACCCCGGTTAAACTAAATTAAAGAATGAATTTGTGGGTGCTGGTTGGGGTTTAATTATGTGAAGGGGTGTTTCGTGGGTTGTTGTGGAACGGGTGAGTAGCGGGGCTGTGGTTGGCTTTGTTGTGGGTTGGCGTGTATTATATGGTTGTGATGGGTAGTAGAGCTACGGTAAATGGTATCAAAGGAATGATGATGTGGTATGGGTATTGTTTTCGATGTGTTTGTGGTTATGGTGGTTGGCAGCGGGGCTGCAGGGATGAGTTGTGCAAATGAATAAAAGTGGAAGAATTAACTAATGAATTGTGGGGCATGGTAGTTTATTAAATACGAAAAATCAATGGAATTGATTGGCAGATAAAATAAAATGGTATTGTGTTGCTTGTGTTTTCCCTAACTTTATTTGTGGTTGGCAGGGATATGTTTTATGAATGATTGATCTGGTTTGGTTGTTGTTAGTTGCTCAGTAGTTAAGGAATTGATAAACAAAAACTGTTGAAACATGAAAAGCTTAATGGGGTTTGGGGCTATTTATTGTGTGAATACTTTAGAGGTAGCAGTGCCGAGGCATGTGCTCATATCTTTTATGTAGAAGCCTTAGGATGGGTTGAGTGGTTGATATAATTATATAAATCTGTATGTTTTATGTTTCTTTACGTACCCCACCCATGTTGAGCACTACGTGCTGAACACCCGTGGGATGGGGAGTGAGATTCTCAAACATCTAAAGGATGGCTGGTTACTGTTCTTCCCTGTGCTCCCTCTTCCAGGTTCTATAGCCCAAGATCCTTCGGGTAGGTTACGACAGATGTTTCCCAAGAGTCTCCAGGATGAGGATGTGATATGTTCCCAGGTGTCTTCGGGATGAGATGTGATGTGGTTCCCAAGTGTCTTCGGGATGAGATGTGATGTGGTTCCCAGGTGTCTTCGGGATGAGATGTGGTTATGACAGAGGATTGAGTGCTAGTGGAATACTATGAGGGATGAGATGTGGTTATGGATAAGGATTGAGTGTCGACGGGATACCATGAGCTTCGTATGGCCAGGTTGTGGCACTAGCTCGAGCTTCGTATGGCCAGGTTGCAGCACTAGCTCAGGAAGAGGGGGAAGCATTAGAGTGTTAGGCGTGAGGGCTTGAGCAGTATTCAGTGGGAAGGTGGTGCGGGGTACCCATATATTGATAATATTACTATACTACTCTATTGACTTGTGATATTTGGTGAGCGTGGCTTGTAAGTTTGGGTGGATAGATTCCTTACTAGGCTTTGGTTCCTTCTGTTTTCTCACGGGGCATTAGGTTGTCTCCCCACTTGTGCACGAGAGATTTAGGTTTCCCTACTGAGTATACTTGTATGCTCACCCTACGTTTGCTTTCTGGTTTTTAGGAGGACTACAGGGACTATGCAGGATCTTACTAGTCAGGAAGGTGGAGTTGTTGCTGTTTTTTGTTGTTGTTTTCATTTACTTTTTGGTACAGTACTTGGAGCTTTTCTGTACTTGTACTTTTGTTTCACTATTGTATAAAGCATGCATATGGGATTAGTTTTGGGTTATTTCTATACTTGTTAATTTTCTTCTTCTTGGTGTTTGACTCATCCTATTTCTCGATCTTAAATTAATAAAAAGGGTAATGCCTCCCATATTTATGACAAACTCATACCCTTGGTGCTAGTCGCCACTCCGGGGCCTACTGGAGGCGGGACTCGGGGGTCATTATCTCCCTTCCACCATTGCCAGACCAGGAGGAGCATCTTTGGTGGGAGGGGGTCATGACAATATATGTATTTATTATATTTATAATTATATAAATTTATATATATTTAAATTATATATATATTTATTGGAGGGGTGTGGGAATTATGGAGGGGAAGAAGTGGAAAAATGGTTTGAGAATTAAATCCCAACCCCCAAAATGTCAGTTGAGTTGATGTTTTGGTTATCCCAAAATGCCAACTCAGGTGGTGTTATGGTACCTCACTTCACCAAAAAATAAAACCCTAGACCCATTTGATTAAAAAAAATTTCCCCCACTTGCAAATTTGCCTCGTAAGGGATGAGTGAGAAATGGAGATCTTACTTGTAAGTGAGGATGAGGATGCGAGTGTCGCCACAAAGATGTGGTCGGCGGTGGCAACAACCACATTTGGGGAGGAGAAATAATCTTGGTGGGGCACATGTGTAAGAGAGACTAGTTGAGGTAGGGATGACCCCGCACGTGCAAAGGTTGGAAATGGGACAATTTTTTAAAATGATTTTTTGATTTTTTTTTTACAAAATGAGATAGAGTTCAAAGTTTTTTTTAAAAATGGGTCTCAAGATGCGTGAATTCCATTAATGCATCCCCAATCCCAGGAAGATGTGTGAATGGGGTTCACACAACTTAGGTGTGATGAAAGACACGTGAACCCCATTCATGCATCCTTCGCGAAGTTGTTGATGAAGGATGTGTGAATGGGGTTCGCACATCCTTCAGTAATTTTTAATTTCTGTTTACTATTTTTATATTTTTAAATTATAATTTTTTTTGTTTTGTTTATATAAATATATATGACAAAAAATTTCACCAGAATTTGACTCCTATTTAATATGAAAAAGTAATACCATTATAAAAATTTGGATTCTAACATAAACCATCACACCTGTCTCCCTTTTATAAGAGGGGAAACCCTATAAATCATTCTGCATTTCCCATGTTGGATTCAGGTTCTCCCTTTCCTACGAAGAACATTCTGCATTTCTGATGTGAGATTCTGTTTCAAGTACATGGCTTTGAAATACAATAAAATATAAACTATAAGGCCAATATAAATGAAACATAAAATATGGATTAAACATGTAAAAAATAGTTGAAAATAAAAATAATTTCATAAAAAATGTTAATGAATAATAATTTAGAAGCTTTCAAAACTACCAACTTGATACTTAAAAATGTTTCAAGTAAGAGACTTTGAAAGATTATAAAATAAAAACTATAAGACCAATATAAATGAAACTTAAAACATGGATTAAACATAAAATAAATAGTTGAAAATTAAAAAAAATCCTAAAAATTTTTGATGAAAAAATAAATTATAAACTTTCAAAACTATCAACTTGAAACTTAAAAATCTTTTAAGTACGTGGCTTTGAAAGGCTATAAAATACAAACTATAAGACCAATATAAATGAAACTTAAATCATTGATTAAAAATATAAAAAATAGTTCATAATTATTTATTTAATTAGTAATATAATTATTAATTATATAATTATTAGTTAATTAGTAATATAATTATTAATTATATAATAATTAATTAGTAATATAACTATTAATTATATAATGATTAATTAGTTAATTAGTAATATAATTATTAATTATATAATAATCCATTAGTTAATTAGTAAATTCGTAATATAATTATTAATTATAGTCTTTCAAAGGCATGTACTTTAAATATTTCTGAATCCCGCATAAAAAATGCATAATATTAATGGAGAACTTAAATCCCACATTAAAAATATAGAATGATTTTCAGGGAAATCTCTCTTATAAAAAGAGAGCTCTAAGTGAGAGTTTCTGTCAGAATCCAAACTAGTGTAAAAAAATCAAAAACCCATTTTAAAAAATTATCCTCGAAAAGGATGCACCGGCGGAACACCCATGGTGGGTGCGAGGAAGGGGTTGATATGACCACTCGACCCTCCTCCCCGACCCTTGCTGCCTCCACTCTACCGTTACCACATTTGGATGCAGCTCCAGCTTGCCGTCTCCGCCTCCTGAACCGGTAGATGCTTTCGGTGCATATGATATTTCTAAAAAAATAAAACCGCTGTGGTTTATATTTCATTAAATAATTAACCAACGACATGCTCGCTTCAAGATAAACACACAGGAAATGGTATAAGAAAAATCAAATCGACGGTATGGGTTTTCCAGATGCATATGTCTTTAAATATAAAAAATGGGTTTATTTTAATCGAATAACTTAATGATTGGGTTGTAAAGATCGAGCATGTTGCCATTTTTTATTTTATTTTTTAGGTTCTGATAGAGTTCCGTGAAATTGAGAGAGAAATCGAGATCAACTTGAATATGGCTGGTGATGTTATGGTGAGTGAGAGAGTCAATTCCCATGAGATTTAGAATTCTTGAAGGAACCGCCTTCTCCATGCCAAGCTGCTCCACTGCCTACATGAACGTGGCCAGGAAACTGTCCTTCTCTCCTTCATATCTTTCGCCTAAAGTACTTCTCAAAGGAGGCGCAACAACAAGCATGAATTCAAAATACTCACCTCCTTCACCCCTCCTCGTGGGAAAAAATGAAGCACAAAAAACAGACATGACAGTTTCAGAAGGCTAGAAAAAAATAACGGCACACCCACAACTTGAAATGCCACGAAATAACCATAACTCTGAGCATAACATTGCTTGGAAATTGCCTATTATGGGGTGAACGTCTGACACGAAAAGCTATAGAATTAAAGTCGTCGTCATTTGATGGTGGTTTTCCAGTGTCTAAGATGTTGGGGAGAATCCTGATTTCAGACTGAAAATTGCTCTCCAAAAAATATCGTGAGAAACCCGAAGCGATATAAGAAGAATGAAGAAATCAACACGCAGGATTTTTTTTAACGTGGAAAAACCCTCCCATGTGGAGGATTAAAAAACCATGGGGAAATTACCAAAATATCCACTATGAATCAGATAATACAAGAATCCAAGTAATGGCCGAACTTGAATTACAAATAAGAGAGCGTAGAAAACCTATGTGAAAACCACACCCCGATACGCCTCTGCCTTCTCTCTGATAAACATCCCGCTGATTCCATGTATCAGAAGATCAATCTATGAAAAAATGTCACCCTTCTGTCAATAAAACATCACTACCTCAGAGATATTCACCTGAACATGTGTCAACCTCGCACCAGCTTGCGACACCTGAATGATCTCGCAATTATGATGTACCACTGATCTCCAATCGGGACACACCACCTGATCACCGCTATCAGGAAGACTTTCGATATGTGACCATGATCATAAATTCCATAGTCACTGCTCTGCACCTGTAAAATGCCGACGCTCCACACATACTACCACCGATGTGGCAGCCCCCTTCTTTCTCCTGGTGGACTACATATTGAACACCCTGCCAAGGACATCGCCACATGTCTACGATAATTGCGTTATCGTCATCGTTCCACACGGGCCACCACAAATGCAGAAACCCCTTCCTGGGTGTCTCTTACTGGCTACATCTTTCTGTCACACCCATTTTCTTCAAAATATGTTTCTGCATCCTCCTTATATAGACCCCAAGTCCATAATAATAAATTAATGCAGTCAACATGCATTATTCCATCCATTAATATTGAGAATTAAATATCCATTAATGTTGTGAGAAATTCCTCAATTAATGGTGATATAAATCTACCCATTAATAATTTTCCTCTCTCATCAATAAATGTGATGAATCCCTCCATTAATAATTTTCCTCTCTCATAAATAAATTTGATGAATCTCAACAATCTCCCCCTTCACCACATTAATGAATGGAACCATCCAACAAACCCAGTTTGAAAGAAAATATGTCGGTATCACACCAACCATAATCAACTGCAGAAAATATGATGATGTCCTTTTCCACTTCTGATAAAAATAATATTAGCTCCCCCTGTAAAAATAAAATCAATCGCCAAAATATTCATTACATTTGTATCTGCACCATCCTGCTCATCCTCTTGAACAAGACAAGAACCAGAAACATCTGGCTCCCCCATAATAGTGATTACCACATAATCTGGAGAACCTACAGGAATAAACTACTCCCCCTTCTCAACATCCTATGAGAGGACATGTGTATCACCTCTCTGAACCTGCTTTAATTTCCAAACATTTTCTGCTCCATGCACGCATCTGCGATCCTCTTCAAAACTTCCAAAATCCTCATGTTAAACTAAAAGAACAAAGAAACCTCCTCTGATACCACTTGTTGGGGAGAATCCTGATTCCGGACCGAAAATTTCTTGCCAAAAAATATCGTGAGAAACCCGAAGCGATATAAGCAAAATGAAGAAATCAACATGCAAGATTTTTTTAACGTGGAAAATCCCTCCCATGCGGGGGATTAAAAAACAATGGAGAAATTACCAAAATATCCACTATGAATTAGAGAATACAAGAATCCAAGTAATGCCTGAACTTGAATTACAAATAATAGAGTGTAGAAAACCTTTGTAAAAACCACACCCCGATACGCCTCTGCCTTCTCTCTGTTAAACATCCCACTGACGCCATGTATCGAAAGATCAGTCTATGACAAAATTTCACCATTCTGTTGATAAAACGTCACTACCTCAGAGATCTTCACCCGAACATGTGTGAAACTCACACCAGCTTTCAACACCCGAATAATCTCTTCATTATGATGTACCACTGATCTCCAATCGGGACACACCACCTGATCACCGCTATTAGGAAGACTTTCGATATGGGGCCATGATCCTCACTTCCGTAGTCGCTGCTCTGCACCTGTAAAATGACAACACACCACACATGCTACCGCCGACACAGTAGACCCCTTCTTTCTCCTGGTGGACTGCATCTTGAACACCCTACGAAGAACATCGCCACACATCCAAGATAATTGCACCGTCATCGTCGTGCCACACGGGCCACCGCAAACGTGACAACCCCTTCCCGGGTCTCTCTTGCCGGATACATCTTGCTGGCACACCCCTTTTCTTCAAAATATGTTTCTTCATCCTCCTTATACAGATAGAAAGTCCATAATAATCAATTAATGCAGTCAACATCCATTATTCCATCCATTAATATTGAGAATTAAATATCCATTGATGTTGGGAGAAAATCCTCAATTAATGGTGATATAAATCTCTCCATTAATAATTTTCCTCTCTCATTAATAAATGTGATGAATCCCTCCATTAATAATTTTCCTCTCTCATTAATAAATGTGATTAATCTCAAAATAATAGTGGGGCGGGAAGGTGGGGATGGGGGAAGAATAAGAAGACTTCCCGCGATGATGGTTTTGTTATATAGGGTAAGTGGGCGAGTGGCGTGAGGAGGAACAATCTCGTCCATAACATCATTTAAATTTCTGACCACTGTGTGTTTTTTTAACTATATATTTTGCAATACTCTTGTTCAAACATGGTGTCCCACCTCCCCTTTTTATATTATATCCACTACACTGTATCTTTATATTGGAATTCTAAAACTTGATATTTGCCTATATATTTTTGCGTTGCTTTTGTGGACATGATGTCTCACTTCCCTGATGTTTTGGAAATTAATAAAAACTCTCTATTTCGGTATATAAGCCCACCAAACCTTTCATTTCACTTCACTAAAAACTATTTGATAACAAAATTCTTATTCTCTTCCTTTAGTCATCCCAAGGTTCCTCCAAAATCTCAATAAAATCATTTGGAGTTTTCACAATCACAGATTGGTGTAAGGGTAGTGCTGATCTTCATCAACACTAAGAAAAGCACGATGATAAAATGGGGGTATTTATCAGCGTTAGCTAAAAGTGCTGATAAATCTGCCTTTTATCAGTGCTAAAAAAACAATGATAAAAGTGCACCTTTTATCAACGTTTTTTTAAACTGATAAAGTGTATATTTATGAGCACTATTATTAGTACTATTAAAGTTTATAATAAAAAATATTATTAATTTATATAAAATTATTTTATTTATATTAAAAAATAATGTTTATTTATACACATTAAATAAAAAACACATGTTTATAATTAATATATATATTTTAATAATTCAAATATATATATAATGTTTTAAAATAATATTTATAAGATAATAAATATATATTTTAATAATTATACGATTATAATAAATTTTATTAAATAATAAATATATTTATTATATTTTTAATTCTATATAAATACCTTTTAAATCACTACTACACAGATGTCATTTAACACCACATAAAAAACCCTTTAACAATGCTAAAAAACGTTGTTAATCGCATCACTGATAAAGGTGTTTTTTTATCTGTGCTAAAAAAGTGCTGATAAATGTCCCCCTTTATCAGTGCTGATAAAGGTCTATATGATTGCAATGTTCAATTAATATAACACCACACGCAACAAAAACTTGCAGGTATATACAACGCACCCATCAAACAATGCTATATACATTTAATTGACTTCATGAATTAAAAAATATCAACCCATGGTATATAAAAAAAACACTACTATATACATTTAAAAGAATATTTTATATAATTACATTTATAGTTATCCAACAAACAATTAAAAACATTAATGTTTCATTTATTGATGTCTGTGATCCTCTCTAAAAAATGTCCACCCATGGTATTAGTTACCAAAAAAATCACCCCAACTCAAGCAAAAGATTCTACCTATATAAGAAAACAAATATTATGTTAGTAATAGTATCACTACTACAAAACAAGGTTTTATCAACGCTAAAAAATACGTTATCAGCACTAAAAAAACACTAATAATCGATATGCTATTAAAAGAAGATCTTTTTTATCAGCGCTTTTTTTAGCACTGATAAAAGTAAAAAAAATTAAAATAAAAAATAAAAAAAATCTGTGAATCGGAAGGTACACCCACCCCTTTTTAAATTTTTATGTGTGAATACAATATATATATATATATATAATGTAATATATTTGATTATAAATAACAATATATTGTGAAAATACTTAAAATTTAAAATCCATAATATCAAAATGAATGTAATCCCTAGGAATAAATTTAGTCTCCACTGAAAAAGGGAAAAAAGACCCACTTAAATGAGGCTGAAATTTCATCAAATGTTAAAAAATTTGGGTATCCTGACTAAAAACATAGTTTTAGAGGTCTTCTAGGCCTTTTTTGGTATTAGAAAACATGAAAAAGGGTTCTCCCATGTCACCAGTGCATAAATATTATCACAAGATTCTATTTGATATATGGTAGAGCTCAAATGAACACCCAGATCAAAAGTTATGGTCGTTTGATGTTTAAGTTACGTTTTCAACTTATTTTAGATCTTTTTTTGAACTTTTTAATTTTTTGTATCTTTAAATTGTTATTAAATGATTATTAATCAATAATAATTAGAAAATTATTAATTAATAACATTTTTAAAAATATTTTATAAGCCATTTTCACTAAATATCTTATATTAAGTGTAAATGTCTATTTATACTCATCTAAAACATATTTAAAAAAAAATATATTATATCCATATCAATATAAATATATTTATATATTTATATGTTAATATATTATTTTTAATGATTTTTTGAAATATACTCTTTATTAGTGCCAGTAAGAAAAGGCTGATAAATACCCCCTTTATCAGTGCTAAATGAGCATTGATAAAGGGGTACTTTTAATAGCATTTTTAGCGCTGTTAAATGTACCATTTATCAGCACTTTTTTAGTGCTGAAAAACATACCCCCCTTTATCAGCACTTTTTTTGCACTGAAAAAAGTACCCCTTTTATTAGCGCTGTTAAAGAGTGGTGCTGCAAAAATACATTTTTTGGTAGTGTATACAGAAATAAATTAAACATTAAAATAAAAGAATGCATTATTAAAATGTCAATTTTTAATAAAAAAGATATATTTGGAGTTATATCATTCACACCATGCATATTATTAAGGTAAGGTTGATTCATACATGTCACAAATGAGTTATTAATCGTTAACCTAAAAAGAAATCTAAATGTGTTTGTTCGGTTTTGAGTAAGTCACATGTTTTTTTACTTAAATTAAGGAAAATTTTAAATAAAATGACACATTTGAAGTTATACCGGTCACACCAGGCATTTTATTGAGGTGGGGTTGATTTCTACACGTCACTCTAATGGCCCGAAGGCCTTCATTTTTTATTGATTTTTGATAATCCACCATTCAAGGGGTGAGTTGGAACCTTTACAAGGCCCATAGGCGTAAGCATTACATGGCCCATAGGCCTTAGAGGAATTCATTGCCCATAGGCTTCAAACATTACATACAACCCAGACTAACTACTTGGAACTGCTCCTCCCCAGCATCTTCATCGTGAAATCAGCTCTCCACCTTCGCATGGCTGTTCGACTAGGCTTTCTCGTACATCCACTGGCTTGTCCCGATGGTAGGTGCCATACTATCTCATTCTTGAAATCCGTTTAGCTTTTGATATGGTGAAAGCTCCTTACTCCTCCTCCTTCTGAAACTTGTTCCTTGTAGGTTGTCTGCTTTGCATCTGCACTTTAAGATGGACCGAAGGCCTTGAGGTAGCCCGAAGGCCTTACTGACCCGAAGGCCTGGGTGGCCCAAAGGCCTTAAAGGACTCAGGGACCAAATCGGTGGCCCGAAGGCCCAAATGGGGGCATATTCCCGACTGATACAGAGCCAAACAGTGCCTTCTATAGTTCCCGCTATAGTACCTGCTACAGTACCTACTACAGTACTGCTACAGCACCCCGAAAATTATCCCCCACCTAGATTTGATCCCGAGTCTCTTGGATGCAATTAAGGAGTCCTCACCAACTGGGTTGAGGCTCATGTGCGATTTCTACATGTTACAAATGACACATGGATCATTGTCCTAAATTATGAAAACTATCTGAATGTGTTTTCTTGGTTTTCAGTTTGTCACTTTTTTTACTAAAATTAATGTCAATTTTAAATAAAAAGAGACATTTTGAGTTATACCATTCACACCATGCATCATATTGAGGTAAAATTTATTCTTACATTTCAAAAATTACTTACAGATCATTTTCCTAAAGTATCAAAACAATCTGAATGCGTTTTCTCTGTTTTCAGTATGTCAATTGTATTTTTTAATAAAATGTCATTTTATGATAGAAACACGCATTTTGAGTTATATTGATCATATCGTGCATCAGTTTGACTTTAAAATGCTTCATAGATGTCACAAATGAATTATGAATCGCTGTCCTAAATTATGGAGATAATCAGAGCGTGTTTGCTTGGTTTTCAGTGAGAGACACGTTTTGAACTAAAATGCCAATTTTAAATAGATAACAGACACTTTTAGTCATACCGGTCACACTGTGCATCAGATTTAGGTGTGGTTGATTCTTACATGTCACAAATGACTCATTGATCATTATCCTAAAGTATCAAAATAATCTGAATGCATTTGCTCAATTTTCTGCATGTCACTTATTCTTTTTGCTAAATTTAATGTCAATTTAATATAAAAATTCACACTTAAAGTCATACTAGCAACACCGTGCAATGAATTGAGGTGTGGTTGATTCCTACATATCAAAAATGATTTGTGGATCGTTGTCCTAAAGTATCAAAATAATCTGAATGAATTTTCTCATTTTTTAGTATGCCACTTATTTTTTAACTAAAATTAATGTCAATTTTAAATAAAAAAAATACACTTTTTGTTGTACCGACCACACCATGCATCATATTGAGGTGCGGTTAATTCCTACCACTATTTTAAAACAAGATTTTATCAGCGCTAAAAGTGGCCTTTATCAGTGCTAAAAAAGTGCTGTTAATCTCAGTGAAGATAGGGGGGGGGGGGTCCCTTTTATTAGTGCTAAAAAAATCACTGATAAAAGGGGTATTTTATTAGCGTTAAAAAAGCGCTAATAAATGAGTCCTTTATCAACGCTTTTTTTAGTGCTGATAAAAGTTGAAAAACATTAAAAAAATCAGAAATTCAGTGAGAGGCTTCAACAGTGCTTGAACCCCCCCTTAAACAGTGCCCCCACCCCAGCCCGCATGCCCCACCCACCCCCAGCCTTTAAAAGTGCCCCCACCCTTTAACAACGCTAGCCCTTATTCCACCCGCACACACGACCTGCCTCCCCTAGATTCGAACTATGGACCTATTTCCTGTGCACCTAAGCCTTTACCACTCCTCCATATTTATTTTCTTTTTATTTATTAATATGTCTATTTATATATATATATATATAGTTATATTTACTCTTATATTAATATATATTTATATTAACATATATATATTTATATTAATATATATATGTAAATTTAATTATATTAATATATATATATATTTAGTTATATTAATATATATATCCATATATTAATATATATATAGTTATATTTATATATTAATAAGTTACAGCTATTTGAAAAAACAATAGACAGGACAAAAGTGCTAGAAACGAGTGCTTTAAAAACCTAACAAACCACAGAGTCACTGAAACATGCATAAATTATGATCCGAGTGTCTGTTTTAGATCTGTGACCAGTAAATCTGAATCTCATGAAACTAAATACGATATAATAGGTGGAAGAGTCCAAACAGACACACATATCAAGAGTTATAACTGTTTAAGAAACAATTTGACAGGGCACTGAACACAGAAACAATGTTTTGGAGGCCTTCTTATATTTTTTTGGTGTTTTATGGTTTAGGACATGTATTGAACTTTTTTCAAGGCAACCTTATGTATAGATCTATTCACTGCCTTCTATTTGATATGTGGTAGAGCCCAAACAGGCACCCAGAGCGAAAGTTATGACCGTTTGAAGTTGGAGTTTTTTTAGAGTGGTATAACTGATATATCTTCCATTTCTTTGATCTTATCATAGTTTTTATTGGATGTGGTCCTCACTCATCTTAGGAGATTAAATTTTACTGGTCTCAACACTCAAATAGACACCCACAGAAGAAGTTATGGCTGTTTTAGTGAGTTATAGGTTTCTTAGGTTTTTAGGTGCTAAGAGGGTTGATCAATTTTAAACAATCATAACTTTTGCTCCAGGTGTCCGTTTTCGCTTATATCAAATAGAATCTTGAGAAAATATCTACACTCTGGTGACTAATGTAACCCCTTCTCAAATTTTTCAAGGCCAAAAAATTCCCATAATTCTTCCCAACAGTCATATGTTCTGCTCCAGGTGTCCATTTTTCCATAACTTATGTTATGGGTGTCCGTTTTGCCTCTACCACATATCAAATTGGTGATTGCGAATAAACCTACACTCCAGTGACCATTGTAACACCTTATAATATTCTTCAAGGTCTGAAAAGGTCCTTAATCCCTCCAAACGACCATAACTTCTGCTCCGGGTGTCCGTTTTGCGTCTACCACATATCAAATTGATCTAAAACATATTTAAAAAATATATATTATATTTATATCAATATAAATATACTTATATATCAATATATTATTTTTTTATGAAATATTTTTTTAAATATACACTTTATCATCACTAAGAAAAAAGTACTAATAAATCCCTCCCTTTATCAACGCTACTAAAAAAATTGCTGATAAGGGGGGGGGAGGCTTTAACAATGCCGATAAAGGGGGTACCTTTATCAGGCCTAAAAAAAGTGCTGATAAGGGGTCACTTTTAAATGCGCTATTTTTAGCACTGTTAAAAGTACCGTTTATTAGTGCTTTTTTTAGCACTAATAAAGGCACCCCCTTTATCAACGGTTTTTTAGTGCTTTTAAAGGGTGGAGCTAAAAAAACATAGTTTTGTGGTAGTGTACACATCCAAAATGACTTATAGATCATTTTCCTAAAGTATCAAAATAATTTGAATGTGTTTTCTCGATTTTGAATAGGTCTGTTACTCTGATACCAACTATATTGACCCATAAATTTCATACATAGATATCACATCTTAGTAGATTAATATTCCTTACATAACATAATGATCCATGCCAGAATAGTTTATGTCTAGTGCTTTTGGAAACATGTAAACATAAATAACTAGTTCATATGAGTCTCTCATTAACTTATTCTATACTAGAAACCTTTTTAGACATATCATTTCTAAAATAATTCTTCATAACCTAAGGATATAAAACATAATAATGGGTGATCGTAGATTCTCAATAAGTGTAAAAAAGAGAGATATCAATGATCACATAAGGATAAAATGATCATAAATATGTTATAAGGTGATATTAACATTAGAAATTCATACCCTGCATATCATAGATCATAATAATGAGTCATGGATCAAAGAATGGTAGTTCAGAAGATATGAATCTTAAAGGATCAAAGAATATTATAAACTAAAAACACTAACTTCGAGTCATACCAAGCACACTGTGTATCATATTGAGGTGCAACTGATTGAGTTGTGGATTATTACTACACTATTCAGGAAAATGTTCATGAAAGATCTTTTGGGAAGTCATACTTTGCATTAAACTACTGAGAAATACATTGGTAGATGCATCCTTATGATTCACTTCACATTTCATGAAACATAGGGTTTCCTCTTCCATACAAAAGTAACTTGTTACCTCTTTTATGCCTTGTTGTAGATAGTTGAAAGGAAAGTATGACTTACCAAAAGATATCTAAAAAATCTAAATAAGTATTAGATAAAAATGATAATAAAATTAACTTACAAATAGTAGATAAAATAATGAAAAAATTAAATAATTACATAATTAGTAGGAATTCAACTTGATACATTCTCGACCCATTTCCTGGTTTTCATTATCTCAATTTCATCCTCGAAGTCCAATATCTCATGAGCATGATCAGTTTCGAACAAACTACCTCAACTTGAACAAATGAATCCACCTATATATGAAAACAATTCTTATGTGAGTACTACAAAAAAGAGATAAATTAAACATAAATATGAAACAATCCACTACTTCTATGGAAGTCACATCTTCATGCTATTTGTGTACACTCTTCCATCAAGTATGTTTCCCTTTCATTTTTGAGTATATCTATATTATCTTGTGAATATGAGAATTTTTGACAGTCATAGTTGTACTGAAAAAATATAAATACACAAAGGATTAATAAATATTTTAAATGAAATAGTAATTATCTTCGAAAATACCTCTTTAGGGATGCTAGTTTTTTCATGGAATATGATCTCTCTCATAAATTTACAAACATATTAACCACAATCTTTTCCATTTGTTTTTTTGGAAACTGCAGAGACATTTAAAAAATAAGTAATTTATTTTTCTATGTGTTTGGATAGAGAAATTTTATTATATATACCCTGATACATTTCCATTCATAGTACTTGTCAGGGTCCTTATGATTAGTCCCTGACCTCATTCCTTATTTTTCACGATATTGATGCACCACCCTATTATGACAGAATCCTCATTAAAACATAATCTAAATTATATTAATTGATGTTTAGTTTTTTAAAACATTGGATATAGAATATTAAAAATTTTCAAATTCCATCATGTGTGTTCGGTTTTTTGATATCCATGCATTGTATCTAGGAAATAAATATTTGGATTATCCAAATTGACCGCAATGGGCATCCAATGATGCCTAAAAACATAAAAGGGAATAAATAATGAAAGAAATGAAAATATATTTGATATTATTAAATTGTAGAGTTTTAACCTTGCATCATTGGTATTAAGAAGACTCTGTCATCCATAAGTTTTCTTTGAAACGATTTGATCAGGCCTGCCACTATTTCATCCACTTTTTTGGAATTTATTTTTGGTTGTTCTGTAGAGGAGATGTGAGGACTAATGAGTCCATTTTTTTTCATGGAGAAATACCTTCAATTTTTTTGATATATATGCCTGAAAAAAATATGAAATGTATTTAGTCATAATTAACATAGTATATTACCTTTTGGAAAATCAAATCATGAAAAAATACCACATGTATACCTTTACAATTGAGCTGCCTAGCCAATCATAGTCGAGGATTTCACTTACTTTTTCAACACCAATGAAGTCTTGAACTTCTTCTCTGTACATATTTTCTTCAAAATCAATTATGTGAGTATGATCATTTCTTAACTTTGTACCACATGAACCTTTAATGATAGTAAATGTGGATATAGAAAGAGTGGGATAAAGGCAATTTCAGTAGATCTTTTTGATCAGTTGTTTGATCCTTTAGACGATCTTGAGTTTGTATTTCACTTAACCCCTTCCCTTTGTCCATATGTAATAACATTCATTAGTTCAAATATTTTTTCATTAATTTTTAAAGGTTTAGCCTAATAAATAAATTGGAAATGAATACCTTTTTATCGACATGTTTTTTACAAGATGTGACGGCCATGCGATGAATGTTCCAACAACTTGTTCAACCTTGTCAATATATTTCTCATCAATTAGAATAGGTAGCTATATTCATGGATCATGGGATACACTAATCGACACTCTCAGATGACCTGTTGGAAGTGATCTATTGTGTAGACTATCTTCTTTGATATTAAACACCACAGATCTCGCTACAAGGCAGTGGGTGGGTGTTGATAGATATAAATAACAGTCATTATCACCCTATAGAATATCAATACAGGAAAGGTATCAATGTCTATCTGATTCACTTAAAAAAACAATTATTAGAACATTGATTACCTCGGCTAATACATTTTTTTGAGGGGAATGGCTCACCTCAAAGATGGTGGGGTGGGGAAGGATCTTCATGCGATGGTTGTTCTTGAGTTGTTTCTTCTCTTTTATCCCCCCCATAAAAGTTTCTATCAACTCTATATACCATTGGAATTCTTCTTCAAGTGTATATATTCTTTCTCTCATCTATTTCATTTCTTCACTTTGATTAACCACTAGTTTTGTTTCTCAAAATATGTTTGAGGTGCCACCCCAAAACCCACACCTATGATACGACCATACTATTCTGGATGCTTTAAGGCCACCGATAGTAGGTGGTCATCCGGTATAGGTGTTGCTGATTCTTGTGACTATGTTGGATAGAAAATATAGGAAAATAAGTAATCACTGTAATGTAATAGAGATTTTAAGCAAAACTAATTTTTATTATGTCATACTTACACATGTTTCCCACACTTTTTTTGTGTTTTCATATATTAGTATCCCATCTTAATTTACACGTGCCCCCTTCCATAACACATGGTGTGGGATGTAATTTGATTTAGATTTGGCGATATCAATCTATATATAAATAGAGGAAGATAATTCTGTTGTTTCATGTCACATAAAGTATTGTAGTATATTTAAAATATGTACCAATTTGTTTTCAGGTGAAGCGTACCCCATCCTTGTTTGTGGTAGGGGTACGTTGGTTTTGTTGATCATTCCTTATTTCTAACACTCAGTTGTTGTTTCATAAATAAAAAATTTTCAATCAAAATGATGAATCCATTTATCATCAAACAACATATTAATAGCCATAATGTACCTAAAAATACACATCTATACGACGACTAGTAAATACATCCCACACTTCTTTGGTTATCAGGTGTATATAGATAAGTGGCGGGTGTGGGTTTATTTTTCCTTCAACATCTTTATGATAATGTCTTGTTAGAATTGTGAAAAAGCCTCTATGAATCCTTTTTTCAAGTATTAATACATATTTCTTATGGGAGACATCTACTATAAATGAACTCTATAAGGGATGATGAAGAGTAATTCAATGTTTCATTATTTTAATTTTTAGTAAAATAAAGAAATGATATCATAATGTTATCGTAATATCTTCCCACATTAGCATCTTAATCCTGAACACAACATGGTGTCATGACTCTACATCAATAGGTATGCATTAATGAGTGAATATTCCAATATAACTACTAAACATGGACTTATTGGAGTTAACATGTTGGTCCCGCACATTCCATCCGACCTTATATTTGATGCCTTTGATTTTCGCCTTAATAATTTTTTCTAACACCGTCAAACTACGACACTCTTATTTTTTCTACATTGTCAATCCTTCATCACCTACCATTTCCTCATATTCAACATCGTCAATATGTTCCTCTGGAGTGGTAGCATCAACATGTGTTGATGGTCATTGTACCTCTGCACTGGGGGTAGAAAAAGGTTAAGAAACCTATTTTTCCTTAGAATTGGGAGCACCATAACATGAAAAAGGTCATTGTTCCTATGCACTACGAGAAACAACATGTTCAGAGACTTGTTTTTCCTTGGGATTGGAAGCACCAGCACGTGGAGAAGTCATTATCTATAGAAGTGGTTTAAGATTTAATTTAGAGTACATAAATGCAACAAAGAACAGATAATAACATGAGGTAACATGATTTATATTACAAAAAATATAACCTGATTATTGAACTCTCTTTTTTTAAAGGCTGAAGGGATTTAGACCCTCTATAGATTATCCAAATCCCTTCATTGTGGTCTCCTCTAGAATAAAAAATTCCTTCCACATTAAAGTCACTATGAAATGATTACAACATCCCAATGAAAGGATCATCTTCATTTGAATTTTCATCTAACCCTTTAGTGGTTTTGGTTGATAATAGAATAATTAAACACTTTCAGTTTGCATGATCTAGAATATAAAATACTTGTACTACCTGTGATGCCATTATAAATGGTTCATCTTTGTACCCTTTCTTACTGAAATAAACTTTCACGAATCCTAACTCATCTATTTTAACAACACTCCTTTTATCAACTCACTTTCATTGAAAAATCGGAACTTGGAATGTTGTATAATCCAAATCTCATATTTGTTTGATGATTCCAAAGTATGACATATTTGCGTAAATTGGATTTCGTTCCTTAGTACCAGAAACATACACTGCTTCAACCACAAGTGTAACTCCACTATTTTTCATGGTATTGTCTTAATCATGTTCATTTGTATAGAACATATAACCATTAATTATGTAACCATTTTAAGATAAAACATACACACTTGGTCCTCTAGATAGCCATCAAAGTCCTCCTAAAATTAAATCCAGATTTTCATCTCAATCTTTAAAAATATGGCCCCAAAACCATCCTATAAATTGTTAATTATGTGTATTTGATATCCATATTTCAACCCTTTATGGATTGAAATTCCTGATAATTTCTTTGTGGGTTTCAACATAAGGGGAAACCTCCAAAATATTACGCAAAACATAAATGTGGGCCTGATCCTGATCTGTAATATTGATTGTGTTGACATCTCTTCTAGATATTTATTCACCTACATGCTACCCAGTGTGATGAGATTTTGGTAGAACAGTGTTTTCCACATCAAAAATGTATTCAGTAAATAATTTAATGGCTTCCTCGACAATATATCACTCTGTAATACAACCCTCTGGCCGACTTTGATTTTTGACATACCCTTTCAAAATCTGCATATACCGTTCAATGGGGTATATCCATCTATAGTGTACAAGACCACTTAGTCGAATCTCTCTCACCAAGTTAACTATAAAATAAACCATCATATCAAAGAATGCTGGTGGGAAGGATATTTACAATTCAAATAATATAACAATAATTTCTCTTTCAATAGTTAGAAATTTTGTTGGGTATATAACTTTACTGCATATAGCTTTGAAGTAGAAAAAGAGATTGGTTAATGTATTATATAAATTCTTGAAAAAAATTAAATGTAAATATATAGGAATTAGATCTCACATCAAAAAATGGTAGTCATGTGATTTTAGAACCTTTAACTTTAAATCGATCATTGAAATGTTGTTCTTGATATTTGATGAATACCCCTCTGGAACCTTTACATCATTCAAGAAGTTAAAAATTGATATCTCTCCTATTTGGAAAGAGTGTAAGTAGCTAGAGAAAGAAAATTTCATTTTTTCCCTTCACTAGAGACAACTCTTCTCATATTCCCATGTTAACCATGTCCTACCTAGCCTTTATTCCATCCTTTATTTTTCATGGTTCATTTAGCAACATGCCAATGACACTATCACATACATTTTTTTCATCATGTATAACATCATGAAAATTTATGATATACATAAAATTTCGGTATAGTAATTAAAAAAATGGATCACTTTTTCCAATTGATTTTCGTAAGGTTTTTCGATAATGGTTTACCAAAAACAGTGTCCGCATATTTTACTTTTTCAAATAGTTAATCACCTGTTAGTAGAGATAGTGTTGTAAATTATTTTAAACTTCCATCGAATGATGTTTTCCAAGATCTGTACTTATTCTATCGGTGTAGAAATCTGTGATGTCCAAGAAACACAGTTTTTGATGAATGTTTCAACATAATTGACTGTGAACCTTGTTCACAAATGAGACACCCTTGAGTTCCTTTAATGTTACATCCTGAAAATTTTCCATAAGCAGGAAAGTCATTTATCGTCTTATACAACATGGCTCTCAATGTGAAATCTTCATTTCTATAAGAATCATATAGTGTAACACCTGAATCCCATAATAATTTCAAATCCTCGATCAATGGATATAAATAAACATCAATATCATCACCCGATGGTTTTGGTCCTGGTATAAGCATAGATAACATGATGCATTTTTGTTTCATGCACAACCACAATGTAAAGTTATAATTTACCAACATAACCGACCATGTACTATGAGTGCTACTTTGAAAACCAAAATAATTCACTCCATCCGTAGATAACGCAAGATGAAGGTTTCACGACTCATTTCCAAATTCAGGATACTTATGATCAACTATATTCCACTAAGTAGAGTCTTCTAAGTTATGTAGTTTCCCATTTTAGTTCTTGTATCTGTGTGCCACATCAATTGCCCTGCAATCTCCTCACTTTCATATAGGTGCATAAACCTTGGAATGATTGGAAAGTACCATACAACTTTGGTAGGACCAGATTCATATTTCTTATATCGAGAATCGCCATACTTTGGAAATTATGTAAGTGATTTTTGGTCGTTGAGAAATTGTATACAATCATTCAGGTAGGTGAGTATTCTTTTAGAGATCATACCCATAAAGCGTATCATTCATTTGGAATTATATGTTTGGATCATAAGGTCATTATCTTATAGTATCATTTCATTCAAGAGAGAAAGTAGTTCTTTAAAACTGGCATCACTCCATCCATTGTCTGCTTTCAAATTATACAGATTCAGTATTATAAGGACCCAGCCTTAAAACATTACATAATCATGAATTAAATTAATAATTCACATTGAGGATCTTTTCAGGTTTAGAGTTTCAGAGAATTAGGATATAACTATTACATCTCAATGATTACAAAGTAGACACATCTACTCAGTTTCCATTTTTTTCAGAAAATAAAAACTATTGAACAAAAGTGTCATGTCTAGTTCCATGTTTTAGAAAACATGACATTTCCTTGATCCCATCCTTGACCGTATTCCACTTTATGTCATGTGAAAAACATTTAAAAAAACTTGGGATGAGCATAAAAATCTCAGTAAGGGATATAAGAATATGGAAAGAAAACATTAGTACTTGTATACATAAGAATAAATGAAATCATACTTTACTCATAAAACATAAGCAATTTAACACACCTCTTGAAATCATAAGATTTATGAATAAATCATAGAAATTATAAGACATAAAGGTAACTTGAGGCATTCATAATATTCTTACGTTGGGAGTAACCCTCATGGTTACGTTTGGAATGCCCATCACATTATATTCCCTAAATCTCTTCCGAGAAACCTTAGAGTTTAACTCCTTTGTGTTACCCAATGCATTGGAGATCTATCTATGGCTCACCCTCCCTTAGTTTATCATGTAACCACACGTCTTCATAAACAATTCCCAAGAACCATAACATAATCGTATCACATAAAACATGCATAAAGGAAACATAACATTTCCACATTTCAATCACAAGATATCAATACAACACATCGATATAATCAAAAAATTATCAAAACCATTTTCAATACCAAAATAATTTAAAAAATGGTATTTATTTTTCATTTAAAAAAAAGTTATGGCCAGTAGAGGAAGTTGAAACTCAAATAATGGTCACAACAATGAAGAAGTCGTTGTCGCCACATACGTAAGACAAAAACATTCCCTTTTGTTGTTTAGTAAAATGTTTCATGTAAAAATATTCCTTTTGAATAAAATTAAAAGTCAAAAGGGTTTATTATACAACTAATAAAATAAGGTCGTATATAAATTGAAGTATGCCTCAATGAAAGGAGATTGAGACGAAATCCCTTACAAAGACGGTATCCTTAGATTAAGGATAATTCAATTACATAATTATGTGTGACAAATATAAATACACTCAATATAAGTGGATATTAAGGGTAAAACAATCATAGGTTATCCACACATATTCATGGCATGACATAATCAAGAAGTAGAGGTTTAACCCAAAGAATTGAAATTGGGTTAAGAAGTTCCCTTACAGAAATTCGACAACCTAACGACGTCACTTTAAAATTAAGAAAATGAGTTGATGAGAGATAAAAAGGGTATCTCATCACATGGACATACAATTTACAGAAATAATTATATATAAGAACATATCCCAACATAATAATATGTAAATTAAAAGACCTAACAAAAAGAAGTCTTTTAAAAAAAGGAGGGTGAAAGGCTCCCTTACCGATTTGGGTAACTTTCGAAACGTACACCCCATGAAAGAAGGACTATACAATGTTGATGTAAATAACCATGACCGAAAGTATTTTACACAAAGAGTAGAACAATGGGTAGTACATACACCGCCCAATGGAGATAGTGACAAATATAGCATGAATCTCATGGGAATAAATAGTGAGATAAAAACCCCTTACCTCGTTGTAATAAATCGAGTCATATGACCAAAAGATAATAAGAACCAAATGAATCACATAATACCATGAATATAAAGAGAATATTGATAATATATATCAAATGTAAGTACACAATACACCACATGCAATACATAATTGGCGAACAATGGAAATCTCACGGAATTAAAAGTGAGATAAGAAATCCCCTCACCTCAAGTCCGACTGGTCTTGTTCGTTTGTTTATATTCCTGAATAATAAACTTTGCTCAATTTATAATTGCTTAAGGACTTCATTTAAAGTTTATTATTCAATTAATATCACATATTATCATGTTATAATAATTATTTAATTATGTGAGTTCATATCATACGTTTTTCTGATGTTTGGTACATGAGTCAACAATGAACTTGTTTGAAGAGAATTGTCCATGTAGTTATAAGTAAATCATCTACGGAATGGTGTTCATGATTTAAATATCATATATATCCATTATATATGTATTTAATAATATTCCATAATATTTGGAGATAATAAATGAAATGTACCGTTCATGGAGATGGTAGGCCGTACGTACGCATGAACGCTACTTTCTTTTTTGTCATATTAATGGACTTTAAAACTAAATGAGACATAGATATATTATAATTCCAGTTTAATATATATGTTATATAGGTAACATAAGTTCATTAATTACATTATTTATAAATTCCATGTTTGGCATGAACGAGTCACATCACTTGAGGGGGCGGTAGTCCACACTTCCTCAGATGAATTTATCGCATTTGCACAACATGAAAAGCATAACGATGTGATTTAAAAAATAAAATTCAGAATCATATATAAAAATAAATACCATATATATCATATATAAATATATTTCCATCATAATTTCCACCATGAGAGGTGTTAAAAGACGATTGAACAACCATCGTTTCATGAGGCAGTAATTCGCCACCCGTAGAAATAATATGTTCTTTAACCATTAGACGGAGGTGTGTGTAAGTGTAGGTATAATCCTTATCATAACAACATAATAGTATATTTAGGACACTTGTGTTATTTTGGGATCAAATAATAAGAATATATTGGTGAGTTAAGAAGGAAAATAAAATAAAGAAACTCGAGGGAAGACATTACCTCTAAATTGGGTAACTCTTTTTGATTTGAGCCAAAGGCTTCATTGGAAAGACTTATGCCCAAAGTGAGGCTTCTAGGAGTAAGAGATGGATGTGGAGAGATAATATGAGTATATTTTGGATGATCCAATGGCTTGAGAGGTGTGGGTAAGAGGGTAGAGGCGGGGGCCTTTTATAAGAGGGAGGAAGGTCACTTTTGGAAAGTCTTGAAATATTACTTTATTATAAAATAGTTTTCAGATTTTAAAGGTCCCAAAATGATATATTTAGAGGATAAGGTGATAAGGGTTAGAAGTAAATCCATCCAATATGTTTTAGACAAGTTTAGGTTTTAGATTTTACCTTATCTTTTCATTTTATTTAAATCGTTCATTAATGAGGTAATCACTACATCATCATGGTGTCATAAATAAATTTATTTATTTATTGTCTAAAAATTATAAAAAAATACCATGATGTATGAAATATTTTTATATTTACAATGAATATTTATAGTCTAATAGATCATTTCTGTAAACAAAATCAAATTTTTTTTACTTAGGATATACAAACCTTTGTTATATTTATCTTCTTTTTAAAAATAATGTCATAAATGTCACTATTACACCCATGTGACTCCTTGGGACCTCAAGTTCGGTAAAAAGCTTCCCATGGTCGTCCATGACTCAAAAAAGAGGATGTGGACACATGTTGGGGTCATTTTATATTATTATGATATTATTTTATTACCCTTAACTACCTGATTGCTAATTAATCACGATAATTAAAGATAATTACCGTCGTTACTATTCATAATGTCCAAAGACAAAAGAGTCTTAATTACATAATTTGGACCTTATGATTACAAAAATGGAATCCATTTTACCAAATTCCAAACACAGAAATTGCAGTAATGAATTTAAAAATAATTCCCGTTGTCACAACCAAAGACGGGTTTTTAAGAAGTAAAATTTATCAAAAGATTGACTTGTTTTTACATCCAATTGAAAAGTGAAATTACTTAAAATGAACAAAATTGTATTAAGTGATAAAAATATAATTCAATTAAACTTTAAAACCAATTAAAAGGATAATCTAACTATATAATTAAATTAGATGAAAAAGCAGTTTGGAAGTAAAATGCAGTATTTTTCACTATTCATTAAAAATGAACATTTGTCAGAAAAATACCAAAAATTTATCCAAATTAAATTTTATATTTCAAATTCAAAAATTATGTCCATTTTAAAAAATTCAAAACATAAAATTTTCATTAATTAATTTTATAATTAATTCTCGCTGTCAAAACAAATAACATGTTTTTAAGAAACAATATCTATCAAAAGATTGACACTTGTTTATATCCAATTTCAAAGTGAAATTAATTTCAATGACCACCATTGAATTAAATGGTAAAAATATATTCTAATTAAACTTTAAAACCAATTAAAAATATAATCTAACCATATAAATTAATTAGATTAAAAGGAGGTTTTGAATTAAAATACAACATTTTTCACTATTCATAAAAAAATGAACTTTATCGGAAAAATAACAAACATTTACACAAAGTAAATTTTGATGTCCCGATTCTAAAGAAGGATTTTATTTTGTCAAATATAACATATAAAATTGAAAAAAAGTATATTTAAAAAGGGTTCACCATCAAAAGGCTGTTAATCGACCTTTTAAAAATATTAGAATATTTATGCTTAAAATTGGATTCATTCGCATTTTAAGCCTCTAAAATTTATTGGATAAATGTAGAAATATTTAACAAACATATATAATCATTTTTTAGTTAGTTATGTTCATTCCCGCCGTTACAACGGCTAGGCGTTAACTACCATTTAAAATAATATTATTATATTATTAGTGTGCAATGTAAGATTTCAAAGAAACTCGTTGTTGCATATTGGGTACGCCATCGAACATAGAATCCCCTTTAAAGTAATATTAATATTTTATTCACAAATATTAATAAATATGAAAATTTCATATTCTTTATTTACCTGGGATGTTACATCCTTCCCCCCTTTTAGGAATTGCGTCCTCACAATTTTAAAATTGGGCTCAGAAACTTCATTGAAAGCCCCACATCGGAAAAGGAGTAAATAAAATTATCACTTTAAAAGAAAGAAAGAAAAGTACAAAGGTCACCCGAGACAACGAATACTAGGATTTCATGAAAACATGGATATGGAGGAGAAAACAAACCGTCAGGTTCTGATGGAGAGTGATAGAAAACATGTTTAGGAGAAAGTTAACCTCCCGAAAATCACAAACTTGTGATGGGTTAAACAGTATTTGATTCCCTAGTAGGAAAAGTTAACATAAAACATTTTTGTTTTAAGTTACTTTTCATTGAGGAATTTATTTTTGAGCTTAACTAAAACATAAGGAAACATACTCACTTGTCATGTAGACTTTCATCTCTTACTATATCTCTTACACAAACTCATATTTTCTCCAAAAGATGAGTATTTAGGATGACTTGTTCACATTAAGAGCGCTATAATAAACTTCTTGAGAATAACCTAATCCAAAAAAGAAGAACTATATATTTCCCATCTCTTTAGACCTTAACCAAAACCAAAATTGTTAGTACAAGATCAAATAATCCCCAAAAGGATAATCCTTTATATAAAGAAATACTACTCTTAATCTCCAAAATTGAACAAAAATAACCCAATGTTCAAGAAATACCATTAAATAAAAAGCTATCAATAAAATTCTTCAAGGTAATCCAAACTAATATTGAAACCGAAATCTCTGAAGGTTTTAATCACATAGTCTTCCAAGGTAAATCTTAACATTTATCTCCAAATAACATCAGTTACTCTTAAATTCTCATACTAAAAAGTAATTAACCTAATCACATATCTTCCATGATAGGTTAATAATTTCCATAGATAATCCAAAATCAAATTATTAATGATTCATAAGATCATCTAACTAAAAAGAATTAGTCATACTAACCAGGGAATTCACATAGTCCAGTGGTAGGTGATAAATACCAGTCGCACTTTGGTTGTGGGTTCGATTCCCGCAGCTTCGTCCGACACGACAGGTTGTTACACAGTCTGCGTGTTGTACCATTTAAGAAAACTATCTAATTTTATAACATTCCCAAAAAGAGATAAATTCATCAAAAATAACCATAATATATTTTAACCACAAAGGTTATCTAAAAACTTTCATTTTGCATCCCAAAATGTATTAACTGGTAATTACCTCAAATTCAAGGATCATATAAACCCAAATGGTTCTTTGTAACTATATACACAAAAGAAAATATAATTATTCCTTGAATAAAATTTTCATAAATCAAACATCAGGGTCACACATACTATAAAAAGTCTTCTAATGTAATCTCATCATCAAAAGAGCCTTAATACTTTTAAGAATTTTACCATCCTAAAATCTACCATAACTCTTGAATCCCTTATATGTTGACTTCTTACTCATTCAACATTCTTCATGATCCATTAACCATTCCTTTCCAACTTATTCTGAAATACTTCTTTCCTACAAAAAAAATCATGAATCATATCATAAGATTCAATAATAGGAAAAGAAATGTTAATAAATAATCTATACCTTTCATTGGTCATTGTTAGTTTCTTTATCCTCAATCAGAATGGAATTAGGTATTGGTAAATGAATATTTGTGCGATACTGGTGATCCCATTCCTGAAACATCTTCATAGGACATGTGTTTTCTTAATTAGCATGCACACCACATTTAAAACATTCAATTGATCCTTCAGAAAGAACTTCTTTCCCTTTCCTAGAGTCAACTATATGCTTCCTTTTCCCATGGTAGGTTCTTGCTTTATGACCTTCATTTACACATCTATAGTATCTTTCTATCCCTTTGAAACATTTTCCTAGGTGTTTCTTTCTACATCTTTGACACATAGGTTTTTGAACACACTTACCTTTATGATTATTACCTGAACTTTCATATGGATTTTTTTCTTGCATATATGATGCCTTATAAAAATCACAATGTTTCAGGTGGTCAAACATGACTCCAGACAGTTGGTTGAGAACAACCACAAGTGTTCTCATTGTAGCTCCCATATCATTCAGTTGCTCGTTCGGAAAACCGTCATAGTTTTCTTCACTTCCACTGTTACTTTGGTGCCTGCAAGATCCAACCATTTACTGAAACCAAAAATTTCAGTGTGAGTATATCAGTAAAATCATCATATAATACTAATATATAATTATTCATGTTATCTTAAACTCATTCACTTTATCCAAAAAATCTATGACTCTTTCTGAAATCCAAACCATTATGGTAATGTCACTTGTGCTTAAAGAATACCCTAACCTCTAAAGTTATCTAAACCAACCTTTGATACCAACTATAAGGACCCAACATTGAAACATTACATAATCATGAATTAAATGAATAATTCACATTGAGGATCTTTTCAGGTTTAGAGTTTTAGAGAATTTGGATATAACTATTACATCTCAATGATTACAAAGTAGACACATCTACTCAGTTTTAATTTTTTTCACAAAATAAAAACTCTTGAACAAAAGAGTCATGTCTAGTTCCATGTTTTAGACAACATTACATTTCCTTGATCCAATCCTTGATCCTATTCCACTTTATGTCCTGTTAAAAACATTTAAAATAACTTGGGATGAGCATAAAAAGCTCAGTAAGGGATATAAAAATATGGAAAGAAAACATTAGTCCATGTATACATAAGAATCAATGAAATCATACTTTACTCATAAAACATAATCACTTTAACATACCTCATGAAATCATAATATTTATGAATAACCCATAGAAATCATAAGACATAAAGGTAACTTGAGGCATTCATAACATTCTTACATAGAGAGTAACCCTCATGGTTACGTTTGGAATACCCATCACAGTATATTCCCTAAATTTCTTCGGAGAAACCTAGCGTTTAACTCCTTCACGTTACCCTATGCATTAGAGAGATATCTCAGGCTCACCCACCCTTAGTTTATCATGGAACCACCCATCTTCATAAACAATTCCCAAGAACCATAACATAATCGTATCACATAAAACATGCATAAAGGAAACATAACATTTCCACATTTCAATCATAAGATATCAATACAACACATTGATATAATCAAAACATTATCAAAACCATTTTCAATACCAAAATAAAGTAAAACATGGTATTTATTTTTCATTTAAAAAAAATTTATGGCTTGTAGAGGGAGCAGAAACTCAAATAATTGTCACAACGGTGGAGAAGTCGTTGTCGCCGCATACTTAAAACAAAAACATTCCCTTTTGTCATTTAGTAAAATGCTTCGTGTAAAAGGATTCCTTTTGAATGAAATTAAAATCCAAAAGGGTTTATTATACAACTAATAAAAGAAGGTCGTATATAAATTGAATTATGCCTCAATGAAAGGAGATTGAGACGAAGTCCCTTACAAAGATGATATCATTATATTAAGGATAAATTAATTACATAATTATGTGTGAAAAATATAAATACACTCAATATAAGTGGATATTAAGTGTAAAAAAATCATAGGTCATCCACACATATTCATGGAACGACATAATCAATAAGTAGAGGTTTAACCTAAAGAATTTAAATTAGGTTAAGAAGTTCCCTTACAGAAATTTGACAGCCTAACGACGTCACTTTAAAATTAAGAAAATGAGTTGATGAGAGATAAAAAGGGTATCTCATCACTTGGACATAAAATTTACAGAAATAAGGATATATAATAACATATCCCAATATAAGAATTTTTAAATTAAAAGACCTAACACAAATAAGTCTTTTAAAAAGAGGAGGGTGAAAGGTTCCCTTACTGATTTGGGTAACTTTCGAAACGCACATCCCATGAAAGAAGGACTATACAATGTTGATGTAAATACCCATGACCGAAAGTATATTACACAAAGAGTAGAATAACGGGCAGTACATACACCGCTCAAAAAATATAGTGACAAATATAACATGAATCTCACGGGAATAAATAGTGAGATAAAAACCCCTTACCTCGTTGTAATAAATCGAGTCATATGACCAAAAGATAATAAGAACCACATGAATCACATAATACCATAAATATAACCAGAATCATGATAATATATATCAAATGTAAGTACAAAATACACCACATTCAATAAATAATTGGTCAATAATGGAAATCTCACGGAATTAAAAGTGAGATAAGAAATCCCCTTACCTCAAGTCCGACTTGACTTGTTCGTTTCTTTATATTCCTGAATAATAAACTTTGGTAAATTTATAATTTCTTAAGAAATTAATTTAAATTTTATTATTCAATTCATATCAGATATTATTATGTTATAATAATTAGTTAATTATGTGAGTTCATATCATACGTTTTGTCGATGTTCGGTACATGAGCCAACAATGAACTTTTTTGAAGAGAATTGTCCATGTAGTTATAAGTACATCATATATAGAATGGTGTTCATGATTTAAATATCATATATATCCATTATATATGTATTTAATAATTTTTCATAATGTTTGGAGATAAGAAATGAAATGTACCATTCATGGAGACGGTAGGCCGTACGTACGCATGAACGCTACTTTCATTTTTTGTCATATTAATGGACTTTCAAACTAAATGAGACATAGATATATTATAATTATAGTATAATATATATGTTATATAGGTAACATAAGTTCATTAATTAAATTATTTATAAATTCCGTGTTTGGCATGAACGAGTCACATCACTTGAGGGAGCGGTAGTCCACACTTCCTCAGATGAAATTATCGCATTTGCACTACATGAAAAGCATAACGATGTGATTTAAAAAATAAAATTCAGAAGAATATAGAAAAATAAATACCATAAATACCATATATAAATATATATCCCTCATAATGGCCACCATGAGAGGTGTTAAAATAATATTGAACAATCATCGTTTCGTGAGGCAGTAATTCGCCACCCACAAAAATAGTATGTCCTTTAACCATTAGACGGAGGTGTGTGTAAGTGTAGGTATAATCCTTATCATAAAAAAATCCTAGTATATTGAAGAAACTGGTGTTATTTTGGGATCAAAAAATAAGAAGATAATGGTGAGTTAAGAAGGAAAATAAAAGAAAGAAACTCGAGAGAAGACATTACCTCTAAATCGGGAAACTCTTTTTGATTTGAGCCAAAGGCTTCCTTGGAAAGACTTCTGCCCAAAGTGAGGCTTCTAGGAGTAATATAGGGATGTGTAGAGTTAATATGAGCAGATGTTGGACAATCCAAGGGCTTGAGAGGTGTGGTTAAGAGGGTAGAGGTGGGGGCCTTTTATAAGAGGGAGGAGGGTCACTTTTGGAAAGTCTTGAAATGTTACTTTATTATAAAATAGTTTTCGGATTTTAATGGTCCCACAATGATATATTTCGTGGATAAGGTGGTAAGGGTTCGAAATCCACCCATAAAATTGGTTTTAGACAAGTGTAAGTTTTATATTTTACCTTATCTTTTCATTTTATTTAAATCGTTCATTAATGAGGTAATCACTACATCATCATGGTGTCATAAATAATTTTTTTATTTAATGCCTAAAAATTATAAAAAAAATACCATGATGTAGGAAATATTTTTAGATTTCTAATGACTATTTAAAGTCTAATAGATCATTTATGTAAACAAAATTAATTTTTTTTACTTAGGATATACAAACCTTTGTTATATTTCTCTTCTTCTTAAAAATAATGTCATAAATGTCACTATAACACCCATGTGACTCCATGAGCCCTCAAGTTTGGTAAAACGATTCCCATGGTTAGACATTAATCAAAAAAGAGTATTTGGACTCATTTTGGGGTCATTTTATACTATTATGATATTATTTTATTACCCTTAACTACCCAATTACTAATTAATCAAGATAATTAAAGATAATTACCGTCGTTACTATTCATACTCTCCAAAAACAAAAGAGTCTTAATTACAAAATTTGGACCTTCTGATTCCAAATATGGAATCCATTTTACCAAATTCAAAACAGAGAAATTTCAGTAATTAATTTAAAAATAATTCCCGTTGTCACAACCAAAGGCGGGTTTTTAAGAAGTAAAATTTATCAAAAGATTGGCTTGTTTTTACATCCAATTGAAAAGTGAAATTACTTAAAACGAACAAAATTGTATTAAGTGATAAAAATATAATTCAATTAAACTTTAAAACAAATTAAAAGGACAATCTAACTATATAATTATATTAGATGAAAAAGTAGTTTTGAAGTAAAATACAGTATTTTTCACTATTTATTAAAAATGAACATTTGTCAGAAAAATACCAAAAATTTATCCAAAGTAAATTTGATATTCCAAATTCAAAAATGATGTCCATTTTACCAAATTCAAATCATAGAAGTTTCATTAATTAATTTTATAATTAATTCCTGCTGTCAAAACAAATAGCGTGTTTTTATGAAACAATATCTATCAAAAGATTGACACTTGTTTATGTCCAATTTCAAAGTGAAATTAATTCCAATGACCACCATTGAATTAAATGGTAAAAATATATTCTAATTACACTTTAAAAAAAATTAAAAAGATAATCTAACCATATAAATAAATTAGATTAAAAGGAGGTTTTGAATTAAAATACAGCATTTTTCACTATTCATAAAAAAATGAACTTTATCGGAAAAATAACAAAAATTTACACAAAGTAAATTTTGATGTCCCAATTATAAAGAAGGATTTTATTTTTTCAAACATAACATATAAAATTGACAAAAAGTAGATTTAAAAAGGGTTCTCCATCAAAAGGCTGTTAATCGACCTTTTAAAGAATATTAGAATATTTATGCTTAAAATTGGATTCACTCGCATTTTAAGCCTCTAACATTTATTAAATAAATGTAGAAATATTTAACAAACATATATAATCATTTTGTAGTTAGTTCTGTTCATTCCTTCCATTACAACGGTTAGGTGTTAACTACCATTTAAAATAATATTATTATATTATTAGTGTGCAACTTAAGATTTCAAAGAAACTCGTTGTTGCGTATTGGGTACGCCATCGAACATAGCATCCCCTTTAAAGTAATATTAATATTTTATTCAAAAATATTAATAAATATGAAAATGTCATATTATTTATTTACCTGGGATGTTAGAAGTATGGCTGACAATGCTATATATTTAGTGCAACCGGTATACAATGGTATCTTTACACAACTCTTTAACTTCTCAAACAATTTTTGGAAATCATGAAGTTCATCTTGAACTGCTCTTGTCATTTCATAAATTTGATCTTCATTATCATTAACATCTGTAATCACATCCTCGATACAATATTCTTTATTATCCACACTTGTAATCATATCAGATGATCCATAAAACACAGTGTTATCCCATCCACTAGCTACATTCTCTTTTTTCCTCATGTTTATTCCAACTTTTATAACTTTCATCTATTTCATGACAGATCAGGTGCTTTTCTAACTCCTATGAACTAATTAGTCTTGAATTACAATAGCGTAAACACGAACAAAGTATTTGAGAAGGGTCATATGCATAATCTTTTGTAAACTTGATAAACTCTTTCAATCCATCTTTATACTCTTTTTTCAGATGATTGGAATCCATCCATTATTTATTCATATCCATCCTATTTGATTTGGTAATATTAAAATTTAATAAAATTTTCATGACTCGAATAAAACTGGGGATTGATCTGCAACTACCCCAAGCCCGAATCCATAGGTTAGGGGGTGGCGACAAGCACTGAAGGTACACTAAACTTGGGTAGGCCTTTTCCTAAAAATCTACACACACACACATACAAACAACTAAATGCAAAAGTGAAAAGGGAAAGAAATGAATAATGCAACACTACAATAAATATACTAAATATGCATGGACAACTAAACAGAATGAAGTGCGGTAGTGAAAAATAAGAGTGAAAGGGAAAAACACATGCCCAACCAGAAATCTATCCCAACCTAACAAAACTAGAAACGTAAAATAGCTGAGAGATCCCAGCTCCTAAATCCTAAACTACGAACACTGTACACGGTCCAAGAACTCCATATCCCTAAGCTCATCTGAATTCCCGATCAACCTTTCTATCATTTGTAAAGGACACATCATGTGTTGGGAGAAGCCCATGCAGGGGTGAGTATATACATACCCAGTAGAATGCCCCGAAAAGGGTCAAGGGGGAGTACTAAGTGATACACTGAAGAGGAAAGAAATATAGAGAATAAGGTACTATAAAAGAGTACAAGTCAACCCAACAAGAGAGTGGAAGTAAACTCACCCAAACACAAGGAGCTCAAAACAGTGAGAATATAAACTTCTCATTGAGTCTTCACTACCTGTAGTAGGAGACTGGACTCGTCTAACCATGAGAAGCAAGACACAGAAAGCACGTGGCATATCCTATGTGTCATCACCTATCCTGGAAGGAGAGTAACCAAAACCCAAGAAGAATAGTATTCAACAGTTCTAAGGTAAGTCCATCTACGATTTCCAACACCCCACACGTCTTCCCTGAACACAAAATTCTAAGAGACTCAATCCCCACACCTTGATACTATCTGCTTTAGGCGACACTTACTCGCCCACACGGTTTTAAGTCACTTCAAAAGGACACGTCACGGTGGGGAAAATACCCTCTTTCTTATGAGTCCAAAGGTATGTCAAACCACATCTCTTCATTGTACCACATAGTCAAGGGGTCATGAACTATAGAGGTCCTGTACCCTAGTATGACAGGGGGGTTCACTCTAGTCATCGAGGATTCGCGCCATAGTACGCCAGGAGTATCAACAACCGGAAGTCGATAGGGACCCATTTCCCAGCCCCACTGAAGGTTATACGTTGGAGGGTACTACCTTTCAAGTAGCTACATAAGACCCACACCCATTTTTATGGGGGGTCAACACTCTAGTCATTGAGGATCTGTGCCCTAGTACGTTAGGGGGATCAACACCCGGAAGTGGCTTCAGAGGACCTGTGCCCATGCCGATGGGGGATCAACACTCTGGTCATCGAGGATCTGTGTCCTATTATGTTAGAGGGACCAACACCCAGAAGTAGCTGTAGAGGACCCACTCCCATGCCGATGGGGGGTTAACACTCTGGTCATCAGGGATCCGCACCCTAGTACATTAGGGGGATCATTACCTGAAAAGAAGCCTCTAAGAACATGAATAAAAAAATGCCTAAAATATATCTCACAGTATCTCAAAAGCCACTATGGAGGGCACTATCACATTATTTACTGAAAAAAATCAGGATAGGCTACTCATGGGCCAAATTCCAAGTCCAAAAGAAGGAGACACGAGAGGTAGAAGATTCATAATGAGGTACATGGTGCATATGGGTCCCACATGATGTGTGACCCCGCATCGTTGCCTAGTAATGTATCTAGACATCCTCAAGTGCTAAACTGTATACATGTACCCCTTGGCGTGCAAGTGTACTCCCTGAGTACATGGAATATCTGGCCAAAAGGCTGATGAGCGCATGAGAATCATCATGGGTCTTAGGGAAAAAATGTAATTTCACTGACATGCCTCCTCAAATGGACCTGAAAACTTTGACCGCATCTCTTCATACTTATTCTCCACTCTCACAAGAGTCGATACTGACTTAAGCCATATATTCTCTTCAAACACCTCAAAATGACCTTCCACCAATATTCCTTTCATGTTTCTACATTTAATGAGTTCATGAATAAGGCTCCACACATCACTACAAGTAGAAAATTGGGAGGCCCTAGATAACTAAATGGATCACACCATTGTGATCCTTGTGAAAAATCAGACAAGATCATCTATTCATTCTCCCCAATCGTACATCCAATGAAAAGGTCTCATTTCACCGCATTATGCTTGAATGACATCTCATGGGGTCCACACATCAACCCTGAATTAAAATAATGATATTAGTCTTAAAAATTACACCTCAATGTCAGAATCACAACACCACTGATGACACATTGATTGGACGTCACATGCAGAAATTATTTCGGGTTAAAGTTTTAATAATAATAATAATATATTATTTTTTGGGTGTTTCATGGACCCGATCCAAAAACCCAAAAAAGGAATAAAACATCGGTCTCAAAAAGACCTTCATGAAAACTAGGTCGTGCTTCAATATATGGAACATCAATCTAATGTTTCATGTAGGAGTTATGTTCGAATCAATATTTGAAAATAATAATATTATTATTTTAGGGTGTTTTATAGGCCCAATTCCAAGGTCAGAGAAATGTATCTAACATTGGTCTTAAAGAGACCATATCAAAGATAGGGTCATGCTGACGCTGGTTGATGTTGTTAATATTTTCATGTCTTATTATATACCCCCTTTACTGATTTTATATGAAATGTGCATAATTTGTGTAAAATATTAATGTTTTAATACTAAGTATAATTTTTGAGCATTTTTAGAAATAGTCCAATTGAGTCAGTTTACTATTTTAAATATAAATATCACCCTAATGATCCAAATTGTGTGTTTCTTGTTTTTTAGGATTTATAATTCAATATACAACATTTCATTATAAGGGATCATGGGCCAATTCTGCCATTTGAAGGATCACATTTACCACACAAGATGACCTACAGAATCTGTGAAGAAACTGGACCAGTCATGAAGATTGAATTACTGGGATCAATATAGAAATTAAAATTACTTCATTCTCCTAAAAGGTTGGGGGGAAAATTTAAGGAGTCTTGGATAAAAATTTCAAGGCCTAAATCCAAAAACAAGGGGCCCAACATATGCTTTGAAGTCCAGCCCACCATTCTGGATGAGAAATAAAATGAGTATAATATTCATGACATATATAATGATTTAAGAATCCAATAAAGATGATATTTTTTAGTGTGAAAGAGGAGATATAGGAGGCATACTTTTTTGAAGAAATAATTCGGTTTTGAAGGCATCTTCCTATTCAAAAACTATTTCACATTTTGGACATCAAAAAGCCTAGATTGAAATGGACAGATTACAATTGTTTAATAAACCGACCATAACTTTGGATCCATAGGTCCAAATGACTCCAAATTTTAAGAGGGTTCGTCCAAAATTATTATATAAAACTTTGTAGAAAGAGATATCTCAATATTAGGCTGTCTGTATATCCCAATAGGCGATACAAGTGGAGGGACAGATTGGGATTGAAAACAGTCCACTTCCTTGGGCTATAAATGCATCCCCTTCTCTCCTTCAAAGGGTTGGCATTTCAGAAGATATAATATCATATTGGCATGATGAAAGCTTTTCCAAAGTCTTGGGAGGACCTGAAATACTCACGTTTTCACTTGAGAGACCTTTCCTCCTCTCTTTTTTTTCATTTAGTTTTATGTTCTTCATTGTTGTAATTTTGTAAGTCATTTCTTTTGTAATTCTGTTTTAATGAAAGTTTCTTCTTCAATATCTCTTATTCTCATACAAATATTTTAGATTAATATTAATTTTCTTAAAATAGTTTAAATACAGTTGAATCCCCTTCACTTCTTTTGCTTCCCCATTCAATCGAAAGTTCATTTTTAATTATCATCATTGTTCGTGTGTGTGTGTCGACGTACCACTCTTTTCTTATCCCTTTATTTTTATTCTCTTCTTAATTTATAATAATAATCATTATAAAAAGATTATTAAACACCCAAATGTCTAAGTAAATCTCTCATTGGGGTGAGTTATAATTTAGGTATGTTAAGTGATTTAGAGTTTTTTCTCGATGAATATTCTTTGAATTAACATTGTGTATGTTGGACTTAACATGTCATGGAATAATGACATATTTTGTTTAACATGTGGTTTCCATGGATTATTGGAACCATAAATACAATACCATAAACAAGTAATGGTAATTATTAGAACCCTAAGTTAAGTTAAGGCTTGCATTAATGCCTTTACACCTATGAATTCAAATCAACGTCATCTTGTGACATGGGTGTTAATTTAATGCAATATAAAGCAAAGCTCAAGGATATCACAAGCTTAACTACCTAATCATGAACTCACCCAAATCTTTATCAAAATTTTAAATCAATTATAGTCAATCAATCATTTCAATTAAGCTCTACAAACAAACCCCCCCTAATCAAAAACAAGCAACTAAAAACAAACTATTACAAAGTATCATTGCTGAGGATTCGACCCGAGTGCTGCTATACACATTAGTAGAGCACCATAACTTTGACCGGTCGATAGGCGACAATAGGCCATACATTTCATATGGCACCGTTGCCAGGGATAATTATTTAAGTATTCATTATTTTTTGGTTATTTTAAAAAAAATAAAAAAAAATTAAAAAAAATTTTGAATAAAAAACACAAAGAAAAACCCATCTTCTCATAAAAATCATAAACTAAAAAAATACAAAGAAAAAACCGTCTTCCTCTTTCTTTAAAAATCTCTCTTAAATGCCCCGTAGCCTTCCAAACAATCCCTCAGATTTGTTTGACCCTGTAATTGAGTGAACTCTTCGCCAACTTAGGAGGAACTTAAGAGATAATCAACTCATTCAAGAACCAGTCCTTGTACAACCAGTTGAATTAGATATGGATAATCTTAGGGAACAAACACTTAAAGAACTCGTTTCCCCTGATATGAATTACCAACCCCTTGGTATTCAATATCCAAACATAGAGGCTGATTTGAAACTAAAATCGGGTTTGATTCATCTGCTCCCTCATTTCCACAGGCTAGCCGGTGAGGATCCACATCTCCACTTTAAAGAGTTCCAAGTGGTGTGCTCTACCTTGAAGCCTCAAGGGGTTTCTGAAGAACAAATCAAACTTTGAGCATTCCCTTTCTCCCTAGATGACACTTCTAAGTCATGGCTTTACTACCTACCTCATAGTTCCATAACCACATGGAATGAAATGAAGTGACTCTTCTTAGAGAAATTCTTTCCTGCTTCTCGTACTGCTTCTATCCGAAAGGAAATAAGTGGTATCTGTCAGTTCCCAAGTGAATTACTCCATGAATACTGGGATAGGTTCAAAAAGATTATTGCAAGCTTCCCACACCACCAAATCCTTGACCAACTCTTTATTCAATACTTCTATGAGTGGTTATTGGAAATGGAGAGAACTCTCATTGATTCCGCAAGTGGCGATGCTCTTGTTGATAAAACTCATGCAGAAGCAAGAGATCTCATAAGTAACATGACTATAAACACACAACAATTACATACTCGAGCACATGATCAAGTAAAACAAGCCCAAGATAATAAAACAATTGAGCTGAACAAGATGACCGAGTGGATGAGTGAACTTACAGGTCTTGTGCGACAACTAGCTGTGGCATCCAAATCCCTAACCTCGTCTTCTCTGCAATCAATGTTTCCTGGACCTATCAAAAAATGTGGAATCTGAAACTCTCCATATCATCCAAATGACACATGTCCACAACTTCAAGAGGATCAATCTGATTCATCTGGACCAATGGAGCTCGATGCAACATATGCTCAGTGGAACACCAACCCTCAACTATCAGGTCAATTTGTTAGAAACTTCAACCAACCACACTCTGAGCCCTTCTTTTCTCCCTATAACCCTAACATGAGATATGAGAATCTCATTTATCATCCCCCTCAATTCCCTCCTCAAAACCAAAACCAGTTTCTATACGGTCATGGTGTTCGTAACTTCCAATAGCCCTATCCTTTTATTCCTCAACCTCAAAGGAATAATCCTCCTCCTAGATTCCACTATCCAAGTGAGCCTTCCCAATTCCCAAACCAATACAATCGCTTTCCCAAGAACCAATATCAAGGAAATCCCAATCCAGGACAAGCCTCTTCTTCCAAGAAACCATGGGAAAGTGCAGTTGAAGATCTTTCCTCTTTCACCCGTTCTAACCTTAAAAATATTGAAACCAAAATTGGTCAACTTTCATCCCACCTAAGTCAGCAGCAACCATCCAATACTTCCCAACTTCCAGCTCAACCATTACCCAACCCCAAGGGTAATGTAAGTGCAATTTCACTAAGATCAGGAACGAAAATTTCTATTCCTCAAGATAAGTCCTCCAACCCTCCTTTGAATATTGACCTAGAAAATGAAAAGAAAAAGAAACTTGAAAAGGAACTTGAATCCATTACCTCACCTCCTTCCATTCCACTTCGGAATCCAATTCCTTTTCCTCAATCTATTTCTAAACCAAGTAAGTCCTTTGAACCTGATCCTGAAATGCTCGACATATTTAGACGTGTTTAACTCAAAATTCCCCTCTTATATTCCATAAAACAAATTCCTAAGTACACCAAGTTTCTCAAGGATTTGTGTACCCACAATAGGAAAATTAAGACCTTTGAAAATGTTTCCACCCAACAGTCTATTCCCATAAAGTGCAAGGATCCAGGGACCTTTACGGTCCCATGCCAAATTGGAAGTTCCCACTTTGATGATGCACTCATAGACCTAGGAGCCTCAATTAATGTCATGCCAAAATCCATCTTCTCCAACCTTGGTCTAGGTCCCTTACATCAAATGGGTGTTGTCATTCAATTAGCCAATCAAATCACAACCAGTCCTGAGGGAATAATTGAGGATGTCCTTGTCCGAGTCAATGATCTTATCTTCCCTGCTGATTTCTATGTCCTTGACATGAAGGGTGAGATGAAATCTTCTCGATCTCCCCTAATTCTAGGAAGACCATTCCTCATGACTACGAGAACCAAGATTGATGTCCATTCAGGAATCTTATCCATGGAATTCAGTGACCAACTGGTCAAGTTCAACATTTTCCAAGCCATGCGATACCCATCTGAGGATCAGTCTGCATTCTCAATCCAGGCTTAAGAGGACACTTCTAAGAGTCAATAGAACCCCAATCCACCATTTTATTCATGTTCTAATGATAAAGGATCTTATGAAATCTGCACCATGATTAACCTAGTAATAAATGGTGAAGTTGATGTGGACCTCTCATTTATATACTCCATCAATCTAGAGGAACTTTAAAACTCTCTTGAATCCCACATCAACTCGGATATCTACTGCTCCACCTTGGAAAGTATTAAGGAGAATGAATTTGAAGAAATTGAAGTCCCTTCCTCCATTCCTGAGTTTTATAACCCACAAATAAATGACGAGACTGATCTGAAACCTCTTCCTGAACACCTGAAATATGCATTTCTTTTCCATGATCACTCTTATCCTGTCATTATATCTTCTTCACTTACCAAAAATTAGGAGTACAAACTTGTTCAAGTGTTAGAGGAAAACAAAAAGGCCTTAGGGTGGACCCTAGATGACATAACAGGAATCAACCCTGCTCTTTGCATGCATCACATTCATCTTGAGGATTCATCCAAACCAATCAGACAACCACAAAGAAGACTCAATCTACTCATACTTGAGGTAGTTAGAGAAGAGATCACCAAGATTCTTCAATCTAGTATTATCTACCCAATTTCTGATAGTGAATGGGTTATTCCAATTCAAGTTGTACCTAAGAAGGGTGGGATAACTGTTGTCACAAATGAGCATGGAGAGGTAGTCACAACTCGAGTGAAGAAAAAATGGAATGTGTGCATCGACTATAGTAAATTGAATGTTGAAATAAGAAAAGATCACTACCCTCTTCCATTCCTTGATCAAATGCTGGAACAATTAGCCAGAAATTCACACTATTTCTTTCTTGATGGATTCAACAACTACTTCCAAATTCCAATCGCACCTCAAGACCAAGAAAAGACTACTTTCACATGCCCCTTTGGAACATATGCATATAGAAGAATGACTTTTGGACTTTCCAATGCTCCTGCAACATTCCAGAGGTGTATGATGAGTATCTTTTCCGAATTCATTGAACACTGCATGGAAGTATTCATGGATGACTTCACCATTTATGGCGAGTCATTTGAATCTTGTCTGAATTCACTCTCTCTAGTCCTCCAAAAGTGTGTCAAGTGTAACCTTGGGTTAAATTTTGAAAAATGTCACTTCATGGTTGAAAATGGGATTGTTCTAGGGAACATAGTTTCAAAAGATGGTATTGAAGTCGATCCTGCCAAAATTGATGTGATCCAATCACTTCCTCAACCCAATTCTATTCGAGACATCCGTTCATTTCTCAGTCATGCCGATTTCTATCGGCGATTCATCTATAACATCAGTAAAATTTCCCTCCCACTCACTCAGTTTCTCCAAAATGATGTCCCTTTCCATTTCGATGAGGTTTTCAAGAGATCCTTTATTGAACTCAAAACTGCTCTAACATCCACCCCAATAATCCAACCCCCATATTGGTCCTTACCCTTTGAGTTGATGTGTGATGCTTCTGATAGAGCTGTTGGGGCTATTCTTGGTCAAAGAAGAGAAAAGATTCCTTATATCATCTATTATGCCTCAAAAACATTGGATGAAACTCAATCTCACTACACTGTCACCGAAAAAGAAATTTTAGCAGTTGTTTTTGACTTAGATAAATTCTGGCCATATCTCTTAGGTGCCAAAATCATCATCTTCACATACCATTCTGCTATAAAGTTCTTACTCAAGAAAAGTGATTCTAAACCAAGGCTAATAAGATGGATCCTAATGCTCCAAGAGTTTGACCTTGAAATCAAAGATAGACCAGGAAAAGAAAACCTTGTGGCTGATCACTTGAGTATAATTTTTAATTCTTCTCATTCTGAAATCATCGATCCTGAATTCCCCACTGAGCACCGTTCATTTCTCACTCCGAAAATACCATGGTATGGCCCAATTGTAAATTACTTCGTTTCTGGTGTTTTTCCTAATTGTTTTTCAAAAGAACAAAAAATGAATTTGAAAAGTGATTCAAAATACTATTTTTGGGAATAAAATAAACTTTGGAAAACTGGGGCTGACATGGTAATAATGAGACGTGTCAATGAAAATGAACATTCATCCATATTATAATTCTGTCACTCAATGACTGGTGGTGGCCACTTTGGACACCAAAGGACCTCCCAAAAGGTCCTAGAATCTAGATTTTTCCAGCCTTCACTCTTCATGGACTCACATGAGTTTTGTCAATCATGTCCCACTTGCCAAAATTTTGGTACAATTTCTAAGAGAAATGAAATTCCCCAAAAACCTTTAATTTTCTTTGAGATCTTCGATGTTTGGGCCATCGATTTCATGGGACCATTTCCCCTTCCAATGGATTTTCATACATTCTTCTTGTGGTTGATTATGTTTCTAGGTGGGTCAAGGCCAAACCCACTAGAAAGGATGATTCACATAATGTTAGTGAGTTCCTAAATACACACATCTTCCACCGATTGGGCACACCTCATGCCTTGATAAGTGACTTAGGAACCCATTTTTGTTATAAGACCATGGAATATCTTTTGAAAAAGAATGGGGTTGTACATAAAACTTCAACTACATATCACGCCCAGACAAATGGAATGGATGAACTTTCTAATAGAGAAGTGAAAAGAGTTCTTGAGAGAATTGTAAAACCCACCAGAAAAGACTGGCCTGAAAGACTTGGTGAAGCACTTTGGGCTTATCGAACTGCCTATAAAACACCCATTGGGATGTCTCTTATTAGGATAGTTTTTGGTAAAGAATGTCATTTTCCAGTTTAAATCCAACATAAGTCATTTTGGGCAGTGAAAACTTGTAATTTTGATCTTATAAAATCCGGTGATGAAATATTGTTGAAATTGGCTGAACTGGAGGAGCTTCGACTTGATTCTTATGAGAATTCTATTCTCTACAAAGAAAAGTCCAAGGAAATCCATGATAAACACATCCTGAGAAAGGTATTTCATGAAGTTGAAAAGGTAATGCTCTTCAATTCTCGATTTCGGCTTCACCCAGGTAATCTTAATTCTTGTTGGGAAGGTCCTTTTGTTATTGCTAATGTTTACCCATTTGGTGCAGTGCAAGTACAAGCCCCCTCTTCAAAAAGGACATTCATGGTTAATGGACATCGGTTAAAGCATCACCGTGAAAGGACACACATCCCAAGAGCCACCTAAACTTCCATCGGATCCCCAACTTCTGCAGTTAACCCACCACTGGATAGAGATGGAAACCCACCAAATCCAAAACAGGGGCACCTCTTTCCCTTTAACTCTCTCTCTATCTCTTCCTCTCTCTACCTCTTTATTCTTCTTCCTCTCTCTTTCATTTTTTACCACTTTATTTATCAAAACCTTTATTTTTCACTTTATCTTTTGTGTGGGTGTATCTTTATAAAAAACAAAAACAAAAACCTAAAAAAAACAAAAAAAAAACAATCAAATAAAAAAAATACAAAAAAATAAAGAGTCATTATTACTCACTATCGAGTTTTAAAATTTAGTCCAACCATTTTGGGGAGTTAACAGACATTTTTCATCTCAAAAATTTTGTATTTTCATCATATATTTAGATAAATAATTTTGTGTCAAGAATAATAAATTTTGAATGCTCAATTTTTGATTTGGAAAATGATTTTCCCAAACCCTGAGGAACAACATTTTCTTTCATTCCAAGGCCACCTATGGCCATCTTTTCAAAATGTGTGTGTTTCACCCCCATTTGCGAGTTTTGATTTTGTGGACCTTCGAGCTGAATTTCATACTTTAGTGTGCATTAATATGATTGAATCATTTTCTGAACCCCATGAGAATTATAATAGCCAAATAGACTCTCATTAACCATACATTAATCCACCTTTTTAAATCCCCTTAGAGCCTATAAAAACCTTTTCTTTGATAGCCACATTACAAGCCCAATTCTTTTTCCCACCCAATATCAACATGGATTTTTCATTACATATTTTTTTTTTAAATTTAAGTGTGGGGGGAACAGATTTCATTATGGGTACCCTTTATTGATTTCACCATATTATATTATGCTTGAGGGAAAGCATAATTTTATGTGTGGGGGAGAGGTTGTCCTCTAGTGGGGTTTGGGAATGTATATATGTTCATCATGTACAATTGAAAAGTGTTAAAAAAAATCAAAAAAAAAATCAAAAAAAGAAAAGAAAATAAGAATGGATTGTGTCTTGGGTAGTCAAAAATCACTATTACTCAACCTTTTATCTTGTTATAACTATTATAATTAGTGTCGTGAGCAGATCAATCATGGGTTGGGATATGAGTGTGAGATCTTTTCCATGTTCAACTTTCAAAAAAAGAAAAAAAGAAAAAAAGAAAAAAAGGAACACTTGCATTATATTCTTATGTAATTGGGAGAAGTTTTGTGGTTTTTAAATATTTCATCTTCTCATCCCATTCAAATTTTCATCCTCTATTTTGTCTTTCTTCACAAAATCATTCCCTTGTAAATATGTGTTTTCATTTCTTTCCATGTTTTATTTCAAAAAAAACTATGCATTGCTTTTTCTATGTTGGTGTTTTACCCCTCTTCTTCACTCTCTTGGATAATATATTCCTACCGTACCGTCACCCCAGAAAAACCCCTTAAAAATACCTCTTGATTCTTATGAACTTTGGAAAGGTATTGGAAGCTGATATCTCTTTCAAACTCTATGATTTTCACTTTTGGTTGGTGAAAGAGCGAATCTCCATAAATGAATTTTATCATCTTGAGAGGTGTGAGTTTTGAGTGTCCACATTTTCTATTTATAAATTTGAGCATGAAAAAATGAATTAGTTTTGGAACATTGTTTCTGTAACAACTTGTGGTTGAATTCAAAATGGATGAGTGAAATAGTCTAAACCTCCCCTGATTGGAGAAAACAAAATTTTAATATATGTTGGTGAGTGAAAATGATTTTGTTATGTTTTTATATTTGTTGCACATGAGTACATGCACAAGAATATGTTTGGGGGAGTTTATGTTGTTAATATTTTCATGTCTTATTATATACTTCCTTTACTGATTTTATATGAAATGTGCATAATTTGTGTAAAATATTAATGTTTTAATACTAAGTATAATTTTTGAGCATTTTTAGAAACAGTCCAATTGAGTCATTTTACTATTTTATTTATAACTATCACCTAATTATCAAAATTGTGTGTTTCTTGTTTTCTAGGATTCGTAATTCAATATACAACATTTCATTAGAAGGGATCATGGGCCAATTCTTTCATTTGAATGATCACATTTACCACACAAGATGACCTATAGAATCTGTGAAGAAACTTGACCAGTCATGAAGATTGAATTACTGGGCTCAATATAGAAGCTAAAATTCTTTCATTCTCATCAAATGTTCGGGGTACAATTTAAGTAGTCTTGGATAAAAATTTCAAGGCCCAACTCTAAAAACAAGGGGCCCAACATATGCTTTTAAGTCCATCCCACTATTCTGGCCGAGAAATAAAATTAGTACAGTATTCATGACATATATCATGATGTAAGCATCCAATAAAGCTTAGATTTTGAAGTGTGAAATAATAGATATAGGAGGCCGACTTTTTTGAATAAATAATTCGTTTTTTAAGGCATATTCCTATTCAAAAACTATTTCACATTTTGGACTTCAAAAATACTGGATTGAAATGGACAGATTAAAATTGTTTAATAAACCGGCGATAACTTTGGATCCATAGGTCCAAATGACTTCAAATTTTGATAGGGTCGTCAAAATGTATTATATAAATCTTTGAAGAAGGATATATCTCAAGATTCGGCTATCTGAATAGCCAAATTGGCGATGCAAGGGGAGGGAAAAATTGGAAATGAAAACAGTCCACTTCATTGGGCTATAAATGCACCCCCTCTCTCCTTCAAAGGGTTGGAATTTCAGAAGAGAGGAGATAATATTGGCATGAAAAAAGCTTTACCAAAGTCTTGGGAGGACCTTCCATACTCAAGTTTTTACTTGAGAGACCTTTCCTCCCCTCTTTGTTTTCATTGACTTTTATGTTCTTCATTGTTGTAATTTTGTATGTCCTTTCGTTTGTTATTCTGTTTTAATGCAAGTTTCTTCTTCAATATCTCTTATTCTCATCCACATTCTTTAGATTAATATTAATGTTCTTAAAATAATTTAAATATAGTTGAATACCTTTCCCTTCTTTTGCTTCCTCATTCAATCGAAAGTTCATTTTTAATTGTCATCATTGTTCGTGTGTGTGTGTGTCGACTTACCACTCTTTTCTTATCCCTGTCTTTTTCTTCTCTTATTAATTTATAATCATAATAATTATAACCAGATTATTAAACACCCAAATGGCTGAGTAAATCTCTCATTGGGGTGAGTTATAATTTAGGTATGTTAAGTGATTGAGAGATTTTGCTCGATGAATATTCTTTGAATTAACATTGTGTTTGTTGGACTTAACATGTCATAGAGTAATGACATATTTTGTTTAACATGTGGTTTCCATGGATTATTGGAACCATAAATAAACTACCATAAACAAGTAATGGTAATGATTATAACCCTATGTTTAGTTAAGACTTGGATTAAATCCTTAACACTTAGGAATTCAAATCAACGTCATCTTGTGACATGGGTGTTAATTTAATGAAATATAAAGCAAAGATAAAGGATATCACAAGCTTAACTACCTAATCATGAAATCACCCCAATATTTATAAATTTTTTAAATCAATTATAGTCAATAAATCATTTTAATTATGCTCTGTAAACAAACCCCCCTAATCAAAATACAATCAACTAAAAACAAACGACTATTACAAAGTATCATCACTGAGGATTCAACACGAGTGCTGCTATACACATTAGTAGAGCACCAGAACTTTGACCTGTTGATAGGCGATAATCGGACGTGTGTTTCACTGGTTAAACTGTTTATTATTATTAATAATAATATTATTATATTATTTTTATTATATTTAATTTAATTTAATAAAATTAATTTGTCTCTTGGGTTTCCCCCTCTCCCTTGTTCATGCATCCGTTGTACCGACCCCGCTACGATGGACTGCCCTACTAGCCCCACCTCGAGCTACCTCCACGAGCCGTCACCTCACCCTACCACTTTGGCCTCCTCAACCGCCTCAACTGGGAGTTGCCTCCTCCACCCGGACCCCACCTTCTATCACGACCGTGCAACAACGGCTGCCTGTACGACCTTCCTGCCTCCTTCTACTATGCCCTCCCGGCCGCCTCTGGCCGCCATGCCTAGATTCCCCGCCTGCCACCCTCGCCAGACCACCGCCCGACCACCTCTCACACCCTGGAACAAGCCATTTTCCTTTCTGTGAGCAACCACACCTCCATTTCAACCTGAAATATGGAAATGATCATAGATATATGATCCTTGGGTGCTGATCTACACAAATCTAGCCACGATTTATGATTTCATCATCGTTCCGTCGATTTTCTTCAAATTCAGGCGCCCAATAGAGCTCAGGTCGGCCGAAAACTTTAGAGTCAGAAACCATGGGGTTCCAATGGTGAAAAAAGAAAATAATGAGGGAATAAAAGCATAGAAATAAAGGTTTTATGAGCATTGGACAAGTCTTATTGGCCAACGATCAAGAACGAGTATCTGGGGTTAGAAACAAGTGAAAATAAATTAAGATTTGAATACCTGAGCACATGTAAAGGCTGCAATTGGTGTAGATCCAAGGAAGAGGATGGATCTGATCAACCATTTAATCAAATGGGCATAAATCACAAAATTGATGAGTCCTGTATGGATTGGATTGACCTTTATTGATGAAGAACATGCTCTCCAATATCCATTGTGTTTTTCACATTCTAATCTAATTAGATATACAATTTCATCACGATTTGTCAACAGTTCATCATTGATTCACCAATGGAAATGAGAGGTAAGTTCATCAATGAAAATTCCAAGGTTATGAGGTAGCCTTGGGCCAACCTTCATAGAGATATATTTATAGATATATCATTAGGTTAAAGATTGAATTAATTAATTAAATTAATAATTAATTAATCCACTTTAATGTACCGCCAATGAGTGAGGGTCTGAACATCCCGCATCGACTCATTTTATGTCATGCCTAGGATAAATGCCATGTTCTAGACCCAACTGTGGTCTTAGAGTTTTGATCTGATCAACTGTTTGAGTGATATTCCATTATTTCTAAAAAATTGCGTGCGAGTAATAAAAATATATTTAATATTTTTATAAAATTAATTTCGGGAACACTAGGCCTCAGAATCGTGCACCATCTTAGTTCCTAGATCCAAAAATATTCTTAAGAATATTCCAAAGTCTTAATCGGCAAAACCTGAGTATCTACATTATTCCTTTCTTCAAAGATTTTCATCTCTGAAAAGCATAAACTAAGAAAAGAGGTGGGGACACTGAGTCTGCACCTGCCCCTTCCCTACACCAGGATGTATAGACAAATGAGAAGTGTGAAACTACCTTATCATCTCCTCTCACATTATGAACGAAATCACTATTTATCCTATAAAAAGGATTATGTGATTCCTCTCTTTAGAATATCCATCTGGTGCATCTCCTATGGATATTTAGTCATGAAAAACTTCATAGTCGATATCTAATAGCTAGGACACTTTCACGTGCTCATGGAGAGAAAAATTCAACACCATAGACTGAAGAAAACTATACCCTCATGCTCCGCTAGGGTCAGTTGCAGGGAAGATAACTGCTCTGAAGCCTCCTACACTAAGTGAGCTTGAGAATTCCTACTAAGGGAATCTACTACAACGTGGCCCTTCCCTCGTGTATAAACTATCCCAAAGTCATAATCCTATAGAAATTCCAACGAAGGATACTATCTTAGGTTCATGTCTCTCTGAGTAAAGAAATACCTGAGACTCTTTTGGTCTAAGTAAACCACAAAATTCTCTCCTAGAAGATAGTATCTCCACATTTTCATGTCGAAGAATACCACTGTCAGCTCTAGGTAGGGAGTCACGTAGTTCTGTCCATGGGGTTTCAACTTCCTCAAACTGTATCTGATAACTGTCTATCATTGTATCAAGGTTTACATCAAGCATACAAGGGTTCCAATGAGAAAAAAAGGTGAGTAAACTCATTCAACCATGAAAAGATATAAATGGAAAGCACATGGCATATAACACATGTCATCTCCTCTCTTGGAAGGTGATTAACCCCAAACTAGAAACTCCTCCACACTTACCAGTGGAATCCCAAGCCAAAAAAGGTCAAGTATAAAAACTCTACTGGAAATTCCATGACCTTCTCCAATACTCTATTTCACAACACTGACATGGGGTTACACTGATGCCCCACATCACCCCAGTTGAACCACAAGCAAGGAGTTGAAAGAAAACTATACCTCTACCATAGTCTAAAAATTTCTACTGCAGAAGGTAGAAAGGACACAGAGCTTACCTATTATCCTCTCATTCACTGTGGGGTCATAAGGATCCAAAGTCTGAAGCTATCCGTGACCCCAACCGCCATCTCCCTGAGCCTGACATAGGCCACCTGGTGGAGGTGGTCAAAGGATCTCATACCGTCATCCACCACCCATAGCTCCTCTCGCTCCTCAGCCATCTCTAGCTATCTGACATCCCTATGATAGAAATATTTCTATCACAAGTGCCTGCTCTAGCACCCCGACATAGGTTGGGATGCATAAAGATACCATGCTAAAACAAATCTCTCTATGGATCACCTTCTCAAACTTATATACTCAGAAGTAGCTGTTACAGATCATGTTAAGAGAGTATCGCATAATTTTCATGAACCTAGTTGCATAATCATCCACTGTCATCCCTACCTACTGAAGCTTCAGAAGCTCCTAGATACAAACTGAATGTAAGAAGGAGGGGTAGTACTCCCCATGAAATAGCTGCTGGAAATCATCCCATGAGAATACTGACTCATCATTCATCCAATTAACCAGGCTCCACCAACACCTAGATGCTCCATGGAAAAGACTGGCTGCCAAAGACAACATCTGATCTGTCGGGGTCCGAACAATCCAAAAAATATAGACCCCCAAATCTAGCCAATCCTCTGTTGTCTAGGGATCTGGCTCACCATGTAACCTCAAAGGTCTTTGATGTTGGAACTCACAAAGTGCGCTCAACCAGTGCACATCTTCATCCTTCTCTATTAGTAATATCTACTTCTCAATAGGTGGAGGTGCTGCTACTGTCCACCTAGAGGTATGGGGTCATGGGGAGAACCCTGAACTAAGACCTCTTTTCTCATAGGGTCGTTATCACGAAACGTAGATGGTATCCTGGATGGATATTGTCATGGAGGCATCTTGAAAGTTATTAAGGAGTACTGCGGTCAGATGAGCATAAATATTTATCAATAATGACAATGGGAAGTTGACTCAAGAAGGATAGTCAAACACTCAATCCTATATGATGCATGTACCATTAATCCCTACAACAAATGTCTTGGCATGTCGAGTCGAAAATAAGGTAGTCAAGGTCCTGTTGAATGGATACATCAGCCGCTCACACCATCACTGGACTCCCTAGACTAAGATTCACACTCAAGATACTTTGAAACCATTTCCCTAAATCCCAAACAATTACTTTTTAAGGAATGTCTGAACAACGTCCCAAGCAATAAACCACATATGATACCAATCTGTCATGACTCGACCCAAATCGGGGCTTGAGCCGTAACTACCCAAGCTCGCCTCCATAGGCCATGGTGTGGTGACAAGAATAAAAGGCACACTAAAATTTGGGAGTCATTTTCCTAAAAACCTATACACATTCACACAACCAAATTAATGCAAAAGTGTAGAGGGAAAGAAATGAAGAATGAAACACTGCTATAAATATACCAAATATGCATGAACCACTAAACATAAAAAAGTATGGTAGTGAAAACAGAAAGTAAAGGGGAAAAATACACACCCCAATCGAACATCTGATGAAAAAGTTTCATTTCACCATATTACGATAAAATGAAGTCTCATAGGGACCACAACCTGATCTTGAATTAAAATCCGGATATTGGTCTAAAAAATTCTACTTTAATTTCAGGATCACAACGCCGCTGATGACGCATCGATTGGAAGTGACATGCAAAAATTATGGTGGGTCAAAGTTTTAATAATAATAATATATTATTATTATTTGGACATTTTTTGAACCCAATCCACAAACCATAAAAGGCATCCAACATTAGTTTCAAAAATTCCATCTTGAAAACTGGGTCACGCTGCCACAAATGGCATGTCAATTAGACACTCCATGTAAGAGTTACATTCAAATCAAAGTTATAAAATAATAATAATAATATTATTATTTAGGGAATTTTATCATCTTGATACCTGAGTTGGAGAAAATTATCCAAAATTGGCCTTAAAAATATAGTCTCGAAGATAGGGTCACGTTGTCGTTGACGTTGCGTCAATCGGGCATCGCACGAGGGAGTTACGACGGTTAAATCGTTTAATAATAATAATAATAATAATAATAATAATAACAATAATAATTTTATTTAATAAAATTAATTTATCTCTAGGGTTTCCCCCTCCCCCCTCTTCACCCGCCCATTGTGCCAACCCCGCTTCGTCAGAATGCCCTGCTCGCCCTGCCCCAAGCCGACTCCGGGAGTCGCCGCCTCACCCTGCTACCTCGACCACCTCGACTGTGAGCTGTCACCTCCACCTAGACCCCGCCTTCCACCGTAACCGCGCACGGCCTACTTCTTGCATGCCTCGTCAGCCTCCTGCTGCTGCGCCATCTCATCCACCTCCGTTGACCACCTCGCTTGCAGTGCATGACTACGCCACCTCCGGCTGCCTCGCTTGGAGCCACCGCCTGCCACCCCCACCAGACCACGGTCCTCACCACCGTCCTGACCACCTCGCACACCCCACATGGGCTACCACCTTTTTTAAGAGCCACCAAACCTCCATTTCAACCTGAAACATTGAAACAACCACCGATATGTGATCCTCGGGTCATGATCTACACAGATCCAACCTCAATTCACAATTTCGCCGTCGTTTCATCGATCCACTTCAAATCCGAGCACCCTATTGAGCCTAGGTCGCCCGAAAACTATCAAACCTGGAACCATGGGGTTCCAACGATGAAGAATGTAAAGAAAAAGAAAAGAAAAGCACATAAACAAAGGTTTTACAATCATTGGCCAAGCATTTTTGGCCAATGATCAAGAACGAGAATCCGAGGTTAGAAACAATTGAAAATAAATTAAGATTTCAATACCCAAGCACATGCAAAGGCTGCAATTGGCACAGATCCAAGGAAGAGGATGGATCTTCTCAATCATTTAATAAAATGGGCGTAAATCCCCAAATTGACTAGTCCTATCTGGATTAGATCGATCGTTGTTGACAAATAAGACGCTCGCCAAGATCTATTGCATTTGTCGCGCTCCGATCTACTCAGATCTGTAACGTCGTCGTGATCCGTCAATGGTTCTTCGTTGATTCGAAAATGGAAATGAGAGGTAAAGTCATCGTTTTAAATCCCAGGGTTATGAGAAACCCTGGGTAAACCTCCATAGTGATATATTTATAGATATATCATTAGGTCAAAGATTGAATTAATTAATTAAATTAATAATTAATTAATCCACTTAAATGTACTTCCAATGATTGAGGGGGTCCTAAAATCCCTCACTGACTCATTTTATGTCACACCTACAGTAAATGCCACGTTCCAGACCCATATTTTGTCTCAGAGTTCCAATTTGATCAAAAGTTTGAGAGATATTCCATTATTTTTGAAAAATTGGGTGCGAGTAATAAATATATATTTAATATTTTTATAAAATTAATTCTGGGCATATGAGGCCTTAGAATCACGCACCATCTCAGCGCTTGGCTTTAAAATTATTCCTATGAATATTCTAAAGTATTAAAAGGTAAAACCTATGTCTCTACAAAAATAAATACACAAAATATGTTCAAATAGGGTTATCATCCACCTATATATCCCTCTTAGAAGATCCAAAGGAAGAAAAACAAGCTAGAACAAACCTGAACCAATAAAAATAAAAAAAACATTTTCCAACATTTTTAACACTTTCAAATCAACAAAACTCTTGGTTTTAAATACAATTAGCATGAGAATAATTTTTAAAAACTTAAGTTAGTGATTACTAATGATTTTAAAAAAAAACCATTCTTTTAAAAAAATTATTTAGGCATTTTCTCAAACACTTTTCCTCGAATATCATTCCATAGCAAGGGATAAAACCAATTGGAAAACACCATTTATCCCTCACGAGAACTCATATAGGCATAAGTATAATAAGATAACACTTTAGAAAAACAATCATTTAAAGATAAAGAAAATATGGAGAAAGAAAAAGAAATGGAACATGGTATATAAGAAAGCTAGTAAAAATAAGATGATGTAGCAAGGACTGAGAAGGGCATGTCAAACCTAGCCAAAGTATATCAATAAATGACACATAATCCATTTATAAAGAGGATGATCCATGGAATGGATTAAGAGTAATATAAAAAGTTAATGGAAATGTTAAAGGAATAGTACATCAAAATATTTGTTCTCAAAATACAAGAAGATTAATACAAGAACAATTAATCACTTTTTCACCAAAACCTCAAATATTCATAAAAATATTCAAAGAATTTAAATTTCATTACAGAAAAACCAATATTCAATAATTCTCTATAAAAACACATTTTTACTTTAAAATTCCATTAAAATCTCAAAAGAGATGTGGCATACACATATCAAATTAAAGGCACACCACCCAAATATCATTATTTGAACAGAATATTTAAAACGTTACATTTTTTATCATAAAGATCATTAAAAAGTAATTTTCAATCCATGAACAAAAACTTTTAAACCAATCTCATTAAAAATAAATTTATTTAAAAAAAACACAGAGAAAAAAAGTTCTTGGAAACTTCTTGGAGATAAATTAAGAGAAATACTTTAAAACTTAAAAATAATATTTTTTATGGTAAAAAATACCCTTACCTTGAGTCCCATAGAAGAATTGAATCTTTTTTATGGATAAAATTTAAAATAGAACCCTATAATCTCTCTTCCATTATTGAAATCCAAAGGATGGGTATATAGGTTATGGGAGGAGGAATATGGGTATAATTTAGATAAAAACCCAAATGCTAGATACTTGGAAAAGGGCGGGGGAAGTGATCCTTTATAAACAACCTTAATGAAATATTCATAATTAAATGTTAAGTATATAATTTCTAAATGAAAAGTTGATCATAAAATATACATGCAGAGGGAAAATCTCACATATCTTTCATCTTCTTATGTCATAAAATTTGATAAAACTTTATTTAAAGTGACTACAATAAAATATAGCTTCTCACCATTATTTTTATCTCACACTAATCTGCACTACTTCATATAAAACTTATCTTGAAATCTCTAAATATCAAGCTACCTTCATTCACGGTTAGACTCGACCACCCCATATCCTTATCACATATGGCCCTTGTAGCTCTAGTTCTCCAACTAAACCAATACATAATCCTTATATACCTACCATGGGTCTATCTCTATTTAACCAAATATAAATCATCATTTCCTTGGCTACATCAAGTAATACCCATGATTCTAGATTCAAAATAACTAAACCCGATTGGTACCTCCTTTGCATCCATAGTTTTCTAAGTTGAAGACTAGATCCCATACATAGATCCACTATAGATCCAAGACGACCTCTCCATGCATTACTCTGGACCAGAGTAGATCACACCCATCTTCCCGACCACCTAATCAATGAAACTAGTTATGAGAATCCCTTACACTATAATTCTTTAATATCCCACATGCGATCTTGTAAAAATACTGCCCAAAAGATTAGAACCCTAACTAAAATATATACTTTCCAAATCCAAAAACCTAAATCTAGAACTACCAAGAACAGTTGACCAAGAACCACTTTGTTGTTTTGTTCTACATCTCGAAGTAGATTCAATTTACACATGCAATGTCACACCAAGAACCTTCCAGATCATGAGACTATAGATTTTTCATGGTGTAGTCACTATCAAATATATCCCTCTAATTGTTCAATCGAATGAATAGACCAACTTATACATGCATTTCTATAAACTGGTTTTTCAATGTTTCTCTAGAAACATAAAGGCCTGCTCCACCAGCCCATGTCAACTAGGCCCATCCACTAACCCTAGATAATTTTAGCCTTCATTCACTATCGAACCACTTAAATCTTGATTTTCATAATGTACCTCATCATTGAGATCAGAACCAGATCATGCATTTATATATTCAGGAACAAGTAACTGCCCAACATTTTATTTTTCAAGTAGTGCATTACCATGTACTAATTATCCCTCCATAAAGCTATAGTTCTATACCTTGCATAATTCAGGCTAGACCAAGAATCTATCTTTCCATACCAATATATCCATCCCTCTTTCTTGTGTCAAAGACCATCATAACAGACCCAGTTCCATCTTATCAAAAGTACTCAATATTCAGAACCTCACTAAATTAGATCTTTACCCCTTTATATAAACCAAGCATCCATTTCATGATATAGGAACCCAAAAATCATCAACATGTAACCTTTTATTGAGTCTAGGTAGCAACATAGGTCCTCTGAACTCTAGTTTAGATAACCTTTTTGGAGTTGCATGTAGGATTCTTAATGAAAGTTCTCAAGGAATGTTTCCTTTCTAGCATTTCAATATTACAAGTCAAATGCACAAACCAGAAGTATGTGTAACCCATCAGACAAAAATATTTCTATACTTGATGATTCCACAAAAAGTAAGCACAAAATAAAACCATTTTTTCAATAAAATAACCATATTCATCACATTTAAAAGAAAATTCAGAAAGTACATGAAAAATTCAGAAATAGAGGAAGCGGTGGAACCTGTTGGGGATCAGATCCCGGTGCCACAACAAAAGTATTCATTACAGAAAACACACAGAAGAGAAGATTCACCCAAAGGCTTTTTATCACCTAAATGCATTTTATCACGTGAAGGAATTTTACATCACCCAAATGATTTTTAACAACTCCTGAAGGACTTTTACAACTCACCCGAAGGATTTCTGTCTCGACACACCAAAACCCATGAATTTACCATTTTGATGTACCACTGATCATCACATCCGGGACATGCCGCTTGATCTCTACAACCAAGAGGAATTTCGATACATGGCACCGTCATGAATCTATTTACATGAAGTCGTCGAGAATTATCTCTCCATCATCATATTCCATTGTCTTCTTCATCTCATTGTCCGCCATCATTGGAACTTGCACAACTGAAATGGCGGCACCCCCTTCCTTGTTCTCTCTTGCACCGACTAGATCTTGCCGACTCGTTTTTTTCAAAACATGCTACCACATCTTCTTATATAGACACCTCATACATATATCCATTAATGAAGTCAACATTAATTATTCCATAAATTAATATTGAGAATAACTCTTCATTAATGTTGGGAGAAAATTATATATTAATGTTGAGAAAATACCTCCATTAATAATTTTATCTCTCCTCGTTATTTAAATTTCAAATAAAAAATTCCCAACAATCTCCACCTTGATTTAAAATTAAAATACTTCATAGTAATCTCCACCATCTGGTTTAATTTGATCACCAACTCCACCAATCTACAAATGTCACCCAATGAACGGAACACGCCGCATCATGCCTGCAACCAAGAAGAATTTCAATATTCCAGCAATACCGCTGATACCGCCGTCATTTTCCGATGACATATGAGTCCTTGATAAGATGCTCCACCAGATGCTTGCCACAATGTTCTGCAACCGAGCACTTCAACCAATCCCTCTGATACCACTGTTGGGTCTCGAATCCCGGTGCTGCAGTAGAAGTAGTCATTTCATAAAACACACAGAAGAGAAGATTCACCCGAAGACCTTTTATCACCCGAAGATATTTTATCACCTGAAGGAATTTTACATAACCCAAAGGATTTTTAACAACACCCGAAGGACTTTTACAACTCATCCGAAGGATTTATCTCTCGACACACCAAAACCCATGCATGTACCATTTTGATGTACCACTGATCATCATAACCAGGACACGCCACTTGATCTCCGCAACCAAGAGGACTTTCGATACATGGCACTGTCATGAATCTCTTTGCACGTCGTCGTCGACAATTATCTCTTCGTCGTCGTACGCCATCACCTTCTTCATCTCATTGTCTTCCATCATCGAAACTTGAACAACCGAAATGGTGGCACCCCCTTTTTCATTCTATCTTTCACCAGCTATATCTTGCCGACTCTTTTTTCTTTCAAAACATGCTACCACATCTTCTTATATAGACACCTCATCCATATCTCCATTAATCCAGTCAACATTCATTATTCTATCAATTAATATTGAGAATAACTCTTCATTAATGTTGGGAGAAAATCTTCCATTAATGTTGAGAAAACCCCTCCATTAATAATTTTCTCTCTCCTCATTATTTAAATTTTAAATCAAAAAATACCAACAGAACCAACTCTTGAATGTTTTTAAGGCTAAATCTAGAAGGAAAATCACATAGAAGAATTTATCAAAGGCATGGAATACATGAGAAACTTTGACCCTACATACCATATGTTGAAACACGATAAACCGAAAAACCTTATATGATACATAAGGATTATCCATCATCAAAGGAGCTTGTCTTTCAAGGAGTGATGACAGTGAAGCAGAAGGAGGGAGGCGAAGCAGGGAGAGAAGGTAGTGAGGCAGGAAGAGATGGCAGTGAGGTAGGGAGAGACAGTGCCAAGGTAGGGAGAGACAACGCTAAGGTAGAAAAAGATGGTGATAGAGGTGGGTTTGCAACAAAGGAGGGGTTCATGGAAGAGGTAGGGTTTGCAGAGGAGGTGGGGTTCAGTGATGAGATATGGTTCGAAGGCGGAGGTGTGGGTCGCGGCGGTGGCGGAGGGATTTGCGGCGGTGGAGGAGGGATTCACGGTGGTGGAGAAGGGGTTGGCAATGGTGGGGGTCGACTTCCACCAGAGCTTGAGGTGTGTGAGAGAAGAAGCCGACTGTTGGGGTTCATTTATAAAAACGAGTAAGGCTTTTATCAGCACTACTAAGAAGCACTGATAAAGATATTTTTATCAGCATTAATATAAAAAGCGATGATAAAACCTACCTTTATCGATGCTAAATTTATAGCACTCATAAAGACAATTTTTATCAATGTTTTTTAGCACTAATAAAGTTACAATGTTAATAAATTATTTAAATTATTATATATATTTATCAAATTATATAAATAATAAAGATATATTTATTTTAAAATTATAATAAGTGTAATTATTATACTTATAATTTTATAAATATATATAATTAATATATAAATTAAAATTTATAATTATTTAAATATAAATGTATATAATTATAATTATATATATTTGTATTTATTTATAAATATTTGTATATATTTATAAATATATATATTTAATTATATATATTTATAACATTATAAGTATAATAAATATATTTATTATAATTTTACAATTATATATATATATATATTTATTACAATATAAGTATAATAAATATATTTATTATAATTTTATAATTATATATATATATATATGTTTATAATTATAAGTATAAATAAATAAATATTTATTTATAATTATAAAATTATAATAAATATATATTTATATAAAGTTGTAAATATATATATATATATATATTTAAATAATTATAAAATTATAAGAAATATATTTATTATATTTATAATTTTATTAATATATATAATTAGTATATTTATTATAATTTTATAATTATTTAATTATATCTATATTTATTTTTAATTATAATTATAAATATTTGTATTTATTTATAAATATTTGCACATATATATTTATAAATAAATTTATTTAATTATATATATTTATAACATTATAAGTATAATGAATATATTTTTTATAAATTTATAATTATTTAAATAAATAAATATTTATTTATAATTATAACTATAAATAAATAAATATTTATTTATAATTAAAAATGTTAATAAATATATATTTATTTATAGTTAAAATTATATATATATATATATATATGTTTATATTCATTTATTTAAATAATTAAAAAATTATAACAAATATATTTATTATATTTATAATTTTATAAATATATATAATTAGTATAGTTATTATAATTTTATAATTATTAAAATATATCTATATTTATTTAGAATTATAATTATAGATATTTTTATTTATTTAAAATATATATATATATATATATATATATAAATATAATTATTTAATTATATATATTTATAACTTTATAAGTATAATAAATATATTTATTATAATTTTATAATTATTTACACATGTATATTTATTTATAATTATAAGTATAAATAAATATTTTTATATAATTATAAATATATTTATACACATACCCTGACAACAGAACTGGCTCAGGTTCGAGTCCCTTCACACTCGAAATTAGCTAGGGGTGTGTGGTGCGCAAGTGGTGGGTTGGGCCCAGGACAGGTGGGGGTGCATGTGCACAACAAGTAGCTGTCAACAGTGTGGCAGCAGGACGACTCCTCAGGCGGACATGCGATGCCCACAACGGCTGAGGACAAATCTTAAGGCGGTGGACCCACATAGTTGTGAAACAAAAAAATAGTTTCAAGAGTTAGGCAACTGGGCTACAGGCTTTGTAATGGACTCCATGTCCATAGGGCCTTCGGACCATCAAAAAATGGGTGGGTTATCCCTAGTGGGGGCTATGACCTGCCCTATCGGGTTGTGTGTGTTGCATTTCTATATTTCGTTGTAATTGTACCCCTAAGTACCTATAATATATATATATATATATATATATTAAAAGGTTGGGGTCGAAGCCTCATTTTATTATTAAAACTAAGAAAAGACCTCTTTTAATTGGGTAGAGGGGGACCCATTACATAGCTCGAAGACCCAGTGGGCATGTAGCCCATTACATGGCCCGCATGCCGAAATTCTTGGCCCAAGGCCCATTCTGTGAATAGTACTGCTACAGTACCCGCACATTACCCGTATAGTACCCGCTGCTGCTACAGTGTCCTGTCGCCACTACAGTGCCCTGCTGCCACTACAGTACCCACCGTTGTTATAGTACCTCCAATGCTATAGTACCACTATGATACTGCTACAGTACATGCACCCAATGGGTTTTGAACCCCCATTTTTCATGTAGTATTACGGGGTTCTTACCACTAAGCCTAACCCCAACTAAACCTAATATATATATATATATAATAATAAACGAGTCATTACATATATGGAAAACATGAGTAATAATAAGGGTGTAATGTATAAATGAACATTCATGATGAATAAATAACATATGCATGTCAATTATACTCACGCATCAATATATTTATTGACCAAATTAATTAGAACATATATTTATTTATTTATAATTATAATTATACATATATATATTTAAAAAATATTTATATATAATTATAAGTATATAATTATAAATATTAAAATATATATTTATATATTAGGTGATTAAGGGTACAATTATAATCAAACACACACACACTACAACCCACATGCCGGAAAGGTAGGTCATATCCCCCAAGGGATAACCTACCCATTAAGACCTTTATTTATATATATTAAAGGCTTGTAGACCCCCTTAATACATGATCCATTAGACACAATTTTTTTCCCAAATCCCACATGCTCAAGTCGGTCCACCCTGCTGCTCCACCCTTCGTTTGTCGGTCACCTACACTACTCGCCCGCCAGTCGGCCCGCCTCATCTGTCGGTCAACCTACACTGCTTGCCTGCCAGTCCTTCCCTGTCATCCACCAGTCACCTACATCATTTGCAAGCCAGTCGCCGACGGACAACCGCCCCATCCTGTCACCCGCAAACCGTCGCCTACCCTATCCGCCGCGTCGGAGGTCTCCACCTCCCCTCGCTAGCTTGTCAGTGTCAGTTTGCCGCCTGCAGAGCATCAGAGGTCCCCCACACTTCACCTACCTATCACCATCAACCCACACGACATGACCATCCAAAAATTATCCTAAATTTATTTTGGATCCAAAGATACTGTAGCTAGGTATCGAAATCATGCTTCCGAGATGCAGCTTTGAGGGTTTTACAACTCTGGTAACACCTCATCTGCTAAATATATATTTATTTAATTATAATCTTATAAATACTTATTTTAAATAAATATATATATATATGAATTATTAAAAAATATATATTAATTATAAACATGCATTTTTTATTTAATGTGTATAAATAAATATTAATTTTTAATATAAATATAGTAATTTTATATAAAGTAATAATAATTTTTATTAGAAACTTTTATCAGCGCTAATAATAGCACTGATAAATATACATTTTATTAGGGTTAAAAAAGGCATTGATAAAGGGTACACATTTATCAGCGCTTATTTTAGTGCTGATAAAGGGTGGATTTATAAGTGCTTTTAGCTAGCGTTGATAAAAGCCCCCCTTTTATCAGCATGTTTTTCTTAGCGCTGATAAAGGTCGACACTGTCCTTGTGCCGATTTGTGGTAGTGAATATATATAATTATAATTATAATTAAATATATGTATATATTTAAATAAATATATGTTTTTCAATGAATCTGGTCAATAAATATATTAATGCATGAGTATAATTGACGTGCATATGTTATGTATTCAGTATGATTTAATGTTCATTTATACTTTGCACTCTTATTATTATTATTCACATTGTCTATATGTGATGGTTCATTTTTTATTATCTATATACTTTACTAGGTATATGATTCATTCATGTTATACCCATGAATATATTCTCATAAATACTTAAAAAATCACAATAAATATATATATTATATTTATAATTATATATTCTTAATTATATATTAATAATTTTTAAATATATTTATTTATAATTATAATTATAACTAAATATATATATTTAAATAATTATAAAATTATAATATATACATCTACTATAATTTTACAAATATTTATAAATGTATTTAATTATAGTTATAGTTATAATTATATATATATATATATATATATATATATATTAGGTTTTTAGAGGTACCATTGCATTAAACACACACACACACACACACACACCAAAAGGTAGGTCATACCCCCCTCAAGGGATAACCTACCCATCAAGACTTATTTATTTAGTATATGACCCGAAAGACCAGTGGACATGAAGACCATTACATGGCCCAAAGGCTTACAAATTGTCCTGAAGGGTCAATGCACCGTCATTCTTACATCATGCCTGCATCACTTCCTACCTGCGTCATGCCTGCGTCACCTCGTGCTAGCAAAAATTCACTCCCATCCAGATTTGAACCCGAGTCTGATGCAGGATTACGTTGGTCTGGCCTGGTGGGCAGAGGATCAAGGTGGATGATGATGTTTAGAAGAATCTTGAGATGAGTAATAGCATGACTAAAACAGGTAGCATTCATAGGGTGTAGAATCCGATGGAGAAGATAGGAGGAGTTGGCAGTAGTCGGCTACTGCGCAGATCAATGATAGGAGGATATACCAGTGAGGGCGGTGCAGAATGGGAGGTACAAGTAGTGGAGGTCGTGTAGGAGGGCGATAGGGAGGGTTTATATGGAAGGGTTTTTAATAGGTTTTTAATTTTGTTTTAAATAAATGGGACAGGGTTCCTAGTACCTTTAAAAAAGGGTCCCAAGAAGTGTGAACCATGTTCACCATTCTCCGATCTGAGGAAGAAGCATGAATGTGGTTCACACTTCCTAGGCATGGTGGAGGAAGCATGAACCCCATTCACAATTCCTTTGCAAAGGTCATAAAGGAGACATTGATGGGGTTCACACCTCCACCCAACTGAAATTTATAAAAAGAGAGGCCCCTAAATGTCATTGATCTCCTCTAATTGTTTTTGCGAAGCCCTGCAGAAAATATTTCTCAACATATATTTGTAGCTTTTAAGAAGATAAAATTTCTATTTAGAATTTTAATTGTTTAATTATGTTTATTTTTTTTGTAAGGTTTATTTATTTAATATGCGATGCATGACTATATGGATGTAGAAATTAGTGTTTGTGTGTATGATTTATTTATTTAATATGTATTGATGCATGTATGAATGTATAAATTGGCGTCTTTTGTATTATTTACTTTCTGAATGAGTTATTGTTTGTTATATAATATAATTCATGTTGAATCTTTAGGAAATTTAAATATGGTGTCTAGAATGTAATTTATATTTAGGGAAATAATTTTTTTTAAAATGTATATATTTTTAATTTAAATGGAGAGTTGAATAGATTTATTTGTATATAAAATATATTATTTTTAAATTAATATAAATTTAGTTTATAATATTATATACAGTAGCTATATAATTTATTAAAAATATATTATTTATATTAAGTATCATATTTAAATTTATTAATATATGCATATATATAATTATTTTTGTTAATGGTACAAAAAAAGTTTTCTATAAATAATAATTTTAAATTATATTAAGTGTAAATAATTATTTTTTAAGTAGAAAAGTATGAAATATAATTAATTAAGTATTGGAAAGTATAAAAATGGAAAATTATTATATATATGTAATTTTATTAAATTGAAAATAACATAAGTTTATATTATTTTACTGGTTTTTAAGTAAGCGTAAATTATTTTAAATTTATTTATTACTAATAATAATTTTAATCAGTAAGTTTAAATTATATTATCTATAAATAATTATTCTTTCAAGTAATAAAGTATAAAATATAATTACTTATATTTTGGAAAGTAGTATAATTCCAAAAAAATATTATATATACATATGCAATTTTATAAAATTGAAAATAAAATAAGTATTCCGTATTGTAATGTTTGTTATGTAAGTTTGAATTATATTAATCTTAATTAAATTTATTAAATATTATTTTATATATATATATATACATACACATTGAAAAGTTAAATTTTTGAAAAACAAGTGTAGATATTTAATATATATTTCATCTAGTAATATGTAAAGTTATATAATATATAGAACATAATAAGTATACTGAAAAACATGTTAAGAGTATTGTGTAATGACTGATATTGAGATGACTGACCAATGCATAATTGAAATTTCATGTCTTTTTTTGTGTGTATGTGGTTATATAATTTGTAATAATTTCATTTTATTTTTTGTATTGATGACCTGCGAGTCATCCCTCACTAAGTATGTAAGGACCCATGTGTCCACTTAAAAAATGTTATGTATTTCATATCCATAGACCCCCTACATGCATGTGAGTAAATTTATAATAAAAAGGTGATCGACAAGAGGTGTTTCTGAAGAGTCATTCAAGAACAGGCGTTCCATAAGAGGTGTTCAACAAGAGGCGTTGCTGTTTAAAAAGAGACTGGCAGTTGTTGAAATATTTCATAATAGAGACTCTAGGAGTTCACCCATAAATTTTGGTTAGTTTATCAGATAATGATAAACTAATCCATAGTAATTATCAAGATCAATTCATGGTTATTTATTCTTAAGTAATTAAAATTTATGAAACATTTGATGATGTGGTATAAAAATATATATTAAATTTTCTTTGGTAATAATATCATCATCACTATACCTCAATAGTGATAAACCAATCCATAGAAAAAGTCTCAAGATCAAGTCAATTATTAAATCATAACTAATTTAAATAATTTAAAATTTTCATGTAGTATATAATATTTTATTAAGTATTTTTTTAAGTAATCATGTATGTGAAAATGTATTGCAATGGTGAGGTAATTTACACCGAGCAAGGTTTTAGCTATGTTTTCCACTTGTAAGAGTGTAAAATATTTATGGCTGTCTGAAATTGGATGAAGTTCACAATAAGAATTATAGTCAGTTAAAACTGAGGTTTGATCAATCAATTACTTCAATAACATATCAACATCTTCAATACCCTGAATGTTTATGGCACACCGAGTACCCTCTGATCGATGATGAGGATTAGATGGGTGCATCTTTATTATTCAGGAAACAGTATAGTAAGGGTCTGATGGAATTGTATGTGCTGATTTGTGATATTGAGGTGGTGCAACCTAATACTATAGAACCATGTTTTGTGAGCTCTGTAGAAGTCCATACTTCATAGAACTCTTATTCATTGCCTCCTCATATGACTCCTGTGATGAAACCAAATTATTATGAAGATGATCAAAATTTGGAACAAAATATAGGGAACATCCCTTTGTGTACTGTTGATATAGTGAATGAAAGTTTATCTAAGGATTAAGTATCTAATAAGTCATGAAGAGATGATGTGGGTGAGGGTGATGTGAGGAATGTAACTTTTGGGGTTCTTATGAGAGATAAGCATCCATGATAGGGTGATGTGGGGAATGAACCTTCTGAGGTTCCTATAAAGGACAGAAATCCATAGCATCCACCAATTTGTGATAATAACCATTAAGTATTTTCTTCCTTAGTTGGAATAATGTCACGTGAATAAAATTTTCATTAGGATGTCATTACAACAGCTTCTAAATTCCCTAGAATTAGAGAGAATAGATTTGCATCAAATGATAACACCATTTATGTCAGGAAGGAGTTTGAAAGTAAACATACTATGAAAAATGTGATAAAACAATACCACATAGAGTAGTGATTCACGCTCACATTTACCCAAGAGATAAAGGTAGAACGGTCCTTTTAGTTTAGCTTGGGTTATCGAATCCTCAGAGACCTAAGAATAAACCTATAGAAACGTACATTCTATGGACAATTTTTGGCTATGAAGTGGCCAAATTGGGTTGATTTTATATGGGTTTAAAGGATAACTAACATATTTAAGTGAATTCAATTTAGAATAATGATTTTATCCTAGGTTATCTCTCGGGGTGGATTGGACATATTTCCTTTTCAATGATTTCAATTTCGTATATTTGAGATGGGTTCATTTAAGAAGATAAAACAACATCATCACTTACTGGTTTAATTACTACACCCTTTAATACTAATCACTTATGCACTTGAAGGATCAATGTTTTGAGCACTTCAAGGTAAAGGTTCGTATTATCACATGAAGTGTGTGGCCTTAAATTCAGCAAGGATGATAGAGTTTAAAAATCATCAAATAAAAATCTCACTTAAAGAAGTGATTATACATTAATGGGGTGATAAATAAAATCCAATCCAGACCCTTTCTACTCTCTTGGATTAACCCATAAATGGATTAGCCCTCCATCGATTCTATGGTTTTAATGGAAGTGGAAAGTAGACTCACGAGGGAGGAAATGGAGAGGTAAAGAAAACAATAAAAATTAAATGATCACTCCACCGTTGTGTTAATAATTTCACAAGATTTGGTGTGAATAAATTTACACCTTGAGGAAACGGTATAAAGGTGAGATGGAGAACAACAGAATAAGAGGAGAAGAAAAACTATTATTAAGAAACTAAAGCGAATTGAACAACTTACATGTGAAAGACAAACTTGAGACAACAAAATCATAGCATAACATTACAATTGAAAAAATCACCAAAGATGATAAAACTACTTCACCACCACTGCCATAAATAGGCATTTTGGAAGCCTTGGGTCAAGAATCCAATAGTATAAAGCATCTCAATTAATTTTGGTAGGCCATAGTTGGGTGGAAAGTTGAGGGAGAGTTGATTTTTATACCCTTGATCTGAGGTGGCATCCAGCTTTTATCCACCAAACAGATGCGCTTGTAAGACCTTCTATATTTCAGAATTAGAGTGGTCCATATAATAAGAAAATGTATCCCCGGATGTCTCCTAACCGTCTGTAAAATATGGACTCATATGGAGTTTTGGATCCTGAGATATGATTAGATTAGTGGGATGTTTTTCTGGGCCATAGAATCTGGCCCAAAATTTTATCTCTAAATTGAGATGCTTAAATTACCACAATGGAGGCCGAATTAGCACTTGATACTGAATAATTATTTATTCCTATATATGTATTATATCCTACCACCAAATTTGGGCTTCATTGGAAATGTAATGTGGGTTCCACAGTCTCATCAGTTGGATGGTGTCCAATCTGACTTCTCCAGAATTGTTTCCTTTCATCACAAAATATTCTCATCTTCTTCCATGAATTATCCATTGATCCCTAAATGAAACATGATAATATTGAAGTTTAGATCAATTTTCAAAAATATCAAATTGAAATATGGATAATTACACTCCTTAAAATCAGATGAATCATTGTTTACTTTAAATGATGTTAAAAAATGTACCACATAATAGTGTATTTTAAGAAGGTATTACAATCATAATGTGAAATGATGTTCAAAGTGTAAAATTCACTAAAATGGTGTTTATGAATAATAAATAACATGAATATTATATATATTAAAAATAAATATTAGCCTCATTTAGTGGCTAATCACACCCCCAACGTGAGTTTTGCTAGTCCCAAGAAAAATATATCTCAACAATATGAAATTCGAATTCCCTTTTCCAAAAACATTTTAATACACAATGATCACAAGAAACCCTTATACCAAACAATCATGAAACCCATAAAAATATTTTAATACAAGATATTTTCTTAAGAAGATCCCAATACCAATCCCATTCCATTGTTCAAATTCATTGCCATATTTCATCCAATATCAATTAAGTATAAGGATGTGTCGTGCATCACAATAGACATGGTGGTTCATATTTATTCAAGGGGGAAATGAAAAAAGTGCTAGGTGGAATCAAATTTCAATATTAAGATGATTATTCAAAAATTTTTTATTGTATTATATATTTTTTTTATTTTTTTTGCAATTTTTCCATGGTAATTTAAATTGCGCTCAAAAGAGTCAACCTCTAAGCGAGACTTTGCCGATGACTCCCAGGCTCAAAGGCCTTAGGGAACCAAGTGAATCCCACATACTCGGGCATCATCTCGAATTAACTCCATCAAAAACAAATTCAAATTTCAAAAAATAGAGATAAAATTACTAACTCTGGGCCAGACAACTATGGAGTCACGATTCCCAAGTGCCGAAAGCCACACATTAGGTCATTTCATTGCTCTACGCGCAAATTTACTGCTATTTTTTTATTTTTTTATTGAATACTCATATTAAAACTAAAATGATCACCAAACCTATGCTATTTATTTGGGGGACCCCATGAACTCAAACTAATACCCCACTATCCAAAGGACGTGCACTGTGATGTTTTTTTTATTTGGATGAAAATATAAATGATGAAATATCACATTAGACAGCCACACTTTCAAAAATCTATGCTCATGTAATTATACAAGGATTAAAATCAGAATAATGGCATGCTAAATTATTTGATATTCATTTTCAAAGTGTGCAATGTGTATTACCATGTTCAAAGTTAAAGGAATTTTTCCTTCCATTTACACTTTTTTTTTTCAAATCATTCATTTTTTTGACACAAAAGCATTTTTTATTTTATCTCCCCCCAACTTAAAATAAAACTGTCCCCAGTGTTTAAAGAAAAGAAAATTTAGAAGGGGGTATAGGTAGAGAATGAAATTTCAAAAAGGAAATTGAAAATGAGGATCATGGAATGAAGTCACCTGGTGGTTGAAGTTGAAATTCTTGCTGCTCCCTTTTAATCCTTTGATATCCGTGTCACTTGTAGAGTTCCTGTAGGTCAGTGGTAAGCACGCGCCCCTTTCTCCCTTCGGTCCTAGGTTTGAATCCCCTCAGCTTCGCCAGTTGTGACGGGGTATGACCCACGACCCACGACGTGTCCCTTATTATTATTATTATTATATTATTATTTATTTTTTTGTATTTTTATTTTAACCAACAAAAAACATTAAAATAAAACAAACTGATGATACATTGTCTTCTTTTTAAATTTCTAGGTAAGGCATTACTCAAGGATCACACCACGTGACACAGATAAATATGGTGCTCCCCTTTCATACCCATCCATACTCATAATAGAAGAACATGTCAACAATCTATTTTTTTAAATATAAAAATGATTAATTAAAATATAAATTTTATTAAAACAACAAAATGATAGGAAACTTGAAAACCTTGGGTTTCCTCCCATGCAGTGCTTTGTTTAATGTCTTTAGCCTGACATGTATCCTAAATCTATCAATTTTTTTCCAGTTCATAGATTGGCTCAATTAACTAAACCTCTATTTCCTGTTTATTGAATGATTCAATGAATGGTTTTAACCTTTGACCATTGACCTTGAAAATGTAACCACTTGTGGGATCTTGAATCTTTACTGCCCCATGGGGGTACAAATGATGCACTATGAAAGGTCCTGACTATCTAGACCTTAACTTTCTCAGGTGTAAAAGAAGTTTTGAACTATACAAGAGCACAAGTTTTCTCGGTTCAAAATGTTTGACCTTGATATTCCTAGATTGGTAGGCTTGAACTCTAGCTTTATTGATCCTTGAATTTTCATAAGCCTCCATCCTTAGTTCCTACAGTTCATTGAGATCTAATTTCCTTTTTTTTTTCTGGCCAATGAGAGGTCATAATCCATTTTCTTAATATCCCAAAAGGCCTTATGATCAATTTAAATAGGTAAATGGCATGCTTTTCCATAAACCATACTATATGGTGACATTCCTAGGATGGTTTTGTATGCTTTACGATATGCCCAAAGAGCATCCAAGAGTTTATCGGACCAATATTTCCTAGAAAGATTGGCCATTTTCTCAATAATTTGTTTGATTTCATGAATGGATAACTCATCTTGACCATTGGTCTGTGGGTGGTAAGTAGTGGAAGCTTTGTGAGAAATTCCATATTTTTCCATGATTGATGAGAATGGACGACTGCAAAAATGAGTTCCACAGTCACTAATAATATCCCTAGGAATTACAAATCTAGAGAAGATGTTTTCCTTGAGAAATCTAATCACAGTTTGATGATCATTGGATTTTGTAGGAATGGACTCAACCCATTTTGAGACATAATCAACAGCTAAGAGTATATAGAGGTATCCCCTAGAGTTTGGGAAGGGACCCATGAAATCGATTCCCCAACAGTCAAATATTTCATACACTAAGATGGGAGTGAGTGTCATTTGATTCCTTTTTGTGACGGACCCTACTTGTTGACACCTAGGACAACTTTGACAAAATGTGTAAGAGTCCCTTGAGAGGGTGGGCCAGAAGAGACCATATTGAATAATCTTAGTAGATGTTTTCTTAGAGGAAAAGTGACCTCCACATGCCTCACTATGACAGAATTTAAGGATGGACTCTTGTTCAGATTCTGGGACACACCTCCTAATAACTTGGTTAGGGAAGAACTTATAGAGGTATGGATCATCAAACACATAGTGTCTAAAATCAGAAATAAATTTCCATCGAGCTTGAGTCCCTAAGAATTTTGGAATGACTCCTATAACTAAGAAATTGGATATGTCGGCATACCAAGGGCAGTCACTCACAGAGTATAGGTGTTCATCAGGAAATGAATCAGACACAAAAAGGTGATTTGAGTTGTCTTTGAATTCCATCCTAGAGAGGTGATCAACTACAACATTTTCAACACCCTTTTTATCCTTGATTGTGAGGTCAAATTCTTGTAAGAGAAAGACCCACATAATAATTCTAGCCTTAACATCTTGTTTTTGGAAGAGGTATTTTAGTGCAGAATGGTCAGTGAACACAGTGATGGGGGATCCTAAGAGGTAGGACCTAAACTTCTCTAAAGAAAACAAAACAGAAAGTAACTCCTTCTCAGTATTGGTGTAGTTTATTTGGGAATAATTTAAGGATTTTCTTTCATAAGAAATGACATAATGAGTTTTTCCACAAAATTTTCCTAACACAGATCCAACAGAAAAGTCACTCGAATCACACATAAGTTTGAAAGGAAGGTTCAAATTTGGAGATTTCATAATGGGAGGAGAGGTGAGAGAGGATTTGAGGGTTGAGAATGAACCCTCACAGCTTTCTGTCCAAAAAAATGGAGCATCCTTTACTAGGAGATCACAAAGGGGACATGAGATTGAACTAAAGTCCTTGATGAATCTTCTATAGAAACCATCATGTACTAATAAATACCTCACTTCCTTGATAGTTTTGGGTGATGGAAGGTGACAGATGATGTCAACCATGGCTTTATCAACTTCAATCCCCCTACCTAAGACCAGATGTCCTAGAACTATTCCCTCTTTAACCATGAAATGGAATTTTTCCCAATTTAGGACCAGATGTTTTTCTTCACATCTTGACAAGACTCTCTCCACATTCTGCAGACATCCCTCAAATGTATCCCCAAACACAGAGAAGTCATCCATGAAGACCTCTAGAAAATCCCCTACCATGTTTGAGAATATTCCCATCATGAACCGCTATAAGGTTCTAGGGGCATTGCATAAATCAAAGGGCATGTGTTTGAAGGCAAAGGTGCGAAATAGACATGTGAATGTAGTCTTCCCTTGATCCTCTAGGGAGACCTCAATTTGATTATACCACGAGTACCCATCTAAGAAACAGTAGAAGACATGAACTTCCACTCTCTCAAGGACTTGGTCAATGAATGGTAAGGGGAAATGGTCCTTCTTGGTGAATGAGTTTAGCTTCCTATAGTCAATACAGACCCTCCATCTACTACTCACCCTTGTTGGAAGAATCTCTCCATCCTCATTGGTTATCATTGTGATTACAGCATTTTTTGGAACCACTTGGATTTGGCTCACCCATTCACTCTTAGCTATGGGATATATGATACCATCTTTTAACAATTTCATAATTTCTTTCCTTACTACCTCCATAATATTAGGATTGAGTCACCATTGAGGTTGAAAACATGGCTTTGAATCAGATTCCAGAATAGTCCTATGATTCCCAATAAGTGGGCTAATCCCGAGAATATCAGACAGGGTCCAACCAATGGCTTTCTTATGTTTTCTAAGGACATCTAGAATCATCCTCTCATGATTGGATTCAAGAGAAGAAGAAATGAAAATAGGATGTGTTTGATTGTCCCCTAGGAAAGCATACTTGAGAGTAGCGGGAAGATCCTTCAATTCAAGATCAGGTTGGTTCGAAATTTCAGCAGAAGATTGGGACATTGGATCAAGTTCAATTTCTTTTTTTAGAGTTTCAGATAGGATTGATTCCCCACATTTAGAAGTTTTAGCTACTATATTGGCTTGATCAGATTTAGTGAAGGAATTTGGAGTGGTCTCAATGAAAGTGGTTTCTTGAAAGGTTTTACTGATTGTTGGACCTAAGACTTCATCATAAGAGAAATTTAAAAATGATTCAAGTCAAGGAGATAAACTTCCTTCATATGAACAAAGGAAATCAATCTCATCCTGACTTAAACATTCATCAAATATTCCTTGATGTTCCATGGATTCATTATCAATGCTTCCTATCATGTTTAATTCATGAATGTCCTCGTCATCCTCTATTTGTGAGCTTGCATTATAGATGTTCAAGTCTAGACTCATGTTCCCAAAGGTGATGGTCATGTTCCCATTTTGGACTCGGATAAAATAGTTGATTGTTGCAAGGAAGGGACGACCAAGGATGATTGGGGTTTGTTCTTTATTTCCTAAGTTTGGATGGTTGTCAAGGACAATGAAGTCAGTAGGGTAGATGAAGTTTTCAACCTTTACCAGAACATCCTTTAAAATACCCTTTAAAACCCTAATGCTACGATCAGCAAGTTGAAGTGTGACAGATGTGGGTTGGAGTTCTTCTAGTCCTAAATGGTAGTACACAACATAAGGTATGAGATTGACACTATCACCTAGGTCACAAAAGGCCTTGACAACTTTGCTCTCTCCTAGTTCAATAGTTATGTAAGGGAAAACCAGGTCTTTCAACTTAGGAGGAATGATCCCTTGAATGGTGGTACTCACATTAGCAGCCAAAAGGACTTCGTTTTTATGTGAAAATTTTCTTTTAAAAGTACACAAGTCCTTAAGGTACTTTGAGTAGGCAGGTATGGTTTGGATTTCATTGAGAAGGGGAATGTTCAACTTGACTTGTGAGAAGATTTCTCTTAATGTTTCACTTAATTCAGGCTTGGTTTTCCCCCTCATGCATTGAGGAAATGGTGCATGTTGTGGGGTTGTTTGTTGAAGAGTCGTTTCTTTGACAATGTTATCAGTTTCCTTAGTTTGATCTTGTGGTTCATTTGAATTTTCATCCAAGTTTGAATCCTTAGGTGGGTTCTGAATTAGTTTTTCAGGTTTCTCAATTGATTTTCCACTTCTTAAAATAGTCATGACCTTTAGTTGTTCATGAGTTGTTTAAGTGAAAATTGAATCTCGCCTTGAAGTTGAGGATGGCACCGCCTGAGTAGGCATGGGTGCCTTTCCAGTTTTGATGTTTTGAAGTTCTTGTTTTAGGGAAGAGACTTCTGAGTTCATCCTCTCCATTTGTTTGCACAGTTGTTCTAGTAGGCTTTGTGGAATAGTTTGGGCTGGTGCTTGAGAAGATTGGTTTCTCCCGGGGGGATATTTTAGAGGTGGGATGGTTTGTTGAAAATTTACTAGTGGCTGTTGGTATTGGATAGGTTGGGTTTGGAACTGGTTATGGGATTGTTAGTTCTGATGGGGGTAAGGATTTTGTCCCTGTGGTTAGCTAGGTTGTTGGTTATCTTTCCAGCGGAAGCCTTGGTGGTCATTATACCTTGGGTTGATGTTGTTTTGGTATTGAGGCTTTTGAAATTTCAAAGCATTTAATTCCGCTGGGGTTCCTCCTAAAAGAACATCCTTGATGGATGGAATGGTTGGGTAGTTGTATGTCTTATGGTCATGTGTGTCACAAATTGTGCAAACAGGGTCTACAGTTTGGATTTCATGGACTTTCCTAAGGTCTATTTCTTCAACCTTCTTAGAGAGTTCTATGAGTTTTTCCATAAGGCTTTCCTCTTCTCTAAGTGTATGATTTCTAGTAGTTCTTCGCGTCTTCTCAGAATAAGGTGAAGTTCCCCATGTTTGGTTTTTTTCCGAAAGTATTTCTAGATACTCGTAAGCATCATTTGGGGCTTTGTTTTTAATGGTTCCATTGCACATCATGTCAATGAACTGTTTGTTGCCCGTACCCAACCCTTCATAGAAAATTCTCACTTGTTCAGGAATAGAAAAACCATGGTGTGGAACCATGTTTAGAATGTCTTTGAACCTCTCCCATGTTTCATAGAATGACTCTCCTTCTTTTTCAAAAACGTTTTGGATGCTCTTTTTAAGTGCAATTGTTTTGTGGTGGGGAAATTATTTTTTGTAGAATTCTCTTTGTAGTTGGTCCCAAGAGTTGATGGATGATTGTCTCAAATTATTTACCAAATTTTTAGCTCGATCCTTTAAAGAAAAAGGAAATAGCCACATCTTAGATGATTCTAGTTGATGTGGGGGACACATGGTTTCTACAGTGTCATTGAACTCCTTAATGTGAAGGTAGGGCATCTTAGACTCCATTCCATGGAATGTGGGAAGGTGGTTTAAGACATGGGGTTTAAAGATGTAGTTCTCATCTTCTAGTTAATTGTGTCTAATTCATGAGGGGGCATTGGTCTAGGAAGGTGTGACGTAGTCATTCATGGTTTGATCAATTGCATTCCCCAAGTTTGGGGCTGCCACATTTGGATTTCCATTTTGGTTCCCACCCGGGTTTATGAGTTGGTTTATTTGAAGAACTTCCATTGAAATAGGCTCAATTTTTGAATCTGGAGTGTTAGGATGATTATGATCTTATGGAAATAGTTCCATTAGTGTACTTGACACCCCAACCCCAGGACTATCCACCCTAACTAGACGGTTTGATTGATCACGAGTGTAGGCAGACATGCGCCAAAAGAAAAAAAATGAGAAAGGGACAAGATAAGAGAATTTGGATGAGAAAATAAGAAATGGGGGAGAATAGAATGGGTTTTTAGATAACTTACATGGGTCCCTGGAAATGACTTCAAAATTTTATTCACTCTCAAATTTACCCAAGAGATGAAGGTAGAACGGTCCTTGTAGTTTAGCTTGGGTTATCGAATCCTCGGAGACCTAAGAAGAAACCTATAGACACGTGCATTCTATGGACTATTTTTGGATATGAAGTGGCCAACATGGGTTGATTTTATATGGGTTTAAAGTATAACTAACATATTTAAGTTAATTCAATTTAAAATAATGAGTTGATCCTAGGTTATCGCTCGGGGTGGATTGGACGTATTTCCTTTTCAATGATTTCAATTTCTTATATTTGAGATGGGTTCATTTAAGAAGATAAAAAAACATCATCACTTACTGGTTTAATGCCTACACACTTTAATACTAATCACCTATACACTTGAAGGATCAATTTTTTGATCACTTCAAGGAAAAGGTTCGTATTAGCACATGAAGTGTGTGGCCTTAAATTCAACAAGGACGATGGAGTTTAAAAATCATAAAATAAAAATCTCAATTAAAGAAGTGATTATACATTAATGGGGTGATAAATAACATCCAATACAGACCCTTTCTACTCCCTTGGATCAACACATAAGTGGGTTATCCCTCCATTTATTCTATGGTTTCAATGGAAGCGGAAAGTAGACTCATGAGGGAGGAAATAGAGAAGTAAAGAAAACAATAAAAATTAAATGATCACTCCACCGTTGTGTGAATAATTTCACAAGATTTGGTGTGAATAAATTCACACCTTGAGGCAACAGTATCAAGGTGAGATGGATAACAACACAATAATAGGAGAATAAAAACTTTTATTAATAAACTAAAGTGAATTGAACAACTTACATGTGAAAGACAAACTTGAGACAACAAAATCGGAGCATAACATTACAATTGAACAAATCACCATAGATGATAAAACTAGTCCACCAACACTACCTTAAATAGACATTTTCGAAGCCTTGGTTCGAGCCTAAAACAGTAAAAATCATCTCAATTAATTTTGGTAGGCCATAGGTGGGTGGAGAGTTGAGGGAGAGTTGATTTTTCCACCCTTGACCCTAGGTGACATCCACATTTTATCCACCGAACATAAGCTCTTGGAAGACCTTCTAGATGGACGAATTATAGTGGCCCATAGACAAAGAAAATGTATCCGCGGATGTCTCCTAACCTTCTTTAAAATTTGGGCTCATTTGGATTTGTGTATTCGGAGATATGATTGGATTAGAGGGATGTTTTTCTGGGCCGCAGAATCTGGGCCAGAATTTTATCTCGAACTTGGGATGCTTAACTTACCACAATAGAGGCCTAATTAGCACTAGATACTAAATAATTATTTGTTCCTATATATTTATTCTATCCTCCCCCAAATTTGGGATTCATTGGGTTTGTAATGTGGGTTCCACAGTCTCATTGGTGGGATGATGTCCAATTTAACTTCTCCAAAATTGTTTCCTTTCATCAAAAAATATCCCCATATTATTCCATGAATTATCCATTGATCCCTAAATGAAACATGATAATATTGAATTTTATATCAATTTAAATCAATATAAAATTTATATATGTATAATTACACTCCTCAAAATCAGATTAATCATTGGGTACTTTAAATGATGTTAAAAAATGTACCACATAATAGTGCATTTTAAGAAGGTATTACAATCATAATGTGAAATGATTTTCAAAGTGTAAAATGAACTAAAATGGTGTTTATGAATAATAAATAACATGAATATTATATATATTAACAATTAATTATAGCCTCATTTAGTGGCTAATCAGGTAGCATTTCACATTTGTGGTTGACGATTCAAAAAGAAAAAAATATCTCATTCGATGTGAAAAATATGGTCCAAAATGTAAATTCCAATTAAGGTAAATATATGATAAATTTTTTACATATTAGAATAAAACTATATTAGAAGTCCTACACACTTGTGTTTGTCCAAGCTTATCACATGACCACTCATCACTTGATGTAGAGTTTATATCAATTGTTATTGTAGAGATGATTTAAACATGTCAGGACGTTCCCATTGCCCTTGTTTATAAAAGAATTCAACATTTGTTTAACTATAAGATATCCTATAACAAATCGTGGAAATGAAAAACATAAGGCAATCGTAAAAGTGTATGGTGATTGGGATGAATCTTATGCAATGTTGCTGCAACTTATGAAATTGTTGTCTCTCAACAATCATATTATTTATCATTTGGACGTTGTTTAGTATGTGTCCCCCAATCACTGAGTTGATCGATCAAAGGTAATGTTAAATAGGATTTTTTAGGCATTCAGGCCATGCATCATTGCTTTTACTTAAAATAAAAGATTCATTTAGGTAGATGTAACTTTCATTTGTGGTAAGTATACAGGTATTCTACTCATTACTGCCACACAGGATAGTAATCGTTATCCTCTACCACTTTCATTCTCTGTTATTGAAAAAGAGAATTTTGAATCTTGGAGTTGGTTTTTGGCATGTGTATGTATTCATGTCACACAAAACTAGAGAGTGTGTTTGATAGCTGATCATCATCGAGTGATTATAGAGGCCGTAAATAATGGTGGGGTTTCATGGACATAGCTGGATTCTTATCATTGATATTGCATTATACACATTTCAAGTAATGTGCATAAGCATTTCAGATATGAGGAAATAAAGAAGGTGGTCCTGAAGTTGGGTATGTTTTTATTAACTTACTTTTTTTAAAGAAAATTTAATATCCTTTTTAATTCATTATTCTCTTATAGTTTTAGCATATGAGACCAAATATGAAATGTTTTGTTGACATATTAAAGAGATTAAAAAGGATAATGAAGATGTGTATGAATATATGATGCATATTTCGAATGAAAAATGGTCATTAACATATGATGGTTCGAGGAGATATGTACATATGACCACTAATATAGTGGATTGCATAAATGAGGTTCTCAAAGGTGTACACAAACTCTTGAGCACAAGGTTAGCGAAAGAGACATTTTATAGATGTGTGAACTACTTTATTGAATGGTCCCAAAAGGTCTATTAGAGTCCTCAAAGGTGTACACAAACTCTTGATCATAGGTTTAGTGCAAGATAAATTTTATAGATGTGTGTACAACTTTATTGAATAGTCCCAAAAGGCCTATTAGAGGATGGAAAATGGAATGCATTTTACTCTGCATTTCCAAAGTGATATTGATCAGATACTACAAGTGGCTTCAAGATGGATTGTTCTAACCTTTGATCGAGAAAAGAGGTTCTTTCAGGTAAGAGAGTTCTATGACTGAGCTACATGCACCAGTGGTCAAGTGATTGTGGTCATGTTGGATAATAGGTACTATGATTTAGGAAACTTTTAGGCATTATGATATCCATGTGAACACGTTTTTGTAGCTTGTGCTTCGGTAAATATATCATGGGAGCCCTATGTTGACCTGGTGTATCACATGAACACTTCGGTTAATTGTTATAGTGCATCTTGGATTCCTTTTGGTGACTTCCATTCTATCCCATTGATTTCTTATTAGCCAACTATCATCCCTAGTATTTATAGGTTTCGTAAGTTGGTTTTGTTTTCATTTATGTTTTTTTTTCAATTTCTATCATTTTTTAAATTATTGGATCCATACTACCTGGTTGATCCCTCAAGGAAGAACAAAGTATACTCGAATCAGAAATGAGATGGATTGGTCTCAAAAACAAGGAGGACTATGATGTAGCATTTTTCACGCAGAAGGACACACTCGTAAGAGATATACTCAACTGACAGGGTAGATCTCCACTTCCTATAATCCATGATCGATTCTATGTATTTTATCATGAATTTTTATATTTTGTTTCTTATGTGTATATTTTAGTAATGAATCCTTTTATTTCTGACTTACTCCATTTATGACCTATTTCAATTTTGGTTTCTTTCATTTTTGGATTTTACCAGAAATAATTTTGTGATACTATAACTATTAAAAAAATAAACATACATCAAAAATGAATATATCATGCATCCACATGTTAAATGCGGTTTTCTCATCACTACTGATTTATATAAAAACATTAGAATAAATTAAACATCATTAGAGATCAATAAAACAAGAAATTCATAAACTAAACCAACAACACTGCCCACATATATTTTTCTACCTTATTTTTCTTGGTGTATTTTTTTTAAAAAAGTTTACAATTTTTATTGAATTCATTATAAAAAATGTAATGATGGTATCACTTTTGTAGATGTTAAGTCCTCCATTGCTTACATCCCATGCTAGACATGTTTCATGGATGGTTTTAGAGGGACGTCCAATGCCTCCTTTGAGTGTACAAAGATCTCATCATTTTCATAATGTCACACCACCTCCCACTATCATCCCCCATATTCATCGCACTAGTTTTATGGTGGAGTGATGTGAGACTTCACCTTTGTTGACCATCATCTCATTGTTGCGCTCTTAGAGAGATGGAAGATAGAGTTACATACATTCCATTTGAAAGAGGGGGAGATGGCTATTACACCACAAGCTGTGTCCATTATGTTGGGTATCCCCGTCGATGGTGTGGCTGCGATAGACTGAGTTCGAGCAGATTAGTTCGAGATTGTTCATAGATTACTGGACATAGAGGTCCACGACAATAGAAGGTCTGTCATCGATAGTAGATTACACATTCCCTGGTTAAACCATCACTTAAAACATCTATCAGAGGATTATAATAAGATCATTATGCTGAGATTTGCATGTGCGTATATTTTGAGGCTGATTGGTGGTACGATTTTTGTTGATCACTCCACTACATTTGTACATCTGATGAATTTACCTTTGCTGGAGGATTTGGACCAGGTAGGCTAGTATATTTGGGGGTCTGATTGTCTTTCATATACACACATGGCACTATGCAGCATATGTCACATCAATAAGATGCAAATCAGATGATAGATTATTCTTCTATAGATGTGGGTATTGGAGCACATCCCTTTCATAGCTCCACATGCTCGTGCACCATTTCTTGTATATATATAACAGAGTCTCGACATGGATGACAATATGTTATTCCTTCTTTCTAATGTCTAACTTAATTGATTAACTTTCTATTATGAAATATAACTATAATAATGTTATCTATAGGTGGATTCAGACACATTAGTATTTAGATACTGATAGAAACAACATCCACACCTAAATACTTATGTTGGACAACCTTCATCTAGATGATGTAATTGATTATTATTTATATTCTTAAATATTTATTCTTTACTGTATATCTCTTCATTTATTAATTGATTATTCATTTTTTCTTTCAGATTAAATGGATTACATATACTAATGATATCATCCAGAGTCTTCCATAGTATTGTATAAAGAGGCTTGCTACCGACTCCTGCATGGTTCCATTGATTCATTTTCATATTGTCGAGTGGCATCAGACTGACATAGTTATGAGGTAATTTAGATTCCTTCAGCCAGTTCCGGACCCACCTAGTTAGTTAACTTCACTGCATTCCTTGAAGATATTAGGGAAGAGAGACATTGATTGGAGGTGATATCATGCCACATATATTGATCTATGGGACAGACGACAAGAGTTCCCATTACGAGGGGTAGAGACAATACATTTTCATTTATTGGATCAGTTGGATTATGCATCCTGGTACTACAGGTCCCCAGTCATATTTCTGACACAACATAAATGAGGTTTTCATGAGTTGGTATTCATTCTTCCTTCCACTGTTGAATAGATTTTTTATTAACATTACTTAATAGCAAGATTTTTTTTCACATGAGGCTCATATTACTCATCTCATATATATATTTGATCCAGTAGAGGGAGGCGCATTTGACCAGACATATTTTCACAGCACTGTGGCAAAGTTGATTCCTTTCATGGATGATATTTATCATGGATTTTTTTTGATCCACCACACGATGTTGAGGCAGTTGAGTTTGATATAGATGTACCAGGGGTGATAAACCTGTTATGGATGCTGATGTTCCACGGGAGGAGGGTGTTCATCATGATCAACTATATGATCCTCCATCTTCTCAGTCATAGCCAGAGGTAGATATAGACATTGATTGGTCTAATATGGATGCTTTATTATGACTTACTTTATAGACATCCACATAATAGTTTCCATCTTTATGTGGGCAAGAGTTCCAGCCAACATCCACTATCCTTAGAGGCAAGATAAGGTACTGGTGGTGAGACTGTACATCCACCACCTATCACACATGGGGATGTGAAGGTGGATGATGATGATGATATATATGAGAAGTCTATTCCAGAGTGGAGACATAGAAAAAAACATCATGGATGCATCCTATATATGCATGGTTGTGGGATAGAGGAGCATCTAGGCCATATTCATAGATTAGATTGATATTAGATTTATGATACATGTTTTATGTTCCTTATTATTATCATTTATAGAGTTCTATTATTTTTTTGAATAAGTTCCTTACTATTATCAAATTATACACCAAAATTAGTAATTGCTATTTATTATTAATATTAATACTTAGTATTATTATCTATATATGTATAATAAATAATATTATTAAATTAATTAATAAATATTAACAATATTAATTTTTTTAATTCAAAAAAACTCTAGATGAAAATATCCAAGATCTTGACTAAAACTTGAAAAATATTATTGATCTCAATGATTTGAAATTTTTACAGTGAACCCCACCTCCACGGCGAACCAATCTATGCCCTCCGCCATCGCTTCCTACCCCGACTCTTCCACCATCGATCCCTACTACTCTCACAAAACCTCCAAATCTAATGTATGTTCTTATTTGATTTGGAATTAATTCTTAGATATTTAAAGATTAATTATAGGGTTTTAGTGTTCAAAATCTCATAGAGTGTTTGATCATTGTACTGTTTGTGGGTATAATTTTCTATCATCGAGACTAATGGAACACACTCATTTATTATTGGTTTCATATATGTTTACTGGTTCTTTCCTCTAAATTTATAAACATATTTTTTAATATTACTTAATATAGTTGATTGTTCATATATAGATCTGGTTATTATTTCCAATGATAAACCTTTTTATAGTATAGGGAATGTGGAATCTATCATTATCTGTTCTTTTATGTTTGTTTTCTATACTATGTAATATACAGGCATGGATAAGAGAGTGCAGAGGATTTAATGGGTAACCAATACTATTCATATTTCTATGAAAAAATTAGTAATACCTATTAATTCTGTGGTGTATAATATGTACATGTTATATTTATTTTAGATTCTTCCTACCACTATAATTTTATTAACTATTTTCAAAAATATTGAGAGGACCCTGGGATGAGTGACTATTCATTGGTAAAAAATGAGAGATATTAGTCAACCTTTTACGATGATATGCCATGCTTCACTGAGAGTGTCGAGTTGTAATTTAGACTAGGAAATAACTTTTCATTGTGGGTTAATTTTTTAAAATAGAAGATTGGTGGCCTAAGGTAGTTTGTATTATCTGAGAGATGATCATTTTGTGTGAAGAGTTTTGTTAGGGGTAGTCTATTGGAGTTGGTGTCCTAGAACCAACTACTTTTTACTTTATGATAAACGTTTATTCATGGATTTGAATATTAATAAATACCTTATCACCTCTTGATTGTTCTTCTATGTGAAAATGCATGTGATAATGTCCTAAGGATAGCTATTCCACTAAAGGGTCATAGAGGATCCCTACTATGATGAGAACCCGGAAGTTCCATAACACTATTCTTGAATATATGTTCTATAGACAAATGATGTTATTTGAGGGACACAAATAATACATGCCATTAGGGGTGAGGAATCATAAAAATTTGAGGCACCTTATCATGGTGTGTGCCCTTGGTAATATCCAGGAGGATATTATGAGAATGAGATCCGCCAATAGGAAATACACATTTCAAAGTGTCATTGGATGTTCCTATCTGCCGATGACTGTATTGGTCATTAGAATTTAAGATCATTATTAATGGGTATTATAAATCAAGAACTTAGATGTATTGAGGAAAACTGTGATGAAACACTGTTCGCATCGAGGTAGGATATGTTGGGTCTATCACGAGTAATATTGTATTAATAGATAATGCGAGAAAGGATTTGTCCCTTTTATTCCATAATGGAAGTTGATATCTTAGGCCCTTTGATGGAATTGATATAGCCTAAATAAATCCCAGTCCATGGTGAGGAATGGGTGAGTTCAATTATGGTATGTCAAAGAAAGAATAATCAAGCACATGGTTTGATGGCACTAGCAAGTAACCCATTTGATTTGAGATATCAAGACAAAGGGATTAAATTACACGGTAAGCGTTCGTAGGAGGTGACACATCATTGCGGCGTTAACTTCTTTCTATATGGGTGACTTGGCATGTTGCTAGACCCTAACCTTGGAATTTAGGTAGGCTCTACCTAATGACACTAAGAAAGATGCCTAGAGGGTCACACACTATGTGTATCCAAGTATCTGATTTTAAATTTTCATTTAACAAGTTGAATAAAGATTATTCCTGATTTTGGTTTAATAATTATTCAAGGATGCTTGATCATATTTATTTCGACACTAGTTATTCGAGAGACTATAGTTTGGGTGAAATAATATATTTATTAGTGAGTAATGTAGTGATATTTATTTAATAAATAAATAGTCATTATTCAAGGTCTAATAAATGTGGTGGAGGAAAGAAAGAAAATGAAAAAACAAAAGTACATGCCGTGTATTAATATACACATCGTGTAGTTTTTCTGGGAATTTTTGAGAAATAATATTATTTATTTAATTAAATAATATTAGGTGTAATTATCTGGGCACATTTCAAGTAATAATAATAGTCAAATGTTATTATCAGACATGGAGTCTTACTACAAATTATATTAAATGAATAAATGACTTGGGGTAATTAATTCATTTTATTATTTTAAGTATTATAAAGACCAATTAAATTATTACTACTAAGCCTATCCATTATTTGTGTTTGTGAACAATGGATCTGGGAAAAGATCTCAAGCCAAGAGAGAATTCCTTTCCTCCAAGAATTCTATGAGAGATCCTCCTCCACCAGATCAAAGAGACTACTTTGGAAGCGGTTCTCAAGGCGATCGAAGGAAGACATCACAAGCGAATGTTCTTCTATGCTAGCACCTAGATATCCGTTAAGAAACTTCTAGATATACACAGAGTATGTGTGGATCACCGCTAGAGGAAGCCTACACTTGGCTTCTATGACGTAACGATGGATCACATTAGATCATGACCGTAAGCGTCAATGAAGAGAGAATTCCATCAAGGTAATTCTTACCTTTTAATTAAATTAATTATAACCAACATATTATGATCCTCTCTATGGTTCTAATAATCCCCTCTTTTCTTTAATTTTTCATTCTATTATGAAGATTCAGCGTTTTATCATCATGACGGATCTCAGATTGATCATTGTTAACTGCAAAATAAAAGTTGGGTACACTCATCCATGCACTTCCACTGCACTCAGAACCTATAGGTGGTATAAGAGGGGGTAATATCATTGATTATAATTATTTAGTTATTTTGATGATTTTTTCATTTAATAATTTAGTTGTTTCAATTAAAGTTAATCATTATGAAAATTTGAATCTCAAGATCTGTTCCTCCTCTTTCATTTCGTGATCACCATAAAAAATGATATTTGCTTTTAATTTGGATCAAAATAAAATAGAGGATCTAATCCGGAGGTGCCAAAGTTTCCTGTCTGTACAACACTAAAACACACAATGTGGATTTTGTAGTACACACCGTGTAGTCAAGGTTCAATTCATCGAGTTTGGTCCGCTAAACCAAGTCGTGTCATTGGAGTTTTTCTAAGTCTTAATGACTCCGTGTGTTGACCAGGAATAGGTGGCACACGGTTTCCGGATTGCACGTCACATGGACCACTGGATAGGGTGTATAGTTCCTTTAGGTTAGGGTTGGACCATTTACCCCGTACAAGGCTTTCCTGGCTGGAGACCATGTAACACAGATACTACATGGCATGTGGCCCACTGGACATGCTGTGTACTTTGAAGATTTCTTAAGTACATTTACATGTTGTATCTCTGTGTGTGTACTTCAGATGGATAGTGAACAATAGTACATGCCCTGTAGTTAGAACTACACACCATGTACTCATCCAAATAAGGCATATTTATTAAAATTTATTATTATATTATACGAGCCCTTGAGACGTATACCATGGTGCGAGCGTAAATCCGAGGCACAACACATGATAGGTGTTTTATATATATGAGTTTAATTTAACATCTGCGTAATGTTCATTTCTACTCATTGGGTAGTTATAAATAGGAATTAACTGGGTTGCCTCCAAGGTACAAGTTACGTACAAATATAATTTTAAATGAATTTATTTGATTAAAATTATGATGGACGAGAATCTCAATGAAATTCCTAAAAGGGTTTAAGATAAAAGGATTGATTAATTAAAGATAATTAATTAATTCAAGTGTGATTTATCTTAAACAAGAATGATTAATTCCTTGAATGATATTTTTATTTATGCATAAATATCGTTTCATGTATGGATGATCATGAGCTAGACTAGGACCTTTGTATGTGGATTGTTTCTTTTAATTAATTTATTGAAATTAAATTTTTTGGCCTACGAGCCTTATCCTCATTAATATGTAGGGATTTTGTGCCCAAGGTTTATTTTATGTAAAAACATATTTTACCCCTCACATGTGAGTGAGATAATAACATATATAATGGATGGATCTACCAAGCTAGTGGAGGCGACTCACGTTTGGAACCAAGGTGAAACCAATCCACAGAGATAAGGTGGACAAGTGGAAAGCAGTAAACACAAACCGAAAAGGATCAAGGTATTTCTATCATAGGTATTGGGTTAGTTTTTAAACTTCTAGATAAACTAACCAATAAAACAATCTCATGATCATTCCATTTATTTTATTTCTATCAGTTTCATGGTTTATTTATTGTGGGTGTGTTGTCACGATCACACAATTAATGAATTAAACAAGCATGTAAGATATAACTAAAATAAGACCGTCTTATGTGTAAATATTATCTTAGACATGCTTAATCACTTAATTATATCCCACTTAATATTATAAAGAATATAAGAAAGACAATAAAATGGAAATTTATGTATAAGGATAAAATCCCTCTAGGAAATATTAAGTCGGTATAACCTTCCATAATCTTGGTTAGAATCAAACCATAATTCAAAGTGCTTGACCAACCCTAGATGGGGTTATTTCAATTATTGGGGAACTATAATTCTAGGTTTTGGGTTGAATTGACTTGGTTCACATCAAGGGTTGACTGCCATAGTAGGAATTAGTGTGACCAAGAGGCAAAGGTTGAGGAAATCCAAAATAAAAAGATTTCAGGATTGGGGAGTCCACTCAGCAGATCAAGGAGCTGTGAGTTAATACATTCGGCATTTGGAATTCCTACCTAAAACCCTTCAAGTTGCTTGACCAACCCTAGTTAGGGTTATGCGAAGGGTAATATGGATCCATGCCATTAGAATATTCAAGCAACAAAATATTTTGAAGTCAATGGTGAGTGCTACTGGATTTCAATAAAATAGTGGGAGGCTAATAAGTATTAATTTATTTATTTGCCTCAGTTTTATCATGATAAAGTAATAAATCTTTTATCATCTTAATTTGTAGAAATTAAAAGAAAAATTACATCAAACATATCATTTAGAACCATAATCGAGAAGGAAAACCTTCTCACCGGCACCAATTTATAGGAGTGGCAGAGGCATTTACGCATCATCCTATGCCATGAGAGGAAATTGTATGTACTAGAGAATCCTATTCTAGTTGCACCTAGAAAATAGGCTAGTGATGAGGAAATATATATCTATACGAAACATTTGTATGATTCCACAAATTTATAATGTTTCATGCTATTGGCCATGTCTAATGAGATCTTGAAGCAACATGAAAACATGGACATGTATAGCATGATGTCTCAACTTAAGGATCTATATCAAGAGAAGGCGAGACAATAAAGATATGAGATCTCCAATGATTTGTTCATAACTAATCCTAAAGATTTTGTGCCATCTGGGCCTCATGTAGTCAAGCATATTGGCTACATTGAATTCCTGGACATCTTAGGGATTAAGTTCTCATATGAGTTGTGTACAGATCTCATCCTATCATCACTACCCAAGACCTTTTCTAGCTTTATTGTCAACTACAACATGAGAAAAAATGAGAAGATTCTATCAGAACTTCTGACCTTAATTTTCCAGGTAGATAAGGACATGGGGTGTAAAAAACCCGCAGTCCTTATGGTGAATAAGAAAAAGAAGGACAATTAAAAGGGGACAAGGATTTATAAATGATCTAAAGCCCCTGAGCACCATTCCTCCAAGAAGGGGAAGATCCAGAGGTAGGTTAAGGAATGATAGACTATGTGTTTTTCATGTGGAAAGCCAGACCACTAGAAGAGTAATTACACCCAAAAGCATGGGGATGATAAAGGTGCATTTGTTATCAAGTGTAATCTTTACATTTCTACACATTGGGTATTAGATACAGCATGTGTGGCTCAAATCTATATTAAAATGCAGGAACTAAGTAGATTTAGAAATATTTCCCCAGGAGAGTTGGATCTTCGAGATTCCAATGGTATGAGACTGACTACATTGGCCATTGGCGATTACCATCTCTCATTGCCAACTGGGATGATTTTGGTTTTACATAACTTTTATTATGTACCTATTGTTACCAAGAACATAATTTTGGTATCATGTTTGGATATGGATGGATTTATTTTCAAGTTTTGGAAGTAAGGGTTGTTTATTTTATAAGAACAACGTATGTTATGGTATGGAATATTTAAATAATGGTTTGTATGCATTAAATTACAAAAACCAAGTGTTGGAAATCGATAACGAAACAAACTCACATGACTCATACAACACCCATTTGTGGCATCATCGTCTTGGTTATGTGAACGAGAATCACTTGAAAAATATATGATAATATGGTTATTTAGACTCTACTGAGCTAAAACCACTTGATATATGTCACTATTTTTTATAAGGTAAAATGACCAATCCACATTTTTGTGGACAGGGTCAAAGGGCCACAGAGCTCTTAGGATTGGTACACACAGATATGTGTGGACCATTTCCAATAGAATCTAGAGGTGTATATTCTTACATCATTACTTTTACTGATTATTTGAGTAGATATGGCTATATCTACTTAATTAGGTATAAAATAAATTCATTGGAGAAATTTAAGGAATTAAAAAATGAAGTAGAGAATTACCTTGGTAAGAAGATAAATAAACATTGATCAAATCGAGGTATAGAATATACGAACCAATAGTTCATCAACCTTTAATGGGAGTTTGAGATTCTATCACAACTCACTCCTCCTTATACACCATAGTGGAATAGTGTTAGTGAAAGGAGGAAGCACACCTTGTTGGACATGGTGAGGTTGATAATGATTCATGCAGATATTCCATTATCCTTTTGGGGATATGCATTACAAACTGCAACATACATATTAGAATGAGTACCAACTAATGAGGAAAATGGAATTACCTCCGAGTTATGGAATGTAAAAAATCCATTTTGTTAAACACAGAGGTATGGGGATGCGAGACATTTTTTAAGGCCTTATCAGGTAATAAACTAGCACCTCGGGGCACAAGGTGTATCTTTATAGGATATCTCAAGGAAATGAAAGGATATTACCTATATAACCTTTCAGATAAGAAAGAGACTATCGCTAGACAACCCATCCTTCTTGAGAGGGAGCACATCCACAAAAAGGATAGTGGGAGAAAGATTGACTTCAACAAAGTTGATGCTCAATATACACAAGAGTTGGTACAGGAACAAGTTCCACAAGTCCCCATTAAAGTGGTTCTAGAAACACAAGTACTACATAGGAGTTCAAGAGAGGTAAGGGAAATATAGAGATTTGGTTTCCTAGTCACTAAGGATGGTGAATCATTATTATTGGACAATGATGAACCTCTATCCTATAAGGAACCAGTAGAGAGCTGAAAATCTGAAAGATGGCTAGAAGCTATGAAAGATGAGATGAATTCCATGTATCATAACTAAGTCTAGGTTATGGTCGATGAGCCAGTTGATGTAAAGCATGTTGGATGAAAATGGGTATTCAAGATAAAGATGGACATGGAAGGTCAAGTTAGAACCTATAAAGCAAGGATAGTGGCTAAAGGATTCAGACAACATCAAGGAATTTACTATGATGAAACTTTCTCTCCAATTTCTATGTTTAAGTCTATAAGAATCATAATTCCCATAGTAGCTTACCATGACTATGAGATTTGGAAAATGGATGTGAAAATTACATTCCTTAATGGGAACTGTTAGGAAGATGTCTATTTGAAACAACCAGAAGGGTTTGTGATACCAGGTGAAGCCAAATGGGTTCAAAATTTGTAGAAATACATTTATAGATTAAATAAAGCATCTAATTCATGTAAACTTCGATTTGATGAATCCATATGAGAATTTGTTTTCATTAAGAAATAATATGAGTCATGTGTTTATAAATAGTTTAATGTAAATGCGTTCATTATCCTAGTAGTATATGTTAATGACATATTACTCATTAGTAATTATATACCAGTCTTACAGTCAGTTAAGGATTGGTTGAACAAGTGTTTCTACATGAAGGACTTGGGTGAAGAAGCCTACATTCTAGAAATTGAGATCATTCGTGATAGATCCAAGAGACTACTTGGACTAATTTAGGGTACATACATTGACAAGATACTAAAGAGATTTAGTATGAAACAATCCAAGATGGGATTGGTTCTAGCGTCACATGACCTACATATTTCTAAGAGAATGTGTCCTCAGACACAAAAGGACAAAATAATATGAGTAAGATCTAATATGCTTCGGCTATAGGATCCATAATGTATGATATGTTATGTACCAGGCTTGATGTTGCCTATGCACTGAGCATAGTAGGTAGATATCAAGAAGATCTAGGAGAACAACATTGGACTTCTGTTAAGACTATCCTTATGTATCTAAGAAGAACTAAGGATATTTTCTTGGTGTATGGAGGAGATGAGGAGCTTTTCATCAAAGGGTATGTTGATACTGGTTTTCAGACAGATCAGAATGATTTTAAGTCACAATCAGGATATTTTTTCTATCTCAACGGAGGAGCTGTGAGCTGGAAGAGTTCAAAGAAGCCACTTGTCACCGATTCTACAGTGGAGTCTGAATACATAGAGACTTCTGATGTAGCCAAGAAAGCCATTTGGATTCATAACATTATCCAAGAGCTTGATGTGGTTCTTAGTAGTAAAGATCATATCACATTGTATTGTGATAATACTATAGTGGTGGATCTTACAAAATAACCAAGGTCACATCAATGAACAAAGCACATTCTTCGAAAGTATCACTTCTTTAGGAATTTTTATCAAATGGGTGAAGTTGTAGTGAGAAAAGTGTACAAGTAAGAGAATGTGGCAGATCCCATGACTAAAGGCTTATCTTAGTAGAAGCATGAATATCATGTGGGAGCTAGCGGGTAAAAGAATGTTAGCATTTGGCTTTAGTCCAAGTGGGAGTCTGTTGGAGCTGTTGGACTAGAACCAACTACTTTTTACTTTATGATAAACTTGTATTCATGGATTTGAATATTAATAAATACCTTATCACATATTTATTGTTCTTCTACATGATAATACATGTGATAATGTCCTAAGGATAGCTATTTCACTAAAGGGTCATAGCAGATCCCTACTATGATGAGAACCCAAAAGTGCCATAACACTATTCTTGAATATATGTTCTATGACCGAATGATGTTATTTGAGGTACACAAATTGTTGAACAAGTGTTTTTTTCAAAAAATATTCTATCTTTTTATGATGATTTTGATGTTCACAAATACCCTTATTTGTTATTCTAATGATTTTACTTTTAGTATATTTCAGGAAATTAATATTATTTATTTCTCTATTTTGGAATAATATTTATGCATTTTTATCTGCGTGGAATATTTGAAATAGTGTTAGGAAATCGTTTTTAGTGCTTTAGCATGTTCTGTAAGCACTGTTCAGTCTCTACGTATTCGAAAATTACTTTAGCTTGTTTTGGAATCACTGTTCATACCCTACATTAAGGAGTGTAGTGAAAGGATAAAATCCATCGTTTACGGGTTATCAAAAAAATATGGAAGAAGAACCCTACGTTCGGAAGGAACCTTATGTTTGGGATATCAGAAAATTATAGAATACGAACCCTATGTTTAGTATGGAATGTTATGTTTGTTTCTCAAAATTATGGTTCATCAAACTTAATTTTGTAAACAAACCAACATTTTATCAAAAAGTATGGATCATATACCTTACATTTAGAAGATGATAAAAGTATGGATTATATACTGTACGTTTTAAATTTGAAGAGAAAAGTATGGTTTATCAACCTTACGTTGTGATCCTTACATTGTGAACCTTACATTCAGAGAATGTATGCTATGAAGTTCAACCCTATGTTTGGTGTCAGAGATTCAAACACGACTTTATCAAGTAATGGTCTTTATGCGGATTATTAGGATTATTTCAAGCCAGATTAAAAAATCAATTTTAAATCAAATCTTTGATTTATTCAAAGTCGTTTTATTTTTGATTCAAAGGATTATTTTTAGAGGATCTTTTCATGTCGAATATTAAGAAGAGTTGCGAGTAATCTGTTATTCAAACTTTTGAATATCATGATTCTATAGGCAAATTTTGTGGATCTAAATTTGAAAGGAAAATGATTGTCTTTATTATATATATTTGTGTTATTTTTAATTATAGTGTACATGATATAGATCATTGTGAAAGAGATGAGAAGAACTGATTCATGAGTTTTTCACGACTATGATTTTCTGTGACATTAGAGTTTTATAGATCTGTTATCAATAGTTACAATCAAACTTGGTTTTCTAAAGAAGAAGAAACACATTGAAGATTCATCATTTCTTCATCGAATATCTTTTGTGAATCTATTAAAGTTTCTGAAGTTATTTTTATATTTATTGAAAACGGTATCGGCTCAGAACTACTTCTACCAAAAGATCATTCTTTTTGAAGACGTCTATCTATCTATTGTCAGTTGTGTGCAGTTGCAACTGTGAAGAACAAACTGTAAAGTATTTTCAAACAAATACTCTTTTTATTTTGAGTAACCGACTTCTCATACTAAGCTGTGTATTCGGTTCTATTTATGAACCAAAAGGATCTGTTTTAGCCTTAATTTTTAAAGGTTTGAACTGCCTGCACTCAGTTGTGAACAGTTTGTTGATAAGAGGACCAGATAGTGAAAATCACCAAGCTCGTGGAGTAAAGCATTGGTGGAGTGGACTTAGGTCCTTATGTTCCCCAAACCACTATACATCTTTGCATTCTTTAATTGTTTTTTTTCACTTCCTAAATAATCTGATAAATTTAAAAAGGACAGACTTGGTCATCATCATGATTCATGAAGAATTTGTAAAATACACAATTCTCCCCCCTCTTGTGTGTATTTGGTATAATCTGATCCAACAATTGGTATCAGAGGAGGATCTTTTGTCAAATCTATAACAAGCAGAATGTTTTTGGATTATACAGAGCATAATGGATGATACATGAGAGGGTATGTCAATGGTTCGTGCTCCCTACTTCAATGGTGAAAATTATGGATGCTAGAAATATAGGATGATCATCTACTTATCAAACCTTGGGTACAAAGTCTACTAAAAAAATCTAACTCCCTATGTCATTCTAGAGAAACCTGAAACATGGAGTACTGATATAGAAGTAGAGTACGACATAAACTAAAAATCTATGAATGCTACCATCTATGGTCTTGGTCCAGATAAATTCAACAGAGTATCTCAATACCCGACGACTTAATAAATGTGGAAGACGATTGCAGTTGCCTATGAAGAAACTGAAAATGTCAGGCAGATGAGGTATTCCACTACAAATTTGAAATTTGACACATTCAGAATGTTTGAAGGAGAAAGCATCCCCTAGATGAATGAAAGGATTACAGAAATTGTAAATAATATCACTACCTTAGGTGAGCCTATCAAACAAGAATATTAGGCCCTGAAAGTTCTAAGAGTACTATTACCAAGATGGAATGGAATTTCGACTGCCATTATGCAATCATCACTAGTCAAAAATCTTACAATGAGAGAGTTAATTGGAATTATTATGATGTATGAAGATGAGATGTACGATGAAGAAAATGAGCAAAAAGTATTGATCAAGAGAGAAAATACTGATTTGAAAGTAACATACCAAAGGAAGAAAAGAAAAATTAAGAATTAAATCCAAGTGAAATCAGAAAATTCTGATTCATCAAATTTAGATGTGGAACTAGCTCAGCTAGCCAGAAAGTTCAGAAAATTTTACAGAAAGAAGTAGGTATTTAGAAAATCCTTCAAAAAGGATGAAAAAGAACTAAGGGAAGTCAGATACTATGAATGCAATAATATGGGTCACATTAGACCTGGCTGTCCTCAATTAAAAAGATAAAAGAAAAAGAAAATTTTCAAGAACAATGATTATGGGTAGAAAGACAAAAGAGCAATTAAAGATACCTGAAGTGTTTTTGAAGACTCCAGTAGCTCATCAAAGTCTAACTCAAAAAAGTAAGAATCAAATCTGAAATCAAACATGTGCTTTATGGAAGAATCTGATGAGGTAAAATCCTATTACTCATATGATTCAGATTCTAGTTCTAGTTGTTCAAATGATAAAATTTCAGCCTACAGAAATATGCTGGAAAAGAAACATGATTCCTTATTTAAGAAACATAAATCACTAAAAAATATTCACACTGATTTAGGTGAAAAAGACACTCTTCTAAAACAACATCAAGAGTTAATTGAAAAATATAATTCATCAAACATAAACTGTACAGATAATGAAACTAAAATAAAAACACTGCAAACAAAAGTAGAAACATACAAAAGTGCATCTCTTGTTTTTAGAAAAGGAGAAAATATAATAAATAAAATTCTTGGAAAGAATGTAATTAAAAAGGAAAGATATGGAATAGGTAGTAAAGGTGAGAAACCCCAACTGTATAGAAACTATTTTGTACCAAGTATAAAAGGTAAAATTTGCAACAACTGCGGAACAAAAGGTCACATATTTAAAAACTATTATTTAAGGAAATCGCAAATAAGTGGGATTAATAAAGCCTTCTTTGAAAGCAATTTATCCGATTCTATTGAATATAGAAAAACAAAGAAAGTCTGGGTTCCCATATCTTTGCTAACTAACACTACTAGACCCAACAGAATATGGGTACCAAAACAAACATTTGTTTAAATGCCTTTGTAGGAAGCATGTCACATTAGTAGAAAAACTAAAATATGGTATATGTACAATGGCTGCTTTAGGAATATGAGTGGAAAATCATTAAATTTCAGAACACTAACTCAAAAGGATGGAGGATTAGTCACATTTTGTGACAATTCAAAAGGTAAAATAATTGGAATTGGAACTGTTGGAGATCCAGAAGCTGTCTCAATTAATAAAGTACTCTATGTATAAGGATTAAAACACAACCTGATAAGTATCTCTCAACTCTATGATGATGGATATTTTTTTGATTTTTATAACAACTATTGTTCTATTTTTAAAGATAAATTACTTAAATTTAGAGCACCCAGAACTGATAATGTTTATACCGTAGACTTAAATTCCATGTGTAAACAAAAGGTAAATTACTTAACTGCTAAGATAAGTGAATATGGACATGGAATAAAAGACTTAGGCATTACAATATACAATATTTACATAATTTATCTAAGAGACAATTAGTTTTTGATTTTCCTATTCTCAAATTTTAAAGTGATAGATTCTGTGATGCATGTCAACTTGGCAAGAAGCACAAATCATATTTCAAATATGTTAACAAAATTGCTACATCTAATCATCTATAACTCATCCATATGGAATTTTTGGATCTTCAAGAATAGAAAGTTTGGATGGTAAATTATATGTATATGTTTTAGTTGATGACTATTTCAGATTTACTTGGATTTATTTTCTAAAATACAAAAATGAAGCTTTTACTATATTTGAATTTTTTTGCAAAGATATTAAAAAAAAGGTTTTAAAATAATTTCATTAATAAGTGATCATGGTGGAGAATTTGAGAATCTAGAATTTAATTCCTTTTGCTTAAATATGGGTATTAAACACACCTTCTATGCACCAATAACACCTCAAGAAAATAGAATTTTTGAATGAAGAAATAGAACTATTCAAGAAATGTCTAGGACTATGCTAAATGAATACAATCTTCTTACCTATTTCTGGGAAGAAGTTATGATAATATTTTGTTATATAATGAATAGAGTTTTAATCAGAATGATTTTTAAAAAGACACCCTATGGACTATGGAATAACAGAAAACCTAAAGTAAATTAATTTAAAGTTTTTAGATGCAAGGTTTACACCTTAAAGACTAAAGACAATCTTGGTAAGTTTGATCCAAAATCCGATGAATGAATTTTCTTAGGATATTCTGCTACTTCCAAAGCTTATAGAGTTTTTAATAAAAAATCAAGGATTGTTGAAGAATCAGTTCATGTGAAATTTGATGAATCTGATCCCTTTGAGAAAAGGAAAGACCAAATTGATGAATCTGACTCTAATGATAACATGAGACTTAAAAACATTAAAGATGATTTTGAAAAAGATATAAATAAAATTCAGTCTAGTTCATAAGAACATGACATTGAAGAACCTAACTATGTACTACCTAGACAATCTAGAACCATAAAAATCACCCTTTAGAAACCGTTATAGGAGCCCTAGACACTGGAATAAAAAGTAAAAAAAATGTAGGAAGTCTTGTTGAATTTTATGCCTTTCTATACCAATTAGAACCTAAGGTATTAGAAGAATCCTTAGTTGATGTAAGTTGGATGATTGCAATTCAAGAAGAACTAAACCATTTCAAGAGAAATAAATTTTGGAATTTAGTTGAAAGACCTCATAACTATCTAGTTATAGGAACTAAATGAGTCTTTAGAAATAAAAAAGATGACCAAGGAATAATAACTAGAAATAAAGCAAGACTAGTAGCTAAAGGATATAATCATAAAGAAGGTATAGATTATGATGAAACCTTTTCACCTATAGCTAGATTAGAATCCATTAGGATCCTTTTAGCCTATGCATCTCATATGAACTTTAAATTATTTCATATGGATGTTAAGTTTTCCTTTTTAAATGGTTATTTATTAGAGGAAGTTTATGTTGAGAAACCTCCATGTTTTGAAAATACAAAAAAACTAGATTCTGTTTTCAAACCAACTAAAGCTCTTTATGGCCTTAAATAAGCACCTAGAGCTTGGTATGAAAGATTAAGTTCTTTTTTTTGAAAAGTGATTTTACTGTTGGGATGGAAGATCCAAAATTATTTAATAAAACTGTTAACTCTAATATTTTATTGGTTCAGATTTATTTTGATGATGTAATTTTTGGTTCAAAAAACAAAAAACTTTGTGATGAGTTTTCAAATTTAATGCAAAAAGAATTTTAAATGAGTATGATGGGAGAATTAAAATTATTTTTAGGACTTTAGATTTATCAAAAGGATATTTGAAATGTTTTAAATCAAAGCAAATACATTACTAATTTACTAAATAAAGTTGGAGTTGAAAATAGTAAGACATGTGCAACTCCTATGTGTACTAATATAAAACTTGATCCAGATGAAACTGGAAAATCAGTTGACAATAAGTTATATAGAGGTATGATTGGTAGTTTATTATATCTTACTACTAGCAAGCTAGATATAATGTATTCATTATGTCTTTGTGCTAGATTTTAATTTGATCCTAAATAATCTCACTTAAGTGTTATTAAAATAATTTTAGATATTTAAAAGAAACTTTTTTTCAATCTCTTCTCTATCCAAAAACTTCTGATTTTAATTTAATTTCATATTTAGATGTGGAATTTGGAAGTTGTAGATTATATAGAAAAAGCACCTCAGGGACTTGTCACTTTTTAATAAAATATTTAGTGTCATGGTCTAGTAAGAAACAACACTCAGTTGCCCTGTCAACAGCTGAGGCAGAATATGTATCTACAGGCAGTTGTTGTCTGCAAGTTTTGTGGATTAAAAACACTCTTATGGAATTTGGACAAAATTTCAATAATACACCTATTTTATGTGATAATAAAAGTTCTATATATATTTCAAAAAACCCTATTAATCATTCTAGAACTAAGAATATTAATATCAGACATCATTTTCTCAGAGATCTTGTTCTTAAAATGGATATATTGTTAGAATTTGTAAGCACTGAAATTCAATTTGATGATATTTTTACTAAACCACTTCCCACAACGAGGTTTGATTTTATTAATAGGGAGTTAGGTTTATTTATTTTTATATGAAAATTTTAATTTTTAATTAGTTATTTTAATTTTAATTTTATTTATTTTTATTATTACTTATTTTTATTAATTTAAAAATTTCATCAGTTCTGCTTTAAATTTTTGCCGCGTAAATTTTTACTTTTTAATATAATAATTACTATGTGCATAATGACATTGGAATCAAGGTGTTAGAAACCGTTTCAAATTCCAAACCTGTTTTTTTCCAAAAACTGTTCAAAACACACAAAAAAACCCTTACCACCTTTGTCTCCCTTCAACTACCCCTTCGAGACCCTAAAACTTCGAGCCTTTAGAAATTTGAAATAGAAATGTCCAAGAAAAAGATAATCAAGGAAATAAAAGCTTGTAATTCCAAGCATTAGCGCACTACAAGAAGAAAGATTCTACAAGGAAAAGTGATCGACCTGGAATGGCTGTATCAAACAGATATAATGATGCGGCAAGATCTTGCATTTCAAAATCTCAAGCAAACTTTCATTGGTGAAAATACAGAGTTTATATATGAGGTAGAGCTTCGTCACTTTTTTAAATCTATCCATTTCAGTCTTGGAGATACAGAGGACACCATATGTGCAAAAATTGAAGATCAAGATTTTTTAATTTCTTCTGTAGAAATAGCTAGAATCTTAAAATGCCCCCATTAGAGATTTTATTATTTGGATTTAAAGAATATTAGAGATAATGAACATAATTCAGTGGACATTATGTCATTTTTATTTAGTTCTACAAACATAAGGAAAATGTTAGTGAAGGATTTGGAACCTGATCAGAAGATTCTTGTTAAGTTTGTGCAAACAAAGATTGCACATAGGATGATAGAGATGGAAAATATTTTGTTTCCATACATGTATTTAATGTTTTTCCTTATGAGTGAAATTGAGCTGAATTTTCTGAGATATATGGAAATATATCTCAACTACTACAATCAGTGAGAGGCTATAATGACCTCCTATCCCAATAGAAAGTTCATTTCCAAATTACTGTTTAAATCTGATATGGTAAGATTAATCGATGCCAGAGTAAGATGCCATCACAACAATATTTTCAATGCTAGAACTCTTAGGAAGATTGGATTCTTCTAGAGTACTATAAAAGGAAATATTATGCCTGTTGGAGCCGCGGAAGACCAGGAATTAGCACAGGGGGAGAAACCTACTAAATCCAAAGAAGGCATGACTGAATCTAGAGTAAGTGGAATCTCAAGAAGACTGAGATTTGAGACCATTGATACACCTGCTATTGAGGAAAGTCAAGAAGGACTTCAGAGGAGAAAGCATAGAGTGGATAAAGTTTTCAAGGATCCTGTTCAAGCAACTGTTGGAACAACTTAACCTCTTCTAAGATACATATTTATTAGAGAATCTGCAGTACAACAAGTTCACAAACCAAAAATTTCTTAGATTGAGGTGACTATTCATGTGGAAAAGGACATTGTGCCTCCAACTATTGAAAATTTTGGAGAATTTGAAGTGGTACATATGAAACTATACAGACTACTAAGATTGTTCTAGAGGAATTATCTCAAGAGGAACCTATTTTAGAGGATCGATCCTTGTAAGAACTCAATGAAGAGGATGCTCAGGATGAGAAAGAACCTGTGAATTTGAATCAAGTAGAGAACCTTTTTGAAATTCAAAATGAAATTATTGGTGAAAATTTTTCTGCGGATGATTTAGGAAAGGAATCGAAGGAAAAATCAGTGGAGAATCTAGTACAGAGAAATGATGAAGATAAGTCAGATGTTGAATCCCTACCTCTAGAATTGATAAATCTAGTGGAATCTCAGACTGAGAATCAAGCACAAGGTGCCTATGATTCTGATAATGATCATGTGGAGGAGTTGATCAGAAAATTTAATAAAGTTCAAACTAAAAATGTATCTTTTAGAAGAGCATTATAAAAGGAGAGACAAAAGTTTCAGAACTTGAAAGATAGTTCAGTTTCAAAAATGGAAGTGGAATTTTTTAAGAAGGAGATGAAGTTGAAAAATTGAAAATTGAAATGGTAATGAAGTCAGATTTGGCATATTTTAGAATTTTCACGGAGAAACAATTTTCTATTGTCAGGAACAGTCAAGTAGGTACCTCAGGTACTTCTCCTGATCTGATGAGGATATTACATGCCATTATAATAGAAATGATCAATATGAATGATAGATTGTAGGAATTACAGTGAAACAGTGCTCCATTATCTTTTCTTCGAGATAATCAAAAGTATCTTGTTGACTAACTTACCTCATATGAACCAGGGATTAGAGTTTTGTTGAACAAATTCACATATAAACTCAATCAGTTTATAGAGAAGGAAGAGCAGTTACATGAGTTTTTTAGAGTCAATTTGATTGAAGACATCCATCTAACTCAAGAAGGAAGGGATCTCATAGTCCAGTTTAGAGATAGACAGATGAAAAGGTTGAGACTGCAGATGTCAGAACTCAAGGAAATCATTCGTAGGCATTGAAACCTGTTTCCTAGACCCTTTTTTCCCAACCTTGATTCTTATTGTCTTTATTGTACTTGTAATTATATTTTCAATAAAATATATTTTCATCCCATGTTTTTGTGTTATTAATTTGTTTTACTCTCCTATCTATGTTAGAATGACAGTAATCCAAATTCAGATATTGATAATAGTTTATAAGAGCATTTAATTATATTTAGTGCTATATTAAAATGTGTTATATTCCTTCTTTTATCATTATTTTTTGATATCACAAAAGGGGTAGAAATATGCATAAACACAACATTTTTTTGAAGGGGAAATATAGATAAACACAACATTTTTTTGGAAGAGAAATATGGATAAAAATAACTCACACGAGTCTTTATTTATAGAGGAGATTGTTTCTTCTTCTTTATAAAGGGGGAGAAAATGTAAAAATTAAGAAATGATTTAGTTAAAATAATTTTTTTAATCTTTTAAAACATCTAAATTATATGAAATTAATTTTGTAAGATAATTCCATTGGTTATTTCATAGGTTTTGGGATCATAAAAAAGGGGGAGATTATTGAGAAAGTGTTGTTTCCAACAATACTCTATCTTTTTATGATGATTTTGATGTTCACAAATACCCTTATTTGTTATTCTAATGATTTTACTTTGAGTATATTTGAGGAAATTAATATTATTTATTTCTCTATTTTGGAATAATATTTAAGCATTTTTATCTATGTGGAATATTTGACAAAGTGTTCGGAAATCGTTTTTAGCGCTTTAGCATGTTCTGGAATCACTTTTCATGCTCTACATGTTTGGAAATCACTTTAGCATGTTCTGTAAATATTGTTCATACCCTATGTTAAGGAGAATAGCGAAAGGATAAAATCCATCGTTTACAGGTTATCCAAAAAGTATGGAAGAATAACCCTACATTTGGAAGGAACCTTACGTTTGGGATATCAGAAAAGTATGGAAGAAGTCCTTTGAATCACAAATAAAACGTCTTTGAGTAAATCAAATATGTTATTTAAAATCAAGATTTTAATCTGGATTGAAATCAGCCAGATAATACACATAAATACCGTTACTCAATAAAGTCATGTTTGAATCTCCAACGCCAAACGTAGGGTTGAACTGTATATCATACATTCTCTGAATATCATGATTCTATAGGATACTTTTGTGGATCTAAATTTGAAAGGAAAATGATTGTATTTATTATATATATCTGTGTTATTTTGAATTACAGTGTACATGATATAGATCATTATGAAAGAGATTAGAAGAACAAATTCTTTAGTTTTTCACGACTATGATTTTCAGAGACATTCGAGTTTTATAGATCTGCTGTCACTAGTTACGATCAAAATTGGTTTTTTGAAGAAGAATAAGAAACACATTGAAGATTAATTATTTCTTCATTAAAGATCTTTTGCAAATATTTTAAAGTTACTGAAGTTATTTCTATATTTATTACAAACCGGATCAACTCAGAACTGCTTTTACCTAAAGATCATTCTTTCTGAAGGAGTCAATCTATCTACTGTCAGTTGTGTGCTATTTCAACTGCGAAGAACAAACTAGAAACTATTTTTAAACAAATAATCTTTTTATTTTGAGTAACCAGCTTATCATACTAAGTTGTGTATTCGGTTCTGTGTATGAATTAGAAGGATCTGTTTTAGCATTAATTTGTACAGGTGTCAACTGTATGCACTCAATTGTGAACGTTCTGTTGATAAGAGGACCAGATAGTGAAAATCACCAAGCTCGTGGAGTAGAACATTGGTGGAGTGGACTAGGGGCCTTATATTCCCAGAACCACTATAAATCCTTGCATTCTTTAATTTTTTATTTTCCACTACATAAATAATCTGATAAATTTAAAAAGGACAAACTTAGTTATCATCACGATTCATGAAGAATTTGTAAAAGACACAATTCACCCCCCTCTTGTGTGTATTTGGTATAAATCAATCCAACACAAATAATATACTCCATTAGGGATGAGGGCTCATAAAACATTGATGCACCTTTTCATGGTGTTCCCCCTTGATAATATCCAAGAGGGTATTATGGGAATGAGACCCACTAAAAGAAAATCCACATTTCATAGTGTCATTGGATGTTCCTATCTAGAGATGCGTGTATTGGTCCTTAGACTTTAATAATATTATTAATGAGTATTAAAACCCACACACTTAGATGTATTGAAAAAAAATGTGATGACACACTGTTCTCAGTGAGGTAGGATATGTTGGGTGTGTCACGAGTAATACTGCATTAATAGATAATGTGAGAAAGGATCTGTACCTTATATTCCATAACATTAGTTGATATATAAGGCCCTTTGATGTAATTTATATAACCTAAATATAACCATGTCCATGGTTAGAAATGAGTGATTTCAATTCTGGGAAGTCAAAGAAAGAATAATCGAGCACATGGGTAGATGGAACTAGCAAGTACCTCGCTTGATTCAAGATATCGAGACAAAGAGATTACATTACACGGTTAGCGTTCATAGGAGGCGACACGTCATTTAAACGTTAGATTATTTTTCTATGGGTTCATTGGCATTTTCTAGACACTAACATTGGACTCTAGGCCGGCTTTGCCTAATGCCACTGAGAAAGAGGCCTAGAGAGTCACACACTAAGTGTATCCAAGTATCTCAGTTAAATATTCATTTAACAAGTTAAATAAATATTATTCCTGATTGCGGTTTAATAATTATTCAAGAATGTCTGATCACATTTATTTAGACACTAGTTATTCGAGATAATATATTGTGGGTGAAATAATATATTTATTAGTGAGTAATGCAATGATATTTATTTAAGAAATAAATAATCATTATTCAAGGTTTAATAAATGCGGTGGAGGAAATAAAGAAAATGGAAAAGCAAAAGTACACACTGTGTTTTAATATACATGTCGTGTAATTTTTTTGGGAATTTTTGAGAAATAATATTATTTATTTAATAAAATAATATTAGGTGTAATTTTGTTGGTGCATGTGAATTAATAATAATAGTTAAATGTTATTATTAGACATGGGGTCTTACTAACAATTAAATGAAATGAATAAATGCATTTGGGTAATTAATTAATTTTATTATTCTAAGTATTATAAATCTCAATTACCGTATTATAATTAATCCTAGCCATTCTTTATGGTTGTGCATAACAGATCTGGAGAAATCTCTTAAGCCAAGAGAGAATTCATTTTCTCCAAGAACACTCTCAAGTTATGAGAGAGATCCTCCTCCACCAGATTAAGGAGAGTCCTTTGAAAGTGGCTCTCAGGGTGATCGAAGTTGAACATCGTAAGTGAAGGCTCTTCCACACTATCACTCGGAGATCCCTTCAATAATGTCCAGAGATACATGGAGCACATGTGGATCCCCACCAGAGGAATCTTACACTTGGCTTCTGTGATGCAACGACGAATCACATTGGATCATGACCAGAAGCATCAAAAAAGAGATAATTCTATCAAAGTAATTCTTATCTTTTAATTAAATTGATTATAACCAATATATGATGACCCTATCTATGGTTCCAGGACTCCCCTATTTTCTTTAACTCTTTATTCTATTATGAAGATATGATGTTTTATCATCGTGACAGATCTCGGATTGATTGTTGTTAATGTAAAAATTAAAGTTGGGTACACTCATCCATGTGCTTCCGCTGCGCCTGGAACCTAAATAGTTGATATCAATACATAGTATAACAATGTATATAATTCTTGACATGTTATAGAAAAAATGGTTATGATAAGTAGATTTTATGAGTCCATTTTGATGTTATTACATACATTGACTTGTGATTTTATTTTCATATTATATCCCTGAGGGAATGAAAAGTTTATACCTAGGCCCAATACAATATTTAAAAGGAAAAATATATACATGATGATCATTACTCTTCTTGATGGATTGGTTATGTTATGACTATACCCATGTATCATATACACTTACAATGGGACTGACATTATTATATTGATGGATTAACACATCTTGAGGGACTTTAAATTTTAAACCTCTTTCCCCAACATAGATATACTAACCATGTGGATGAATATGTTATGTAAAAACATTAACTCTTCTTGAATGGTTGAAAATATTACACCACTTATATTATTCCAATCCACGTTACTAGCTAGATAGAATACATGCTATGTTTTATTAATACAATGGTGTAGAATATTATCATATTTTGATAGTTATAATGATTCGCCAACAATGTAAAAATATGGGAGGCTCATGATTCATAGTTTCCTAGCCTCATAAGAACACATTGAATCAAAATAGTTATTTGTATGACATCAATTACTACCTTTTATATGATATTATACATGCAATCACAAAAATTTGATAGGTACCCCTTAATGGTTGATGCTTTATATTTTATTATTATTTTATCTTATGGTTGTATCTTGGTAAATTATATTTTCTTTAAAATAAAAATATATGTTTTATTAGTTTTATTTACTCAAACCTATGTAATAAAATTATTTCCATTACTTTTCCAAAAACTATAATATTTTGGGTTGTCTTAAAAATGAATGGTATAAATTCTTTGATGATATCCTACTATGCTCTTTTCTCACACCATACATGTACACACTGGTGTGTATATATACTTAATTGTATATGATATATGTAAAAGGAATAGGTTACACTTTTATAGTGGTATTCTATAGTCACTTGTTAATGATATAATGATAATGGGATGTAGAGGTTACCATAGGGTATAAAGAGATAATATTCATTTTGTATTATTTTAAGATATTTACTATAAAGTGCCTCTTTTTAAAATAAATTTATTTTTGGTTTACCTTTATATTTTGGATCATGTGTAATCATTTTATAGCTTTATATTTTATAAAATGTTGTTTATTTTTGATTCATGTATCTTTTATAAAGTGTCTCTCTTGGGATTTATGTCTTCATGAAAATACCTAAGTGCATCTTTTAAAATGATTCAAGTGTTTTGAAATGTTTCTTAAAAATTTATATGTGTTCAACATAACATTTTTTTTGTTTTAAATAGATTTAAAATGATTTAAACACTTTACATGGACGTAGGTTTCTTTCCAAGTGATTTTCAACTCACCAGATTGACTTTTATAATTGATGTAAATGTTTTGAAAGCGTATTTAATAATGATTTCATTTTAACAAGGGGCGTGGAAAGTTTAAAATGAAAATTTGTAAAATAAATAGGGTTTTCGCTCATTTCAAGTGTGATTTTATGAATAGTTTTAAAAGGACATATGAAATGTAGTTTTTCTATAATATTTTAAGTTTATATTTTTATAGAATTAGTAAAACCATTACATTATATAGGGAAAACAAGTATATTGATAATAACACCATGAAAATGGAATGTTACTAACTCTATCCAATCCATAGGATATCCACCATGACCTCACACCTTCAAAATATGAATTAAAGTTTAACCCCATTTTAACTCCTAAACCAAATTTGCATCCAACATCACCTGCATGGTTTAAATTAGGGGAGTCCTCTACAATTACATCTTTTTTTTGGTTTGGTGTTAGATTTTAAGGGGACGAGTCTTAGGCAATAAAATGAAACAATAAGTATCATTCAAATGTTGAGTCCCCCTTATTTGAAAGACCCATTTTTTGTATTTATTTTGTTAAATATTAATATTATCAAATCAAATAGGATGGATATTAATAAAGAATGGATGGATTCCAATCGTCTGACAAAATAGTATGAAGATGGAGTGAAAGAGTTCATCAAGTTTGAAAAATTTCATGCATATGACCCTTATCAAATCATTTTTCTGTGTTTACACTGTTTTTATTCATGACTAATTAGTCCAAAGGAGTTAGAATAACACTTGATCTGTTTTGGAATTGATCAAAGTTATAAATATTGAAATAAACATGAGAAAAAAGTGAATGTAGCTAGTGGATGGGATAACACTACATTTTATGGATCTTATGATATTATTACAAGTGTGGTCAATGAAGAAGACTGTATCAAGGATGTGATTATAAATGTGAATGATGATGAATATCATATTGAGTAAATGACAAGGATAGTTGAAGATGAACTTCATGATTGCCTAAAATTATTTGAGAAGTTAAAGAGTTGTGCAAAGACTTCATTGTATGTTGGTTGTACTAAATATACATCATTTTAAGCCAACTGAAGCTATGTAATTTGAAAGCAGGAAATGGATGGAGTGATGTTAGTATTACGGAACTACTTTCTCTCTTGAATGACATGCTCCCAGAAGATAATGATCTCTCAAGACAAACATATGATTCCAAACCAATGCTATTCTCGATGGGTATAATCTATGAAAGAATACACGCCTACCCAAATGACTATATACAGTTTTGCAAGGACCAAAAATCACTTATAGAATTCCTAAAGTGCGTTGCTTCTTGATACAAGAAAGATGAATCTGGTCCTATAAAAGTTGTATGGTACTTTACAATCATTCCAAGGTTTAGGCACCTATATGGAAGTGAAGAGACTACAGAGAAATTGATGTGGTACATAGATACACGAATTAAGATGAGAAACTACATCACCCCAAAGACTCTACTCAGTGGACTAGAATTGATCATGAGTATCATAAATTTGTAAATGACCTAAGAAACCTTCGTCTTGCATTATCTACAAATAGAGTGAATCCTTTTGGTTTCAAAGTAGTACTCATAGTACATGGACAATTATGTTGGTAAATTATAACTTTCTACTGTGGTTATATATGAAATAAAAATATATCATGTTATCTATGTTTATATCATGAAGAAAACAACCGGGTAATTATATTGATGTTTATTTAGATCCATTGATCTAGGATTTAAAATTATTGTGGGATTCAGATGTTACATTGTATGATTATTATAGAAATGAATATTTTACAATTTGATCTGTGTTGTATGGGATGATAAATTACTTTCCTACTTATGAAATTTTTTTTAGGATATAATATTAAAGGAACTCAAGGGTGTTTCATTTTCAAACATGTATACTGTCAATTAGGCTGAAACATTCATAAAAAACCGTGTTTCTAGGACATCATAGATTTATACCCTGAAAGCATAAGTACCGATCTTGGAAAACATCACTCAATAGAAGTTTAGAATGATGCACAACACCATCTACACTAACAGGTGATCAACTGTTTGAGAAATTAAAATATGCGTACACTACTTTTTGTAAATTGTTTTCAAAAAACCTTATGAAAACTAGTTGGAAAAAGAGCTCAGTTTTTTTGAATTTCCATTCTGTAATTGTATGTATGTTATACATTTTCTTGAAGTTATGCATGTTGAAAAAAAGTATGTGATAATGTCATCAGCATGTTTCTAAATTCACCTGAAAAAATAAAGTCTGTAATTAAGGCTAGGGTGGACATGGTTGACATGGTAATATGAGAAGAGTTGGCACCAGTGAAGGGTAGAAAATGAACTTTTATTCCTCTAGCTACTTAAAATCTTTCCATGAAGGAGAGATATCGGTTTTCCAACTATTTGAATGACGTAAAGGTTCTAGAGGGGTATTTATTGAATATCAAGAATATCGTGTCAATGGCTTATTTAAAGTTAAAGTGTCTGAAATGACATGAATTCTATGTTTTGAAAAAATATCTAATTCTTATAGATTTATGTTTCATTTTTCCCAAGAATGTATTTTATACATTAACCAAGTTCTATTTCTTCTTCAAATATATGTGCAAAAAAGTTATAGACCCAATTAAACTGCCAACTATGGGAAGAGAAATAGCCATCATAATATGTGAATTGGAAATATTCTTCTCGCCAAAATTATTTTATATTATGGTTCATTTAATGGTTCAATTCGTGAGAGAGATTCAACTATGTAGTCCTATACACTATAGATGGATGTGCCCCATGAAATGGTTTATGAAGATTTTGAAATGGAATGTCAAAAATCAAAGTCACCCATAGGGTTGTATTGTAGAGTAATATTTTGTTGAGGAAGTTGTTGAATTCTATACCGAATACATGTTCAGTGTGGAGAGAATTGGTCTACCAAAATCTCGTCACACTGGGAGGCTTGCAGGAGAAGAAATTTCTGGAAGAGATGTTGTCACAATCAATATTATAGATTGGGAGCAGACACACCTTTTATGTTTTTCAAATAGTTTGGAGGTTTCCCCATATGTTGAAACCCAAAAATAAATTCTTAGGTATTTGAATCCATCAAGGGATGAAATATGGATATCAAATATAGAAAATCAATAGTTTATAGGATGGATTTAGGACCATATTTTTAAATATTCAGATGAAAATTCAGATTCGATTTTAGAAAAACATCAATGGAAAGCTGGAGGACCAAGTGTGTATGTATTATTTTACAATGGTTATGTAATTAATGGTTATACATTATATAAAAATGAACATGATGAAGATATTACCATGAAAAATAGAGGAGTTTCACTTGTGGCTAAAGCAATGCATGTTTCTAGTAATAAGGATAAAAATCTAATTTACAAGAATATGTCATACTTTGGAATCATCAAAAAAATATGGGAGTTGAATTATACAATATTCCAAGTGATGATTTTTTTAATGCAAGTGGGTTTATAATAGGAGTGATCTTAAAATAGATGAATTGGGATTCGTGAAAGTTGATTTTAGTAAGGAAGGGTACAAAGATGGACCATTTATAATGTAATAACAAGCAGTATAAGTATTTTATGTTCTAGATCCTTCATATCGAAACTGGTCAATTTTTATGTTATCGACCAAAACCACTAAAGGGTCAGATGAAAATTCAACTAAGGATGACCCATTTATTGGGACATTGAAATCATTTCACATCGATCCCAATGTAGATGGTGTTTTTATTTCATAGGAGACCACAATGAAGGGATTTGGATAGTCGATAGAGGGGTTAAATCGCTTCAGTCTTTAAAAAGAGAGAGGTCAATAACCAGGTTTTTTTATAATATACATCATTCTACCTCATGTTATTATTCATTCACTGCTAAATTTATGTACTCTAAATTAAATGTTAAACAACTTATATAGATTATGAATTCCGAACGTGTTGGTGCTCTCAATAATGAGGAACAATAGGTCAATGAACCTATTTCTACTCATAGTGTAGAGGAACAACGACCTTCTACATGTGATGGTGCTCCCAATCTTGAGGAACAATGGGGTTATCGACCTATTGCTGATCCTAGTGTAGTGATACAATGACCATCTACAAATTCCAATGCTACCACTCTAGAGGATCATATTGATGATATTGAATCTGAGGAAATGTTTGGGAACGAATGATCAACGATGTAGAAAAAATAGGAGAACCATAGTTTGATGGTGTTAGAAAAAACCATTAAGGTGAAAATCAAAGTCATCAGATATGAGGTCAGATGGAATGCATAAGGATAGAATGGTAACCCCAACATGTCCATGTTTAATAGTTACATTCGAATCGTCACTTGAAAACACATGCCGATTGATGTAGATTCATGGAACTATGTTGTGACCAAGCTCAAGAAATTGACATGGGATGGTATTATGGTAACATTATAGTATCATTTCTTTATTTTACTGAAAAATAAAACAATGAAACATTGACTTAATCTTCATTATACCTTATAGAGTGCATTTATAGTAGGTGGATCCCACAAGAAATATGTATTAATTCTTGCTATAAGGATTTATAGAGGCCTTCACACAATTCTAATGATACATCATCTTAAAGATTATGAGGTGAAAATAAACCCACACCCACCAATTATCTATGCACACCTGATAACCTAAGAAGCATGGGATGTGTTTACTGACCATTGTGTTGATGTGTCTTTTCGTGAACATTGTGGCTAGTAATATATTGTTTTATGATACATGGATTCATCATTTTGATTGACAATTTTTTATTTATGAAATAGAAAATAAATACTGGAAATAAGGAATAGGAAAAAAAACCAATGTACCGCTACTGTAAAGCAAAGATGGGGGTATGCTTCACTTCAAAAAAAATTGGTATGTATTTTAAATATACCATAATACTTTTATGTGACATGAAACTACAATATTATATTCCTATATTTTTATGCGGATTGATGATTCTAAATCCAAATCCACTTCTATCTCATTCCATGTTCTATGGAAGGAGGCATGTGTAAATAAATATGGGATACTAATGGATGAAAACACAAAAAAATTCTGGGAAACATATGTAAGTATGACATAATATATATTTTTTCTTTAAATCTATATTACATTAAAATGATAACTCATTTTCCTATATTTTTTTATCTAAAATATTTGCAAGAATCAAAAACACCTATATGGGATGGCCACCTACTATCGGTGGCCTTGAAGTGGCCAGAATAGTATGATCACGTCAGAGGTGCAGGTTTTGGGGTGACACCCTAAACATATTTTGATAAAAAAATCAAGAGGAGGATCAAAGTGAAGAAATGAAATAGAAGAGAGAAATAATAGCTACCATTGTAGAATAATTGCAATGGAAGAGAGAGTTGATAGAAACTTTTATGGGGGGAAGTAAAGTGAAGAAACAACTCAAGAAAAACCATCGTGTGAGAATCCTACCCCACCCCCACCAGCTTTGAGGTGAGCCATTTCCCTCAAAAAAATTTCTTAGATGAGGTAATCAATGTTATAATAATTGTTTTTGTGAAATGTGAATCATACAGAAACTAATACCTTTTCTGTAATGATATTCTATAGGATGATAATGACTGTGATTTATATGTATCAACACCCACCCATCACCTTGTAGTGAGGGATATAGTGTTCAATATCCAAAACGACATGTTACACAACGACCACTTCTAATATGTCATGTAAGAGTATCGATTAACATATCCCATGATCCAAGCACCGAGCTACCTATTCCAGTTGATGAGAAAGATATTAATATGGTCAAAAAATTTATTGGAACATTAATCACATGGCTGTCACATCTTGTAAAAAAACACATCGACAAGGAGGTGTTCATTTTCAATTTATTTTTCAAGCTAAACCTTTAAAAATTAATGAAAAAAGGTATGAACTGATGAATTTTATTAAAGATAGAAAAAGTAGGGGGGGGGGGTGAAATGAAAGATTAACTCAAAACCATCTAAAAGATATACCAACCGATCAAAAAGATCTACCGAAATAAACATTAACCCGTCCATTCTATATTTTAATTTACTAGAATTGAAGGTTCATGTGGATACAAAGTTAAAACTAGTAGTAGTTACATAGTTTATTTTGAAGAAAATATGTATAGAGAAGAAGTTAGAGACTACATTAGTGTTGTGAATGTAAATTAAATCCTCAACTATGATTGTCAAAGTGCCTTATTTATAAATTTATACATGAAGTATGTTTTCATGATTTGATTTTCCAAATGCCGATATATTGTGTTAATTATGACTAAATACATTTCATATTTTTTGCAGGTGTATATATCCAAAACAATTGAAGGTATTTTCCTGTGAATTTTTTTTGGACTTGTTAGTCCTCACATCACCACTACTGAACAACAAAAAATAGATACAAAAAAAGATGAAATAGTGGCAGGTCGGGTCAAATTGTTTTAAAGCAATATTTCAGATGACATGCTCTATTTAATACCAACGATGTAGGGGTAAAAATCTATAATTTAATTATATAAAATATATTTTCATTTCATTCATTACTTATTACTTTTTGTGTTTTTTGGCTATATTTGATACTCATTTTTGTCAATTTGGATACTCCAAAGATTTATTTCCTGGATTCAATGCATGAATATCCAACAAACTGACCACACATGATGGACTTTTTCAATTTATAATACACTACATCCAAAGTTTTAGAACTAAAAATCAATTTATATAATTGATATTATGTTTTAATGAGGATTATACTATGATAGGGTGGTGCATCAATATCGTGAAAAATGAGGAAAGAGGCTAGGGGCTAAGCATAAGGACCCTAAAAAGTTCTAAAACTGGACAAGTATTGGGGTATATATAATAGGATTTCACTATACAAAACACATATCAAAACAAATTAATTATTTTTATCAATATTTATTCATTGTTTGAAACAAAAAAATAGAAAATATTTTGGTTATTATATTTTTAAATTTACAAGAGAGATCATATTCCATGTACAAACTAGCATACCTGAAGAGGTTTTTTTGAAGATACTTAATATTTCATTTAAAATATTTATTAATCCTTTGTGTATTTATATCTTTCTTATACAGCTATAAATTTCTAAAAGACTCATATTCACATGATGATATAGATGTTCTCAGAAATGAATGGGAAACATAAGTAATGGAATAATGTACACAAATAACATGAAGATGTGACTTTCATATAAGTAATAGATTGTTTCATATTTATGTCTAATTTATTTCCTTTTTTATTACTCACAAAAGAATTTTTTTCTTATATAGGTGTATTCCTTTATTCAATTTGGGGTGGTTTTTTTGAAACTGATCATACTCATGAGAGATTAGACTTCGAGGCTGCAACTAAGATATTGATAATAAGGAAATGGGTCAAGAATGTATAAAGGTGAATTCCTAATAATTATTTATTTAATTAATTTTTTCATCATTTTATATACTATTTTTAAGTTAATTTCTTTATCATTTCTATCTAATACTTATTTAGTTGTTTTTAAATCTTTTGGGAAGTCATATTTTCCTTTCAACTATCTACAACAATCCAGAAAAGAGAGTACATTTTACTTTAAAGTGGAAGAGGAAACCCCATGTTTCATGAAATGTGAATTGAATCATAAGGATTCATCTACCAAGGGATATCTCAGTAGTTGAATGAAAAGTATGACTTACTAAAATATCTTTCATGAACATTTTCCTAAACAATATAGAAATCAGCTGCAACTCAATCAGTCACACCTCAATCTGATACGCAGTGTTCTTGGTATGACTTGAAGTGTATGTTTTTAGTTTATAATATTCTTTGACCCTTTAGGATTCATTTTTTTGAACTACCATTCTTTGATCCATGACTCACGATTATGATCTGTGATATGCAAGGTATGAATTTATAATGTTAATATAACCTTCTAACATCTTTATGCTCATGTTATCCTTATATGATTATTGATATATACCTTTTTTAGACTTATTAAGCATCTATGATCACTCTTTCTTATGTTTCATATCCTTAGGTTATGAAAAATGGTTTTAGAAATGATATGTATAAAAAGGTTTCTAGCAAAGAATAACTTAATAAGAGACTCTTATGGACTAGTTGTTTATGTTTACATGTTTACAAAATCACTAGACCTAAACTATTCTGGCATGGATCGTTATGTCATGTAAGGAATATTAATATACTAAGATTTGATAACTATGTATGAAATGTATGGGTCAATATAGTTGGTATCCAAGCAACTGAAATACTCAAAACTGAGCAAACACATTTAGATTATTTTGATACTTTAGTAAAACGACCCATAAGTCATTTTTGATGTGTAGGAATCAACCAAACCTCAATCCAATGAACAGTGTGAATGATATGATGTTAAGTGTGTATTTTTATATTAAATTGACATTAAATTAAGTAAAAAGAAAAAGTCACTTACTGAAACTGAGAAAAAACATTAGGATTGTTTTGATACTTTATGAAAATGATCCAAAAGTCATTTTTGATGTGTAGGAATCAAGATCACCTTAATATGATGTACGGTGTGAATGATATGACTTTAAGTGTTTATTTTTGTATTAAATTGACATTAAATTAAGTGAAAAAGAAAAAGTGACATACTAAAAACAGATCAAATGCATTTAGATTGTTTTGATACATTAGGAAAATGATCCATGTGTCATTTTTAATATGCAGGAATAAACCAAACCTCAATCCAACACACATTGTGACCGGTATGACTAAAAGTGTCACTTATCAATTTAAAATTGACATTTTAATTCATAATGTATCTCTCACTAAAAACCAAGAAAACACGCTCCAATTGTCTTCATAATTTAGGGAAGAAATCCATAATTTATTTTTGATGTGTATGAAGTAGTCTCACATTAAACCGACTTACGATGAGACCGATATGACTCAAAATGCATGTTTCTAGTTTGAAATGGAATTTCAGTAAAAAACACAATTGGCACACTAAAAATCAAGAAAATAAAATTGGATTGTTTTTATACTTTAGTAAAATGATCCATTAGTAAATTTTGATGTTTATGAATCAACCTCACCTCAATATGATGAACAGTGTGACTAGTATCACTCAAAGTGTTTTTTTATTTAAAATTGAAATTACTTTTAGTAGAAAGAACATGTGACATACTGAAAACTATGAAAATGAATTCATATTGTTTTTATACTTTAGGAAAATGACCCATAAGTAATTTTTTATGTATAGAAATCAACCGAACCTTAATCTGATGCATGGTGTGGCTGATATGACTTTAAGTGTATTTTTTTAATATTAAATTGACATTAAATTTTTAAAAAAGAACAAGTGACATACTTAAAAACAATAAAATGCATTTATATTGTTTTTATACTTTATAAAAATGATCCATGAGTCATTTGTGATGTGTAGGAATCAACCACACCTCAATCAAACACACGGTCTGACTGATATGACTTAAAGTGTATGTTATCTGTTTAAAATTGACATTTTAGTTCAAAATGTGTCACTCATTGAAAGAAAAACAAACATGTTTTGGCTGTATTTATAATTTAGTACAAATATTCTTAAGTTATTTGTGACGTGTATGAAGTAGTATCACGTTAAACCGATGCACGATGTGACTGGTATGACTCAAAATGCATGTTTCCTGTTTGAAATGACATTTTAGTAAAAAACATAAATGAAATACTGAAAGCTGATCAAATACATTCATATTATTTTTAGAATTTTGAAAAACTATCTATAATTCATTTTTGACATGTATGAATTAACTGCACCTCAATATGACGCATGGTGTGGCTGACATAACTCTAAGTGTATCTTTTTATATAAAATTGACATTAATTTTAGTAAAAAGAACAAGTGACATACTGAAAACTAAGAAAACACATTTGGATTGTTTTGATAATTTAGGAAAACAATCCGTGAGTCATTTTTGACATGTAGGAATCATCCCCACCTCAATACAACATGCTATGCGACCATTATAACTCCAAATGTGTCTCTTTATTTAAAATGGACATTAATTTAAGTTAAAAAAACAAGTGACATACTGAAAACCGAGAAAACACATTTTGATTATTTTGATACTTTAATAAAATGATCCAAGAGTTATTTTTTATGTGTAGGAATCAACCACACCTCAAACCGATGCATGGTGTGACCGATATGACTAAAAGTGTTCGTTATCAGTTTAAAATTGACATTTTATCTCAAAACGTGTCACTCCTTGAAAACCAAGAAAACACTCTTTGATTGTCTTTATAATTTAAGGAATTTATTCATAAGTCATTTTTGATGTTTATGAAGCAGTATCAAATCAAGATAATGCACGATGCGACCAACATAACTCAAAATGTGTGTTTCTAGTTTGAAGCGACATTTTAGTAAAAAAACAAAACTGGCATACTAAAAACTAAGAAAACACATTCAGATTGTTTTGATACTTTTGGAAAACTATCTATAATTCATTTTTGATGTGTATTAATAATCCTCACCTCAATAAGATTCACAATGTGACCGAAATGAATCAAAGTGTGTCTTTATATTTAAAATTGATATTAATTTAACTAAAAAAGAACAAGTGACATATTGAAAAATGAGCAAACGCATTTAGATTGTTTTGATATTTTAGTAAACTGATACATGAGTCATTTATGAAATGTAGAATTCAACCTAATTTCAATATGACACACAGTGTGACCGGTATGACTCCAAGTGTGTCTTTTTATTTAAAATTGACATTAATTTAAGTAAAAAGAACAAGTGACATACTGAAAATAGAGCAAACACATTTGGATTATTTTGATACTTTATAACAACAATACATGTGTCATTTTTGACATGTAGGAACCAACTACACCTCAATATGATGCATGATGTGACCATTATGACTAAAAGTGTATGTTACCAGTTTAAAATCGATATTTTAGTTCACAATGTGTCACTCAATAAAAACTGACCAAATGTGCTTCGATTATATTAATAATTTAGGAAAACGATTCATAATTATTTTTTGATGTTTATGAAGAAATATCACATCAAACTGACACATGATGTGGTTGGTATGAATCATAATGAATGTTTCCAATTTGAAATGACATTTTAGTAAAAAATAAAATTGACATACTGAAAACCTAGAAAACACATTTATATTGTTTTGATACATTATAAAAATGATCCATCAGTAATTTTTGATAGGTTGGAATCATACTCACCTCAATATAGTGCATGGTGTGACCAGTATAACTCCAAACATGCCATTATTTAAAATTGATATTAATTTTTGTAAAAGAACAAGTGACATACTCAAAACTGAGTAAACACATTCAAATTGTTTTGATATTTTAGGAAAACTATCCATAACTCATTTTTTATGTTTAGAAATCACCTCCACATCAATACAACACACGATGTGACCATTATAACTCAAAATGTGTCTTTTTAATTAAATATTTTCCTTTTATTAATGTATTCTTTCATGTTAATGTTTAATTTATTTTTTTATAGTATTACTAACATACTAATTTTTTTTCTTATATAGGTGAAATATTTTGTTTGGGTTGAGATGATTTGTTCGGCAACTGATATCATGGGAGGAAATTTCTGAGAGGGGATTAGGGACGTCAAAGGTGAAATATTAATGTTTTAAAATGTTTTTGGATAATTGTAAATATAATTATATAAATTTTTTTTGAAATGTAAATAGATATTTTTTTGTATATATCATGGGCGTAAATTTTTTATTCATGATGTCAATTAAATGTATATAGCATTGTTTGAAATTACAGTTTTTTGGTGGGTGTGCTGTTATATTAATAGCACATTGTAGGAAGGTAGGCCTTTATATGCGCTAGAAGTATCACTAATAAAGGGGGCCTTTATCAGCACTTTTTTAGTGCTGTTAAAAGAATATTTGTGCGCTTTTAAAGGGTATATGTGTAGTAGTGTTTTATAGGAACCCTATAAAGGAAAGGAATATCCTCATTCTCTAGTTTATTCATGAACCTTTTTGTCTTATGCCTTTTAATTCCCAATTGTTCATTTTGGATTATAATCTTACACATACCTTTTACTATTCTTATGATTTCCAAGTGATGAGAGACTCATTTCACTCTCATTAATCTCTTCTATCAATCTTTATATACCATCGTTATACTACCAAAATTATCCTATGATTTTCCTTTCCAAACATTTATGTAGTGAATGCTTATACCCATTTCCACTCAAGGGTATTCACCTATATGTACCTATACATCATTAATTGTGGAATTTTATTTATATAAAAAACACTCCTTAATCGTGGTATTGAATATGATGAAATATGACTTTCTATTGAATAATTTATGTGACACACATGAGCATGTACATATTTTGATGGGTGCATCCAAATAACACTCCAATGTATTGGGTAATGTTTTAGTCTCATGAGACAACATGTATGAGATTAGGGAGTAACCTTAATCCATTATGGGACTCTATCTATAATGTGATATTTTCTTTACAGTTAGCCTTGACATATGTTTATGACATGATTTATGTTATTGCCACATTCTCATGTTGTCTTTATAATATTATGTTATATCATGTCTCATTGTCCAAGATTATGATTCTCACCCCTCTTATGTTACCTTTATATTCCTCTTGGATCATGTGTACTACTTTACCTTATATTATTCTTTGTTTATTCCTTTACTGGACTTTATAACTCACCCCTTTCTTATGTACATCCCTGGGTTATCCCGTGCAGTTTTAGAAGAACAATGGAATTTTAGGATCATGTTAAGAAAGTTTTCAATAATTTAATTCTATTCTTGCTTTAAGTTTTTATGTTATTTACATAATTTCTCAAAGCTACTAGGCTTCACGATCTTTAGGGATTGTATTATGTGTACCTTTATGTAATTAATCATGAATTAAAGTGTATAAAAGACACGAGTTTCCATATATTGTTAATTATTTTATTTCTTAAGAACATTTTTTAAGTTTATTATTCCTTTTATTTAATTTATTACCATTTTATATTTAATTACTTAATCAATTAAGTTTGTGTTGGCCATTTTGATGATATTCGGCTCATATGTCCAAAATGACTTCAATAGGTTAACTATAGTCAAAGTGTTCATTATTCCATAATCGATAGAATAATAATAATGAAATAATTATCATTTTATACATAAATTATAATTTTAAAACCAACCATGAAATATGGTTATGAAAAATGGACTATGTTGCAATCATGGAGATGAGAGGTCGTACGTACGCATGAGTAACGTTTCCATTTTTCAACGAACATGATGGAAGAAAGTTAAGTGTTATTTTATCTTTATATAATTATTATTATATCTTAAATATAATATAATTTTTTTAAATACACTTATATATATAATCCATGTGGTGTGGTTATGGGAAAAAATCACATCGCTTTATGGAGGTGGTAATCCACACGTACACATGAATAATGTTATCATTTTTCAATGGATGGAAAGGTAAGAAAATAGATGATATATTATATTTAAATAATTATAATTATTTAATTAATATCATATATATACATTAAAACTATAATTATAACCAACAATGAGAGAAAATGATGGAAAACAAACTCCCACAGTTCGTGAGATGGTAGTTCACCGTACACACAAACAATGATTTTGTTTCCCATTTGATGGAAGAAGAGATGGATATAAGTTATTTAATTAACATAAAAACATATCGATATATGAAATATATTGGTTTTATTATTATTTCATGGTTAAAAAATATTTCAAGGAGGTATAAGAAGAAATAAATCTAAAACATTCACTTAAAACCTATACCTCTTTTTTGGACAACCTCTTTTACTTTACACCTTAAGCCACACAAGGTTAGTTTTATACTAAAAATAAGATATATAAGATATTAGTAGGTGTTTTAGGAAGTTATTTGGGTAGGTATTGGCCAAAACAAATGGTTTTTGAAGTGTTAAGAAAAGATGAGAGGAGGTGCCCTTTTATAAGAGAGGGGAGGGGCATTCTTGAAATTTCTTAAAGTATTAAATTAATATAAATTAATTTTCATGAAAAAATGGATCTAAAATGATATAATTAGAATATATGATGAGTATGAGTTTAAATAATATCATTAAATAAAATTTTCACAAGTTTTGGTTATTCCCATACCCTTATCTTTTAGTTTTAACCCCCTTTTAAGCCTTTTGACAATTACAATGATTTCAATGTTTTCTACTCTTTATGGGTCAAAAAATTACTCTAAAAGGATAATTGATCCCTAAATGGACCATGATTGATATTTTAAACCATATGTCACTTATTTTTCCAAATATAGGGTTTTTATGAATTTTAAATCATTTAATAAAATATTGTCAATTATAAAATATCATTAATGTCATTTTTGGAAATACATGAAATATTCTAATATAATATGTGCCGAACTCATGTAAAATGGTTCCAAAATGACATGGTTTCTGAAGTAAGGAGGATATGGTCTTAATATTATTACCTAATCAATTTTTGATAGGTTTTGATATCATTTTTAACCTTATCATTTAGTTTAACCCTTTTGTTAACCAATTTTAACCTTACCCATGGTAATGACATTTTCAATATTGAAAGGTTATAATTTTAATTATAAGGTGAAAATTGGCTCATAAATGGATAAGTGATTATTTTTTTCCATTTAATATCCAAATTTTCCTCTTGTAAGTTTTTTATGATGTGTAAATAATTAAATAAATATTATTTAATATAAAGTACTATAAATTTCTTTTTAAGAACTATTCAAATAATTTGACTGTGAAAAAAAACATGACATCAATGGAATTAAAATATAAACCTTCAACACATCTCTATTATTTTATATTTGTCTTCAAAATCCCTGGCATAATCATGTCACCAATCAAATCCCTCTATATAATAATTTCAGCATCCCGAGCATAGCTCTCTATATAAGCATTTCAGCATCCCGAGCATAGCCCTCAATAAATCATTTTAGCATCAACTGGGACAAGCCTACTAGATAAAAATTTCATTATCAATTGGGCCAAGCCTGCTATATAATTATTACAACATCAACATATTCAAGACCGCTATATAAGAATTTCAGCATGAAACTAGGTCAAGCCCACTATATAAGCACTACAACATACAACACAATACAAGTCATAACAACAATGCTTTCACAATATCACATCATAAGCCTCAGTGGCTAATGTTGAAAATTACCATTTTACCTTCAATTACACATTCCTCTTTATATCAATTAATCGGCATCCATTTCAATAACAATAATCCATTACTAAGGTGATTCTATATCAATAAATCACATGGGTTCTCATATCATGCTAAACACACTTTAACCTATTAGTCATTTCATTATTACTCAACGGTGCACTCAGCCAATGAGTATCTATAATCTAGGTCACAATACCATTTGATCTAACGGGATCCAATAATATATCCAATCCTTTATTATTACCCATTCATAATTAAATTGATTAATACATATTTTATGTTGGTGCAATCGTAATATTGCACATACTTGACAATTAAAAAAACCATAGGATTAAGTTTTAGAACCTATTATTTTATCTGGTGATCAAAAAATGCTTCCAACAAGAATCTAAAAAAATAATGGAGGTTAAGAAGATCACAAGAAAGAACCTAGATCATACAACAAAGGGATCAAAATGCAAAACCACTACGGACTAAAGATTTACATCATAATGATGGAGAAGAACAGAAGAGGAGGAAAAACCTAAGCAAAACAACTCTCTGGTGATCATACGCTTGATCGGGATGTCCGTAAGGGAAGAAGAGACTCCAAAATCGGTTGGAAATAACTCTCAGGATGAGAGAGGAAATATGCATATGAAACGAATGAATAAAACATATTCATTGTGTCTTTAAAATCACTCAGCCTATGAATTACATGGCATGTAAATGTATTACACAACGTGTAATTCTTGATTATGAGGTATGATGAAATTTTCATCACCACGAGTGAATTTAGCCATGCTTGAACATTACACATCGTGTAATTTAGATTCAGATTCTATAATCTAGTTCACACCATGAACCAATTCACGACCTGCATGCCTTTCATGACATTTGCTCAGTAGTAGTTATACATCATTTAATTCATTTACACAGCATGTAAATCCCCTGTAGACAACATTAAGCCCAACTTCTATAAAATAATTTGAACCACCTCTGAAGCTTTCCAAACTCATGAAAAACCCTCATAATCCCACTCACATAATTATACCCAGACTTCATCAATTCAAAAAAACATACATATATGAACATTATGTCATTTTTCCAACAAATCTCTCTGACTCCAAATGAGACTCGACCATTAAGTTTTAATGATGAGAGAAAACCCAAACGAAAGATGTTTAAGACAAAAAATCAAAGAGGGATGTACTTGAAAAAAGATGGGATCTTAGATGGCATGTTTTTGAATGTTATTATATATATAGCTATGTGATTATCATTTGAACTCGCCTCCATTTTCATGTCATGGGAAGCCAAGGGTAGCTAGGTGGGAATTCCATGGGCACATGCTGCACAGTACTAGTTATAATCACACCCTAACTAGTGGCCCTGAGTTAAAATTTTCACTACGTATGGGATTTTCCCCTCTGTTTGTATAGTGAGAGTAATGTTGGGTGTTAGGGTAGATCGTTCAGTATTCGATGCATATATTTCTTTATATTGGTCGTGCTAGCCATGTCCTAGATTGTCCCTTGAACTTCTAGGTTTCCATGATGGATACTCTCTCTCTCTCTCTCTCTCACACACACACACAGATATATATATATAATATTTTCCATTAACTTATGGTGCTATTTTTCAAAAATGGACCTTAGCATTATGATTTACTTTATTTTTTTTTAAAATGAGGGTTTCATTGTATTACATGCTACTTTTGTAAAAGGTTTCATGATGGTCTTTTATTAATGGTGTTTTCAATGAGTTAAAAAAGGGGGAAATTGTTTTGAAAACATTAACATGTTACTTATTTTATAAAGAAATGGAAAACCTACTTTTTGTATGTAATTTCAAATTAGAATGAAACAGTTTTATCTTTAAAGGGTATTCAGGGAATATGGGGAGGATACTTACTAGGCATATCCTGCTCACATAAACTGTGTTACAGGTCCAACTGGTCTACCAGGGACACGATAGTTGTTACCAAGTTCTCAATTTGAGTTGGTGGAGATGACAAGCATAGGTGTTCCATTTATGGAGATAAGTGAATTTTTTTTGGTTTATTTTTTATTCATTCTTGATTTCCTTGTTGTATCAACTTCTTTGTCCACCTCTACTTTATCAAATCTTGTTTACTTTTAGTTGGCTATGTATGTGGATTCAATTTATTTTTTTATGTGAGATGTATGTTTATACTATGTTTGGTTTTTCATTTTTAATGATGTTTCTTGTTTGTTGTATGACCTTCCAATTTATGGAATGATCATGCCGAACTCCCATATGCGAGTTCTTGTTTACTAATTCATTTATCAAGTGAAAACATTCCCAAAGGTTGTCATCTAATACCTTGACGCTTGTCACCAGCCCGTGGAGATCGGGAATGCCCCTCGAGCCATGTCACATGCCTGCTTGGGGATAGCCCAGGTTGGTTCGTGGCATGTATAGCACCTTGAGAGGGTAACATGTCCCGATCTGCAGCATGGTACATTGCATGACTGAATATCACACCCTCTTCAAGAGAAGACATCTATGTAATATGATGTACTTAAGTATGCTGTAAAAAAACCAAATTGATCTAAAAAAATATTTATGAAAAATAAGATACTGTAAAGTTATTGACTGAACAGATCTCGAATCTCTTCATTGTATCATGTAATATACTGTATAGATTTTTGTTTATACCGTTGTGAATACACAAGGTGTTGTGATAGATGCAGTAGTATTGAAGGTGTTCCCTCAACACAAAATTTTGCACGTCTATCCCATGTATTGATGTACTGTGCATGATGTAGATTTTAATTTACATCCTGGATCCTTATTAGATTCAAGAAATCAAGTGTTGATACCAATTTCAATGCTAATGGAATACATTGAAGATGCCCAAACCAATGCATAACTCTATTTGATATGTGCCACTCAATAATATGAAATTGCATTAGAATCACAACATCTATGGCATTGTTGATCCTAATAGTGTAGTATGTAGTAAGGGAGTTTTTTTAACACATTTTTTAAAAAAATATTTTTCAAAAAACTTTTAGGGAAAAACTTTTTTTCAAAATGAACATTAAAGGCGACATCGCGGATGCCGCCTTTCTACTGGGGCTTAAAGGCGGCACCCGCGATGCCACCTTTCCCCTAAAAAAAAAAATTGTTGAATTTTTTTATGTTTTTTTGTTTATATATTTATTTATATACATAATTCAAAAAAAAATGTTCAGGAAGTTGCCGCCTTTCACCTAACAAAAAAATTATTAGAATTTAAAATTTTGTTTCAAAACTGCCTACTTGAAAGTTAAAAATGTTTCAAGTACGTGACTTTGAAATACTATAAAATATAAACCATAAGACCAATATAAACAAAACTTTAAACATTCATTAAACATATAAGCAATTGTTGAAAACAAAAATCATTTCATAAAAATTGTTCATGAAAAATAATTTATAAGCTTTCAAAACCGCCTACTTGAAATTTAAAAATGTTTCAAGTACGTGACTTTGAAATACTATAAAATATAAACCATAATACCAATATAAACAAAACTTTAAACATTAATTAAACATATAAGCAATTGTTGAAAACACAAATAATTTCATAGAAATTGTTCATGAAAAATAATTTATAAGCTTTAAAAACCGTCTACTTGAAACATAGAAATGTTTCAATTATGTGACTTTGAAATACTATAAAATATAAACCATAAGACCAATATAAATGAATCATTAAAAATTCATTAAACATATATGAAATTGTTGAAAACACAAATTATTTCATAAAAATTGTTCATGAAAAATAATTTGTTATCTTTCAAAACCGCCTACTTGAAACTTAGAAATGTTTCAAGTACATGACTTTGAAAGACTATAAAATATAAAAAATAAGACCAATCTAAAAGAAACTTCAAAAATTAAATAAACATATAATAAATTGTTGAACAAACTTGTCATTTAATAAAATTTTTTCATGAAAAATAATTTATAAGCTTTCAAAACCGCCTACTTGAAACATAGAAATGTTTCAATTACGTGAATTTGAAATACTATAAAATATAAACCATAAGACCAATATAAACAAAACTTTAAACATTCATTAAACATATAAGCAATTGTCTAAAACACAAGTCATTTCATAAAAATTTTTCATGAAAAATAATTTATAAGCTTTCAAAACTCCCTACTTGAAACTTAGAAATGTTTCAAGTACGTGACTTTGAAAGACTATAAAATATAAACCATTAGACCAATCTAAACGAAAATTTAAACATCCATTAAACATATAGGAGTAAACCTCGAAACAATAGGATGCATGGTGTCACTAGTATCACATACATCTATAATCATTCATGCATGAAAACATGTTATATCTCATTTCATGGGACAACGAAACCCAATCTTCCACCCACCATGTCTATATCCATATCAACATCCATCCGCATAAGGGTATGGTGAAAGATATGCCACATGAAATTCTCATAGGTTCTCATTCCTTCAAATATAAACCCCTTTAACACCACCATGCATCCAACCATTATAATTTATTCAACAATTGTCACCCCATTTCCCCAGGCCCAGTTGATCAGATGAAAACACCAACGATTCCATATAGCCCATAAAAATCTTCATCACCAAATCTTTATCCTTTATCATCTTCAAACGGACATTGTAGGAGTTTTTCGGTTTTGAATATGATAATGTATAAATATTTAGTGATGAAGAGTTCGATGGGATATGTGAAATCATTGGCGTTTTCATCTGATCAACTAGGCCTAGGGAAATGGGGTGACAATTATAGAATAAATTATAATGGTTGGATGCATGGTGGTGTTGAAGGGGTTGATATTTGCAAGAATGAGAACCTATGAGAATTTCATGTGGCATATCTTTCACCATACCCTTATGTGGCCGGATGTTGATATGGATATGGACATGGCGGGTGGAAGATTGGATTTCGTTGTCCCATGAAATGAGATATAACATGATTTAATGCATGAAAGATTATAGATGTATGTGATACTAGAGACACCACGCATCTTATTTTTGCGGGGTTGACTCCTATATGTTTAATTAATGTTTAATGTTTTGTTTAGATTGGTCTAATGGTTTATATTTTATATTATTTCAAAGTCACGTACTTGAAACATTTCTAAGTTTCAAGTAGGCGGTTTTGAAAGCTTATAAATTATTTTTCATGAACAATTTTTTATGAAATTACTTGTGTTTTCAAAAATTTATTATATGTATAATGAATGTTTAATGTTTTTTTATATTGGTGTTATGGTTTATATTTTATAGTATTTCAAATTCACGTAATTGAAACATTTCTAAGATTCAAGTAGGTGGTTTTGAAAGCTTATAAATTATTTTTTATGAACATTTTTTATGAAATGAATTTTGTTTTAAACAATTTCTTGTATGTTTAATGAACGTTTAAAGTTTCTTTTAGATTGGTATTATGGTTTATATTTTATAGTCTTTCAAAGTCATGTACTTGAAACATTTCTAAGTTTCAAGTAGGCGGTTTTGAAAGATAATAAATGATTTTTCATGAACAATTTTTATGAAATGATTTGGGTATTCAACAATTGATTATATTTTTAATTAATGTTTAAAGTTTCGTTTATATTGGTTTTATGGTTTATATTTTATAGTATTTCAAATTCACATACTTGAAACATTTCTAAGTTTCAAGTAGGTGGATTTGAAAGCTTATAAATTATTTTTCAGGAACAATTTTTACAAAATGATTTGTGTTTTCAATAATTTCTTATATTTTTAATGAATGTTTAAAGTTTTTTTTATATTGGTATTATGGTTTATATTTTATATTATTTCAAAGTCACATACTTGAAACATTTTTAACTTTCAAGTAGGCGGTTTTGAAAGCTTATAAATTATTTGTCATGAAAAATTTTTATGAAATGATTTGTGTTTTCAACAATTGCTTATATGTTTAATGAATGTTTAAAGTTTCGTTTATATTGGTCTTATGGTTTATATTTTATAGACTTTCAAAGTCACGTACTTGAAACATTTTTAACTTTCAAGTAGTCGGTTTTGTAATTTTTTTTAAAACTAATAATTTTATTTGTTAGGTGAAAGGTGGCATATTCCTTATCATTTTTTATGAATTATGTATACAAATAAATATATAAACAAAACAAAACATAAAAAAAAATTTCAACAATTTTTTTTGTTAGTGGAAAGGCGGCATCGCGGGTGCCTCCTTTAAGCCCCAGTGGAAAGGCAGCATCCACGATGTCACCTTTAACCTGAAATGCAAAGACGGCATCCGTGATTCCTCCTTTAAGGTGCATTTTGAAAAAAAGTTTTACCCTAACATTTTTTTGATTTTTTTTTAAAATGTATTAAAAAAAACTCCATTCCATCTGCTTCTTTCCTCTTCACGTCGCCGTCTACCCTTTCGGATTTCCTAGCCTCCGGCGACTCGTATCTAGCGCAGATATCAGCCCCGCCGCTGCTTCCTAAGAAATATCTAAGTACTTCAAGCGGGTCCATTTTGAGGTCCGGAAAAGAAACTTCCTCATCGATGCTGATGCAAACGTCGCCGAAATCGAAAATAAATAGTAAATTCCCCTGCCCAGATCTGAAAGGCCAGTTTCCAAAAATCCCGTGGCCAAGAAACCGTCCATGTATCCTTCATCTCTCTTGCTGGCAGTACTTCTCAAAGATAGCGCATCAGCAAGCATGAATTCGAAATTCCCACCTCCTTCAGCCCTCCTCGTTGGGAAAAAACAAAGCACAAAAAACAGACCCGATAGTTGTAGAATGCTAGAAAAACACAACAGCACACCCACTACTAGAAATTCCATGAAATAAACATAACACCGAGCATATAATTTCTAGGAAATTTCCTGCGATAGGGTGAACGTTCGATGTAAAATGCTATAGAGAGAGAGCCGTCGATGATCGACGGTGGTTTTCCGATGTCTAAGAGTGGGGCGGGAAGGTGGGGATGGGGGAAGAAGAAGAAGACTAACTGTGACGATGGTTTTGTTATATAGTGTAAGTGGGTGAGTGGCGTGAGAGGACAAATCTCCACCACAACTTCATTTAAATTTATGACCAGTGTGTGTGTTTTTTTTGCAGGTTAATTTCAATTAATTTAAGATATTTAAAATATGTATTTATATATGCATAAATAAAATTCAAATAAAATTCTGGATTTTAATTTCTTGATTTTCTATCACTTAAACTTATTTCTATCTATTCCATATCGAAATTTATGTAACGCACTGGAATTGAATTTTTAGACATAATTAGTAAGGACAAGACCCTTTAAATAAGGATAAAACGGTTTTCCGGAGTGGTTATTTAATTAAATGTCAAAGTCTATCAATTTGACAATTATATCCCCATTATCCCATTATAATAGTATTAAAAAAATATGACGTGAGTTATTATAACATTCTCCCACTCAATTCATGTGATATTACTTTATGATGTTTAATATTCAATTGGTCATTATGCACATTTCACTGTAGCAGGTACTGTTCGGTATTGTAGCAGTCGGAAATATTCACCTTGGGCACCGGTTTGGGCTTGGAGTCCTTAAGGCCTTTGGACCACCCAGGCCTTTGGCTCAGTAAGTCTTTCGGGCCACCTTTAAGGCATTCAGCCCACCTCAATACTTTCGAGCCACATGATCAGTGCAGTTACCCCAGACATACTCTACAAAAAAGGAGCAACCCTAGAGGAGGATTCGGAGAAAGTGCACTCACCAGAGAAGAACCAAATGGAATTGGAAGAATGAGAGGGTATGGCTACGCCATCGGGGCCAGCCTGTGCTTGCACGAGAAGCCTATCTAGATGACCATGAGAAGATGGAGAGCTACCATCATGATACAGATGCTGGGGAGGGGTAGTTCCTTGTATTTATAGTCTGGTTGAATTCCCTAAGACCCTCAGGTCATGTATCTCTTAAGTCTACGGGCCATGTAATCTCTAGGCCTATGAGCCTTGTAAGGGTTCCCTCTCATCCCTTGAAAGCGAGGTTATCAAAAATCAATAATAAAATGAAGTCCTTTGGGCCATTCAGAGTTCAGAGATATATATAATTGGCACAATGATAATGTATTTATTTAAGACTATGCATGTTATCATCATTCAATTCAACCATGTATATTTATTGAAAAAGCATGCAACATGATCAAAACAATTATAATTCCAAGTGTCAACTATAATAATCATAATAGCCAATACATACAATTCAACTTGCTCAATGATAATTCCCATACTTTCAACATGTCCAATAAATGTCTTGGGCGACGACCCTTTCGTCAAAGGGACAACAATCATAAGATTTGTGCTAATATGTTCAATTGACACCATATTTTTTGAACTTCTTCTTTAACTGTGAAGTACTTTAATTACATGTGTTTAACACCTTTGGAATATCGATCATTCTTTGAAAATAATACTAATGTGGTATTTTCACAATAAATTTTCAAGGGCTTGGAGATACTGTCGACAATTCCAAGTCATGAAATAAAAAACTGCAACCACATACCCTGAATTGTAGCTTCAAAGCATGCTATAAATTCAGCTTCTATGGTCGAAGTAGCTATAACTTATTGCTTTTAACTTTTCTATGATATTATTCCTTCGGCTAGAAGATACATATAACCAAAATTGGACTTTCTTATATCAACACAACCAACAAAGTCTAAATTAGAGTATCCAATCACATCAAGATCATTGGATCTTTTATAAGTAATCATGTGATCCTTTGTTCCTTTCAAATATTACAAAACATTCTTTACAACTCTCCAATGATCCGGTCTAAGATTACTTTGGTATATTCACAACATACCAACTGAAAATATAATATATGGCCTTGTACATGTTTGAGAATACATAATGCTTCCAACAACAGATGCATAAGGAATTCATTCCATTTGTTTTCATTATAAATCATTTTTGGGACATTGATTGAGATTAAATTTTTCTCCATTCTGAATTGGAATTGGTGATGCTAAACATTTTTCCATCCTAAACCTCTCTAAAATTTTATTTATGTATGACTTTTGAGATAAGCCCAATAAACCTTAAGTTCTATTATGGAATATTTCTATTCCAATCACATACTTAGCTTCTCCCATGTATATCATTACAAAATTATTAGGGAGGAATTTATTGGTCTCACATAATTGACCAAGATCATTTGCAATAAGAAATATGTCGTCAACATACACAATCAAGAATATAAATTTACTCTCACAAATCTTTTTATATATACACCGATCAAAGATGTTTTCCTTAAATCCAAAAGATACAATGGTATCATTAAACCTAATATACCATTGTCATGAAGCTTGTTTAAGTCCATATATTGACTTCTTTAAATTACATACCATGTGTTCCTTTCCTTCAATGGAAAAACCCATTGGTTGATCCATGTATACATCTTCATCTAAGTTTCCATTTAGAAATACTGTTTTAACATCTATTTTATGCGACTCTAAATCATACTGAGCTACCAATGCTATAATAATTCTAAAATAATCTTTCTTAGAAACTGGTGAGAAGGTTTCTTTATAGTATATACCATCCATTAAGGGAATCCTTTAGCAACTAGTATGGTCTTGTAACGTTCAAGGTTACTAAGAGAGTCATGTTTGGTTTTGAACACCCATTTACATCCAACTCTCTTGCATCCTTTGGGCAATTCAATAAGGTCTCATACTTTATTTTGTTCCATGGAATTAAAATCACATTTCATAGAATCTAACTATTTATCATAATTATCACACTTGATGTCTTGAGAATATGAAACAGGATCATAATCAATGCCCATATCATTTTCTATTTCATGAAAATATACCATATAGTCATCAGAAATAGCTGACATTCTTTCCCTTCGGGATCTTCTTAACACTATGTATTGTGGTTCTTCCACCATTTTTTCATTGTGAAATTGGGAAACATTCTATTTTTGTTCTACATGATTATTTTTTGATGCAATAATTTGAGGAACAACAACATGTGAAGTTGGAATACAAGAAAAAATAACTTGAATTCTAACTCTTTAATTTTCACATTTTGTGGAACTTCACTCTCACTGGATTCACCATTCTCAATAAATCTAGCATTTCCAGTTTAAAAAATTCTAATACTATGACTAGGACAATAAAACATATAGCCCTTTGATTTATCTGGATAACCAATGAAATGTCCACTGATTGTTCTTGCATCTAGTTTTATTTGTTGTGGATTACATGCTCTTATTTTTGCCTGACAACCCTATACATGCAGTTGTCTCAAACTAGGTTTCCTACTGGTCCAAAGTTCAAAAGGAGTCTTTGTAACTCCTTTAATAGGAACCCTATTCAATAAATACATTGTAGTTTTTAAAGCATACATCCACAATGATAATGGTAAATAAGAATTACATATCAAACTTCTAACCATATCCATTAATGTTCTATTACGCCTTTCCGCTACACCATTTTGTTGTGGTGTACCTGGAATAGTGTATTGTGCACACATTCCATGACTTTCTAGAAACTTTTCAAATAGACTAGGGTTTTTTCCACTTTCATCAAATCTTCCATAATATTCACCACCCCTATTTATATTATATCCACTACATTGTATCTTTATCTTGAAATTTTAAAACTTGATCTTTGATGGACCCAAATAATTCCAGGATTTTAGCTTATTTTTAGTGGAAATTTGATAAAGTTTTTAGTGTATTGTAAAATTGATTTTACATCAATAATTGAAGTCATTAATAATTTTGAAACTGGAAATGTAAGACCGATCATGGGTGAAGCACATCATTCACAAATAAATTTTTTGAATATTCGTATGATGATAATGATGATAAATAAAAATAAAAATATAAGAGAAAAACGTTAAGTAGAGGGAATACAATGTAGATCCCTAAAGGTTCACCTATTTCATTAACACACAACCATATATATTGAGTACATGTTATATGATCCAATGAATAATATTAATCCTTGTCATATCTAATCTAATAGTTTCAATTTCAAAGGTTGGAGAATATTAATGGTTAGGTCATGTGGAGGGTTCAATACCACAGATCCGGGAAAGGGATGCACCGACACTTATCAGTGCTAAACATAAAGCGATGATAAAAGGGGGTCGTTATCAGTTCTATCTAAAAGTGATAATAAAAGTTCTTAAGAAAAAATATTATTAATTTATATAAAAATATTATATTTATATTAAAAAATAATGTTTATTTATATACATTAAAAATGCCTGTTTATAATTAATATATATATTTTAATAATTATTATATATATATATATAATAAATTTCATTAAATAATAAATATATTTATTATATTTATATATTTATATATTTATAATTATATACAAATACTTTTTAAATATGTATAATTATAATTATAATTATAAATAAATATATGTTTCCTATGAATTTGGTCAATTGATGCATGAATATAATTGAGGTTCATATGTTATGTATGTAGGTTTTGGGTGCAGCGGAAGCGCCATTGGTCCGACACCCAACTTTAAATTTTACTGCGATCAATGATTATTTCGGGATCAATACAACGATGAATGACAGTATCCATGGAATTTAATAAAAAATTTAGATAAAGAAAAAAGAGGCTCAGAACATTGAGAGATTATTGGAATATTTTGTTTATAATTAATTTAATTTAATTAAATAAATACCTCCAAGGTTTTATTTATTTGTTGATGTGTCTGACCATAGATCTACGGTGAGCCTTTCGTTGCTTTGTAGAGATCAAAAGTAGATCTCCTCTAGAAGTAGTCCACACGTGATCCATGAATCTCTGGACGTCGCTGAAGGAATCTCTGGGTGCTAGCACGGAAGGCCTTACGCTTGCGTCGTCCTCTATTCATCACCTTGAGAGCCACTTCCAAAGCATCCTATGATCCGGTGGAGGATGACCGCTCTTGTTCTTAAGATCATTCTTGGAGAAAAAAATTATCTTGAGGATTGATAGATTTTTCTCCAAAATGTTATACACAACCAAAATTGTCTCTCAAGCTTGTGGGTTTCCACCTTGGCTAATAAGATAATAATATATAATTGTAATTTTAATTCACTAGGTAATAATAAATAATTAACACAAGTAATGTTACTTATTTTATTATTCCATATGAAACCCCTATATCAAATAATAACGACAATACCATTATTTCCATGACATGTTCTTAACTTGAATGTTACAATTAAATATTATTTTAATCAAATAATATTTAATATTATTTTCTCACCGGACTATTTAACTCGGTCCTCCCATCCTCTGAAATATTAATCGAACCTTGAATAACGTCTTTTTATTTATTAAATAAATAAATAAATGTAGTAGCATTATTCACCGATAAATAAAAAAATACAACCAAAAATACCTGAATAATTATTAAACCACAACTGGTAATAATCTTTATTCAACTTTTTAAGTAATAAATTATTTAACTTAAATTCTGGATACACTCAGTGTGTGACCATCTAGGCCCCTTTCTTATTGGAATTTGGCGAGCCTACTTAAAGTCCAAGGTTAGCGTCTAACAAAAAACCAAGGCTCCCATAGAGAAATAAGTTAATGCTACAATGAAATGTCACCATATACAAACACTTACTGTGTAATATAATCTCTTTATCACAATATCTCCAGTCGAGTAGGTTGCACACCAGTGTCATAAACCTATATGCTCGATAACTCGTTCTTTAACTTTTCGAAAATAGAACTTACCAAGAGAACACCATGGCCATGGATTTATTTAGGCTATATCATTTCCATCAAAGGTCCTGAGATATTTACTTCTATTAATGAATAAAAGGGATAAATCCTTTCCCACATTATTCATTATTGCAATATTACTCATGATGCACCTAAAGAATCCTACCACGCCACGAGCATATATCCTCACGGTTTTTGCCAATACATCAAAGTGAATGACTCATAATATCTATTAATAATAATCTTAAAGTCTAAGGACCATTATACACATCCGTAGATAGAAACATCCAATGAAACTTATAATGTGGATTTTATACTATTGGGTCTCATTCTCATAATATCCTATTAGATATTACCAGGGGAGTGAACCATGAGAAGGTGCCTCAAAGTCCTATAAGTCTCCACCCTTGATAGCTTGTATCATTTGTGTCCCTTAAAATTATATCATCCGGCCAAAGAACATTTATTCAAGAATAGTGTCATAGCACTTTCTGGTTCTCATCATAGTGGGGAACTGCTATGACCTTTTAGTGAGATAACTACTCTTAGGAAATTATCACATGCTATATTACATATAAGAACAATCATGACGTGATAAGGAATTTATTAATATTCAAAACCATGAATATACGTTTTTCATAATGTACAATGAAGTTAGTTCTAGGGAACCAACTCCAATAGACTCCCACTTTCACTAGAGCCAACTGCTAACAACCTTTAGTCCTCTAGCTCTCATATGATATTCATTCTTTTGATGAGATATGCCTTTAGTTAAGTGGTCCACCACGTTATCGTATTTGGAAACTCTGATCACTACAACTTCATCCCTCTGATGAAAATCCCTCAAGAGGTGATACTTTCAGAGTATGTACTTTGTCCACTAATGTGACCTTGGCTCCTTTTCAAGAGACACCACTGTAGTATTATCACAATACAATGTGATAGGGTCTCTACTTCTAGGTGCTATATTAATATCCTGGACAAAGTTCCAAATCCATATAGCTTACTTGGCTACATCAGAAGCCACAATATATTCAGACGCTGATGTAGAATCAGTGAAAACTGGCTTCTTTGAACTCTTCAATATCACATCTCCTTAGTTGAGACAAAAAACATATCTTGATTGTGAATTTAGATCATTCTGGTCTGTCTGAAAACCAGCATCATAATACCCTATGATAATAAGATCATCGTCTCTTCAATACAAGAGGAACATATCCTTAGTTCTTCTCAGATACTTAAGAATAGCCTTAACTATAGTCCAATGTTGTTCTCCTAGATTTTCTTGATATCTGCCTACCATGCTCAGTGTATAGGCAACATCAAGTCTAGTACATAGCATGGAATACATTATTGATCCAATCTCCAAAGAATATGTGATAATCATTTTAACTTTCTTTTATTGTGTCTGGGGACACATTTTCATAGAAATATGTATGGCATGTGACACTGGAACCAATCCCCTCTTGGATTGTTCAACACTAAATATATTTAGTATCTGGTCAATGTATATACTCTGACTTATCCCTAGCAGCCTCTTGGATCTATCATGAATGATCTCAATCCCTATAATGGAGGATACTTTGCCTAAGTCTTTCATGGAGAAGCACTTGTTCAACCAGTCCTTAACTAACTATAAGACTGGTATGTTATTTCCAATAAGTAATATGTCATCAACATATACTACTAGGATAATGACTGCATTCCCATTAAAGTTTTTATAAACACATGTCTCACATTCATTCTTAATGAAACCAAATTACCTTATGGCTTCATCAAATCTAATATTACATGACTTGGACACTTTCTTCAATCCATAAATGGATCTCTGGAACTTTAAAACCATTTTGGAATCACCTGGTGTCACAAACCCTTCCGGTTGTGTCATATAGAAATCTTCCAGAAGGTTCTTGTTAAGGAATGCAGTTTTGACATCCATCTACCAAATCTCATAGTCATTGTAAGCTACTATGACAAGTATGATTTTTTATGGATTTAAACATGGAAACTTGAAATTTTTTTTCATCATAGTCAATTCCATAATTCTATTTAAAACCTTTATCCACAATACTTTCTTTATAGGTACTTACTTTACCTTCCATGTCTAGTTTCCTCTTGAATACCAATTTACATACAACATGCTTTACATCAACTATCACATTGAACATGACCCAAAATTGGTTCTGATACTTGGCATCCATATCAAAATTAATATATTATATCCATCTTGCAGCTTTGGAGCTCTCTACTGCCTCCTTGTAGGAGAGAAGTTCATCATTGTCCAACAGTAATGAGTCACCATCCTCAGTGACAAGAAAACCATATCTCTCTGGTTTCATTACCTCTCTTACACTCCTATGCAATACTTATGTTTTAGGATCTACTTCTTCCATGGGGACCTATGGAACTTGTTCATGTACCAAATCCTGTGTATCTTGAGCATCAACTTCATCAAAGTCAATATTTCTCCCACTATCCTTTTTGAGGATGTTCTCCCTCTCAAGAAAGACAACCTATCTTGCAATAGTCAATTTCTCGTATGAGGGGTTGTATAGGTAGTATCCCTTTATTTACTTGGGACACCTTATAAAGATACAACTTGTGCCCTAGGGTACTAGGTTTTTTCCTGAGAAAGGATTAACAAATGCCTTACATCCCCATACACGTGTATGCGATAAAACGTGTTTCTTTCCACTTAATAACTCGAAGGGGGTTATTTTTTCCACATTAGTTGGTACTCGGTTTAATGTGTATGTCGCCGTTTGTAATGAATATACCCAAAAGGATAACAAAAGATTTTCATGACTCATCATCGACCTTATCATGTCCAACATGGTACGATTCCTCCTTTCACTAACACTACTCCATTGTGATGTATTTGGTGGAGTGAGTTGAGAGAGAATACCAAAATCCTTTAAAAGGTTGATGAACTCTTAGTTAATAAATTCTCCACCTCGATCCAATCAAAGCTTCTTTATCTTCTTGCCAAGATGATTCTCTACTTTATTCTTGAATTCCATGAATTTCTCAAAGGACTCGAACTTATACCCCATCAAGTAAATATATACACATCTACTCAAGTCATCAGTAAAAGTTATGGACTAAGAATATCCACCTCTAGCTTATACTGGAAATGGTCCATACACATTAGTGTGTACTAATTCTAGAAGCTCTTTGGCTCTTTCACCTTGTCCACCAAATGGTGGTTTAGTCATTTTCCCATATAAACAAGCGTGACATCTATCAAGTGGTTTTAGATCAGAAGATTCTAAATAACCATCTTTATAGAGCGTTTTCAGGTGCTTCTCATTTACAGGACCAACACGATGATGCCAAAAATGGGTGTTATATAAGTCATGTGAACTTGATTTGTTATCAATTCCTAAAACTTGGTTTTTTGTAATTTAATACATAAAATACATTATTTAAATGTTTCATACCATAACATATGTTGTCCTTATAAAAGAAACAACCTTTATTTCTGAACATGAAAATAAATCCATCTATATCTAAATTATTTAAATCAATCATGTTTTTGGTAACACTAGCTACATAATAAAATTCTCATAAAACCAAAATCATCCTGGTTGGAAACAAAAGGTGGTAGTCACCAATGGTAAGAGCATCTAGCCTCACACCATTAGCAGCTCACAGATCCACCTCTCCTCTAGAAATTTTATGAAATATACTTGGTTCCTACATTTTAATATATATGTGAGCACCACAAGCTACATCTAATACCCAATGTATATAAATGTAAAGATTGCACTCTATAAAGAACAAACTTTTGGATTCCCCTTACCTCTGGGTGAAATTCATCTTCTAATGGACTGCCTTTCCATATGAAAAGCATACTGCCTCTTTTTCCTTTACCTATCTCTGTATCTTCTTCTTCTTGGTCAGACAGTGCTCTAGAGCTCTAGAGTGTTTATAAATATTAGTCCCCTTTTCTTTGTCCTTCCTTTTTTATTCACTATAAGGACAACAAGTTTTTCATTCCCCATGTCCTTATCGACTTGGAAAATCAGGGTCAGAAGTTCCAATAAGCTCTTATCATTATTTCGTATATTATAATTCACAATAAAACTAAAGAATTCACTGGGAAGTGATGATAGTATGAGATCTGCATGCAACTCATTTGGGAATTTAATCTCTAAGATGTTCAGATTCTAAATATAGCCAATAATCTTGACTACATGTGGTCCAGCTAGCACATACTCTCTAAGCTTAGTAGTGAAAAAAGAGTTGAAGATCTCATACCACTCTTGTCTCATCTTCTCTTGATAGAGATCTCAAAGGTGATACATCATGATATAAGAATCCATTTCCTCATGTTTGTTCATGATATCATTGGTCATGGATGATAACATGAGGAATTGAACATCTGTAGCATCATTTCGATGTTTCTCATACATAGAGATCTCTTCATCACTTGCCTCATTCCCAGGAACAATTGTTAAAGGTTCTTCCAGCACATATAGTTTCTTTTCATGGTGAAGGATGACCTGAAGGCGCCTTTGGAACTCTTGGAAATTAGTGCCATTTGGAAGGTTTTCCTTCTTGAGTATGTATCACAACGATGTGTTTGATGTCATTTTAATGTCTTTTCTAAAAATAAGATGAACCGAGTTTTATTAATTTATCTGATTAAGAAAAATAAATAAATAAATAATCATTAGTCTCCCACTATTTTATCGAAACCCAATAGCCCTCACCATTATATTCAGAATATCCTATTGCTTCGATATTCTATTGGCAAGGATCCATATTCCATTCTCATCACCCCAAATTTGGCTGGTCAAGCAACTTGAATGGTTTTAGGTAGACATTACAAATTCCAACTGCATTAACTTGTAGCTCCTTGATCCGTTGAGTGGAGTCCCCAATCCTGAAATCATTATTTTAGATTTCCTCAACCCTTGCCTCTCAGTTACATGAAGTCCTGCTTTGGAAGTCAACCCTTGATTTAAACCAAGTTAAGTTAACCAAAAACCTCAAATTATAATTCCTCGATAATTTAAATCACCCCAACTTTGGTTGGTCAAGCACTTTGAAGTATTGGTTCGATTCTAACTGAGGTAATGGAAGGCAATGCCGACTTAATATTTTATTGAGGGATTTTATCCTTTATGTGTAAATTGCATCTTATTATATTTTCACATGATTGTTAATATTAAGTGGGATATACTTAAGTGATTAACCATGTCATGATAATATTTATGCATAATCCATTTTAATTTAGTTACATATTTTATGCTTGTTAATTCATTAATTATGTGATCGCGACAGTACATCTATAATGAATAACCATGCAACTGAAAAAAATAAAATAAAGGGTATGATCATGAGATTTTATAATTGTTAGCTTATCTAGCAGTTGATAAACTAACCCTGACCTAAGGAAGAAACACATTGAACCTTTTAAGGTTCATGTTTACAGCTTTCCACCTATCCACCTTTGTATCTCCTTGGATTGGGTTCGCCTCAGCTCCAAACTTGAACCACCTCCACTAGCTTGGGAGGTCCATCCATTACATATTCTTTTGTCTCACACATAGGTGAGGGGTAAAATGTGGTTTACAGAAAAGAAACCATGGGAACTTAGGCCCTACTTATTAACGAGGAGAAGGAACGCATGCCAACAATTTTAATTTAACAAATAAATTAAAAGGAAACTAATCACATACAAAGGTAGTCTAGATCCTGATCATCCAAAAACATGAAAAAAATCATGCATTTAATAAAACTCTCATTCAATTATTTAATCATTATTTTCAAGATAAATCACTCTCGAATATATTAATTATTATCTTTAATTAATCAATCCTTTTATCTTAATCCCTTTTCTGAATTTACTTGAGATTATCATCCATTAAAATTTTAAACAAATTAATAAATTCATTTAAAATTAATTGTGTACATAACTTGTAACTTGGAGGCAACCCGATGAATACCCATCCAAAACTACCCATCATGTATTATACTTTTATACACTTTATTCTTTGTGACATGTAGAATGCATGCATAATTATAATTATAATACCACTAATACATGATGTGCAGATCTTTAAACATTACACAGATGATAATTAAACATTTATATATAGAAAAAAGTTTATAAGATAAGAAAGATCCCAGTCCTAAAAATTTATTCATGAAAATAAAAATCATTGAAACGGTACCCATCATGTGGCACAGAGAGCACCCCTAGTCCTGAAAAACAACAAAATAAAAGTCTCAAATACATATAGGATCCAAATAACCCCAACCATTGTCCCAAGAATAGGACCACTACCATAGCACCATTCGGCCAATAATGTTCCCCCAACCTGTACTCAACTCCAGAGTCATTGGCATTTGTGAATCCCGAATTCATCAGCCACCCCATATCACAAGGACTCTCTCTTCAGAAATGAGGTCACCATCCTATTCAGCCACATTTCACGACCCACACACACCATGCACCTATGTATCCCCACATCATCTACCATGGGGCAAACTCGTGGTCATGTACCAAAGTCAAAAACCCTTAAATCATTACCAGCTTACAAACAAGTTTTTCATGCATCCTGTATCCTGTCACCATTTTATACTAGGCCCGCATTCCAAGGTCAACTCTGTATCACACGTGGTTGTCACAATCACTGAAAACAAGTGCACACGTACCAATGGTAACCACCTAGATACCACTTGCAACTCTCTGTGATCAATGCTGGTAAGTCACAAGGTCGTCATCGCCACCTCCCGTGTCTGGTTCACTTTGCCGGATGTTGTCGAAAAATCATTCCTCTGCAACTAGAAGCCATCCTTTCCATCATGTCGTCTTCATAATTACCACCACATACCCAAAGTCGACGTTAGGACCGTCCTGAGGTGGCCAACTTCAAAACCCAAACAATCTCCTCTCCAGAGAAACATCACAGGTATCCCTTCACATCATTGGGTGAGTGCACCTCCCGAACCATCACCACCCCCTGCTGTCAGGAGAGGTCACCCCGCTAGCACAAATAGTCGGCTCCCATCTGAAATCACCACCAGAATCCCATACCGGTCAGGATAATACCCCTTGTTGCCTATGATGTCACTATGATGTCGTTGTCCCACTCTCACCATGCATAGAAAAGCCGAAGAAGACGTCACTAGACGACTCCCAAATTCCAAGCACCACCACCTATGCTCAAGCACTGCCATCGTCACCTTTCGAGGGTCAATCCATATCTGAAAAAATAAGAGGGAACATATATCTAATACCAATGTAACCACACCTTCATCCACCGCCAACAAGGTGCTCTCATCGATCGCCTCTGTCAAGGCTCCAACACCAGATGTACGAGTCTCTAGATTCCACACAATTTCTTGCAATGGATCAATATGATGACCCTTGCCACAAGCTTCAAAAAGATCATAATGACCCAAGATCTGATCAAACCCTCCATTGTCAGAGAAATCACTATGTAGACTAGAGAGAGACTCTCCAATTTTGAGAGAGAAACTCCCTATCCCTATGTCATTAAACACACACACACACACACACACACACACACACATCAAACACCTATCACACGTTGTGTCCTAGCTTTATGCCCACATGAAGGTACATGTATCAAGGGTTACATAATATAATAATAATTTTTTAAATCTACATAATTTGGAAAGCATACACGGTGTGTAGATCCGACTACATGATGTGTACCTCCTCAGTGTCCATCCAAAGTACACGTCTAGGGAAATAACGAGTGAGGTGTACTTCAGAAATATTCAGAGTACATGGCGTGTCTAGTGGGCCACACATAGTGTATACTCTGCATTACACAGTCACCAGTAGGGAAAACCGTGTATGGGATACATGACTTGACCCTGACCTGAAGGGACTACATGATATGTCTAGTGGTCCACACAGCGTGTAGTCTGGCTCGCCGTGTGCTAGTCTGTCCTGGTAAACACACGGTGTAATAATTAACTACACCACGTGTCATTAATTCACATGTATTGAGTAATTTCTGAATTACTCCCTATGTGTTAAACACAACTACACAGTGTGTGATTTGGATTACATGTCGTGTATGGAAGATTACATGGAGTGTAACTCCAAATACACGGCGTGTACTATCATGTTACCTGGATAGAATCATTAGATCCTCCTGATGAGATACTCAATTTAATTTTAATCATAAAATTATTAATTTCTATTAGATCTATGAGAAACGAAAGTGGAATAACAGATCTTAAAATTCAGATTATAAGAATGATTAAACATAAATTGACAAACTAAATTATTAAAGAATAAATCATCAAAGAATTAAGTAAATAATTATAAACAAAAATATAACCTCCCTCTGATAACACTTATAGGTTTTGGGCACAGCGGAAGCGTGGTTGGGTCGACGCCCAGCTTTAAATTTTACCGTGATCAATGATTATTCTAGGATCAATACAACGATGAACGCAAATATCCACAGAATAAAATCAAAGATTTAGATAAAGAATAAATAGGAACATAACCTTGAGAGAGGATTGGAACATTTTGTTTATAATTTAATTTAATTAAATTAAAGAAATACCTCCAAGGTTTTCTTTATTTGTTGATGTGTCTGACAACAGGTCTACGGTGAGAATTTCATTTCTTTGTACAGATCAAGAGTAGATCTCCTCTACCGGTAATCCGCATGTGCCCTGTGAATCTTTAGATGTCACCGAATGAGTCTCTGGGTGCTAGCATGGAAGGTCCTTGCGCTTGCATTGATCTCTCTCAATCACCTTGAGAGACACTTCCTAAGCGTTCTCTGATCCGGTGGAGGATGGATACTTTCATTATTGAGAGTGTTCTTGGAGAAAAAAAGGCGGTTGAGGATTGAGAGATTTTTCTCCAAAATGTTGTGCGCAACCAAAATTGTCTCTCAAGCCAGTGTGTTTACCTCTTGGCTAATAAGAGAATAATATGTATTCGGGAACTTAATTCACTAGGTAATAATAAATAATTAGAAAAAGTGCCATTACTTATTTTATTATTCCATGTGAAATCCCCATATCAAATAATAACAACAATACCATTATTTCTATGACATATTCTTAGATTGAAAGTTACAATTAAATATTATTTTAATAAAATTTTATTTAATATTATTTTCTCACTGGATCCTTTAACTCGGTCTGTCCATCCTCAAAAATATTTATCAATCCTTGAATACTTTTTATTTATTTATTAAATAAATAAATGAATCTAACTACATTATTTGCCGATAAATAAATAAAATGCAATAAAGAATACCTGAATAATTATTAAACCACAACCAAGAATAATATTTATTCAAATTGTTAAGTAATAAATTATTTAACTGAGATTCTAGATACACTTAGTGAATCACCCTCTAGACCTCTTTCTTAGTGGCACTAGGAGAGTCTGTTTAAAGTCCAAGGCTAGCGTCAAGAAACATGCCAAGACACCCATAGAGAAATAAGTTAATGTCACAACAACATGCCACATTATATGACCGCTTACTATTTAATATAATCCCTTTATCACAATATCTCTAATCGAGTAGGTTTCAAGCCAGTGTCATCAACCTATATGCTTGATAACTCGTTCTTTGGATTTTTAGAAATAGAACTTTCCTAGAGAACAACATAGCCATGAATTTATTTAGGCTATATCATTTCCATCAAAGGGCCTGAGATATTTACGTTTGTTAATGAACAAAAGGGATAAATCCTTTCTCACATTATTCATAATGCAATATTACTCATCACACACCCAACGTATCCTACCTTTTCATGAGCATATATCGTCATAGTTTTTTCTAATACATCAAAATGTGTGAATCATAATATCCATTAATAATAATATTAATATCTAAGGACTATTACAAATATCCGTAGATAGGAACATCCAATGACACTTATAATGTGGATTTCCTACTCTTGGGTCTCGTTCTCATAATATCCCACTAGATATTACCATGGGCATACACAATGAGAAGGTGCCACAAAGTCCTATGAGTCTCCACCCTTGATATCTTGTATCATTTGTGTCCCTTAAAATGATATCATCTTACCATAAAACATTTATTCAATAATAGTGTCATGAAACTTCTGGGTTCTTGTCATATCGGGGAACTGCTATGACCTTTTTGTGTGACAACTACTCTTGGGACATTATCAAATGCTATGTTATGCAGAAGAACAATTATGACGTGATAAGGAATTTATTAGTATTCAAAACCATGAATATATGTTTATCATAAAGTACAAAGAAGTTGGTTTTAGGGCACCAACTACAACAATGTATTCATCATGAATGTTCATTTATACATTACACCCTCATTATTATTCATATTATCCATATATATGATGAATCATTTATGATCTATACTTTACTCAGTTTATATGATTCATGTTCCCATGAAGTTATTATTTTCTCATAAATACTTAAAATCATGATAAATATATTAAATAATAAATATATTAATTTTATTTATAATTATAAATATGTAGTTATATATAAATAATTTTTAAAATATATTTATCTTTATATAATTATATATAACTATATATATATATATATTTAAATAATTATAAAATTAAAATAATTTTTTAAATGATAAATATATTTATTATATTTATAGTTATATATAAATACATTTTAAATATATTTATTTATAATTATAATTATAAATAAATAAATATATGTCTTTAATGAATATATATATATATATATTCATTAAAGACATATATTTATTATAATTTTTTTAAATGATAAATAAATTTATTATATTTATAATTATATATTAAAACATTTTAAAAAATTATAATAAATACATTTATTATAATTTTATTAATATATATATTTATATATTAATACACACAAACACACAAACACACACACACATATATTTATAATTGTATAAAAATATTTATAAATATATATATTTATAATTATAATTATAAATAAATATACATATATATTTAAAATATTAGAAAATTATAATAAATATGTTTATAATAATTATAATTTTATAAATATATATAATTATAAAAATATATTTATTAATATATACAAATATTTATGCATACATACAGATATTTATATTTATAGTCATAAATAATATATATATGTAAAATAATTATAAAATTATAATAAATATATTTCTTATAATTATATTTATAATTATCAATAAATATATATTTTGACTATAGTCATAAATATAAATAAATAAATAAATAAATATATATATTTAAAAACTTATAAAATTAAAATAAATATGTTAATTATATATAGTCATAAATATAAATATAAATATATATATTTAAATACTTGTGGAATTAAAATAAATATATTAATTAAATATATTTTTTATAATTTCATATTTATTTTATTTTCATAAGTATTTAAATATATATATATATATATATGACTATATATAATTAATATATTTATTTTAATTTCATAAGTATTTAAATATATATATAAATTTATTTATATTTTGAATGTAATTAAAATATATATGTAATAAATATATATTTATAATAAATATATATTTATTTCATAAGTATTTCATAATTATGTAAATAAATATATATTTATATTTAAGTAATTATAAAACTATAATAAATATATTATGTAACGTCCCCGACACAGAAGTCACTAAACCGGTGCTCCGAGCCTGGTGGTTACATGACCTTAAGCATGCCTCCCCGTACGCCAAAAGCTGCCGACTAGCCGCGGGGGTCTATGTAGTCAAGTGGGGAGACTATACCCTCTTTTTATCAGAGTGATCCACAATAGAATAAACCAAATAGCAGAAACAATAACCAAAAAACAAGGAACAAGTATAACAAACATTTCCAACAGTAAATATGCCATGTCATACTACAAGTGAAAAAGTGAACAAGCCCAAAATAAAGACAACGGACAAATCCCCAAAATGGTCCCGAATCCAATTCCGGATCCTCCACCAAGTGCTACCCATGTCCACTCAGTATCTAGCAAGGAACTTTGCCCTTATCCTGACCTGTAAACATGATGTCTGGTCGGGTACCCAACAGCGGCCCGAGCAGGGTGTGAGTACAACTCAGAAGGCCACCACCAATGGTGTCTACAAAATATCCAGTATAAACATATAGTGCATGCAAAAGGAATATGAATGATAATTTCCAAGTAATTAATTAAGGTTCCATTAATAAGTTCAGAGCCAAGCCATTGCCATTCCATTACCAATTATCATCACCTACCATTTCATCACATTTCCATGGGTTAAACACATACATTATGTTACATGGGTCTAAGGACAAAGATCACATGCAAGAGGGTAAACACATCGTTATCCTATCTCACTAGGACTAACCCCTCATAGCAACCATAACCTCACCTCGAAGCCTCAGTCTGGGTGGATTCAACCGTTAAGAGAATAGACCCTCAGTCCCCTTTCCTAACCCGTGCATTTAGGGTAGAGTTTAGAACCTCAGTCTTTACTTGACCCGTGGGAAGAGATCCTCATGTCATACCCCACTCTACAAAGCCATGTGAACATGCTTATATATAAGTAACCATCAACCATCCAAACCATTGCCCTTCGGAAAACACTATTCATGACAACCCACATGGGAATCCACATCATGCCTTAACCCATTAACACATTACCATTCCACATCATTTACCCATTTACCTAATTCCCATGTGTTATGCCTATCTCACTAAGCATTGGACATTAGGCTTATAACCTATCTCGTTATGGTCTTAAATCAGTTTACACATTAACCCATTTAACCCGCTCATCATTTTCATGAATCAACCATTCATTTCATTTCAAATAACCCCTAGGTTATTTCAAAGTCTAGGTGCATCACCTAACTTCTATTCCACGTTCAACCAATCATGCCAACATGTTCATCAAGGTCTCTACAATTTACTACAATAAGGCCACTTGTTTAATACCAATCCCGAAACTCAGGAAAAGCTGTCACATCCCATGGATGGCCCTAAATTAGGTCATGTCCATCCCAACACATCCCATGGGGATCATGAGGGTTCCCATTTTCCATTTTAAACATGATTATTACCAAAAATTCCAAGGTTATCCAAAACATAACCAAGGAGAAACAAGAACATAAATAAACATGCACAAATACCCAAATAACTATGGGATATCACTTGTAGACCACGTACCTCGAAACCGCGGTTGGACACACTATCAATCCAGTCCTTAGACCTCGATCTGACCAAACTTTGGAGCTTCAACCAAAAACTAACCCAAAGGATATGGTTTTAGAGCTGCAGAACAAGAGGGAGAGAAGATACAAACCCTAAAGCAAAAAAAGAGAAGCAAGGACGGGATTAGCCTTACCCGAAGCTTCGATGCACATCCAACGGCACCAAAACGCCTTAGGATCAAAGGAGATCGGTCTTTGGAGCCTTTGGGAGATATGGTTAGTGCCTAGGGTGGAGAGGGATGGAATGAGAGGAAACCCCGAGTGGGGTTTTAAAGCCCGGAGTGGCAAACTTGTAATTTCTCCCACTTTTAAGTGGACGCACGGTTTGTCCGCACAGTTTAGAAAACTGTGCGCAAACTGTGCGCTGGACAATTCCCAAAAGAGGAGGGGTCACACGATTTATCCGCACGGTTTGGAAAACCGTGCGAAAAATGCGCGCATGGTTCTGTCCAGAGGAGGAAGGGTCGCACGATTTATCCTGGGCAGGCCGCACGGTTTACCTGGCCGTGCACAGGCCGTGCGCCCTAGCCTGTCTTTCCCAAATTTCCTTTCTTCTGTGGCCCAAGCCCTCGGAACACCCTTAAGGCCTCTCACACTTTCAGGAAACATTTTAAAGCCCCCAAAACAAAGGGTTCAACTCAAAACACAACAAAAAAACACCTTTCCAAAAACTGGGGTCTTAGAACCTCCCCAACTTATGACGGCTCGCCTCGAGGTGAGTTTCCAAGCCTCCTTGATCCTCCGAAGAGAAGAGTTCGGGCCACTGAGCCCGCATATCCGATTCTCGCTCCCATGTTTCTTCCTGAAAATTCCCATGCTGCCATATTACTCTCACTAATGGCACAACCTTGCCTCGCAGGACCTTTTCACTATGATCCACCACACGAACCAGATGCTCCTCGAAGGACGCATCATCCTCAAGCTCCACATCCTCAACATCAACCACATGAGATGGGTCAGGGTGATTCTATTGAAGCTTTAACACATAAAACACATCATGCATTCCACCATACCACTGTGGAAGAGACAATCGGTAAACCACTGGTCTGATCCTCTCCACAATATCAAAAGGTCTCATATACCTGGGCGCCAACTTGTCATGTTTTCGTATCCGACAGTGAACTAACCTTGGAGACACCCGAAGGAGCACTTTATCACCCACCCTAAACTCAAGAGGTCTGCGCCGCCGATCTTCATACGACTTCTACATACTCTGAGCCATAACCATTCACTTATTGATCCACTTAACTCTCTCTGAAGTCCCCTGCACGGGACATGGCCCCAAAAACTCAGATTCACCGGCCTATAGACAACACAACAGAGATCTATTTGGCCTCCCGTAGAGTGCCTCAAATAGTGCCATCTGAATTGCAGCCTGAAAACTGTTGTTGTAGGAAAAATCAACCAACGATAGGTGTCTCTCCCATGAACCGCCAAAGTCTAATACACAAGCTCTTAACATGTCTTCTAACACATGGATCATATGCTCTGACTGCCCGTCCGTCTACGGGTGAAAATCTGTACTCAAAAACACCTGCGTACTGATCACCTTCTGCAACCCTTTATAGAAACGTGATGTGAAACGCGGGTCTCGGTCTGAAACTATGGTCCACGACACCCCATGCAACCGCACTATCTCCCGAACCTACAACTCACCCAACTGGTCGACTGTAAATGTCTCCTGAATTAGTAAGAAATGAACCACTTTAATTAACTGATCCACAACCACCCATATTGCATCATTCTTCCATGGCGTCCTCGGAAGATCCATGACAAAATCCATGGTTACATAATCCCACTTCCATTATGGAATGGGCAATGGATTCAACAAGCCACCTGGGCATTGATTCTTAGCCTTCACCTGCTGACAGTTAAGACACTGTGCCCCAAAGCCCGCAAATTAATTCTTCATTCCAGGCCACCAAAACTGCCTTCGAAGGTCATAGTACATCTTGGTCAAACCAAGATGCACTACCCACTTTGATGCATGGAACTATCGCGTCAACTCTTCTCGCACACACTTTGGCACAACCACACGTTCATGAACATGAACAACACCATCCACGCCGACAACCCATCCAGAAGGCAGATCCCCACCATTAAGATTTTTCTTCATTTTCAAAAACTCAGGATCATCAAGATGACATTCCTTAACTTGACTCAAAAGAGTCGACTCCATCGTTAAGGAAGAAAGAGTGACCTGACTACTCTCCTCCTGCACCTCCAGGTGCATTTCTGCAAACAAAGCCATCACCTTCCACTCAGTGCTGGTCTCCTGAACCATCTGATTCTGAACCTTCCTGCTTAGAGAATCAGCAAAACTGTTTCCCTTTCCCGGTGTGTACACCAACTCAAAGTCAAAAGGCTGGAGATATTCAACCCATCTCCACTTCCGAAGATTCCGATCCCGTTGAGAGGAGATTTACTTTAAACTCTTATTGTCGGTAAAGACGGTAAAATGTTATCCCAATAGATAGTGCCTCCAGCACTTCAAATCATACACTACTACAACCAACTCAAGGTCTTGAGTGGGATAATTACGCTCATGGGTCTCAACTGCCTTGACCCATAAGCCACCACCCGCTCATCTTGCATCAACACAACCCCAATTCCGATTCTGGATGCATCACAAAACACGATGTACTTCTTACCCGACTCGGGTAAGATCAAGATAGGTGCGGTCGTCAACCACTTCTTCAACTCTTGGAAGGAATTATCACAAGCCTCAAACCACTCGAACCTGATTCCTTTCTTGGTCAAGCCCGAAAGTGGTGCTGCCAAGCGAGAGAAATCCTGAATGAACCTTCGGTAATACCCGACCAAAGCCAGAAAACTCCAAACATCAGAAACACTCTTGGGATGCTCCCAAGATAAAAATTCTTTCACTTTCTCTGGATCCACTGACACACCTGCCTTCGAGATGATGTGACCCAGAAAATATACCTCACCTATCCAGAATTGACACTTGGATAGCTTGGCGTATAGCCGATGCTCTCTTAGCGTACCCAAGATGATGTCAAGATGTTGGGCATGATCAACGTGATTTTTTGAGTACACTAAGATATCATCAACAAATACAAACATGAACCAATCTAGATAGGGGTGAAAGATCTGGTTCATCAAAGCCATAAAAACCACTGGTGCATTGGTCAAGCCAAAAGGCATTACCACAAACTCAAACAACCCGTACCGACTTCGGAAAGCTGTCCGCGGTATGTCGGAAGACCTCACCCTCAACTGGTGATAAACCGACCTCAAATAAATCTTAGAAAACACCGATGCACCCCTAAACTGATCAATCATTTCATCAATTCTAGGAAGAGGGTACAGAATCTTCACTGGCATCTGATTTAACTTTCGATAGTCAACACATAGCCTCGATGACCCATCGACCTTCTTTGAAAAAAGCACGGGAGATCCCCAAGGAGACATACTAGGGTGGATAAACCCCTTACGCTCCAACTCCTCAAGCTGAACCTTCAGTTCCTGGAGTTCTGCCAGTTCCATTCGGTATGGCGGAATAGGAACTGGCTCCGCTCCCGGTAGCAACTCGATCGTGAACTCGACATCCCTCTCAGGTGGTAACCCCGAGAAATCCTCAGAAAGCACATCCTGAAACCGATCCACCACGGGAGGAAAGACAGACTGGTGTCCTCTTTCATTTTCATCAAGCATGAGACATGCCACTCGAGCCATGAGTCCATTCAACCGTTGACTAAACGATCTTGCATGCCCTGCTCGAACATCCCATTCGCCACGGTGGACATAAGCGTCACCCTCAAGCGACCTGAACGATACTCTACGACGGTAACAGTCTATGTGCACCCGATACAACACCAAAAAATCCATTCCCAAGATTAGGTCAAGACCTGACATCTAGAGAATGAACAAGTCCCATAGAAAATGATGGCCACCAAATTCCAAGGCACATCCCTTGCACTACTTGATATCCTCAACCCACACCCCCAATAGAGTGTAAATTGATATAAATCTACATGCCCTTTCCACTGGTAAACCCAGTGCTACCACAAGTTGAGAAGAGATAAAAGAGTGTGTGGCACCTGTGTCAAACAACACACTAGAAAAAGTAGAACCTACAAGGATCGTACCTCGAACAGTCGATGGTCCAGCCTCGCGATCACCAGGTGCAAACTAAACTGCCTGAAGCTGACTTTCCCCTCTACCTTCGACCCCAGCCAGAACGCCCTGTGCTGCACTGCCCTGCTAGCGTGAGTGATCCTGCCCTAGAGTTCCACGTCCCCCGTCCCTACCAGTATGGCTCGTGGTGCTCCAACTACCTGCCCGATACGGGGAAACTGATCCCCTTCCCGTACCCGACACTTTCTTTTCACCATCATCCTCACCTGCCTGCCGAGGGTTCCTGCAGAACTTCTGCACATGCCCCATCCTGCCACACGAACGACACTCAACTGGAGGTCAAGGACACTGACCACGCATATGCCTCGACCTGCCGAACTGATAACAAAACACCTGGTTCCCACTCTAAGAGGCTGACCCCCTCTTCGAGCCATTTTTCACGCTTCCGCCATGCTGTGAGCTCTCCTGGCGTCTCTTTCAACCTTCGGTAGCTGTACCACTCGTCTATCCCACTGACACCACAATCCCACTACCCGAAGCTCCATTTGGGTTTCCTTATGAGATTAGTGCCTGATATAATAGCTCTACAAACCTCTTCCAGAAAAAGATGTTTACTTGAGACCTGACCTCATGTCTCAGCCCATCCTAGAAATGCTACTACTGCCTCATCACCTACTAAAACTGGGACAAAGCATCTCAAATCAGTGAAGCAACTAGCATAGTCTATCACCAATAGCGATCCCTGAGTCTGGCTCATAAACTCTGCAGCTCACTCCTATCTCGGGGTCTCTGGGTAGAAATGCTCCAGAAACGTTTCCTGAAAAACCTTCCACGACATTCCCTCAACCTTCTCGATTTGAGCCTGAATGTCCCACCAACACCTAGCCTGGCCTCGCAACATATAAGCGGACAACTTCACTCGATTTTCAATATGGGTCTCCAGATGGTCTAGTATCGTCTAGACAGACTCTAACCAGAACTCCGCTGCTTCTGCCCCACCCTCTCCGGTGAAGGTCGGAGGGTGCTACAGCTGGAACTCCCTGGCCAGCTCAAACATATTCGGTGCAACCCACCCTAGGTCCCGATCCATCATCTGCATAAGGCGAGCCAAGTTCTCCCAGAACTGGTCTTCTCTACCTACATTAATTTCCACATTTTCTTTCTCCTCTACTGGAGGAGTGTTCTCAGCAACATTCTCCCGTTGACCAACTGGTAACCGACATCATGGGGGCATTTCTATACAATGCCTAGTACGAGATTTAGCACACATACCATAAACTTTCACGACTTTATCAAAAGATCTTTACTAGCTACAACAACCCATTTTCATACACTAACCCAACAACATTTTCCAATTTGTTTCAAACCCTATTATTTCATTAAACATCATTTACCCACTTGTTTCATTTCATTCTTCTCATTATTTCGTGGTTTAATGAAATGCATGATACACCCTACTTTCCTGCCTCACACACCCATCCCGTGTGTGTGCCTAACACAATGCATGTCACCTATCTCCCTAGGTGCCTAAAAATGATGCATGAATGAAAATACTCGTTTCGTTAAGGCCACAAGAAAAATATCATAAAATAATCACATCAAACCACATGTGCATCACCCAACGGTGAAATATCATCAACTGTAACAACAAACAACCAAGAACAAAAATTCCCACCTAGGGTGACCTGGGTTTTTCTCTCGTATATGGGTAGATACTCCAAATCATGATCTCATTACCAAGGCCCGACACGTCTTAACCCTTATCTACTAATCCCAAATAACAAGACCTCAGAGAAGGATAAGAAAGACCTCCTCTGATACCACTTTGTAACATCCCCGACACGGAAGCCACTAAACTAGGGCTTCGAGCTGGGTGGTTACATGACCTTAAGCTCGCCTCCCCATATGCCAAAGGCTGCCGACTAGTATCGGGGGTCTTTGTAGTCAAGTGGGGAGACTATACACCCTTTTTATCAGAGTAAGACACAACAAAATAAACCAAATAGCAGAAAAAATAACCAACAAGCAAGGAACATGTATAACAAACATTTCCTATAGTAAATATGCCAAGTCATACTACAAGTGCAAAAGTGACCAAGCCCAAAATAAATATAACGGTAAAATCCCCAAAATGGTCCCCAATCCAAGTCCGGATCCTCCACTAAGTGCTACCCATGTCCACTCACTATCTAGAAAGGACCTTTTCCCTTCTCCTAACCTACAAATATGAAGTCTGCTCAGGTTCCCAACGGCGGCCCGAGCAGGGTGTGAGTACAACTCAGTAGGCCACCACCAACGGTGTCTACAAAATATCCAGTATAAATAAATAGTGCAAGCAAAAGGAATATGAATGATAATTCCCATGTAATTAATTAAGGTTCCTTTAACAAGTTCAGAGCCAAGCTATTTCCATTCCATTACCAATTATCATTACTTACCATTTCGTCAAATTTCCATGGGTTAAACACATACATTATGTTACATGGGTCTAAGGCCAACAATCACATGCAAGAGGGTAAACACATCATTATCCAATCTCACTAGGACTAACCCCTCATAGCAACCATAACCTTACCTCGAAGCCTTAGTCCGGGTGGATGCAACCGTTAGGAGAATAGAACCTCAGTCTCCTTTACTAACCCGTGCATTTAGGTTAGAGTATAGAACCTCAGTCTTCACTTGACCTGTGGGCGTAGATTCCCATGTCATACCCCACTCTATGAAGCCATGTGCACATGCTTATATATAAGTAACCATCAACCATCCAAACCATTGCCCTTTGGAAAACACTATTCATGACAACCCACATGGGAATCCACATCATGCCTTAACCCATTAACAGATTACCATTCCACATCATTTAACAATTTACCCAATTCCCATGTGTTATGCCTATCTCACTAAGCATTGGACATTAGACCCATAACCTATCCCGTTATGGTCTTAAATCAGTTTACACATTAACCCATTTAACCCGCTCATCATTTTCATGAATCAACCATTCATTCTATTTCAAATAACCCATAGGTTATTGCCAAGTCTAAGTGCATCACCTAAATTCTATTCCAAGTTCAACCAATCATTCCAACATGTTCATCAAGGGCTCTACAATTTACTACAACAAGGCCACTTGTTTAATAACAATCCCGAAACCCAGGAAAAGCCAACATATCCCATGGATGGACCTAAATTAGGTCAAGTCCATCCCAACACATCCCACGAGGATCGTGAGGGTTCCCATTTTCCATTTTAAACATCATTATTACCAAACATGCGAAGGTTATCCAAAACATAACCAAGGACAAACAAGAACATAACTAAACATGCACAAATACCCAAATACCTTTGGGATATCACTTGTAGACCACCTACCTCAAAACCGTGGTTGAACGCACTCTCAATTGAGTCCTTAGACCTCGATCCGACCAACCTTTAGGGCTTCAACCTAAAACTCACCCAAAGGATAAGGTTTTAGAGCTTCAGAACATGATGGAGAGAAGATATAAACCCTAAACCAAAAAAAGAGAAGGAGGGATGGGATTAGCCTTACCCAAAGCTTCGATCCGCAACCAACAGCACCAAAAACGCCTTAGGATCAAAGGAGATCGGTGTTTTGGAGCCTTTTGGGCGATTTGGTTCGTGCCCATGGTGGAGAGGGAGGGAATGAGAGGAAATCTTGAGTAGGGTTTTAAAGCCCAGAGTGGAAAACTTGTAATTTCTCCCAACTTTAAGTGGCCACATGGTTTGTCCGCACAGTTTGGAAAATCGTGCGCAAACCGTATGCAAGCCACTACCTAGAGGAGGAGGGATCACACGATTTATCCGGACGGTTTGGCAAACCGTGCACAAACCGTGTGCATGCTTCTGTCTGGAGGAGGAATGGTCGAACAGTTTAGCCTAGGCAGGCCGCACGGTTTACCTGGTCGTGTGTAGGCCGTGCGCCCTGAGATGTCTTGCCCAGATTTCCTTTCTTCCATGCCCTGAGCCCCCGGAACACCCCTAAGGCCTCTCACACTTTCAGGAAACATTTTAAATCCCAAAAAAAGGGTTCAACTCAAAACACAACAAAAACATACCTTTCCAAAAACCGGGGTCCTACATATTAATTAATTAAATATATATAATTAAATAAATATGTTTATAAATATATACAAATATTTATAAATAAATAAAAATATTTGTAATTAGAGTTCTAAATAATAAAAATATATTTAAATAATTATTAAATTATAATAAATATTTTAATTATATATATTTATAAAATTATAAATGTAATAAATATATTTGTTATAATTTTATAATTGTTGAAATAAATAAATAATTAAATATATATATATATATACATATTTTGATTATAACTATAAGTAAACATATATTTATCAGGACTATAAATAAATATACATAAATTTATAGTTATTAAATAATTATAAAATTATAATTAATATATAAAAGTATATACAATTATAATTCTAAATAAATATAGATATATTTAAACAATATAAAATTATAATACATATATTAATTATATATAATTATAAATATAATTAATATATTTATTATAAATTTATAATTATAAATAAATATATATTTATTATATATATAAATAGAAATAAATATATATTTATTTGTGTTTATTATTATAAATAAATAAATATGTATTTTTTATACATTTAATTTTATAAATATATATACAAATATAAATAATTTATTATCATTATAGTCTTATCCGTGTTTTTTAGCACTGATAAAGGCAAGTTTTATCAGCACTTTATATTTTAGTGTTGATAATACATACCTTTATCAGTTCTTTTTAGCTAGCCGAGATAAAAAGGTTTACTCACTTTTATAAATAAACCCTAATATTCTCCTCCTTCTCTCACACATCTCATGCTTTTGTAGAAACTGAACCCTGCCGCCTCCTCCTCCTCTGCCTCCACTGGCATTGACTCCTCCTCCTCCTCCTCCTCCTCCACTACCACTTACTCCTCCTCCTCCTCCTCTATTACTGTCGTCGACTCCTCCTCCTCCTCCTCTGCTGTCATCGAATCCTCATCCTCCACCGCCACCATGAATCCCTCCTCCATTGTGAAGATCACCTTCACTTCCAAACCCCATATACTACGAACCCACCACCTCCACGTACTATGCTACCGAATTCAACCTCTGATGCAAATCCCTTCTCCTCTTCAAACCCACCTCTTTCGTGAACCCAAATCCTTTGGTGCTACCACTATGGCCCTTTTAATTCTCCCAATATCTATGCTAATGTTGAGAGTCTTTTAAATTTTTATTTAGACATTGTTATCCAGTTTTTGGATGTTACCTTTATGGTTTGGTTATTTTGATATGTGATGTATTATGAATATTTGATGTGATACTGTGATTGTTCTTATCTTATCACATGTCTGTTGAAGATGAATTATAATATTTCCAGTAATTCCATTTTAGGGGTTTGAAATCTTGGGGTTTTTTTCAAGGGTAAATAGTATTTTTAGGGGAATTCAATACATACCAAGAAAATTTATTATGGAAGATAAAATAAAAGCATAAAAATACCATATCTCAATGAACTGGATAGTACTACATGAGATGCATTTTAATAAAATATTAATGGATGCCTCCACCAAAATATTATGATGTATTGCATAAGTACTAGGATAGGCCAGCGATCACACAGACTTAGACTATTAAGGATGAGGCTCGTATTTCCATTTAGGTGATCCAACCACTACCTATTCACCTTTGGTCATGTATAATTTGATTGAAAGTAAGAGGTAAATACAAGAGGGAGATAATTTTTTTCATATTTAAAAAATGTATGCATAAAATGTCTCACAACTATTTTATAGTTTTACCTTTAAACTCATTAATTCCTACTTAATATAGACACAAAAATAGAGAGGTAAGGTTCCGGTGACATGAAAACTATAAGTCTAGTTTGTGACTACAATTACACCGCCCATGTAGTGATGTATCTATTATGTCAATTGTTTTCATCGATGGGTGGAATTATATTTTTTGAGGTTGATGATTATGTCTATATTGGAGAGTTGGATATGAAAACTAGGTATGCAGGACCTATATTTCTGTAGCTGGGTAGAATCACGGACCATTTTTCTAGAGTAATTTTGGATGATAGAGAGAAACATTAGTCAGTATGTCCTACTGCTATTGAAAAGTTCCTAGATGTATTTCCCATGGAATTATCTTGGTTACCACCTAATGGATAGGTTTATTTTATGATATTTCTCTTACTAGGTGTGGAGCATATATCTATTCCACCATATAAGATGGATCTTGTAGAGCTATGAGAGAAGAAGGCACAGTTGAACAACTTCAAGGTGAAGGGGATCATATGAATGATTATGTCCCCTTGGTGAGCCATATATTTTTTCTATAAAAATTAAAATGGATCATTGAAAATATGTACAAACTATTAGAGGTTATGCTAAGTGATATAAATGAACTTATATCCACTTATACGTATTGATAAACTATTTAATCTACTTAGAGGTGCTAAAGTTTTCTCTAAGATTGATTTGATATCAAATTATCATCAGTTTATGGTGAGGTATTTTGATATACCACATATTATATTTAGGAGTACGTATGTATTTTATGGGTATATAGTAATGTCATTCAGTTTGAAAAAGACAATGGTAGTGTTCATGATTGAGATGAATTGGGTCTTCCTTGGACATTTAGATAATTTTATAGCCATATTTTTCAATCATATCATCATGTATTCTTAGTTGGAGGAACATGCTCGATATCTAGAGATTATTTTGAGAAAAATTAGGGATCATAAACTATATTCCATGATCTTAAAGTGTATGTTTTGGATCGATAATGTACACTTCATGGGGAAAATTATATTAGTGGATAGTGTCTTTTTGAGATTTTCCAATTATTACCAGATGATCAACCAAGATTCTTCCCAATTAGAAGCGCTAAGAAGGCCTTAACCAAGAATGTGGTATGGTTTCTTTTCATAGATGTTTATGAGATATCCTTCTGAGATCTTAATGGGAGATTGATGAAAACACCAATCTTAACCATAAATGAGCTGGGTAATGAGTATGGATTATATTGTGATGTATTAGGAGTCAACATTTGAACAGTTCTTGTCCAAGATGGTTATGTGGCTGTTTATGGGTCTAGATAGTTAAGGGAACATAATAGAAACATTCTAAATCCTTTTCTAGATTTGGAAATAGTGGTAATTTCCATGAGGTGTTATTGGTATTGTCTTTAGGGTGAGATATTTTTGTAATACACTATAATTTTTTTTGAATTATATTTAATCATAAAGTGAAATGAACCATTAATAGTAAAGAAGTTTTGAGTACTTATAGTCCTTTAACTTTGACCTAATGTATACCCTCAAGAAGGGGATTTGTTTTTCTAATGTACCATATTGAAAGGATCAATCTTAGGTATTATATTATTTAAAAATCAAGTGGAGGATGGTTTCCCAATTTGAATAGATGTGACTTTATGTTCAAAAGTATCATGGCCAAGTGAAACTCACATCTTTATATATCACTTATTCACTCCTCAGTAGTATTTCCAGACTAAACTATAGGATTCATACTATTTATTCATGAGAGACATGATAAACCTTTTATAGCTTTATATTTTATAAAATTTTGGTTATTTTTGATTCATGTATCCTTTATAAAGTGCCTATCTTGGGATTTATGTCATTGTTAAAATGCCTAAGTGGATTTTTTAAAATGATTCAATTGTTTTTAAATGTTTCTTAAAAAAATTTATGTGTTCAACATACCATTATTTTGGTTTTAAATAGATTTAAAATGATTTAAACACTTGGAATGGACTTAGGTTGCATGCCAAGTGTTTGTCAACTCACGTGATTGGCTTTAATAAAGGGATGTGAATACTTGAAAGCATATGTATTTCTTGTTTCATTTTAACACGGGGTGTGTGAAGTTTTAAATAAAAATTGGTAAAATATATATGGGTTTTTCTCATTTTAAATGATTAATATTTTGGGTCATAAAGTTTCCTTGAATGCTTAAAAAAAGGAATTGGGGTTTTTTGAAAGAGTGTTTGGAACTGATTGGCTTATTTTAAAAAGGATGTGTTATTTTAAAGAGGAATTTGTTTAAATGGTTGTTTTTTAATGGGATTTCAACTGTGATATTATAAATAGCTTTCAAATGACATCTAAAATGTAGTTTTCCATGATATTTTAAGTTTATATTTTTATAGAATTAGGAAAACCATTATATTATATACGGAAGAAAAGTAGATCGATTATACCACCATGATAGGGGTAAATGTGTTTCAATAATTAGAAGGATTAGATTTCAGTTATACTTTCTCTCCCAGTGTAAAGAAAATAATTCAGAGGGTTCTCGATGTGGTTTCCATTGAAGTTTTATTTCTAAAACAAATGGATTTCTTGATTATATTCCTTCGTAGAAATTCAGAGGAAGAGATCCACATAGATCAACTGAAAGGTTTTATACTAAATAGAATAGAAGGTTCTGTTCAAGTCTCAAATGGAGTTTTTTTGGGCTTAAGTAGGCACCAAGATAGTGTAACTATAATTTCAATACTTTCATGGTAGAATTGATGTTCAAGCAGTGTAATGTAAATAATTTATACTATATGAAGGTGTATTATGATGGGAGTTTTTTCATTTTACTTATTTATGTGGATGAATGTATCTTATTTGGACCAATAAAGGAAAGACTAGAATAGGTGAAGATTGATTTATCTAGAAGATCCGTAACGAATGACCTTTGTTATAGAAGGTGGATATTGGGGATTAATATTAAAGGAGACTTAATGTCTATAATTTTTTTTAAAATTTGGTTAATTTTTATATCAATATTTTGGGTATTTATTTTTTTAAATATTAATATTACCGAATAAAATAAGATAGATATGAATAAAGAATGGATGGATGCCAATAGTTTGACAAAATAGTATAAATATGGAGTGAAAGAGTTCATCAAGTTTGAAAAGATCATGGATATCACCCTTCTCAAATCCTTTGTCTATGTTTATTCTATTATTGTTCAATAAAAATAAGTCTAGAGGAGTTGGAAGAACACTTTATCTGTCATAGAATAGATCGAAGTTATAAATATTGGAATAAACAAGGGAAAAAAATAGAATGTAGCAAGTGTCTTAAATAAAACTGCATTTTATAGATAATATGATATGATTAAAAGTGTGGAGAATGAAGAAGACCATATCAGGGATGTCATTATAGATGTGAATGATGATGAAGACCATATTGATGAAATGAAAAGGATAGTTGAAGATGAACTTCGTGATTTCCCAAAATTGTTCGAGAAGTTAAAGAGTTATATAAATACAATATTGTATGGTGGTTACACTAAATATAAAGTATTATTAGCCATACTGAAGTAATATAATATGAAATAAGGTAACAAGTGGAGTGATTCTAGTTTTACAGAACTAATTTATCTCTTGAAGAACATGATCCCAAAAGATAATGAGCTCTCGAGCCGAAAATACGATGCCAAACAAATGATGCGCTCGATGGGAATGATCTTTGAAAGAATACATCCCTGCCCAAATAACTATATACTATTTAAAAAGGACCACAAATCACTTATATAATTCCCAAAGTGTGGTGCTTCTTGATAAAATAAAGATGAATCTTGTCCCATAAAATTTGTATAGTATTTTCCAATCATTTTAAGTTTTAGGTGCCTATATGAAAGTGAGTAGAATGTAGGGAAATTCACATGGAACGTAGATACAAGAAATAAAGATAGGAAACTACGTCACCCAACAGACTCCCCTCTGTAGAAGAGAATTGATCATGAGTATCCTGAATTTGGAAATGAGATGAGAAACCTTTGTCTTACGTTATCTACAAACAGAGTGAATCCTTTTGGTTTTCAAAGAATAACTCATAGTACATGGCTGGTTATGTTGATAAATTATAACTTCCCATAGTGGTTATGCATGAAACAAAAATTCATCATGTAATCTATGCTTATATCAAGACCAAAACAACCAAGTAATGATATTGATGTTTATTTGACTCCCTTGATCAAGAATTTGAAATTATTATGGGATTCACGTGTTACATTGTTCTATCCTTACAGAAATGAAGATTTCAAATTGAGAGTTATGTTGTGTAGGATAATAAATTAATTTCCTACTTATGAAAATTTTTCAGGATATAACATTAAAGGAACTCAAGTGTGTCCCATTTTCAAACAAGGTACACAATCAATTAGGTTGAAACATTCATAAAAAACTATGTTTCTAAGACATTGTAAATTTCTCCCTAGACGAAATAAGTACCGATCTTGGATGACATCATTTTATGGAAGTTTAGAAGAGATTAGAACACTGTATCTACTAACAGGTGATAAACTATTTGAGAAAGTAAAATATGCAGACACTGCTTTTGGTAAACCATTTTCGAAAAACCTTATGAAAACTAGTTAGAAAAAGAGTTCAATTTTTGTTGAATTACCATACTGGAATTTTCTATACGTTAGAAATTTTATTGATGTTATTAATGTTAAAAAAAATTTTTATCGTGCCATCTACATGTTACTAAATGAATCTAAAAAAACTAAGTATGGAATTAAGGTTAGGTTGGACATGGTTGGCATGAGAATATGAGAATATTTGGCACTAGTGAAGGGTGAAAAATAAACTTTTCTTCCTAAAAATTCTTACACTATTTCTAGGTAATATATATATCAGTTTTTAAACTTCATGAATGATGTAAAGGTTCCATAGGGGTATTTATTGAATATCAATAACATCATGTCAATGACCGATTTAAAGTTAAAGGTATGAAATCACATGACTTACATGTTTTGATGCAAGATCTAATTCATATAGCTTTACTTTTCATTTTTCCCAATAATTTCTATCATACATTAACTAAGATATGTTTCTTCTTCAAAGATATATGTAGAAAAGTTAGACCCGACAAAATTTCCGACCATGGAAAGAGAAATTTAAGTTATATTATGTGAATTGTATATGTTATTCCTACCAACATTCTTTGATATGATGGTTCATTTTATGGCTCACTTGGTGAGAGATATTGGACTATGTGGTCTTATATACTATATATGAATATACCCCATTTAATGGTATATTAATATTTTAAAAGGGTATGTAAAAAATCAAAGTAATTTAGAGGGTTGTATTTCATAGTGATATATTGTTGAGGAATCCATTGAATTCTGTATAGAATACCTATTAAATGTAGAAAGCATTTTTATACTGAAATCTCATCACACTGGGCGACTTTTGGGTGAAGGAATTTCTAGAAGAGATGTTGTCACAATCAATATTACAGATCGGGTACAGGACGACCTTTACATTTTGCATAACAGTTTAGAGGTTTCCCCATATACTGAAACCCACAATGAAATTCATAGGCATTTGAATCCATCATGGGATGAAAGATGGATATCAAATACACATAATCAATAGTTTATAGGATGGTTTTGGGACCATATTTTAAAAGATTCATATGAAAATGTGGATTCAATATTAGAATGACTTCGGTGACTAGCTAGAGGACCAAGTGTGTATGTATTATCTTATAATGGTTATGTAATTAATGGTTATACATTATATACAAATGAGCATGTGAATACAATACCATTCAAAATAGTGGAGTTACACTCATGGTTGATGTGATGAATGTTTCTGATACAAAGGATAAAAATCCAATTTATGTGAATATATCATACTTTGGTATCCTTAAAAAAATATGTGAGTTGGATTTTACAGAATTCCAAGTGCCTATTATTTTAATGCAAGTGGGTTGATAATAGAAGTTATGTTAAAATAGATGAATTGGGATTCTTGAAAGTTGATTTCTGTAAGGAAGGGTACAAAGATGAACCATTTATAATGGAATCATAGGCAGTAAAACTATTTTATGTTCCAAATACCATAAACTGAAAGTGGTCAATTATTTTGTTATCGACCAAAACCACTGAAGGTCCAGATGAAAATTCAAATGAGGATGACCCTTTCATTGGGATGTTGAAATCATTTCATAGTAGTCCCAATGTAGATGACATTTTATATGTCATTGGAGACCACACTGAAGGTATTTGGATTTTTGATAGAGAGTTCAAATCCCTCCATCCTTTAAAAAAGAAAAGAAGATTTCAATAACCAACTTACATTTGTTTTGTAATATACATTGTGTTACCTCATGTTATTATCTGTTTGCTTCTACATTTATATACTCTAAATTAAATATTAAACCTCTTTTGTAGATAAAAACTTTCATACATTTTTGTGCTCCCAATCCTGAGGAACAATAGCTCTCTCAAACTACTACTAATCATAGTGAAAAAGAACGACCTTTTGCATGTGCTGGTGATCCCATTCTTAATGAATAACAGGTTTCTCAACCTGCTACTGCTCCCAGTACAGAGGTACAATGAGCATCTGTACATGCCGATGCTACCACTCTAGAGAAACGTATTAATGATATTGATTCTAGTGAAATGGTAGGTGGTGGAGGACCAATGATGTAGAAGAAATAGGATCACCATAGTTTGACTATGTTAGAAAAAATAATGAAGGAAAAATCCAAAGGCATCAAATTCAAGGTCTGATGGAATTCGCAAGGACAGCTTAAAACCCCAACAAGCCCATGTTTAGCAGTTATATTGGAATCGTCACTCGATAACACATGCTGATTGGTGTAGATTCGTGGCACCATGTTGCGCCTATGATTAAGACACTTATGTGGGAAGATATTATTGTAACATTATTATATCATTTCTTTATTTTAATAAAGAATAAAATAACAAAACATCGACTTAATCTTCATCATTCACTTTAGAGTGAATTTATAGTAGATGAACCCCATAAGAAATATGTATTAATGCTTTATAGAAGGATTCATAGAGGATTTTACACAATACTAACAAGACATCATCTTAAATATTCTTAATGGAAAATAAACCCATACCCACCACTTATCTATGAACACCTAGTAACCCTAGAAGCATGGGATGTATTTACTAGCCATCATGCAGATGTGTATTTTCATGTACATTATGGCTAGTAATATTTTATTTGATGATACATGTATTCATCACTTTGAATTATAATTTTTTATATATTTACCAACTAATGAGTTCTAGAAATAAGGAACGAGCAACAAAACCAATGTACCCTACCATAAATCAAGGATGAGGTATGCTTCACTTGAAAAACAATTGATACGTATTTTAAATCTACCATAATACTTTTACGTGACATGAAACAACACCATAATTATATTCATATAGTTATATATTGATTGATGACTCTAAATCCAAATCCACTTCCATCCCACACCATGTGCTCTGGAAGGAGGCACAAGTAAATGAAGACAAGATACTAATAGATGAAAACACACAAAAATTATGGGAAACATGTATAAGTATTACATAATAATATATATTTTTTGTTTTCAATTTCTATTACATAAAAATGATCACTTATTTTTCTATATTTTCTATTTAAAAATTCATAAGAATCAACAACATATATACCAGATGAACACATACTATCGGTGGCCTTGATGCGGCCAGAACAGTATGTCCATGTTAGAGGTGTGGGTTTTTGGGTGACACCCCAGACATATTTTGATAAAAAACAAGAGGAGGATAAAAGTAAATTAATAAAATAGATAAGAGAAAGAATATCTACCCATGAAGAACAATTCCAATGGAAAGAGAGATGATGTACAATTTTATGGGGTAGAGGTAAGGAGAAAAAAAAAACTCAAGAACAACAATCACATGGAGACCCCATCCCACCCCCACCAGCTATGAGTCTAGCCATTCCCCTCAAAGATATTTCTTAGCCATGGTAATAAATGTTTGAATAAGTGTTTCCTTGAAATGTGAATCAGAAAAACACTCATACCTTTCCTTGAATGATATTATACATGGTGATAATGGCTATGATTTATATTTAGCAACACCCACCCATTACCTTATACTGAGGGCTATGATGTTCAATATCCAAAAAAACATTCTACACAATAGGCCAATTCCAACAAGTCATGTGTGAGTGCCGATAAATATAGCCCATGAGTTGAGCACATAGCTACCTATTCCAATTCCCGAGGAAGATATTATTACAATCGAAAAAACTTTTGGAACACTCATCACATGGCCATAACATCTTGTAAAAAAACATATCGACAAGGAGGTATTCATTTACAATCTACTTTTAAAACTAAACCTTTAACAATTAATGAAAAAAGTTATTAACTGATAAACGTTATTACAGATGAACAAAGGGAAGGGGATGAAATGAAAACCCCCTCAAAACCATTGAAAGGATTGACCAAACGATCTAAAATATCTACTGAAAGCACTATTACCCTGCCAGTTCTATATCCGTATTTACTATCATTGAAGGATCTTGTGGATACGAAGTTAAAAAATGGTCATAATCACACAGTTGATTTTTAATAAAATATGTATGGAGGTAAATATCAAGACTTCATTGGTGTTGAGAGTGTAAGTGAAATACTTGAATATTATTGGCTAAGCAGCTTGGTTATAAATTTATACATGAGGTATGTTTTCATGATTTAATTTTCCAAAAGTTGGTATACTATGTTAATTAAGACTAAATGAATTTCATATTTTGGAACACGTATATATGAAAAAAATTGAAGAGATTTTCCCATGAAAGAAAATTTGGACTTGTTAGTCTTCACATCACCTTTATAGAACAAATGGAAATAGATACCAATAAAAAGGATGAAATAATTCCAAGTATGATCAAATCGTTTGAAAGAAAAATTTTGGATGACAGCCTCTATTTAATAAAAACGATGTTGGGAAAAAACTCTATAATTTAATCATATGAAATATATTTTCATTTCTTTCATTACTTATTCATTTTTGTGTTTTAGGAAGCATTGGATGCTAATTTTAGTAAATTTGGATACTACAAATATTTATCTCCTAGATTTAATGCATGGATATCCAACAAACCATCCACACTGATGCCATTTTTCAATTTTTAATACACTACATACAACATTTTATAACTAAAAATCAGGTTATATAATTTATATTATATTTTAATAAGGATTATGTTATGATAGGGTGGTGCATCAATATCATGAAAAACAAGGAATGAGGCCAGGGGATAAGCATGAGGACCAAGACAGGTACTAAAACTAGACAAGTATTTGGGTATATATAATAATATTCCACTATCCAAACACATATCAAAACAAATTAATTATTCTCCTCAATGTTTCTATAGTGTTTGAAACAAACCAATAGAAAATATTACAATTATTATGTCTTTAAATTTATGAGAGAGATCATATTACATGAACAAATTAGATCCCTGAATAGGTATTTTCAAATATAATTAATATTTTATTAAAAATAATTATTAATCCTTTGTGTATTTATATTTTTCCAGTACAACTATGATTTTTGAAAAGACTCATATTTAAAAGATGATATACATGTGCTTAGAAATGAATGTGCAACATACCTGATTAAAAAATGCGCACAAATAGAATTAAGATTTGATTTCCAAAGAATTAGTGGATTTTTTATATTTATGTTTAATTTATTTCTTTTTAGTATTACTCACTTAAGAATCGTTTTCTTATATAGGTGGATTTCTTTGTTTGTGTCAGGGGTAGTTTGTTCAAAATTAATCATGCTCATGAGAAATTAGACTTTGAGGCTGCAACTTAGAATTCAATGAGAAGGTAAAGTTCTTTTTAATATACTATATTTTTACTCATACTATTATCTATTTTCAACTGCAACTCATAATTCAATGAGAAGGTAAAGTTATTTTTATGATCATGTTATCCTTATATAATCATTGATATCTCCCTTTTTTATACTTATTGAGCATCTATGATCACCCTTTATTATGTTTCATATCCATAGGGTATTAAGAATGGTTTTATAAATGATATGTCTAAGAAGGATCTTATTAAAGAATAACTTAATGAGATACTTTTACAAACTAGTTTTCTATGTTTCCATGTTTCCGAGAGCACTAAACATAAACTATTTTGGCATATATCATTATGTTATGTGAGGAATATTAATCTAAAAAGATGAGATATCTATGTATGAAATTTCTGGGTCAATATAGTTGGTATCATAGCAACTAACCTACTCAAAACTGAGCACAAAGAACAAGTATCCAGTATCACTCAAAGCATCTCTTTTTATTTAAAATTGACATTACTTTTAGTAAAAAAACAAGTGACATACTTAAAACTAAGAAAATGCATTCGTATTATTTTGATACTTTGAAAAAAATATCCATAAGTCATTTTTGATGTATAGAAATCAATCACACATCAATTTGATGCATGATGTGGATGGTATGACTTTAAGTGTGTATTTTTATATTTAATTGACATTAAATCTAGAAAAAAGAACATGTGACATATTGAAAACCAAGAAAACACATTAGTATTGTTTTGATACTTTATAAAAATGATCCATGAGTCATTTTTGATGTGTAAGAATCAACCACACCTCAATCTAATTCATGGTGTGACCGGTATGACTAAAAGTTTCCATTATCATTTTAAAATTGAAATTTTAGTTCAAAACATTACACTCACTAAAAACAAATAAAATGTGCTCCGATTGTATTGATAATTTTTGAAATATATTCATAAGTCATTTTTGATGTGTATGAATTAGTCTAATGTCAAATCGATGCATGATGCGATCGATATGACTCAAAATTCATGTTTCTAGTTTGAAATGACATTTTAGTAAAAGAACACAACCAACATACTAAAAAATGAGAAATCAAATTCGGATTGTTTTCATAATTTAGAAAATGATCTATATGTCATTTTTGATGTTTTGTAATCAAACACACCTCAATATGATGCATGGTGTTTCCGATATAACTAACAATGTATCTGTTTTTAAATGGACATTAATTTTAGTGAAAACAACTAGTGATATACTAAAAATTGAGAAAACAAATTAAGATTGTTTTTATGTTTTAGGAAAATGACCAATGAGTCATTTTTGATGTGCAGGAGTCAACCACAACTCAATACAATGCACAGTGTGCCTGGTTTGACTCTTAGTGTGTCATTTTATTTAAAATTGACATTAATTTAATTAAAAAGAACAAGTGACATTCTGAAAACTAAGAAAATGCATTCGTATTGTTTTGATATTTTAGGAAAATTATCCATGAGTAATTTGTGACATTTAAGAGTCAACCTCACCTCAATATGACACATGGTGTGACCAGTATGACTCTAAGTGTGTCTTATTATTTCAAATTGACATTAATTTAAGTAAAAAGAACAAGTGACATATTGAAAACCAAGAAAAAACATTCATATTGTTTTGATACATTAGGAAAACGATCCATGAGTCATTTTGGACATGTAGGAATCAACCACACCTCAATTATATACACAGTGTGACCGGTATGACTAAAAGTGTTTGTTATCAGTTTAAAATTGATATTTTAGTTCAAAACGTGTCAGTCACTGAAAAAAAAAGAAAACATGCTCCGATTATGTTGATAATTTAAGATAGAAATTCATAAGTCATTTGGGACATGTATGAAGCAGTCTTACATAAAACTGACACACAATGTGATCGGTATGACTCATAATGCATGTTTCCATTTTGAAATGACATTTTAGTAAAAAACACAATTGGCATACAGAAAAATAAGAAAACATATTCATATTGTTTTAATAATCTAGTAAAATAATATATAAGTAATTTTTTACTTAAAAGAATCATTCTCACCTCAATATAATGCACAGTGTGGACGGTATAAGTGTATTTTTTTTAAAATTGACATCAATTTAAGTAAAAAAAACAAGTGAAATACTAAAAACTGACCAAACGAATTATGATTGTTTTTATATTTTAGGAAAATGATACATGAGTCATTTTTTATGTTTAGAATTCAACCGCACCTCAATACAATGCATGATGTTCCCGATATGACGCAAAGTGTGTCTTTTTATTTAAAATTGACATTAATTTAAGTAAAAAGAACTAGTGACATACTGAAAACTAAGAAAATGCATTATAATTGTTTTTATACTTTAGAAAAATGACCCATGATTCATTTTTTATATATAATAATCAACCAAACCTCAATAAGATGCACAGTGTGGCCGGTATGACTCAAAGTGACTCTTTTTATTTAAAATTTACATTAAATTAAGTAGAAACTACAAGTGACATACTAAAAATTGAGAAAGAAAATATTAGGATAGTTTTGATACTTTAAGAAAATGATCCATGAGACATTTTTTAATTTTAGGAGTCAACCACACCTAAATCTGACACATGGTGTGATCAGTATGACTAAAGTCGTCTGTTATAAGTTTAAAATTGATATTTTAGTTCAAAACGTGCCACTAACTGAGAAAAAGAAAACATGCTCTGATTATCTTGATAATTTAGGATAGAAATTCATAAGTCATTTGGGACATGTATAAAGCAGTTATACATAAAACTGACACACAATGTGATCTATATGACTCATAATGCATGTTTCTATTTTGAAATGACATTTTAGTAAAAATCACAATTGGCATACTGAAAAATGAGAAAACATATTCATATTGTTGTAATAATATAGTAAAATAATATATAAGTAATTTTTTTACGTATAAGAATCATTATCACCTAAATATGATTCACAGTGTGGCTGGTATAACTCAAAGTGTCTTTTTTTTAAGATTGACATCAATTTAAGTAAAAACAACAAGTGACATACTGAAAACTGACCAAACGCATTATGATTGTTTTTATATTTTAGGAAAATGATACATGAGTCATTTTTTATGTTTAGGAGTAAACCACACTTCAATACAACACACGATGTTCCCGATATGATGAAAAGTGTGTCTTTTTATTTAAAATTGACATTAATTTAAGTAAAAAAGAACATGTGACATAATGAAAACTAAGAAAATTCATTATAAATGTTTTTATTCTTTATAAAAATGACCCATGATTCATTTTTTATTTTTAAGAATCAACCAAACCTCAATAACATGCACGGTGTGGTTGGTATGACTCAAAGTGTCTCTTTTTATTTAAAATTGACATTAAATTAAGTAAAAACTACAAGTGACATACTAAAAATTGAGAAAAAAATATTTGGATTATTTTGATACATTATGAAAATGATCCACGAGTCATTTGTGGATTATAAGAGTCAACCACACCTAAATCTGACACATAGTGTGATCGATATGACTAAAAGTGTCCGTTTTCAGTATAAAATTGATATTTTAGTTCAAAACGTGCCACTCAATGAAAACCAAGAAAATGTGTTTTGATTGTCTTGATTATTTAGGAAAACTATTCATAAGTCATTTTTTATTCATATGAATAAATCTCATATGAAATTGATGCATGATGAGACAGGTGTGACTCAACATGCGTGTTTCTAGTTTGAAATGAAATTTTAGTAAAAAAACACAACTAACATACTGAAAACCAAGAAAATTCATTAATATTGTTTTTATATTTTATTAAATTGATATATTATTCATTTCTATGTGTAGTAATCAAACTCATCTCAATATGATGCACGATGTGGCCGATATAACTCAAATTATTTCTTTTTATTTAAAAGTGACATTAATTTAAGTAAAACCAAAAGTGACATACTGAAAACTAAGAAAAAACTTTATGATTGTTTTAATAATTTAAAAAAATGATACTGGAGTAATTTTTGATTTTTAGGAGTCAATAAAACCTCAATCCAACACACGATGTGACTGATATAACTCAAAATGTCTCTTTTTATTTAAAATTGGAATTAATTTAAGTAAAAACAACAAGAAACATACTAAAAACCACGAAAAAACGTTCAGATTATTTTGATATTTTTGGACAACAATATATCAGTCATTTTTGACATATATGAATCAGTAGAACCTTAATTAAATGCATGGTGTGGCTAATATGACTCAAAGTGTCACTTTTTATTGAAAATTGACATTAATTTAAGTAAAAACAACAAGTGACATACTAAAAATTAAGAAAATACATTAGGATTGTTTTGATACTTTAGTATAATGATCCATGATTCATTTTTGACATGTAGAAGTAAACTGAACCTCCATCTGATGCACGGTGTAATCGTTATGGCTCAAAGTGTCTCTTTTTATTTAAAAGTGACATTAATTTAAGTAAAAACAAAAAGTGACATACTGAAAACTAAGAAAAAACATTCATATTATTCTGATACTTTAGGAAAACGATCCATGAGTCAATTTTGATGTGTAGGAGTCAACCTCACCTCAATCTGATGCACAGTGTAACCGGTATGATTAAAAGTGTCCATTATCAATTTAAAATTTTCATTTTAGTTCAAACCGTGTCACTCACTGAAAACCCAAAAAACTTTCTCCAACTATCTTGATTATTTAGGAATATATTCATAAGTCATTTATGATGTGTATGAATAACTCTCACATCAAATCGATTCACGATTCAACTGTTATGACTCATAATGTGTGTTTCGAGTTTGAAATGACATTTTATTAAAAAAACACAACTAACATACTGAAAACTAAGAAAATGCATTCTGATTTTTTTGATACTTTAGGAAAATAATCCATTAGTAATTTTTGATAGGTATGAACCATCATCACCTCAACCAATGCACGGTGTGACTGGTAAAACTCTAAATGCATCATTATTTAAAATTGACATTAATTTTTTTAAAAGAATAAATGACATACTCAAAACCGAGGAAAAACATTTGGATTGTTTTTATATTTTAGGAAAATGATCCATAAATCATTTGTGACATGTAAAAATTAACCCCACATCAATAAGATGCACAATGTAACCGATATAACTTTAAATGTTTCATTTTTATTAAATACTAGTATTTTATTAATGTATTCATTCATATTAATGTTTAATTTATTTCTTTATTGTATTACTAACATAATATTTGTTTTCTTATATATGTGAAATATTTTTCTTGGGTTGAGATAATTTTTTTGGAAACTCATACTATGGGTGGGAATTTTTGAGAGGGGATCACAAGCGTCAAAAGATGAAATATTAATGTTTTAGAATGTTTATTGGATAATTGTAAATGTAATGATACAAAACATTTTGTTTCAAATTTAAATAGAAGTGTTTTTTTGTATATACCATGGGATTAAATTTTTGTACTCATGATTTCAATTAAATTTATATATAATTTTTTGAAATTATAGCATTTTTTGAAATTACAGGTTGTATATAGAATTTGAAATTACAGTTTTTTCTTATGGGTGTGCTGTTATATCAACAACAGATTGTCAGCGGCTATGAATTTATCAGTGCTAAAAAAGAACTGATAAAGGGGATCCTTTATCAATTCTTTTTTTATCACGGATAAATAACCCCCTTTATTAGATCTTTTTTAGCACTGATAAATTTGACTCTCCCTTTATCATCAATGTGATTAACAAAACGTTTTTAGTGCTGTTAAAAGATAGTTTGCATGTTTTTGAAGGGAATATGTTTAGTAGTGGTTGTATTGAGAACTGAGGATTCATCATCATTATCACCATTATGACATCCACACAATAATATTTCATAACACTCCTCCTTGAATGTTATAATTTCATGGGATCTTATATAATCTTCACTTAAAAAACACTGTGAAAAAAATAAGTAAAACCAAAGTAATTGAATTCCATGTCATATTTCCCCATTAAAGAAATTATCCAAAAAACACAATATGAAGAAACTTGATGAACATAAAAAGAGTGTAGTGTTCATAACCCCCCTTGATTATATCAATTAATTGTATCGTCAGGACATTAATTAAATTTTTTATTTAATTATATCTTTGAGCGATAGGAGGAATACCATAAGTAATAATGAATGGTCTCATTCAAATTTATGGCTCATGGGGAAGGCTAACGACTACCATTAATTAAAAATATTCATAATAATTTACAATATTCCCTTGTATACTCATTGACCACCTCATTGAAAACCTCATTGAGGAAAATCCCTTCAGGGGAAAACGCCTTGAATATGGAAGACTATAATAAATCAAGTCCTTATAGTGTTATCTCCTTAAACAAATTATTAAAAAAACCCAATTGGAAAATCTTGACCAAGGGAAAAAGAGTACAATAATTATATCCCCCTCTCATAGTGTTCATCACTTAATAATTTAACTCACAGAATCTCTATGATCAATTCATACCCAAAATATTTAATTTTTAATTTTGGAGTAATTTATATCCTTTAGATTTTAGTGAATAGGGAAGAACATTACCTTTTCTTATAATATGATTTCTTGTTATTTTCAAGGTTCATATTCACATGTATATGTATATCCTTTAGGGATAAATAAAATGTTAATTTATATTTAATAATTTTAAGATAATAAAGTTCTTTATCAACCCCTCATTTATGAAATATATCACTCTTTAAAGCAAGATATTTAATGGTTAAGGGTATTTTCATGAATATGTAAATTATCCAAAAATTTAATGTTTCATCTTCTAGATGATTAATTCAAAATATCGGGATATTATTTGTAATTATATCATCAAACATGCTATTTATTTTTTTAACACTTTAGGAGTTTTGATGTTATCCAAAAAATTTAGATTAATGGAGAACTTCAATTTATGAAAACCATGTAATGATGAAATAAAATTCACATTATTCCTCATACAGATATATCTTAATATTTATTCATGAAATATGCTTCACGCATTTTTACCCTTTAAGGATTCGTAGTTATCATATAGATAATAAATGAAAACCTCAGCTTTACATAATCAAAATATCCAAATTTATATGGAAGAATATTTCTTACTATAATATCATCAGTATTCTATAGTATTTGTAGTTTAGATAATATGTTGAAGATATCATAAGTTCCTTTAATAATTTGGGTCAATTATTGTGATGTAGACATTTATCATAATCCAATATCATCGGTGAGTTTGGAAGCCTTTAAAAATTCAAATATAAAACCAATAACATGGAATGAGATCTCATTATTTTTTCAGACTAGTGTCACTTCAAGGTTAATTTAGTAGACATACATGTCACGACCCGACCCTACCCGGGCTCGAGCCGCAACTACCCCAAGCCCGCCTCCATAGGCCAGGGGCTGGCGACCAGCGCCGAAGGCACAATAACTCAGGCAGGCCTTTGCCTAAGCACCTGTACACACACACGCAGCAAAATCAATGCAAAAGTGCAGAGTAAAAAGGAGAAGTAAAGGGAAACTGCTATAAATATAACCCACAAAGTGCATCGACCTCTACAAGTACAAAGTAAAAACTTAAAAGAAAATGGAAAAAACACGCGCCCAACCAAAAAGTGCCACAACCCGGCAATAGGTAAACAAAAGAAACTGCTGACGGGTCTTCCACCTGGAACCCGGCCACGACCACTGCACACGGTCCAAGCTCCCAAGCTCCTACGCTCCACTAAAGTCACGCTCCACCTGTCTGTCGTCTGCAAGGGAACACCAAGTGCGGGCAAAGCCCAAGGAGGGGTGAGTATAAAAATACTCAGTAGGATACCCCGAAGGCTCGAGGGAGCAACAAAGGAGGTACCGAAGGGTGAGCAGTAGAGCGAACAAGGAATAGGAAAGAGTATAACAAGGAGTGCGGTAAAGAGTCCAGCTCAACCCAACAAGAGGAAAGAATGTAGACTCATCCAGACACAAGGAGCTGGAAACGGTGAGAAGATGAAATTCTCGTCGAGTCTTCTCTACCTATAGTAGGAGAGTAGACTCGTCCAACCGTGAGAAGCTAGACACGGAAAGCACGTGGCATACCCCGCGCGTCTTTGCCTCTCCTGGAAGGAGAGTAGCCAAACCCAAGAAGTGGGTGCCGAAAACAAGGTATATACATATCTTTATGCTCAGCAAGAAGCCCGAACAATGTCGTAAGGGGATTTCCGTTCCGTAGCTCAGCCCAAGAAAATGAGTCACCAACAGTCCCACACATAACCCATCATCGTCGCCCAGCAACCCGCACGTCTGCCCTGAACCGCAAGCCAAGGGGCTCAGTCACCGAACCTTAATACTATCCTCTTTGGGCGGCACTGACTTGCCCGCACGGTTTTAGATCGCGTCACAAGAACGCGTCTTGGTGGGGAAAGCGCCCCTCGAACTTGAGAGTTCTAGGGAAAGTAAAACCACACCTCATCACTGCCCTGCAGTCCAGAGGTCTCCTCAAAGTCCAAGACGTTCCATCACCGACCCGTACAACCAAGGGTCCCGCTCCGGTAAACACGGAGGAAAAGCCACAAACTAGCCTGGTGGAAAGGACTGAGTCTGGAATGCTAACAGGTGTCCCATTGCCCAGCCCTGCTGGAGGGTAATTCATAACCAAACATCGGGTGACCCACTGCCCAGCCCTATTGGAGGGTAAACCATAATAAGATACTGGGTGACCCACTGCCCAGCCCTACTGGAGGGTAAACCATAATTAGATATCGGGTGACCCACTACCCAACCCTGTTGGAGGGTAAACCCTAATACATCATCAGGCGACCCACTGCCCAGCCCCGCTGGAGGGTAAACCAAATTACATCATCAGGCGACCCACTGCCCAGCCCCGCTGGAGGGTTGAACTGGAATAAGTCGACAGGCGACCCACTGCCCAGCCTTGCTGGAGGGTAGACATGGAATTAGACGACGGGCGACCCACTACCCAGCCCTGCTGGAGGGTAGACCCTAAGAGGTCGTCGGGTGACCCACTGCCCAGTCTCTGCTGGAGGGTAGACCCTAGTAGCGTCAGGTGACCAACTACCCAGTCTCTGCTGGAGGGTAGACCCTAATAGCATCGGGTGACCCACTGCCCAGTCTCTGCTAGAGGGTAAACCCTAGAAGTCGATGAGTAACCCACTACCCAGCCCCGCTGGAGGGTAAAACTCAGAACTGCTTTGGCCATCTCCACAGGAGGGTGCAACACTGGCCAATCGAGCACGGAGTGGGTATCGCGCAGCCACCCAACTCCAGAACAACTCTCCCAAAAGAGTTTCAGCGCCTTCTCCATCACGGGGTGACACTATCACCGCTACTGGCTGATCCATCGAGAATGAAACCAGGGGAGACCACTCAACCCTGCTGGTCAACAAACGAGCACCGAGCCAGGGGAAAAACTCCACCCTTCTGGTCAAACAAACACACGGACGGACCCTCTACACCGCGAGAGGTCCAAGTACGCAAAGCAGAACCCATCACGCACGTACCTCCAAGCGCTCCCGTATACACCTGGAGTATACCTCATTCCAGCCCAAAGGCTATCGTGCACACGACACCCAACGTCAACGCGAAGGCGTGACGTAACAACTCCACCTCAAAGGCCTAGACACGGCCATCCACATCTCGTGAAACATTTATGTCACTCTCCCAAGAGTGCGCGATCACACGCCAAGGGTCCGCTACAGACAAAGTAGGGCGGACCGCCACTGGAGCACCTTCCATGCTCCACATTCAACAAGATCGCGCAAGAAGCTCCGCACAACCAAACGGATTGCACTGTTATAATACTTGCGAAAAAAACACGCGAGTTAGACTACTCACTTGCCCGAAACGGTCAACAGGTGGAAAAGGTACTATTCACCATGACCAAACCCGTGTGGGGCCCACCCCAGAATCCCGAAACCGAACAAACGGAGAACACCACGACGTTCCCCTCAGAAAAACACACGGGATTGACTACTCAATCACCCAAAATGGCCACCCAGTGAAAAAGGTACTATTCACCGTAGCCCGGTCGGGTGGGACCCACAACACATCTCCGAAAGAGGTCTGGTGGACTGCGCCATCGCGATGCTCTCGGAAAAACACGTCGAAAGCACTACTCGCTTGAGTAGAACGGGTATCCGGAGAAAAAGATGCGTTCCGGCGCACCACACACGAGCGGCGCCACGTGAGACCCGCATCCCGATCCCGAAACTCAATGAACGGATCGCACCGTTGCGATCCTCTCGAAAAAGTACAAGAAATGGACTATTCACTTGTCCAAAACAGTTGCCCGGTGATAAAGCTGGAAAACACCGTCAGCTCCCGAAACGGCCCTCCCGGGGCCCGCACCATCGTGCGAAATCACAGCGGGCAGACTGCGCCAACGCGTTGCCCTCGGAAAAACACCCAACATCGACTTCTCGCACGCCCCGAACGGACGTCCGAGGAAAAAGTCGTGAAACGCTGCACACAGCTCAAGAGACGGGCCATGGGGCCCACGCCTCAACTCCAGCCTCAACGCCTGGAACCACACTGGAAACCTCTGCCTTAGTGCCAAGGTCACAACGCCGCTGACGGCGCTCAAAACGGACGTCGGACGCGTCCGCACCGTCCAAAACAAGATCCGCCGACGAACCGACAAATCCCCCGACATATGTGTCGCGCCACCGAGGCCCCTCATTTCTGGAATTAAAAATTCCTGAAACCACCTCAAAGCATTCCCCTCGCCGCAAGGTCCGCGCTGCCACTGACGGCGCACAAAACGGACGCCCGTAGCCCGAAATACGGGTGTCCGAAGGCTGAGGGCAAAGCCCCTTGGGCCGGACCGGCCCGGTCCGCACAGCCGGCCCGCGGCTTAGCCGCAGGTCCGGTTCACCCCGCCCCGGCCAGCTTGGCCGCGGCTTGCTCCAGCCGACCGGCTGCCTCGCGGCCGGTTGATCCCTCACAGCGACCCGCGTCTTGCGGGTCGCGGTCGACGCACGGGGCCGTGTGCTTCGCGGCCCCCGTCTCATCCGCCTGCCGGCGCCCGCGGCCGGCGCCGCGGCCGGCTCCCGGCAGCCGCCGATGAAGGCTGTCGCCGCCTCCCGGCAAGCGCCGCCGCTGCCTCCGAAGCCCCGGCCGACCGCCCTGCTGCGCCGCGCTCCGCCCCGCGCCGCCGCCGTCTGCCGCCTTCGGCCCTCGCCGGAAACCGGCCTCACGGCTGGAAAATTCCAAGGACCACCGGGAACGATCCAGTGGTCGAAAATTTGATCCGAATAGCTTTTCGGAAACCTCGGGACGAGACCTATGCATCTACGGGATTTGTTCGACGATCCATTGGTGCGATTTAGCATAAAAGGGGATTAAAACGGGGAAGGGGAGGAAAACTCAAATCCGCCTACCTCGTTGGGCTTCGCCCGTCGCTTCCCGCGTGATCCGCCCCGCGTCGTTGCCTTGCCGGAGTTGCCTCGCCGGAGCTCACCGGAGCTCGCCTCAGCGAAGCTCGCCGGAATGGAGGAGGGAAGGGGAGAGGGTGAAGAAGAAGAAGAAGAAGGAAGGGGGGGGGGGGGGGTTAAGTATTAATCACTTAAACGCCCGCCCGCCAGCCCCGAACCCGATCTCCCGACGGGGTCGGGATTTAGCCTCCCCTAGGATAAGAACCACGCTCCGAGAGCAACGAAGGTCTTAGAATTTTATTCCAAGACCCCATTCAAAAGTTACTAAACTTAGCACCTGAGGCTGCCAAATTACGAAAACGCCCATGGGGCCCAGTTTTCACAAAAAGCCCGCGCCCGCGAAAATTATACCCCTCCTAGGGTAAACGACACGCTCCGAACTCAACGGTGCTCTCGCTTTTCCGATCCGTGCCACCATTCAAAAGATACTAGCGTTTCTCCATTAAACGAATTAATTAATTAATTAATTTATCCGTTTAACCTTCCGAAAGCGAGCGAGGGGTCCAAACATCGCGCACCGACAGGTTTTATGTCGCTCCTAGGGTAAACACCCCATTCCAGACCCATCCGTACACTCGAATCCCTGATCCGGATCACCGTTTAGGAGTTATCTCATTTATTTATCATTTCCAGTGTGAACGCACTGAAAATTTAATTTCGGCCACTCCGGGGCTCGGAATCGCATGCCGTCTGAAGGCGCTGCTCTGGAATATCATCAAGAATATTCCAAAGTCCTTCGCAGCAAAAAATGGGTTCTTAAATCATTCCCTCCTTCAAGCTTTTCGTCCTCGAAAAGCAAAACTAGGGAGCAACACAGGGTACTAAGCCCGCACCTGGCTTTCCCATACCCCGAAGAACCCACGCACAGCTCTGCGTCACCGCACACAGACCAAGGGATTGATCTGTCCACGCGAGGTTGGCCCTTGCCGACGTCGTGAACCCACTCCAGACTTTGGGGTTAGGGCAAGGCGGTAGTTTACCTCGCCATCCCTTTGCACGGTCTCAAACGGCCCGAAGGCCCTCAGGGGTAGCTCACCTCCCCGGTCAAACCTCTACATCACACGCCGCGACTGGAATCACCACCCGCACCTGGAACAAGGCCCGGTGATTCCCTCCTTCAGAATATTCATATGGTGAAACACCCAAGGATATCTGGTCATGCCAGAGGTTCCACAGCTGATGCCCTCCTACACGCTCAACAGGCGAAGGAGCCAAGACCATAGACTAAAGGAAAAGGTCTCACGCCTTTTTCCTTACCACCACAGGGTTACACCCGACGCCCTGCATCACCCTGGTAACACCTCAAACAAAAATCATGGAGAAAATACTTTCACACACAGATCCTAAAAATTCTACTGTAAGAAGTAGAAGAGTCGCATGGGGTACCTCTCACCATCCCATGCTCTGCAGGATCGTAGACATCCAAAGATCGCGGCTACCCGCGGTCCCAACCGTCAGCTCCCGGAGCCTAACGTGAACCACCGAGTGGTGATGGGGAGATCTTGTAAAGTCATCCCCCTATACCAGCTCCTCCTGCTCCTCTCCTAGCACCACCTCTCTGGCCACTATTCTGATCACGGCGATGCCGCTGCCGTGGTGGTGCGCCTGCTGTCTACCCGATGCTCCCAGCAACTCGGGTCGGGCAGTCTCGTGCCAAGTGACCTCGCCCGTCACAAGCATAGCACCGGTGCTCTCTGGGCTGCCCTGGAACCCTCCGGCGCCACTGTGGTACATGACCACGGCCTGAGATCCACTCACGGAAGGGCATCCTCGGTTGAGGCCCTACGCCTTTTCTCCACAGTGGTATACGACCACATCTCTGAAACCGGCAGTGGGAAGGAAACCTGCATCGAGGTCCTGTCCTCTGGCGCCTGCTAGCTACGGCAGACATCCCGGCTCCGTCGCGCCCACTGCCACTACCAACCGCAAAATATGACAGGAAGCCCTCTGTCACTAGCGCCTGCTCTAGCACCCCAGCATACGTGGAAATGCCCAAGGGTACTCTGACAACATGAATCTCTCGGCGGAGACCCTGCTCAAACTTCCGTGCTCAGAAGTTGTTGTCATGGACCAAGTCCGGGTAAAAGCGTGCACGGTCTGCAAAACTAGCCGCGTACTCGGCCACCGTCATCCCTCCCTGCTGAAACTGCATGAGCTCCTGAATCCAAACGGAGCGCAAGAAGGAGGGAAAAAACTCCTCACGGGGCAACAACTGAAAGTCGCCCCAACGAAAGCGACGACTCGTCAAGAAACTGAGTCACCAGACTCCACCAACGCCGAGCTGCTCTACGAAAAAGGGTGGCTGCCAAAGCCACTCTCTGATCTGTCGGTGTCTGCACAAGCCTGAAAAGGAAAACCACTGCCTCTAGCCAACCCTCTACTACCTGAGGGTCTGGCTCACCACTGAACCTCAGCGGTCTCTGCCGCTGGAACTCACGGAGCGCGCTCAACCTGCGCTCAAGCTCAGCCTGCTCTGCTGAAACTACCTACTACTCAACAGGTGGGGGTGCTGCTACTGGCCCACCCAGAGAAAGGGCTTGCATGATGGGTTCTGGACTGAGGCCTCGTAGCTCACATGGTCGTCGTCACGTACCCAAAACCGGTATCCTAGCTGGATTTCCTCATGGAGACATCCTGAATATTATCAAGGAGTGCCGCGGTCAGATGAGCATATATGTATATAACACAACAACAACGATGGGGAGCTGACTCAAGAAGGACAGTCAAAGACTCGGTCCTATGTGATGCACAAACCAATTTCCCTACAACGAGTGTCTCAGCATGCCAAGTAGAAAAGCGGGTTATCAAGGTCCTGGTGAATGGATACGTCGGCCGCCGCACCATCACTGGACTCCCTGGCCCGAGAGCCACTCTTGAGACACGTTAACACTATTGCCCTATATCCCAACCAATTCCTCTTTTAGGGATGTCTGCACAACGTCCCAAGGAACGAACCACCTCTGATACCACTTTGTCACGACCCGACCCTACCCGGGCTCGAGCCGCAACTACCCCAAGCCCGCCTCCATAGGCTAGGGGCTGGCAACCAGCGCCGAAGGTACAATAACTCGGGGAGGCCTTTGCCTAAGCACCTGTACACACACACGCAGCAAACTCAATGCAAAAGTGCAGAGTAAAAAGGAGAAGTAAAGGGAAACTGCTATAAATATAACCCACAAAGTGCATCGACCTCTACAAGTACAAAGTACAAACTGAAAAGAAAAGGGGAAAAACACGCGCCCAACCAAAAAGTGCCACAACCCGGCAACAGGTAAACAAAAGAAACTGCTGACGGGTCTTCCACCTAGAACCCGGCCACGACCACCACACGTGGTCCAAGCTCCCAAGCTCCTACGCTCTAATGAAGTCACGCTCCACCTGTCCGTCGTCTGCAAGGACACACCATGTTCGGGAAAAGCCCAAGTAGGGGTGAGTATAAAAATACTTAGTAGGATACCCCGAAGGCTCGAGGGAGCAACAAAGGAGGTACTGAAGGGTGAGCAGTAGAGCGAACAAGGAATATGAAGGAGTACAACAAGGAGTGCGGTAAAGAGTCAAGATCAACCCAACAAGAGGAAAGAAGGTAGACTCATCCAGACACAAGGAGCTGGAAACGGTGAGAAGATGAACTTCTCGTCGAGTCTTCGCTACTTATAGTAGGAGAGTAGACTCGTCCAACCGTGAGAAGCTAGACACGGAAATCACGTGGCATACCCCGTGCGTCTTCGCCTCTCCTGGAAGGAGAGTAGCCAAACCCAAGAAGTGGGTGCCGGAAACAAGGTATATACATATCTTTATGCTCAAAAAGAAGCCCGAACAACGTCGTAAGGGGATCTCTGTCCCGTAGCTCAGCCCAAGAAAATGAGTCGCCAACAGTCCCACACATAACCCATCATCGTCTCCCAACAACCCGCACGTCTGCCCTGAACTGCAAGCCAAGGGGCTCTGTCACCGCACCTTGATACTATCCGCTTTGGGCGGCACTGACTCGCCCGCACAGTTTTTGATCGCGTCACAAGAAAGCGTCTCGGTGGGGAAAGCACCCCTCGAACTTGAGAGTTCTAGGGAAAGTCAAACCACACCTCATCACTGCCCTGCAGTCGAGAGGTCTCCTCAAAGTCCAAGATGTTCCATCACCGATCCGTACAACCAAGGGTCCTGCTCCGGTAAACACGGAGGAAAAGCCACAGACTAGCCTGGTGGAAAGGACTGAGTCTGGAATACTAACAGGTGTCCCACTGCCCAGCCCTACTGGAGGATAATTCATAACCAAAAATCGGGTGACCCACTGCCCAGCCCTGCTGAAGGGTAAACCATAATAAGATACTGGGTGACCCACTACCCAGCCCTGCTGGAGGGTAAACCATAATCAGATATCGGGTGACCCACTGCCAAGCCCTACTGGAGGGTAAATCCTAATACATCATCAGGCGACCCACTGCCCAGCCCCGCTGGAGGGTAAACCAAATTACATAATCAGGCGACCCACTGCCTAGCCCCGCTGGAGGGTAGACCTGGAATAAGTCGACAGGCGACCCACTGCCCAGCCTTGCTAGAGGGTAGACCTGGAACTAGACGACGAGCGACTCACTGCCCAGCCCTGCTGGAGGGTAGACCCTAAGTGGTCGTCGGGTGACCCACTGCCCAGTCCCTACTGGAGGGTAGACCCTAGTAGCGTCAGGTGACTCACTGCCCAGTCTCTGCTGGAGGGTAGACCCTAATAGCATCGGGTGACCCACTGCCCAGTCTCTACTGGAGGGTAAACCCTAGAAGTCGATGAGTAACCCACTGCCCAGCCCCGCTGGAGGGTAAAACTCAGAACTGCTTTGGCCATCTCCACAGGAGGGTGCAACACTGGCCAATCGAGCACGGAGTGGGTATCACGCAGCCACCCAACTCCAGAAAAACTCTCCCAAAAGAGTTTCAGCGCCTGTTCCATCACGGGGTTCCACTATCACCGCTACTGGCCGATCCATCGAGAATGAAACCAGGGGAGACCACTCAACCCTGCTAGTCCGCAAACGAGCACTGAGCCTGGGGAAAAACTCCACCCTGCTAGTCAAACAAACACACGGAGGGACCCTCTACGCCGCGAGAGGTCCAAGTACGCAAAGCAGAACCCGTCACGCACGTGGGGCCCACACAACATGTGGCCCCATCTCAACCCCAACTGAGCGCACAACCATCCTCAGGTACAAACAACCACACATACCTCCAAGCGCTCCCGTATACTCCTGGAGTATACCTCATTCCAGCCCAAAGGCTATCGTGCACACGACACCCAACGTCAACGCGAAGGCGTGATGTAACAACTCCACCTCAAAGGCCTAGACACGACCATCCACATCTCGTGAAACATTTACGTCACTCTCCCAAGAGTGCGCGATCACACGCCAAGGGTCCTCTACAGACAAAGTAGGGCGGACCACCATTGGATCACCTTCCATGCTCCACATTCAACAAGATCACGCAAGAGGCTGCGCACAACCAAACGAATTGCACTGTTGTAATCCTTTCGGAAAAAAACCCGAGTTAGACTACTCACTCGCCCGAAATGGTCAACAGGTGGAAAAGGTACTATTCACCGTGACCAAACCCGTGTGGGGCCCACCCCATAATCCCTAAACTGAACAAACGGAGCACACCACGGCGTTCCCCTTAGAAAAACACACGGGATTGACTACTCAATCACCCAAAATAGACACCTGGTGAAAAAGGTACTATTCACCGTAGCCCGGTCGGGTGGGACCCACAACACATCTCCGAAAGAGGTCGGGCGGACTGCGCCATCACGATGCTCTCGGAAAATCACGTTGAAAGTACTACTCGCTCGAGTAGAACGGGTATCCGGAGAAAAAGATGCGTTCCGGCGCACCACACATGAGCGGCGCCACGTGGGACCCGCATCCCAGTCCCGAAACACAACGAATGGATCGCACCGTTGCGATCCTCTCGAAAAAGTACACGAAATGGACTATTCACTTGTCCAAAACGGTCACCCGATGATATAGCTGGAAAACACCGTCAGCTCCCGAAACGGCCCTCGCGGGGCCCGCACCATCGTGCGGAATCACAGCGGGCAGACTACGCCAACGCTTTGCCCTCGGAAAAACACCCAACATTGGCTGCTCGCACGCCCCGAACGGACGTCCGAGGAAAAAGTCGTGAAACGCTGCACGCAGCTCAAGAGACGAGCCGTGGGGCCCATGCCTCAACTCCAGCCTCAATGCCTGGAATTGCACTAAAAACCTCCGCCTCAGTGCCAGGGTCACAACGCCGCTGACGGCGCTCAAAACGGACGTCGGACGCATCCGCGCCGTCCAAAAGAAGATCCGCCGACGAACCGACAAATCCCCCGACATACGTGTCGCGCCACCGAGGCCCCTCATTTCGGGAATTAAAAATTCCCGAAACCACCTCAAAGCATTCCCCTCGCCGCAAGGTCCACGCTGCCGCTGACGGCGCGCAAAACGGACGCCCGTAGCCCGAAATACGGGCGTCCGAAGGCTGAGAGCAAAGCCCCTTGGGCCGGACCGGCTCGGGCCGGCCGGTCCGCCCTGCTTGGGCCAGACCGGCTCGGGCCGGCCGGTCCGCCCTGCTTGGGCCGGCCCGCGCCGGCCGGCCCGGTCCGCACAGCCGGCCCACGGCTTAGCCGCGGGTCTGGTTCACCCCGCCGCGGCCAGCTTGGCCGCGGCTTGCTCCAGCTGACCGGCCGCCTCGCGGCCGGTTGATCCCCCACAGCGACCCGCGTCTTGCGGGTCACGGTCGACGCACGGGGCCGCACGCTTCGCGGCCCCCGTCTCCTCCGCCTGCCGGCACCCGCGGCCGGCGCCGCGGCCGGCTTCCGAAAGCCGCCGCCGAAGGCTGTCGCCACCTCCCGGCAAGCGCCGCCGCCGCCTCCGCAGCCCCGGCCGACCGCCCTGCTGCACCGCGCTCCGCCCCGCGCCGCCGCCGTCTGCCGCCTTCGGCCCTCACCGGAAACCGGCCTCACGGCCGGAAAATTCCAAGGACCACCGGGAACGATCCGGTGGTCAAAAATTTGATCCTGATAGCTTTCCGAAAACCTCAGGACATGACCTACGCATCTACGGGCTTTGTTCGACGATCCATTGGTGCGATTGAGCATAAAAGGGGATTAAAACGGGGAAGGGGAGGAAAACTCAAATCCGCCTACCTCGTCGGGCTTCGCCCGGCGCTTCCTGCGTGATCCGCTCCGCGTCGTTGCCTCTCCGGAGTTGGCTCGCCGGAGCTCGCATCACCGGAGCTCACCGGAATGGAGGAGGGAAGGGGAGAGGGTGAAGAAGACGAAGATGGAAGGTGGGGGGGGGGGAGGGTGTTTAAGTATTAATCACTTAAACGCCCGCCCGATAGCCCCGAACCCGAACTCCCGACGGGGTCGGGATTTAGCCTCCCCTAGGCTAACAACCACGCTCTGAGCGCAACGGAAGTCTCGGAATTTTATTCCGAGACCCCGTTCAAAAGTTACTAAACTTAGCACCCGAGGCCGCCAAATTACGAAAACACCCCTGCGGCCCATTTTTCACAAACAGCCCGCGCCCGCGAAACTTATACCCCTCCTAGGGTAAAAAGCACGCTCCGAACTCAATGGTGCTTTCGGTTTTCCGATCCGAGCCACCGTTCAAAAGATACTTGCGTTTCTCCATTAAACGAATAAATAAATTAATTAATTTATCCGTTTATCCTTCCGAAAGCGAGCGAGGGGTCCAAACATCCCCGCGCCGACAAGTTTTATGTCTCTCCTAGGGTAAACACCCCATTCCGGACCCATCCGTACATTCGGATCTCTGATGCGGATCACCGTTTAGGAGTTATCTTATTTATTTAGCATTTTTAGTGTGAACGCACTGAAAATTTAATTCCGGCCACTCCAGGGCTCGGAATCGCATGCCGTCTGAAGGCGCTGCTCTGGAATATCATCAAGAATATTCCAAATTCCTTCAAAACAAAAACTAGGTTCTTAGAATACATCCATTAAATAATAACCTACTGAGAATGAATTCTTTGATAATTTAGTATATATACATCCATTAAATATATTCATCATTATCCCTCTAATGGGTGTTTATTTTTTTATCAACACATTAATTCTCATGTGTACATGAATCAATATCTTTCATTATAATTGATCCTAGATAGCCTAAACCATTATGTCATATCTTTAAAGAGATAGGATTAGTAAACCCTTTTTTTTTCCATTTTTGATTTGATTTTACATAAAAAATTATTTATAATCACTCTATGAATTCTTGTTAAATATCAATGTACATATTTTATCTAATATATCCATATTATATTCGTTTTAAGGAATACCATTGATATATCTTATCGAGAGTTCAAATATAAAAAATCATTAAGAATTTATATTACTATATGGCTATATATTTACTTTTATAGAGATTTTAATTGATTTTCTCGACTTGTAAATATGCTCACATGAGCATATACAAACTCATATATGATTTCTTTTGAAGCATTTAATGAAAATAATATTTATAAATATTTTTCTTCAAGATCGATGTATATAAGATCCTCTAGATCTTCCATTATGCATCCTCATATTTTTAAATATATTTTTAATTTTTTTGGTTTATTAATTCATAATATATTCATAATGAGTTATGCCCATCACCAAATGGATTATTGTATATTTTGGAAATTTTTCCCCAAATATTATTTTACAATACAACTACTTAGGAGCGGAGCCCCCACATATTTTAAAGTTGGACAATTTGGAAGAGAGAAACAATGTGGAAGAATATTATTCATTCACAACACACACCTCATCAATAACACTCTAATAATTTATTATTTTTTTCAAATAAATTTATTTTATTCGATACCATGCGTTACACACAACTTGGAGTTTAAACGGACTATGATATACTATTATTATAACATATTTGTTAAATTGGAGAGTATGAATATTTATAACTAAATTATAAAAATTATATGGTATAAACATGTATAAAAAAATTCACTGGTTACCAATTGATTAAAAATTAAAATTAAAATAATTATTTGAAAGTAAAAGAATTTTTTTTCTTAAAAACTGTTTTTATGAACACAATGTGGTTTTATCTTAATAAATTGAATGAATAATTATTAGTGAATTATTTTTATGAAATTTATGTCTTATATATTCAATTAAATGTTATATTATTCGTCTAATATTTTTTCTTGGAATGAGATAGTAATAAATTCAGCTTTATGCTTATAATTTGTTTTTTTAAAAGCAGTTCCTTCGTGTTTTGCACACTTATTTTAAAATTAAAATTTTATAATTTTTGGAAATTTATTTTAAAAGATGAACTTTATTTTTTCAATAAAAATTTCAAAATTATCTTAGAGTTAATTTTTAAGAATTTTATGAAAGGATTAATTTTTCGATGAATAGTGCAAATATTAATTTTTATTGATAACTTCATTTTCATTTAAAGCATTTAAAAAATTACATTTTTTTATAATTTTTTTAAAAGTAATATTAGTTAAGCGATATTATTATTAATCCAATTTAGGTTATTGTAATGAATTTTATATTGAATTTTGATATAAAAACTTTATGTACTTGAGAAAAATTTTAATTTGGAAAACTACATTGGCATCGCATTTGCGGGTTTAATTTTATATTAAACTATGTCACTTATGTGAATTGAATTTGGTAAAATGGATTCCAGATTTGGAATCATCATAATTAAAATTAGGTAATATGGTCAAATTAATTTTTTTTCACAATGATTAGTAAAAACAATAGAAATTAATTACCGTAGTTAAGGTTAATACTGGGTTTTGCGCGTTATATGCGCCCGTGTTAAGATTAATTTTATACACACATATAAATTTTATTTGATAAATTTTATTTAATATTTAACATAAGTGGGTCCAAATTACCTAATAAATTTCCTAGGTAAATAAATTAAAAAACTAGTTACTATTGTAACAACCCATATTTTTGTGCCAAGGTAAATTTCTAAAGGAATTTTAATTTTAGTGTTTAGTGGACGGGCTGTTCTTTAAACCAAGATTTAGAATGAAATTATTAGAGTTGTGACACTTCAATATGTTGTTTTTAGATTTTTTTGAAGTCCTGAAAGGTTCCTTAGGTGCTTTGTTGAGTTTCGAGAGCACCGAGCTTCCAAATCTCAAGTTTTGGGTGGTTTGATAGAGGCATGCAGTTTGTCTAAAACCATGTGGCCCCCAGTAGAAAATTGTGTGGCCTATTCAGAGGAGAAGATGTGAAGCACATGGGCTACACATAGTTTACCTAAACCTCATGCCTAGCCCACACGGTTAGTTCCACTTAGGCATTACCTAAGTTGTATTCATCCCATGTTTGGCGCATGGTTAGGAGAAATGTGTGGCACAACCATGCGAGGTGGGTTTCCTTGAAAGGTGAAGCCACATGATTGGCTAATGATTTGGCCAAACCATGCAGACAAACCATACGACCCAGTTTGTAATGGTAAAATGACTATTTTTCCATTAATAAAACTTTATGTTTCTTTTCTTCTCCTCCTATAACCACGTGAGGCTCTCCTTGGCATCATGGGGTTCTTCCTCCAAGCCTAATATGGGATTCTTGATATCTCCTCCATCCATTATCCAATTAAAGTGCCATCATAATCTATGGATTTTCATCGGTAAGATCTCAATTCATTTTTAACATTTCTCTCTTTAATCTTCTCTTAACAAATTTATTGAGGTGCAAGATCATTTTCCCTATTTTTAGGAGGGATGTATATTTCTTAAATTTATTCCAAACCAAACCAAATAAGACATCAATATTGGATGAGTGGAACATCCTAAGAATGAGGTAGGTTATCTATAAATTTTCTTTAATTTTCCATCATTTTATAAATAGCGTATTCGCATTTCACGCCATCCTTTTCCATGCATTTCCTTAAAAACTATTTCTTCAATATAAATTGTTATACACACAGTGATTTACACCCGTTGATCATTTTTTGGTAAATAGAGGAAGATATCCCTGATTTCAGACACCCCATGGGTGTTCCAGTTTAAATTATCCCTTTGTAATTGAATTAATTAGTGCCCATAACACCTTCTAATCATTTAACTTGGCTTATAAATGAAATTTCCCCATTTTGGAAATTATATAATTTATTAAGGCACCTCTTAAGTGCCATGTTGATTCATATTTTTTTCTATATGTGGTATATTCCTAAAATTATCCAATATTGTGAATTGGGTTATGATTCTTAAATTTAATGTTTAATTGTGATAAATTATTTGTTTAAGAAACAATGTCATGTTTTTGTTATAAAACCCCTTAGATGAGGTGCACTATCTTCTAAACTAAAAAGTAGAGTTTGGATATTTAGATCTTGCTCATACTTATGGCATCAGTGTTTCCTTATGTTTTTTCTATGGTTAGTTATGTGGCATGTTTGGGTCTTGAACCTTATTAGTGTTATAAAATAGATTTTCCCTCTTTTATTTAAATGTTTGTTTAAACCAATGAACCTTTTAAGTGAATGGATTGGCCACTACTATCTAAATAACTAAACCAAGATCCTCTAAAGGGATTTTCTTGCTTAATGAAAGGTATTTCCCATGTAGGAAATTTTCTAATTTGACCATGGTACCCTCTATGTACCCTTTGGGTCTTGTAATTGAATTACCATGTTTTGTTAGTTAAATGGAATGGATTGTCATGATGGTTTGACTTCTTTGAATGATATAAATGGGTTATTTGAAATGAAATTGAATTAGGTGGACCGAAAAATATTCTTGTAATAATTAATTAAGAATAGTTTATGTGAATTTAATCAAATTACTTGAATTGAATAAAGCATAAATGATGGAAAGGCCACTCCGTGCAGTGCATGATTAAGTAATTTCTTATTATAAATTTCTATAATTGAAATTACCTTAGTTATTAATGATTTTATTAAATTTAAAGCATGAGAAGTATTGAATTATGGATTTGGTTACAAATACAATTACTCCTTGATATAGGCAGTGGAATGATGGTAAGGGTTTTGTTGAGAATAGCGGTATATCTTGAGTTATGGAATCTCATACCATTGATATGATATGGAATGTTTGAATGGAACACCTTGTCCCTTATTGAGTGCTGGCATGGTGGTGCACTCACTACTATTCGAGTGTTGACATAAAAACACACTTACTATCTCAAGTGATGAGAAAGACATCTCCCACTCATTATGAGATAGAGGGAATGGACCCTTTTGCTTAAGATTATAGGCTCATTCATATTGGTTATGGATGATTGAGTTACGCCCCGGTCTAACCGGCACCTAGTATTATTGGTATACGACCACATATATCCGTACATACTTGGTTCATATAGATGGATGAAAAATATAACTAATATATATATATATATATAATCATTAATATATATATATATATATATATAGTTACTAGTCAGAAATCTCTTTTTATACATGAGATGAAGTAGGTAGAGCCACCAAGTGTCCTTAAAGAATCTGAGTGGGTTGTATGTTATTTATTTATTCAGTTATTTATTTATTTATATTAACTACACAATGTTTTACTTATATTCATGAACTGTATTCAGTTATAGACATCATGGGTGGTAACCTATTGGGATTTATATCTCACACCGTGCTCAGACCTCCATTGCCCTAGGGCGTTTGAGTAGACCTTATGTTTGAAGGAACATGGACTCTTTCTTGTGGATGTTTGCTTGTACCTAAGAGTTAGGACCACATGACTGAGTTAGATATCATGATACTTATGGAGTTCACCTTTGGGGATTTTTATTACATTCATTTATTCATGTACTAGCTTGTATCTTATAGTATGTAGTTTTAGATTATGTATTATCATCAGGACATGCTTGCATTATCATAAATTAACATTGGCCATCATTTGTATTTAGTTTATATCATTATTACATTTCTCTATATTTAGTTTATTATTACTTATAATATTTTATATTATTTATTTCCTAATACACCGTTGTGATACACTGGTCGTGAGGGTATAGTATCCCCACCATTACCACCTTAGACCCTCACTGGTAGTCGACAACCTATGGTCTATGTGGAGGTGTGCTTGAGGCCATGTAACCCATTGGTCTGACTACCATCTTAGTTGTTAGTCTGGTCAGGATATCAAAAAGTAGCATCAGAGCCTTTATTTTCCTTTATCTTACTATTTTGGGCTGGTAGACTTGAGACTATGAATGTGTCAACACTTATTAAATAGCCACGCTTGGGAGTGATCAACCCTTGTATGGGGAAATGACCAAGTGGTCAGGGATGGGATTGAAGTTTATGTTTTTTGCAGTTATAGTTGATTATTATTTTACCTTGAGTGATTGGTAGACTTTTACTACTTACTGGTTTATGGGATTTATTGTATTTTACCCTTGGATTGGTATGTAAAGGATAAAGCATTGCATGCATCATATTAGGCACATTGAAAATTCACATGTCATGCATATGCCATGCTATGTAGTTTCATTTATAGGATGCCTGCTGGTTCTAATTATGTGCATTGAGTGTATTCTATGCTTTTGTTTTATTTATCATTCCTACTTATATAACATGTTGGGTGATTTTTTTATCATGTTAATCTACTTCTATGATTAGGTGATTATATTCCATGCTGCCTATTTATTTAGCACGTCTTGCCTAAGTATCACGTTTCTATGCTCTTTTGCATGCTCCATTGTGTTTACTACTTGTAATAACATGCTATTTATATTTTGATATTTGTAAATGGTTTCATGGTATGAATTTATTTGTTTCAATTAAAAGGGAACTAGTTTTTAGTTGTAAGGCGTATATGAATCTTATAATTGAGAAAAGGTAACCTGTATACTTGAACCATCTTTTTGAGTTTTGTATGTATACATATGAACTATTGTTAAAAAATGATTCTAAAGTTAAAATGATAAAGAGAATTAGTTTTGGTTAAATGGGAGCTAGACTATGGTTTATAAAGTGTATGGGTGCTTTATAGGCTGGGGAATGGCAAACCATATAACCAAACCATGATACATGACCATATGAAATATTTTGAAAATGATAAATGTAAAATCTATTTAATTTGATCAGAAATGACATGGTTGACTCTATAAAGGGTGGTGAATCTATCACACGTGCATAGAGATCATGTGATTGACTTCTAAAATGAACAATTGGACACATGTAGGTCAGTTGGGGCATGTTCCTCATGAGATAACCTTCTATGGGTGTTTTAAACTTCAATAGTTTAGAAAATACTATTGGGTTGCATTCTAATAAACCCATGCTGACTTATTGGGACCCTCATAGATCACCTTATCTATTTCCAAGTGATTTAATTTTATAAATGGTACTTGATTTTTTTTTGGAATATTTGAAATATTTAAAGATTGAATATAAATCAATGTAATGAATTTAAATGGAACCTTGGGTGGTGTCCTTCATTTAAACCCTCATTTAATGGAAGATTAAACATTCATTTGTGCTACCTTGGAATACAATAGTAAGTGTTTTACATAGGATTTATCTTTTTAGAAATGTATTAAATGATAGTCGTAAGACTAGAGAAATCTGTTTTGTGTGACCTAGTTGTATGGTCTGCACTTATTCGTTTTTGAGGGGCTAGCCTGAGGTAGGTATTACCCTTAGATCTTAAATTTCTTGCTAGTTACTTGAGATTTCTATTATGTGGTTCCATTTGGGTGTCATTGTCCCTAGTATGACTCTTAGTTTTTAAATGACACCCTTGTTCAGATGGGTGTTAATGTTTTCCTTGGACTTAGTTACGAGCATGGGCATCGAGTAATGTTTTTTTAGTAGGCCACACATGCCCAAGGCATGGTCAGTGGCTTAGTATGTATCGCGACCCTTTCCTCTTTCCTTGGGAAACTTAGAAGGTTGTCAGTATGTTTTATAGTTGTATGAGATAATGTGACTTTGATTTAGTTCTCTATGTAGGCCATCTGATACTTGAATTCATAGGGAATATAACCCATGGATAGTATCGAGGGTGTTCCATATTGGTTCTATAATTTTGGGGTAGTATGTGTTAACTTACACAGTACCCGTCGGGTTGATAAATAATGTAATGAACCAATTGAGTTCGGTGAAATCCATGAGCCTTGGGCTATTGAGTATGGTCTCAGGTCATCTCTACAGTAGAGTGACCTGGGTGTTATTAAAGTAAATAAAGTTCTTCTCAATTATTGGGATGAAATTTAAAGAGGATTTAGTGTTTTGACACATCGATCAGGTTGGTTTTATCCCTTATGTCAAATGCTATGACATACGTGAGCATGGCTCAAAGGAGTGTCATGTGTGCGTCTAAGGTAAATCTGACCTAGTAAACTTGTGAGTGGTTGTTCTATCTCTTCTTTGATGACTAGGACACTTCTAATATGGGAGGAATCACATCAATTTTAGTGTACATGTATGTGCTTTCTCGGTAGAAAAAAATTTATGTGGTTGGATGTGTATGAAACCCATGAGAAACACCTTTGGTCTTGGATGGACTTTAGTGGTAAAGATTTAATGATCACAATACACCTTGGGTGGTAAAGGCTTGTTATCAGTTAATGGAGATGTAGCTGTAGGGTGAATATGATCTTCTTTCAAGGGGACGACCATTAGTGGTTTGACTGTTCTTATTTTATCTTTATTGGATCCTCTTAGTGTAATCTATTTAGATATGATAATGTCCCCAATTTTGAAATCATCCTCAATAAACTAAGAGAGAATCAGTATTACACCATGATATAGTTTTAAAATCTATTGGGCTTAATATGTTATCTCCATCAGAGTTACACACTGGATGTGTGGTTTTCTTAGAGGCTTGGTTAGTCATGAGTGATACCAAGATTATCGAGTATGAATTATTTGGACGTACTCTTGGACACCAACCATTTTCCTTTGACTTGAATGAAAGTAAGATATTGATATAGGCTCATTATATGATCTTATGTGGAAGTTTTGGATTAGTACCAATTTCTATCTTGTAATCTTGGAGTTTGGACTATCTTGGGTTTGTTCTTTGGACTACATTTTAATGAATCTGAGGTTATCATGGACATGTTTTTGGGATCTGAGGTTCTGTTTAAAGGGTGAGGATTCTAGTGGGATGGGTTTTCATTATGCTCTTGTTCATGCTAAGGCACAAAAGTTAAATTTTTCAGGATATTTTCTGATCAGGGAACGTCATCGGAGGTCAAGTACGAACTTCAATGAACATTATTTTTGTAAATTATATATGCCTCAGATGAACGAATTTTGGTTCTATTGTAATGTTCTGATAATATAATATGGGTGTTTGAGAATAGTAAGATGGAGTGGATCAAGTTGTTATTTTCTTTCTGATGTGTACGGTTTGAGGGATCCATTTTAAGAATGTTGCTAGGTTAAGGTGGTTGTATTGTAAGGGTTGGCAATGTCTTTCATGGAAATCTTGTGCAACAAGTTTAAGTTTGGTCGATTAGGATTTGACCGTTTCATTGAGGCAAGGTTTTTGATATGGATTTGGATAGAATTGGGTTTGTCCATTTAAATAAATCATTCCAGGAGCATCTCTATAGGGCTTAGCGCATGATTCAAAGACAATTCTGAGAGTGGAGGTGTCGTGGCTCGAAATTGGATCTTTTTTTTTGTTAAGTCCTATGGTGGGGAGAACCTTTGACAATATGTTTAATGAGACGATGAATTGATTGTGTCTCTAGCTAAATGGTCTTGGGTAAGCTCTGTTTTAGTGTTTCATTCAGAAAACAGGCATTGGATTAAGTTTTTATAGATTAAGTTTTGAATGATAAAGTTAATATTGGAGGTGCATTGGGACTTTGTTAATATGATGTGATTGTTTGAATGAGACTTCAAAAACCTTTTAGGTTGGGTAGTGTTTTTTTATTCCCGAAGGATTCTTAAGGACACGAATTTATAAGGCGAGGAGGTTTTAGCGAACCATTTTTTTGAGCCAAGGTAAATTTCTAAGGGAAATTTAATTTTAGCATTTAGTGGATGGGATGTTATTTAAATTGAGTTTTAGAATGAAATTAAAAGAGTTATAACAATTAAATGTGTTGTTTTTAGATGTGGTTGAAGTCCCGAAAGGTTCATTTTTTGTTCTATTGAGTTTTGGGAGTTTTGGACTCTGAAATATCAAGTTTTGGGTGGTTTTACAAAGGCGCACAATTTGTCTGAAACTGTGCGGGCCCCCGAAAGCAAACTGTGTGGCCTGTTCATATGAGCAGATATAAAGAGCACAAGCTGTGCATAGTTTACCTAAACCATGATATTATCTCACATGGTTTGTGCCACATAGGATATAAAATGATTTTTTTTACCTTAATGAAACTTTAAGTTTCCTTTCTTTCTTATCTTCTCCTCCTTTAGCTGCATGAGGCTCTCCTTGGTGACATTGAGTTCCTCCCCAAGCCTAATCTAAGATTCTAGATATCTCCTCTATCTGTCACCCGATTCGAGCATCGTTGGTCTCTATGGATCCACATCAATAATCCCTCAATTCATTTTTAACCTTTCTATGTTTAATATTCTCTCAAAATATTTATCAAGGTGAAAGATCATTTGCCTTATTTTAAGGATGGATGTCCGTTTCTTATATTTTTTTCCAAATCAGACCAAGTCATACCTCAATATTTGATGAGTGGAATGTCTTAAGTATGAGGTAGGTGGTCTATAAATTTTTCCTTAATTTTCTATCATATTATAAATTTCGCCGTTGCACCACATGTCGACCTTTTATATGAATTTGCATAAAAATTATTTCTTCAATATAAATTGTTATATGCCCCATGATTTTCACCCATTGAGCATTTTTAAGTAAATAGAAGAAGATATCCTTGATCACAGACACCCCATGGGTATGCCAGTTTAAATTTTCCATTTATAATTGAATTAATTAATGCCTGGAACACCTTATAAGCATTAATATTGACTTATTAATGTAATTTACCCTTATTAATAATTACCTAATTGATTAAGGAACCTCCTAAGTTCCATGTTGATTCATGTATTTATTTTCCTTATGTGGTAGCTTCATAAAATGATCCTTTAAGGTTAATTGGGTTATGATTCTTAAATGTGATGTTTAATTGTGATAAATGATTTGTTTTAGAAACAATGTCACGTTTTTATAATAAAACCCCTCAGATGAGGTACAATATCTTCTAAACTAAAAAGTAAATTTTGGTTATTTAGATATTTCTTGGCCTTATGGTATTGGGTTTTCCTTATATTTTTTATATGGTTAGTTATGTGGCATGTTTGGGTTTTGACCCTTATTAGTGTTATAAAATGGAGTTTCCCTCTTTTATTTAAATTTTTCTTTAAACCAATGAACCTTATAAGTGCAAGGATTGTCTAATACTTTCTAAATAACTAAAAGACCAAGCTCTTATGAAGGGATTGAATTTATTAATGAAAGGGGTTTCCCATGTAGGAAATTTCCTAATTTGACCATGGTACCCTCTAAGTACCCTTTGGACCTTGTAATTGAATTTTCATGTTTTGTTTAATTAAATGGAATGGATTTTCATGATGGTCTACCATCTTTGAATGATTTAAATGGGTTATTTAAAATGAAATTGAATTGGGTAGTATGACCATACCTCTTATTATAATTAAATAAGAACAATTTATGTGAATTGAATTAAATGAATTTAATGGAATGAAATGAATAGAGTTGTAAGTCCATGCCTTTTAGTGAATGCTTAAGTACATGCTTATTATAAATTACTATAATTGGAATTCCCTTAGTTATGAATAGTGTTATTAAATGTAAATCTTGAGAAGTATTTCCTCATGGGATTGATTAAAAATTTGACTATGACATGATATAGTCTGTGGAATGATGGTAAGGGTTCCATTGAGCATGGTGGTATCATGCTCCCTTACATAGGGTTTTGAGTCATAATATCTCACACCATTGATATGATGTGGATGGTGGGAATGTATCTCCTCACCCCTTGTTGTGTGTTGGCATGGAGGCATACACACTACTATTCAAGTGATTTCTTGAAGACACATTCACGTTCTTGAGTGATGACCATGGCATCTCCTACTCATTATGAGATATAGACATCATTTTTCTTGATATTATTGGATTATTTTGAATACTTATGGATGAATGAGTTATGGAATAGTCCAGCCATCACCTAGTATTCTAGGTATATGGACACTTACATCCTTACATACTTGGTTCATATAGGTGGATGAAATATATAACTAAACTTTATATAAAATCATTAATATATATAGTTACATGTCATACAGCTCTTTATGGCCACAATCCAAAGATGGAAGAGCCACTATGTTTCCTTCTAGAACCTGAGCGGGATAGTTGTTATTTATTTATTCAGTTATTTATTTATTCATATTACCTACACAATATTTGACTTATATTCATGGATTGGATTCAATTGTATATACTGTGGGTGGTAACCTACTGGGATATATATCTCACACTCTGCTCGAGCTACCTTTTCACTAGGGTACTTGAGTATACCTAATGGTTGTAGGACTATGAGATCTTTCTTGTGGATGTTTGGTTGTACCTATGAGTTAGGAGCACTAGACTGAGCTAGAGCTTAGGATGCTCAGGGAGTTCACTTTGTGGATTTTTATTACTTTCCTTTATCCATGTACTGCCTTGTATCTTGTAGCATACTACATATTTTTTGTTTTAGATTATGTATTATCATTAGGACAGGGATGAATTTTCATAAATTAGAAAAGAAATCATTTATATTCATTTTATATCATTTTTCTCTTCTCTTTCTTTTGTTTATCACTACTTATAATATTGTCTGTTGTTTATTTATTGATACAGTGCTACACTACTCTAATTATAAGGGTATAATAACCCCACTATCACCTCCTTAGACTATCACTACTAGTAGGATTCCTTTGGTGTATAGGGAGCTGAAATTTAGGCCATGTGACCCACTGGTCCGACTATCGTCGTAGTGGTCTGTCAGGTCGGGACTTCACAACTATGGTGGATACTAAAATGGTAAAAGTAAATAAACTAAGAGGTTAAGGAACAAAATATTCAAAATATGTGAGTTTTTTATGTGGTGGAGGTGTTGATTGAACATTTATTTCCTCCAATCCATTATTTATAAAATTTTTAGGCACTTGTATTGATAGTGTCTTCCTATTATTGGATAGTTTTTGATATTTACACAAATTCAACTCCTCCTCAATTATAAAAGGGAACCTCCTCCCCTAAATTATTCACATCTCATATGACATTTGGCTCAACTAAAACCTAATAAAATCTCTCATCAACATCCTTATTCATGCTATATAGATTTTGGTCTTCCCAAAATTCCAACCCTAGTTTTCTTAATAAGATATCCAAAGTAGGTTTTTCTAAGAGAAGGTAATTGTCTTCACTGAGATCATACATTTTGTACTTATTATTTTACCACCTTCATTCATGTCTTAAAAGGTTAAATATAATAAAACCATTGAAAACCATTAAATAATATGTTATTATATTTATGTAATAACTTATATCCATATCCCCTTCCATCAAATGGAAAACAAAATCGTCAATCATGTGTATGGTGGACTACCTCCTCACGAACTGAAGTAATTTGTTTTCCATCGCCACCTATCAGGATTAGATATAATGATGGATTTAAAGTATATATATATATATATATATGATATTCATGAAATTATTATACTCATGGAATTATATTATCACATCGACCTTCTTACCTGAAATCTATTGGAAATGATAACTTTACTCGTGCGTATGTGTGGACTATCGCCTCTATGAAGCGATGCGATTTGTTTTTCATTTTTTTGACATCGATAAAAATAAAGATAAATTTAATGAATATATATTATATATAATTTATAAAAATTATTTTTTAAAGGTGATTTAATAATTAATTTCCTCTTGTTTCATCCATCGAATAAATGGAAACAATGTTCACGTATACGTACGGTCTATCCTATCTATGAACAATGTAATCCATTTTTCTATCCCTGAATTTTATAAATGAATATAAAAATATATAATGAATATATATGATATTTTTATCATGATTAAAATCATTGAGGTTATTTAACCAATAATGAATTAAAAGGACCAAAACCACAGATCCGAAACATACATGGAAAAAGAAGCAGTTATCACATGGAATAGTGTTTTTAATTAAGAATTTCTAATAAACAGGTGGTAAAAGGTTATAAGTAAATCATATATGATATTATATGTATTATTATTTTTATGTAATGGATTCATAATAAACCTATATTTATTATATAATATGTTCAAATTCATACGAAGGAAGTTGAGATTTGAGGTAAGATATTTTTATCTCACTTTTAATTCTATGAGACACATGCCACATTCACCACTTGTTTCTTTTATGAAGTGTATATATTTCCAATTAATTTATTTTATTATGCTTAATATGAATTTTATTGGTATTTAAATACCTATATAAGTTTATTTCTTTCAAGGGTATTGCGATTCAAAAGTTACGAAAGTAGTAAGGGTTTTATGATATAATCTCATTATTTATCAGGATTGTTTATAATTATGATTTTGATGATAAAATATTATGATATAAATATCAATAAACTAATTAATTTTATTACCATATGATTATTTATAGATAATAAATGTTTTCCTCTAATTTTAATCTCTTTAAGAACAAAATATACCAAAAGAACATTTTTAAGGAAAAATGAATCTATCTCTCTTTGGTAAAAAATTCTTTATATTCCATGTCCATGTTTTCTAAGAATGTTTAAAAAATATTTTTTGTAGTCTTTAAATATTTCTTAAATTAATATTTACCCTTTTTTTTACTTTTTACCAATTTTTTTAAAAGTAATCTTCTTTTTTTTCTGATACTATGTGCTTATGAAGTTTTATCAAAAGTGTGTAAGGAGTATTTATTTTTACAAGTACAACATGAATGGTATTTCTGACATCATTATCACTCAATGATTTAAATATTACCTAACAAGTTTCCAAGTTTATTTTCAAAGAATTTTTTCTTTAATATTTGGTATTTATTTAAATTTTAATGAAGTGATTTCAAAATGGAAAGGTTATTTTTCTCAAGAATGTTTAAATGATCCTTTTATGGAATTTGTATTCATAAATGAAAATAAACCTTGGTGGTACTTATATTTTTATAAGTATATAATCCAATGGTACCATCCTTATTCTTTCTTTGGATGGTTTATAATTATGATGATGAGTTGTTTATGATACCTATTTATTTTCCATGGGTTATGCTAATATGGATTGATGAAACGTTTTTGAAAGCAAGTTTCTTAGCACAAGTTATAACATGATGATATGATAAAAATTTAATGAGTTTTGGCACACATATATATTGTTTTAATTACAGGACAGGTGGTCCTAGAATTATATATCCCTTTAAAACATTGGGTAAATATAGATAACTCATGAGTTAATTATGTTATACATGAACCCGATTTCAGGTTCAAAATGTTATGTGTGGACCTAGTTTCATGTCCATATGTTATGTTTGAACATGTTTTCATTTTCATTACCTTATGTGTGGACCTGGTATTATGTCTATAAGGTTATGTATGGACTTGTTTTCATGTCATATGGTTATGCGTGGACCTAGTTTCATTTCCATAAGGTTATGTGTTCACCTAGTTTCATGTCTATAAGGTTATGTGTGGACATGGTTTCATCTCCATAAGGTTATGCGTGGATCTAGTTTCATGTATATAATGTTATGTGTGGACCTAATTTCATGTCCATAAGGTTATGTGTGGACCAAGTTTTATGTCCATAAGATTATGCATGGACCTGGATTTTATGTTCATAAGTTTTTGTGAGGGACTGATTTCATGTCCTTAACTTTATAAGTGAACATGTTTTTATTTATAAAAGTTCATAATGTTATAATCTTATAGTATTTCCACATTACTATGTTTATGTTATTCTCTCATATCTTATGTTCATTGATTTCATTTATGATTCATGTCTTTTGAAATGATAAGATTTATTCCATGATTAAGGTTTATGATAAATGTTATTAAAGGTATTGTTTTCAAATGTTTAGTTCAAGTTATCATACCCTTATACTCATATTATAACTAAGTTAGCATTGATATCACCCTTGTTTTCCCTTATAGAGAATTTTATCTCACCCTTTCTTATGTTTTCTTTCCCCATGTTTTGAAAAAAGGTTTTAATTAGGAAGAGTAGTAAATTGAGAGATATTTTTGGGAGACAATGAATATATTTCATGAAATAATAATATTGTTTATCTAGTATACAAATACAATAAACCTATATGGTGTATGGGCGTGAATTTGTGAAATGTATTGAATAATCATCTAAAAAGATGTAATATTTATTTATGAAAATCCTAGTTCATTATATCATCACAATCAAAAATTATAAAATCATGTATTATTTACTACCAGAAGTGTGATGTTTTGAAAATGGTCAAGTTCAAGGTGAGTACAATGTTTTATTTACAGTTACATCCTTTTAGGGTTCTCTCACTGGAGACCCGCACTAACTAAAGTTAAGTCGTGCCTAGGGTAAAACCGCCATTCTAAATGCAATGATTCCATCATATTTATGATCTGGGAAATCGTTTAAGAGTTATTCCACTTTTTTAGGAAAACCACTCTTGTGTGATATTAAAAACATAACATTTTTTATCGAACCATTCTGGGCACACCGGGACTTGAAATCACACACTGTCTTAGCACTTGGTCTCTGAATTTTCTCAGAAAGTTTCAAAAAACAAACCTGGGAAAATCCAAGTCATTAAATTCTCCCCAACTTAAGGATTTACATCCCTGAAAGACAAACTAAGGGATAAAAAAATAGATGAGGGTCTGAGCATGAACCTGAGCCCCCCGCTCCCATGTGCTCTTCTTGAGATTCACATGCTGCCACCAGGAACACACTAATGGAATTGACAGCCCACAGAGGGTCCTCTTCTGCCGATCCTCAATTTAGACAGCTAGAATGAAAAGTGAGCATCCTGAGCAGAAACTATCATCCTTCGGATTCCATGGAGTCTAACTATATTATACACATAGAGGTATCCCAATATCTATACTGAACTCTACTCTTGAAAATCTAAGAAGTGGATGACTTGGTGAGTCAGTCAACAATCACCCAGATGGAATCGTGTCCCCTGTACATATGTGGTAAAACTATCATGATGTTTGTTGATATCCTTTCTCACTCTCTTCCTGGAACCCTAAGGAAGAAAAGAGTAACCCCTTCCAATAACATGGGATCAACACGGTGTGTTGAAAAACCATGAAACTGATTCAAACAAGTCATCATATTTTATATCAATGAGTAAGACAAACTTCAACCTGTTCCATCAGCCCCGGTGTCTACCTTGATACCCACATGCATATCCTGATGCATTTCTCCACTCAAGGGTCCCACTACTACTAATGTGCGTCCTCTGAAAAGAATGACGTGAAAGCTACCTTTCAAATATCCATCAGGGGAATTTCCTGTGGATAACTGAGCACATAAAGCCTCACCATCAATATCATTGACCAATGCCTCCCTGACTCACTATAAGAGTGGAGGGGTAACAACCCCTGATTGGAGGTAAGCTACATCATATATACCCATGAAGGATAAATACAATGAGGCTAACTGCTCCATTGAGTCATTTAGAAACTGTGAACTAGATCTCTTATTGAGAGCATCCGCTACCACATTTACCTTACCAGGAGTACATACTCTCTCCAAGTCATCATCTCGGAGTAACTCTAACCAAATACTCTATCTTAAGTTCAGAACCTTTTGAAAGAAGATGTACTTGAGACTCTTATGGTTGGAGTAGATGATAAATAGCCTGCCAATTAGGTAGTGTCACCACATATTCAATGTGAAGACTAATATTGAAAACTCAAGATATTGGGTCACGTAGTTATGCTCATGTGGTATCAATTGATGTGAACCATAAGAAATAACTGATTGCCACTACATCTGGAGAAACCAATTCTTGTCTATAAGGAATCATAGAACAATACGTACTTGACTCCCTCCTCTAGAAAACTAAATATTTGGGTGCGTGTCAAACTTTGTCTTAACTGCTGAAAAGCCTTTAGTAACATTTCAATCCATGTGATAAGATGTAACTTTCAACTAATCGAAGTGTTTATAAACCCTTTAGTAGTGGATAATAATTATCCACAGTCACTTGGTTAAAGTTTTTATAATCCACACATAACCTTGAAAATTGGGTCTTAATAAGACCTTAATTTTTAAATCCTCCACCTACACACTCAACTTGTGAAGCTCTATGAAATCCATCTGATATACAGATGCTGATATCAAAACTATCTCTGGGTGTAAAAAAGCATAATTCTATCTCCCTATGAGGTGGTAAACCTGGAAACATCTCCTGGAAATGCATCCTCATACTCCACACTACTACTGGGAACTAAAAACTCATAACATCCCCTGCCTTGAGGATATGTCTAGTTGGATCAAGAGTGATAGGATCCACCCTCCTATGAATGAGTCTATCCTGTGCTGCATGGGTTTTATTTTTCACTGACCAAGGAAATCCCCATTCCATCACTGTGGACATACCACACCCTTTTTCCTAAAACATTCAACCAGATCATGGACTTTCAATAACCAATCCATACCAAGAATGACATCATAATGGATAAACGCTTCTACATAGAGGATCCTGTCGAAACTCTCGCCTCAATGGTCATATCACACTATTTTCATAAGTGTTATTATTGAGTCTCCTCCTATAGGTATCTCTATATGTAAGGGTCAATTCAATGGTTTAACTGGATACTCTTGGTCTTGGACAAGATCTATGATAAAGAAGAATGATCAAAACCTATTTTTATTAATACAATAGCTAAGATTAGAAACAAATTATACCTAGAATCATTCGTATATCCCTTGGGTCATATATCTTGACTGCATGTAACTTCTCCTTCCCCTATCCTCCAGATCTTTTTCCATGTATGCCGCCCTATAGATCCATCTATTATTATTGCTGTCTCTATCATGGTGGCCCATCCACTATTTCTCTATTAGCAGCACAACGGAATGGAAAATCTCTAGCGAGATATCCCATGCCATCACATGAAAAACATTGCCTCTCTCTAGGCCTAATGGACCCACCATATGATCCCTGAGCTATAGATCCCCTATCCTGGGACTTCTTCTCATAATTTATCACACGTCCAAGTCTGTAAGACTAACATCAGTCTCCTACAACCAAGGTCTCTGCTCCTACTTTACCACTACAACATCCTTTGGCTATATCCGCTCATCCAAAGTACTTTCAACCATGAATGTTTGATCTATCACCCTAGAATAAGTAATAATGCAATGAAGAATAGTTCTAGATTAATTTTCCTAAAACACACCTCGCTCAGAGATCCGAGCCTTGAATCACTGGTCTTATTGTATTAATTGAGAACCTGGATAGTTTGGTACACCTCGATTAATACTCAACTACCAACATGTCATCCTTCTAATGTTGTAGAAGATCTTGGGCACGCTTTGCCCTTAGATTTTATGATGAGACACCCTTCTCTAAGAAATTTTCTCAAACTCTATGAATGAAAGATTCACCTTATCATAATATCAAGTAATCTAAACCCCACCATCACCCTTCTGAGCCACATGGAATAATCACTACTAGGAACAACATTTGATGTAATGTTGTTCTGACTAGACGGAAAACTCAATCACCACCTTAAGCCAATACTTATACACATGAAAGTTAGGCTCACCTCAGAACCTAAGGGGTCTGATTCACTGAAACTCATGAAGTTCCCTCAACATGCACATCTCATATGATGGTATTTTGATTACCATGTGATACTCTATAGTTGGTGGTATAGATAGTACACCACATAGAGGTTTTTTCTCTAGTGAAAATCTATATACCAATACCTCGTCACCTTATAGATCATCCTTGTGATCACATGATGGAATATTGGTTGACTGTCTACGTAGAATCATATTGAAGCATAGTAATATGTACCACAATCAATAGAATATACCCAGGTAGATGAATCAAGAAGGACATGGAAAACAAAACTCATTCATATACGATGCATGTACCATCATTTCCCCCTATAACTAGTGTTTTCATGTACCAAGTCAAAAATTAGAATTTAGGGTCCTAGTGTATGGATACGTCGGCTGCCACCCCAAAACTAGATTCCCTGGCCTGAAAGCTGAACTCAAAACACTTAACACTATTTCCCGAAAAAAAATTCATAGACTATGGGTTCTTAAGGTAAAACTGACCTCCTCTAATACTACACTATCATGACCTGCCCCCTGGGGCCCATGTCACGACTACCCCAAGACCACCTCCCATAGGCTAGGGCATAACGATGTGCATTGAGTAGGAATATCCCAATGAAATAGGAGGTATTGTACTAATTCCCTATAAACATGCAAACAACTCCAAGATACAAATGCTAGAAAGTGAAAACACTAACTAAACAAACATAAGGTACAACAGTAGAAAACTGAAGATAAAAGGGGCCAGAATACAAGCCCAAAAAAAGGAAAATTGAAAGTACAAGTCTCTAGAACTCCTCCACAGAAAACCCTACCTGATGGGTAGGTACAAAAATATATTTCTGAAGTCGCAGAAGCACAAATAATCTACCAGGTCACTCTACGCACAACCTAGACCCAATGTACCACATACACCATCAATACATTGATTGTCTGCACAATACACAACACGTACGGGAAAATCCCGTGTAGGGGTGAGTAAAACAATACTCAGTAGGACACCCCAAAACAAAAAGTAAAAGACCAAAAAAGAAACACTACTAAGAGGATACAGTCATCTCAAAATAGGTATGTTTCAATAACACATATAATAAGAACATCTAGGTAAACTCGTAAAGGATTCAAAGACTCAAGGTCTCATCCACCGCCAGCCATAGGGTCCCGCCCGTAACATGATTGATCTAAGAGATCTCACTCCACAATCTATCTGAAGGTAATCACGTAGAAAATTTCTACCATTAGTATTTGAGAGAACATCTAGTATCGATATTTTGCAATGTTTCCATGATACATCCGGTCTCACTAAGACAAGGTGTCACGATATCACAACTAATCCTTAGCCACATGATTCTACTCAAGGTGTATTCAAATCCGATGAGACATATAGTCTTTGCAGGAGTATCACTCCACATATTCCCGGGATACCTACTCCGTGTCTTCACAAGAGACCTAATCTATGTCTTCATAGGAGACCTACTCCATGCCTTCACATGGGACCTACTCAGTATCTTCGTTGGAGACCTACTCCGCTTCTTCACAGGAGACCTACTCTACCTCTTTGCAGGAGACCTACTCTGCATATTCATAGGAGACCTACTTAATTTCTTCATAGGAGACCTACTATGTGTATTTACGGGAGACCTACTCCACATCTTCGTCAGAGAATTACTCTTCCTATGTCACAGTTTTCAAGGGACTTACTCCGCGTAGGTATTAGCCACATAAATACACTCTTAGAACACTCATTTTGAGTGAACCTACTCCTCAAGCCAGTATTTTTTACACAAAATTCAATGAAAACTCATGTAGAGTATCTAAGAAGGACCGCCTCATCATGATGGTCCCAATGCCATAAACATCTTATCAAACAGACACACGGTTTGAGAGTTATAGATTTTTTTTGTAAAAAGGGATTGGTGGGGTCCATGTATGACTCGTACCAGTCGGGCCAACCAGACCCGAACCATTTTGGCTAACCCGAACTCACATGGTCAGATCTGGTCTAGCCCAAACTAGCTTTACCCATTAGCCAGATCCATTATCTAGGCCTATTGGGCCGCTCAACGACCCAGTTCTCCCAGTCAGTGCCACATCGAGAAGGTTAGCTCCTCTAGCACATGGCCCGACCCTGTTCCACATCAGCGTGCACGAGGCACACCACCCACATCCAGCCTGGTTCACTCACGTGGGCTGCCCATCCCGCATGCGGATAAAATACATGTGCCTGGTTAGTGTGGGTTCTATCGCTATCAACGTGGTGGGCCGTTGCGTCCTGTCGGCCCCGCGGCCTCCGTCGTTGGCTCCCACAGCCCCCACCATGGGCGGCCGTGCTCCACCACACCAGCATGCGACCGCCACCAGTTTCCTATGCCAATGTTTTGCGCACCGCCAGTCACCGACATCAGTGCACCGGTGGCCCCTTCCATTGGCCATCGGGATCACTCCGGTGCTCCGATTATCGATCTGAAAGTTGTTCCACCATCCTTGGGCTACCACATTTACTGCTGTGGGCTGAGATCCATGCCATAATCCACCCGGATGCAATGTCCCTAAAACAAATATATCTTCCAAACTGCTTTGATCCATATAAAACCATCTTCATCATACCTTCATCATGCTGTGTCCATATGAGATCCATGATATCAGATCATTGAACCAAGAATCGATCATGGAACGATCGATCAATCACAATTGTCGAGTTGCGGGACAAATGAAGAACGCCTGTGAGGAATGAAGAACAGAGGTAGAAAAGTATGAACCACCAAGGAGTAATGAACCTCGATTGATGTTCATGTCGATCATGGTTTGTTTCTATTTTAATGGAAAATTGGAATCCAATAACAAATTCAAGATCAATCTCCCACAACCTAGAAAACCAGAAGAACCCATCTTGCAACAACAACTGATCTGTGGGATAATCTATTTGTAGATTTTCCATGTTTGTCGTAGAAAATTAAGAAGGAGGGGGGAAGGAGAAATCAAAATACAACACCCAATCTGGATTCAATTCGATCATTGACGAAGAGTAATTGCATCATCATCATTCATCGATCCTCAATCCTCAATCCTCAGTCCTCGATATTTGATCCTCGATCCTTGATCCTTGATCCTCAATCCTCGATCCTCGATCCTGGATCCTTGATCCACGATCCTCGATCCTCGATTTTTCGGATCTTAATATGGTCGATCCACCACCATTATCCAACACTTTTCCCCAGAGCTTCCAAGAAAATTCTCCATGATTTTCCATCTAATCCCATATCCCTATCAAGCTGTTAGATGAAGAAAACTCATTTCAGCATCACCATTCCAGCATTACAGCATCACCATACTATTTCCTTCCTAAATGTGAATGGGAAGCCCCATCACTGTGTTGCATCATTTCTACACTATGAAACATTAAAAAGAAATAATAAAAACTTCTTTAAGTTTATTTTTTTCTTCTTTAAAATGTCTAAAAATTAACTTTCACAGTCGAACCGTGCCGGTCGATGATAGGCCCATCCTAAGGAAAACGCCACATTAAGAACTCAAAAATGGTCTCAGATTTCCAATCCTAGTCACCATTCATGAGTTATTAAGATTTTAAAATAAAATAATTTTAGTTAATAATTTTATTTACGATCACGTCCTTTTTGGGTTTTCTCACTGGAGACCTGTGCCGACTAATGTTAAGTCATACCTAAGGTAAACTCGCCATCCTAAGCATAATAATTCCCTATGATTTCTGATATGGGTACCCATTTAAGAATTATTCCACCTTTTAGGAAGACCACTCACACATGCTATTAAAAACATAAAATTTTTCATTGAACTATTCAGGGAACACTAGGCCTCGAAATCACACACCATCTCAGTGCCTAGTCTCAGAATTTTCAAAAACAATTTCTAAAAATAAAACTAGGAAAATACAAGTCATTACATTTATCAATGATTCTTTTTATGCTGATAAAATTTACTTCTATATATATTACTTATAACATCTATAGAAGCTATCAGTTACATTAGTGTGATGCAACATTTATAGCAGACAACAACAATCTTATTTATGGAATTAAAAATTAATTTAAAATAATGTTATATTATAATAAAATAAGAATAAAAATAAATATACATTAGAAATATTTCAATACATTACAATTACATTTATTTGTACACTTTATTACAAATATTACATTTTCTAATAAATTATAAAAAATTTTAACATGTATAAAAGAACAGGTGGTTCTGTATTCCACTATACTTGAGACCCCCTTCCAATAGAGATTGATTGTGTTGCAAGTTTCCAAATGCACCACCCTAGATACAACAAAATAAGAGTGTAACTATAATAAAAAATAATGTTTTGTTTAATAATACTATAAATAAATAAATAAAACATAAATATGATACTATAATGCATTAACAAAATTAAATAATTAAAGAGAACATGAATGAAAAATGATAATACATAAATTAAAAATAAAACACAATACATAAATAAAACATATTAAAAAGTAATATTTGATGTTCAATTTGTACTAAAATATCATTTTTAAATGAAAACACACACTATTAGTCATACCGGCTATAATATGTATCATATTGACTTGAGGTTAATTCCTACATGCCAAAAATGAATAAGAAATTATTATATTAAAGTATCAGGATAATAAGAGTGAATTTTCTTGGTTTTGAGTATGTGACACATATTTTAGACTAAAATGTCACTTTTAAACTAAAAACATGCACTTTCATTAAATTCAGTCACACTGTATGTTAGATTGATGTGAAATTAATTCCTAAGTGTCACAAATGAATCATAGACTACTTTTCTAACATATCAAGATAGTACAAGCATGTTATCTTGGTTTTTGAGCATGCGATGTGTGTTTTGAAATAAAATATCACTTTTAAATGTAATCATGCCCTTTTAGTCATATCATCCACATCATGTGTTAGATTTATGTTTGATTAATTTTTTTTTTCAATTAATAATGGTTTAATAACAATCCTTAGGTCAAGAAAAAGAGATTAAATCCCTTTCTTAAGGATCTCCCTAATGGGTTTTGATAGAGTCTAATAAAATTTATTAGATCATATGGAAGCAATTAGAAAACCTTTTCCAAGGATATCCATGAAAGATAATGTAAAAAATGTATGTAAATCCTAAGTGAAGAATGCTTCTTTAAATCCAGTGCATCTTACACTAAAGAGAGACCATATCATTCTTGATCTCATTCAAATGAGTTTGAGAGAGGTCACCAAAGTGGAAAATAAAAGATCCATCTTCAATAAGTATCCATGGGCTAAAATAAACCATCCATTATTTGGATGGGATTATCTTTTTCTCCATGGTATTCTAGTAAATCTATATCCAAAGGATATAGATGAAAGAGAGAATCATGTTAGGGAGTATCATCCAATCACGAGGATCTAAAATTCACTCCCATATGCTGTTATATGGTAGTAGGGTTTATAAAGTACCCAAGGATTTTCCTGAGCAGTGTATGAATTAATTCATGCATTTATAATTCATGTTTTAATGCCATGGATGATTCATACATTATGTACATGAATTCATTTAACTCCCATACATTTCATATTATGAAATGTTTCTTTTAATAATTCCCATAATGGAGAATAATTCAGGTGTCCAACAGAAAAATAATATACCCAATGCATTTCCATGCAATCTGACATACAAGTTATATATATATATATATATATTATATGTATATATGTCTTTATATATCATATATACATATAAGGATTTATGATATATTCCCATCCATATCCTACTTGTACTAAGTCTTAAAAAACTTTGTTCCATTTTACCTAATATTTTATTATATACAATAACTCATTAGACCATATCAATTTTTTTTCGATATATTCTAATTTAATTTTGGAAAAATATCATTTATATCACCTTGTATTCCATCATATGTAAGACCTTGTGAATACCCATTTAATAAATTTTGGATTAATTCTGAAACACTTTTAGAGTAGCTCTTTGATTCAAACTTAATCCCTATTTAGTCAACCAAAAATTGTGACCCCACATTCCTTTATAACATTGAAAATAAATATGAATCCATGAATCCATATATTTAAGAAAATAATGTCCTATAGAAATGATTTAATGATACTCATGCTATAAAGGGATTTGGTATGATCTCTATCAAACACATGTATCTCTATACCTATGTCTGATAGTTTGTATCATATGAAAATATACATTCTCATATTTCCCCATTTTCAAAGACATCGAGTGACCATGAAAAATAGATCATATAAATCCCATATAGCCAATTTGTAAAGACCCCATCTCCAGTAGCCCAAAGCTATTGATTAATTTATTACTTTGGTACTAGATACAAGTGACCGAGCCCTAAAGGACCATCTAGTTTAGTATTCTTAGTAAAATAGATACATACCATAATCTCACATTACATAGGAATTAATAAATAAAAACATAGTAATATTAAAAAATATGAACTCTTGAACTCATTCAAAGATTCTTTCTTCATATCCGGGGGAAAGGAAAACAAGTAAGGGTGAGATTAGTTTCTCAGAGAGGGTTATGTAATGTGGAATAATTCTTGATTAAATAAGGCATAATAAATATGTACAGTTAAATAACTAAAAACATTTTACATTTAATCAATAACCTGAGTACAAAGGGTAATATAGAAGGAATAAACAATGATAAAATAATGGAATATAAATAATACCATAAGAAGTGGACTAAATCCATGGATAAAATAGAAACATAAATAATCACATGGATAACAATAAATAGTTTCAAAATGATTGAATTCATAGTAGCAAACATCATAATCTTACTATTAGGGATTTCATCCATGATAACATACATAAACAGGTAAGGTTTATGCCAATTACCCAAACTAGTTTGTCTCATGAGACCTATCGATGTATTGCGGGACTATAGAATTCCCCTCCCATAACTTTCTAAGTATAATTCATTAATTATATGAAAGGGTTGAACAAAATCAACATAAACATTCATATTGAAAAAATAGAATTTGAAATGTTAATACTTTACCCAATTAATAAATATAACATGATAAAAATCCATCCAAAGTAATATAGTAGATGGTATAATTACAACATATCCCCATTAGAGAATAAGTAGAATAACGGATTGTCGCAATTGATGAATAAAAATACAATAAATATATTATTAAAAACATTTTTGAGGAAAATAATTTTTTCACTTTGAATTTTTTTTTGAAAACTAAAAATTTATAAAATATTAAGAAAATGTTTTCTTTAAAATGAAAAGTGGAAAATTTTAAAGTAATATTAAAATATATGATCAATCATGCGGGTCAGAAATTCTATCAGTGGTGTATAAGTTTAAAAACATTCCTTTCAAACTTTTGTAAGAAAATTCAAAAAGTACCACCTTCAAGAAATAAAAAGAACATTCTTTTTAAACCATTTTGTAGAAAAGTAAAACACAGGTAAAAATGTATTTAATAAATCATTAGAGAATAAAAAAAATATTCTTTAAAACATTTTTAGGAAAATATGGACATGGAAGAAAAAGATTCTTGACCAAGAAGAAAAAAATATTCAGTTTTCCTTAAAAACATTATTTTGGTTTTTTGAGTGTTTAAAAGAGAAAAATGAAAGGAAAACTGTTATTTTTTATAAATAACTAGAGAATAAAATAAATTAAAGTTTAAGATGAATATATCAAATAATTATATCAGCATACACTTAAATATAAGAAATCGTAAATAATGATGAGATTATGAAATTTTCCCTTACTACTTTGGTAACTTTTGAATCTTAAGACCCATAAAATAATAACTTAAAATGGAACATTAAATATAATAATAATAAGGATAATAATGATATAACATTTGAAAGTGGTAGTATATTGACTATATAAAAATAAATTGGTGCATGAAACTAAATATTTCACAATAAAGTATAAATTGAGAGAAAATATTTTATAAAGATCGTATCATTGGATTGAGAATTAATTAATGAAGTGATTAAGTGTAAAAATGTAAATCTAAAAACTAAAAGTGTAAATACAAAAAAATATAATCATACTCTATTTCATATGTAATCATGTTATAATATAGTTAATGAAGTATAATTATATCCCAATGATTAGATATTGAGTTAAGAAACCCCTTACCTCAAGTCCGACCTTTCCCGTATGTTTCTTTTCTTACTGAATAATAAACTTATGTTAATTATTTAATTCCATAAGAAATTTTTTCAAGTTTATTATCACTTTTAATTTATTTATTAACATGTTATATATAATAAATTAATCAATTAAGTTCACATCATATGTTTTGATGATATACAACTCATATGTAAAAAATGACTTTAGTGGGTTTACTATGGTTAATGAGGTCATTATTCCATCATCTAAAAAATAATAATCATGAAATAATAATTATTTTTATATATTAATTATAATTTTAAAACCAACCATGAAACATGGTTATGAAAAATAGACTACGTCATAATCATGGAGACGGTAGGTTATACGTATGCATGAGTAATGTTTCTCTTTTTTAATGACCATGATGAAAATAAGGTAAGTATTATTTTATCCTTACCTAATAATAATTATATCATAAATATAATATTATTTATTTAAATAAACTTAAATATACCATCAGTTTGATGCGGTGATAAAAAATGAATAATATCACTTCGTTGAGGCGGTAGTCCACACGTACATACAAACAACGTTATCATTTTTCAATGGATGGAATGGTAAGAAAGTAGATAATATATTATAATTTTGGAATTATTAAATTTTTATTAACATCATATATAAATATTTAATCCATCATTATAACCATACATGATTAGCGCGGATGGAATACGAATCAGATCAGTTTGTGAGATGGTAGTCCGCCCTAACACATGAACGATAATATCATTTCCCATTTGACAGAAGAGAAGATGGATATAGGTAACTAAATTAAAATAATAACACACCAGTATATGTAATATACTAATGTTATTATCTTATCATGGTTGGATAATATTTTAAAAAGATATAATAAGAAGCAAAATGAAAATTCTTGGTTAAAAACTATACCTCTTCTTTAGGAACCTCATTTTCATTACAACTAAATCCCTAAAAAATTGGTATTCTCCCCAAAATAATAGGTATAAAATGTGGGGAGGTATGTTAACAAGTTAATTAATAAAGTATTCGATGAACCAAAGAGATATCTATGTGGGTAAATAAGAGGATTGTGGGTTCCCTTTTATAGGAGAGCGGAGGGGAATGTTTTGATTTTCTTAAAGTATTAAATTAATATAAATAAATTTTCATTGAAAAATGAACCCAAATTCATATATTTATAATATAATATGGGGATTAGTCTAAATACACCCATCCAATAAAATTTTGAAAAGTTTAGATGATGGTTTCACCCTTATTGTTTTATTTTAACCCCCATTAACCCCTTTGAAAATTACCACGATATTAATATTTTCCATACTTTATGGGTAAATAATTTTACAATAAAATGAAAAAAGAACCTTAAATGGAAAATGGTTTATGTTTTAAAACATATCCCATTCATTTTTATGATTTAAAATTTTAATGAATTTTAAATCATTTAATAAAATTTTACTTGTTATAAAATATTATAAATGTCTTTTTTTGACATCATTCATCTAACATGACTTTAAATACAACAAAAAATTGGGGAAATTTGAATATAAAACTTTAAAAATTCCCTAAAATTTCATATAGATCTATAAAATTCATGGGAAACATTAATTAATGCAAATAATATAACTTTTTATATTCGTAAAATCATTTATTTTATTTTTCTATTAATTGAAAAAATACCATGTTAGAGTTGCGTAAGAATTTAAATTAATTATTTCATCAATAAAAATTATAAATAAAGTAAAATTATAAAAAAATAATTTATCATTAAAATAATTATTTACATAAAAACACAACCACTCTTTATCCTCATCTCAAAAATTTAAAGATAATAAATTAAAGAGAATGAAATTTTTTACTTTTCTTTAAATAAAATAATATAAAAGTCAAAATCAAATGAAAATGAAAAAAAGATCCCATAATTTAATATTTTATTATTATAAGATAAATTTGTTAATCCAATGAAATTAAGTCAAGTTTTATGGTGATTTTATAGCCCTCATCATATTATTTTTATCCTTAATTACTCGATTTACCCATACTTTGGTGACAATTATTTACTATTATTACTATTCATAATGACCAAAATTAAAGGGTAAATATTTTAAAAATTTTTGAACTAATGATTTCAAAAATAGAATCCATTTTTAGGATTAAATTTCTATAATTTATAGTAATTAATTTAGAATCAAATGACAAAATGCATCGATTTTTTTTTTCAAAATAATAAAATTTTATGTATAAATTTTGTTTATACCAGTCGTAAAATTAATTAAAATATAATTAATTATCTTATTCATATTATAGTATGAATGATTTTAATTTTAAATCATTTTAAAAAAATAAAACTTTGTAAATTATTAAAAAAATATATAGTTTTCAATAAAAATCTGAATTTTTTATTATTCACTAAAAAATCAATCTTTTTAGAAATATAAAAAAAATTCTTCTTAAGATAATTTTGATATTATTAATTGAAAATGATATTATTTTTATATAATTAAATTTATAAAATCCCTCTAAATTAATTATAACATTTTCTAAAAAAAAGCAATAAAAATGATTTTTGAAGAAAACGTATTTCTGCAGCATAAAATAACTTTACAGAAAATTGAGCACTTATTTCCAAATAATTAAACAATGAATTTGTATCAATTAGGTTATTTAATACTATTAATAATAACCAATTGAATGACTAATTTATAATAATAATATTTTTTTGTTCGTTTAGGCTCGGTTTTTAATGTCATATATGCTATTAAACATAGTGTTATTTTAAAATCTCATGGCGATACATTCTCACCATTTAATAAATTGTGTCATAAAAATTTGAACTTATTCTTGGTAATCAAGGGTTTTAAATTTGAAAATTACTTTTTGGAAAACCCAAATCATAAAAATGGTTAATAAAACTTTCTCTTTAAAAGAGAGAAAGGAAATTATGCAGTTAATTTGGAATAACACAAACTATATTTCTAAATATAATAACATCAGTGGGAATTAAAAATATGGAATTGGAATAAAAGATTAACATATAAATAATGATGAAGAGTTACAGAGATAATTTTTCACTATAAAGTGAATGATCATGAGAATGTTAATGACCACAAAACCATAAACTAAAGAGGTGTGAAAAAACCATTAATTCATAAAAAATAAAGGTAATTGGGTAATTTTTTATTTCAAGATATTTTTACTGGAGTTAAGGAATTATTTTACCATCTAGAATATAAATATATGCAAATATAATTACTTGAAAAGTATAATTTAAACCTTTAATCAATTTCCAAAATAATATCATCTTTTTCTTTAAACAGTGAGTGTTCAAGATGAAATTTTTATGCCCAAAGAACTTAAATTCTAATAGATCACATAATAAAAAAAGGATAATAATATATTCCTCCTATCTTTAGACATTACCCAAAACATAAATATTTACTATAACATAAGATAATACCCAAAATCTATAATCATTTATATGAAGTTATAATACATTTTTCTTCAAAATTTATATAATAACATTAATGGTTCAACTTAGATTATTTCAAAAATAAATAACCTTATATCCTATATAGCATCAATGACCTCAACATTAAATAATGTTTTATCCTCAAAGGTTATCTCACAACCTTCATCTTACACTTCCAAAAATGTAATAGTATTCTTCCCAAATAATCCTTTATGTTAAACCAAAAGGTTATATATACCCGAACATAATAAATAATATATATAAATATCATTAATCTACTGAATATCATAAAAACTAAAAAACAATTGATCCCATAATATGTTTCCAAAAATAAATATAATATTTATCCATCAAAAAATTAAAGTAAAAAAAATTTCATACTAACTAAGACATCACATATACTAATTGTAGGTGTTGCACCCTTATCACCCTTCAGTTATAGGTTCAATCCTCTCAACCTTTCCAGTTGCGTTGGGTTGTTTCCCGAACAATGGGTTATCCTTTTTCAAAAACTATTACATTTCCAATAATATGATGAATATCCTAAAAGATAACATTAATCTTCAAATAATTTTTTTAACTGCTAAGTTTTTCAATACGATATATTCACAAAACATACTAACTTGTTTATCCAAATAAACCACAAATAAATCAACCTAAAAAATCAAATTGACCTTAAAAGTTATCCATTACTTTAAACTTTTTTCCACAAAATATTAAAGCATTATTCCTAAAATAACATTCTCACTAAAATATGTACTAAACCAAAGGTTATATTCCCCTAAATGTAATAAAAAATACCCTTAATAATTTAAACTTTATTCACATAAAACCTTAAAGGGGTATCTATGAATTTAAACTTATGATGAACCTTAAACTTATCAACCCATGACACGTTATGTTTTTCCCATATTACTATGGAATATCATATGTTTCCACAGGTTCTCATCTATCATTACTCATATTGGTTCATAAGGAAAACTCAAATTTACCCTAGAATATCCCCCCAAGAGTGTCAAACCAACTGTTTAGTAAGGGAAAGCTCACCATGCACCATAATTATGGAAAATATATACTCGACCAAGTCTTTTCGGGTTTATTACCCCTAGATGAATATGATCCAAAACCTTGTCCACTTGAAGTATCAAGACATGTATGTATTGTTAGGGAAAAAATATAATCTCTATCTTATGATTTTTTTATATTATCATAAACATTAAATTATCCTCAAAATCATTCATAGGGTTTTTTTCATTAGTCTATGTTTTAAAAAATCTAGTTCCTAAGGTTTATAATAAACATGACATGATACCAACTGTAAATATCCCATCTCTAGTAGATTAAAGCTTTTGGTTACTTTATTATATTGGTACTATATATAAGTGATCACATCATAAAATAGAAAATATTTTAGTAGTCTTGGTAAACTAGATACATTATTAAATCTCACATTACATTGGAATCAATATATAAAAACATAATAATAACAAACAATATGTATCATTGAACTAATTCAAAGAATTATTCTTCAAATCATGGATAAATGAAAATAAATAAGGTTGATCTCAGATGCTTAGTATGGGTTTTATACATTAGAATCTATCTTAATTAAATAAGGCATAATCAATATAGAAAGTTATATGATTAAAAACACATTCCATTTATCAATAACTTGATTATGAAGAATAATATGGAAGGAATAAATAATTATCAAATAATTCCTTCTAAATAATACCATAATAAGGATACTAAATGCATGGATAAAATAAAAATATAAATAATCACATGGATAATAATAACTAGTTTCATAATGATAGCATTCATAATACCAGACATCAAAATCTTACCATAATGGACTTATAACAAGAAAACATATATAAACAAGTAATTTGTACACCAATTACCCAAACTCTTTTGTCTCATGATACCTATAGATGCATTGGGGGGATATAGAAAGCCCCTACCATTACATAATAAGTCCAATGCATTCATTATATGAATGAGGTAAACATAATCAATATAAAGATTTGTATTAACAAAATAGCATATGAAATGTTAATAATTTCCCTAAATAGTAAATATAACATGATCATAAGACATTAATAGTAACATTGTGGATGGTGTCATTAAAAAATATCCATTTTGGAATATAAGAAGAAAAACAAGTTGTTTTTTTATGAATAGAAACACCATAAAAATATTATTAAAAACATTTATGAGGAAAATACCATTTTTTATTTGAAAATCACTTTTGAAAAATTAAAATTTGTAAAATATTATGAAAAATATTTTATTTGAAAATAACCATGGAAACCTATAAAATAATACCCAAATAATTGATAGATCATGATGGTGGAAAATTCTATCCATACTGTATAAGTTAAAAAGACATTCCATTCACACTTTTTTAAGAAAATTCAAAAAGTACCTCATTTTGAAAAAGGTAAAAAGATTCATTTTAAACCATTTTGTAAAAAAGTAAAACATGGGTACAAATTTATTTAATAAATAATTTGATAATATTAAAAATATTATTTTAATATTTTTTTGAAAACACTGAAATGAAAGAAAAATATACCTGACAAATTAGGAAAACAAAGTCAGTTTTCTTTAAAACATTATTTTGGTATGTTGAGTATTTAAAAGTGGAAAATGAAAGGAAAAATTATAATATTCAAAAATAACCATAGGATGAGAAAATTTATTGGGTTTAATATGTAAATATAAAATAATTATCCCAGTAAATACTTAAACATAAATAATTTTTAATAATGATGAGATTGTAAAATAAACCATTACTACTTTAGTAACTTTTGAATATTAAGCCCCCATAAAATAATAACTTAAAATGAAACTTTAAATATAATTAAAATAAGAATAATCATGATATAAAATGTCAAAGGGTAAGTATATACACCATATAAAAGTAAATAGGTTCATAATATCAAATAAATATCAATAGGGTGAAAATTGTGATGAAATTATTTTCATTATAGGTTATTTCATTAACATAAAAATATACCTATATATAGAATATAATGATTTTATCATCTCAGAATGGTTGATACTATTTTAAAGAGGTAGAATAAGAAAGAAAACAAAAAATTTTGATTAATAACTACACCTCTTTTCTCAGGAAACTTCATTTTATTTACATCTTAAGACCTCAAAGATTGGTGTTATTACCAAATAAGAGCTATATAGTGTGGGTAGGTATGTTATTAAGGGATTTAAAAAAGTCTTATCTGAACCAAATGGATTTTTAATTGAGTAGAGAAGAGGAGAGAGTGTTCCCTTTGAAAGGAGAGGGGAAGGAAATATTTAGAATTTCTTAAATTATTAAATTAATATAAATTAATTGAGGTTTAAAAATGGATTTAAACTAGAATATTTAGGAGATATGTTGAATATGGGTCCAAATACACTATTCCAATATATTTTTTATAAGTTTATATGATTTTTTACCCTTATTTTTGTTTTAACCGCCTATTAACCCTTTTGACAATTAGTGTGATATTAATATTTTCTACCCTTTAGGGGTCATTGGAGTTATCATAAAATCATAAAAGACCTATAAATGTATAATGGTTTATAGTTTCAAAAAAATACCCCATTTAGTTGAATAAATTAAATATTTTTTATGAATTTTATATGATTTTATAAATTATTACTTATTATAAAATAGAATTATCATCATTTTGAAACTATTTATTTAATATGATTTTAAATACATCAAGACAAAGGGTGAATTTGAATAAAATCCTTTAAAAATTCCAAATAATGTAATATAGATCTATAAAATTCTTATAATACATTAAATTAATCAAATTATATCACTTTTATTATTTTTAATATCATATATTTTATTTTTCTATTAACTTAATAAATACTGTGTCAGTGTTGCGTAAGTATTTTATCAGTAGAAATTAGAAATAAATTACCATAAAAAATTATTTATATTTAAAATAAATATTTATAACTAAACATACCCTCTTTTTATCCTTATGAAAAAAATTTAAAGATAACAAAACAAAGAGTATGACATTTTTGACTTTTCTTTAAATAAAATAATATAAAGTTAAAAATCATCGCCAAATGAGAAAAGCTCATATATTCGATTATTGGATGAGTATAGATGAAATTAGTTAATCAAATGATATTAATAAAAATGTTAGAGTCATTTTATATTCGTTATCATATTCTTTTTATCCCTAATGACTCAATTTAGCTTTACCATGGTAGCAATTATTTACTATTGTTACTATTCATAATGACAAAAATGAAAATCAAATTATTTAAATAATTTGGACTTATGGATTTAATATATTGAATCCATTTTTTTGGATTCAATTTCTATAACTGAAATTATTTAATTTAAAATTAAAATGAAAAATGGTACAAAAAACAGTTTTTTCAAAAAATGGTTTTTTCATGTATAAAAACGTTTTTATAAAAAATTCTCTCATAAAATTGATTTCAATTAAAATAATTGGATTATTAATAATATAAGATAAATAATTTTATGTTTAAATCATTAAAAAAATGTTAATTTCTAAATTCTTGAACTTAAATATAGTTTTCAATAAAAACTGGGATTTTCACTATTCACTGGAAAATCAATCTTTTCAAAAAAATCTGAAAATTTAATATTAAGATAATTTTAATACGATGAATTAAAAAATTATTGTATTTTTATAAAATAAAATTGATAAAATTTATATAAATAAATTATTATATTTTCTAACAAAAAGAAATAAAAACTAGTTTTAATGAAAATGTATTTCTAAAGCATAAAATAACTTTACTAAAAATTGAGTTCTTATTTTCTAAGAATTTATTAATGAATTTATATTGAGTAGGTATTTTATATATATTTAATATTTTTAATACTATTCATACACACCAATTCAATGACTAGGTTTTAATAATAATATTATGTGATTCGTTTAAGCTCAGTGCTACATGTCGTATACGCTATTGAACATTGTGTTATATTAATATATAAGGCTATTAAAAAACTCATCTTTTATAGATTCTGTGAATTTGGACTGATTTTATCGATGAATACATCATATTTCATTCATCCTTATGGATAAACACAACATATGTCCCCCATCCGGATAGTTATATAATATCTAGGTGCGAATACACACTCCCATGGTTGATCTCAATTGATGGCCTAGATGTCATACTCATCACACGAGAGGAAAAACCCTATATTGATTAATCATCAATTGATTATATGATGAAAAAAATACCCAACCACCCTTGTATTGGCTGAGTCAATATGTAGACTTGTGTAAGTTGTGTGTCAAAGTATAAATGATCTCATGCTAGGTATCTCCCCAACCTCAGGTACTGGGGACTCAAATATGATCCATGAAACCCTAATATACCAAGGAAATTTGTATGTTAATCCATGTGGTATACTTTTTAGGTCATTCAACGCACACAAATAATCATATTATTTTTTTGTACCTCATGAGTATATTATGCATCTATATACAAGAATGATACTCATGCTAACCTTAACATTTCATCACAACCCATTACGCCATGATGAACCTCAGTTTGGTATAAGTTCAAAGTCATACTTTGAGAGGTTAATTATCATTTCACTTCATGAAATGTATATATAAATATACACTTATGTATAAAATATTAAATAATGATAAAATTGAGGGTGCATTTAATATGATAAATTTTAATATTCTTAAAATCTTTAAGAATATTTAACAAAAACAACATAATAACCAATTAATCATATCATATTTGATAAACTACTAGATCATCCTTATTTTTTCTACAATTTATGATTTTTGTTAAAACATTACATAATATGAAATCCCTGTCACATCTTTATATGACCATGTGATAAAAATCTCCTATCAAACTATTTAGTGAGAAATAACTATGAAGTAAGACAATTTGAATAATGATGATACTTAGTAATCATATTCCTAACTATTAAATTTCTTAAACATATTCAAACTTCTTAAGATCACAATATAAAATATTATGATGTAAACTTATTTTTTCTACAAAGAACTATTTATAATTTCATCATCATCATTCATTGAAATTTATTCAATCAAAACTTCTTCCTTAAAATAATGTAATTACTTAAATTATAGTTTACTAATACATCATAACACTCCTATGATATTAATTAAAATTCATTTTAAAATTATATTGTTTTAATTATTTATTTTCTAACTTTGGAATTATTTAAGTCCTAACATACTCCCAGTAGCATCTTATACATTTTATTCTCTCTAAAATATCATTATGAGAAACCCAAAACCTTTTGTGTCAAGAAATAACATTTATTTCCTTTTAGTAGGAATATTAAAAAAATAAACTACATATCATATGGTATTATATGTGTTTGGAAAATTTTTATTTTAAAATAAGAATTTATTAAAAAATACCACCAATGGGTGGTGGGGACACATTCCCACACATTTTAACAAACATATGGATAAACACTTTATCCATGATAATCACTTTTACCCAAATCTTCTTCTCAAAAAATCTTATATAAATTGATGAATCGTAAACCATGTGTATATAATTAATAATCTCATGTTGTAAACTATTTTTTATCAAACATTTTCTCTTATAACATAAGATTAATGAGATGAAGAAACACATATTTTAATTAGATTCATTTATGCTTGATAAAATCCTTTATATTAAAATCCCTGATATAGAAACCATTTATTTCATCTCTTGAATATAAAACAAAATCTTGATCAATTATTCACTTTATCTTGAACTTCTATATATTTACAACACTATTTACAATATACATTCAGTATCACATACCTTTAAAAATAAAAGAATTAATTTCTATAACATTCATACCTGACATGTAAATTCCTTGGAATTTCAAAAACTCTTTTTAGTATATCCTTGACAATACAATCATATTAAATTATTACTATTAATTACCAATAACCCTAGGTTTCAATGACCTTGATTGGCTTCTTAAAGATACATTGTTGAACTTTTCTACCAACTTTTCTTTATAAGGTTTCAAATTCTACATACTTGTACTATCTATATAGTAATTTATAACCTACAAATCAAATTCCTAGTTTATATTTATATTCATAATAATTTTAGAATTTTTAGTAAATTCTCATTGAGTTAAATAATATTGTTGGAACATTTACCTAGATGAAAATAAGATACAATCCCAAACAAAATATTTTAGTCTCTCTTAAATTTTTTTATAGAATTGACTTTTATAAACAATAATGTTTTAAGAAAACATTTAGTCTCACCAATACATTTAACATATTCAATCATATTGAATATAATTTGATGCACCCAATCATATTAGGTATATGTGACTAAAATAAACGTACCTATTCATATTGAGTTCATGATTAGGGACTAAGTTTACATTGGTCATTTTTCATATAATGAATTTTAAACCTTAAATTAATCACATATGATTCCATACGAATCTAGATTAACTTGTTGAAGAATTTCAACACTTTTTTACAATGAATGAACTATTTTGAAACATAGATTTTTTCCTTAATAACTTTTCTTAGATCACCAATATTGCTAAATAACTTTTCTTAAGTTATTAATCATAAGAGTTACTAATATTATTAAATGGGATCCCACTAAAATAATGACCCCTTTTTGAAAATTCATCATATCCATTAGTTATCTAAGATCTATATTTCACTATGAAAATGACCCATATTTGGCATAAAACTCACTACTTAGGTATTTAGGTAAGTAATCGTCCAAATCATATCATATATGACTCTTGTATAATTGAGGAGACAACTCTATGTCCAATCCATCATATGGTTAAACCCAACTCTATTCCTATAATATCCCAAACATTATTATTTCCCAACTAGTATTACCCAAATAAAATTTCCAAAATGGGTTAATCATAATAAAATATAGGGGCACACCACTTTGGTGTGAAAAAACCCAAGGATAATCTAGTATCAGTCCTTACTTACTTTCTCGACACAATATAATCTAAAGGCACCTCGATTTAGCATAAAACTACCTAGTTGGATAATAAAGTTCTTAAAAAGTGCCTATTTGGAAGAATTCTCATGATTTTTAAAGGTTATTTTATCTCACCAAATTGTCTTAGGTTATTCCCACTTATGTATGAATTATTCTAGTAATTTAGTTTTCAATCCTATTCCCTTCACCTAATCAAAATGTTCAAACCATATTGATGTGTAACTCTTTACAAAACCCATAAGTTTTTTAATAACCTAAAATAAAATTCAAAATGTTAATACATATCTAGATACATCATATTCGTGAGGAACATGAAAACTTCATGTATTGGTATAGAGTTATATGATATTGAAAATCGTTACATGAGTAAGCCCACAATGACATACAGATAACCCCATTCAATTTCCAAGACAAGGTATAGGCTTCTTGGTAAATAGGTAGTCTGACCCCAAGTCCCTATACTCAAGGATACTTTAATCAAGATAAAATATAATTCATTATAACTCTAACACCTAATATGTACAAAAGATATTCAATAACTAAATTCAAGCTAACAAATTCAATTAAAAATTGATGTCAAGGTAGATGAAAAACTAAATTCATTATCATACATATAATGAAATGAAAGGATGTATCTAGAAGAAGTTTAAAAATTAAATGAAATCATGAACAACCTTCACATTTATTATTTTTTTAAACACGAATTAATCAGGGAATAATATTTAAATAAATGAAAAATTAAAATATCTATATAGGAGATAAATATTTATGAAAAATTAATAAATAAAATCTTACTATAAACCATTTTATTATTTTAGAATTAAAAATATATGAATTAAATAATTATTAATATAAAAATTAGATATTCATTTCAATATAAACACATTCATATTTATCATTACATTGCATTTCAATTTTAAATAATATTATAATATATGAATTATAAACATTTTAAAATTAAATATATATCATGTAAACATTTTACATAATATAAATATAATACACCTAATAATTATTTAAATATTAATCATATAAATCATCAAAACATTTTTGATGTGGTTTAAATGATTTCCAAATAAGGCACTCTTTTGTTATGAACAATTCAAAATAATTAAATAGGGAAAATTAAAAATTTAAAAATAATTAGTTTATATTTTGGCCTTGTTTCATAATTTATATCCCATTATAAATTATTTTTTATGATTTATAAATAAACAATTTTATTTTAGATCGTAATCCATGCCATATAATTTTGGTAAATATGTATTTCAAATATAAACATTTAATACATTTGAATAAAATGTTTCATAAAAATTTGTTTAATTATACATAAATTATAATTAATTAATCAATAAACCATTTATATATTAAACTATCCCATGATTCCATTTATAATGATTTATAAACATTTTATAAACAATTAAAATCATTTATAAATTAAAAAAATAAAAAACATTTTTGTCTTCCCTTACGCGAGAGCCCATTCCTACGTAAAGAAAAGCTCAATCTACCCTTACATAGGCACTCTACATATGGGTAATTCATTTCTAGAGCCCTTACATAAAGGTAACCAATTGGTTACCTTTATATAGCCATATTACATACAAGGGTAAGTGTCTAGTAACCATTATGTAGCTATAAGAACAACTCATCTACCTTTATATAAAGACTAGTTACCCTGCCATGAGGATGTGGTTAACCTAAAACAAGGTAGAAAATAGAGAGATTACCCTTATGATATCTAGGGTATTAATCTTATGTGGACTACTCTATCACAGTCCATCCCCCGGGGCCTGTGCCGTGACTACCCCAAGCCCGCTTTCTATAGGCCAGTGGCTGGCGACTTGCACAAAAAAGGCATACCCAAAAAAGGGAAGTTATTGACTTTCGACTTGTACACACACATGCAACCCATACTGTGGAAAGTAAGCTGAAACTGGAACCAATAACAAGTACAAGTACTACAGAAAGTAAAAGGGGCCGAAATACATGCCAAACTAAAAGGAAAGTACATAAAAGAAAGTAAAAGCTCCAGAGGTTATCTGCCAAGGATCCTAAATGAAGGGTAGATATAACTCACTGTCATATGTCACTACAGCACACCACATCAATCGATCGACCTCCGAGCACCGTTTCTCCTTGGCTCCCCAAAGTCCCAGTCAAATTTATCCATCATTTTCACAAGACATAACAGGTGCTGGTGAATCACATGTAGGGGTGAGTATAACAATACTCAATAGGGACCCTAAGACCCTTGAAGGTCTCTCAGAAATTCACAATGTAAAATACCACAATGAAAGATCTCAATTTAAAGAACAAAGAAAAAGACAGTTCACACCAGGTATAACATAAGTACATAACTAAAGACGATCAGTCATAAAGCTAGATCATCTTAGTCTATTGAGAGGCTCTTCTATAGATCCTTGAAGGGTCGCTCTATTGCTGATCCATAAAGGTTCTCTCTCATGTTGATCCATGGTGGGTCGCTCTTCTGCTGATCCAAGATGGGTCTCTCTTCTGCTGATCCAAAAAGGGTCTCTCTTCTGCTGATCCACAAAGTGTCTCTCTCATGCTGATCCATGAAGGTTCTCTCTCATGATGATCCACGAAGGGTCACTCTACTTCTGATCCATGAAGGGTCACACTCATGTAGATCCACGAAGGGTCTCTCTACTACGGATCCACGAAGGGTCGCTCTCATATTTATCCACAAAGGGTTTCTCTCATTCTTTACGTCCCAACCAGCCACTAGATTCCCACACTTAGAATGCTTGATTTCGATATAATATTCTCCTCAAGACATTGGTCTTAACTCAACCACCCCGAAGTCTCACATATAGTAACCCAAAGGACCATATCATCATAAGGGTCCCAACGCAGCAGATAACACGTTTAATGAATGCCCGATCTGTAAGATAAGGGTATTTTTGTAAAAAAGGCCCTGTTGGATTTGAGTCCAATCCAACTTGGCCATATGCCAACCTCTACCAAAACTCATGTAGAGTATCTTAGAAGGACTACCTCATAAAAAGGGTCCTTGTGCCATAGACGATGCATCAATCGGATGCCCGATCTATTAGTTACAAACGTTTCAGTGAAATAGGGGCCAGTGGGGTGTGGGTCTTGTCCGACCAGGTCAGACCAACCTGAATCGATATGTTTCTAGCCCGACCTAGATTCAGTTAGGCCTGGGATGAGCCTAGAACATTAGGCCGCAGGTCCAGCTCACTGGAGCTGGTGGGCTCTTCCATCCTGGAAGCGTCTTAGCGACATCCAGTTCTTCACCTAGAAGTGCCAGCTGGCACCACCTCCCCCGGTGACCGGTCCACATAGTGGACCAGTTTGGTCCAACCAGACGTGGTTCTGCTATGTCTATTTTATCTAGCACGACCAACAGGAGGCCGAACATTACTCCCTACACGTGGTCGATGGTCCGCGTGCCTCCAGTGTGTCCGAGAGGCCTAGATGCGGGCCACCCCTTCCAAGTGGTGTTGGTTGGTGCCGTGCCTCCACGCTGCCACAGTTGGCTGGCCGCGGCCCGCTGCCACTAAGGCGTGCTACCTCCCTCTGCCCACAACTTCTGTTGGATAATGCTACTGACCACCACTGGTGGTTCTTCTATGGGCCATTGAAGTTTCTCCGGTGGTCCATTTCTTGAACCTTCTATTCCTAAGAGATCATAGGGGTTCCACCTTCACTATGAGGGCTTCGAACTCACCTTGCTGCAATTTTAAAAATTTGGCCATGAAGAACACACAAAGAGGAGGGCGTTGGGCCTTGTTCTTGTCGGCCCATGACCTCTACATTAGAATTTTAAAACATGGGTGGTTTTGGATGATAGTTCTATCAATATGTCAATGATCCCTATGAAAAACCCCATAAAAAGAACCCTCCAACAAGAACACCCGATCCGTAGATCAACCTGTTCATGGGTTGATCTGTGTTCATTGTTTTAGAATGAAGAATTGGGAATTAAAACACGAAGTAATCCTAACCTGGATTTGGATATGTTGTAGGTGATGGATGATGATCCCTATCATCATCGACCTATGATCTGCTATCATTATTCACTTTTCATTAATTCCCATATCTGATCTCATTCTCCACGAGATTTTTCACCGTGCTCTGATCCTCTAGCGTTCGTCATTGGTGAGGGTTTCTCTAATGTTTGTTGTTCTTAATTGGAGAGTAATTACATAGTAGGTTCATCAGAGAAACCCTAGTGTTTAATTCCTAACTCTCCAACACATTAGTTTAATAAAAAGAAACATGTTGTAGTGTTTCTGTTACACTGTAACGTTGCATCATTACACTGTTTCATTTATGAAATAGTGGAGTGATCATGCTTGCACAAACAAGCCATTAATTATCCTCATTTAATGTACCTTTTAGTCACCTTGTCACCGAACTGCTGTTCCACCGTCGACTGCTCAATGGTTAGAAATCAAATAAAACAACCTTTTCTAAGTTATTTTATTATTTTTTCAAAAGTCCAAAAATTAACTTTTTCATCTGACCCTTTCCAGTAGAAGTTAAGTCCCTTTTTGGAGAATCCTGATATTCCATGTTCAATGGTGCCCTCATATTTTTTGATCCGAGCATCAGTTCAAAATTTAGACAAACCCCCTTGCACCTTTACTAAAGCGAACTTAAAAAAAGTTCAAAATTCTGTTCTGGGATCGCTATGCCTCGAAATCATGTGCCGTTAGAGCATGTTTCCTTGAAATAATTTCATATAATTTAAAAAAAATTTACATGGAAATTCCAAGACATTACACACTCTATTTAAGGGTTAGTCCATAAGACCATTATGGAAAACACTTATGCTTAAGGGTAATCCATGTTGACCCTTATATGAACCCCTTCATGTAAAGGTAAGTCACGAGTTACCTTTATGTGACAACTGACATATTTTTATCACCCATATTACCCTTAAAAAATTTATTCTCTTAATTATAATGATATAATAACCATTACACAACCCTTCTATGTAAACGAAACTCCTTGGATACCTTTATGTAGCTATAACAAACCAATATTTTTTATATCTAAATATTACATCATTTTAGATGAATATTCAATACATAAAATTATTATCCACACCACAAACATAAAGGTTTAGTGTATTTGGAGACTAGATACGCATAAATTTTATTTAGGTACATTATTCAACATATATCATATTGTTCTTATCACCTTGTACCCTACATTATATACCCTACATAAAACATTTTTTTATAACCTGGTGAAAGTAAACATAAGAAAGGGTGAGCTTAGATGATTAGTAAGGGTAAACATGAGAGATACATATCAATGATCATATGAAAAAATAAGATAAGAACAAGGGTAAATGATCATGACCAGAACATACAATGTTCATACCCATTATTTCATTGATCATAAAAATGATTCATGGAATAAAACATTATCATTTCAAAATAAAAGAATAATAAGTGTGATGAATCATTTTTAAATCAATCATGATCTATAAATTCAGATCATAAGCATAAAAACATGTGATAAAAGTGTGTCATAATTATAAGCATATACTTTTTTATATGTCAAGGTAAAATATTGAGACCATCAAATCATAGTGGACCAAGCATAAAAAACCTATTTCTAATATCAAAATGGATCAAGCATCATCAACTATTTCCCATAGTGGATCATTCATCCTAACATATTTCCCATAGTTGATAAATCACATTGACTAATTTCCCATAATTATATCATGTGATATAAAATTTTACCTAATGAATTAGAGATCAATATAATTTCAGGCCCACACATGTCATAATGAAAAACATACATATGTATTCCATAAGATCATAAAACACTCATCATATCACCATAATATAACCTATGTAAAAGAAATGAGTATCATAAATTTTTTATAATTTCATAATAGCACAACCCATAAGAAATAAATGAGTTTTATAAAAATATCATCATCATAATCATGAACCATCCAGCGAAATAAGAATGATGGAATCATCAGATTATATCCCCATTAATTTATAATTAATATAAAATCATTTTATCATAAATAGAAATTCTCTTAAAATATCACTGGAATATTTCTTGTGGAAAATACCCCTTTCATTTTGAAATCAATTATTTAAAATATAAAAATTTAAATAGTATTATAGAAAAAACCTTCTTTGAAAAGATACATGAAAACTTTTAAATTAAGCTTCAAATCATTGATAATTCATGATAGTGGGAAATTTTATTGATGTCATCTACACTAAAACAATGATTCCTTTCACACTTTTGTTAAAAATACAAAATTAACTCATCTAGAAAATTATAATAAGATTAATTTTATTAAAAAAAGTCTAATTAGGGTAAAAAATACAATTAAAAATCATTGGAAAATAACAAAAATCATTATTTTAAACATTTTAAATAAAATATATTCCTAGAATAAAAATATTCTTCTCTGAATAGTAAAATAAAGTAGGTTTTCCTTAAAAACTTTATTTCAATATTTTGAGTACTTAAAGTGATGAAAATGAAAGGAAATCATGTATTTCATGGAAATTTAAAAATTAAATAAAAATTAAAGATTTTTTTTTATAATAATCATATACAATTCTCTCAATTAAAATTCAGTCATAAACAACCCTGCATAAAATGGGATTAAGACATAAATTCCTTACCACAAGTCTCATATTTCTTCACACATGTTCGAAAATTCTGTGTTATAATTATAGTTTTTTTATAAATTTATTCTATAATATAACTTAGACATATCACACCATATATTATTTACTTATAACATCTTATCACCCATTTATTAATAATTTTCAATTAAAATCACTGTTCTGGGTGACAACTGCTTCTTTTTTCATGCATGTTTTGGTTCAGAAGTCTCAATCCTTATAATTTTATCATGTTTAAATCATATAAATTTTTTAATAATGATATAAATATAACATATATAAATTATATGTACATATATATACATATATATATATATATTTATATTCATCTATAAAAGTAAGAGGCAGGAAATTGAATTACGACATTAATGGAGATGATAGACCGTACGTATGAATGAACAATGTTCTCAGATTTCAACAGATGGAATGAAAAAAGTTCAATACAAATTTACCTTTAAATAATAATTATTATATAATATATATCAATTATATCTATTAAATATATACTTATTACCATCCTTGTAATGAAAGTGAAAAATTATTCACATTGCTTCGTGGAGGTGGTAGTAAACACGTACACACGAGTAACAATATCATTTTACAATAAGTGAGAATAAGGTGAATAATTTCTATTCCATCATCATAATAACAATTAATTATATTACATATAATGAGTTCATTATTTTATAATGGATACCTTATATTTAGGGGAGGTATAATAATAAATAAAATTGAAACTGTTTTTTAAGAATTATACCTCCTCTTTGAGAAACCTTCTTTGGATCACACCTTAATCATTGAATGGATGGTATTTTGGATAAAAAATAAGATATATTTTGTGATTAAATATTATAGGATGGTATTATTCTCTGGATTTTCTGAGATAGAAGGACAAAAAATTGTGAGTAATGAAGGAGAGGTGGTTCCCTTTTATATGTTGGGGGGAGACACTCTCAGAATTATATAAAGTATTAAATTAATATAAATTATTTTTTATGAAAAAATGGATCTAAATTGATATAATTCAAATATAATAAGAGTATGAGTCTAAATTATATCATATAATAAAATTTGAACAAGTCTTGGTTATGTTTTTTACCATTATCTCTTAATTTTAAATCCCCATTAACACTTTTGAAAATTACTGAAATATCAAAGTTCTATACTCTTTAATAGTTAAGAATGTTACCATAAAAAATTGTCTCATAAATGGACCATATTTAGTATATTAAATCTTATAAAATTCACTTGAATAAATATGGGATTTTTTAGGAATTTAAATAATTTAATAAATTTTTATTTATTATAAAATATCATTAATGTAACTTTTGGAACTATTCATTTGACTTGACTTTGAAAACAAAATGATAGAAAAAAAATAAAATATAAACATTTCAAACATCACTAATATGTTATATTTATCTAAAAAATAATTTAACATAATAATTTATCTGAATTTCATTACTTTTAATATTTTTAAAATCATTAATGATAATTTTCTATTAACAGAATTAATACTATATCGGTGTTGCATAATCATTTAAGATAATTATTCATACAAAAAAAATTAATTATAAACTTCCATGATTAAAAAATTATATTCACATTTAACATTAATATTTACAACTGAACTTATCCTCGTTTTATCCTTATGAGATGTTTAAGTCAAGAGAGTGTCATTTTGTATTTATTCTTTTCATAAATAATTATAAAGAACATAATAAAAGAAAAATAGAACCAAGTAGAAATATATTTGAGAATTATCTGAAAATTTCCTAAATAATATCATACAATAGGATAGAGTAATGTTTTTGAGTGAATTTAAAGCCTCATCACATTAGTTTTAACCTTAATTAACTCATTTTACATTTACTATGGTAATTTTGTTTACTATAGTTACTATTCATATTCACCAGATATAAAAGGGAACTATTTCAAAAATTTATAATTCATAATTATAAATAGGGAATCCATTTTTCAAGATTCAATTTCTAAGTGGAAGAAATTAATTTAAGATGAAAAAAGGAAAAAGAAACAAAAAACAGTTTTTTCAGAAAAATGGATTTTTAAGTATAATTTTTTTACCAAATTCAACCATAAAATTGATTATAATAAAATTAATTATATAATTAATAGTATAATATAACTAATTTTACTTTATACCATTTTAAAAAAAATGGATTATTGTAAATGTTTGAAAGAAGAATACAATTTTCAATAAAAATTAGTACTTTTCACTATTCATAAGAAAATAAGTCTGTTTAGAAAATTCCCCAAAAAAACTCTCCATGATAATTTTGATATATTGATTTAATTTTTTTGTAATTTTAATCAAATTAAATATCTAATAGTTATATAAATTAATTATAATATTCATTCAAAAAGCAATAAAAACCATTTGTGAAGAAAACTATTCTTCGAAGAATAAAATGAACTTACTAAAAATTGGGTGATTATTAATTAATAAATTTTAATTGATTTATACCTTTATATATATAACAAAATATTATTAATACAATTAATTCTCACTAATTCAATGGATATTCCATAACTATCACATTAAATAATAATATTTCAATTGTATGATGGGATTTTTTTGAACTCGGTGTTTAGTGTAATGCAAGATATTAAAGAAATAAAATTTATTTATAGATAACTATATAATAAAATCTCAGTGTGTTACATTATTCCCCTCTTAAAATGAAAATTTCCCTTGAAATTACATCACTATGATAAAAATAATTGAGGATATATTTTTTTCATTAGTTCCTTGGGTTCCAAAGTAGCTTCCTTTATTTTATGTTTTCCCAAAAAACATTGACTATGTGAGTGGTATTGTTTCATAGAAATTTCTCGATATGATGCATAATATCCACTATTGTTTCCTTATAAGATAGATATTTATCCATCGGTACAACCTCTTAGTTCAGTACATGTGAAGGATCAGGTTCGTACTTCCTTAGGAAATATACATGAAAAACTTCTTGAACTTGAGAGATATTTAGTGGATGTTATAAACAATAATCTACTATTCCAATACAATCAACAATTTTAAAGGGACCAATATATCTAGGGCCCATATTTTCTTTATTTCCAATTCTCATATCCTTCTTATTTGGAGATAGTCCTTGTAATAACTTTTGAAGAACTTTAAACTGTAAAACACAATGATGATTTTCATTATAACATTAACATTGACCATGAGTTTCTCTTATATGCTGTTGGATAGATTTAAATTTCTCTTTCCCATATATTAAACTTAATCAAGTATTAATATATTTATTTCTAAAACATTATTCCAACATCTTGGAGTTATATACTTCCTACTACATATGTTTTAGTAAGGATCTATCTAAATGCTTGGTGAAATTTATTATTGTAAAAAAACTTGAATAGAGGAAGATGTTGATCCCATACATATTTGGAATCCTGAGAACATGATCTCAACATATCCTCAAGGGGTTTAATGGTTCAATATCATAATTAGTATTGAAAAAAAATTATGAATTAAAATTTTGATGAATACATCACTAAAACTTTGAGGTAAATCTCATATCCTAATCAAATACTATAGAATATAGTAATCCATGGAATCTAACCACATCATTAATGTATAAACTGGAAAATTGATCCAGATGGAAATATTATCTAATGTAAATGACACGTGTTTGATTTTTATGGTGATCAACTACAACTCAAATAACATTGTTCCCTAGGGGTTCTAATAATGAAATCCATGATAATGTCTTCCCATTTTAATTTTGGTATGGGTAATGAACTTATGTCTCTCAGTCTTAACTTTATAACATACCAAGAATCAAGATACATACTCTATAATATCCCTTTTTAATTTTTACCACTAGAAATAATATTTCAGATCACTATATATCTTTGTAGTTATAGAATTAATAGAGAATTATGAACTATGAGCTTCATCCAGCAACTCCTTAAAGTTTGGTATTGATAGGACATATAATCATTTCCTAAAACATATCTTTACATAAAAATTATGGTTGAATTTAGGAACACTCCTCAATTTAATATATAGTTTTACATATTCCCTCTACACCTATATAAGCTTCACATGGATGGATGGTTGAATATTCATCTGAGAAATATAGGATATATCCCATTTCCTTAAGATTTCAAGTCACATATTCTCTAAATCTATTAGTATTGGATCTTTTTCAATACTCATCATGTACAAACTATCATGGTACTTATGACTCAAAGAACTAACCACCTTGTTTGAATTACCAAGGTGGTAATGTATTGATCAGTCATAACCTGTAATCAATTTCAACTATATTCTATGGTGCATATTCAAATATTTATGTTTGAAGATATAATTCAAAGTTTTATTACCTTTATATATGTAAAAAATTTCACTATAAAGATAATTATTCTATATCTTCAATTAAAAAATTACCACCACTAACTTTGTAACACCCCAAGATTTCATAGTATGTTATCTGTTCAAAGTAATTCAATAACTTGCGCAACACGCAACACCGAGTTGAGCGCACCAAAACTTATCAGACTAGCCATTATGAATAGTAATAACCAATTTTTGAAATTTTATAAATTTTATCTTTAAAAATAGACTTCATTTTTGGATTCATAATATAGAAATTATCTTAGGGTGAATTTTTGGTATTTTTCTGAAAACTTTCATTTTTTTATGAATAGTGAAAAACTCCGTTATTGGTTAAAACCTACTTTTTATTTAAATAATTATTTATTTTACTTAAATTTATTTTAGGTAAAAATAGATACATAATACCTATATAAGTTAAATGTAATTCATTGGAGTCATTTTATAATAAGTTTAGATATATAAAAATTTTATTGAACTTTTTACCGTCTTTTACTCACCTCATAGGAGAATTTTCAAATTTGCATAAAATTAATTTTTCTGCTACTATAAATTGAATTTAAAAAACCCGAGAGGCATAATTGATATCAGTAAGTAAAATTTGGTTCAATAAGATGAAAATAATTTTTTGTGAATAGTAACTTTTGACTTTTATTTACCACGGTTAAAAGTAAATGGGGTAATTAAGGGTAAAAATGATTTCATAATTACCCTAACACATGTCATAATTCTATTGAATATGTGAAATTATATTAAAAAAACCCTTAGATATAAAATATGATCCCATTTGTTCCACTTTTATTAGATTAGGTCATTTATTCTTATTTTATTTAAAGAAGAGTTAAAAGAGTTAAATTCAATGTTTAATAACTAAACCATTTTAATATAGGGTTACACAGAATATAAATTCTACTATAAAAATTAATTAGAAAGATAAAAATATTTCCTACATAATGGTATTTTATTTAAAATTTTTAGACATTAAATAATTTATTTTATTTATGACACAATGATGATGCAGTAATTACCATATTAAAGAAACATTAAAATAATTGATATTATAAATATCCAAATAAATTTAATTTGAGACTTTTTATGAATTCAACAAATTTCATTGGTTAATATTACATGTTAGGGTTGATTAAATAATTTTTTTCGAAGTAATCATGCTGTTATTATTTTCACAAAAATCAAATACGAAATAGTGTCAAAATTGACATAATTGAGTTTTAAAACAAATACTATATTATTAATGGATATAATATTTGTAAAAATCCAATGTTAGGAAAAATACATAGAAAAGGTTATATATATTAATAATTAACAACTTGGGGTTCTCTTGGAAGTTTATAGTAAATTTATTAACCATATAATATAAAAATACAAAGAGACATGGTAAATGACTAACAATTTAACTAAGAGTTAAATCCAAATGATAAGGTTAATATGGTGACCTAAACCTGTCTAAAACATATTGTTTGAGATTTTTTCAACCCATCCCCACCTTAAACTCCAAAGAAATCATTTTTGATCCATTATAAACAGAAAATTATTTTATTATAAAATAATATTTCAAGCTTTTCCTAAAGTGACCCTCACCTCTCTTATAAAAGAGTACTTCCCCTTCTCATAATTTTACAACTCCAAATCCCTTTGGATCAGCCAACCCCTGCCCAAATATCCTCCCACGTTTCCTCCCTTCATCCTAGAGGCCTTACTTTGTTCATAAATCCAACCTAAGGAGCCCTTTTGATCAAATCAAAAAAGAAGACCCTGAAGAAGAGGTAAATATTTCATCACCTCATTCAAGTTCTTTTGTTCTTACACTTCCTCGTTCTTTCTTGTTTACATTCTAAAATAATAAATACATTATCTTTCATATTTTGTGATGTTATTATAAAAATGGTATAACCATATTCATTATTCTATCCATCATATGAATGAAAAAGTCCCGTACGTGCGTACGTACGGCTTACCGTCTCTAAGTCATGGTGTATTTTGTTATTCAAACACTTCATTATTTGGATGAGTATAATAATGAGTATAAATAATGTAAATACTAAATATAACATGTTATTGATTCTGTATATATGATATACCATCCAATTACATACAATTTCACCATCAATATAATGATATTATCGCTCGTGCGTACGTACAGATTACCGTCTCCACGAATGCGATGAGATTCATTCTCCATCGTAATCATTCAAGAATAATTTTAATTTTATTATTAAAAATAATGTTTATGAACATAATATCAGTATGTTTATGAATCAAATACATCATATCCATAATATACATGGCTTACTTAGCCAATCATATAAAGGAAAACGAATTTGTTAACACGTGAAAGGATGATATTACTGAAATATTATTAACAAAGCAATATTATAGGGTCATATGTGATATCATATTTATGTATATAGTTTTTTTATAATTTAATAACAATGATTTAACCATTATAAATTTGGTTAATATAACCTCTACCAAGGAAAAGTACAGGGTAAGGGTTAATTTCACAATCTCTTTATTATCAGAGGTTGTTTTTACGTAAGTATCTACTGGGACCACTTTATCATCCACATCCATGTTTCTTAAAAATGTATTTCAATTTTTTACTATTTACAAGACTACGGGTTAAAGTAATTTATACACTTGTGTTCCTTTTTATAAAATGGTTTGAAAGGAATATTTCCATAAGTTTCTAAACCAGATACTTTATGACATTTTCGACAAAATTAAGGTAAGAATGTCTTTTTTAACTTATATGGTAGGTGTGGCTATTTTCTACTATTATATCATAGTTTAGGCTTCCCATACAAGATTATAATAATATTTTCAAAATTAATGTTTTCTTTTATAAATATATTTCTTTTAAATGATTTCAAAATAGAAAGAGATATTTCACTAAAAAAGTTTTGATTTCATCTATGTCAATGTACTTTGATGGATTTTAAGCTTGTTTGAAGTTGATGTATTATGATACAAAACTTCCATATTGTATTTAACGTTTTGTGATATGTTTGACTGTTTATGTGTTATTTTTACACCATTCATGGTTTATGGATAAAGTATTGGCATTTCGTATGCTAGTTTTAATATGAATGTTTATATTATGTTTAAACCTTTTCATATGAGGAATGCACATGACTTAGTAAGTGATGGGTGGAGCCCGCTATAGCTCCTCGATGCATCGGTATGTCACATAAGGAAAACTAGTGTCTTGGCACAAGGCTTTGACTATGTGGTTATGAAGTCTAGCATTATGCATTCCATCATTATGAAAGGGGATATTGATATTGCATGTGATTATTTGACTAGTATAGTATCCATGTGAATAAGTAAATGGAATTAGTTGATTTTATATTTTCCATATTATTTTGATGTTTTAATTTAAAATGATTTTGTTTTAGTATAATACATTTCCTTAAATGTTTATGCTTATTTATGAAAGTTTCCGTTATATTGTTATCCTCACTGAGAATCTGAGCTCACCCATTTCTATGTTTTATTTTTCCCCGGATGTGAAGAAGTATTTTATTGTTGATATGTAGGGATAAGATAAGGATATAATTGTGTTCAAAAGGGGAATTTTTTTTTGATGTTTTTATTTCATGATGTAATGTAAAACTTATGAATGTATCTCATACTTCCAAGGCTACTAAACTGATCGGTCTTCCAGGATTTGATCCCTTGTAATCATACCAATGTTATTTAATAATTCATTGACTCTCGGTAATTGGGGTCAGGGCATTACAAACTTCAAATCATGAATCAGGTAAAATTTCCAATGAATTTTCGATTGGGTGAGGCATATGCTATCACTATATCATTATACATGAGGAAATGTCCTAGTCACTTATTTTATGCATCACGATAGAAAAAAAAACTTTCTACACTTGAGGTTAGTGTGATCATATGTGACTAACCACCTTCTCTTAAGTTACTTAAAATTATATTCACATTCATCTATCCATAATAACTCAACCCCCTTTCGAGTCAACATGCTAGTGGATTAGACATTCATAAAAAATTTCTAAAAAATCATCAATAATATCCATATAACACATGAAAACTATGAATATGAGTAATTTTTTTGGTCTAGGACATTTCTTAATAAATTTAATCTTTTAATGATCCATTAAAATAACCTCACATGAGATTCTATGGCCTAGGAATGAAAATTTCTTAAACCAAAATTTACACTTGTTAATTTTTTCCTACAATTTCTCTTTCTTTTGGGTCTTCAGCATAATTCTTAAATGATATATATACTCTTGATTTATCTTTTAATATATAATAATATTATCTATTAAGTCTAAAAAAACTTATTAAGTTAATATCTAGGATTTTATTCATTAAATCCATGAAAATAGTCGGGGAATTAGTAAGTTTGATTGGAATTTAATTAAATTCATAATGATCATACCTCATAGGGAAGTATTTCTTGGGTATATCCTCCTTCTTAAACCTCAATTGATAATATGAATAATGAAGTTTAGTCTTAGAAAATTATTAATCTCCTCATGATTGATCAAAAAAATCATTGATAGGGGGTAGAGCATACTTGTTCTTGATAGTGATATTGTTATGTTCCATATAATCAATGAAAAGATGCTTTAGCCCATATTTCTTCTTAAAAAAATGAATTAGTTTACCCCATGGTGATGAACTAGGTAATATAAATCCCTTATAATGATTCTCCTAGATACGATTCTTTAATTCCTATTGCTCAATTGATTCAATTCTATAAGGAGTCTTTGAAATAGGTATAACACCAGGTATGAATTCTATTGAAAACCCAAAATCACTATTCATAGGAAGGCTAGGAAATTATTTTGGAAAGACATAAAAAATAATCCATACAATAGGTGTATCTATAATATTGAGTTTCTCCCTAATCATATAATATAAATATTCTTTATAGATATTAATTAATACCCACATGACAAAGTAATTTCTATTAGAAGTTCAAATTTATTGTCTCAGTGATAGAAGATAATAGGTTGGTTTTAAATATCAAATTCGAATTCCATTCCTCATAAATTGATGTTTTATCAATATAAATAAATCCAATCATTTCCTCTAATTATTTAAAAATCAACTAGGGTAATAATCACATGATTTTTAAGAAGAACATTCTCAAAAAATTCTATTGGATATGAACTATAGACCTGAGATGTGACTATATCACCATTATACGTTTCAATACTTACACAACATCTAATAATTGAGGTGGTAATTCAATACCATTTTTGAATTCCTTATTTATAAAATAGTGGGTAGATCTAGAATAAAATAATTCATTATCTATTCTAGAATAGATGATAAGAGAACCATTCACCATGTCATTCTCACAACCCACATTGATAGTCATTATCACATGATATTTCCATTTTTATTTGATATTAAGAGGTTATTAACATCAATAATCCTAAAAAACCTTTATATTTGTGCACTGGTAAGAATAATTACCATACTTGTTATATTGGAAGAATTATAGTGTGGGTGGTGCATTAGTTGGAGTATTATTTTTCTCCATTATATTAACAGGGCCATTCAAAAAAAATTTATATTCACAGGCTTTATGAACATCATTTCAAAATTTAAATCACCTGACCATTACATTTAAGAAATATTCTTTATTTTTCTTCCCATATTTATGGCATGTATATGGCTGGAATTTTCTTCGACCATGCAATTTATATGAATTTTCATTAGACTCAATATTCATTTTCTTATCAAAACAATCATAATGGTTTTAATATCTAATTTCCATTTTTTACCTTGAGTTCACATCAAAAAATTTCTTCATAAATACTAAAGTATCTTATAGATAACACCTTTTAGAGACTTGGTTTTAAGCCACTAAAGAATCAATCAATTTTTCTTTATGGAATAATGATAAACTTGAAGCATTCATTGAAAGTATTGAAACTTTTTCATCATAGCTTCCAATGGATTCTTCATAATTATTCTTAAGTTCAAGGAACCCCATATTTATTTTTTGTATGTTTAATATGTGGTAAGTACTTATAAAAAATATCATCTTAGACTTATCCCATTTCATGGAGTTAATTTCTTTTTCTTGTGTTGTATTATTAATAAGATTCCACCATTTATCTCTTTCGCATCCCAAATAATTAATGTCTAGGATGAATATTTTTTGTTTTGAGCACTGAAGAATAGAAAATATTTTCTCAATGGTGCTTATACATCACTAAACCACTAGTGTATCTTAATTCCCAATAAAATAAGGTGTACGTTTCATCATGAAAACATTGACAATGTGTTTTTTATTTCTTTGATCACCAGGAATCTCCACATAATTCATGGCCTGAGAAATTTGTGTGTGCATAGAAACATGATTGTGAAATCTAGATCTTATAGAACTTGGTTTCTTAGGTGGAAATTCATTGTATTTTCTATCACATTTATTATTATCATGATGTCTTCTGGTTCTTTTCGTTAACTAAAACAAAAAATTAATGTATAAGTATAAAGCTATAATAATCATAGCGAGATATCATATAATCACAAAATATCATTCATAGGATGTCTAAATCATTATAACTTCGTTTTAATATATGTAACCTTAGGTTTAACATAGGTTATCCAAGGTTATTACTAAAAATTCAGAATGTTAACCTGTACTTAGACTAATCCCCAAGGTTTTCACCAAAGTTCTCTAATCCTAATATCTGTATATTGACTAAAATATTCTCTTATCCCAAATATAAAAACCCAATACTTTCATAAGAAAATATTACAAAATTTTAAATTAATATTCAATATATAATATTATGATTCACAATAGAACCATAAAGTTTTAGAGTATTTGGAGTCTAGATACACAAACATCTTATTTAGGTATGTTCTTAAATATATCTCATCAATTTATTATCAATTTGTACCCTTATCAACCTAACATAATTAAAACATTTCTCTATAACATATGGAATGGAAATATAAAAAATGTTGAGATTATATGCTTAGTATGGGTAAACCTAAGAGATATCAATCATTGATCACAATAAAGAATAAGATAAGTATAAGGTTTTGAGATTATGACTATAACATACAATTTTCATACCCAATCTATCAAGTATCATAAAAAAGAGTCATGGAATAAAAATTTATCCTTTCAAAATACATGAATCATAAGAGTGAAGAATCAATATAAATTAATCATGAACCATAATCTCATTTCATAAGCATAAAAACATGTCATAATCATGTGGCACCATTATAGGTATAGAGACCATTTCATATATCAAGGTTTACTATCTATACCATACAATCATAGTGGATCAGGAAAATAATCTGTTTCCCATATCATAATAGACCAGGTAACATCACATGTATCCTATAGTGGATTAGGAATCCCTACCTGTTACCTATAGTGGATTAATCATATAGACATGTTTCCTATAATTATATTATGAGATATAAAACATTACCCAATGAATTGTAGGGAGATATAATTATGGGACCATCCATATTATAATTAAAATCCTGAATATGTGTTCTACAAGTTCATAAAATATTCATCATATCATGAAAACATAACCCATGTAAAGAAAATGGTTTTCATAAATATTTCATCATTTGATCAATTCATAACCCATGAAAAATCAACGAGTTTCACCAAAATCTCATAATAAGAATAAAAAAAATACAAATAAAGAATAATCATGGTATCATTAGATCATATACCAATTAAATAATAATTAAAATAAATATATGTTATCATAGAAGGAAATTTTCTTAAAAGAACACCGAAAAATATCTTGATGAAAATATCCTTTTCATTTTGAAATCAATTCTTTAAAATATAAAAATTTATAAAACATTATGCGAAATATTTTATTTTAAATAAACCATGGGAAATTTTAAAGGTAAATTCAAATATTTTATTGGTTATGATAGTGGTAAATTCTGTTCATAACATGTATATTAAAACAAATATTCCTTTTAAATTTTTTTGGTAAAAATTCAAAAGTACATTGTTGAGAAAACGATAAGATGATTATTTCAATTTTTTTTTCATAAAAATATTAACATGGGTAAAAATATATTTTAAAAATAATTATTTAATAATAAAAATCATTCTTGAAATCATTTTGAAGAAAACATGGACTTGGAAGAAAAATATTTCTATCCGAATAGTAAAACATAGTCTGTTTTCCTTAAAAACATTATTTCATTTTTTGAGTACTTAAAGTGAGAAAAATTAAAAGAAAAAATTTATTCATCAAAAATAAAAATATTAGAAGAAAAATAAAAGGGATTTATCTGATAAGGATCATATAATTTATTCAATGTAAATTCAAGCATAAACAATCCCAAGTAAAATGGGATTGAGACGTAAATCCCTTACCTCAAGTCTCACCTTTCTTTGTACATGTTTGAAATTCATGTGTAATAAATATATATTTATTATAAATTTATTTTATAACAATAATAATAAATATAATAACATATATTATTTACTTATAACAACATATTACCCTTTTATTAACAATTTGTTATTAAATCACTCTTCTGGTTGATAAATATTTCGTTTTTCATGATTTTTTTTGTTCGAATGTCACGGTCCTTATGCATTGATATTTGTTAAAACTTCTTTAGAAAGGAAATAATGAAATAAATATAATATATATTCATTATATATGTATATATAGAAAAATTCATTACACCATTCATGGAGACGATATGTTGTATATACGCATGAACACTATTTTCACTTTTTAAAAGATTGAACGAAAGAAAGGTAAATAAAAATTAACATTTATAGAATAATTGTAAAATAATATATATTATACATATTAATTAATCCTATTAGTGTTACCATATTATAAATTATAAGAAAAAAATTAATCTCATAGCTTCGGGGAGGTGTTAGTCCACATGTACACATGAGCAACGTTACCGGTTTCCAACAGATGGGAAGAAGGTGGATAATGGTTGCTACATAATCATAATAAAAATTTATTATATTAAATATAACTAATTAATTATTTTATAATAGATACCATAGATTTATAAGAGGTATAAAAATAAATAGAATTGATAACCATTGTTTAAGAGTTATACCTCTTCATTGAGAAAACTTATTTGGCTTACACCGTAAGCCTTAAAAGGATAGTCTTTTAGAAATAATAGAAGATATAAGATATGTAAAAGGAATATTTTTTTATATTGGTTATGGTATTATTTGATCTAAAAGTCTCAAACATTGTGAATAGTGAAGGAGAGGAGGTGCCCTATTATGAGTGATGAGAGGGGAACTCTTGAAATTACTTAAAGTATTAAATTAATATAAATTAATTTTCATGTAAAAATGGAATAAAATTGATATAATTAGATTATAATATGATTATGTTTCTAAATAATCTAATTTAATAAAATTTTAACAAGTTTTGTTTATGTTTTCACCCGTATATATTAGTTTTAACCCTAGTTAATACTTTGGTCAATTACCAAAATATAAATGTTTTCTACTCTTTTAGGGTTAAGAATATTACCATAAAAGGAAAAGTGACTCATAAATTGGAAATGATAGATATTTTAAACCATATCCAAATCATTTGAAAAAGGTTAATATTTTTTATAAATTTTAAATCATTTAATATAATATTATTTTTTATAAAGTATCATTAATTTTATTTTTGGAACTATTCATTTAATTTGACTTTGAAAAAATGAAAACAAAGTAATTTAAATATAAACCTTCAAAATATATATAATATGTTTTATTTGTATCAATTTTTTTTGAAACATAATAATTCATCCAAATTATATTACATTTAATATTTTCAAAATCATTAATTATATTTTTCTATTAATTGAATAAATACTTTATCGGTGTTTGATAATCATTTAAGGTATTTATTCAATCACTAAAAATTTAAAATAAAAAACCATGAAAAAAATAAACTAATCTTTTATATAGTAATTTTTAAATTAATCTATCCTTGTTTTATCCTTATGAAATTTTTTAGATATATTTAACTCAAGAGTGTGACATTTAGTATTCATTCTTTTCATAAATTAATATAAAGGTCATAATCAAAGAAGAATAAATCCAAGTTTCCATATATTTTATAATTTGATGGATATATAAGAGAAATATAATCCAATATGATATAAGAGAACATTTTTTTGAATTTGAATCCTTATCACATTATTTTTAACCTTAATAAACATACTTTACCTTTACTGTGAAAACAAAACCATACGATGGTTATTATTAATATTGACCAGAAATAAATGGGACCTAATTACCAAATTTGTACCTCTTAATTAAACATATGAAATTAATTTCCCATGATTTAAGTCATATAAGTGGAAAAAATTAATTTATGACAAAACACAAAACACAATGAAAAACAGTTTTTCTGAAAATTGTCTTTTCTATTATAAACATGTTTTTATACTAAATTCAATAATAAAATTGATTATAATGAAATTAATTGGATTGTTCATAATATAATGGAAAAAATTATACTTTTAAATTATTTCAAAACAAAATGTAACTTTGTAAGTAATTGAAACACAAATACAATTTTAAATATAAATTATTATTTTTTACTATTCACTTGAAAATCAATCTTTTCCAAAAAATCTTAAAAATTCACCCTATTATAATTTTGATACGTTGATTTAAAAAATGATATTATTTTTATAAAATAATTTTTTATAAGTTATTGTAATTAATTATAATATTTTCTCACAAAAATCAATAAAAACTATTTTTGAAGAAAAAATACTTTAATATAAAATAAAATAAAACAACTAGGATATAACTATAACATTAAATAATAATATTTCAAGAGTATAACATGGTTTTTCTAAAATTTGTGTTTAATTTAAATAAATCTATCAAAAAAATATTTATATATAAATATGTCATGAAATCTTAGGGTGTTACAATTGCCCCGCTACATAACGGTAAACCATTTTGGAAACCAAATTTCTAAAATATGAAAATGATACTATTTTTTTTTGTGATTTATTATTCATTTGAAGCATGATTTTATAGATAAAAATCATGGGTTCCCCATGATACCATTGAAGGGTTTTGTTTGATTCTAATAACAATAATCAGATCAACTAAAAGAGATTAAAATCCAATTTCAAGGATCTCCATGCAAGATAATATGGACAAAACATGTAAAATAAAATGAATAATTCCCCTATAAATTTGGAATACCTAAAAATGAAGATCCATCACAACATTATTGATCTCCTTTGGATGAGTTTAAGTTATATCACTAAATTGGAAAAAAATAATCCCACCTCCATAGGTATCCATAAACTAAATTGAATCATCAATCTTTCGAATGGGATTATCATTTTCTCCATGGTATGCTCGAACCTCTATACGCAAAGTAGAAAGGTTAAAGGGAGCATCAAGTCTTAGAGTATCATCCAAGTATAAGGAACTAAAATCCACTCACATACACCATCATATAGAAGTAGGGTTTATATATAAGACAAGGATGTTCTTGGGTGGTGTATTATTTTATTCATATGTTTATAACACATGTGTTAATTTCTTGGATAATTCATGAATTCATTTAACTATCATTAATTTCATATTATGAAACATTTCATTTAATGATAGCCTTGATAGTGAAAAATTTAAGTGTCCATCACACAAATAATATACCAAATTAATTTTCATGCAAGAAAACATACATGTTATATATATATATAAATATGTATATCTATTTATATATATCACACACACACATAAATATTTTGGGAATATTTACATCACCCCCATTTAATAAATATAAAACCTATTCAAGAAACATAAATGACGAATATGATATAAATACACACCATTCACTGAATAAGATTTTTTCTGTAACCTCGATCATCATTCAATGTGTTTGTTTAAGATAAAAATAGTATAAAATGTAATATTCTTACCTATGGAGTCTTCCAAGGATCGACAGGATCTCTCATTGCATGAGAGCGATCATTCTCACTCATGATGTGCTAGCACATAAAAACTCTAATAGTGAATAAGAAGAGAGTTTCAAGTTAAAAAAAGGGTTGAACAAGTATCTATAAATAATACACATACTTTATTGTCATCATATAATAGTATTATATAGTATATCAAATACATATTAGGCTGTTACAACATTTACTTATGCATTTATAATGAATGAGTAAATTCCATTACTAGTGTATTCAACACATAAATGCACATTCACCCCATTCATTTCATCTTATGAAATAGTTTATTAAATGATAGCTTTAGTGGAGTATTTCTCAAGTTTCTAAGGTAGGATACATGAAAAAATAAACCTATTATTCATGAAAATCAAAATTTCCATACAATATGAAATCACTTATATATATAATATACATATAAAGACTTAGAGAAAACCTCCTTAAATATGCAACTAACACTAAACCTAAAAAACATTGCGTCATTTCATCATATATTTTATAATATATAATAACTTGTGAAACAGTATTCAAAAATCTGTTTGAATATTTTACAAAACATTTTTGGAATTTTATCATTAACTTCACATTTTATCACATCATATATATTACCTTCTGAATAACCGTCCAAAAAACTTATTGGATTAACTATAAAACACTTTTTGAGTATCTATCTAATTAAAAAATAAATCTTTATTTAGTCCACCACAATGTGTAACCTCAAGATCCTTTATATCATTTTCAAAAAAGTATGAATTACAAGAACAATAAATATAAGAAAAGGGAAACCTCTAGAAAATAATAAATGATACATAACTTATAAAGGGATTTGATGTGAAATCTATCAATAAAATATATATTTGGTCTCAAAAAATGTTTCATAAACTTTTGAGTTATTATTATATCAATAAAATATTATAAAAATGACAGTATATATAAAATCAATATTTTTACTATTCACCTAAAAATCAAATATTTAATAAAAATACCAAATAATTATCATTAGTTTTTTTGATATAATTATGTAAAAAATTAATTCCATTTTATTAATTTCAAATTATAAAAGTGTGAAATTTAACTTGTAATACATGGAAAACAATTTAATTAAATAAAACTATTCTTTTCTTGATTAAAAAACTATATAAAATTATTTATAAAACTATAATGATTATGAATCCCTAAAATTAAGACTTATAAATCATAAAATAGTTTTATTCCTTGGATTAATTTCATTTTTCAAATTCTTTCAACTAAAAGAAATTGATTCCTTGAAATTTTATTCATTAATTAAAAAAGTTATAATACTTTCCCTTATATACTTTTATGTTTCAAAAATTTCTTCTTTAGTCATGTAATTCTTCCACAAAACCATAACCAAGTGATTTACCTTATTCCATAATAACTTCTCTCTATGATCTATATTCTAAAATAGCTTTTCCTTATATTAGAGATTCCCTTCATACCATGCCACTTCAAGGCTCAACACATGAAATTCATCTGGAACATATTTCCATAACAAACAAATATTAAATACATCATATAATCGAGATAAATTAACAGTTAAGGATACTCAATAAGATACTGACCCACTTTCTATAGAATTTATTATGAACCCATATACCATTAGCTTAATATGAAGTCCTTAGCTATCAATACATAAATATTACATATTTTTAAATGAATATTCAATATATAATATAATAAGCCATTCAAGATCTGTAATAGTTTTGTGTCTTTGGAGACTAGATAAAAAATATTCTTATTTTATGAAAGATCTTCAAAATATCCCACAAAGATATTTCTAAATTGTATTATTCTTAGACTTATCTGACTTAAAACCATTATTCATAACTTGGGGAAAGGAAAAAAAAGAAAGCGGGTAATCATATGCTCGATTAGGGTAAAAATGGGAGATATAAATTGATGATAATATGAAATAATAATGGTAAGAGATCATGACCATAACTTATAATGTCTATACCAAATCTGTCAAAACCATAAAAAATATTCATTACATAAAACTTTGTCTTTTCGAAAGACATGAATCATAAAAGATATGAATCTTTATAAATCCATCATTAACCACAAGTTCACATAAAAAGAATGAAAACATATCATAAAATCATGGAATAATCAATGTTATAGAAACCATTTCATATGTTAAGGTTAACTATCAAGAACATGAAATCATAGTGGATTAGGTGTTAAAAACTATTTCCTCTATCATAAAAGATCTGGAATCAAGACATGTTTTCTATAGTTGATCAAGAACATAAATTTGTTTCCCATAGTGGATAAAAAACATCAGCCTATTTCCCATAGTGTATCAAGAATCTAGACTACTTTATCACAGTGGATTAAGAACACAAACTTGTTTCCCATAATGTATTAATCACGTCGACTTGTTTAAAATAATTATCTCATGAGATATAAAACTTTACCTATTGCATATGCGGGAAATATAATTTTGGTCCCACACATCACATAATGAAAACCATAAATATATGTGACCCAATATTATAAAACATTTATCATGTCATCACATCATAACCCATGAAAAGAAAATAGTGTTCATAAACATTTCATAATTTCATTATAGCATAACCAATAAAAACTAAATGGGGTTTTAAACATTTCATCATTATAAACCATATAGATAAATAAAAAGGATGGTATCATTGGATCATATCTACAGTAAAACATAATTAAAATCAAAGGATGATATCAGAGATGAAAATTCCTTTAAAATAACCACTAGAATATTTCTTGGTAGAAAATAACCCTTTTATATTGGAATCACTTATTTAAATTCCAAATACATATAAAATATTATGGAAAAAATTTTCTTTCAAAAGAGATCTGGAAAGTTGTAAAGGAATATTTAAATCATTAAGTTTTTGGGGCATAAATAAATTATATTCACTTTATATAAGTTAAAAGAAAACATTCCTTTCACACTACTGTAAAAACTGCAAAAGTACTTCATTTAAAAAACAACATGATGATTCCTTTGAAATATTTTTATAGAAAGTAAATATTGGGTAAAAAAATGGATATAAAAATCACAGGAGAATATTAATTTTTTTTAAAACATTTTATAAAAAACAAAAATGCGGAAGAGAAAGTATTTTTATCTGAATAGTAAAACATATTCGATTTTCCTTAATTTTTTTTTCAATATCTTGAGTACCTTAAGTGAGGAAAATGAAATGAAAACATATATTCCACAAAAATAAAGAGAGAAGAATAAAATTAAATGGATATATAAGATATGGATATTATAATTTTCTTATTGTAAATTTAATCACAAATAATCTTGATCATAGTAGGATTAAAACATAAGTCCCTTACTTCTTTGTTAATTTTTGAATCCTGATCCCCATGAAAGAATAACATCAAATGAAACATTAAATATCATGATCATAAGGATATTAATGATATAACATAAAAAATTATATATATACACATCATAAAGGATGATACTTTCATAACATAACACATTTCCCAAAGAATACAATTTGAGATCATACACCTTTACCATGAGTTCAACTTGCTTCAAAAGTGCTTTATACTCTTCTTTTTTGGTTGGCCTCCTTTATATCACATATTAAGGACCCATGGAATGGTCTTTTAATAAGATAAAAATCTATAATTCATATATAGAGAACTGTAGAAGATAATTTTGGGGGTTTGGTCAAGCTATATGGCTCAACATAGTTTAAATAAGAGAAAGGAGGGGTTAACTTTAATAAGTGAGGGCATGAAACTCCTGGAATTTCTTAGAAGAATAAATAATAATAAATTCATTGTCAAGAAAAAAGATTTTAAATGGATAGATATATGAGAATATGGTAGGATGGGGTTTAAATATAATCAACCAATAAAATGTGGATTATTTTAAGTTGTATTTTAAACCTTATCTTTTGGATTAGCCCCTTAGTTAACCTATTTTAACATTAACCAAAATAACTATGTTTTCACTCTTGAAGGGTTATAATTTTACTTATAACTTTATAATTGAATTATAAATGGAAACATTATTATATTTTAGACCATATATTATTAATCTTGACCTCCTTACATATTTTAATGATTTATAATTAATTTATTAAAATATTATTTTTATAAAATATCATTAATGTCAGTTTTGACACTATTCATTTAATTTGACTTTGAAGATAACAAGAAAAACATGGAATTTGAATATAATACTTTTAATAATATATAATAGAAAATTTTTATTTATAAAATTCATGTGAAAAAATAATCCACTTAATTTTTATTACTCATAATATTTTTAAAATTATTTATTTTATTTTCCATAAAATGAAAAAATATCATGTCGGCATTGAATAAGAATTTAAGTTAATTATTAAAATACTAAAATTTATATTTAAAACTATGAAATAAATTTAATTTATCTTTAAAATAAACATTTATTACCAAAATTATCTTCTTGTTATCTTTATGTGAAATATTTTGAGATATTAAATTCAAGAGAGTGACATTTTGTATTTATTCTTTTCTTAATTCAATATAAAGGTCACAATAAAAGAAATATGAAACTAAGTGACCATATATTGATTAAATGGATGGAAATAGATGAAATCAAATCATACAATAGGATAAAAGTAAGTATTAGATAAAATTTAAATCATTATTCCATAGTTTTAACCATATTTTACCCATTGTTTCCTTACTGAGATGATTTTTTAGTATGGTTACTATTCATATTGATCAAACTAAAATGGGAATAGCAACAAAATTTGAAAATATTTATTCTAAATATGAGATAAATTTTACAATATTCAATTTCTATAATTGATATAATTTAATTTAATATAGAGGCACAGAAGATAATGAAAAAATAGTTTTTTGTAAAAATTTTCTTTTCAATGTTTTAAAATTTTTTTATACAAAATTCAAAAATAAAGTTGATTCCAATTATATCAATTAGATTATTGATAATATAATTGAACTATTTTTACATATAAATCATTTTAAAACAAAATGTATCTTTATAAGTTCTTGAAAAAAATACACTTATCAAAATAAATAGTATTATTTACTATTCATTGAAAAACTAATCTTTTCATAAAATTGTGAAAAAATACCTCTAAGATAATTTTTACGTGTTTATTTCAAAAAATGAATTTCATTTTATATAATAAATTTTATAAATGTGTATAAAACTAAATACAATATTTTATAACAAAAATAAATAAAAAACACGTTTGAAGAAAACATTTTTTTAAAGAATCATATAACTTTAATAAAAAAAATTAATTATTATTTCATAAAAATTAATCAATACATTGGTTTTGGGTGAGAAATATATATATATATTTCATAATGCTGTTCTTCCATTTCATATACTCCAATACAATAGTTAGATTATAATTGTAATATATAAATAATAAAATTTAATGGTTCTTTTGTGCTCAACATTTCATATCATATATGCTATCGAATATAATGTTATTTTTTTAAAATATAAGGGTTCTACATTCTCCCCCTTTTAATAAATTACATTTTTGTAATTTGATCTTGTTCTTGGTAATTAAGGTTTTGAAATTTGAATTTTTTTTATGGAAAACCCATAACATAAAAAGGGTTAAAAGAACTTCCTATAAAAAAGAGGGAATGATAAATATGATGGTCTTCTAGAATAACAGGAAACTAGGTTTCCAAATAGGAGAAAATTGTTAGGAAGTGAAAATATGGGCTTAGAGGAGAAAATGAATTACCAAGGACTAATATATAGTGATATAGAACATGGTCATGAGAAAGTTAATGACCAAAAAACTATAAATTTGTTATGGGTGAAAAGACCATTGATTCATTGAAAATGAAGGTTAAAGTACAAAATTTTATTTCGAGATAATTTTATTAAAATTGAGGGATTATTTTACATACAAGATAAATGATAAAATATAATTACATTATTTATTTCTAAATCATAAGAATAATTTCATCCTTTGGTTGTGATTCGATCAATTTAAACTTGATATCTTACTTCAAGAAATGAATATTCAACATGAATTTTTCATGTTCAAAGAAATGAAATTAACTTTTAGTGGATAATAAAATCTTAAAATAACTATAATTCATTCCTTATATCTCTAGTTATCATTAAAACCAAAATAGTTAGCACAAGAAATCCAATTTGGATAAATCTTCTAATAATAGAATAATAAATTAGTATCTAAAAACTAAACAGTAACACCCATAGTTTAACTTAATCTATTCAATAAATAATTAACATTAAGACTTCTCAAAATATGTTTTTCCATATTCAAAACCAGAAAATATGATGTATTTGATCGCACACATATTTATATATTTTTTTCAAGGTAAACTTAAGCATTTATCCCTGTAAAACATGAAGTATCTCATAATTTCACATACCAAACATATAAATACCTTGATTATGTTAAATGATGATAATAAATTGTATTACTATAAAACCTCAATGAAAATAAACATGCTTTCAAAAATTAAAACTATCCTTATTACTCAAATAAAATCACAAACTATCAAATATACTCTATAAATAAAAAACTAAAATAAACCTTATCAAAGATGACTTATAATGGTCCAGACCTCTGTGGTCCATTTTTCAAAATATAGTGTTTGGGGTGTTTTGCTAGGCTACACTATCTCGTTTCAAGAGTTGCCTAAATTTCCAGTTTTTTTATAGGTAGATCATGTCGGTATCTCCCATCGGTTGCTTTAATTAGTAGCTCAATTTCAGTGACTTAATTAATTGGTAGGTTAGGGAATCAGTGACTTAGGGCATTGGTAGGTCAGGGCGTCAGAGAATTTGGGCATATGTAGGATAGGGCATCGATGACTTTTGGCATCAGTAGGTCTGGGAGTCGATCACTCCGAGCGTTGGTAGGTTTGGTTTTAAGCGACTCAGGGCATCTTTAGGTTAGGTAATCAGTGACACATGGCATCATTAGGTCATCACATTAGTGAATTAGGCATCGAAGACTTAGGTGTCAGTGACTCACATTTGTGACTCACCCATCAGGGAGTCATTTTCCATCCTTTTCGAGTTTCTCCAGTTCTGCATCTTTTTGACATAAAATGAGTTAAATTCCATATTTGATGGGTTTTTTGGATATTAAAAATCGTATTTATATTCTAAAAATATGAATGTTCCTTTGACTCAGAAACTGCATGGTCTTGGTCGTAATCTGGATTTAATGGCCATTGAAACTGTTTCCCTATAGATTTAGGATCTAGCCTTTCTAAAGCCGAATGTTCTCTTCCTTTAAACCCTTCAATTTTATCTTGGTGCACTGAGAGCCTCCCTCCATAGATGAGATGTGTGCCTATGCTATTCCCCCCTTGTTCAATTTTACTTATAGTCTCCTGCTCGCGCGACCCCCTGGTTAGGGGTAAGGAGGAGTTTTAGTCGTCTATTTAAGTAGGTATTTCCTTCATCTTTCTTTTAATTGTGTATCATGTGGGGTGGGTGTAATCATTTCTCCTTATGAATATGGTTTAAACCAATTTAAATAAGATAAGAAAAAGAAATAAATGAGGGGGGTGGGATCATGATGGCGATGATCATTTGGTTTTATATGTTGTCATTGATCCATGTTGTGAATCGTATGGGTTGTGTTCTTAAGAAAATCATATTTTTTGGTGTTATTTATTTTCTCACCAATATGATTTAAAAATCATTTCTATAAGAACTATAATCTAGTTAATTATGTATACTCTGTTAAATAAATGGATTTCCTATTATCAAATTTGTTCTGTGATAACCCCTATTTTATCAAGTGGAATCAAGGAATGCGTGCTGCTAAATCTGAATAAACCTTTCCTTATTTTGTGGATGTGTACTGTGTGTGGTTATGTTCAGCCTTGTGCCTATGTTGGTAGTTTATTGCTATGGATGGGGGATGTTATTGTGTGTATGGTGTGGTATGGGTGATGTGATGGTATCTGAGGATGATAATTTGGTTGATTGTAGAATGGATGAACTTGTTTCGCAGTGGGAATGCATCTAGGAAGTGGGGATGCATGACTAGGTTGTTTCATGTTCATGTTGATAGGTGTTCTGGGCATGGTTCTCTTTTGTAGAAGGGATGACGAGTGAGGTTTTGATGTGGTTTTTTCTAATTGATAGGAAGGACAGGGAAGAATTACTTTGAATAATGATGGTGAAAATGGTTGAACGGGTGTATAGGATAGGGGAGTGTGTAGTGGGACTATAAGATGGTTATTTTCTGTTGTTCTTATGAATTTTGTGTTTTTTGTGTAGTAGGCCTATCAGGGAAGGTTTATTATAGATGATTTTGAAGAAAGATAGTGTTACCTTGTGTGGTAATTTCGCCCAAAGTCTCTAGGGACATTGTGAAGTATGTGTGGGATGTGATGTTACTCATGGTGTGTTGTGTTTTTTAGTTTCCTGGGCAGTGATGAAAATAAATAAATGAATGATTTGATAATGAAAAATGAAAATTGGTTAAATGAATTGGATGGGGGTATGTTTGGATTTGGGGATTGTAGTGATGCTATATTTTTATTATCAAATTACAGAAGTGACCATTGTTTATAGTGATATTTGAATGTAGAGGTGGTAGAAAGGGTAGTTTTTGTTTCATGTTAGTTTTTTTGATAACCCATAGGATTGGACTTGTGTTCTTTGATACTATATTTATATAAACCTGCATATTATTGTGATTATATAGGAACCCCACTCATGTTGAGAACTACATGTTGAACACCCCAATTATCATGAGGTAGGGTATCTTTCCCAACATCTTAGTGGGAGGATGGATGGATGGTTACTAACTTTACCCCGATCCATATTCTGGGAATTTATCTCCCAAGACTTTTCGGGAAGGCTATAATGGATTGAGGTTTAATACCAGATTTATGGTATTGGTTGTGTAAGAGGTAGTTTGTTTCCCTGGTGTCTTAACGATGACGCCTATGTTTTTTTTGAGTGAGACGTGTGGTGGTTGTGTCCTAGGTGTCTGTTGGTGGGATGTGTGTAGTTTGTGGCCTAAGTGTGTGCATGAAGGTTGTGATAGTGGGGCTTGTAGAAGAGTGTGGTAGAGTTAGGATGTTTTCCGTTAGGGATGAGCAATTAACCAGTTGGAAGTGGTGTTGGGTACCCAAATATTGATGTGCTTATTACTTTACCCGGCTTGCAGTATTTGGTGATCATGCCTTGGTGAAGTTGGGATGGATAGTATACCGTGTTAGGTAATTTTGAGTTTCTGTTGTTTTCTTATTGGATCATTAGTATGCTTCTCCCACTTATGTATGGGTGACTTAGGTTTTTCCCTACTGAGTATACTTGTATGCTCACCCTATGCATATAAAACTATTTTCATTTTTCTAGGGATATTACAAGGACCGTACTGGACCATACTAGCTCAGACATTGGAGATGGTTTCTGTGTCGTTTCTTAGTATTGTTTTTTTACTTTTTTGGAGTTTTCTCTATATTTATAGCAGTTTTACTTTAAACATGCATGTGTGTTGGATTTTTGTTTCTTTATATATATCTTTCTTGTAGTTGTTTGAGGTTCATACATCTTATCTCCCAATAATGGTTACTATAAAAAGGGTAATGCCTTTCATTTTTATGATATTTCTATACCTTTTGTGCTGGTCTCCACCCTGAGGCCTATTGGAGGCGGGACTTGGGGGTCATTATATCTCTTTCATCTTGAAGAAGGAAGGTCTTAGAATATTTCTATCCCTTCCCTCATCTTAAATAATTTGGGTTATGATAGAATGTTATTAGAGGATGATGGTTGAGAGATAGAATGAATTTTGGAGTTAGGCCTGATGAGGATTGGATGGGTTGGTAGGGTAACAATGTTAAGTGATATCGGTGCATGACATAGTCCATGGAAGACCAGCTAGGACATGGGATTTTAGGGCCCCCCGTTATCCGATGTAAGGACTCTGAGACTACCGAATAACTAAGTGAGGCTACACTGATTGCAGTGTAGAGACCCTAGGAAATGTACATACATCATGATGACTTGTCTTCTTGTTTTTGGGCCTTTTCGGGAAATTAAAATAGAAAATGAGTTATGATGAATCATAAATAAATTCTTTTCTACCCGGGCTTAGGAATTCCTTGTTTACCTTTCAGCTATGGCACCCAGACATCATCCATTAGTGGATTAGGTAGTGGAGGCTCATCAGGACAATTTGGATTATCATCGGAGGGTTGATCTAGAGGAGGAGGATGATCTGTGGCAGAAGAAGTTTAGTGTTTTCTAGTAGCAGACTCTGGGAAAGTATAGGGGTAGTGTATCATACATGTAGACAGAGAGTTGGATTGAGGATCTGGTAATCACTTTCATCTTGATCTAGGCTCCGACAGAGTATTAGGTTCCTCTGGTGGTGACCCAGATGAGGCGAACAACGCATCAGTGGTGGAAAATTTACCTTAGGGACAGAAAAGACACAGATTTTTCTTGGACTACATTTTATAAGAAGTTTCGGGGGGAATTCCTCTCTTCCATGATGAAAGTTGAAGAGGCAGAAGCTACTCTCCTTCTAGTAGGGGAGTATGTCGGTGAGGGAATTTGGGATCAAGTTCAAGGATCTCCTATGTTTTTATCAGGACCTCTTTCCAGAAGAGGATTCTTGGGCAAGATGTTTAGAGGAGGTACTCCATCCTCCTATCTAGTATGCGATTACTCCCTTCACCCAACTGAACTACTTAGAGGTTCCTAAGAAGGATGAGGTAGTGGAAAGGATACACTCACAAGGAGGTCTTCCATGATAGGGAAGTCAAATGAGTTCTTCTAAGGGGAATTTCATTAGAAGCAAGTATCTAGCATTAGGGCCTTCTAGGTTTTGGCCAGTGGGGAGACGACCCCAGTAGTTTCAGTTCCAACCCTCTGGTCGTCACCTTTTTTCCATGGGCCTAGGGCTGATGTGTTTTGCTTGGAAAGGATGTGGGCACCTCTAGGGATATTTTTCAACTCAAGATCAGTATGGTGGAGGTTGGAAGGTTCAGTGCCTACCTCTGTAGTAGTTTCTAGCTAGTCCTTTTCGGTAGTAGGGAAAACTGGCTCCAGGTCCACTGAGGGGTGATGGTGCAGGAGAAGGCTAACCTCATGGTGCTCCGCAGGGTCCTTAACCAGGGTGTGGTCTAGGAGGTGGCCAAAATTTGGGGGGGAAAGGAGCTAGGCGTGGACAGTTGAATGCCAAAGGGGCAACAATTATAGTAGGTTTGGAGATCATTCCAGGTATGACTGGTTTGTTTAGTATGTTTGCTTTCACCTTGTTTAATTCACGAGCTTCACACTCCTTCGTTGCACCTAGTATTTCCCATGCCTTGGGACTAGAAATGGATAGAATATCCATTCCATTGGTGTTGAGTACACCATTAAAAGGTAATACTAGCCCGTTTGATGTTTTCTGAGGATGTAGACTAATGTTGGGGCCGCATTAGTGCAGTGGGGATCTCTTTTGACTATAGATTCAACTATACAATGCTATCCTTGGAATCTATTTATTTTTTTGTTTCATTCTATTATTCAATTATTTTATAGAAGAGTATTTTTGTTAAATGTGATGGGAAAACACATAGATTTCATTGATGATCAAAGAATTCAGGTGGGCAGATGGTGCACAAAGCCTCTTTTTCCTTGTTAGCTGATCTGTCAGTGGGATCAATGAGTGCTGAGATGGTGGAAGTTTTAGGAATTGTCAGGTAGTTTTTGGATGTTTTCCCTGGGAGGTTGTGACTCTATCCCCTCGACATGATGTTGAGTTTAGGATATAATTACAACCCAATGATCATCCTCTCTTAATGACTCTTTATTGGATGACAACATCTGTGTTTTAAGAGTTTTAGATTCAGATTGAAGATCTGATGAAGAAGGGTTTCATCTGAATGAGTGTGTTGTCATGAGGTGCTCCTGTCTTGTTTGTGAAGAATGCAGATGGTGGTCTGAGGATATGCATAGACTACTGGAGACTGAATCTGGTAATGGTCAAGAACCGTTACCCTCTCCCGATGATAGATGATATTTTCGACCAGCTAAGGGGAGAAAGTTGGTTTTATAAGATCGATATGTGGTTAGCGTATCACCAGTTGATGGTGAAGGATGGTGACATCCAGAAGAATATTTTCAGGTGGAGTTATGGGAACTTCTAGTTTGTGGTTATACCTTTCGGTATTACGAACACACCATCCATTTTCATGAGGATTATTAACTCCATGTTTTGTGATTTCTTGTAATGGTTCATCATCATATTCGTTGATGAAAACCTAATCTACTCTAAGTCATAGGAGGAGCATACTGGGTATCTCAGGACTATTATAGAGGTCTATCAATACAAAAAACTCTTCAAAAGGCTGTCCAAGTGCATGATTTGGACAAGAGAGGTCCACTTCCTTGGAAATGTGGTGTCTCAACAGGGTGTAGTAGTGGAACCATAGCAGGTCTAGGTAGTTTTTCTTGGGTAGAACCCAAGAATATGGCATAATTTCATAGTTTTCTTGGTCTGGAAGGATATTACCAAATATTCATACCATATTTCTATCGAGTGGAAGCTCCGTTGATGTCTATTACTCAAAAAGGCCAAGAATTTTTGTGGAGCGAGTGGTGTTAGACAATGTTCGACTATCTGAAGGGGATGTAGGTTAGTGATCCAATGCTCATGCTACTAGAGGAAGGGTTGATTTTCGAGGTGTTTTGCGATGCCTCCCATCTAGGCTTGGGGTGTGTGCTGATGCAGTAATGGATAGTTATATTCTATATGTCTTGGATGTTATGTTCATTTGAACACAACTATTCGACCCATGATAAAAAACTAGAGGAAGTCGTGTTTTCACTAAAGTTGTGGTGAAATTACCTCACTGTGAAGTGATTTTTGGTCTTCCAGGATCACAAGATCTTGAGGTACTGAAACGCACGGCCAATTGTCTCCTATCGACCGGTCAAAGTTCCGGTGCTCTGCTAATGTGTATAGCAGCACTCGGGTCGAATCCTCGGCGATGATACTTTGAAATAGTCGTTTGTTTTTAGTTGATTGTATTCTGATTGGGGGGTTTTGATTGCAGAGCTTCATTGAAATGACTAATGGATGATGTTTAATTTAACAAGTTGATAAATATTGGGGTGATTTCATCATTAGGTTATTTAAGATTGTGATATCCTTGAACTTTGCTTTATATTGCATTTAAATTAACACCCATGTCACAAGTTGACGTTGATTTGAATTCCCAAGTGTTAAGGCTTTAATCCAAGCCTCAACTTTACTTAAGATTCTATTCTTGATCATATCTTGTTTATTTTAGTATATTTATGGTTCCAATAATCCATGGAAACCACAAGCTAAACAAAACAAGTCATTAATCCATGACATGCTAAGTCCAATATACACATTGTTAATTCAACGAATACTCATCGAGCAAAAGCTCTCAATCGATTAACATACCCAAATTAAAACTCACCCCAATGAGAGATTTACTCAGACATTATGATGTTTATTAATCTGTTAATATATGTTTATGGTGATTAATTACAATGAGAATAAAAATAAAGGGACAAGATAAGAGTAGTGTGCCGAACACACACACGAAATATTTTGAGAATAAAAAATGGAATTTCGATTGAATGAGGAAGAAAAATAAGGGACTGTAATTTAAAATGATTCAAACTATTTTAAGACAATGAATATTATACTACAGAATGTGGATAAGAATAAGAGGTATTGAAGAGGAAACAAGCACTAAAATTTGATTGAAATGAAAACAAAGTTACACAATTGCAATGAAAAGAAAATATAAACAAACATGAAAGAGAAGTGGAGGAGAGGTCTCTCTTGTTGAAACACGATCAAAGAATATCCTCCTAGAACCTTTTAAAGACTCTAGTAATGCCAAACCTCCTCCTTAAGTTCATAAGATCCAACCCTTTTGAAAGGAGAGGAGGAAATGTATTTATAGCCCAAGGTGGTGGACTGTTTACATTCCAGAAATACCCCTCAACGTGACTCGCTGATATGTATATCCAGACAGCCGAATCTTGGGACATCTCCTTATTTAAAGTTGTATATACAAATGTCTTCTATCTACTGTGAAAATTTGGCCTCCATTGGACTTATTGAGCCAATGTTATGACGGTTTTAGTAAACAATTATGATCTGTCCATTTCAATACAGACTTTTTCAAAGTCCAAAATGTGAATGGGTTTTTTAATAGGAATATGCCCTCAAATAAAAATCATGTATTCAAAAAAGTTGGCCAACCAAATCTCCTCATTCACACTGAAAAAGCACAGCTCTAATGGATTTCTGCATCAGGAGAAATTGAAAAATTAGTGTGCTGTTTTTAATTCCAGGACAGAATGGTGGGCTGGACTTCAATGCATTAGTTGGGCCCCTTGTATTTGTGATTAGGTTCTGAAAATTTTATCATGGACTCCATTAAATGTCCTCCGAACTTGGGAGGAGAATTTAGGTATTTGGAATTCTGGATTGAGCCCAGTAATTCATCCTTCATATATGGTCCAATTTCTTCACAGTTTCCTTAGGCCTTCTTGTGGGGTCCATATAACCCTTCAAATGGAAGAATTTGCTCATGTCACCTTCTAATGAAATGTTTTATTTTGAAATTAGAATCGTGAAAAACAACAACCACACAATTTGGATTAGTATAGTGATAGTTATTATTAAAAAATTAAACTGACTCAATTAGACTACTTCTAAAAATGCTCAAAAATTATACTTAATATTAAAACATTAATATTTCACACAAATTATGCAAATTTCATATAAAATCAGTAAAGAGGGAATATAATAAGTTATGAAAATAATAATAACATAAAATACCCCACACTTATCTTTTTGCATGTCCTCATGTGCAACAAATATAAAAACATGACAAAATCATTTTACTCACCAACAGATTTTAAAATTTTGTTTTCTCCAATCAGGGGAGGTTTGGACTATTTCACTCATCCATTTTGAAATCCACCAAAAGTTGTTACAGAAACAATGTTCCAAAACTAATTCATTTTTCTATGCTCAAATTTAGAAATGGAAAATGTGGACACTCAAAACTCACACCTCTCAAGATGATAAAATTTATTTGTGGAGGATCACTCTGTCACCAACCAAAAGTGAAAATCTTAGAGTTTTAAAAGAGCTCTCAGCTTAAAATCCCTATACAAAGTGAACAAGAATCAAGAGGTATTTTTAATGGGGTTTTTCTGTGGCTATGGTATGGTAGGAATATAATGTCCAAGAGAGAGAAGAATATGGTTAAAATACCAACATAGAAAAAGCAATGCAAATTTTTTTTGAAATGAAACATGGAAGGAAATGAAAACACATATTTACAAGGAAATGATTTTATGAATAAAGACACAATAGAGGAAGAAAATATGAAGGTAATGAGAAGATGGAATATTTACAAAACAAAAAAAAACTTCTCCCAATAAGAATATAATGCAAGTGTTCTTTGTTTTTCTTTTCTTTTTTTTTGTTTTTTTTTCGAAAGTTGACCTTGAAACAGATCTCACACTCATATCCCAACCCATGATTGATCTCCTCACCAAAATAATTGTAATATTTATAACAAGATCAAAGGTTGAGGAAGAGTGATTTTTGACCTACCCAAGACACAACCCATTTTTTGATCATTTTTTTTGATTTTGATGATTATTTTTTGATTTTTTTTTGAACACTTTTCAATATCATTTGTACAATACATTCGAAAATACCACTCAATGACAACCTCCCCCCCACACTAAAATGGATTCTTTCCCTCAAGCATATGATAACACACCAGAAAGTAAGGAAATGATCCCCAAAAATGAAATCCATTCCCCCCACACTTAAATTTAAAAAACTTAGGCAATGAAAATCCATGTTTATATTGGGTGGGATAAGGTATTGGGATTGTAATGTGGCTATCAAATAAAAGGTTTTCATAGGCTCGAAGGGGCTTTAAAAAGGAGGATTATTGTAAGGGAAATGGGAGGCTATTTGGCTATTGTGATTTTTATGTGGTTCAGAAAATGCCTCTATCATATTAATACACACTAAGGTAGGAAAATCAGCTCGAAGGTCCACAAACTCAAGACTCACAAATGGGGGTGAAAACACACATTTTGAAAATATGGCCATAGGTGGCCTTGGCATGAAAGAAAATGTTGTTCCTCAAGGTTTGGGAAAATCATTTTCCAAATAAAAAATTGAGCATTCAAAATTTGTTAATTTTGACACAAAATTATTTATCCAAAGTCATGATGAAAATACAAAATTTTTTAGATGAAAACATGTCTGTTAAATCCCCAAAATGGTTTAAAAAAATTTCAAAACTCGATGGTGAGTAAGCATGACTTTTTTTTGTAATTTTTTAAGTGATTGTGTTTTTTTGGTTTTTTAGTTTTTAATGTTTTTATAAAATACACACCCACACAAGAAAGAGAAAAAGAAAGGGTTTGATGAATAAAGTGGTAAAAAAAATGAAAGAGAGAGGAAGAAGAAGAAAGAGGTAGAGAGAGGAAGAGATAGAGAGAGAGTTAAAGGGAAAGAGGTGCCCCCTGGTTTAGATTTGGTGGGTCTCCTTCTCCATCTAGTGGTTGGTCAATTGGAGAAGTTTGGGATTCGGTGGAAGTCGAGGTGGTTCCAGGCCAGTGTGAAGTTACCTGAAAAAGAAAATTCATTATTCATCTAATGAAAAACTAAATTGAAATTGAAATTTCATAAAAGTAAAAGAAAACATGGGTTGCCTCCCAAGAAGTGCTGCATTTATTTGTCTACAGCTGGACAATTGTAGTGGACTACCCATAGTCTGACGGTGGCCATCATATTTTCTCAACTCCAGTGTTCTTCCAGAAAAACTTTTTCTTTGGGAGGCCTGATGATTCATTGGATAATTTATTCCCATCCTTGTTGGTGTGCTTGCAATTCAATGGGGTTGGAAAGAGAATATTTCTATCCTCACTTTGGTCTTCAACCTGAGGAATGATTTTATCCATAAAGTGATGGTTTTCTATTCTTGGAAATTCAGGAAGATGACTCAATTATGATGGTTCATTTATGTAAGGTTCAGATAACACAAAAGAAGAGTATGATATCCCAATTGTTTTTGACTTATTTATTTCATCACTTACCGATGTAGAGTAATGAGGATCAGTGGAGTCATAAGACTGAATAAAATTTTAAATATCCATTATTTCAACGTTGTTCGCCAAATAATGGTAAATTTCAACCTCACCAGTGATCACTTTATTAATTATGGTACAAATATCACAAACTTCACTACCATCAGGACAATATAAAGACATTGGTTCAAGGTTCACTTCACATATAACAGAATTTTCAGAATCATGGATAGGAAAGGATGAATGTGGGATAACCTGAGATGAATCAACAAATGAGCATTCTAGTTCATTTTCCTCATTACCATCCATGTTGGAGCATTGGAGCTCAGAGGTGAGATGAGATTCCAAAGAGTTTTCAAGATCCTTTAGACTAATGGAGTTTGCATTTGTAATGTCAACATCAATTTCACCATTAATCACTTGGATAATGAGAATGCAATATTCAAAAACTCCTCTATTAGTAGAACAGGAAGAACATGATGGATTATGATTCAACACACTCTCAGAGGTAGTTTCAGAAACATGGATAGAGAATACAGATTGATTCTCTAATGGGTATCGCATGGATTGAAAAATATGGAACTTGACCATTTGGTCACCAAATTCCATGGATAAGATGCCAGAATGGACATCAATTTTGGTTTTAGGTGTCATAAGGAATGGTCTTCATAGAATCCGAGGATATTTGCAAGAAGTTGTCTCACCTTCCATGTTAAGGACATATAAGTCAGCTGGGAAGATAAGATCATTTACTCGAACAAGGACATCCTCAATTATTCCCTCAGGACTAGTTGTGCTTCGATTGGCTAACTAAATGACAACACCTATTGGATGTAAGGTACCTAGACCAAGGTTGGAGAAGATGGATTTAGGCATGAAATTAATTGAGGCTCCAAGGTCTATGAGTGCAACATCAAAGTTGGAACTTCCAATTTGGCATGGAACCGTAAAGGTCCCTGGATCATTGCACTTTATGGGAATAGACTGCTGGGTAGAAACATTTTCGAAGGTCCTAAGTTTCCTATTGTGGGTGCACAATCCCTTAAGAAACTTGGAATACTTAGGAATTTGTTTTATGGCATCTAAGAGGGGAATGTTGACTTCAACATGTTTAAACATGTCGAGCATTTCAGGATCAGGTTTAAAGGACTTCCTTGGTTTAGAAACGGCTTTAGGAAAATGAATTGGGTTCCTAAGTGGAATTGAAGTAGGTAAGGGAATGGTTTCAGGTTCCTTTTCAAGTTTCTTTTTATTTTCGTTTTCTAGGTCAACATTCAAAGGAGGGTTTGAGGATTTATCTTGAGACATAGTAAGTTGCTTTCCTGATCTAAGTGCAATTGCACTTACATTACCCTTGGGGTTGGGTAATGGTTGAGTTGGAAGTTGGGAAGAATTTGATTGTTGTTGCTGGCTCAGGTAGGATGCAAGTTGACCTATTTGAGTTTCAATGTTTTTAAGGCTGAAACTGGTGAAGGAGGCAAGATATTCCACTGCACTTTCCCATGGTTTCTTGGAAGAAGAGGCTTGTCCCGGATTGGGATTGCCTTGATTTTGGTTCTTGGGAAATCAATTGTATTGGTTTTGGAATTGGGAAGGATCACTAGGATAATGGAATCCAGGAGGAGGATTTTTCCTTTGAGGTTGAGGAACAAAAGGATAAGGTTGATGAAAGTTACCACCACCTTGACCATATTGTAATTGGTTTGGGTTTTGAGGAGGGAATTGAGGGGGATGAGAGATAGTATTACCATACCTCAAGCCTGGGTTAAAGGTAGAAGAGAAAGGCTCAGAGTGAGGTTGGTTGAAGTTTCTAACAAACTGACCTAATTGTTGAGGGTTGGGGTTCCGCTGAGCATATGCTACATTGATCTCCATTGGTCCGGATGAATCAGATTAATCCTCTTGAAGTTGTGGACATGTGTCTGTTGGATGAGCTGGGAAGCTATAGATTCCACAATTCTCGATAGGTCCAGGGAATAGTGACTGTGGAGAAGATGAGGTTGGGGCTTTGGTAGCCACCGCTACTTGACGCACAAGACCTGTAAGTTCAATCATCCACTCAGTCATCTTGTTAGGCTCTATGTATTGATTATCTTGGGCTTGTTTGACTTGATCATGTGCTAGAGTATGGAATTGTTGTGTGTTTGCAACCATGTTACTTATGAGATCTCTTGCAACTGCAAGAGTTTTATCAACAAGAGCACCGCCACTTGCGGCATCTATGAGAGTTATCTCCATTGCCAATAACCCCTAATAGAAGTATTGGATCAAGAGTTGGTCAGGGATTTGATGATGTGGGCAGGTTTAAACAAGCTTTTTGAACCTCTCCCAATACTCAGGGAGTGATTCACTTGGGAACTGACGAATACCACTTATTTCCTTTCGGATAGAAGCAGTACGAGAAGCAGGAAAGAATTTCTCTAAGAAGAGTCACTTCATGTCATTACATGTGGTTAAGGAACCAGGAAGAAGGTAGTAGAGCCATGAATTAGTAGTGTCAGCTAGGGAGAAAGGGAATTCTCAAAGTTTGATTTGTTCTTAAGAAACCCCTTGAGGCTTCATGGTAGAGCACACCACTTGGAACTCTATAAGGTGGAGATGTGGATCCTCACTGGCTAGCCCATGAAAATGAGGGAGAAGATGAATCAAACCCGATTTGAGTTCGAAGTCAGCTTCTATGTTTGGATATTGAATACTAAGAGGTTGGTAATTCATATTAGGGGCAGCGAGTTCTTTAAGGGTTTGTTCCCTATGATTGGCCATTTCAAATTCAACTGGTTGGATGAGGACTGGTTCTTGAATGAGTTGATTATCTCTTATGTTCCTCCTAAGTTGGCGAAGTGTTCGCTCAATTTCAGAGTCAAGCAAATTTGAGGGATTGTTTAGAAGGCTACGGGGCATTCAAAGAGATTTTGGAAGAAAGAGGAAGACGGGTTTTTCTTTGTATTTTTTTCAGTTTATGATTTTTAAGAGGAAGACGGGTTTTTCTTTGTGATTTTTTTCAATTTTTTTTTTAAAATTTTGTTTTTTTTGGTTTTTTTAACAATAAAAAGAAACTAATGACTACTTAAATCACCATCCCTGGCAACGGTGCCATTTGAAATGCATGGTATATTGTCGCCTATCGACCAGTCAAGGTTCCGGTGCTCTGCTAATGTGTATAGCAGCACTCGGGTCGAATCCACGACGATGATACTTTGAAATAGTCGTTCGTTTTTAGTTGATTGTATTCTGAATGGTGAGTTTTGATTGCAGAGATTAATTGAAATGACTAATGGATGATGTTTAATTTAACAAGTTGATAAAGACTGGGGTGAGTTCATCATTAGGTTATTTAATCTTGTGATATCCTTGAGCTTTTCTTTATATTGCATTTAAATTAACACCCATGTCACAAGTTGACGTTGATTTGAATTCCCAAGTGTTAAGGATTTAATCCAAGTCTCAACTTAACTTAAGATTCTAATATTGATCATATCTTGTTTATGATAGTATATTTATGGTTCTAATAATCCATGGAAACCACACGCTAAATAAAACAAGTCCTTAATCCATGACATGCTAAGTCCAATATACACAATGTTAATTCAACGAATACTCATCGAGAAAAAGCTCTCAATCGCTTAATATACCTAAATTAAAACTCACCCGAATGAGAGATTTACTCAGCCATTATGATGTTTATTAATCTGGTAATATATTTTTATGGTGATGAATTACAAAGAGAAGAAAAATAAAGGGACAAGATAAGAGTAGTGTGCTGAACACACACACGAAATATTTTGAGAATCAAAAATGGAATTTCAATTAAATGAGGAAGAAAAATAAGAGACTTTAATTTAAAATGATTCAAACTATTTTAAGATAATTAATATTATACTATAGAATGTGGATAAGAATAAGAGGTATTGAAGAAGAAACAAGAACTAAAATTTTATTGAAATGAAAACAAACTTACACAATTACAATGAAAAGAAAACATAAACAAACATGAAAGAGAAGTGGAGGAGAGGTCTCTCTTGTTGAAACAAGATCAAAGAATATCCTCCCAGAACCTTATCAAGGCTCTAGTAATGCCAAAACTCCTCCTTACATTCTGAAGTTCCAACCCTTTTGAAAGGAGAGGAGGGATGTATTTATAGCCCAAGGTGGTGGACTGTTTACATTCTAGAAATACCCTTCAACTTGGATCGCCGATATGTATATCTAGAAAGCGGCATATTGGGACATATCCTTCTTCAATGTTGTAGATAAAAATTTCTTCTGTCTACTGTGAAAATGTGGCGGCCATTGGACTTATTGAGCCAAAGTTATAGCAGTTTTAGTAAACAATTATGATCTGTCCATTTCAATACAGACTTTTTCAAAGTCCATAATGTGAATGGGTTTATTAATAGGAATATGCCCTCAAATAAAATTCTTTTCTTCAAAAAAGTTGGCCGCACGAATATCATATTTCACACTGAAAAAGATCATCTCGAATGGATGTCTACATCAGGATAAATTTAAAAATTAGTGTGATGTTTTTAATTCCCGTCCAGAATGGTGGGCTGGACTTAAATGCATCAGTGGGACCTTTGTGTTTGTGATTAGGTTCTGAAATTTTTATCATGGACTAATTTAAATGTCCTCCAAACTTGGGAGGATAATTCAGGTATTTGGACTTCTGGATTGATCCCAGTAATTCAACCTTCACATATGGTCCAGTTTATTCACAGTTTCCTTCGGCCTTCTTGTGGGGTCCATATGACCCTTCAAATGGCAGAATTGGCTCATGTCACCTTCCAATGAAATGTTTTATATTGAAAGGAGAATCCTAAAAAACATGAACCACAAAATTTGGATCAGTATAGTGATAGTTATTATTAAAACATTAAACTGACTCAATTGGGAAACTTCTAAAAATGCTCAAAAATTATACTTAATATTAAAACATTAATATTTCACACAAATTATGCACATTTAATATAAAATCAGTAAATATGGAATATAATAAGTCACGAAAATATTAATAACATCAGGTACATATTTTCCTAGTGAGATATGAACTTGCGGAAGCGAAGGTGGATGGAGTTTCTACAGGATTATGATTATGAGATCTCCTACACCACAGAAAAGGGGAATGTTGTGGACAATGATTTGAGTAGAAAGTCACCGAAAGAAGTGGTTTGGGAATCTAAGGATTCTTGGAGGGTGATGGAGGAGTTGACTTCCTTGCACTTAGATGAAATAATGAATGGTGGAAGAGGCTATCTATTTTAAAAAACGGTATAGTCATCTCTGAGTTAGAAGGTGGGAGTGTCTTAGTGGGGAGACCCAGAGGTGGAGGTGATGCATGATTGCATTGACGAGGGTGATTCTCTAGAGGTATGGTCAGAGGATAGGGCATAATTGTATTTTTTTCCTTCCGAAGCTATTAGTTCTAGTGAATATATGCGAGGATGTCCTCTAGGAGTTTTATAGCTCACCCCTAGAGGTACACCCAGGAGTTTTGAAGATGTACTGAGGATTGAGGGAATAGTTTTGGTGGCCCAGGGTGAAGTGGGTTGTGGAAAATTTGTGGAAAAGTTCTTTGTGTTCCAGCAAGTGAAGGCTAAGTACCATGTTACTGGTAGGTTTTTAGTGCCCGTAGATGTCCACAAGTGAAGGTGCGATGACATCTCGATAGATTTTGTAATAGGATTACCCAGGGCTCCGGGAGGATGCAGTTTTATCTAGGTACTAGTGGATTGGTTGATGCAATAGGCTCACGTCTTATCGATCAAGGAGTAGAGCACATTGGATGACTTAGAAGGGAGGTATGCATATGAGGTGGTGCAGAATCATGGTGTTCCAAGATCCGTCATCTCAGAACGATATAAAAATTTTACATTGTGATTATAGAGGGTTTTTTATCATGCCTTTGTCACTCAGTTAAGCCTCATCACTAATTTCCACCCTTAGAAGGATGGCCAAATAGATAAGACCATCCAAAAGTTGGAGGACATGTTTCAGGTATGTGTTCTGGACTTCAGTGGGTCTTGGGTGAAAAATTTACCATTGGAAGTGTTTTCATACAATAATATCTATCCATCTTCTATTAGCACAACTCCATTTGAAACTTTATACAGAAGACCATGTCGTTCACCCATGTGTTGGAAAAAAGTTTGGGAGGAATATATTCTTGGTCTAGATGTAGTGCAGAGTATGACAGAGAAGGTGTAGCTTTTCCGTGAGAGGATAAAAAAATTACATGACCAAAACATGTCATATTCTGATCACAAGACAAGGCCCTTTGAGTTTCAGGTTGGGGACCATGTATTCTTGATGGTTTCCTCTTGATGTGGGTAGAATAGGTTCAAAATAGGGAGTAACCATTCTACCAAGTTCATCAGACTTTTTGAGGTGTTGGTATGAGTTGAAAAGTTGGCATATCATCTGGTGTTTCTATTATAGTTGGGGAGGATCCATGACACATTTCTTGTCTCTCAGCTTCATTGGTACGTTCACGATGACTCCCATGTCATTGATTGGGGAGAGTTGGATATCGAGGATGACTGGATGTTCATAGAGAGACCAGTGAAGATAAAATATCATCAGGGGAAGGTTATGTATGGATGGACCATTCCCTTGGTTCATATGTTGTGGAAGTATGGTGGTCGGGAGGATAGTACTTGGTATTGAGAGATGCAGATGCGTGCCCAGTACTCAGAGATTTTTTTGAGTTTTTCTTATATGATTTCTTTATGATGTATTTCTTGGACCATTTTTTCTATGAGTTGAGTTGTTTCCTTATTACTCAGCATACAATAAAGTTCTGACATATGAGGAGGGGAGGACCTGATCCCTAATCAAGACACATTAATGCAGATGTGATTAAACCCATGTAGGTGAGTCGGTACCGCCCAAATAGGATATTATCTTGACATGGGGGAAGGAATTCCCTTATTTATATGTTTGGGAAGTGTGACCTTTGGTTCTTTTATGGTATGTCTTGTGGTTGTTTGGGTTGGAAATCTTAGAAGAGGTGTTCTCGGATGTTGAGTTCTTAATCTAAAAAGGAGGTTTATCCTTGAGAGGTATCTTACAGGGTGGTTGTTTGGACCCCTTTTTCTTCTAGGATTAGTTTTGATTTCTCAAGGGAGAAAATAGTTTGATAGGTATCTGATGTAATATCCCAAACCTCCATGGTCCATTAGTTTTTCAAAATCTAGTGTTTGGGTTGTTATGGGAGGCAATGGTATCTTGTTTCAGAAGTTTTACAAATTTCCTGTTTTTCCATTGGTTGCTCAACATTAGTAGGTTGGCATCAGTAGCTTATGTTAGTAGCTCATGTTGGTATCTAATGTCGGTAGCTCGTATCAGTTTCTCGCGCCAGTTTCTTAACATTGGTGACTTAGGGTGTCAGTAGGTCAGGGCATCAGTGAATCGGGGCGTCAATAGGTTAGGGCATTGGTTACGTAGGATGTCAGTAGGTCATGGTGTCAGTGAATCAGGGAATCGTTATGTTAGGGCGTCGGTGACTCAGGGTGTCAGTAGGTCAGTGGGTTAGTGAATCTGGGCGTTATTAGGTTAGTGCATCAGTTACTCAAGGCGTTTGTAGGTCAGGGCGTTGGTGACTCAGGGTGTTGGTAGGTCATCGTATCAATTACTCAAGAATCAGTGACTTAGGCATCAGTGACTCAGATCAGTTACTCACCCATCGATGACTCATTTTCAAGACTTTTTGAGTTTTTACAGTTCCGTATCTTTTCGACCTTAAATGAGTAAACTGCCATATTTTATGGGTTTTTGGGTTGTTTCAAGTGGTATTTATCTTTGAAACACTTTAAGGTTCCTTTTAATTATAAACCATGTGGTATTGGTCGTGATCCAGCTTTAATGTCCTTTGAAACCGTTTCCCCATTGATTTAGGATCTAGCCATCCTAAAGCTGAATCTCCTGTCCCTTTGAACCCTTCATTTTTCTCTTGGTGAGCTGAGAGCCTCCCTCTGCAGATGAGCCATGAGCCTATGCTGTAGCCCCCTATTTAGTTTTCATTGGAGTGTCCAGCTCGTGCAACCCCCCAGTTTTGGAAGAAGGAGGAGTTTTAGTCAGCCATTGCTCTAAGTAGGTATTTCATTCATCTCTCTTTTAATTGTGCATCATTCATAGTGTGTGTACTCATGTCTCCTTGTGAAAATGGATGAAAATTATTTAAATAATATGACAAGAAGAAATAAATGAGGCTATGGGACCAAAATGGTGATGATTGTTTAGTTTTACATGCTATCCTTAATCCATGTTGTGGATTGTATGAGTTGTGTTCTTTTAAAAATGAGGGTCAATGGTGGTCTAGGTTTGCACACCTTTATGATTTGTGAATAATTGATATTTGGATTTTAATTTGTTTAATTACATATACTATGTTAAATAAATGGATTCCCCAGGATCAAATATGTTCTATGGTCACCCCTATTTTATCAAGTGGAATTAAAGAACAAGTGATGCTAAATCTGAATAAACCATACCTTATTGGTGTGGTTGTCTACTATGTGTGGTTATGTTTGGCCTCGAAAATATGTTGGTAGTTTTGTGTTGTGGATGGGGGTGTTAATGTGTTTATGGGATGGTACAGGTGGTGTAATGGTATCTTAGGCTATGAGTTTGGTTCATTGTAGAATGGATGGACTTGTTATGAAGTGGGACTGCATCCGAGTAGTGGTTGGGTAGCAGTACTGCAAGAATGGGTTATGTCATGTTCATATTGAGGGGTATGCTGGTCAAGGTGTTGTTATGCAGTGGGGGTACTGAGTGGGGTTGTGTTGAGGTGTGTTGGGGATTTTTTTTGTTGAGAGGATGGACAAGGCAACATTACTTTGAAAAGTTATGGTGGTGGTGGTTGAACGGCTGTCCATGAAAGGAGAGTGTGCAGTGGGACTGCAAGGTGGTTGTTTTCAATTTTCTACTAGATGTGGTGTTTTTTGTACAACAGGGCTACCAGGGATGGTTTATGAGGGATGATTTTGAAGAATGATGCTATTACCTTGAATGGGAATTTTTCCTAGAGTTTCCAGGTACTTGTGTAAAGTATGTGTGGGTTGTGATGTTACTCGTGGTGTGCTGTGTTTTTTAGTTTCCTAGGTGGGGATGAAAATAAATAAATGAATGAATTGATAATACAGAATGAAAATTGGTTAAATGAATTGCCCAGTGGTATGTTTTTATTTTGGGATTATAGTGAAGCAACATTCTATGTCGACTTTTGAAAGTGATAGTCGTTCATGGTGGTACATGCATGTAGTGGAAATAGTAGGGGTAGTTTGTGTAGGATGGTAGTTTTTTTGATAATCCCTAGGATTGGGCTTGTGTGATTTTATAGTATAATTATATATACTTGTATGTTCTTGTGATTTTTATATGCACCCCACCCGTGTTGAGAACTACATGCCAAACGCCCCCATTATTATGGAGAAGAGTGTCTTTCCCATCTTCTTGATGGGAGTATGGATGGATTGTTATTGAATTTACCATGCTCTGTCTTCTAGGAATTTATCTCCCAAAACTCTTTGAGTAGGCTGTAGTTGCTTGAGGTTTAATGCCAGATTTATGGTATTGGATGTTTGAGAGGTAGTTTGTTTCCCAGGTGTCTTTGGTATTAGGCCTAGGTGTTTTTATGAGAGACGTGTAGTGGTTGTGGCCCAAGTGTCTGTAGGTAGGATGTGTAAGATTTGGACCCCAAGTGTGTGTAGGAAAGTTGTGATATTGGGGCTTGTGTAAGAGTGTGGTAGCATGAGGACGTTCACCGTTAGGGATGAGAAGGTTACCATTGGGAAGTGGTGCAGGGTACCCAAATATCGATATGCTTACTAATTTAATTTACTTGAATTAAATTATCTGGTGAGGGTTACTTGGTAAGGTTGGGGTGGATATTATACCTTGTCAGGTGCTTTTTAGTTTTTACTATTTTCTTAGAGGGGCATTAGTATGCTTCTACCACTTGTGCATGGGTAAATTTTATTTTTCCCTACTGAGTATAATTTTTTTCTCACCCTATGTATATAAAACTATTTTTAGGTTTCTAGGGAGATTACATGGACAGTGCTATACCTTACTAGCTCAAATTTTTAGGGATGTTTCTATGTCATTTCTTAGTTTTATTTTGGTACTTACTTTGGAGTTTTATTTTTATTTCTAACAGTTTTACTTTAAACATGCATGTGGGATGGATTTTGGTTTCTTTATATATATCTATCTTAGAGTTTTTTTGAGGTTGATATATCTTATCTTCCAATATTGGTTATTATGAAAAGGGTAATGCCTCCCATTATTGTGATATTTATATACCCTTGGTGCTGGTCGCCACCTCGGGGCCTATTAGAGGCAGGAATCTGGGGTCATTGTCTCTCCTTCATCTTGAGGAAGGATGTTATTGAAATATTTCTATACCTTCCATCATCTTGAAGTAGGCGGGTTGTGACATGAATTAAATCATTATTTCATCATATCACTAACCAGTCACTTGGTTCCCAATACTATTCCGTTTACTACGTTGATGGAAATAATATCTTTATCTCTAATAAACATAATTAACTCAAAATCATGTACATATTAATAGTTATCCTTCCCTAAATCATGTATATTTTTTATAAATTATCACCTTACATTTAAATTAATTTTCTAGGTCACTAATAAGATTATATATATTCTTGAAAATCCTTAATGCAAAACAACTACATAATAGTCCTTAAATGTTTCATGATTCTAATAGTCAGAATAAAAGTGACAAAGATAATTCTATAATATAATTTTATAATTCCAATACATACACAATTTAATCATTACCCTTAATTCTAAAAACATTAAATTGGATTCATCATCTTATTCCTTAATACCTACTTCCTTTCAGGAGTCATTTTCAGTATATTAATCATCAACAATAAAATATTTACTTGTATAGCTTACTGATCGTCTTTTTTGAGGGTTCCATTTAAAAATTTATTAGAAAATACCCATATTTTCCACATTTAAAATAGTAAACCATTGCTGGCACCTTAGGGAAACCATTATTTATATCCATTGAATTAACCAAAATTATCAATTTTCATCAAAAATTAATTTATCTATGTTCTTATTTTATACACCCAAAACATCTTCCCTTTCATTTGAGACAATTCCCTTACTTCTTCTTCCAACATACATGGCATATTGGAAACTGAATCTTCTACGCTCCACAGTCTTCAAGAAACTCCATTTTCCTCTTATTATATGTCTCAGGAAACACACCCATGTTTATATTGTTAGTCATATAATGATATTTATGACTAAAAATAAATACAAGGTTTTATATTCCATATCCCATTTCACTTGGTTTCTCATAAGGTCAATCATTCCATTATATATAACATTAAGTGTTAACATAATTCCTAATGGTTTTGGATATTGAATACAACGAAAAATCATATTTTGAGAAATAATAATCATATTTAGAAAATATATCATAAGAAAAAACCATTTATGGAATACCAAATTAAAGGCACATTCTTTTTTAAAAAACGAAACATTTGGTTAACCTAGGACATTCATGGTCAGAATATATTCAAATCATTTATCATGTTTCTCATAGAAAATTTGATTTAACCTAAGAATATCCCTTGAGAGTGTCAAACAAGGTGTGTAGTAAGGTCACTCTCACCACACACCATAATGATGTATGAGATACACCCAACCACCTTTTTTCAAGATTATTACCCCTCTAAGAATCTATGCCAAATCTATTTTCATTGTATTTTCTAGATATGGATTTATTTCTAAGAAAACCACATAATATATTCCTTACCAAAACATTGGGATTTTATTCTATAGTAAGACTTGTCCCTAGGGTTTTCACCAAAGTTATCTAATCCTAATATCTAAATATTAAGAAACCCCTTCTCTGATATGACCTATAAAGGAAAAATATTTCCATACATAAATATTAAATCTTTTTAGATGAACATTAAATATATAAAATTATGATCCATGCTAGAAATGTAAATATTTAGTGTTTTTGGATACTTAATATACAATCTTCTTTTTTCATGAAAGGTATTTAAAATCTCCCATAAATATATTCCCACACATTGATTTTCTTAGACATACCAAACATAAAACCTTTCTTCATAACCTAGGGAAAGGAAACCTAAGAAAGTGTGAGATAAAATTATTAGTAGGGTTGAGCATGAGAGATATTAATCAATGACCATATGAAATTATAAGATAATTATAAGGGTATGATATCATGACCATAACTTACAATGTTCATATCCAATCTATCATAGACCATCCAAAAGATCCATGGAATAAACATTTACCATTTTAAATGACACGAATCATAAGAATGAGAAATATCCATAAATCTATCATGAACCACAATAATTATTTTTAATCATGAAAACATGTCATAAAAGTGTGGCACAATCATATCTATAAAAACAATTTTATATTTTATGTTTAACTACCGATACACTTAAATTACAGTGGATCAGGAATCAATACTTATTTCCCATATCATAACACATCAGGAATCATCAAATACTTCCATTTGTGGATCAAGAACATATAATTATTTTCTATAGTGAATCAAGAACATTGACATGTTTCCCATAGTGGATCAATAATATTAACTTGTTTCCCATAGTGGATGAAGAGCATCAACTTGTTTCCCATAATTTTCACACAAGATATAAACATTTACTGAATGCATTAAAGGGATAAATAATTTCAGGCCCACCCTTTACATGATGAAAATCATACATATGTTTTAAATAATATCACTAAACATTCATCATATCATCACATCAAAACCCATGCAAAGAAAATGGATTTCATCAACATTTCATAATTTCATCACAGCATAACTCAAAGAAAATAAATGATTTTCATAAAAATCTCATCATTACAAAATATCCAAATAAATAAAAATAATGGTATCATTGAATCATATACATATTGAAATATAATTAACATCAATGAATTTTATAATATATAAAATTTCATTTAAAATAATCACTGGAATATTAATTGGGGAAAATACAATTTTCATTTTGAAACTATCTATTTAAATTCTAAAAAATTCTAAAATTTTATTGAAAAAAATTTCATTTAAAAGAGCCTTGGAAATATATAATGAAAGATTTAAATGATATAGATATATTAATGGAAAGAAACTCTATTCATTCCGTATATGTTAATATAGAACATTCATTTCACACTTTTGTAAAAAGTCAAAAAGTACCCCATTCGAAAAATGATTGGAAGAATCCTTTGAAACATTTTTATAGAAAGTAATATTTGGTTAAGAGATGAATTTACAAAATCATAGGATAATAATAATTTTTTTGAAAAGATTTTATTGAAAGCATAAACATGGGATAAAAATTATTTTCGACCGAATAATACAATGTGGTCGATTTTCCTTAATTTTTGTCAATCTCCTGATTACTTAAAGTGAGGAAAGTTAATGGAAAAATTGTATTATCTAGAAATATGTAGAGGAGAATAAAATAAAATTTATTTATCAGATAAGAATAATATAATTTACTCAATGTAAATTCAATAATAAACAATCCTAATTAACATAGGACTGAAACATAAATCCATTACCGATTTGATAACTTTTTAATAATAAGCCCCATGAAAGAATAACATCAAATAAAAATTTAAACATCATGATCATAAGGATATTATTGATATAAAATAAAAAATTCATGTATATTACAATTATAAATTATTACAGGTGTATGAACTAACATATTTCCTAAATAAGATAATTTATGATGATAAACCCTTTCTTCAAGTTTGACTTTTTTTTGAAAGCGCTTTATCCTTCTCTTTTAGGAAGACCTCATTTAGATCCTTTATTAAGAACCCTTGGAATGGCCTCTTAAAAATATTATAACCTATAATTCATTTATAGGAATGTGGAGTATATATATAAAACCCCATGTTTCCACAGTACATTTCCTTTTGAACAATGCAGCAATATCCGTTGTACGCAACTTGGAGTTTTAACACACCACGACCAATTAAACTAGTCATTATGAATAGTAACAAACTTTTTGAAATTTTATAAATTTTATAATTCAAAATGAACTTTATTTTTGGATTCAGAATATCAAAATTATCTTAGGGTGAATTTTTATTATTTTTCTGAAAACTTTCAATTTTTGATGAATAGTGAAAAACATTGCGTTATTGGTTAAAATCAAATTTTTTATTTAAATTTTTTTTTATTTTATTTAAATTTATTTTAGGTCATAATTGATACATAATACCTATATATGTTCAATTTAATTCATTGAAGTCATTTTATAATAAGTTTAGATATATAAAAATTTTATTGAACTTTTTACCGTCTTTTACCCACCTCCAAGGAGCATTTGCAAATTTGTATAAAACATAATTTTACCGCTTCTGTGAGTATAATTTCAAAAATCTGAGAGACATGGTTAATATCAGTAAGTAAAATGTGGTTCAATAAGATGAAAATAATTTTTGGTGAATAGTAACTTTTGACTTATATTTACCACGATTAAAAGAAAATAGGGTAATTAAGGGTAAAAATGATATCATAATTACCCTAACACATGTCCTAATTCTATTGGATAAGTATAATTCTACCCAAAACAACATTAGGAATAAAATATGATCCTATTTGGTCCACATGGATTATATTAGAAAATTTATTATTATTTTATTTAAAGAAGAGTTTAAAGGGTTAAATTCAATGTTTAATAACTAAACCATTTTTAATATAGGTTTACACACAATATAAATTCGACTATGAATATGCATTAGAAATATAAAAGGATTTAATACATAATGGTATTTTATTTATAATTTTTAGACGCTAAATAATTTAATTTATTTATGACACAATGATGATGCAGTAATTACATTATTAAAAAAATATTAAAATAATTGATATTAAAAATATCCAAATAAATTTAAATTGAGACTTTTGATGAATTACAATAAATTTATAGGTTAATATGACATTTTAGGGTTGGTTAAATAAATTTTATTTGAAGTGATAAAGTTTTTATGGCTTTCAAAAAAATCAAATGCTAAATAGTGTCAAAATTGACATAATAGAGTTTTTAAAACAAATAATATATTATTAATTGATATAATAATACTAAAAATCTAAGGTCTAGAAAAAGGACTTAGATAATGTTATATATATTAACAATGAACCACATGGGGTTCTCTTGTCATGTTATAGTATGTTTATTAACCATATGATATAAAAATACAAAGAGACACAGTAAATGACAAACTATTTAACTAAGAGTTAAATCTAAAAGATAAGGTTAATATGATGACCTAAACATGTATAAAACCTATTGGTTGAGATTTTTTCGACCCATACCCATATTAACCTTTAAATAAATCATTTTTGAGCCATTATAAACCTAAAAGTATTTTATTATAAAATAACATTTCAAGCTTTTCCTAAAGTGACCCTCACCTCTCTTATAAAAGTGAACATCCCATTATCTAAAATTCACACCTTCAAATCCATTTGGATTGGCCATCCCCTGCCAAAATATCCTCTAAACGTTCTACCTTCATCTTAGAGTACTTCCTTTAGTCATAAATCCAACCTATGGAGCCCTTTTGATCAAATTAAAAGGAAGAACCCTAAAGAAGAGGTAAATATTTCATCACCTCTTTCAAGTTCTTTTCTTCTTCCGCTTCCTCTTTCTTTGTTGTTTCCATTATAAAATAATAACTCCAATATCTTCTATATAATTTGATGTTATTATAAAAATGGTAAAACCATATTTATTATTCTATCCATTTTATAAATGACAAAGTCACCATATGTGCGTACGTATGTATTACCGTCTCCACGTCGTGGTGTAGTTTGTTATTCAAACACTTCATCCTTTGCATGGGATTAGTAATGAGTATAAATGATTTAAATAATAAATATAACATGATAATTATTATTTATATATGATATACCATCCAATTATATACGATTTTAATAAAAAGATTGTTATTGTTGCTCGTGCGTACGTACAGATTACCGTCTCCACGAACACGATGAGATTCATTCCCCATCATATCCATTCAAGACTAATTTTAATTTGATGATTAAAAATAATGTTTAAAGACTTAATATAATTTTGAATATGAATACGATTCATCCTATCCATAACAAACTTTACTTACGTAATATAGAATATAAAGGAAAATGCATTAGTTATCACCCGAAATGATGATACTACTAAAATATCATTAACAAAGCAATATTAGAAGATCATATATGATATCATATTTATGTATATAGTTCTTGTATAATTTAATAATATTTATTTAACTATTATAAAAGATGTTAACTTATCCTCGACCAAGGAAAAGTACACGGTAAGGGTTAATTCTATAATCTCTTTACTTATCCGAGGTTGTTAATACGTATGTATCTACTAGGACCTCTTTATCATCCAAATCCATGTTTTCTAAAAAAATGTAATTAAAAACATTTTTACTATTTACTATATTATGATTTAAAGTCATTTATACCCTTATTTGACCATATATGTTTTGAAAGGAATCATTCCGTCATTTTCCAAACAAGGTACTTTATGACCTTTTCGACAAAATTAAGGTAAGAATGTTTTTTAACTTATACGACGGGTGAAGCTTTTTTCTGCCATTATAACATCGTATAATCTTCCCTTACAAGCTTATAAAAATATTTTCAAAATCAATGTTTTCTTTTATAATTATATTACTTTTAAATGATTTCAAAATAGAAAGAGATATTTCTCTAAAACAAGTTTTGATTTCATCTATGTCAACATCCTTTGATGGATTTTAAGCTTATTTTAAGTTGATTTATTGTGATACAAAACTTCCATATTGTATTAAAAGTTTTGTGATATGTTTGACTATGGATGTGTTATTTTTATACCATTCATGGTTTATGGATAAAGTATTTACCTTTCCCATGCTAGTTTTAATATGAATGTTTATGTTATGTTTAAACCTTTTCATATGAGGAATGTATTGGACTTAGTAAGTGATGGGTTGAGCCCGCTATAGCTCCTCGATTCATCGGTAGGTCTCACAAGACAAACTAGTGTCTTGGAACAAGGACTTGAAAAAAAAATCTTATTTTAAGTCTTGGAAAAATGCTTTGACTATTTGGTTATGAAGTCTGGCATTATGCATTCCATCATTATAAAGGTGGCTATTGATATTGCATGTGATTATTTGACTAGTAGAACATCCATTTGAATAAGTAAATAGAATTATTTGATTATATATTTTCTATATTGCACTGAATTTCTAGTTTAAAATTCTTTTTTAGTCTTATACATTTCCTTAAATGTTTATGCTTATTTATGATGGTTTCCGCTATATTGTTATCCTTACTAAGTATCTGATCTCACCCCTTTCTATGTTTTATTTATCCCAGGATGTGAAGATGTATATTATGAATGATCTACATAGACAGTATAAAGGATGTGGGTGTGGAATATAGATACTATGTTGTTGTAGTTTTTCATTTTATAATGTGATGTAAAACTTATAAATGTATCTAGTATTTCCAAGGCTACTAAACTAATCTGTCTTTTTAGACCTGATCTTTTGTAATCATGCCAATGTAATGTAATAATGCACCGACTCTAAGTAACTAGGGTTGGGGTGTTATAATAGAATTTGGTTGGGATGGTTGAGCTAGATGGCTCAAAGCAGTGTAAAGAAGAGAAAGGAGGGGTACCCTTTTTTAAGAGAGGGGAGGGGTACTCTTGGAATTTTTCAAAATATTATAATATAAAAACTTCATTCTCAAGAAAAATGATTCCAAATGCAATTATATTTTAATATAATGTAGTATATGGTTTATATATAATCATGTAAAAAAATATAGACTTGTTTAAGTTGTATTTTAAACTTTATGCTTTGTTTTAACCCCTTAGTTAACCTATTTTTACCTTAACTATGATAATGATCTTTTCACTATTAAAGGGATATAATTTTACTTATATGGTAAAATTTTTTTCAAACATGGAAAAAGGATGACATTATTAACATTATCTTATCAACCTTTTCCTATTTCTCTATTTTTATAATAATTAATTAAATTACTAAAATATTATTTTCATAAAATATCATTAATGTCATTTTTGGCACAATTCATTTAATTTGAATTTGAAGAAAAAAATAAAATGATATACTTTTAATATAATCCTTTAAAAAATCCCTAATATGTAATATTTATATTAAAAATTCATATAACACAAAAATTCACTTAAATTTTATTACTTTTAATATTTTTAACATTATATATTTTATTTTTCTATTAATTTAATAAATACAACATCAACGTTTCATAATCATTTAAGGTAATTATTAAATTAATAAAAAATAGAAATAAATTAATTTGATAAAAAAACTAATTTTTAAAATAAATATTTATAACTGAACTTATCCTCTCTTTATCCTAAGTCAAATTTTATAAATATTAAAGTCAAGAGAGTGAAATTTTTTATTTATTCTTTTTTTAAATTAATATAAAGCTCATGAAAAAAGAAAAATGGTTCGAAGTAAATATATATTCATAAATTTGATGCAATGGGATGAAATAAACACATCCTATAGGATAAATCTAAGTGTCAGATAAATTTTAATGCCATATCCCATTGTTTTGACCATACTTTACATGTTTTACCTTTACTGAGGTGACACAAATTTACTATGGTTACTATTCATGTTGGGAAAATATAAGAGGGGAATATCTACAATATTTGAATCTAATTATTCTAAATATATAAGCAATTTTTTAAGAATAAATTTCTATAAGTGACATAAATTAATTTAATATAGAAATAGAGAACACGTTAAGAAAATGTTTTTTTGGGAAAATTCCTTTTTAGTTTAAAAATATTTCCATAACAAGTTTAACCTTAAAATCGATTAAAATGATAATAATTGGATTATTAATAATATAATAGGACTAAATTTAATTTGAAACCATTTTAAAAAAATGGAACTTTGTAAATTCTTGAAGTAAAAATACAGTTTTCAATAAAAATATATATATTTTAGTATTCATAAAAAACTATATCTTTTAAGAAAATTATTAAAAATTAAATATAAGATATTTTTTACTTTTTTTTATTTCAAAAATTAATTTCATTTTATCCAATTATTTTTTAAAGGTGTAAAAAATTAAATATATTATTTTCTCAGAAAAATCAATAAAAATCATGTTTAAAGAAATTGTATTTTCAAAGCATAAAATGACTTTACTCAAAACAAAATCCTTAATTAACAATAATTAATTAAGAAATTTTTATTGAGTAGGACCTTTATATATATATATATTTCATAATTTGGTTAATCCTATTCATATATGTCAATTCAATGGCTAGGTTATAATATTCATATTTAAATAATGATCTGTTTTGGTTCGTTTTAGCTCGGTGTTGAGTGTCATATATGATATTGAACATAATGTTCTTTTAAAATATTTGGTTGTTAAACAAAATTTTATATTACATCAAAAACACATAATTCCTTTCTAGGGATAAAATTTTACAAATACATAGAACCTAACCTCAAATGAAAGATATTTCCTCCAATTATATGTGTAACCTTTCTGCCTAATCTTTGTTTCCCTCATCTAGTGATGAATCAAATTTACCTTCTCAACTATATATTTTACCATTTATGGTCCAAAAAAATTTCCTTCATTTACTTCATCTTAATATTATGAAGTTCAACATCACTTTACATATAATACCTAAAATGGATTCATATGTATACTAGAATGAGAACTATTATTATAATAAAATTTCCCTAAGGAAAGATATAGATCCCAAATCATTGATACAATTAGATACAATTATGGGAGATGATCCATTTAACTAGAAAATATCTTTAGAAAAATTTCTAACAAGATGATCCAAATTCATAGTATCTCTAATAGGTTAAAAATGAAAATTTGTATTCGAACAATCAATAGTAACCCAAATAAAATTATTACCTCAAATTTATTTAGTTATCCCATAATGAAATCCCTTGATATATTCTCCAACTTCCATTCAAAAACTGGAAAAGGCTAAAGCATCCCCTTCGATTGTTGTCTTTCAAATTTAAACTGTTGACAAGACAATCATTTTATAGTAAAATTAACAATATATTTATTCATTTATTTTCAAAAATAATATTCATAAATATCTCAATATATCTTCTAACTTATGGAGTGAATAGAAAATGGAGTTCCATGAGCCTCATTCAATAATTTATTCTTTAACAAAAAACTATTTTGTACACATAATTTTTTTCCAAACATTATAACACTATATTTTTTAATTTAAATCTCTAGAAAGTTGCCATTCATAATAAATTATATCATTTCTTATAACATAATATATTCCTTCCAAGTATACTATTTTTTTAAAAAAATGACTATATTGAAACATGAACTAAAAGATGAGGAGTTTCTACATATATAACTTCTAGTTGAACATTCATTAAATAATTAACTGATGGATTATGTTCCAAACATAATACAGTTAATGATGTACTATCCTTTTGACTCAAGGCATCAAATAATTTTTTTCTTTAGATATATGATAGTGAATCATGTAATTATAATCCTTTATCAATTCCAACCATGTTCTTTGTATCATGTTTAACCTTATTTAAGTGAATATATACATAAAACTTTTAATATTAGTATATATTTAATAATTATCCAAATATAGAAGAAATATTTTTATTTTTAAAGGAAAAACCACTATTTAAAGCTTAATATCATAAATTGGATTATTCTAGTCATGGATTAATAATAAAAATATCACATATGCAATTATCATATCATCTTTCATCAAAATAAAACTAAGGCCCTTCAGTAAAGCATCAAAATAAATAAAAAATCAACATTTTTATATTGATGGGTTAATACTAGAATATTAATAAATATTTATTTCAATTAATGAAAACATTCATCCCATTTATTTATCCAAATGAATTTAACTCACTTTCAAGTCAACATTTTTTGTTGGATATAAGACTTAGAAATATTTTCAATAAACCATTGGTATTAACCTGTTAATGTAAAAAAACCTATAATCTCAGTGACCTTTTTCAATCTTAGCCACTCTTCCACCACTTTAGTTTTATTATGATAAATATTTATTCCATATTTATAAATAATTTAATGAAGGAAATAAATTTGTTATAGCCAGAATTCATATGTAATTAATTTCCCATTCAAATTATTTTCTTTAAATGTTGGTAGAGTAATTAATAGATTTTTCTTATAATCATCATAAATTTTAGAATATACCAAAATATTATCAATAAACATAGACATTAATTTATCCAAATACTTAAGGAATTCTCTGTTTATACAATTTATAAATGCAATGAGTGATTTTTTCAACCAAAAATGCATAACCAAAAACACATAATGTCGATATCAAGTATGGAATGTTATACTTAGAATATATTACTCCTTTACTTTTAGCTAATGATACCCAAAACCAAGACCAATATTTAAAAACTACTACGCACTCTATAGTGGTCACCACTTAAGTTTTGTTTCTAACAACTACCATAATAGTAACAAATGACTTTACAATATATTTCACACACTTTTTCTTTTAAACTTGATAATTTACACCTTTAATAACTATGTTCAGACATGAGTTTTCATAATGACCCCAGACATTGAAAATAAAACATTTCAACACCAAACTATTATATTTTTTTTCTCATCTTTTGTCTAATTATGACTATTTTCATTACAGTAATGATCCAAATGAATGAGCTTACCATATAGGAAACACTTCAACGATCTTAAAAAACATTAATTAAAATGAACTTTACCACATTTTGAAGATGTTGGTGTCTTACTAGAAGATTAAATTATTTAATTCTTCTCAATTTCTTAAATATTTTACCACTTCTAATTCATGTCCCCATAAGGCACATAATTTTTGAAAAACACATCACAACTTTCTCACCACATCAAAAAACTTAATTATATCTATTAAATTCATATGTGGACAAATCTCTTCATAAAATAGGTTCTAAAACTATTTAAATTCTATCAATTTTATCTTCACTTTCTAGAAATAAATTTATTGTATAATATGATTTATAATAGAAAACTTGATTCTCTTCCCATTTATTCAATTCCAGAAATTGTGATTCCAATATAATATGAATAACTTTAGGGAAATGTTTCTCATGTAAAATATCTTTAATGATTGTCTACTCCATGGTATAAATTTTATTTTTATTATTCGTATGATTTATTAAATACAAAAATTTATCAACTTCATCTTCAAAAAGATAGATATAAAGGGTTTCCATTTTATTCTTTAAACATCCTAAAGTATTGAATATTATTTTCAAATTATTGATCTATCTAACCATTTTCTCTAAGTCTGAAGATCCTCTAATTACCAGAAGGAACTATTTCATGAAATGATGTACTATTGAAATATTTCTTATTGTATAATTAAATTAGTGTTTTTAAAGGATCACACCATTTATTTATTATGTTAATTTATCTAAAAACACCACAAATCGGTGCATGGGTTCAGAAAAGGGGACCCATTATCACCAAGCCTTTTTATCATTTCCCAAGATTCTCTCTCCCAGTACCTCAAGAAGAGTATTAGTGTTGGTTTATTCATTACCTATCGTTGTAGGAATGCCTCCAATGGAATCTCTCACATTATGTTTTCTGATGACTCTATCTTCTTTCTCAATGCTAGTTAAACGTCCATCCGGGGAATTAACATGGTCCTGGAGACTTATGGGAAGTGGAGAAGACAACGTGTTAATAGGGATAAGAGTGGTCTATTTCTTCCCAATAACTGTCCGGGCAGAAGGGTGAGCAAGGTGGAACAAGGTCTGGGTATTCTCAGAAAATCCTTCCCTTTTGATTACCTTGGTGCCCTGATCCCCTCTTCCAGTCTCAAGGTTCGGTATTTTGACTATATTGTGTCTAAAATCTCTAATCGGATTTCCAACTGGGAAAACAGATTCCTCTCTTTTGGTGGAAAAATTACTATGGTCAATCGTGTTCTTTCTTAGATCCCCATTCATGTTATTTCTTATCTCAAGGTCCCAAAGGGGTTGCTGCATAATATTGGGAATATCTTCAATACCTTCTTATGGGACACACACTACGATGGGAGGTTTCACAGGGCATCCTAGCGGAGGCTGGCAAGACCTGCTCAAGAGGGAGGCATTAATGTGAAAAATCTGGCTTTTACTATGGAATGCATGCTTGGGAAAATGGCGTGGGAGGCCATCGTGGGGGATACTTTAGGAATCCAATTCATTCAAAGAAAGTATGGGAGGAACCTGTACTCAGTTTGAGGGACTGAATCTCCTCTATATCATTCTGTCCAGTCACACATTGCCACTCTACAGGTGCACAATAGATGGATTATTGGGAGGGGTGATGCCAGTTTATGGCACCACAATTGGGCTGGTTCCATATTAGCATTTCATGGGTCTCCGGTCCCAAATATGTCGTTCAAGAAGGCCGACATCTACCCTTAATTTATTAACGCGATCTTGGATGACACGTAGCAAAAACTTTTTGAGTCCATTGTTCTGAAAAATGACCAGGACTACAACGTTTTTGATGCTTCTCTGATGTGTGTTTTCTCCTACAAGGGATAAAATTCTTTTCTGGATAATTACTCAACAATGGATGAATGGGGCGGCCTGCTATGGTGTAAGTAATTCCTATCCAAGTTGAACTTCCTCATGTGGAATGCTCAGAATCGGTCCCTTTCCACCGATGATAATGTGAAGCGGTGTGGTATTTCCCTAGTTTCCAGATGTGCATGATGTTCCGATATCCAGGAAGAATCCGCTTTCCACCTTTTCTTTGAAGGAACATGGGCTCGTGCAATTTGGGAGGCCTTCGGTACTTTTAGAAGAGGCTCGGTCACTAGCAGCAATGAATTCGTACAGGAATGGTTCCAGGGGGCTGATACTGTCATCAAGAAGAAGGCAAGGGTGAAAATCCTGCTGGCAGGGTTCTGGAACATCTGGCATGGCCGAAATTGTGTGAGCAATGAGGGTATAATCACTTCGTGGGCAGCGATCCCTTATAGAACGAAGTCTATAATTGTGGATTTCGCTCGGCTCTTCAAGAACAGAGAAGAAGCGCCCTATTTTAGGATCTTTTCAGTGGCCAGATTTCCCACTCCAATAACCCCGCAAGGACAATGGGTGCATTGGATACCTCCTAGCACCGACCACACACTCAATTTAGACGACTCTTATGGGATGGGTATCATGTGAGGTGGAGGTATTATTAGGGATCAAAATGGGACCACAATTCTTTCTTTCTCGGCCTTTTATGGGAACGGAAACCCCCTTCAGGCAGAAGCGAATGCAATGCTCACCGGGCTTATTCTCTGCCGTGAGAGGAACATCAGCCTCTCGGTCATTGAGACTGATTCCACTGCTATTCACCATGCTCTCCAAAGCGGTGGCATTACGCCATGGTGCATCACATATATTATCCTTAAGTGTCATTGTTTCTTTTACTCCCAGATGAAGATTCTTCACACATGGAGGGAGGGCAATAGAGTCGCAGATTTCCTAGTCTCTATGGCGGGACTTAGCGATGAGCTCACATGTTACTGTAACCCTAGATCACTTCCGCCCGAGAGCATGGCTCTTGTCATTGAGGATGCCCTCGGTCTCCATTATTTTAGACCCCCATGACATCTCCCCCGAGACGTGTGTCCCCTTTCTCCTGTATTCTTCCTTTCCTTCAATAAAAAAAATCTTTGGTGGTTAGGAAGGATATTAATATATTGATGTCTTCCTACTAAAAAGTCCAAATTTAAAACCATTCTGAATAGACAAGGATTTGATGAAGAAATATGGAAATCCTAAATGTTTATATCATAATAATATTACCATAAGTTTTAATTTCTTAAAAGTTTCTTCAAACATCAACCTAACCTCCAATGTTATATAAACCCTTTCTCCGATACCAACTATTACACCTCTGAAATTAAAATATCTATAATTATGAGTTTAATATAAAGAATATCAAATTATCACATTCCCATGAATTGTTTGGTTTATATTTTCAAATAATTCATAAATACATTATATAATAAATATGACATTTCATCCTAGGGTGCATTTTTTCCACAAGAAAATGTTCAAAAATTTACACCATGTTTTTTTCAAGACACATTCCCTTTTTTTAGATGAGTGCCCACAGTGAAATTATTAACCTTGGCATAGTTTTTACACATCCATAGATAGTATAAAAATAATTTTAATGTGTATAATGAGTATATAAAGACCACTAAGGAATATAAAAATAAAGGAACCACATTAGTCTAGTGAAAAAACATGAAAACCCATGAAAATGTTTACCATTTTCAGAATAAAAAATGAGCATATAAATAAAATATTACAACATGTGAAATTAGCTATTTGTTAATTCTTTTTGAAACCAATATAAATCATAAATAAACCATAAATTCATCTTGGGAAAACATTAGAACCAATGAATAAAATTTTCCTTGAAAACAAAACTTTCACTTTTAAAAGATCATATAACTTTTTCTTAAAATCAAAAGATATCCATTTAAACTCATCATAAGTAAAGAAAACTATATAATCAACTTATGGTATCATATTTATAACTTGTATTAGCTCATGTTTAACTTAATTAAGAATAACTAGAAATTAGTTAATTCAATTATAGTAACATACATGGAAATCTAACTTATTTTCACATTTAAAGAATAAATCATTACCCAATGCATTAAAGAGATATATCAAACTGACCTGTCATCATCTATAATACCCAAGTTATATATAATGAATAAAAAATTTGTGATGTTTCAAATTTTTACCATAAAACCATTAAAAAAAATTCAAACCTCTAATAAAAATTACTTCAATATATCTCATAAAAATGAGAAGAAATATTCTTTTCCTCAGAAACAATTTTAATATTGAAAATATCCATAAGAATGTGAACATTAAATTATTTTAAAACCATAAAAACAGGATTATTAAGGTTGATAATGAATAATTTCTATGATATAAAAACCATTCATGTGGTAAATGTTAACAAAACATTCCTTTTTCACTTTAGTAAAATAGTTTTAAAGGTGACCCTTTTGCAAAATGTTAAAAAAAATTATTATAATGAAATTTGTAAAAATAAAAATATAGTTTAACATGAATTTAAAAATTTATTTTACTATAGTTTAAATATTCTTGAAACATTTAAAGGTATTTATATATGGAAAAAACTGGAAGGAAAACTTTAAAACATAAGATTTTTTAATGAAAATCCATTACTTTGAGTCCCATATTTCTCTGTACACTCTCTAATTTCTAAATAATAAAATTATATTAATTATTTATGTTATTAAGAACTATATTGATGTTAATTCCATTATAATTATTTATTTTATTTCATTTATTACCATGATCTATTTGTTTATTAAACTATTTAATTTTTAATTGGATAATTTGAGGTCATTTGGTCCAAAACAGATTTTGTGTGTTGAATGTGGTTAAAGGGGTCATGGTTTCATTATTTATATAATATTAAATATTATATAATTATCATTTTTTATATTAGATATAATTTTAAAACTCTCCATGTAAGGTGGAAACGAAAAAGGGGATATGTTGTTCCCGAAGGTAATCGTTCTCTTGTACATATGAGAAACATTTCTATTTGTCTAATGTATGAAAAATAAATAAAATTGATAAATATTTACCTCAAAAAATACATAATAATATTATAAAGATCATATTTATTCACTAAATATATCTTTATGATCATCCCTGTAAGGGGGAGATGAAAAATATTTATATCGCTTCATGGAGGTGGTTATCCACACATAGACAATAGGGAAGTTATCATTTTCTAGTGGATGAGTGGTTCCGAATATACACAACATCTTATCTTTAATTAATTATAAATATGTCATATATATATATATATCCATCAAATCCATCTTTATAATTAGATATGATAGGCGGTGATAAAAAAGGGAAAGATAATGGTTATACCATTAACATAATAAAATTAATGCATAATAAATATATATATCATTATTTTAGTATTTTTTTTGAATATATTTAAATAAGGATTAAGAATAAATAAACATGATAAATTTAGATTAGGACTTACACCTACTACTTGGATAACCTTCTTTGGATTATACCTTAAGCCTTATAGGATTGGTCTTCTGGAAAGATCAAGTCCTCTAGGATGTGGGGAGGGAAGTTGGGAAGTTATTTGAGTTAATCTTGGTCAAGTTAGGGTTCTCAATGTGTATGAATAAGTAAGTTTATAGGGATTACTTTTATAAGTTAAGGGAGTGGAACTCTTGTAAGTAATTTTTTTAAATATAATATATGTCATTCTCAATGAAAATGAAAAAAACTCTCAATTTTCAAAGATAATGTAAGTTATCTTGAACTAAACACAAACATTTAGATTTAATAAAGTGTTTTTATTGTGAACCTACTTTTCTTACATGACTATTACATCAATTTAAAGATAAAAAACATAAAAGTGTAACAAAACTCGGATCCAAAGTTTTATTTTATTGGGAAAATTATGACCATACACAACTTTTACATAATTAAAAAAATATTTTAATTCCTTATTCTCTAGCTTGTTTGTGCCCTATGTTTTCACTATAGTATAAGTAGTCACCTAAGGATATATATTTAATAAAGTGGTGAAATAAATTCCCAATAATAGGATAGATAAGTACAAGAATCAAAATTACATGGGTGAGCATAATCATCATCAACATAAAATAATAATGGTATAATCATCATAATCATGAGAGGAGGCATTAAATAAATTCATGGAATGTGGAAATACATAAAAATGAAACATCATGTCTTAGTGGTCAAATACCACACATAGTTGTGAACAAATCTAACATCATGTCCACACATAACATATGTGAATAATCATTACAACATCATCCTTGTGAAAAATATAGCATAATGTTCACAAAAATTTCACATTATCACATGATGTACATCACATTACCCAATGAATTGGGGCACTATATAATTCCAGGAACACCTGTCACATCATAATATTTACATAATCTTGCATGACATATAGAACTCATATCAATTATGGATATAAAATAACCCATGGAAATGAATGGGTTTCATGAGAATACATTCATGAATTAATTTCGGAGTTCCAAAATAAAAAGGTCATAACATACTTGGTATAAGAATCATCAATATTGAGTGAAGAAGAAATAATATCAAGAGAAGTGAAAGATATGTTTTTTTTATAAAGAGGAGTTATTTTAAAAAAATATTTGTATTTATCCTAAAATAATATTGGAAACATGTATATCCTAGAAAAGAAAAGTTAGGAATATATGAATTATACTTGTGGAATATTAAAGAACATCCAAACTGATATTTTGAATGAAAGAGGAATAACCCAAAGAAAGTAATTTGGGTTTGAGAATCCCCTTACCTTATGTATGAATATTTTCATGAATTTAATATCCTAGATAATAAAATTAGATTCATTAATTAATAAATTAACAAACTATTAAACTTGTATTTGATTCATTATAATTTTATTAAGTTTGTTTATGGACGTTTTGATGAGTTATAGAGTTCATTTTAATCATTAAGGATTATTTATTTTTTTGGTTTTTATGATTGTTTCACTATTATACATGTATGGAAGATTGTGTAAAATGATAATAATTACCCAAAATTGAAAATATATATTATTAATCAAATTAAAAAATTTTAAATGGTCTTATATATTATTTATTTATAAATACGAGAATGGTTCATTAGATAAAATGTTAATGATAATAATTTAGATCAATTTTGTGGTTTTTTCCATCACCACATAATATTTTTATTTTATTATTTAATATTATGTATATATTTTAGTTTCATAACTTATTTTTTTATTAAATACATTTTAATTTTTTTTTCAACCATTATAATGGTTTTATTGTAAATCTTCCACCCCAAAATATTGGAGTCAGTACATCATTTTAATACATTAGAATGATTACAAGAATCAAATCCTAAAGGACCGATCAGTTTAGTAGTCTTGGAAAATATATTATATTCATGAACTTTAAATTAAAATTCATAACAATATATGAAACATAGATAATTATTTGAGAACACCATTATCCTCACATCTTAACCCTGCATATCAGTCATAAAACACTTTTTGGCATCCTAGGAAAATAAAAATTCTGAAATGGGTGAGCTCAGATACTCAGTAAGGTTGAACAATACAACCGAAGATTTCATAAATAAGAATAAAATTTTAATGCAAGCTATAAAAATTAAAGACAAGACTTTTAAACATAATATTAAGCATAATATGAAAAGATTAAATCAAATAATTCCATTTAATCATTCACATGGATATTCTACTAGTCAAATAATCACAAGTAATATCAATAACTAATGTCATAATGAGGGAATGCATAATGTCTAAGATCATAACTACACCATCAAGGACTCATTCCAAGACCATACATAAATAGGTAAAAACCCAAACAAGTTTGTCTCGTGATACCTATCGATTCATTGAGGGGATATAGTGGGTCCCAACCATCAATTACTATATTTAATTCATTCTTATTATGAAAGGGTTAAAACATAACCAATATAAACATTCATATTAAAAATAGAATAAAAATTATTAATACCATTTCATTAAACCATGAATGGTATAAAAGTAGAACATCCACTGCCAAACTATACATAAACCATTAAATAAAATATAGTAAATGATATCATAATAGATCGAACTCAATTAATTATAATATCTAAAAAAGGATGGATGGATATACTTAATATAATTATTAAGAATATTTTGAGACAAATACCAGTTTTTCTTTGAAATCATTTATCCAAAATATGTGCACTTATAAAATAAGAAATTTAAGAATATATTTTTGAATAAAAATGTCCCATACCACTTTGAAACTTTTTAAAAGAAATTTGATAATTAAAATTTTAAAACATTCATGTCCATAGAGATAAATACTGAAGACCATTTTGAAAACATGGACATTAATGAGAAAGATTTAATAGAATAAATCATTAAAAAATTTAAAATGATGTTTTAGTTAAAAAGTAACTTACATAAAAACTTAAAAATATTTATTTTGAAAACATTTTTAGGAAACATGGATATTGATGATAAATATGTCCTGGTAAATACTTATATATACACAATCTTGGATAATAATGCTATTGCAAAATTAACCCTTACCTTAGGTCTGATACTCTCTTTACATGTCAAAAACTCCTATATAATGGTTTTAAACATATTATTAACCTATTAAAAATAATAGTAAAATTTATGATGTCATATATGATTCCTTTATGACTTTATATTACCCGTTTTTTAATAATTTTCAAGATAAAGCAATATTTCATATAATAACCACTTTGTTTATTGTATGTGTTTTGACTTGTTAATCATGATAATTTTATTTAAATATTGAATTAATTACTTCAAAAATATAATTCATGACTTATATATCATATATATTTAGTATATATATATATATATATATAATATTTTAAAAGGAATACAACATTCATGGATATGGTAGGCCGTACGTACGCATGAATGTTGTTTCCGTTTTATTGTAATATTGAATAGAAGAAAGAAAATGATGTAAATATATATATAAATTATTAAAGTATAATTATTATGTCATATATTTTATACTTATTCATTATATACATTTTAATAATCATTTTTGAATAGTTAACGAGGATAATGAATCTCATCACATCGTGGAGACGGTAGGTCGTACGTACACTTGAGCGACAATATCATTCCCTTAATAGTTAATTGGTATAGAATTTAATGACATATTAATTATATAGAATAATTATAATTTCATATTAATTATTTAAATCCTTTTTTTTCATCATTATACCCCTAAATAAATTATAGTTGAAAAATAGTTTACACCACGATGTGGAGATGTTAAGCCGTACGCACACACTCATGGTGTTATTGTTTTTAATAGGATGGGTAAATTGGGGAATATGGTTGTACCATAATTATAAATACATCTAATAATACATTATATTTTTTAGTTACTAATTTTTTATAAAAAAAACTTAGTAAAATGAAGTAAAAGAATAAAAGAACTTAGAAATAGTTGGTAAAACAATTACCTCTTCTTTGAGTGTCTGCTTTTGATTTGCACAAAAGGACTCCTTAGGTTGGATTTATTCTCAATGTATAGAATCTATGATTAAGTGAGGTAATTTTTAAGGATAAATGTTAAGGGTTTGGATTAAATATTGGGATATAGATGTGTGAATAAAGGAGAAGGTTATGTGCCCTTTTATAAGAGAGGGGAGAGGAACTTTAGAAAACTCCATAACTATTAATTTATTATAAAATAATTTTTAATTTAAAATAGATCCAAAGTGAGTTATTTAAATTATAATATGAGTATGGGTTGAAATAATCTCAACCAACAAAATTTATACATGTTATGATTTTATATTAAACCTTATCATTTCGATTTATCCTTGTTTAATCTATTTAATTTTAATTATGGTAATAATATTATAAATATTAAATGGTTACAAATATTTACTTATATAGTGTGAATTGGACATAAATGTACAATTTAAAAAATTTTAGACCTTATAATTATCAATTTTTATTTTTTAAATATTTTTATCATTTTTATATACTTTAATAAAATGTTATGTTTATAAAATATTAGTAGTGTCAATTTTGACACTATTCATTACTTTGACTTTAAATAAAATACAAATATAAATATAACTTAAAAACTAATAATTTAACACACTAATAACATGTCATAATTATCTATATTATTCATGTATTATCTCAATTATGTCAAATTATATTTATTTTAATATTTTTAAAATCCTTTATTTGATATTTCTATTAATAAAATAATTACTTCTTCACTATTGTTTAATTTTTTATGGTAATTATTTAGTATATAAAAATTATAAATAAATTACCATGATGTATATAATTCATTTAGATTTATATATACTATTAATTATATAATTTATCTCTAGTTTATCCCGATTTTAAAATTATTGAACTTATAAGAAATGAGAGTGTGATAGTTTGTCACATTCATTAATTTTAATAATATCTATATAATTTTCATGGAAGAGTGTCCATTAAATGATTAAAAATCAATAACTATGATATATATAACATTATTATAGTAAATTTGTAGAATTACATTTTTTATGAATTTTTTATCATTTAATTAAATATTATTTATTTTAAAATCTCATTTATGTCAATTTTGACATAATTTATCATTTTATTTTTTATAAAATCATAAAAACTTGATTACTTATAAAAAACTACATTAAATAATCTATAACATGAAAATTTCAACTAAAAAATTCGTGTAAGGCATAAAATGTTTCGAATTATATTTTGTTTAATATTATTAATATCATTTAATTGGTTCTTCCTTTAATAAATCTATTACTACATCATCATTGTGTCACTATTTAATTTAATTATTTATTTTATAAAATTATAAATAAATTACCATAATATAGATAAATTTCTTTATTTTTAATTAATATTTATATTATACCATATCACTTATATATCCTTATATTAAAAATATTTTACTTGTTAAAAACAAAAGTATAATAAAATCAGATTTTCTGTAAATATAATATTATAAATATATTAATGTCATAAAAGTGGATCCAAGTCGTACCAAAATATAAAAATGGATGATTTGGATCTATATAAACTTATGTATTAAATTTAGGATAAGGTTTTGGGTAATTTTTAAATATTATAATATTATTTTTACCTTTAATTATCTGATTAACCTTAACCGAGGTAATAATTTTTTTACTAAAGTTATTATTCATAATTACCAAAAATAGAAGGAAAATATTTACATAATTTGGGCCCACTAATTAAAAATATAAAACTCATTTTTCAGAATTCAAAACATAGAAATTTCAGTAATTAATTTAAAATTAATCTCATTGTGAGAATGAGATAACAAGTTTTGAAAGTCAAAACATGTAAAAGACTGAAATTTTTTTACATATAAATTTGATGTAAAATTAATTCAAATGACCTAAATTATATTAAATGATAAAAATATAATCTATTTATACTTTAAAATATTCAAATATGTAATTTAACACTATAAATAATTTTTTTGAAAAAGTAGCTTTCAATTAAAAAGCGTTATTTTTTACTATTCTTCAAAACGTGAAATTTATCAAAAAAATACCAAAAAACAAACCAAAGTAAATTTTTATAGTAATATTTCAAGGAAGAATATTATTTTTTTCAAATAGAATATAAAAAAGTTTTAAAAAAGGGATTGAAAATAGATGCACCATCAAAAGGTGACAAAACTGTATTTTTTGAAAAATATCTCTTTTATTCGAAATATTGAATTTATTCTTATATCATGTCTAGAAAACACATAAGTTGAATGTTAAAATTATATGTAACATATAAAATTAAAAATTTGGTTACTAATATTAAAAACAACTAATTTAACGTCTAGATTATATATTATATCAAATAATAATATTTTATTAATATATTGTTGTTCTGTAAAACTGGGTCTTGCATGTAACGCAAGCTAAATGATTTTTGTGTTTAGAGTAATCTTAACATGGTGTTGTATTAAAATAAATCAAGAAAAAAATTAAATTTATTCAGAAATATAAATATTGTAAAGTCTCGTGGTGTTACATTCTCCCCTCCTTCAATAAATTGCATCCTCGCAATTTATACTGGAGATCCAAAACTAGGGGTTTGACATCTCAAAACATCTTTGATGAGATCCCACATTAGAAAAAGGATTAATTGGACCACCAGTTTAAAATAAATAAATAGATGTATTAAGGTTAACAAAAATAACACATATAGGGTTCAATGTAGGAAAACATAGACATTCAAGAAAAATAAAACTATCAATTTCTGATGGAGAGTGATAGAGAACACAATTAGGAGAAAGTTAATAATGAAAAATCTCTAAATATGAAATTATCTAAGGAACCATTTGATTCATCATAAAAATCACCAGGATATAATTTTTGGTGTCAGGTTCCTTTCTATAGAGTTGAATAATTATTTTACTATTCAAATAAGCACTTAATTTATTTCTTTCCATGTCCTAAGCATAATACCATCCTTAGTTGTGCTTATATTTATTTTCACTTAATCCCTTAATCATGGGAATGAATGTTCAAAAAGAATTTACATGTAAAAAATATCATAAGGTTCACAAGTATTTCCTACATCCTCTTAATGTTTCCTGAATCTAGGAAGGTTATCCCAATGTATACAATAAATCATACTTTAACCTCAAACAATAATATAAAATGTTCAACTTACTCCATTCCATCCTTAATAATTTTCCAAAATACTTCTGTCCAAATTAGAAGTCTTAAAAAAAGGTCTCTAAATTTCAAAAATCAATCATAACAACATATTTCACCAAACATCATAATGAATATCTTATTGAAAAATACCTTTATAACCTCAAAAAAATTAATGAAATACTTCATGATTCTGAATTCTTGATGAATATGAAGTGCAATAAAATCCTTATATAACTCATTAATCTTATAACCATAGAACCTTTGATGTAATAATTCTTGAATCCAAATACAAAATAACCTTAATCATTCCATTTCACTCTTAAACCATTTAATATGCTTCAACATAAAATTCTTTAATTCCTCCTTCAAGTCATTTTTATTTTGTAGTATCTTTATTAACAGCAGTATAACCATTACTTGTATAACCTTGATGATTCTAACCATTAACCAAAACCGAAATCACAGTCCCAGAAACACTAATTATCGTTATATAGTCATGAAGAATCATTTATATTATCTCTAAATGATTCCATATTATTCTCAATCCATAAGTCTATAAGATTATCAAGGTTTTCCATTACCAAATTTAAAGGATGATATCCTATACTTTGACTTATCCTCAATGTCATTCATAGAGTTATGGTTTCAAATATTCGATTTCTAAATATAATTGCCAAGGTTACCAACTGTAATGCCTAGACCCTAGAATACTGGAGTCGGTGCATCATTTTAAAACATTGGAATGATTACAAAGAATCAAATCCTGAAGGACTGATTGGTTTAGTAGTCTTGGAAAATAGATTACACACATGAACTTTAAATTACAATTCAAAACATGATGTAAAACATATAAAATTATTTGAGAACACAATTATCCTCCTATATTAACCCAACATATCAGTCATAAAACACTTCTTGGAATCTTGGAAAAATAAAACATTTGAAAGGGGTGAGGCCAAATGCTCAGTAAGGGTAAACAATACAGTTGAATCCTTCATAAATGAGCATAAAATTTTAACACAAGGTATGAAACTAAAACAAAATCCTTTTAAACATAATGTTAAACATAATATGGATATAATAAATCAAATAATACCATTTAATCATTAACATTGATATTATAGTTATCAAATAATCACCTTTAATATCAATAAATAATCTTATAATGCGGTAATTCATAATACTAGACATCAAAACTACACCATCAAGGCCACATGCCAAGACCATATATAAACGTGTAAAAACCCAAAATAGTTTGTCTCATTAGACCTACCGATGCATCAAGGGTCTATAGAGGGCCTCAACTATTAGTTATTAAATCTATCGCATTCCTCTTATGAAATGGATAAAACATAACCAACATAAACATTCATATTAAAAATAGCATATGAAGTCTTAATACATTATCCAAAAACAATGAATGGTATAAAAGTGGTACATAAAAAGTCAAAATATCCATAAACATATCAATAAAATATATTAAATTATATCATTAGATATCAAACTCAATTAATAATAAGATCCAATAAAGGTTGGATGGATACACTCTATTATAATCATTAAAAATATTTTGAGACAAATACAACCTTTTCCTTGAAATAATTTATTCAAAATCCTGGTACTTGTAAAAGAAAAAATTTAAAATAATATTTTTGAATCAAATTGTCTCATACCACTTTGAATTTTTTTAAAAGAAATTGGATAATTAAAATTTTAAAACATTCATGTCCATATAGATAAATACTTAAACCATTTTGAAAGCATTGACATTAATAAGAAAGATTAAGCAGAATAAATATTTAAAACATTTAAAATGATGTTTTAGTTAAAGTATACCTTAAATAAAACCTTAACAATATTCCTTTTGAAAACATTTTTGAGAAACATAGACATGAATGATAGATATTTCTTAGTAAATAATTATGTATACACAATCTCGGATAATAATGAGATTGTGAAACTAACCCTTACATTAGGTATGATACTCTCTGTACATGTACGAAACTCATGTATAAGGGTTTTAAACATATTATTAACTAATAACAGAATCATAATAATATTTATGATATCATATATGATTCCTTTATTACATTATATTACCTGTTTATCAACAATTTCCAAGTTAAAGAATCATTTTGGGTAATAATTGCTTTGTTTATCGTATGTGTTTTGACTTGTTATTCATTATCATATAACTTAGATCCTGATTTAATTACTTCTATAATGTAAAACATGACATATATATCATATATATTCTGTATATATATTTATATATAATATTTGTAATGAAATACACCATTCATGGAGACAGTAGGCCGTTCGTATAGATGAACGTTGCTTCCATTTTCTTATCACATTGAATGGAAGAAAGTAAATGATATATATATATATATATTATTAATAAAGAATTATTATTTAATATATTACATAATTATTATTTATGTTACAACTGGGTCCCAGTGACATAACAGAAACCCCACCTTAACATGGTCGTCGGGTCCTGGCCCGCCAGGTACCACTTGTTGCCTCACAGACACATGGTCCCCACCCTAAGGCCCTCCCACGTTCCCGAATGGGTCATCTGACTAATGAATGTCCCCAAAGGCCAACACATGTGATTTCCAGTGTACTTTTCTCCCTCACATACACCTTGGTAAACTTCCCAGAATATCACCCTTCCTTATCACTACTCTAGGCCAATCACACTTAACTATGGAGTTCTAATCAGGTTGGCTCCTGAAAATAAAGGTTCACCTTGTTGACATGAGTCATATCATTTGGTCATTTAATCCTTTATCAATCGGGGGTGTTACAATCACCCTTCCTTTAGAGCACAATGTCCTCGTTGTGGGCCCTATATCACAACCCAGGCAGTGCACCACACTTAAGGCTGGGTTCCTCCTCTGATACCAATGTAACAACTGGGTCCTAGTGACAGCACAACCACCCCGCCTTACCATGGCCGTCGGGTTTTGGCCCGCCAGGTACCACGAGTTGCCCCGCAGACACGTGGTCCCCACCCTAGGGCCAACCCATGTGCCCGAATGGGTCATCTGACTAATGACTATCCCCAGAGGCCAACACATGTCCTTTCTAGTATGATTTTTCCTCACTCACACACCCCAGAAGGTTACCCATCCTGGTCACTACTCCAGGCCAAGCGTGCTTAACTGTGAAGTTCTAATCAGGTAGACTCTTGAAAGGTAAGGTGCACCTTGTTGACATGATTCATATCATTTAGTCATTTAATCCTTTATCATTAAAGGGTGTTACAATTTATATACATTTTCATAATAATTCTTGAATGGTTATAGTGGAGAATGAATCTCATCACATCGTGGATATGGTAGGCTGTATGTACGTACGAGCGACATTATCATTATTTTAATCATTAATTTATAAGGAATTGGATGGTATATTAATTATATAGAATCATTATCATGTAATAATAGTTATTTAAATCCTTTATATTCATATTTATGCTCTTCTAAATAATATATAGATGAAAAATAGTTTACACCATGATGCAGAGATGGTAAACCATACGTACAAATGCATCGTGATATTGTTTTTTATAAGATGAGTAAAAAGAGGAATATGGTTATTCCATAATCATAAAAAATATCAGTATATATTATATTATGTAGTTATTACTTTATTATTTAAACAATTTATGAAATGGAATTTAAAGAAGAAAAGAACTTTGAAAGAGTTGGTAAAAAAATTTCTCTTCTTTGAGTGTCTCCCTTTTATTTGCACAAAAGGATTACTTAGGTTGGATTTAGGCACAAAGTCTTGCCTTTAGGGTAAAGTGAAGGAAATTGGGGAGGAGAAATGGGTAGGGGTTGGTAGAACTAGATGTTTTAGAGATGTAACTAAAAGAGAAGAAGATTTACCCTTTTATAAGAGAGAGGAGGAGCACTTTAGGAAACTCCAAAACTATTAATTTGTTATAAAATTATTTTTGATTCAAAATAGCTAAAAAGTGATTTATTTAGAAGTTAATATGATTATGGGTCAAAATAATTTCAACCCATAAATTTTAGACATGTTTTTAGTTTATTTTAAACCTTATCATTTTGATTTATCATTATTTAATCTATGTAATTTTAATTGTGGTAATAATATTATAAATATTAAATAGCTATAAATATTAACTTTTATGGTTTAAATTGACCATAAATGGAAACTTTAGTAAAATTTAAACCTTAAAATTATCACCTTGTAATTTTTAATGGTTTTTATGATTTTTAAATAATTTAACAAAATTTTATTTTTATAAAATATCAATAGTGTCAATTTTGAAACTATTCATCACATTGACATTTAATAAAATCCTAATAGAATGATAACTTAGAACCAAAAAATTTATTACACTCCTAATATAATAATAACCTATATAATTTGTGTATCACCTCAATTATGTAAATTTATATTTATTTTAATATTTTAAAATCCTTTATTTGATATTTCTATTAATTTAATAATTACTTATTCACTATTGTGTCATTATTTATGGTAATTATTTATTCTATAAAAATTATAAATAAATTACTATGATGTATATAATTATTTTATATTTCTTTATACTATTCATGATCAATTTTATCTCTAGTTTATCCCTATATTAAAATTATCTAACTTTTAAGAAATGGGAATGTGACACTTTGTCTCATTCTTTAATTTTAATAATATCTATGTAATTTTCATGGGAAAGTGTCCATTAAATGATTAAAAATGTATAATTATGATATCTTACAAATTAACATAGTTATTTTTCCAGTTTATATATTTTTATGAATTTTATATCATTTAATGAAATTTAATTCATATTAAAATCTCATTTATGTCAATTTTTCTACTATTTTTTATTTTATTTTTTTATAAAATACTAAGAACCTGAATACTTTGAATAAACTACTTAAAATAATGTATAATATGTCAATTTAATTCAAAAAATTGATGTATGACATAAAATGTTTCAAATTATATTTATTTTTATTTTATTAATATCATTTAATTGATTATCCCTTTAATAAATCAATTACTAAATCATCAATGTGTTACCATTTAATTTAATTATTTATTTTTGTAAAATTTTAAATAAATTACCATAATGTAGATATATTTTTTCTATTTCTAATGACTATTTATAGTAGACAATATCACTTATATAACCTCATATTAAAAATATTTTACTTGGTAAAAACAAAAGTATAACAAAATTGGATTTTATTTAAATATAATATTATAAATATATTAAAGTCATACAAGTAGATCAAAGTGGTCCCAAAATCGACCCAAGGATTATGTTTTTAAAAAAAACTTACCCAATAATATTATGACATGTTTTAGGGTAATATTTAGATACTATAATATTATTTTAACATTTCATTACCCAATTTACCCTTAACCATTTTAATATTTTTTAATAAAGTTACTATTCGAGATGACAGAAAATAAAAGGAACATTTTTACATAATTTAGACCCAATAATTCCAAATATGGGACCTATATTTTAGAATTTAAAATATAGAAATTACTGTAATTAATTTAAAATTAATCTTGTTGTCGGAATGAGATAACAGGTTTTAAAAGTAAAAACATTGAAAACATTGAAATGTTTTTACTTATATAGTCATTCTAAAATTAATTCCAATGAACTAAATTATATTAATTAATAGAAATATAATATATTTATACTTTAAAACCATTAAAATATATAATTTAACACTCTAAATAAATTTGATTGAAATGTATTTTGCAACTAAAATGCATTTTTTTCAATTCCTCAAAATGTAAAATTTATCATAGAAATACCAAAAATAAAAAAAAAATTATATTTTAATTATGCATTTTAGAAGAAGATTTTTATCTTTTCAAATATAATATAAAAATGTGTCAAAACTATATTTGAAATGGGTGGTCCATCAAAATGCAGCAAAATTTCATTTTTTGAAAAATAATTCTTTTCTCCAAAAAAGTGAATTTGTTGTTATATCATGTTTAGAAAACACATAAAATGAATTTTACAATTATATGGAATATATGAAAGTTAAAATTTCATTAATATGATTCATAATATTTAATTTAAATACTAGGTTATATATTATATTAAATATTACTATTTTATTAATATATTGTTGTTCAATAAATCAGGGTCTTGTTTGTAATGTAAGCCAACTCATTATTGTGTGTAGCATAAGATTAACATGGTATTTCATAAAAACAATAAGCCCAAAAATTAAATTTACTTTGAAATGAGAATATTGTAATGTCTCAGGGTGTTATGTTTATGACCAACCTTGAATGCGGTAATGGAAATTGAATATGCAACGCCTAGGATGGTGGTAAATCGACACATCATGGTTGATGTTTTAGTTTTAGAATAAAAGGGAGATGAGACGAGGTTTTATGATGTATTATTCCATTAAAATGATAAAATTATAGTATATATATGAAACTGGAGTTATCATGCCACTTGGATATGGGGAGGTGAGGAGAGAATAAGAAAAAAAAAATTGTAAAGAAATTAAAGGAAAATGAAAGAGGACATTACCTCTCTAAATTATTCTCCTTCAGAACCTACATAAAGAAAATGTATTTGGTATTTTTTGAGAACAAAGGCTCTTTTACATTGGGAAGAGTCTTGTGAAGAGGGTTAAGATGAATTTGGACAATCTTCAAAGCTTGGAAGGTGTGAGGAGAAGAGGTGGGGAGGGGTGGTATTTATAGAGGAGGAGAAGGGTATTTTTTCATTATTTTATTCATTAGTTTAATTTTTTGGCTCAACACTATGAATAGTTTTTTTACATGAATCAATATAGTAAAAATAGAATTATATTTTGATATTATGGTTATTATATCAGTAATGACTTATGAAATTGTGAATTTAAATTATAATTTTATATACAGTAAATTGTCATATTTCACTATTTTAAAAAAATTAATCTATTTTATAAAAATACCAAAAATGAAACCCAATATTTTTTTTGTGTATATAATTAAAAAATGAAATTGATTTTTTGAAAATAATTTTCTAAATATGAGAAATTTAAATTTTAATTAAAATCATCATTTATTCAAAACAGACCAATTTTTATTTTATAATAGATTTTAAAACACTTAAAAAATGAATTATGGTCCCATAAATTTTCTTATAATCATAATAAAATAAAATATTAATTTATGAATAAATTTTATGATAATAAATTTTCTTTTAAATCATTATATTAACTATAGAATTACAAATTATCATTATGTACTACCAAAATACCTACACTTAATTTTTCATTTTTAAAACATTTATTTATTTATACTATGATATAATTATATAATATTTTCATTTATAAGATACAAAAATTTTATTTACACTTTTATAGGTGAGGTTACTATTCTATTAGCTCATTTACTATTCCTAACAGTCACATTTCTATTCCAAAGGTTAGGTTAATATTCCATCAGTATAGGCTTCTTAATTTCTAGAAATACCTCTTATTTCATTCATTCTTCATTTATAATGTTTTTATTGTGTTATCAGAATGATTTTATGTGGTTTATATTATATGATATTATTATGAGAAGTGAATTTATATTGATAATTTTTGTGTAGTTACATTCTTCCCCCTTATGATATTTCTCCTTGGAAATTTAATTTTACATTTTATGTTAATAATAGATGAGGGTACTTCTCCTTAATCACTTCCTCCAGTTCCAATTGTGCCTCTTCATACTTATGGTTTCACCATAGAACTTTGACTAGGTGAGAAATATTTTTTCATAGATCTTTATCTCAATTCTCCAAGATCTTCATCAGCTTATACTTATAAAAGAGGTCATTTTACAACTATACCACTTTTAAATTCAGTACATGTGAGGGATCAAAAAAGTACTTCCATAAGAGGGATATGTTGAATACATCGTGTACTTGAGATATGGTAGGTGGAATTTCTAGTCAATAGACCACAACTCTGACACGATTAAGAATATTGAACGGGTTGATGTCTTTGGGATTTAGCTTTCATTTCTTCCCAAATCTCATGAAAATATTACATGGAGATATGTAGTGGAATACCGTGTCTCTAAACTTGAACTCTATATCTCATCTATGATTGTTTTCAAAGATTTTTTTTCAACATTAGGATTTTGTGGTGTGATTGTAAATGTTTTTCACATTTTCTACAATTTATTCAACCATTTCATGTCCTAGTAGCTTATGTTCACCTTCTTCGTCCCACTATGATGTTGTTCTGCATATTTTCCCACAAAAGGATTTAGATAGATCCATTTGGATACTCAAGTGGAAACTGCTATTGTAAGAGAACACAATTAGAGGCAGATATTTGTCCCATCCTCCTTTGAATCCCATAGAACATTATCTCAACATTTCTTACAATGTCTTAATAGTATGCTCAAATTGGACATCAGTTTGAGGATGATAATCTATACCAAAGTTAAACATAGTGTTTAGATCATGTTGTAGAATTTTCAATAACTTAGAGGTGAATCTTAGATCTCAACCAGATAGAATCAATATTTTTAATTTATATATCCTTATCACTTCTCTAATGTATATCCTAGCGATATTAACTAGTGATAAGTCCTTTTGAATTTTGATAAATTGAGCTGTCTTTGTGAGAAGATCCATAACAACCCATATAACATTGTTTCTTCTAGATGTCATTGAATATCCATTGAAAAAGTCAATGGTGATGTTTTCGCATTTCCATATTGGTATGGGTAATTGTTGCATCATCCCCTTATAATTTTTAATTTCATTATTCAATTGATGACATACCAAACACTTTGATGTATATTCAGTTTTCTACTTATTCATATTATCCCACTAATAGTTCTATCAGAGATCTCGATAAATATTTATGCATCCTGGGTGGATATAGAAAGTTGAGCTATGTGTTTCATTAAAAAGATATTTCTTTATCTCTATATCATATTGTACACATAGTCGTGACCCAATTATTATGAATCATACCTCATCAATTTTGAAATTTGATGATTTATATTTTTTGATAGCTTCCACCTTCTTTTTAATTTCCAGATCATTTATTTATGAATAATTTATTATATATATGAGGTATGGTTGACCAATCATTTGATAAAATATAGATTATTTTCCTCCCTTAATTATTCCCACATCCATCCTTTAAAAATATTAGAATATTTGATCGTTCTCAAATTTCATCATTTAAAATGTTGCAGGATCCTTTCTACTTAGAGCATATTCTACATTATTTTCATTACTGGGATGGTAGTAGATTGAGTATTCATAATACTTGATGAGATATAACCATATTCACTGGCACATATAATATCCTTCTATGTGAATATATATTTGAGGCTCTTATTATTATTATATATTTCATAGTTCTTCCCATACAGATAATGTTGATAGATTTTAATTGCGAAGATCAAAATTCCCAACTCCAAATCATGTGTGAGATAGTTTTTCTCATGAGTTTTCAACGACCTTGTGGTAATTAATATCAATTTATTAATTTTATATCAATTCATCACCTAATCCCATCTTTGAATCATCGTTACATACCACAAGGAGTTACCCATTTTTCAGAAGTGTGAGTACTAGGACAGTGAGAAGCATGTTTTTCAACTCTTTGAAGCATTCTTCACATTCATTGGTCTATAAATATTTTCCCTTCCAAGTTAGCATGTTTAGTGGGTTTTACAATCATGCGAAATTATTCAAAAATCATTGGTAATACCATGATATACCATGTAATGTGTAGAACTTCATTACAAATGTTTTCTTGGGCCACTCTTCAATTGCCTTTCACTTGGAGGGTCCAAATATATTCACTTGTTGGTGATAACATTCCCCAAGAATGATATATTATCCATATAGAAGTCACATTTACTTTACTTTTCATAAAGTTTCTCCCTTAACAAATTCCTTAGCATGGTATTAAAATTCTCATTATTAGCCTCCTTGATTTTGGTGTATATCATAATATCATCGATAAAGACTACCACAAGTTTATTGAGGTAATATGAAAAAAATCTATTCATTAAGTCCATGAATATTTCTAGAGAATTTGTGAGTCTGAAAGTCATCACTATGAACTCATATTGTCCATACCTCATTCGATAGGCAACCATGAGTATATCATCCTTCCTCAACTTTAATTGGTGATATCCCATCCAAAGGTCCATCTTAGAGAAATAATTTTCCCCACATAGCTGATCACACTTGTAATCTATCTGTGGAAGGGGAAACTAGTTCTTTATTGTGATTTTTTTAGCTCATGATAATCAATGAAAAGGAACATTGATCGATCCTTCTTTTTGATGAAGATAACTGGCACACCCCATGTTGAAGCTCTCAGGAATATGAATCCCATTTACAAATTCTCTTGTAACCGCTTATTCAGTTCTTCCAAATCAACATTGGACATTTTATAATGTGTATTTGATATAGGAAGAGATCCAAGAATATGTTTAATTGGGAACTAAACCTCTCTTTCAGGAGGAAGAATCTTAAATTCCTTAGGTAACACATCATCATGGTTCCTCATAAAGGTTATGTCTTCGAGAATGATCATCTCATTTTTCTCAATAAATTGAGCTAGATATGTTTTTTCAAAAGGAAATAATATCCACAACTGAGACAATAAATCTAATGGATATTCACCCTCCTCCTTACAATTGTATATAATTGGGGGAGGCCTTGGAATGTGAAGAGTAATATTTCTTTCTCGACTATTGATTTTGGATTTGTATAAATATAGAAAATACATGCCCAATATAGCATCAAAATCCACTAAATGAAGTAAGATCATATTTTCTGGGAGGTTCAGTCCAAAAACATTAACTGGAGAGGAGTAATATACTTTTTATGAAACAATTTTCCCATTTTATGTTCTCATAGATAACTCATCTCCATATTTTTAGGTGGTGTTTGAATAGTTTTACTAAACTTTGAAGATATGAAAGAATGTGTAGAAAAAGAATCAAATTGTACATTCAATAATCATGAATGAATAACCAACATACCTTTTACCATATTATTTTGGGGCTCCACCTCAATAGTAGTGATGACATAAGATTTCCCTTTACTCTTTATATTTGGTTCCTACTCCCACTAATTACCCTCATGGAGTTGAGGTTTAGTACAACAGCTTGCATAGTTCCCTTTCTCCTTATAGTTGAAACATTGCACCATGGGTGGTTCCTTCCTTTCCTCCATCATATCATACAACTTCTTCATGTCTCTTCTACATTCACGAGCTTGGTGGTCTTCTCTCCCACACTAGAATCATTTTTCCACCCCGTTAAGGCAATTACCATGATGTTTCTTCCCATATTTTTGACATGTGAGCAGTTAAGTTTTCTTTACCCATTTATCATTTGATCCTCCAGCTTGAATCTATATATTTTGTTTCCAATCTCCAAATCTGGGGTACCAATATCTAAAATCCATATCCACTTTAATATAACATTGAACAACATATCTATAACTCCCAATGTCTCTATTTTCTAGATCCATTCAAAGGTGTACTTTTAATGCACTAAAGAGTCTATCTATTTTTAGATCATTATTGATAAAAAAAGATGAGGTATACATTTCAAGACTTTTAAAATTCTATTTGTAAGCCATTCCATATCCAACTCTCTTTTTCTTTATCTATATAAATTATCTCTCCATCTTAGTATAAAGAGTTCGAGAGAAATACTTGTTAATAAATTTTTTTCGATGTCTTCCCACTCTATATCTTCAATTTCTTACTTTAGATTTTTATTTTTAATCAAATACCACCATTTATATGCCTCTCTATTTAAATGATATATGTCCAGAGTCACCTTATCTGTGTCAGAATTGTGAAGAATAGAAATTTTTTTCTCTATTTAGTTGACCAACGGTTCCATGACTAGTGGATCAGAAGATCCACTAAATGTTTGTGGTTGTTGCCACATAAAATACTCAAAATACAATTTCCACCTCTTAGGTGAATTAGTATGTTCCACATTGTTCAATTTATTTGTTCATATCTTGAGATATCTTGGTAATCATCACCATGAAATTTGGAACTCCACCTCGTATGGAATTGGGAATTTTGTTCGGGCATTCACTACATTGTCCTTAACATGGATTTTTGGCCTAGTTTCTACTGGTTCCCACAATTTTCTAAAATATAAAATTTTTGAACGAAAAATAAGTCTAGAAGTCATGAATAAATAATTTATTATTTTGTGAAATGAACTCTAAAGTAATATTTTGGGGGATACCTATTTTTATCATTTTTATAAAACAAATCTTCATGGGTGGTTACATATACTTAGTCTCATACTAAGGGGTTTCAATAATGTTATCTAAACTCAATTACCAAATTAACTAAACCATGCTTTGATACCAACTATAACAAGCCTACTTTTATTAAATGAATATTACATCAATTTAAAGATAAACATCATAATAACATTACAAAACTAGGATCTAAAGTTTTAGTATCTTTGGAAAATTAGGACCATACATAAATTTTATTTAATAAAACATAAAAATTATTTTAATTTATTTTTCTCTAGATTATTATTGGCCCAAATTTTCTCCTTAATATAATTAGCCACCTAAGGATATACATCAAAGAAAGAGGTGAGATAAAATCCCAATAAAAAGATAGATAAGTACGTAAATCGATATAAAATGGGTGATAATTATCATAAAAAACATAACATAAGTATGGGATAATCATAATAATCATAACAGGAAGAATTAAATAAAGTCATAAAATATGGCGATGTATAAATATGAAACATCATGTCTTAGTGGTCAAGTACCTCACATAGTTGGGAACAAAGCTAGCATCACATCCACACATAACATATATGATTAATCATAACATAATAATCATTTTAAATAAATATAGTATCATTTTATCTCATATTTCACATTATCTCTTGAGATGCATCACATTAACTAATGCTTTGGAGTGCAATATAATTCCAAGCGCACACATCACATAGTATCATTTACATAATCATCTATGCCACAAAAAATGTATATAAAATTTGGACATAAAATAACACATGGAAAGGATTGGGTTTCATGAGAATACATTCATGAATAAACTTTGGGGTTCTCAAATAAAATGGTTAGTAACATACTTGGTATAATAATCATCAATCTTGATTGAAGAATAAACAATCTCAGGAGAGGTAAAAGATGTGTTTTTTAGAAAGAAGAGTTCATTTGGAAAAATCTTTGTAATTTTCATAAAATAAGATTGGAAACATGTATATACTATATAATATAATTTAATAATAAATGAATTATATTTGTGTAATATTAAATAACACCGACAATAAAATTTGGTATAAAATAGGAATTACCCAAAGAAAGAAATCTGAGTTTGATAATCCCCTTAATTTATGTATGTATTTTTTCCTCACATTAATATCCCGGATAATAAAATTATATTAATTAATTACTAAATTAAAAAAATATTAGACATGTATTTTATTTATTATAATTTTATTAAGTTTTTTTTATGGTCATTTTGATGAGTTATAGAGTTCAATTTAATTGTTCGGGAGTGTTCGTTTGATTGGATTTCATGACCAGTTCACCTGTATACACGTATGTAAGATTGTGTAAAATGATAATAATTATCAACAATTGAAATAATATGTTATTAATGAACTTACATAAGTTAAAACTGTCTTATATATTTATCCATGTATGACAATGATTCATATGATAAAACATTAACAATAATCATTTAGATTAATTTTGCAGTTTTTCAATCATCACGAACTAGTTCTATTTTATTATTTAATATTATGTATATATTTTAGTTAAATAACAAAAAAGGTTATTAAATACGTTTTATAATATTTTTCAACCATTATAATGGTTTTTGGACTATTCCTGATTGCGGTAATGGAAAATGAAAATGCATTGTCCACGATGGCGGTAAATCGACACATCACGAATGATGTTCCCATTTTTAGAATAAAATGGAGAAGATAAGAGGTTTGATGATGGATTATTCCATTAAAATAATAATTTTACAATATATATAAGAAAATATAATTATCATGAAACTTGTATAAGTGGTGGTAAGAAGAGAATAATAAAAGAAAATAAGTTGAATTGAAATTAAAGGAAAATGAAAGGGGATTTTACCTCTCGAACTTCTTCTCCTTGAGAACCTCCTTAGGGAAATTGTATTTGGTCTTTTATTGATACAAAAGGATCTTGTATTTAAAGAAGATTATTTTGAATATTATTGGGTTGAAATTTTACAAAATTAAAGTCTTGGGAGGTTTGAGGAGTTGAGGAGATGAGGGTTGGTATTTATAGGGGAGGAGAGGGGCGTTTTTTCATTATTTTATTAATTAGTTTATTAGTTTGGATCAGGACTATAAATAGTTTTGATTCACATGAATAAATAACTTAAATAGATAAGGGGAGTGAAATAATATGGTTCTTATATCATTAATTACTCAATTAATAGTGAATTTAAATTAATATTTTATATACCATAAATTACAGTATTTCACTATGTAAAAAAATTCAAATATTTTGGAAAAATAAAAAAAGGTCACCCTAAATTTTTTTCAACATGTACAATTAAAAAATAAACTCCATTTTATTAAAATAATTTTATAAATATGAAAAACTTAATTTTTAATTAAAATTATTATTTATTTAAAAAATACCGATTTTAATATTATAATCAACTTTACAACACTTGAAAAATTAATTAAGGTCTCATAAAATTATATTATAATCAAAATAAAAGAATATATTAATTTGTGAATACATTATATGAAAATAATTTTTCTTTTAAATAATTATATTAGTTATAAAATTATAAATAAATATTTATGTTTACAAAAACAACAATACTTAATTTATCATATTTAAAATATTTATTTATTTATACTATGACATAATTATATCATATTTTCCTTTATAAGATACAAAAAATTTTATTTACACTTTGATAGGTTATTTTACTACTTTATTGTCCGATTTACTATTCTTAATAATGACATTACTATTCTAAAGTCTGTTATTATTCCATCGGTATAGGTTCTGTAGTTTCTAGAAATACCTCTTATTCCATCCATTCTTCATTTATAAATTTTGTATTGTTTTTTCAAAGTGACTTAATGTGGTTTATTCTATATGAAATAATTATAATAAGGAAATTTCCATTGATTTTTTTAGGTCATTTTAGTTTTGTGTTATCTTGAAGCATCAACTCTTTATTTCAACAGTTTTAACCCATTTTAGCCTTAACTGTGGTGACACATTTTTTCAATGGTAACTATTCATTATGACTAAAAGTGAAATTTATATCATTATAGAATTTAGAAATTATCTTTCCAAATATATATTTTATTTTCTAGTATTTAATATCCATAATTATTAAAAATCATTTTTAATATTAATTCACAAAATGCAATAAAAAACATCTTTTAGAAAAATATATTTTTAATCATAATTTTTTTTGACACCCAAATAAGTATAATGTTGATTACAATGGAATTAATTGGATTATAAAAAATAAAATTATACTTAGTTAAATTTATAATATAAAAAAAATCTTTTGAAACCTTGATAAAAAGAGAATAACTAAAAATATGCTTCATTTGAAAAAAAGATTACGTAGATTTAAAAAATTTCAACTATATATTAATAAGGTTAATATTATAATTTTTAATTAAATTTACTATTTATAAAATATATAATCTTATAAAAAAGAGTTTCATAATCTTTCCAATCATTATTGTACCATGATAATTTCATAAAAATGAAAGTGTTTGTAAAATTGGTATTGTTTACTATTCACAAAAAATCAACTATTTCAAAAAAATACCAAAGAATTATCGTAATATATTTCTAGCATGTAGATGTAAAAAATGAAGTCTATTTTATGAATTTTAAATTTAAAAAATTAATAAATTTAACTTTTAAATAAAATCATATAATATACAGAAAAATTTTAATTAAATTAAATAATTCCATTTTTTATTGAAAAATTATGTCAAATTATTTATAAAATAAATATGATTATGAATCCTTAAAATTAATATTTAAAAATAATAAAATTTACTTTTGTTTTAGGAATACATGGGTTTTTATAAGAATGATGTTGTTGGTACACTGTTTAATTTGATCTATATGAAGGTGATGAATTGAACCATTGTAAAAACTATGTGATATAAGTTAAATAATATCTGTCAAGGTAAAAAAAGGTTAAATAAGAAATGTTTTAAATTTTAACCAACACTTTTTATGATATACATATTTATCAAATCGAAATATTTGTTGGTTTTTTAAATTAGGATATTAATGTGGTTAGAGAATTTCACGGACTGGTTAAGAAATAAAGGATGTAAATGTTGTGAAAAAGGTATTATTTAGGTTTCCACACATTTATAATCTAAATGTGTATGCCCTTGAAGAAAGGAACCTTAATGAGATATAAATTGATTAATTTCACATTATCATGTTGAAATATAGAATGTGACTCAATCTTGAAGAACCACCAATTCACACAAAAAAATATCATTAAATTTCATAGATAATATCACTAATGATGGGGATAGAGAGGACGATGCATATGATGAGTTTCTATCTTTGGTGGATAGAAACATCCAAAGTGTAAATGGAATATTTAAAGGATATACACCCATGGATTGTTTCTATTGTAGAAAAGTTGGAAATATTGTAGTGAGGTGTTCAAGGAAATTTGATGTTGTAGAAAATGAGATGGAAAATATACAAAAGTTTTAAAGGATGTTTCCTCTTAAAAGATAATTAAAATTAAGAAACTATTTTACTAAAAAGTTATAGATAAATATCCTTATGACCAATTAAGGAGAAATATATGAAAATTTATTAGGAGAATAAGAAATTTAATTTAAATATGATAAAACATTTGTTATAATGGACACTATAGAAAATAAAAAATATAAGATAAACAAAGATAATAAAATTAAGAGATTTTTAGATCTCATGGTGGAATTAGAGTGAGCTATTGAAGAGACCGATATTCAAAGAAATAAAAATTATAAAATTACTATAATTTAGAAATAATTAAAAGAATATATTTATTATTTTGATGTTGAGATAGATTAATTATAACAGGAGATAAATGATTAGTCGACCAGTTCTAAAATATTAGAAGAAGTTACAGTGTTTAAAATAGACATTAAAAAACATGAAAATATGATTGATGATCTTAACACTTATTTATAGGAAAATAAAAAGAGTTGAATATATTGAAAAATTAGTGGTTACTCTGAGAAATAAACTTGAAACCAAAATAAATTCATGTGATCCAAATAAAAAACAATAGTTTTAAAAGTTCTTATACATAAATCCATTCAAAAAAGAAAAATAGGGCACTAAAGGTGTTGATAAAATTGTAAATGATCAAATACCCAAGAACATGAACAAAAATAATTTTTTTTATAATACTAAGATATTTTGAACTGAGAAAACTATAGATCATTACAAAGGGGAGAAAATTAATAAAGCCTTAAAGGATTGATAACTACTCTCTATGTCTCTCATTTATCTCCTTACACTAGGGTTACTTCCTAGCACCACTGCTCCATCTCTCTCATCACCCCCATCATGATGAGAGTTTTTTATTTAGTGTCATTCTATTTCTCTCATTCTCATCTCATTGTTTTCCTCCTGGTGAGTGTTTGTATCCTTCCCCATATTTTTCATTCTTCCTTCCTATCTTGATTGGAGATATTGTGATTCATTTCTTATTTAAGTGACTCATCCACTGTGAATATCACTCTTTTTTGGCTGGAACTGTAACAAATAAACACAATATTGGTTTAACTAGAAAAAAAATCAAGTGATTTGGTATTCTATTGGTTGAGTAAATTTGTTTTTTTTGATTTCCTACCCAGCATTTGTTTTTTTGTTCTTCCATTCCTTAATGAAATTCTTTTTGGAACCATCCTCTTCTTCTCTATTTCCAGATTCATGTTTTTTGGGAACCTTTTAGATGGATCTCGAGTATCCTAGCATCATTCTTTCTCATCATCCCTTCTCCCCTTCCCTTATTTCCTTATCCTATATACAAGAAACTATATTTAGTCAAGCATGATGGAGTTTTATTATTACTTGGGATGGTTATGGTGGTAGGAAAGAAGGTGTTTCTTCCCTGGTTTCCTCCATTGTCTCTTTTTTTCCTCTTATGCTTTGTTCTTTCCATTTCATGGTTGTGTTCTATTTTTTTTGGGTTTTTTCCATTATGTGGTTATCCGTTTTGTCTGATCATGATTTTGGGTTTATTCTTTGAAGATGATGATGATTATTTCCTTGCATTTTGGTTCTATATACTATTTTCATCCCCTATTTTGGTGGTGGTTCTGGAGGTAGGGTTTGGTGGTCAAGGGGAAGGTCATAGATCACTGTCAAGGCCTTATTAAACTCCATAATCTTCTCTTACTATAATATTCCACCACTATTCTGCAAGTAATATTTGTGTGGTGGTTTTCAAGGTTTTTTATGTGTAGTTTGAGTGGTCGATGACATTCCATATGGTATCTCTCGTGGTGGATTCATCTCAATCTTTGGGTCCCAAATGAGATGTTTGTTCATTATTATTGTGGATTTTCTTTAACTATTGGTCTTCAGGTTTCTAATGTTCTTTGAAATTATGTTATGGTGTATCAGTGGAGCGGATGATGGATTCTGGTGGGCGACTCTCTTCAATGAACTAGTGTATATGATGAATGTTATTTTGTGTTAATGGTTTTGGTTATTTCGTTTCTCGTTGTGGCAGTAATGATCAACATAGTTTATAATAGTTACAAGATGAATATGATGATGAATTAATTATGGTTATGATGGTTTTTTGATGATTTGGACTCGACTTGTAATAACTCTATGTAAGAGGTGGATCACTGATCAAGATGTTTCAACCTGAGGTGGTTTGGTAGTGTTGTGTCGAATTGTGATTTGTTTTTTGGATTTGTGGCATTAGTTGTTGACTATTTTTGAATTGTAAATTTGAATTCTATGTGTTTATATTTTTGAATTTTTAATTTTTAAATGTTTGGTTACCACTAAACCATAAAGTGGATTTTATGAAATGAAAAAATAGATTGGAAGGATATAAAAAGGGGAGAATAATATATGATATTGTTCTCAGAATTCGAGGAATGGTTGATAACCTATAATTTTCTCAAAATCTGGGAATATATAGAGAGGTTAAGGTTGAATGATATTCCCCCCTATGAAGTTTTAATTTTGTGGGTTCCTTGATCATACCATGAACTATTTTTTGGAGGCATAAAATATCGGGATTGAAGCCCCTAGGAGTCAGTAATGAAAAATAAGACCATATCCATCAAAAATAAGAAACTCGTTTTTGTATTCTGTTTCCATAGTTCTAAATTTTGTTATAAATCAATTTACTGTGGGAAAACAATAAGTAAAAATTGATAATATGGAAATAAAATGTGAACGAGTTCAAGGAAATCCAATTTTAGTCTCCTAAAAAATAGATACTCTCTATTGGATGAGTAAAGTGTATTTTATAATGGAAACTATCCAAAAGAAATAAGGGAGATAAAATAAAATACCTCAACTCCATTGGGTATTTTTTGGAAGTATATGAATATAATATATAAGGAAAATTTAACCAATGTTCTATTCAATGAAACATAAAATAACATCGCATAGATCTTCGATAGTGGGTGTTCATCCAATAGGATTGGAAATGCAAGTCTCCGTAAAATCATTAAGGATAGATTCGATGGTACTATTAATTTCACCAGTTATAGAGTTTTAAAAATAAATGGAAGCATTGAGAAGTGAATTTCAGAATATTAGATCAAGAAAACTAAAGCACTTCTTGTCGATAGCTTGAGGAACAACCTTTTAAGTGTGCGTTAGTAGTGTGATTTTGAGATTTAGGTCACATTTAATTAGAAATCATTCTTGATCAAAAGTAATCATGTTAATTACCACATTAAAAGGTGATAAAAAACCTTTTCCAAGTGGATAATAATGTGGACATTTTTTTACTCACTATTAAAGTATATAATAATTTATGGAATGAAATTATGGGACATATTCACCTATAAATTATATAAAATCTGTCCAAAATGGAATAATCCTTAGACATACCAAATGTGAATAATTAGTGATAGTAGATGATTGATGAAAGCATTTGGAGTACGATGGTGTATAAACCTTATCAACAATAGAATAAGTGAGCATACAACATGATTTATATTGTATACATGAATGTTTATGGTCTAATAAATTTGTTGGGTATGTATGGTGAAACGTAATTTATTATTTTTATTGATGTTTATTAAATAATGGGTTTCATCACGTATATATAGAGCAATAAAGAGGTTATGGAGTAAAATAATAGGAAAATAAGAAGAGTGGAAAATATTAAGAGTTCAACTATAAAAAAATTGTGATTTGATAATAGAAAAAAGAACACATCTATTAAAGTAAAGAACCATCTGGAAAAACACTGCATTAAACCTATGGTATTTTAGTAAAAACTCCCAAGAAGAATGAAGTTATTAAATTTAGAAATCAAATGATGAAAATTATTCTTATTAAAAGTGATGTATCTCATAACTATTATAAAGTGGTAGTTTATGTTGCAGTATACACTCAAAACCAAGCTTTACTAATCTTTGGAGATGATAAAACATGCTATGAAATGTGTCATGGATGAAATACACTACTAAATAAATTTCAACTATTTGGAAGAAGATGTTATATTAGAAATAGATAGTGTAATCAAGAAAAGTAAAATAGTACTAAAAAATGAATGAATTTTATTAGGATACTCAATGAAGAGTAAGTCCGACAAGTTCTATAATAAATGGCTTGGAAATATTATTAATATAAATGATGTAAAATTCATTGAAGATATAGATGGAAGGAATTTTAAAACGTAAATATTGGTTAGATTCTATAATGAAGATGAAGGAGTTAGTGTGAATAATGAGGTTGTAAAAATTACCTTAAAAGATAAATATTATATGGTTGAATTATAGGAGGCACCAACTCTTTGGGATATTCAGCCTACACCTATGAGAAGAAATAATGTAATGGAATTTGATCCAAAAAATATAATTGGTGATAAGGATATATCAACTAAGATATAGAGGATGAAGATAGTATATAATTATAATTTATTTTCATATATTGATAAAATTCTATTCGAAGAGGTTATAAAGGATGAATCATAGTTAAATATGATGAATGTGGAGTTGGGATAGATTGAAAAAACCAGAACTGGGAGCATGTGGAGAGACTTGAGAACTAAAATGTAATTGGAAGATAGTGGGTCTTATGAAACAAGTTTGATGAACATGGAAAGGAGTTTCAAAATAGGGATCAAATGGTATACAAAGGGTGTGATTAAATAAAAGGTTTGAATGTTAAATAAACCATTACACAAGTTTCTAAACATTAGTTAATCAAAATTTTCATAGCTATGATGATTCAAAGAGGATTTAAAATATTTCAAATGGTTGAGAAAAAATTATTCCCAAATGGATTTCTAAAGGATTATTTTTATATTGAGAAACTAATGAAATTCTTGATTGGTAATGATGAAAAAGTGTGTAGATTGAATAAGGACTTGTATGGTGTAAATCAAGCTCTGAGTGTACTGTATGATTGAATTGGATAATATATAAAGAAACTACAATTAAAAATAATCGATGATGATCCCAATATTTATTTGAATATATAAAAAGAATTTTTTTTATTTGTTTATGTGGATGATTTAATTTTTTTGTGGTGGAAAAGAGATATTAGTGGGAATATTTGATTATATGATGATTTTATAATTTTAATGGAAATGATTGGTCTGATCGCTTATTTTTTTAGATTGTAAGTCATTCAGAAGGAGAGACACACTTTTATATTATAGGATTAATATTAAAATTTTGTACTCAAGAAGTTAAACATGCATGATTCAAAATTCATATCAACTATCATTATAGTTAGAACCATGAGGAAATCATGAAAATGAGATGTCATTGGATCCTACCCAATATAAGAGAATATTTGGGTATTTTTTGTACTTGATAGAAACTTGGACATTCATCAATTATGCATCAAATTTGGCCTCTTAATTTCAAAGAAATCCTAAGGTTTAATACATTATAATGGCGAAGAGAATAACGAGGTATATTTAAATCACACTTCTTTATAACTTATTCTTTAATACAGTTAATGAGCATGAACTATTGGATTTTTATAATGTTTATTGGTCTTGTGATTTGGTGAACATTAATTCCATAAATGGAAAATTTTTTTATTTTTGAACTAAGTGTGTAGGGTGGTTGAGTAAGAAAAAAAGTTTACATCACTTAGTATGACTGAGGCATAGTAAATTATAGTAACTAAAGATCACACACAACTTTAGTTGATATAATAGTATTTTGGAGATTTAGGTGAAGATGTGAAATAAACAATGATGATATTTTGTGACAAAAAGAGTTATATGGGCCTTTTAAAGAATCTATTACAACAATCCAAAAACAAAACCATTGATATAAGATATCCTTTTTACAAAAAAATATTAGTAAAGAGTTTTCAAGATATTTTTTTTGGCATTGATCAATAAGTAGAATATATAATGACAAAAACCTTGTTTACACTATAATTTGTGAAACATAGGTTGAATCGTTTTGTTAAAATACTTCCTTATTCCTAAGGAGTTTTGACGATTTCCTCTCCCCCTTATGTTTTATGGTTTATTTTCTTATTTTATGTTGTAATTATAGTTGATTGTATTCTGGGAATTTGAGAAGAAATGGAGAGATAGAATCCATGGGGAATTATTGAAGAATAATAATATTTCCATATAATTTAAATAGACAAAATTTTAGAAATTAACTATTGTTTCTTATTTTCTAAAAAGTTTATTGACTCACATAGGCGTAGAAACATGGTTGATGGATCATTTATTAGTTTTATATTATATAGAAATATTTTAAGTAGTTTTTTTTAAAATATTAACTTTGATATGAATATAGAAATCCTAAATATTTTTTATTATCTAAGTGAGAGTATGACAGCTAGGGGAGAGTAAATATGCAGGGGGATATAAAATAGAAGCATGATCATGATAAGAGATTGAAAATAAAATCCAATTCGTGAGAATTTTGGAACCATGGATTATTTTGTTGGATTTTTTTTTTCAATCAAGATTTCTTTTTAATTATAATTAACTTAGGAATTTTTGTTGATTTTGGTATACATAAGGTAAAAACATGTATTATGCATAAGGATATTCAATAAATACCCTAGAGGGAATCCTATGGTTTAAAAGATTCATTGGATTCTTTATGTAGGAGTAAAATTTGTTTGATTGGGAAGAGTTTAAAAGGTTGGTGTTCCATATGAATTATTTAGAGTTCCATAAGATTCATTTGGTGTTCTATAAAATTCACTTTTGGGTTATTAAGGGTTATCTATAGTTCCATAAGGATCATCTAGAATTCTATATGTGTTATTCCTCTTCTATAAATGTTATCAAATAAGATCATAATAGGGTTTCCCATTCTATAAGGGTTATTTCATAAATTCTATAAGGGTAATTCTATATAAAAGGCAAATTTGACAAGATTCAGTCTAGGCATAACATAAGCACCCTTTCAAAAATCATAAGAGTCATTTTATTTAATATTTTTGGTAAAGTCCTAGATCTAATAGAATGATAGCCTTAGCCAGTTGAAAATAATAATCGAAATATTTTTGATATAATGGAAAGGATCCTACCAGGTAAAAATGAAGATTATGTTGTGATACTTTTGGTAATTTAAATTAATTATCTCTATAGATTTTATGGATCTAAATTCACACTACAAGTAAGATGAAAATTCAAAAAATTCCTATACACACATAAGAAAATTTCATCAGGACATTGATATTTCAATATTAATTTTCAATCATAATATATGATTGATAAATTAAAAAAATTGTAATGTGTAAGCTGTGTATTTTGTAGAGGATTTAAGACTGATGTCCATGATGAATTTTTTTAGGAGTATTGAAATTTATATAGAATTATTTATTGGTGATAATTTCCTAGAATTTATATGGAAAAAATACGAAATTTACCATGTAATAAATAATTAAATAAAATAAATTAAATATTATAGAAAATTTCACATAGTTTCTATATAAAAAATATAAATAAATATTTTGGATAAGAAATTAGGGGAGTAAAAAAGAGAAGAGGGATAAGAAATAAAGAATAACTGCTGATATTGAAAACATCTATATGAATATAGGAAGAAAATATTGTCAAGAAGGGATAATTGAATGAGATTGAATATTTAGAGTTTGAGAACTTGAAATAATGAAATTGATAACACCCTTTCTATACAAGTGTGCATTTTCAATTCTTGAAATTATTATAATAAACCTACACATTGCACCTTTTTTATTGTATTTTTTAACCAAAGGTTGGGTAAAAGAGGTCAAGTGGAAGAAGTGTTCCTATGATTGGTTATAGATCCTCCCATTTTTTTTAATTCCTACAATTGATAGTTTAACCTCCTACTATGATATAACACTATTGATGCATGAAACTTATACTAAGAATTTGTGTTAAACCAAGTAAGACACATTTATCCTCGCTTATATTTTTATCATATAGAATGTGTTTATAATTTTGAATAATTATAGAATTCATATTCACCTGTCAACATGAGGACAAGATACTGGGAAAAAGAATAAAACATCAACACCCTTACCCACCCCTTGTTATGGTGTTTTAGGTTTCTTTTCGTAAAAAAAATACAATATCCATGAAAATGAAAGTAATTAAAGCTAAAGGATAACCATAAATACCATATAAATATCAATATAATTTAAAAAATATACCCATGTTCAGCATAAATATATACACAAAAGGTATACCCCACCGTTTCAATAGAGTAAAGTATAAAAAAACCCAAAATAGGTGGGGATAGAACCATAAAAACTAGAGACTCCCCATAGACCTATCTCCACACCCCTATCTAGTTACTCCAACTGAATACATCATATTTACTACCTATTTAAGGTTTACCATAAGTTATTAATGCATAAAAAATTTCTCATGTAGGGTGTGAACATAAAAATTAATAGGGGACAACCATTGGGGCCCTTAACATACACCATGATATTCTAGTGTATGGATGAGAAAAATAAATAAATAAGTGAACACACAAAATACAAGAAAATATGTCTAGTCATCATGTTGTAGCTAGGAAACCTTGACCCTGACCTAAACTCATTGGTCAACTCTAGTGAACCACATCCATCATTCTATAAAAGTAAAAATAATTTCATATTAAATCTTTGAAAATCCTTCAATCTAACCATAGATAGTAAATGTCACATAAGGCCTCTTGACCAATATTACCTAGGGAATTAAATTCTAGATATCATATTAGAATCATTTATGGTTTAACCATGGGCACTAAATGTTAGGTGGAATCATCAGATCTTTGATAGTCCAGACATGGATTCTTAAATCCACATGAAATCACATGCTCTTAGTTGGTCTATCGATGGGTGTCAAACAATAGATGGAATACTTGGCTATCATTCAGTATAACCATAGGTGATAAATTCTAAATTACAAATTAGCTCTTAGCTGGTCTAACCATAAGCACTAAATAAAAAATAGTGTCATAGGATCTGAGATCGTCTAACTATGGGTGTTAAATTCCAAATGTAATATCAGGATCTTTTCTGCTATAACCAAGGGAACTAAATGTTAGATGATTTCTCAAGCTCTAGTTCAGTCTAACCATGCGTTCTAAAAAGAAATTAATCTATTGTGATAAGAAATTTGGTGGTGTACCTCTAAACCTCAATTCCTAGGGGCCCATACTACCATAACCATTAATACAATCATCATCATAACCAAGGTAAATCAAATCAACCTAACCACAAAATCCCATAACCTTTCCCCTAGCTGGGATTTCACACATCCACATGTCCCACACCTGGTCTCATAACATGGATTATAGTCAACCATGACATAGAACCATCACCTACATAATGACTTATCATTAAACATTCCTCATAAGATAACCATTATATGTCATGCCTTATCACATAAGGCATCAATATCAAAACCCAATGACATTTCCAACTAACTCAAGGATGAAAGAACTTAGATCTTAGATACAACTTGGTCCCTACTTATAGAACTAGCACATATCCCTCACCCTACTAGCAAACTCATAGCCTATATTTTTACTTAATCCAAACACCAAGAGGTGTTATGATAAATGGTACACTTTGTTAGCACTTTATTTTTTGTCATGATAAATATTTATTTCATCAGCAATTTTTTAGTGTTGATAAAGGTCCAAATAAATAAAATAAAGTAATAAAATAAAATAAAAATAAAAATTGAGTTTATTAAAGAAATATTAAAATTTTTATTAATTAAATAATTATTGATAAAAATGAATAAATTGATTATATATTATTAAATATTAAACATTTTACTAATTATATAATTATGATAATTAATCTTATTAAATTATATATATTAAATATATAGATATATATTAATGCATATAAATATGATTTATATATTTCAAAATATTTATGCTCTTTACATTAAGAAGTCATATATTTATTGAATAATGGTTCATAATTAAATATTAATATGAATTAAAAATATTGACTAATTTCATAGTACTCAACATATAATTGAAAGTCGTTTTATTTTTAAATTTTAAATAGATCAAATCTGTGTTATATTGATTTCGCATATACGTAATCAATTAATTTTTATATACAATGCACACACATAAAAATTGTCAATTTTTTCAATATTGTTAATGTGTTTTTATTCTTAATTTCTTCAATTTAACTCATTTTAACATATGTGCATGCACTTAAAATATGATATTCATTAATAATGTGAAAAACATATTTGTTAAAAAATATTTATAAATAATTATATTTATAAATATACATTTACTATATTTATACAATTATATATTTATAATGATAAATAAATACATAATTTTTAAAAGTATTTACATAATTATATATAAATAAATATATATAAATAATTATATATATTAAAAAATTATTACATTTATAATAAATTTAATTAAATAATGAATTTATTTACTAGATTTATGTTTATATATATTATATATATATATATATATATTTATAATTATACAAATATATATTGATATAAATATTATTTTTTTTAAAAAATTAAATAATTATAAATATATAATTATAAAATTATAATAAATATATTTAAAAATGAATATATTTACTATATTTATATTTATATATATTTATTAAGTATATATAAATATTTAGAATTTTTTATTTATAATTATAATTATAAATCCTTTAACAACCCTCAAGTAATAAGTGCTGATAAAGGTATCTTTATCAGCAATTTTTTCACGTTAATAAAGAAGAGGCTGTATTGGTGCTAAATAAAGCGCTGATAAAATAAGAATTTATCAGTGCTATAGGTTTAGTGTTGATAAAGAGTGATTTTATCAACTCTTAAGTAGTAAGCGCTGATAAAAGGGTACATTATCAGCAATTTTTTATAAGCAATGATTAATGTGTCCTGATCTAATTAAAAACCCCTAACCATTTGCAAACCCATTATGATATCAGAAGCTTTCAATGAAAACCTCCCAATGTCAGAACTTTTACGTAGTGAATCAAATATCGAATCACACCACTCAACTACCTCTAGTTGCTTAAACATCTCATCCGACATCCAGTTTTCGATTGCTGTTAGTGTTTTCAAAGATGGTCTCTGATTTTCTTCAACATAGTGAGGTATCCCTTCCGGGTTTCTTTTTGTATTTTTTGTTTTTTTTGATTTCTTCTTCGATGATGTCGTTATTTGTGGTCTGGTTATTATATACTATCAAGGCACGACTTTTGATTTTCTCAGTATCAAATTTAGATTCCACTCTTGATCGCTCCTGGAGAGTTAATTGTTTTCAGACTCGATGGTGACACATGGAGTCACATGGAGTTTATTTGGTTGTTTTATTTTTTTTACATTTCCGAAATTGATCACCCAAAGTTATCATAAATATTTTTTATTATTTATTTTATAAATGTATTCCATAGACGATAAATTTTAGAAATTGAAACAGGGGTTTTGTGTGTGAGGGAGTTGAAGGTAGGTTAAGGGATTTCTTTTATATTATAATGATTCATATCTTATTTTCTCTAAATCTCTGGTTTGGTGTGGTAATCTATTTTATGGATGCATCATGGTTGTTTTTATATATTTTTTTTATTTTTTTTATTTTTGGGCCAAATCATTTCCAATGTGTTGTTTTTCATGCCCTGGTGCTTTTTTCTAACACGGGGGGGGGGGGGGGGGGTGATCTAGATTGACCCTCGGACACTATAATGGGCCAGCTCAAGTGTTTGATATATGGTAGTCTTGGGTATGTTTTGGTACTATATCTATTGTTAAATGTGTTGTACCTTTTCTCAATAATCAAACTTCCTATGTATCTACACTTTAAAAAAAATATTTTACTTTTCTCCCTCTTTAGATTAATCCAACATTATTTATAAATCCTTTTAATAATAATATATGACATTCTATACCTTGATTATATGTAATATTTTCCAACTACATTATAATTGTTCATCATCATCAAACTCTCCCTCTCTCAATAATTTGAAAAAAAATCCTTTTGAGATTACCCCTTTCTAGTTATAGAACTTTTTTTGAGACCAATATACCACTATAATACATTATAATTTCTTTCTTGAAAATGTATATTTTCAAGAATTTTTACCCCTTTTGTGTATTTATTTAACTAATAACAAGTGGATTTCTATGGAATCACTTTTAAATCTATAAAACACTTCCCTCACATACATGGATTTGAAAATAAATATCACATGAATTCCATGTGTCACCGATAAAAAAGGAAAATGTTAACTCACTAATATTCAACATTTAAACAAAGGTCATTGTTAATATAGAAAATTATTATCATTTTTCACATCTTAATACTCTAAATATTCTGTCATACACATTTATAGACACTTTTAATCTCTCCAAAAAATTATTTTTTATGGAATGATTATGATCAATTCCTTTTTTTAAATTAATGATTCTTTAATAATTCATCTAAATTCAATACCAAACTCTTAGTTGTTGTTTCCATTCATACATCATCCTTTTCAGTTTACAAACATTATTATAATATTAAATAATGAGAAAACTAACATTTTTTTAATGTAATTCTGATTTGAGTAATCCATTAGTAAATACTAATTTTATATCTAGATGGAGTACCTTGAATTTTATCGTGATTGGTCAATGTGGTGATATGACATCCCAAGAGTCTTAATATATTTTCAAATATTTATCTAACATTATTTTTAAATGTAATAATTCTTTAGTTTGATACATAACTTGTTCCAATACATTTTTATATCTTCTAGTATATTGAAGGAGAGTTTATTATTCTTGTTTATCATATTTTAGTTTCTTATTACTCCTTATTTACCTTTATTATAATTTCATTTGTTAAGGGGATTTAAGAAATATTTTATGTGGGGTAATTATTTTCTTAAATTCAATTACCCATTTTATTCAACATACTTAAATTCTTCGAAACAACCAAATGTTGAGTTTCCCTTATTATAATTGTATATAACTTTCATTTTTGATAATGAACATCTTATGTGTATTTATTTATATATTGTATACAATTATTATTTTGTGAACCTGATAGGATGGATATGAAACTAAATATGATGTATGGTAAGTTTTTGACAAATGAATATAAATATGGAGTTAAATAGTTCATCATGTTTGCAAGAGAGCATAAATATGACCCTTATAAAATACTCTGTCCGTGTTTATGTTGTTGTTTTTTAAGACAAATTAGTCTAGATGATTTGGAAGAATATTGATGCCTATTTGGATCAATTGATAAATGTATCAAAAATAAGGATTGGTTGTGCATCACTCACAAAGCTAATAACAAAACTAAGGATTATCTGTGCACTTCACTACCATTGGTTAACTACCACTTAGCATAACATATGACCTGAAATTCCTGCTCAGTATCCCTATGATGTTCCCATCCCACACATAGAGAGAAACAAACTAATTTGATTATTAAATATATGAAGAATTTTTTATAATAATTGAATTCATTTTGTTACAGTTTTTTTTGAAAACACGTATGATTGAAGATGCAACATGAGAATTATAAAATGAAATGAAGGAAAAATATTCCCACTAGTTTAAATAATGAATAAAATTGTGAGGAAGAGAAGGAAAAGGGAATAATTAATGGTGATATGATAAAAATAGTGGAGAGTGTGTGTGGGATGAGAGTATCACATGGACACCAGTTAGGTTGTTCTAGTTAGATACTATGCTAAGCGGTTGTTAACCAATAGTAGGGAAGTGTATAGAGAATCCTCAGTTTGGTTATTAACTTTTAAAGTGATGCAAATCCAATGCTTTTGTGGCTCCATTTATTAATGTATCCAGATAGAAATAAATGTAATTAATTGTTTTTTAGTTTCCTAACATCCATATAATCTTATAAACGGTAATGATGTCCATATAAAATTTTCAATTTTGTTATTAGCTTATATCTGGACCAAAGAAACCCTTAAGAAATATGTAAATGTAATGTTACAATATACTTTATCTATTTTTCCAAAAAAATATATAATGAAACATTGATTTATTTTTTCATTATTCATTTAAGATTTAATTTATTTTAGAAGATTTATGTCCATGTGTCATGCCTTTGATGGAAGAGAAATGATGTTGTATCTGCTCAATAATAGAGGAAATCATTATGTTTTCAAAGTAAAATTATTGTCCATAGAAATAATTTATTATTTCATATTTATGTTTAATTTATTTATTTTGAATATTACTAAAATAAAAATTGTTTTCTTATACAGGTGGATTTTTTTTCTTTGAGTTGGGGTGCTTTGTGCATCTTTCATGCCTTTCTACACCAAAAATTTTACAGACTTTGTCTCCCTCAAAACCTTTTCACCCCTACAACATTGCATTTGTCACTTTCTTTCAAGTTCTCTCCATTTCCTTTGCAGAAAGTGAAATTATGCTTCCTCTTCTCAATTATAGAGGTAATCTTGATGTTTTCACAATAAAATCATTGTCCATAGAATTAATTTATTATTTCATATTTATGTTTGATTTATTTATTTTTATTATTACTGTCATAATAATGGTTTTCTTATATAGGTGGATTATTTTGTTTGAGTTGGGGTGTTATGTCTAACCTTCTTGCTTCCACTCCCTCAAATCATTTTCACCCCTATAGTGTTTCATTTATCACTTTGTTTGAAGTTCTCTCAACTACCTTTTTAGGAAGATCAACTCTACTTCCTCTACTCAATTACAAAGGTAATCTTGATGTTTTGAAAGTAAAATTATTTTCCATAGAATAAATGTACTATTTAGAATTTATGTTTGATTTATTTCTTTTTAGTATTACCCACATAATTTTTTTTTCTTATATAGGTTGATTTTTTTGTTCGATTTGGGGTGATATTTCCAACTTTCATGCTTCTCCTCCATAAAGACCTTTTCACCCATGTAGTTTTTCATTTATCAATTACTTTCAAGTTCTCTCCACTGCCTTTGTAGGAAGAGAAACACCACTACCTCTGCTCAATTACAGAGGAAATCTTGTTATTTTCATAGGAAAATCATTGTATATAGAACTAATGTATTTTTTTTTATATTTATGCTTAATTTATTTCGTTTTTGTATTACTCATATAATAATTTTTCTCTTATACAAGTTGATTCTTTTGTTCAAGTTCGGGTGCTCTGTCTATATTTTTACCCTTTCTACACAAAAAATTCCACATGCTTCTTCTCCCTTAAAACATTTCACCGTGATAGTGTTGACATTTATCAATTTCCTTTAATTTATCTTCCCTACTCAATCACAGAGGTAATCATGATATTTTCATAGTAAAATAATTATCCATACAATTAAGGTATTTTTTTCTTCATATTTATGTTTAATTTATTTTTTAGTATTACTCATAATAGTTGTTTTCTTATATATTTCGATTCATAAATCATTTTTGATGTGTAGGAATAAGTATCATATAAAACCAATACATGATGTGATCCGTATGAGTCAAAGTGTGTGTTTCAGGTTTAAAATGACATTTTAGTAAAAAAGACAAGTGACATACTCAAAACAATGAAAACATATTCATATTTCTTGATACATTAGAAAAAAACCTATAAGTGATTTGGAACGTATAGGAATCATTATCACTCAATCCAATGCACAGTTCCACCAGTATGACTCTAAGTGCATCTTTATTTAAAATTGACATCAATTTTAATAAAAAAATAAACTAACCTACTCAAAAACAGAACAAAGAAATTTAGATTGATTTTATAATTTAGGACACTAATACATAAGTGATTTGATACGGGCATCAATCAGCCTTACCTCAATCCGATTCACGGTATGACCGATATGACTCCAAGTGCTTGTTTTAATTTGAAATTGACATCAATTTTAGTAAAAAGTCCAAATGGACTACTCAAAAATTGATAAAAACCATTCAAATTGTTTAAAAAAATTATTAAAAGGATCCATAAGTCGTTTTTTATGTGTAAAAATCAGCCAAACCTCAATCCGATACACAATGTGATCGATATGAGTCAAAGTGCATGTTTTAATTTTTAAATGACATTTTAGTAAAAAAGACAAGTAACCTACTCAAAACCAAGAAAACAAATTTAGGTTGTTTTGATACATTAATAAAATGATCCAAAGTCATTTGGGATGTGTATGAATTATGAACACCTCAATCTGATGAACGGTGTGACCGATATGACTCAACGTGCATTTTTTATTTAAAATTATTATCAATTTTATTAAAATGGCAAAATTTTCTACTCAAAACTGAGAAAAAAAATTATTATTGTTTTTATACATTATGAAAAATGATCTATAAGTCATTTTTTATTTTTATTATTCATCTGCACCTCAATCCGATACACGATGTTCCCAGTATGACTCAAAGTGTCCGTTATCTGTTTAAAATTGACATTTTAGTTCAAAAAGTGTCACTCACTAAAAAATGCTCAAACACCCGTTTATTTTCTTGATAATTCAGGAGAATTATTTATAAGTCATTTTTGATGTCTAGGAATCTTTTTCATATCAAACTGATACACGATGTGATTTTAATGAGTCAAAAGTGAATGTTTTTAGTTTAAAATGACATTTTAGTTTAAAATACAACTCACGTACTAAAAATGGATAAAACACATTCATATTTTTTAATAGATTATGAAAATGATCATCAATTAATTTGATATGTTTTGGAATCATCCTCAACTCAATCTGTTTCATGGTGTCACTGATATAACTCAAAGTGCATATTTTTATTTAAAATTTACATCAATTTTTGTAAAAATAACACTTTATGTTAATTTATTTATTTATATTATTAATAACATAAGAATAGTTTTCTTATACAGGTGAATTATTTTTCTTGATCAGGGATGGTTTTTTTAGAAATAACTTGAGTAGGGTCAGGATTAAAAGATAAAGGAACATTGACATTTTTGAATATATGTAATAATTTATATTTATGTAATTGTATGAACCATTGTTTGAAATGTCAATAATATAGTGTTTTTTTGTGTTTGTGTTGTAAATTTAATCTCATTTATATCCTATATTTTGACTTGTTTGTTTGATATATGGTGTGTTTCTGGTGCTGTGGTGTGCTGGAAGAGAACACTTTAGTGGTGCTGTAGTGTTCTTTTGCCTCACACTATAGTGTGGCCCTTTATTAGCGCTAATAGAAGCACTAATAATGGTCTATTTTATCCCCGCTCAAAAAGTGTTGATAAATGGTTCCTTTAGTGGCACTAAATTAAAGCACTGATACAGGTCCCATTTATCAGGGATTTTTTAGCACCGATAAAGAAACCCTTTATCAGCACCTTTTTACCACTGATAAAAAACTAGAGATTTTAACCCCTGTCATGTAGTTAGTGATTTTCTAGAACCGATGAAGGCCATTTATAGCACTATTAAAGGTCATTTTTGTATTAGTTTGTAATTATTAATTTTAACACCTCTTTCATAGTTACGACATCAAAGGATCATATTAGGTCTATCATGCCTAGGAATCCATATAAATTCATACTAAGTCATAATAAAACATTTTTGAGAACCACCACTTAAGTCCCCAACATATATTTTCCAATAAAGAACTCATATACCCCAATCCTAGAGTAACCCCATTCTTTCCAATATACACCTCATTCCATAGGATATACCTTTCTCTGAGAAGATCTAATAACTCTACTCACCCAAAAAGGGGTGTTTTTGAAGTTTTTAATTCCAATCACTCATAGGACTAAGACCATAGGGCTTGTTAAACAATGCCAAGGAAGTAAAACATAGGCAAATATAGACTCACCAGAATACTGGATAAATTTTTGGGACCCATTAAACATAAAAATACTTCATACCCCTACACTATATTTAAAGTCATCCAATAGTCATAAACCTTATTCTCAAAGGTTGAACGCTTATTCATATACTATGAGTATCTTTGATATTTAACAAAAAACATAGGTTACTCTCAATCCTTATTCCATTTCCCAAACCTAAACCCCAAGGAAGTACATGTTTTCACACATATACCAAGCATATGATTATGTTATAACATAACCTTCCTAGGCCCGCCAAGCCAGTGGTAAGCTGAGCGTGACACCTCAATCCTACCTTCAATAGGTTGGTGGATGATTCCAAGCACCAAGTAAGCATATCACACACATTGGATGCCTTATAAAAAGGTACTTGAATGCACACACACACATCTCCAACCACCAATATAATGTTAAAAGGTAAGATACAAATGATACTAAAATTTATAAATAAAAATATACCCCATGTTAGAGTTTGGTGAAATTATGGTAAATAATAAAGGGATAAATAAAAGCCCACCCAAACTATAAAAGAGTATAACAAGATAGTAAGGTGTAGAATGGTGAAAAATCAAACTCTTAGAACCAACCATTTTATGTCTAGCTCAACTATTCCCCATATATTCCCGGACCTCTTAATTATATATTGTAAGTCCTTTCAACTACATAATACATGAAAAGTGTGTGAAGTTCCCATCTAGGTGTAAGTATATACATACTCATAAGTATACCTCAAAATCCCCAAAAAAAAATCATAAGAGAGAGTTTAGAACATCATCATGAATGTATGTTAACCACAATATGAGGTAATAAAAATAATAAGCTAACATACTCAAGGAAGATACCAATTAATAATGTAAGGTCACAACCAAATTGTAATACTAGGATTATACTAGAGGGTCGAAGGTAACATCATTCTAAGATAACTATTTCATCAAGTGTCACTATCTTGATGGTACTCAGTCAAGAGATCACACTCATTAGTTATTTCCATGAAGAAACGCCAAATAAGCTGAGGAGACACATCTGTGATACTAAATTGATCAGTCTATACCTCACGAGAAGAAAATTATTGTTGATACAAAGATAGTGGATCACACTCATGGAAAATGGGGGACACTTGAACTTAACTAGATTAACTTTTTAGATCGAGGATTGAATTCCCATGTACGCATGTCATGTGATACACTACCCTATCTAGGAAAAAACTTGGAATGCTGACCTGAATCTAGTAGTTGTGGAGGGACACCCGATCTAATACACCAAGGGGTTATTATGTACTATACTCATATATATTTTACATACTAAAACCTCTTTTAAGAGGATTAAGAAACACATCATGGAATAAGGGAACTCACCAGCACTGAACTGGAACGATGGAATTTAGCCTAAGTTAGGCTGTCGAGAATAGGGGAATCGACCTACCATGGGAGAGGTACAACACATGCATTTCCTATAAATGGTGTTTATTTTCAAACTTGAGTATGTTCATGTACTTTACACCATTCCCATTCACTATTATAATGCCTATAAATTATGGCCTTGCCTGTGTACTTTGGTTTTTCCTAGGGTTCACTGGCCATTTTTGGGTACCTAGTCATGCCTGTGTACTTGGCCATGCCTGTATACCAAGACATGATCATGTACCTAGCCATGCCAATTTACCTATCTGTACTCATATACATGGACATGTACCATAATGGTATATATTGAGTCACCATAATCGGATCACATGATGTATGGGAATCCCATATGACATTTGATACTTATCTCTGTGTGAAACACTAGATACCATAGAAAGTTAGATATATGGTGTGTATTCCTAAACTATATTCCATATAATCTAGGTTTTTATAAAAGCTTAGGAACACTCAAACTTCTTTTACCATGCTTCCACCGCTTATAATACATTCATGAAATCTACTAAGGAACTTAGATCAGGTGTTGATCGATCCTGAATCATCACTGGTGGCTATATTACGACCACCCAATCACTTAGGAAATGATTCCCAACGCACCACACCACCACATCGCCAAATCCAAAATAAAAAACCTTGATATGATCTTTAATCCATGTCTAATATCCCATCACACCAGATCATTCCTCAAACATTCTTTTTTTCCAAAATATAATCCGATGAAAATGATCCTTTGTGGTAATGATCTATTGTGAAATGATCGGTTTATGTGTATTGTTAAACCATTGGCTAAATAAAATATCAACGATGAATTATTGAAGAACATGGGGATGAAAATTGAAAAATAATGTGAGGGATGAACCTCATATATTATTTAAGTTATCCTCAATCCCTTAATATAGAAAATTATGAACAAATGGAATAATCCAGTATAATCCAAAAAAAATTATCCATTCCTAATTCAAGGAAGATAAATCAAAACCCATAAATCAATGATCGACCCCTGGATCAATGTTTTATAATGATTGATTCATGTTCAACATCAAATAATCAAAATGGGGATTAAACTAACATAAAAAATGTAACACCTAGTGTTTTGATTGATCACCGATGATGAACATTTCCACATTATCATCATCGATTAGATCCAAAAAATCATTTTTTGAAAGTGAACTCCTTAGTACATTGATCTCCAAACCACGATCTCATCATTCATCAGGGATCTCCTCTAATGGATCCAATCAAATCCATATGTTTATGTGGCTAACCCTGGGGTTTTACATAACTAGGTTGATATATAGAATGATTTAGGTATGTCCATTTAATAAACAAAAAAATAAATAAGGTTATATATTTATTAAAAATCCACCCATGACCACTCGAAAAAAAATTCCCAATGACACAAAATTTATGCGGCACCTAGGGTAAAACCCATATTTATGATTTAGTTATGGTCTCAGTTTTCCCATTTGAAACTCTATTTGGGATTAATTCCATTATTTTAGAAAAACTCCTTAAAAAAGATACTATATATTTAATATTTTCATTATATCAGCACTAAGTCTCCTCAACCCACATAATACCACACTGAATCAACAACTATATCTGAAAATATTTTTTTAAAAATATTCTATTTTTTTAAAAGGAAAAATAAGAGCCATTACATTCTCCCATATCTTATATTTTAATTCCAAATATCAAAAATTCTACTTAATAAGACGAGGATATAGATCTCACATATATTTTTCCCACTCCCACTTTCTCTACTACAAATTCCCTTGCTACCACCATATACACAAGAAGGGAATCAGTTAACCTTGAAGAATCATCTCTTGATGAACCTCAATATATACTGGGTACTCAGAGAATGTGGATCTATCTCAATGTCCATCTCACCCAATTGATAAGATATGCGGGGTTGGTCTCATACCTCCTCAGTTGCGACAAGTGGAAGACTTCATGTACCCAGTCTAACTACTACAGTAGGGTGAAGCAGTACACCACATATCCAACCCTATAGAGTATTAGGAATGTTCCAATGAATATTAGAGACAACTTTCTACCTCATCCAAATATCTATAGTCCTCATAAAGGTTATACCTTTTGGAACACAAGATCCCCCTAGTCAAACTCTAAAGGCCTCTATATTCATCCCATATTAGAATTTGGATGGATATGGATAGTCCTCATATACTCTTTGATTATTTGAACATTCTATATTAATGATCATAATAACACTTTCCCATGAGATTCAACTTCCCTATATCAGTCCAACAATGTGGAAAACTCCAGGGTTTTCTATACAAGGAATAAAACTATGCCATAGATATTATGGAGAGGAATATATTGTTTTATAAAAACTCCACCAATTTTAGGTGATCCTACTGAATATAATAAAAGTTTATCAAAAAATACCAAAGCTTTTCCTATAGAACATGAATGTTTTACTCTATCTATCCATCTTTTTGGGGGATAAATTCCATGCTCAAATAAAACTAAGTCCCAAAATACTCCTAAATCCATATCTATAATCATGATTCCATGAAGTAAAACTATATCATACTCATAAAAGAGTCTCAATCTCTCTACCGATCATTGCCCTCAAATCTCTAGGACTTGGGCCGACAAGGTGAGTCAGTTTATAATCACCAGATAACATCATGTCTTCTATTTAATAATTGAAGCATTATAACTAAGTCCAAATAGACACCATCAGACTTCCACTCTGACACCTAAATGGGTTTAGCCATACCCACTAGAACACGGTGCTCAACCTTCACTTACTAAGAAGAGAGACATCAAGAGACAAACTCGACTATGTAATCCTTTATACAGACCATTGTAACTAACATCAAAGGTCTAGATATATATTTTACACCCATATAATTACTTATAAGGGGATGTATGAAACTCCCTTAGTACCTCCTCTCATATAATAAATGGTACCATGCTTCACTCTTGAAAAATAAAAATGTTTCCCCTACCTTCATAAAATCCATTAGGATCACATTAAGTGGATATATTAACAAATAAGTTCTCAGAATTGATATGTCAATGATAAACCCCCTAAAACACTAAAGAAGTGGAGGGGTAATAACCACTGGTTGGAGGTACGATTAACTATCCTCATACACTAAGGATAACCATAATAAGGATAACTGAACCAACACCACACTCAAAAATTGTGAACATGATCATCTATTGAGATTATTTACCGCCATGTTACCTTTTTAAGATGTATTGAATATCTCAAAGTATTAATCCTTGAGGAAATATATCCACCACCTCTACTTGAAATTAATATCCTTTTTAAAAAATATATACTTGAGACCCTTGTGGTTAGAATAGATGCTAAAACCATCACCAATAGGTTTGTGTTTCCATATATTTATGGAGAAGACCACTACTATCAGCTCTTGATCATGTACTGCATAGTTATTATCATGGGGTATCATATTAATGGACCCATAAGAAATCAATTCCTTTCTTTACATTAGAATTAATCTACGTCTAGTCTTGGAGGCATCATAGAATACCACATACTCAACACCCTCCTCTGAAATTCTCAAGATTTGCGTGCTCTTCAACCTCCACTGCAACTCCTAAAAATATTTTATTCACCTCTATGTCTTCATGAAAAGATTTCCCTTTTGAATAATAGAAATTAGTGGTGGTGAAATATAGTTGAAATTATGCATGAATCTAAAATAGTACCCTATTAAATTAAAGAATATCTTCATCCAATTCATGCTCTTGGGTGGCTCCCAATGCTAGAACTACCTCAACCTTTTCTGGGTCCACTTCTAATCTCTCTTTTGAGATTAAATTCCCCAAGAAGTGGAACTATTTAATACAAAACTAACAATTCATGATTTTTCCATAAATCTTGTACTCTCTAAGTATGTTTAAGACCATACTCAAATGTCTTTCATGATCCTCCCCCAATGTCAAGTACACTAGGATGTCCTCAATGAAGACTACCACAAGACAATCCAATAAAGTCTAAAATATTTGGTTCATAAGTACAATGAATAATATTGGGGATTTTATCATTCCAATGGGAATAAAAATGTTCTCATTCCAAATATAGAAAAATCATAATTCCATCATTGGTATATCCATGTCTCGAACTCAGAATTTGTGGTATCCTAATCCAAGGCCAATCTTTGAGAATCATCTCACCCCTTTTGATTGGTGAATTTGGTTTTTTATTATTAGTAATAGATAAATATTATTGAGAGTTACTTGATTGAAGATATGATAATGTAACATAACCTCAAGTTATTATCCATCTTCTTGTTAAACAACACTAAGGATACCCATCGTAATACACTCGGACTAACAAAGTCCCTACTATGAAAATCCACCAACTGAACCTTCAACTATTGATTCTCTTTGGGATCCATCATATATGTTAGTGCATATATTGGGGTAGTCCCCTAGTGCAAGTATATATAAAAATTGATCTCTTGGTGGGGAGATAATGATGAAACATCCTTATACTCCATCACTACCTCAAGAAGCTAAATTATCATAACATCCAATACTCTAGGGGTAATACTATAAAACTAATGAATAATCGACTCTATTATCCTATATATGATACATCAAACTTTTCCCAGGTTTTCTACTCATAGATAAATGAAAAAATCATCCCATCAACTCAAACTCACCACAACATTCATCTAAAATAGTCAATTTTCACATGAAAAATAGAGAGGAATTCTATACTAAGAATGTAAATTTTAAGGACTCATGATGAATCTAAAAATACCCCACAAGAATATATCTTCTTCAATATCTGGGTAAAACTATTGATTGATGTGTGTGATGATCGAATCTTCCATGCTAGGAGTCTACAAATTAAAAGGTCAAGCCAAAGGTTCCACCAGAATATCTAGGTCCCGGACAAGGGACATGGAAAGAAAAGAGTGGATTGTACCTTTTTCTATAAATACTATATATAAATTAGATATGAAACCGATCTGAACTAGAATAATTCCTAGATCCTTTGGGTTAATAGCCTATAATGCATGTATCTTCCTACATACCTAACCACCAGCACCCTATGTCCAGCAAGGAGCTCTTGGTGGTGGTCGTGGAAGTAGATTGAAACTTCATACACTTACTAATACTCTCCTAGATCCTATGTAATTTATTACACCTCATGGAACTCCTTGTTTTAACCACTTTCTCTACTAGGTTTCCATTAACCATATCCCTGCGAGATGCTCGACATGTCATATAATCCCACATGAGATGTCCCCTCCCATAATAAGAGTAGCATCACCTCTACCTTGGATAACTAGAACCATCATGAGGGACTTGAACTATAGAACCTCGGTCCTGAGGTTATCTAAAAAAATTAATAGAATTTATAGATCCCTAAGTCTACCTTTAACTACCAGCTACCGAAGTTTCAGCTCCAGGGTTCCCACTACAAGCACCACATGTTGGTGACTGCTTCTCTAGGAATCTATCTACTTCCAAGGCTCGCTCGATCACCCCATATTGTTAATAATTAAAAGAGATATCACTCCACATGGGATATATCATTGAAGAACATGATTTAAGGTACATTATAGAAGGAATTAATTAAAAACCATATCCATAGAGTATCATGAGAGGTTAGTGAACCTTGAATCATACTCCAATACTGCCAAGTTGCCCTGTTTGAGCTTCAGAAGCTTCCGGATACATAATTCTCATAATGTAGTTGGGTAGAACTTTTCTTTGAAGAGACACATGAAATATTTACAAGATATATTTTCATTGTCACGTGTTTGATTCACCAAACTCCACCATCACCCTATATATCCATTTATAAGACTCACCTTTTGGACCAACATCTGATCAGGATGGGTCCTAACAAGGAAAAAAACTAGACAAATTGTCTTCATCTATTCATATACTTCTCAGGGTTATGGCTCACCTCAAAACCTACATTTTCATTATCTATAAAACTCATGAAGTGTTATAAGCCTGTGTATATAATATATTGGCACTTATTCTATAACCTACTACTAAATGGGTGATGGAATGATTGGAAAACCACATGAAGGTACCATCTCTTTTACAAGTCCCAATTTTGAAACCTCATAAATAATAAGATCATCCTTCAGATCCTATTGTAGATTCCTAGTTGGATATCATTATATAGGCATCCAAAAAAAGTCAAAATGCACCATGATCAATGAGCATATCTGGGGAGTTGACTCAAGAAGGACATCAAAACCACAATACATTTTTATATGGCACATGTACCAATGTTTTCCCAACAAATAGTGTATACATATATTGAGTCAACACATAGGTTTTCAGAGTCCTAGTGAATTGTTACATCAGTTTCTAAAAAATCAATTGGTTTCATGGCTTTAGAGATGAACTCAAAGCCTTTTAAAACAATTTACCTTGTTTTCAAACCTAACATGACTACTAGACTATCTACAAACGCTGTTTTTAGGACATACCTATACATTTTCTACCACTTTGTTATGACCCGATCCACCAACGACTGCCCATATAGTAGTAAACCAAGTGTAACACCCTAATACTACCTCCAATTGGCCTATGGTAGCCGACAAGTGTTGAGTATACATATCACACATATTGGTGGCATGAGTTTATCGTACTTGTACACATGCACACATCTACAAACACTAGGACATTTTTAAAAGGTAAGATACAACTGATAACTAAATGCGCACATACAACTATATCTATCATAAAAGTATGATAATATTATAGGAATGTATAAAGGAAAAAATATAATCCCAATAAAACTATAAAAGAGTCAACCTAATAGTAAGGAGATGGTCATAGACAAATGAAAATATTATAACTAGTCACTATCTCTCTATATCAAATATACTATACCTACTCCTAGACCTCATAGAGATCCTTTTTAAGGATTATTTCCTATAAAATACAAGAATAGTGTGGAAATTTCCCATGTAGGTGTGAGTATATAGATAACCAGTTGGAAACCCCAAAATAATTAAACATAAAGTATCAAAGAGAGGTTATATCATCAACATGAAGTGACATAAATAAAAATATGAGACAATTACAATGATAAAATAGATATGATCAAGATAGACACTAAGTCTCAATATAAGGTCACAACCATACTTCCAGTCTTGGATTATACTAGAGGATAAAATGTTATATCTTTCTAAGGGAACTCTCTCACAGGTTATCTCTATCATAATTCCACACATCTGAGAGGAAATGATCATCGGGTATTAGTATGAAAATGTTCCAAAGAAACTAATAGGGGATGGAACCTAGGGATAATAGGGGACACCTAAACCTAATTAGATCAACCTGCTAAATAGGGGATCAAATGATTGTGTATATAGGTAGCATGATACCATACCTTACATAAGAAAAAATATGGAATGAGGATTAAATTCTGGAAATCAGGGAGGGATACCTACTCTATTACAATTAGGGTATCTTATAACCAATAATCAAGAATATATGCCATACTAAACCCTCATGGAAGCATACTAGGATACCCATCCTTGAACAAGGTAACTCACCCACACTAAATTGAAACTGGGGATTGAATCCTAATTAATATTGAAGAGAATGGGGCCCTTAACCATACCTAGGATAATTAAATGATGTGTATAGGGTATACATAGTGTATATTACCTTTCCCAAGTGTTTCTGTGTACTCTAGCACATGCCTATGTACTCCAACTATGCCTATGTACTATGGTCGTTCCCATGCACTATGGATGTGGCGAAGTACTCTGGATATGTCTATGTACCTGGCCATTCCTGTGGACTTTTCTATGCCTGTGTACCTATCCATTCTTGTTTACCTAGGAATTTTCATATACCTATCCATGTACCCAAATAGTACATGCTGAGTCGACATCATATTTCCAAATAGCATGTGGTAATCTCATACAGTGTGTGATACTTATCTCACTGCGAAACCCTAAATGATGTGGAAAGGGGGATAAATGGAAAGTGTTATTGAACTACACACCGTGTAACTTAGGTTTTATATGAAACCCAAGAACTCTCAAGAATGATAACATGTACCACCACCACATATGAAGTATCTATGAAATCCATCAAGGAACTTAGATTTGGTGTTGAATTATCCCAAATCATATTTAGTGGATGGATTTCGGCCACCCAATCACTTGGAAAATACTTAGCATTACACAAAACCTCTATGTCTCAAAACCATAGAAAAAAACACTCGATACCATATCTAATCCATGTACAATATCCCATAACACCACATTATTCCTCAAATATGATTCTATTCTAAAATCTAAACCCATATAAATGATTCAGTGCACCAAAAATTGATTACTCAATGATCGATTTCGGGGTATTATCGAACTGCTAGAAAAAGGAATTAATGACATTGAACACAAGAAGAACAAGTGGAGAAAATCACAAAACACATATGTGAGGAACAAATATGATCCATTATTCATATCAACCCCAACTAGTTATCTTATAAAACATTGAAAAAATTGAATATTCAAGGACAATCCAAAAACATTATCCATTCCCAATTATTGGAAGATAAATCAACACCTGTAAATAATTGATCAACCTGTGAATCAATTTTATAGAAAATTGATTCACATTAGAGATGGAAAAATAAAAATAGTGATTAAACCAGAAAAAAATCCATACCTCGAGTTTGTATTAATATTTTATAAATAATGGTTCAACATTGTTGTCTTTGGTGAGATCCACACACTTCTTTTTCAAAGATGAACTCTTCGGCACACTGATCTCCAAATCATGATCTCTTTGTTCATCAAGGACATTCTATAACTAATACTATAAAATTCATTGGTTTATGTATCTAATAAAAGTTTTTTTTAATAAATTGGTTTATATATAGGACAATTGTGGTCCAACATTTTGATAAACAAACAAACAAACAAACAAATGTATATTTATATTTATCAATCCTCCCACATCTGCTCATCAACCAAACACCCAACACAGAGAAATATTATATTGTTCCTAGGGTAAAACCCACATTATAGATTTAATGTTACTATTAGTTTTCCCATTTTAGATTCACTTTTAAAGGTATTAAATTATTTTGAAAAAACTTCTCCGGAATGATATAATATATTTAATATTTTTTATTATATCAACCCTGAGGTTTCTCGAGCCACAAAATCCTATGATGACTTGGTTCCTAGCTCAAAAATACTGTTTAAAAAATATTATAATTTTTTATAACGAAAAAATAGTGTCATTACGGGTTAAGTATTATTGGGACTATCTTCCTCGTTATCAAAGTTACCGATCCAAAATCCTTGTTCACCATTAAAATTGAAGCATGAAACAATCATCATCAATAATATAAACCCCTATATCATACCCAAAGAAATGATAGATTAATTATAACATTTATAATTAATTTACCCATTTAATAATAATAGGTATAATCTATTGCTTATAGTATAAATCAAGGGATATCATATCTTAGGATATACCTTGATCTATTAGACATGTTACGGGTAAGATGAATATCATGGATTATGATTAGCTTATATGATAAAGTGTAATGGGATGAAATAATATATCTATGTCATATAATATGATTGGTATATGATATATATTTCTTGGGATGTGTTTTCTTGTTTTAATTCCTTGTTATCTAGCATGGTTTAATTGGATATAAATCAGTAGGATTGAATTATTGATGGCTCTGTACACTATATACAATCATTGAAATATTTATTCAATGAAAAATCTAATTAGAAGTAATTATAAACTTTTTTATAACTCCATGATTTATTATAATTTTTTATTTTCATAAATACTATGTTTAATAGCTTACTTCTCATAGAACATCAAACGAAAACGAGTTATGACACATTGTATTAAGATAATTATAACAATTTTAAAGCAGCTACTAAATTAACATGTATAGATGAAGGAAAAAAAATTATGAAATATATGTAGAAAAAATATAATTCAATTTTAATAATAATTTAATGATGAAATTCAATTAGTATAACTAAATAACTAATAATATCATTTTTTTCTAAAAAAGTATTTATTTTCTAAAAATGTATTTTTTTTTCAAAAATTTTATTTTTATGAACATAATATTCAGAAACTAAATTTATTATAGATATTTTTTTGATTTGAATAATATAAGAAAAAATTCAAAATATTAATTGATAGGAAATAATAGTAAGAATAGTAAATATTTTAGAAAAGTTATTTTCCTTTGAAAATAATTTTTATTTCATTTTAATGTTTTTATTTAAAAGTTAAACTGTCAAATTTTTTAATTTTAATTTTACCAAATTAACTTCATTTTTGGTTTTATCATAAAAATATTACCTTATGATAATTTTTTTGAAATTTTCTAAAATAGTATTCTTTTAGGTGAATAGTGAAAAATACAGTTTTCACTTATAACGTGGCGTTTATGACCATATCATAAAGCAAGTATGAGTTAAAAACATAAAAAAACTTATTGACACAAAAAATATGTACAAACTAAAATTATTCGTTTGAAAAAATTGGTTGAATTTATAAAACTCAAGTTTCACATTTTGGAAACTTAAGTAATATTTTGTCCTAATAAAAATAGTTTTTCATCTTTGTCTTCTAATTAAGATTTCTTGAAGTTGAATTCAATTTTGAATTTATTTTAATGCCAGATAACTAATATTTTTTTAAAAAAAAATATTAATTTCATCATAATAAAAATAATTGAGAACTATTTCATAAACATTAATATTTATTCATAAATTTTTTTTTTCAAAAAATGGGGTTTTCACATAATGTGAGATAATATTATAATTAAGTATTCCCTCTATTATAAATTTTATTTCATGTAATAGTTTCCATATATTAAATTATATGTCCCAAATTAGTTAATAGTGTAATTTTCATTTTCATATATAAAAATTAGTTTCCGGAGCAAAAAATGTATTATCCATGGTAATGGTAAACTATGGTAAAAAGAGTTTATCCAAGTTTAAAAGAGTTAGAAAATGTTAAAAAATGTCTCTAAATAAGTGAGTGATTTTTGATTAACGAAAACATATATAAACTCTATTATTTTTCAAATTTTATTCATCTTTATATATGAAACTTTGGTTCCTTATATATTAAGAAGTTATATTTACTAAAATGTCATCCCCTTTACTTTTAAAAGGGTCCTTCCACCACCCATTCAAATACAATATAAAAATTTTATATTTTCATGAAAACATAAAAAATTACTCTCAATATAATCCTATTCAAAATCCCCAATTCTCTATTAACAATAATATTTCTAAATTCCTCTATTTGTGAGATGTACTTCAAGGAAATGTTCAAATTCTCAATGTAAGTAATATTCACTATCTAATAATTTTCCTTATATATATTTCTACTGAAAACCTAGACTACCAATTAAAAAATGATGGAATAAATATTATTTATATACTGTTATTTTTTTTTATGTTTTTTAATAAACATCATCTACCTTTCACCCCATCTGCGTTGAAAAATGAAAACATCATCTTGCATACATGTGGTCTGCCGCCTCCATGAACGATGTGTTTTACTTTTACTTAACCACCATAAAATTATGGCTATAAAATATTATTTAATGTATTTATATTATATTAATATCATGATTATTATTCAAAAAAATAAAAAACATTTCCTACACATATATTATTATTTCGAAAATAAAAACACCATTCGTGTGTGCATGTGGACTATTGATTCCATGAAGTGACATATTTCATTTTCAATATATATAGTTTTTATTATTTATATAATTATATTAAAATATGATTAATTACTTTCAAAAATTTAAATTATATCATCACAATTCTATAATAATGGTATTATTCTAAAAGGATCACTTTCTAAACCATACTCACGCCTCGATTATAACATGTTCATGTCCATTTCTATTTAATCACATACCTGAAAAATGCTATAAATTTTTATCATGAATGAAAATGGAAAATTAAATAATGATATTATTAGATAAAAAATGCTAAAATATTTTTTGGTTTATGGTTCTGGAAATTTTTTATTAATATTTATCTTATTATTAACATACAACTCTTTGTTCATTAAAAAATTACTCAAATAAGGATTCCAATGATTTCATCCCAAAGAATAATAACTAAAAATTTCATGGATTTTTTTTAAAATTTCTACATAATTATGAAAAAATATATTCTAATACATTAAACAATCTATGAATAAATAAATTGGTATCAATGAACAAGGATTGACATCAAAATTACAAATCATGTGTAAAATAATAAAAATTACAAACTTCTAAAGATTAAAATAATCTACAACTAACTAGTAATTGTATAATTAATAATTATAAAATAAAAGTATAAAATGGAATATAATTGAATAATTTTATGAAATAATTTTTTAATAGATTTATGTTTTTTATATTGAAATTTTGAGTATGTTCGACTAAGAGAGAATATAAGGTGAGTTTTTTCATCCAAATTCTATTCATTTGGGAATGTTTTCATGTTCTGCACCTATTATTATTTTATATTGTTTAAATAATTCTTCATTTTTTTATTATTAATAATATTTCTTTTATGGGATTTACAATTACTATTCATGAATCCCTCCTTCCAATTATTTTGATTCATATATTTCCAAATTTGTAAGGGTTTTTCTTGAGTCAACTTCTTTTCTTGAGTAATGATTTTTCCTCTTTTAATAACATTTTAAAATATTTTTTTCTTCTTTAATATAAGGATATTATATTTTCATTCCTCATTATTTTGTATATAATTAAATTTTCATATAAAAAACTTATTTTATGTATTTATTTCTATTTAATTTTTGAATATATTAAGAATAATTCCCATCACTACTATTCCCATCAATATTCTACTTTGTTATTTGGAAATCCAAAAATTTATTATTTCTAGATATGTTCAAATTTATTTTATCCCCTTTTAAAATTAAATATTTATCACTATTTTTAAAATGTGGGTTTCAATAATGGTATTTTAAAATATAAAAAATGTTTTCCTTTCAAGATCATATGTTTCATTCTATACTCTAAATTTCATCCAGAAAAACTTTATGTCATTTTCAATACTCTATAATTTAGATTTCAGTCAATATAATGTTTAAAAAAATTTACATGTAAACTACTCAAAATAAATATTTGAAAGTAACTTATAGCTACATCTTTTAAATATAAATTTTAAAATTCCTTTTGAATCTATTTTCATGATTTGGATTTTGTTTTCCAATTTATATCCAAGAAATCCATCTCTTTTGGGGTAATGTTTTATAAATAACCCTTTAAATTCCATTTATGAAATACTCCTTTTGGGTGATTGAATTTTTGGTATCAATCAATCTACTATTGATATCACATTACAAAATACCCTTTTTAAGTGATATAAAATCCATTTTTATTTCCATGGGTTTTCATGATATAATTAATGATTAATATCTTAGGGTACACATTAGTGTGGATAAATATGAGTGGGTTCCCATATCTACCTCTAATTAATTGGTTAAGATTTTACATATCAAAAGATAAAGAAGCGTGTACAATATTGGATTTCTTCACAACACAAATGGTGGAAATGCTTGGATTTGAACACTAATTAAAGGGGAGAAAAGCCAATATATCTTCACAACATAAATAGAATAAATTATTGGATTTATTCACAATATAAAGGGTAGATATGATTGGATTTTTTACAACATAATAATTGTCCATGGTTAAATTTTTTCACAACTTAAAAAGTGGATATTCTTGGATTTTTTTACAAATTTAAGGTTGGATAATAATCAATTTTTTTCAAAACTTAAAGGATGAGATTGAATGGGTTTTCAAAAAATGTGATGCTTCCATATGATTATGTTTATTAATAATTCATTTTTTATGTAATTTTTGAGTGACATGAAATAATTTTATGTTACATTCTTATGATTGTGTTCCATGGTTTATGTTTATTATCTCACATTCTTATGATATGGTACATGATTGTTTATTTTATTTTATATTCAATACTATCATGACTTTTAATAAACTATTATTATTCCATATTGCTTTATTGAGATATTTCTATCATTATCTTGTTTTATCATATTCTTGTGATCTAAACCTTGATGATATATTGAATTTTTTTCTTACTAAGAATTTGATCTCAACCCTTTATTATATTTCAATTCCCTAGGTTCACTACTACAAAAATGACCTATATCTGCGCTAAAAAAGGGCTTTAACAACTCTAAAAAAGCGCTATAAAGCTCAGCGCTAATATAGGGGGTCTCTTTTATCAGTTCTTAAAAAAGCGCTGATAAAAGACCCCTTTATCAGCACTGATAAAAGGGGCCTTTATCAGCCCTTTTTTAGCACTGATAAAGGTCAAAAAAATTTAAAAAAATAACAAAATTTTAAAATAATTTGAGGAGGCTTTTATTAGCGCTTCACACCCCCTTTTATCAGCGCTAGGATGTCTCCCGCGTGCAGCCCTTCCTACGCATCCTCATACGTGCGCACCCCATTCTCTTCCACCCGAACTCGAACCCGGGACCTCCCCCCTTTCGCAGCTGCACCTTTACCACTAAGCCATTTTTTTGTTCTCTATTTAATGATATATATATAGTTATATTGATTCTTATATTGATATAGATTAATATAAATATAAATATATTTATTAATATATTAGTATATATATATTAATTCGTATATTAATATATAAATATATATATTTTTAGTTATAATTTTTATACGTATATTTATTTGTATATTAATATATATATAAGATTAGTTTTAAATAAATTTATGAAAAAATATTTCTTTTATATTTGTTTATAAATAAATAAATAAATACACAGATATTTACAACAGACAGACACACACAGAGACGCACACACACACAAACACATTTATATTTACGAATAAATACATATATATGTGTATTTGAAAAGCCATAGAATGTACATATAAGATTTGTTTTAAATAAATTTATGAAAAAATATGTTTTTGATGTGTGTTTATTAGTAAGTAAATAAATAAATAAATACATACATACATAAATACAACACACAGACACACATATAGACACCCACACACACACAGACACATATATATTTACGAATAAATACATATATATGTGTATTTGAAAATCTATAAAATGTTAAAACGACCATAACTTATAATATAAAATTACATTTCAACACCAAAACCAGTAAAATCGAAGAAAATGAAACAATCTTCGATATGATATGTGGTATAGGACTAACAGACATCTGGATCAGAAGTTATACTTGTTTGAATGTTAACAAATCGGGGTATCCCGACTAAAAACTCAGTTTTGGAGGCCTTATGGGTCTTTTTTGGGCTTGAAAAATGTGACAGAGGGTTTGCCTCAGTCACTAGCACATAAAACTCATCGCATGATTCGATTTGATATGTTGTATAGCTCAAACGGACACCCGGATCAAATGTTATGGCCGTTTGAAGTTTGAGTAACATTTACAACCTATTTTATATCTTTTATTAATTGTTTTGATTTTTTGTGTCCTCAAATTTTTATTAAATTATTTTTAATCGATAATAATTATAAAATTATTAATTAATAATATTTTTTTAAAATATTTTGATACCATTTTCACAAAATCTCTTATATATTAAGTGTAATAGTCTATTTATACGTATCTAGAACATATTTAAAAAATATATATTGTATTTATATCAATATAAATATACTTATATAAGAATTATTAAATTTTACAGATTTTTTTTGAAATATAAATTTTTTTAGCACCGATAAAGCCCCCCATTATCAGTGCTACTAAAAGAAGCGCTGATAAAGGGGTCCCCTTTATCAGCGTTAAAAAAAATCGCTGATAAAGGGGGGCCTTTATCAACGCTAAAAAAAGAGCTGATAAAGGCCCCCCTTTATGAGAGCTTCTTTTGAGGGCTGATAAAGGCCACCCTTTATCAGTTCTTTTTTTGAGCGCTGATAAAGGAACCCTTTATCAGCACTTTTTTTGAGTGCTGATAAAGGGGTAGCGCTTCCCTTGCCAGTTTTTGGCGTAGTGGTTTTAAATATGAGTATAACCTATGACAAGTATATAAGGGGTGTAGTGTGGGTTGAGTATTGAGAAATGTTCACCAGTATAAAAAAATAATTTTCTTATATAACTAGTTCTTAGAGATAGTAAACCTTAATTTATTGTTATTGCGAGATGATATAGGGATCGCAATGGTTTTATTTTGAAAATGGTGTATAACAAATATATTTTTATCCCTGGCCCTCTCAATTTGTTTAAAATCCAATGTTTACAGAATTTTTTTATCATCAGATCCAAGATTTGGGTTAGGTGTGTCTTAGTTTATATTAGAGAAAGGATAAGTTAATTTTTGAGGATTAGTGTTAAATAACTTTGTGAAAACCATAGGTGTGATTCTATGTATTGGGTAACATCATGAAATTATGGTAATGTCTTGAGTATATGTTTTTCATAGAAACAATATAAATGTATGGATACTAAAATTGGATATTGACATTAGAATAAATGCACATAGAAGAAATAATCCTTAAATGATTGGTTGAGTGTTAACTCAATATTCACTTGGTGTGTGAAAAAGAGACCAAACTGCACAACTAGTTTGACACTCCCAGGGTATATGATTTGGTTAATTAAAATTCTATTTATAAACCATTACGTAGTATTTAGTACCAAAATAAAGTAGGGAAATTTTGATAAAAAGTGTGTGATAACTCAACATAAAAAAACTTTGGTTGAACCAATGGTTATACAAGTTGAATTGAAATAACTATAGGCTAATATGATAGTTTCATAGAGAATGAAATTTTGTGATTTATTTTTTCTTATGATTATTTTATAGTAATAATCATAGGATTTTATTGTTAAATAATCCTGATAAACCCTTATGATTTTATTAATGGTTGTATATATGAGGAACCAAGTTAATAATGAACATGATAGAGAATGCGATGATGATCCTAATGGGAAACCAAAGGGGATAAAGGTTAGTGTTGAAAATATTGTGGTTATAACCACCCAAATTTTTATGTTATGATTAACAACTTGAGTCTTGTTTAGATTTAGAATAAACTAAAGAAGATAAGTATTGAGTTTGAAATAATATTAGGTGATGAAGGCAGTGGAGGAAATAAGATTCAATTTCCCTTATTCTAAAAATGTGGGAAGTGTAATTGAGGGGAATTTCCCAAAGGAACTAGAATATTTTCAATCTATGGTAAATAAGGGAAATGATAAACAAGATATCAAAAAAATTATGAGTTCAATTAACATAATGGAGAAAATTAATCTTAACATAATGATCCACAAGAAAATAAATGTTTTAGATGTGAGTAATTTAAAAACTGGGAAAACTAGGGCATTAATCCAAGATAATAAGATGCAAATTTACTAAAATAACCCCCTAGACCATGGAAATAATGAATATTAATTGAAATGAGTAATATAGACCTGGAGAATAATAATTACATTGTGGAAAGTGCACTTATTATTCACACTAGGTTTTAGTATTTCCTATGTTATGTATGTTTTCACCAACTATTAACCATTCAATTATAAATAAAAAACTAATAGTGGTACCATTATTGTATTAAAATTAATTTAATCTCATTCATGGTTTGTGGGATTATAATTTATACAAGTATTATTATCCTTTTTAGATTAATTTGATATGATTTTGTAAATATATTAACTATCTTTACATAGAATCTATATTGATCATCGAAATGGGGTAATTGCGTTTCATATCTAAAATAAATTTATGATCATTTATCATTGAAATGATGCCTATAAACTTTTTAAAAAAATTAATTCCATTATATATATCTTAACAACCAACATTGAGGGTTATTTAGCACAAATGGTTTAAAAGATACTAACTATTGGGCTCTTCCTGTTATAGTACAATAGAAGAGCTTCTCAGTCTTTCCCAAGATAATAAAGTAGATATCTCATTAGAAATTATATATTAATCCTTGTATCAATTTTCTAAACCCTTTAATATTGTAATAAGAAAGTGATAATTAAAATTATGAAGAAACAATTTAATTAATTGGGGATAATGTAACACCCCACTATTTATTTTGAGTATTCCTTTAAATAAATACAATGTTTAATAGATTTCTTTATAATAAATTCCAAACATAAACAAACCAAAAAATAGTATATTATGATAAATATAACTACTGTAATATAGCTATTAAATTATAATGTATATATAAATGTTACCCCATTATTAAATATATGTATAAAAAAAGGTCACTTGTAATACTAATTCATTGATGAAATTCTATTAGAATTTCTATATAACGAATAAGATCATTTTAGGATGAAAAAGTATTTTTTTACAAAATCTATTTTTATAAGATTTATTTTAAGAAACTAAATATATATTATAGATAAAATATATTTCTTATAATAATAATATATTATCACCAATCTAATTATTAATTGATAGTAAATAAAAATAATAATAGTAAATATTTTTTTAAATTTATTTTTCTATCAAAATATTTATCATTAATTTTTTTATTTAAATTTAAATTATAATATCTCAGAATTTATATTTGAAGAAATTAATTTCATTATTTTATTTATCATAAAAGTATTATATTAGATAATTTTTTTTTAAAAATATTTTTTTTAGAAAAATAGTGAAAATACAATTTTCAAAGATACCTATCAATTATGACCTCATCACGATGTAAGTATGGAATAAAAAATTATAAAATAATTTTATAGATAAAAAAATATTTATATAGTAAAATTATTCACATAAAATACTAGTTTTAATTTATAATACTTCATTTTAACATTTTGATAACTTAATTTATCTTTATGCGAATAAAAATTGGATTTCATCTGTCACATTAATTTAATTTTACCAATGATGAATTGGGTTTTATTTTTATTTAAAAGCCACATAAAAATTATTTTAATAATAATAAACCAATTAAAGTCTTGGTACTCAAATGTTTTTTGAATTTTATCTTAAACATTATTTTTTATGCTTAGATATACACTTTTTCAAAATATTGTTTTTACACATAATGCAGTCTAATTTTAAAATAAATTTTTTTCACTCTTAAAAATATTATTTTCTAAAATTATTTTAAAAAATAAAAATAAAATTTAAATATTTAGTAATAAGGAAATTTTAATTTTTAGTCATATAAATCTGTCACCGAGGTTAAAAATGTAGTTTCAATGATAAATGAAAATAAAAGTAAAAATAGTCTAACCAAGTGTTAAAGAGATAAAAATGTTAGAAACTTGTCAATAATGATTGGTTAAGGTGTGTCTTGAAAAAAACTTATATAATATCCATTATTTTATACTTTTGAATCTACTTTCCATGTGAAATATTTTTTCCTTTTATATTAAGAGGTTATGTGGAAAAAAATGTCATTCCTTAAACTTATAAAAGGGACCTTATACCACCAGTTTAAATCCACTTTAAAAATTACATCTTCCATTTAAAATCTTTAAAATTTAATTCCATAATATTAATATTCCAATATTAGAAGACTATAGAAAAAATAATTTACCTATGTTTTCTATTTACAAGATGTTTTTCAAAAGAATATTAAAATTCCCAATGTAAGTATTAATTATAACACCCTAAGATTTCCTGAAATATTGTTTTTCAATTAAATTAATCTTTTATATATATTTTATTACATTAAATATAGATTTTATCTTGAATGACATTAAATAAATGAGTTTTTGTTGTGTAACACACAACATCAGGTTTAGTTTGTGTTATATGCAACACCATCTTTAGCTTTTGTTACACGCAACAATGAGACTCTTTAATGACGTGCATGGCATGCGCTGCTAAGCTTCAGGGAACCATGAAATAATATTATTATAACTTAGCCATTAATTTGGTAGGTATGAATATTATTAACTACCTTTTGGAATGTAAATATAAATTTCTCACTCAATATAAATTTAATTATAAATGCTTAGTAAATAAACAACTGATTTTTTTGTAAACTAATTATAATAAAAAAATATGTTTTCTTCAAAAATGATTTTATTTATTTTTATAAGAAAATATTATAATTAATTTATAGATATTTTAGAAATTTTATTTTATTAAATGATCCTCATTTTTGGAATAATTATATCGAAGTTAACTTATGGTGAAAATTTGTGTTTTTTCTTGGAAGTATTGATTTTTCAATGAATTGCGAACAATATTGACTTTATAAAACGATCAATTTTTTTTCAAAAAATAATTTTATTTAAATTACCATTTATGTTAAAAATTAAAAAAATTATTATTTATCAATATTTAATCTAAATATTTTATTTTTAATCAACTTTATACCTAATTTTAGTATAAGCTTAATTTTGGGTTTAGAAAAATGGTTTTTTCTGTAACATGTTTTAAAGTGCATAATGATTCTCCATTATAATTAATTAAAATTATCCCTAATAAGGAATGTTTTTAATTAAATATATATATTATATATAAACAAATTATAATTCATATTCAAACAACTATTATTATTATACATATATTTAAAATAAATCATCTTACGCCAGAGAAATACACATCTCGAAAACCCAATTTTTCATCGCATCATTTTTGTTCAATTTAATTTTTGAATCTTTTAGAAATTTATTTTAAAAATTAATTTTCATATTTCCAATAATAATATCAAAATTATCTTAGGTTTATTTTTTGCTAATTTTCTGAAAAGATTACATTTTTGATGAATAATGACAAATATTGAATTTTAATTGAAAATTGCCTTTTCATTTAAATTATTTATAAAATTAAATTATATTTTATATTTGTTTTAAATTAAATTTATTTAAATTTAATATCTATTACTCTAATTTAGGTCATTGTAATCAATTCCCTATTGAAATTTGATATAAAAACTTTGTAAACTTTTGAACATTTTATCTTAGAAAACCAACTTCCTCATCTTATCTGTGAGATTAATTTTAAATATAAATTTTCCAATTATGTGAATTAAATTTTGAAAAATGGAGTAAATATTTGGAATTATAATAATTTATATTATATAATAATATATACTTAATTTTTTACCATGGTTAATAGGGAAAACAGTAAAATTAATTAAATCTTTTATGTTAAAAACGGTTTTACTAGGGAGGGGGTGGTGAAAAAAAATATAAGGGTGAACAATGCCCCAAAACTTGTACAAAACCCATTTTATGGACATATTTTTATCTTATAACATCTAGGATATATAAATTTCCATTATTTAAGCTTCGATACATGAAATAAATCATGTGTGGAATTCTTTCTTTCAAAAAATTATAAGTGTGCCACTCACCTCACTTATTAAAGGACACCCCTTCTGCTATCCTATTCACACTGTCAAATCCATATGGGTTAGAAAATACCTACCAAGTCACATTAAAACTTACCTCTCATAAACCTAAAAACCTTATTTTTGATAAAATGCCGACCAATGAAGGCTTTTGATGCAAACTTAAGAGGGATACTCAAAGAAGAGGTAACATTCATCAATGAGTGTTTTTCTATATATTTCAAAAACTACATAAATTATGATTATAAATTTATGATATAATAACCTAATTATCTTCCAGATAATTATATATTATTATTTTAAGGTCATTACCTATAATTATCTCCATTTCTGTCAAATGGGTTATGAAATCATTGTTCGTGTGTACGGTGGATTAACACCTCCCAAACTGATGTCAAAATTTTTTCTTTTACCACTTATAATTTTTGGAAATAATTATAGATTTATTGTTTATATATAAAATTTATAATATTCTTTTATTTTTTAATATTTATATAACACATACCTTTGATCTTTGCTTTTTGTGGGAATACAATAATGTCTTTCGTGTGTTTGACAAACTACCACCTCATGAAGTGATGTGATTCACTCAATATTTACATGGAAGGTATTAAAAATGGTTTTAATGAAACTATGAGATATATATGACATAAATTATTATTAAATAGTAATATATCATTTACATTTCTTTATTTCAATATGAAATGAAAATGGAAACTACGTTCATGTATACCTACATCCTACCGTCTCCATGAATGATGTATTTCATTTTATATCCATAAACATAATGTATTACTCTAAATACATATATAATTAACATATATTATATTGATATCATTGTAAAAGATTTAGATATTATGGTTCCATGATCAAATTAAGAGGAAAAAAAATAAAAAATCAAAACATATATGAAAAACAAAGCGTTTATTACCTGGAACATAACTTTAACATGAAATTTTTAATAAACAGGTAATAAAAGGTCATAATAAAATCATATATGATATATATATATATTATGAAATATATTTATAATACAATTATTTATTTTAAAGGAGGTTTTAATATATATGACGGATGTCAAGACTTAAGTTAAGTGATTTCTGTCTCGCTTTTTTACTTCGGTGAGACACATGTTGTATTCACCACCTATTTATTTTATGTGGTGTATATAATTCCCATGAATTTATATTATTTTGATTCTACTGAAATATATTTTTTTACATTTCCATTTGAGGATATCTCATTCATGTGGTTTACGGTTCAAAATCTACTTAGTCGGCAAGGGATTTCTACTGCAATTTTCATCTTTGAGATGTATGTTATGTTATACACCTATATTCCTTAAAAAAATGTATATTCAATCCATTTTATGTGTAATATAATCAATTTATTTATCCTAATTATATTTTATTTTTATTTTAAATATATTATTTCACGGGGCTTACATTTCAAAGTTACCAAAGTGACAATGATTTTATGTTACAATCTCATCATTTTTTGAGATTGTTTATGATTATGTTTCTAATAATAAAATATTATTACCCATATATCAAGTGCACATTAATTTTATTATACTATGGATATTTAATGATAATAAATATTTTCTCTTCATTTTACTCTCATAATGTACTCAAGAGTTCAAAATTAATGTTTTTATGAAAAATAGTCTTTTCGGTAAAAAACCCATTTTATTCCAAAACCAGGTTTTTAAAAATGTTTTTAGAATTTTTTTTAACATTTTAAAATAAATTTAAAAAGAACTTTTTACCCATGTTTGAATTATTAAAAAATTATTTTAAAGGAATCTTCATGTTTCTTTATAAAAAATTCTTGTCTGTCCTTTAACAAAAAAGCTAAAAGATTGTTTTTTTAACACGCATAAAATGAGAAATATTTCCCACTGTCTTGACTGATTAATGAATTGAATATTCCCTTAAAAGATTTCAATGTAATTTTAAAAGATAAATTAATACTTTATATTTATAAAATTTCTATATTTTAATAAAATTATTTCAAAAATGAAAAGGATTTTGAAATTTTTTTATGTTGTAAAAGGTGTGTTCAAAGTGGAAAGGTTATTTTACTCAAGAAATGTTTAAATGATTGTTAAAGATTACTTTATAAGTTTTTAATGTTCATTTTCCATGAAAATTATTTCTAAATTATTTTATAAATTTTAGTTTTAAAAATTTATTTTCAATCAATGGTTATTATGATAAAAAGAAGTTACAAGTAATTTTTATTTCAAAATCACTCTGTATCTAAGATTATATAATTGAGGTTAAATTTTATTTACTGAAGTTTTGATCCAAGGATACCATTATTATTCTTTATTTGAATGGTTAATTTTTATGACATGATGTTTACGAGACCCGTTTCTTTTTCCATGGGTTATACTTTGATAAAATATTTATGAAACATGATTATTTCTGCATAAGTTATGCTATAGTAGAAGGATGGAATGATTATGAAACCGATTTCTTTTCCACCAGTTATGATTTGATGAAATTAAAAAAACCATTTAATTTCATGGGTTATGATATGATTAATGCTTTATGATCTCATGGAACACATAAATATGGTTTTCTTTATCAGACAGGTGGGAAACTATATCTCCCTATAATGCATTGGGTAAATTTTTATTTCTCATGAGATATATAGGACTGGAATGATGTGTGAACCCAATTAAGTAATGAAATTTTTCTACTATCATGGTCTTTAGATAAAACCTTAACTACTATGATGGTTTGGGGTGTGAACCCATTGTAATATGATATCATTTCTAGTAAGCTTTGACTGATATGGAAATTATTTTCTTTTATTATATGTATACCACAAATCCATGTCTTATGCAAGTGTTATGCTCTCATGGATCATATTATTTGATTCCCTTATGATTCATGTCTTATGAAATGAAAATATTTATTCTACGAATCAATATTATGATATTTGATATGTATAAAATAGGTTTCAAATATCATGATCATATTATCATAAGTTTATTTTAATTTTATGATTACATGTCTCACTTTTTTACCCTTACTTAGAATTTGAACTCACCCTTTCTTATATTTCCATTCCTTAGGTTATGAAGAAATGTATTATGTATGATATTTTTAGGAATAGTGATAATTATGAAGAACGTAGTGGGATATCACGTAGATCACTTATGGACTAGTGTTTGGGTTTCCATGTATCCAACGGCACTAAAAATTTATGGTTCTCAGGTGTGTGTTTTCATAATATAATGAATATTCATAAAAAATGATGTAATATATATGTATGATAATACTGTTTCTCTATAGTTTGTACTAGAGGAAAGGATTATTTAACCTTTAAAAACTAGGATGAAAAAACATTAGATAAATCACTAAGGATATTTCTAAGGATATATATGGGGAAGTCACCAAGGATAAGTCTAAAGAAGAGTTAAAGTATATGAAAATGTTAGGGAATTTTGGTTAAAGATAGAGCAATTGATTTTCAAGCAGTTACATACCTATATGGATACTATTAGTTGATTTGGCTCTAGAACAGAGGTACATAAGGGAAATACCTCTAAGACGCGAACATTGAGGTAGACTTGAATTCTACATGATGTATGAAAAGGGCCTTTTTACACACCTGGTTTGGAACTCATGGGGGGATATTATTTGGAAATTCATAAACTCTTTATGAACCTTCATGAAGGATTTAAATATATTATTAATATGTATAACCATGTATAAATATAAGGTTTCATATATTCTAAAAAAGGTTTCATAATTTAGACAAACTATAATTGATTTTCATGATTATTCGATTTCCAATTACGATTAGCATTGCCCACACTATGCTTCTTGGTTTTATTCAATGGTGGGAACTAGAAGGAACTAGTTAAAATTGAATGTGATGGAAAATTTTCTAATGAGAAGTCAAATCAGAAGTTGACTGGAGTGGATGATATTTTGATTATGCATAATCATCTATCAGAAAACATGATTAAAAATATGCACCTTAACTAACTCTCAAACTCAATGAAGTAGAGAAGGAAAGAGTTTTCAGATGTTTGGGTAGTGGAGACCATAGATGAAATGAGATAAATTTTCTTATATTTTGAGAATATTGGAAGAAGCAATCAATGAAATGTCTTAGAGGGAAAAGAAGATATTTTGGGTGAGGAAAACAAGGACACAAAGGTAGTAACTACAAAAGGAAAATGAAAATTTTGGTTAACATAATGAATAAGAATAATGGTCTCTATAAGGTATCATTAATAGTTGAATGTTTCTAATATGGAATGTATGGGAATAATGAATATCGATTTTCTAATGGGAAATAATATGAAAAAAAATCAACAAGTTTTTATGAGTAATAATTATATTAATGATGATGATGATACTACAGATAAAAAATGAAATGAGTAAGTGTTTAGAATGTGGAATCATTAACAAATTTATTTATCAGGATTCAAATAATTTTATTTTTACCATTTTTATTTTGGTTATTTGAATCATGAAGAATAAATGGATTATTCCAGAGTATTTTTTCAGAAAGGAGATTCAATAATATGTTAAATGGTATTGATGGCATAGATAAGTGTTTTAATAGTGAGGAGATATTTTGATTAAGGGAAGGTAACCCTTAATATGATTCTAATATTGGGAAAATGGTGTTTTATTTGTATAAAGATATGATTAACATGGATATTTTAAATTGGATAGTAATGATAACCTTATAAATGATAAAGGATTTTTTTGAAAAAGTGTTTTAAGTTATTATTGATGGAGTTTAGATCATTATTGTATGTATGGAATATGTTCAATAATATATGGTTTTATTTAATTATTGAAAAAGCATGCATGATTTCATGGGGATTTTTTTGGTAACTATGGTTATCACCATGATTTATGAGAATATATAATGAAGGAAGTCACATGGTTGGTATGTGAAATTTAAGATCCACCTTATGATATATGGGGGATTAATGCTATGTTTCTTTTGATAAAATAAGTTACATTCATTCTAATGTTTTGAATTTTAATATTTTGAAAGGATAATGATTTATGAGATGGTTTATGTTAAACTTTGGATGATTATTTATAGATTAATTTATTACTTCACTATATGAAGATTTACAATATTGAAAAAATAGCTCATTGCGATGGATCATTTACGACAGGACCCCATTGCAAATAGTCTTTTGCGACGGGGTCTCTTTGTAATTGACCTTTCATGGTAAATGGAGTCGCAAATATTATTTTTTTGTGATGAACCATTTCAAAAACTTCTTTGTTCTGATGGGTCGCTGGTCCGTTAAAAAAAATAGTCGGCATTTTTTTAAGAAACTATTTGTAACATGTTATTAGCCCGTCGCAAATAGCCCATATTTTTTAATCTATTGTGACAGACAACCACAATTAGTAGTAGCGATGGCCCGTCACAATAAGGCCTCGAAATATTAAAAAAATAAAATCTTTTGTGACAGACCATTGCAATTATTATTTACCACGGACCATCGCAATTAGTATTTGTGATGGACCATCGCAAATAGTGATTTTTCCTAAAAAAATAAATTAAAAATATGAATATTAATAATAATAGAATATTAATATAAATAAAATAATAATAATAATATTAATAAAATAAAAATATTTATAAAATAATATATATAAAATAAAATTATAATAAATAAAATAATAATATTAATATTCATAAAATAAAATTAATTATAGAATAATTAATTAATATAATAATAATATTATTAATATTAATGAAATTATAATATTAGTAATATAATAAAAACCTAAGTATTCATAGAAATATTAAAATATATTAGTTAATAAAGTAAATAATAAAATAATAAAATTAAATTAATAATAATAAACTATATTTTGAAGACAATATAAAAAAACAATATTTAAAACTTTAAATAGTTAATATTACAAAAAAATACATTCAAATATTTCATAATAAAAGAAAAATACATCACTGATCAGGGGGGGAAGGTCTTCTAAAGGAGTTGAAGGAGATGGTGGAGGGAACTACATCCCTAAACTGCGAGTCAGGCATCGTGTGTACTCCATATGCTCCCGCTCCTGCTCCTACTGCTATCGATACATCTCATCATGCATCTATTATTACTACTGCTACTGCTGTTGCTGCTCCTACTGTTGGAGGAAGTCTTCATGCTACTTCTGCGGCCACTAACGCATCTCCTCCTACTCCCTACGCATAATCTCTATAAGCTCACTCTAATATTGTAGTTTCTCTTGATACTGTGTAAGAGATGATGATGAATCAACAAGAGTTACTCTGGAGCTGGATGCTGACATCACAGAGGTTCCATAAAATCCCCTAGGGGTTACTCGAGCGTTGATACCAACAACTCAACCTTTTTCAAAGCTATACTGGGTCTTCTATATCCATGATGCCTCATTAAATCAGGGATACTGGTCTGAGCATCAGCCTCAGCCTGACACCCAACATTTTTCAGAGATGCCACAACCTTATATTAACCCTTAAATTGAAATTTAAAATTTAAATAGTTAAAATATTATATATAGTTAAATTTAGAACTAAAAAAACTTATAGGGACCACAATCTGATGCTGGCGATCACCTATAATCTTCTAAGTGGCTAGATCATTGTACATCACCCTGTAAATGTCATACTTTGTAATATCAGGCTCTATGACTGCCTATATGAATATAAAATAAACTTTTAACATTTGAATTTATATAAAATATTTTTAAAAAATGTACTTACCATATGCTCCCTTTGCCTACTGAATGTACGACTACCAGTTTGATGTGTCACCTCCTGTGTCCCCCAATTTTTCCAACCTATTGATGATCTACACTGAAACCATATACTCATCTGGTGTGTACATAATCCATCCCAAACTTGAGATGAAATATAATCAGGTTGGTGGACATGAAATGTCTCCTCAAACTCTAGCACTACTGCTTTCTGCATGGATTTCTTTTTCTTATTATGCAAAATTTGAGTGCAATGCGTACTCATAGATCCCTTACATGCCTCCCAAATATCCCCACACATACTCTCCTCAATGGGATACAATAAACCCTAAAATAATTTATTATATCGGGTAATTAATTAAATTAATTCCAAAATAAATATTCTTTATTTATGTACCAGCCAATGCTCAAACATTCGATGCTGAACCTCAATGGGAATCTGATCCCATGACACCCATTCATGAGAAAAATAATTGTGCAATATAACGCTCCCTAGTCCAACCGCAAAATCTGAAAATATGTGAAAAAGGAATAATTAATCAAAGAATTAATTTATAAATAAATTAATAAAAATGAACTAAAATTCACAGGTAAATATAATTCTGTGTATGAGTATTGAACCCAAGATGTGGACGTCGCTCGGGTATAGGGTTGGGAATCATCGGTCAGGCAAGAAAACACCCCCTCTGAGTTTCCCCAGAACTGCCGGCAGTCTAAGGGTCGGCTGATCTGACATCTTTCTCATCTATATATAGAACATCCTCATATAACATATGATATAGATCATCATCAGTCTAAAACATGAAATGATAATTGTTATAAAATAGTTGAAAACAACTATTATATATTGATATATATTATATATGATTATAACCAGCATTTTACTATGTCAATGTCAATCTTCATCCTCATCTTCATAGCTGTTGATGTCAATGTCTTCATCTTCCCCTTCAACATCATCAATTTCCATATTAGTTTCAGTTTTATCATCTCTTTCCATTTCAAATTTAGTTGTAACATTATTAACATCATTGTCACCATCGACCCTTAATTGTGTGGTGTCATCAATGATATTCATGTCTATTCTTGCAAAAGATAGATTCAGAGTAGTCTCTTGAAAAATTTCAATTCCATTCACTTTAGTTGAACCACATTCACTTTTAAGAAATTGATTCTCATAAGATTTAATTTTTATTATGCTCCACCAACCACAGAACTCCCTTGAAGTAGAACAGTAATTTTCATAATAAATATGATGTTTCGGATGAGCCAATAAAAATGGTTCATTTACTACAAGAAGACTTTTATATTTAATATCAACAATTCCATGGATAATATGAACACATAAGCCTCTCTTTGTATCCAACTATTGATATTTAAACATCATTACGTAATGTTGTCCTAAATAACACACTTCAATGATTTCTTGCAACATGTCGTAAAACTCAACTTTATTTCACCATGATATGATTATCTCAAGAAAACTCCACTATTCATTGTTTTTTTGATTCTCCATATGTACGTGTTTGAAAATGATAATTATTAACCACATATTCATTATAATATTTAACCATTTTGGTTGGTGGGTTACTCAATAAAGACACTAAATTATCTAATTTGTCACCATGTTGAGTTACCTAAAAAGTTTTAAAATAACTATCACCATAAAAAGTATTAAATTGATTTATTATGTGAAATAAAAAATAATTTACCTTACCATTTTTTGAAACCAGTAGAATTTTTTTTGACAACATTCTTCAAGAGTAGCTACTGTAATTTGTGGAAACTGTTCCTTGATATGATTATCATATAACCTACAAATAAAATAAGATTAATGTACTGTTATAAAAATTATAGAATAAGTGATAGGAGCACTCACACTACGAATGATGCCATTTATTAACAGTTTAGTAGAATATAAGTATGAGCTATGTGATGTTTATCATCTAAAATAAAATGTTTATGAAATACACCGAAGCCATGTTCGGGCTAATTGACAATAGATAATTGATTAATAATGTAATCATCAACATTTTCCTCATTACGGCTAATGCAGATGTGTTTTGAGGGATATTCTTATTGAATGTAATAAGAGAAGAAAAAGAAATTTCCTCTGGAAAATATTCTTATGCAATTGAACCTTCAATGGATTCTTTGTTATGTACTTTTTTTTTCAATTTCTGCATGCATCTATAAAATGGGAAAATCTATCAGAACTGGACCAAACCACCACATTTTGTTTCATGTGGAAAATGTAATATCAAATGATCTATTGAATTAGAAAAAACTAGGGGGAATATTTTTTCCAGATTATATAAAACTAAAACAACATATTATTTCAATTTTCTTACAGCATCGTGATCTGTTTTCAATGGAAAAATATCTCGAAAAAAATATGATATATCAGTTAGTGCATCCCAAATCATTTGATTTAACAAACCTATTAATTCAAGTGGTAGAAGTATTTTCATTAAAACACGAAAATCATGAATTTTCAATCATGTAATATGATCTTTTCTGATACATCTTCCAAAATTAAAAGCATAACCATCTGGAAGTCTCAAATCTGCAATCCAACAATAAAATAATAAATTACTCTTTCTGGATAGTGTTTAAGCTGATTTTAGCTTCATTAACTTCTGTGATATAACATTTTCAAAATGTTCAAGTTCTGGTCGCTTACAAATTTGGTCAAGATCTAATTGTGAATTCACATTGTCTTTGGTATTACCTGGTGTATCCAAAACTGTATGAAATAAATTTTCAAAACATTTCCTCTCAATATGCATCAAATCCAACATGTGACGGATCAACAAATAAGACCAATATGAAAAATCCCTAAAAAATGATCCGTTTAATCCAATAGTGATTTTTTACAGGCCTATCAATTTTCTGTAGGTTTATTGTTGGTCTAAATGTGATTGGAGGTAATGAAGAGACTATTTATTTTAACTATGTACCTGAGATCATTGTTGGAGGCCCATATTTTTCAACTCTTCCTTTTCTAAAATGATATTTGTTTCTTCGAAAAGGTTGATCGGCTGGAAGAAATCCATGACGAGAGTAAAAAGAATTGGATTTTTTTTCCATTGATGATTATAACTGCTTTGTTGTCTCTCATACAGCTCGAAGAAGATTTTGGACCATGTGTACTCCTGCCAGATAACATGCCATATACTGGGAAGTCACTAATTTTCCACATCAATGCAGCTTTCAGTAGGATGTTTTGTTTCGCAGCAACATCATATGTACTTACACCATTACTCCATAGTGAATTTAACTCATTAATCAATTGCTTCAAATAAAAATTGATATTATTTTTTTGATATCTTGGAATTAATAAGGTTAAAAAGATATATGGATCCTTCATCAACATCCATGGTGTAATATTATGCAGAGTAATAAAGATAGACCAACATGAATACTGGCTACTATAAGATCCAAATGGACAGAAACTATTAGTAGAAAGACCCAATCGCACGTTTTGGTCTTCAAAAGAAAACAATAGATGCACTTGGTCAAAATGTTTCCATGAATCACCATGATAGGGATGATATAAGATTTTACTAGTTGAAATTTTGGTTTTGTTCTATGACATCAATAATGCCGTGTTTTGAGACATAAATAAATGCTACAATCTGGGTGTGAGCGGGAAATATCTCAATTTTTTTATAAGAAAAAATCCAGACTTCCTTCGTTGAGATTCTTTATACCGTGATTGTCCACATGTAGGAAAACTATCCCACAACTAATTTTCACCATAACATAAGATGCAGTCATTTGACCATGCATTAATATTTTGATAACTAAGACCCATATTACAAACCAGCCTCTTGCTCTCAAAAAAATTTGAAGGATAACATTTCCTTTAGGTAGGATTTTTTTAACAAAGAGAATATCTAATCAAAACAACTGTTTGAAATTCCCTTATCTAATTTAATGGACATAAATTTAGCGACTGCTTTAGACTTACTTATCTTGCAACCTAGATATAAGGCATCCTCAGCAGACCTTAACAATTTATTACAATTTATTACGATTTGTTACTATTTGTAACTAATAATTACTAATTATTACTAATTGTTACTAATTATGACTAATTATTTCTAATTATTAAAATTTATTACAATTTATTAAAATTTATTAAAATTTATTACAATTTATTGATTTTTATTACTATTTGTTACTATTTATTACTATTTATAACAATTTATTTATATTTATTTATATTTTTTTACTATTTATTAATATTTATTACTAATTATTCCTATTTATTACAAATTATTACTAAATATTCCTATTTATTACAATTTATAACTAAATATTCCTATTTGTTGCAATTTATTACTAATTATTACAATTTATTACTAATTATTACTAATTATTACAAATTATTACAAATTATTACAATTAATTATAATTTATTAGAATTTATCACCATTTATTACAATTTAAAACAATTTATTACAATTTATAACAATTTATTACAATTTATTACAATTTATTACAATTCATTTCAATTTGATTCAAATTGTTAAAATTTATTACCAATAATTAAAATTTATCAATAATTATTAACAATTATTAAAATTTATTTCTAATTATTAAAATTTATTACAATTTATTACAATTTATTTGTAATTACAACAATATATTACAATTTATTAGTAATCATTACAATGTATTATTAATTATTACAATTTTTTCGTAATTAATAAAATTTATTATCAATTATTATTAATTATTACTAATTATTACAAATTATTTCTATTTATTATTAATTATTACTAATTATTATAATTTATTGATAATTAACACTTAGATATAACTGTTAATAAAAATAAATAATAAGAAACAAATATGTAATTCTAATTTAATTAATTTACATCTAATTAAAAAAATATAAATAATTGAAAATAAAATAAATTGACAAAATAATAAAAAAATAGTTAAATACCTTGAAACTGAAGCTCTTAGAGTATTAAAGTCACAAATAATGATATGATTTGAAACTTTAAACTATGAAAAATTTTAAAAGAAAATTTTTCTATAGAGATAGAGAGAGAAGATGAGTAAAGAGTGAAATGAGAGGAAAAATGGATGTGGGTATATATAGGTTAAATTATTTGCAACGAGGTTATTTGTGATGGGTTACCCATCTAAAAAAGTGGTATTTGTGACGGGGCCCGTCACAAATAACTTTTCTCGCATTAATTACAGCGAGCTATTAAAAAGTCATTTGCGACGGGGAAAGTGCCCCGTCACAAATACTAAATACAACCACCTACTATTTGTGAATAGAATATGGGACTCGTCAGAGATTGCCCTACCTACGGTTTGGCATGTTTTTCACACCAAACCCTTTGCAAGGAGTGGCAAGACCCCATTGAAAATAACCATTATTTGCGAATGGGGTAAGATACCCATCACAAATATCCATTTTCCAGTAGTGTTATATATATTGGATAACCCATGATAACCATTTTTCTTTGATGATAACTAGAGATAGACAGAAGGACTTATCTTTATATTTATGGATCTCAAGATTCATTAGTTCTTTAGGCCTAACAGATTCACCTTCATTTCTTTGAGTAAGATATATAGTGAAAACTAATCAAGGAATAACCAAAGGGTGATATTGTGATTATAAAATAGCATGAAATCAAGTAAGTATATCTTCTTAAAAAAGTTCTCCAACTTTAGGAAAAGGATCTTGAAATAAAATGTTTCATTATTATAATCATTTTTGGTGATATAAATGAACATTTTCATGACTATTTGGTTTATGGTTTTTTGGTTGGTAACCTTAGTTGGATCACCAAATTTATTTTGATCAATGATCACTATCATTCTATAATTATTTATTCTTTTCTTCCATGTCCACAATTTCAATTCCCACATATGTTCGCCTATGTGGAAAACTAGTTATGAGTTATATTTTGTAACTTTTATATTTGAATCATTCTATTTTAATGGAAGTTTTATTATTCATTTTTATGATGTGGGGTTTTATGAAGGAATTTTCAAATGTTAAACCTTTTATGACAAAGATGAATTTTGAGGGTGAAATTCATTTTAAAGAGGATAGAAAGTAACAACATGAGATTTTGTGAAAAATATTTTTTTTCTAAGTAACTTAATCTTTTATATATTTCCCATTACATGAAATATAAATTTTAGCATGCATTTCACACAACTATGAGTAATATTTGTGTTACATGTAACACCAATTTTATATCGCATTAAATTCAACACCAATTTTATCTTTTTTTTATATGCAACAATGAGTCTCTTTAGTAGAGTTTAGGACACGTCGAACCAAGATTTATTAAAACATGAAAAAATATTATTAGAAATTATATATTTAGTTGTTAGGTATGAATATTTTTAACTATAATATAAAATATAAATATATATTTCATTCTCAATTTAAATTTATTTATAAATACTTAGAAAATAATCAATTATTTTTAGTAAAGTAATTATATACACCAAAAATATGTTTTCTTAACAGATTATTTTTATTAATTATTAAGAGAAAATAATAAAATTAATTTATAGAGATATTATAATTTTTTTATAAATTAAATTCTTGTTTAAAATCATCATATCAAATTTAACATATGGTGAATTTTTTGGGTTTTTTGAAAAATATTGATTTTTTAGTGAGTAGTGAAAATTGTGTTTTTTATAAAACAATATTATATTTTAAATAAATAAAGTAATTTCAAATATCATTTATATCTTTAATTATAATAAATATTTTTTTTAATATTTAATCTACTAAATTACTTTTAATCAAATTTATACTTGAATTTAGTATATGTATAATTTTTGGTTTTAAAAAATGGATTTTCTGAAAACTGTTTTGAAGTGCATAATGTTTCAACAAATCAATTCTAAAAATATTAACTATTGAGGAATATTTTAAATTATATTTATATACTATGTATAATTAAATTATAATTTATAGTCACACAATGATTAATATTAGACATAGAGTTAATATAAATCATCTTATGACTGAAAAAATACACTTATCAAAAACCTATTTTTTGTCACATTTGGGGTTTTTGTTTTAAATTTTTTTTTTGTATATTTTATAAAGTTTATTTTCAAAAACAATGATCTTTTTTTTAAATCTTAATATTAAAATCATATTAGTGTGATGATTTGTGATTTCTATGAAAAGATTAATTTTTTTCATGAATAGTGAAAAAACTAAATTTTAATTGAAATATGCCTTTTTGTTTAAATTATTTATAAAGTTAAATTATATTTTTAATTTATTTTAAAGTAAAATTATATAAACTATATTTATATTAATTTTATTTAGTTTATTTTAATCAATTTAGTATTGAAATTTTATATAAAAACATTGTATACTTTTGAACATTTTCTCTTAGAAAACCTGCTTTCTCATCTCGTCTGTGGGAATAATTTTAAATTAAAAGTTTCCACTTATATGAATGAAATTTAGAAAAATTTATTCCATATATATAATAACCATAATTTACATTATACAATTATATAAAATTAATTTTTTAACAAAATTAATATTGGAAATAATAAAAAATTAATTACCACAGTTATAATGAAAATGGTTTTACTGAGGGTGGGGGGGGGGGTGGGTGGGTTAAACATCAATAATAAGGGTATAAAATGAAACAAAGTTTTCCAAAACAAATTTTATAGAAATATTTATACCTTATAACTTCTATTACCAATAATGGTTCATTATTGGTGCTATGTGACAAGAAGAATATGTGGGTGAAATTCTTTCTTTAAAAAAGTACAAGTGGTCCACTCACCTCACTTATAAAAGGCCTTCCATTATCCTCTCATCTTCACTCCTTCAAATCCATTTGGTTCATACAGTACAAGAAAAAATAACTTCATAGATTCCCTCCTCTCATCCTAGAATCCTTATTTTAGACATAAATCCAACAAAGGAATGATTTTGGTGCAAACCTAAGGAGGATACCCAAAAAATAGGTAACATTAATCAATGAGTTTTTTTGTTTTATATATTCCTCCAACACCTTAAATTGTAATTATACCATTACAATATAATAACCTAATTTTATTCTATATACTTATAATTTTTTATGTTAAGGTCATGACCTATAATGATCTCTATTTCTATCAAATGAGATAAAAAAATTATTTTTCGTGTGTACAACAGACTACCGCCTCACAAACCAATGTCATTCATTTTTAAATTACCACCTATAAAGTTTGTAAATAATGATGTATTTATTTATTATATATTATATTAATAATATTATTGTTCTTATATAATTTTTATATCCCAAATACCTACATTCCTTCCATTTTTTGGGAATATGATAACATCGCTCGTATGTACAGCGGACGACCACCTCATGATGTGATGTGATTCGTTCATTCATCACATTGTAGGTATTAAGGATGAATTTAATGAATATATGTGATATATATGAAATAAAAATTATTATTTAATGGTAATATACCATTCAAAATTCTTTCTTTCAATCGAATAAAAAAATATAAACATCGTTCATACGTACAGACGTCCCACCGTCTTAATGAATAATATATTTAATTTTCTATCACTATGTTTTTTGGATTACTATAAATAAATATATAATGAATATATATGATATTTATATCATGTTTAAAAATATTTATATCATTTAAACATGATAAAATTAAGATGAACAAAAAAAATCAATACATATATGAAAAACAAAGCATTTTTACCAGAATCGTAACTTTAACATGGAACTATAAATAAATGAGTAATAAAAGGTCATATAAAAATAATATATGGTATTATATATATATATATATATAATATATTTATATTTATTATATATGAGTTTTTAATGTGTATGATTTAAGTCAATACTTAAAGTATGAGATTCCTACCTCACTTTTTTACTTCAAACAGACACATGCCATTTCACCAGTTATTTGTATTATATAGTGTATATAATACCAATTAATATATATTATGAATATTATACTAAAAAATATTTGTTTGTACATATCGCTTTTAGGATCACTGTTTCATGGGGTTTACAGTTTAGAAGCTACCTAGTCCGTAAGGGGTTTTTGTCTTAATTTTCCCTCATTGGGAGGTATGTTATGTTAGGAACCTATATTATTTTAGGATGTTAATATACAAACCATTTTATATTTAATGTCATTATTTTATTTATAACAATGATATTTTAATTTTATTTTAAATACATTATTTCATGGGGGATTATGTTTTAATGTTAACAAAGTGGTAGAGATTTTATGTCACAATCTAATCATTTTTAAGGATTGTTTGTGACAATGTTTATGATGATAAAATATTATGATCTATATCATAATTTTTAATGAAATATATTATCATCTATTTATTTCAAAAAAATAAGCATTTCCCCCTCATTTTCTTATCTTCATGTACAGAGGAGTTCAAAAATAGTGTTTTTTAGAAAAAATCTTTTTTTGGTTAAGAACCCTTTTTCTTCAAAACCAGGTTTTATAAAAATGTTTTAAAATTTTTTGATAACATTTTTCAAATTATTTACTAAAAACATTTTTACCCATCTTCAAATTATTTTAAAAAGGTTTTAAATTAATATTCATGTCTATTTCTAAACAATCCCCATTTTAATTTCACTAAAAATGTTAAATGAATATTTATTTATAATATACATGGCATGAATAGTATTTACCAATGTCATGAATTATTAATGATTTTAAGCTTCTCTTATTAGTTCTAAATGTTCTTTTCAAAGATAAAATTTTCCTTAATATTTGGGAAATTTTTTGATTTTAAATAAATGATTTCTAAATGAAAAGGATTTTTATATTTCTTTATGTTTTAAAAAGGGTTTTTTCAATTTAAAAATTCTATTTTCCTCAAGAATTTTTTTAATGATTTTTAATGAACCTTTTTTTTTGTTTTCAAAGGTTATTTTCAAAGAAAATGATTTCCAAGATATTTTATAAAATTTTGTTTTAAAAAATAATTTTCAATGAATGTTTATTTTAATAAAGGAACATTAATAATGATTTTTATTTCAAAGTAATTATAATTATAAGATGACAGAATTTTAGGATACTTATGTATTATTGGGCATATGATCCCAGGTTTCCATTCTCATTGTTTTTATGAGTGGTTTATTTTTATGAAAATATTTTTATGAATCTAATTTCTTTTTCTTTGGGTTATTCCCTGATATATTTTTAATTTAAGCCACATATTTTTTATGGGTTATGTTATGATGAAATGATGAATTGATTGGGGAACTGATCTCTTTTCCATAGGTTATGATATGATGACATATTTTTAAAAACTATTTCATTTAATGTGTTATTATAAGATTATTTTTTATGATCTTGTGAAGAAAATAAATATGGGTTTCATTATGAGACGTGTGATACCTATATATCCCTCAAATACACTATGTAATGATTTATATCTCATGAGATAAACAATACTGGAATGGAGTTGAACCTAGTTCATTACATTAAAGTTTCAATTATGATGATATTGGGAGTGAACGATGACTATTATGATGGTTTGGGGAGTGAGACCATTTCAATAAGATATCCTTAGAAGTAATCCTTTACTAATATAGAAGTGATTTTATATTATTTTCTATATGAAAAAAATCCATATCTTATGCCAATGTTATAGTCTCATAGACCATGTTCTTTGATTCTCATATGATTCATGTCCTATGAATTTTCAATATTTATTCCACGACTCATGATTACGATATTTTATATAAAGGGTGTGGTTTTTAAATGTTATGATTATGTTCTCATAACATTATGTTCATTTTATTCTTAATTATCTTCCTTATTTACCCTTATTGTGCATCCAAGCTTCCCATCCTTATGTTTCCTTTCCCCATGTTATGAAGAAATGTATTGTGAATGATATGACTAAGAAGGTTTTTTGTTATTAATAACATAATGGGAAACAATATATATCACTTATGGACTAGAGTTTATGTTTCAAAGTTTCAAAAGGTATTAGACTATTATGGTCCTCAGGCATGTGTTTGTGTAATGTAATGAATATTCTAAAAAAATGATATAATATCTATGTATGATAAGCCTGGGCTGCTATACTAATCACTCAATTTTTTTTTATATTTTTAGATCTCTCCTGTAAACCTATCATTCCAATTAAAATATTATGAAATTTTTATTATTTATATATGAATTTTTTTATGTTTATGGAATAAATATTACATGACTTTCACACTTTTTTCCTTAGAAAATTGAAAACATCATCATGCATATGTGTGGATTTCCACCTCAATGAATGACATGTTTTATTGCCCCATAAATGCATTATATGTATTTTTATAAAATTTTATTTAATTTAATAATATTATATTTAAATCTTGATTATGATTTCATAAAATATAAACTATTTACCCCCTTTTCCCATTCTATGGAAAATGAAAACATTATCCTTGTGTATATGAAGACTACCACCTCAATGAAGTGATGTATTTCATTTATTATCTCCAGTGAATTTTATTCTATATATAAATATCCTAAAATTTTATTTGACACCTTAAAAACATTTCAATAATAATATTATCCTTCTATAATAATTATATTATTCTAAAAGAATCACCCTCTAAACTACACCCAGTCATCGATTTTGGAATGTTATTTTTGGGTCGGTTTGGACACCTACATGAAAAATTATATAAATTTATATGATGGATGAATATGAAAACATAAATATTGGTATTATTAGGAATAAAAGAGAAAATAATGTTTGATTTAAGGTTCTAAAAATTCTATATTAATACTATTACTATTAATATACCACTATTTGTTTGTAAACAAATATCTGAAATATACACGTTATAGATTTCATCTCCATGAACCATAACTAAAATTTTCATGTTATAAAAATAAAAATTTATAAATACTTATAGGTTGTGTATTATACTACCTTAAATAATGTAGTAATGATAAAATTTATGACAACCCATATATTTAATATGTCTTAATTGATAATTTATTATATAAATACACACTTAATACAATCCCAAAAGATCAAAAGAAATAGTGTCTTTGGGTAATTAGATACATAACTTTTTAACTTGAAACATGGGTATAACAAAATTATTTAAAAACTGTAAACTATTTCATTATATTCCTCTGTAATCTAATACTATGTGGGATAAACTGTGGAAATATATAAAAAATTAGTGAACTATAAATATGAGAAAGGGAATAATCAAATAATAACATGATGAAAGTAATATATGTTAATTAAGAGTGATAAAAAGGTGACTTAAAATTAGGGATAATCATAAAAGTGGACATCAAATCCTGATATCAGATGATGAAATCAAGGAAATATATAAATGTGGAAATAATATTAAATATGAATTCATTTTCACAAGTCAGGGATTACTATAGAAAGATCCTAAATTTGTGTTCTGAGGATAACATTCCATGCACTATACATGGTATATAATGAGATAAAAACATTACCTAATGTATTTAAGGTTTATATAATTTTGGGCCCACCCATCAAATTTATATCCTGTACATACATAAGGGTTCCAAATAGGTAATACATTATAAAAAATTCATTAATTTAATCACTGGATTAAGAAGTGTGGGATATATACATGAAATCCCATAATAAATAATGGATATATAAATCAAGGTGAATACTCTTGAGTGTAAATGATTATGGGTATTCAATATAAATTTTTTTGGAAAGGAAAATCACATGATAATGTTTCCAGTATAAAAGGTGTATATAAAAATTCATGGAAGTGCTTCTTGATAGTAATAAGTGATTTTTTATTTCATATAAATCGTATTATAGTAAAATGAATTTTTAAAAACACATTATAACTTGAAAAATTGGAAATAAAATGGAATTATAAAAATAATGTTATGGAATAAAGAAGAGGAGGGGCGAATCCATCACCTTGAGAGGGTGATTCTAAAAACATGGGAGGATATACTTAAGAGATTTAGAACAGATTATGAGGGATTTTAAGAGGGATAAAGAGTGTACATTTATTCATAATTGATTTTTGTTCAATAGGAGTGGGGGTTTGAGTGGGTATTTATACAAAAAGAGAGGGTAATTATTTATGAACTTCTAAACATAGGTTTTGGACTCAATATAATAAAACTATAAAAAACACATACCTTAAGACAATTTCTGTTAATGGGCTCTACCTTAGATGATTGGTTTTAAATATTTTATAAGAACATGAATGAAATATAATATAATAATACCATGGGTTATGTGGAAGTGAGTTTTGTTCATAAATAATTTATTTTAAAACCATAAAATATAATATAGGTTTTAAGGGATTCATTAAATAATTATAAAATTAATAAAATAACTTAAAAATTTATTCTAAGTAAGAAATATATTTTTGGTCTTGGATGGACTTTATAATATTTATTACATCACTATTGGTTGATTATGATATCATAAAACATATCATATATTTATAAAACATTTAATATTTATACAAAAGTTTTATAATATCAAAAATTTATAAAAAATTAACCAATGGATAATATCAACATGATGATTTTAAAAATAATATTTATTTTTCAAAATAATTATCTAAATATGAGAATTTATAATTTTAAATAAAAAAATTATTTATGAGAAAATACTCATTTTAACGAAAATAAGAGTTTTTTGACCCTTATAAATATTACATTGAAATTATTAAATTACATTATCATTTATATTTGATAAATTTTATTTAATAATAATATTATATGAAAGTATTATTTACTTAAAAATTCATGAATTTATTAAAAAGAGTGTTAAAACCATATGTTTTCTAAAAATACAATTTTCATTTCTTCGTATCAAAATAATGTTTTCATCGACACATATATAGTTGTTTATATAAAGTAATCATGAAAAGTTATAAAAATAATTATTATTTTATTTGAAATAAAGCATAAAAATTCATACTACTATAGTCTAGATATATAACACCTTATTGCACCATCGTATGCCCCATTGGTATGGTGTGAGATGGTGTAACTTTCTTTGGGTGGTTCGTAAATCATGGCTTGGTCCATAATCTCAATAATATTGAAATTCAATTGTAAATGTTTTCATCCATGTTTCATTTATTTAAATTCAGATTGGTCTTGGACATAGGAAACAATTAGTGATTCTATATCACTCAAGAAGATCCAATAATTGTGATTATTAGTGTAGGATCCTACTAGATGAGGTATTAACATATTCTACGTATGCTAATTAGAAATTTTTATAACCTTTAATATATACTAATATTAATGGTCAGTATACAACATCAATATTATCAATAGTAGATATGCATAATAGCATTTTAAATTTGGATGACTTTATTTTTTAATAGTCCCAAATTACCAAACCAGTGCATGTGTTTTCAATAACAACATTACATAATAAGAAATTTATTCATTTAAAAATGAAATTTTATTTATAAAATATAGGTTCATTTCATTTCTCCCCCTTTCAGAAATTTTTCTATGGAAATTTTTATATTATACACTAAAACAAACGAGGACACCTCTATAACACCTCATATTTTATTTCCCATGTTTCTTCCTCAAACACGTGGTTCATCCATAACAATTTAACTAGGTGATTTGAATTTATTTATATAACATTTTATCTTTGATCTAAGATCTTCACCAGATGCATCTTATCTGAAATATCATTCTACAAAGGGTACCACGTCAAGATTAAATACTTATGAGGGTTTAGGTATGTATGTCCTCAAGTGGGATACATGGAACACATCATATACACATGATAGGTTCGGTGAGTGTACTATTCGATAGGAACCAAATATTATGCGATAAAAGATCTAAAATAGTAAGATATATATTGGAATATAATTTCTATTCTTCCCAATGCTCATGAATTTTTTCCATAGTGATATACGAATGAACACCTTATCATTGACCTCAAAATACAAGTCTTATTGAAGACTATCTCCATACATTTTCTATCAATTTTTGTATTGATTTCATATGATATTTAATGGTTTTAACCTTCCCTGTTTTATCTTGAATAATATCATACCCCTTAAGATTATACTCTATAACTTCATCCCAACATGCTGAATTCTAATTCCTCTTCATATAAAGATCCTAATAAGGTTCCATTTGAATGGTTAAATAGAAATATTTTATATGATAAATCCAAAAGGGGAAGGGGATGATCCAAAAAACTATATAAATCTATGAAACATGATCTCAATATATATTATAGAGTTTTATTTGTTATTTTAGACCGACCATCCATCTGACCACGATAAGAAGTACTGAAAACCAGTTCTGTATCCAACACTTGACAAAGGAATCACGAGAACCTTGCTGTAAACCTTATATCTTGATTAGATATAATGGAGAGTTTCACTACATGTAATTTTAACAATTACCTTATGTATATCATGGAAATTTGTATAGGAGAGAAATCTTTCCTGATTGTAATGAAATAAGATGACTTTTTAAGGTGATTGACTACTAACTATATTAAGCTATTTCCTTTAGATGTTATAGGGATTCCTATGATGAAATCCATAGTTATGTTTTCCCATTTCCATAATTGTATGGTAAATGGTTTCATCATACCCATATTATTCTTCTTTTTAGACTTGACTTGTTGGATTACTATGTATTGAGATAAAAATCATGTAATTTCCCTCTTCATATTATCTAACCAAATGTTTTGATTAAATATTATAAATATCTTATTGATTCCCGGATGAATATAGAAGGATCAACTATTTACATAATCATAATGTCTCCTTTTTAGCTATTGTTTTTTAGGAAACATATCTAGGTTCCAAACCTTATAACACCATATTTATCAAAGTCAAATTCTAAAATATTCATTACCTTTATATGTATCTCCACATCATTTTTCAGGCCTTTGTGATCCTATCAAGAATGGATGGTTGAGAGCTTATTTGATAAAATTAGTACAAAGATACTTTTATTATTCCCATTTACATCATTTTAATCTCTAATTAGATTGGATCTCTTTTAATCCTTATCATGGATAGGGTGGTAGGATATTTTCTACTCAAATCATCTAGCACATTTTTTCCTTACCAGGATGGTAATGGATTGAAAAACCATAATAATTGATTAACTTTAACCACATTTATTGGATCATATTTATATCCTTATGTGTTAATATATAATTTAGGCTTTTATGAATTTTATAAGTTTTACTCTTCTCCCCATAGATATAATGTCACAAAATCCTTAAATAAAACATCACTAGATTCAATTATATATTTTTCATTGGGTAGTTTTTCTCATGGATCATTTATTTGTGGTAGTCATAGGATATCAAGTTTTCATCTAACACGAGTTCATAACCCAAGTAAAATTTTGAAGCATCACTATAGATCAGAAATAATTTCTTACTATTAGGTAATGTGAGCATAGTTATAGTGAGTAGCCTCTTCTATAACTCTTTAAATCCCTCATCATGTTAATTAGTATAAAAAAATTCATTCCTTTATGAGTTATCATGGTTAGTGGGATTGAAAAAAATGAGTAGCTTCTCAAAAATTGACAGTAGTACCCATCTAATCTAATGAAACTATTGATATCCATCATAGATATTGTTTGGGGAAATCTGTTAATTGCCTATATTTTTAAAGTGTCCACAAATAGCACTTTTTTTGTGATAAAAGTTTCCCTGAATGATACTTACTCCATCCAAAATTCACATTTTATATACTTTGAATGTGAATTTTCCTTTTATAAGGTATAAAGTAAATCATTAATATGATCCTCATATTACTCATTTCTTTTGAAGAAAATAATAATATCATTTATAAAGACTACCAAAAATATATTGAGGTGATATCTAAGAAATATATTAATTATTACCATAAATATTTTTGTAGAATTAGTGAGTCCAAATTGATTCCTCATGTTCCTTCTTCACTATCACTTCATCATATAACAAATGAAGATCCACCTTAGAGAAGATCTGAGCTCCATGTAGCTAATTGAACAAGTCATCAAACCATGTTAGAGGGTTCTTATTATTTATCATAAACTTGTTGAGCTCATGATAATAAATATAGAGGTGCATTGACCCATCCTTATACTTGATAAATAGGATAGGTTCAACCCATGTAAAATTACATAGGTGTATAAACACTTTATCCAGATTATCTTGTAGTTTATTATTTAGCTATTTATGTTCAAACATGGCCATTCTTTATGGAGTCATAAATATTGGGAAAGATTTGGGTATAATATTAATTAATAACTCAAACTCACAACTTGGAGGAAGAAAAAATAATTCTATAGGATGCACATAAGCATAATCTCTTTAATAGGCTTTTCATCAACAATGATATTATCCTTAATATCAATAATTTGATCAAGATATATTTTTTATAAGGAAAAATATCAATTCTTGATATGATGATACCAAATAAGATTCATATACATCCTTGAACATGTATATAATTGTATGGTGATTTATGAAATGGAGGGTTATTTCCTTCTCTCATCAATTTATGTTGAATCTATATAAGTGAACAAGTTCCATATCCAGAATTGCATTGAATTATAATGAAGGAAGTATTATAAGGTTCATTGGGAAGTTTGAACCATAAATATGGATAAGGAAGAAGTTATATACTTGGGATGTAATAATTGTTTCATTTTTCATTTTCCCTCATAGATACACTTCTATGTCTGGAAGCAGTGTTTGAATAGTTCTGCTAAACATGATTGATATGAATTTTTTGTTAGAACAAAAATAAAAATAATGTTCTCTATTTTTGAATGAATATATAACATAAATATTTCCACATCATTGTAAATATCCACCTTAGTAGTTATTATGACATAATATCATCCTTGCAATCTAGTCATTGGAAGTTGTTTCTATCATTTATCTTTGAAAAACATTATCTTAGTTCACTGATTCGCATAGATTACTTTTTTCCTTGAAGTTGAAACATTGGACAATAGGATGATGGTTGACTAGAGGATTCATTTCTTCCATTACATTGGTGGGTTTCTCCCATCATCATTTTATAGATATAGTACCTTTTATAAAAAACCAGAATCATTTACTTTTCTACTTCAAGAAATTTCAGGGATGCTTCTTACCACAATTTTTAAAAGTGGGATTTTGGAATTTTTTACACCATGAGATCTCTCTATTGCTTCATCAGAATTAAAATCCATTTTATATATTTTAACTACAGACTATTGAGACCATTGAGTTTCAATAATCTATATTTTGACTTTGAGGGTAGATCATACAATTTCCTCATATATTTCAAGGTAAAAAATCACTGATTTTTTTAAACTCGAATTTATCCCATCAAAGAAGAGGTCAAATTTACTGTTTGTGTCATTGATTAAGTTAGAGGTATATCATGAATGTATTACGATGTTTTTATTTATAAGACTCGATTTATCAATCATCCCCTTTCTCGAGGATAAGAAAATACCTATTAATTTTAAGTCATAGAGTAAAAGGAAAGTATTTATCACATTTTTTTTCTAGAATTCACACCACTCCATTACTTTGATATCCTCTTTAGGTTTTTTATTTTTGATCAACATCCACCTTGATCAGCTTCTTCCTCAAAATGATCAACAACCAACATGACCCTATCTTTATTAGAGTATTTAATGATGAATAAGATAATTTCAATTGAGTTGATCAATTTTTATATGATTAAAGGATCAAATTATCCACTGAAATTCAAAGGACTTTATCATATATTGGTCTCAATTGAAACATTCACTTTCTTAGGAGGATGTGGGTTCCACCCGATTCAATTTTCTATTAAAAATAAGAGTTAATTGAGAAATTATTTTCATCAAGTTCTTGGATCATTCTCCCTTTAGGTTTTGAATCTCATTTGGGAAGTCATCAAATTGTATATAACATTGTTTGTTGACTCAGTTCCTCCTATTTCTAGGCATTGACTAAAATAAAGGGGAAATTAAGGATGTTAATTTTCAAATTTTAATCATTTAAAAGAGAAATTATGAACATTAAAGGAGAAAATAATAAATAAAATAAATTACTTTAACGATGAATTTTATGTTTTTAATCTAAGTTATCCACGATCTATTTCCTAATATAAAATTTCATTAGATTTTTTCCTCTATATGATGGTTCATAAAGAACTTATGAATTCACCAAAGCATGACACCTAGGATTGTGAAAATAAGTGTGTAGTATTATATCTCTCTCATGAACTGAGTGATGATATAGTTAATACCCAATACACCATTTTTAAGGTTATTACCCCTAGGAAAAACTATTCCAGAGAAACATGAACTTGTATTATATAGTCAGAGATTTTGTTTCATGGAAACCACTTAATTTATACTTTAATAAAATTTAGGCGTGTTTTCCTATAAATATACTTAATGGAATAACGAGATAATAACATGATTAATGTAATACTTGTTAGTTTGGAGGAATATCAATTTGACATAAAGGGGTGTGAATTATAAAAATAAATATCAAGGAATGATATAATATGATAACATAAAGGAAACATAGGAATGCCAAACAACATAAAACATGAAATCATTAGAGTATGTTAAGAATAAGCACTGATTAATCATAATATTGTGTTCTTAGTATAACTTTATGTGCACCATACATGGTATCTCATGAGATAAAAACATTACCCAATGTATTGGATGACTATTTATTTATGGGTCCACTCATCACATTCATATCATGTACATGCATAAGTGTGACACATAGATCATACAAGACAAGAATGACTTTCATCACTTTTAATACCACGATTAAGGAGTGTGGGTTATATAAATGGAAATCCCCATTAAATGAAGGATAATTACATCTTGGTGAATACCATTGAGTGAAAATAGGGATGGGTATTCATTACACAAATGTTTGGTATAGAAAATCATAGAATAATATTTTCAACATAACCAGTGTATATAAAGAATCCCAGAAGGGTTTAATGAGAGTGGTAAGTGTTTTATAATTACTTGTAAATCACAACCACAGTAAAAAGGGATGTACAAAAACACACTACAAGATGAAAAATGGTAAATATAATTCCATAATACAAAGAAAGTGTTTGGATAAAGAGGAGGAGAGAACCCCTTACCTTGAGAGGGTGCTTCTAAAAGAAAGGGAGAAGTTTATTAGGATAACGGGAACATGATGGGAGTTATTTAGAGAGGGATAGGTTGAGGAAATTTATTTTCAATCGGTTTTAAGTGAATAAGAGTGTAATTTTGAGTCAGTATTTACAGCAAATTGTAGGGAATTTTTTTATTTTTTTTAAACATAGGTTTCAAACTCAATATAATAAAATAATCAAAAACACTAACCATACCTTGGTTTTCCCATGGTTAGGAGTTATTTTAAATATTTTATAATACCATGATACAAAAATATTAAAATAATAGCATGAAGTATGTAGAAGTGAGTCATGTTTATAAATAATTGATTTTAAAACATTAAAATATAATATAGGTTTTTGAGGATTCATTAAATGTTTATAAAATTAATAAAATAACTTAAAAAACATTATTTTAACGGGAAATTATATTTTTTTGTTGTGAATGAAATTTATACCTTTTATTACACCACTTTTGGGGGATGATTTCATAATAATCACTATATAATTATTCCATATTTAATTTTTACCCAATAAATTTAACTATCTCAGAAAAGTATAAAAAATAAACTATTTTATAGTTTAATACATGATGATTTAAATAATAAATTCAATATTTTTTCATGATCACTTGTTTTATATTCCACTCATTATTTTTTTTAAAAATCCTTTATGTATTTTTCAAGGATCCATTATTGAGATTCCCTTCAAAATATTTTTTTCTAAAAGCTTTTATGTAAAATTATTAAAAGAAAAATTTCAATGTAATCTATAAATTTATCTTTTTTTGATAATGTTAAATTTTTTTGATGAAATATGTTTTAATGATTTTACATCCATTTTTATCTTCATCTCCTTAATATCCAACTCTTTTAGAGTAATACTTTATAATTGAACCTCTAAATGCATTTATGAAACACTCCCTTTGGATGATTGAATTTTTGGTATCAGTCTATAAACTTTTAGTATCATGTTATGAAAAACCATTTGGAAATGACATGAAATACATTTTTTATTTCTATGGAGTTTCATGATATAATGAATGATTGATATATTTTGGAACACATATGTATGGATAATTATAGGTGGGTTCTTATATATCCCAACAACGCATTGGTGAAGATTTTACATCTCATGAGATATTGAAGTGTTGACATGATTATATTTGTTCATAGCCTAAATGGTAGACATTCATGGATTTTTCACAGTATAATGGGTGTAAAATGTTGTATTTTTTACAAAAAATGGAGGGAATTATTGGATTATTTTGCAAGTTAATAGGTGAAAATTCTTGGACTTTTTCATAACATAAAGAGTAGAAATGTTTGTATTTGTTCACAAATTAAAGAGTGAGAGAAATTTGATTTATTAGAAACTTAAATGGTGGACATAAATGGGTTTATTCACAACATAAAATGTGAGTTTGATAGAGTTTTCTCACAATGTAATGTTTTATTCTGCTTATGTTTTTTACACAATTACTTGTTATGATATATTTTAGTTATATTATATATTTTTATGTTCTATGTATATGATTATAATCCCTAGGTAATTTTTATTACCTAAAATTATTATGTAATGGTTTATGATTTTTTATTTCATATTACATGTCCTACTATCATGAAATATGGACAATTCATTTTGCTTGATACTCTTTTAATAACATATTTCTCCAATGCTTTTATTTTATCAAATTATTATGATCTAACCCATGATGATATATTGAAAAGATTTATGTTACTGATAATTTTAGCCCTACCATTTATTATGTTCCCATTACCTAGGTAATAAAGATTAATATAACATATGAGGAGTCTATAATGGGATTTAGTGTGGCACTATTACAGAGAAATTTTCAGAAGCATTGTAAAATTAGTTTCTTATGTAGCTAGTTATCAGTGATATTTTTACATAAATTCATTAGATTATGAGGTGATATAGGAGTTATAATGATTATCTTTTTAAAATGATGTAAAATAAAGATACATTTATCCACAGTCACCTTTCTTTGTATCAAAGAGAGTGTTTAAGGAAAGTGTTTTTAGCATCGAATATAGGAGTGTGGGTTTTGGGTGTCTCAAATACCATGAGATAGTGGTAAAATCTTGGGAAATTTTCATTCATAAAAGTTTGTATATAAAATTAATTTTATCCATATTATTTTATATAATCATTTCATTCAATATAATTTTAATTCTATCTTCTCATTATTCTCCAATCATCATTATTAAATATGACACTAGTACACCTTTGAAGGATCAAGATCCTATTATTCTAAACAAGGATCCACTGTACATTGTACCACCTATGAAGTAACGATTAATTATCCTACTTATTTTCTGGTCTCTATTAAGTGTGCATTAGGAAGTTGATATAGAGGCCACTACCATACAAGTAATCCTTATTTTATATTCTTCATTTTTCAATATGCGTCTCTTAAATATAGATAATGTATATTAGTTTTTCTTATATTTATAATGATAAATATATGATATCCCTAATTACATTAGTGACTTCAAATCCTTATTCAATAATAGATCATTATATTAATATTTTGGTTTTTAATAACTCGTATATTGTAAAGAATTTGAATCCATGCCATAAAATATTATGCAAACTTCTAAGACATAAGTTTATTTATTTTTATTTATTTTGCCCATTTTTAATTTGGTTGAGGGGTAACCTTATATAGATAATAATCATAGAGGAACTTTATCCAAATACATGACCATTGAAGGACTAATAAATACACTATAAGAGAAACCCATGCAACATATATATTTTCATACAAACACCCAACCTTTAAAAGGATACATAACTAGAATTTCCCCATACAAAGATGAATAATTACTAGTCCCTATAAAAGGTTCCAAATCATCTTGTTCATATAATTAGATAAACTTTCAAATATGGGAGAAGTTTCTCTAAACCCCATCTAGATTTTCAGCATCAGGAATCAGACAAATATTTTCCCCACCTGTTTCATCGAGACTACCCTCCTTCCCATCTGCCAATGCCTGTAGTCATTGGTCCTTCATTTTACATATATAATCTAATGATTCCCACCATTTTTCATGAAAATGGTCCTTCATTTTTAGTATGTCATTCAAGGATACCACCATTGGGCCTCCCTGACTTTACTGAAGCCTACCACCATGTGGCGTAGAGGGTAAAAGTCTCCCCTCTATCATTGATTCTCACTACTATGCACTGTAGGGGTCGATGCTGACATATAATCCCACAAGAGTTGTTGTTGAGGACCATTGTGCATCATTACCGTGATCTATTATGAGAGATTTTTCCATCACTAAAGATAGGTTCTAGTCACACTACAGACCCCAACCCACCTATTTAATTAGAGAGAGAACCATCTAAAACCCACCAATATTGGGGCTACTAAGAGTTGTTCATGATTTCAACTCCTTATTATGGAGTGAATTTACCATTAGTCCATAACCCTAGAATATTTAAATTTTTTTGAAAATAATTTATTCTATTTGTTTTATTTATTGTGTATAGTAGTCTCATTGCATATTGTATGATAGAATAGAAGCATATATATTATATCTATATTGTAGGATAAAATATGAGATATCGATATATATAATGGATTTTTTTAAAAAAATAGTGCATCGTAACATATTTATAATATCATTCCTATAATATAATATGATATGTGCTTTATGATATCTCTATCTGTAATTAGAGATATCAATTGTGGCACATGATTGAATTTATATTGTAGGATACAATTGATACATTTATTTTTATACTTTTGTATCAATCATAATTTAGGATTGATAATTCTTATTATCCATTATAAAATATGCTATAGGTTCATGGTGGAAGTGGGGTACTCATGGTAGGGGTGAGTTGAGTATCTAATAAAAATTTATATTTATCTTTTTTAATAACTTCCTACAATTTTGAAAACATCTCAATTAGTTAAAATAACATAAAAATTTAATTTGATATTTCTAAAATTTATCTTTTATATTTATCTTTTTTAATAACTTCCTACAATTTTGAAAACATCTCAATTAGTTAAAATAACATAAAAATTTAATTTGATATTTCTAAAATTTATCTTAAAGGCGCGACAACAACCCATTTAGTTGTTTTAAAACAAAATTATGTTTAAAAAAATATAATCATATAAAAATAATATATAAAAACATGATTAAATATCAATATTAATGTATTATTTTCCTAAATAATTTTGGAAAACTAATTCTATTTTGATATTAAAACAATGTAAAATAAATAAATAATACATAATAAAAATAAATATAATAGGTTTAGTCTAAATTTGAGAAATAATCCTATTCACTTGATAGTCACCCAATGCTAAACATGTTTACCAAATAATAAACTATTCCATAATAGGGATGTAGTTTTATAGTTACAAATACAAAACATGATGGTGACTTATTCACCAGGGAACTCTTGAGCTTTCATCTCTTGGACCGTCTTCCCCCTCTGAGGGTTTTTATATCTCTCCCGAAAACATTGGATCAACCTCTCCTCTCTCTGATAATTCTTTATTCTCTTTCACTTTCTCGGATTAGGGATGCACTCTCTCCTAGTACCTCTTCACGCTCGGTCTCTTCTCCTCGTTTTCCTCCCCTTACTCCATGACAATGCTTTGATTTATCCTCGATTACATATAATGTGCTCTAAGCTCACATTCCATCACCCCTTTATTTGATGGATCTGGAGCAGTGGAAACATTGAGGGTTTGGGGGTAAGCATTTTGGGAACTATGGTTTTTCTTGGTGACCCTTTTTCTTATTCATTTTGGGTTTCATCCCCTAGTTTATTACTAGGGTTTTACCCTTATGGTGCTTTATTCTGGTAGTCCTTTTATTTCTCTAGTTGTGGTTCAATGAGATAATTTATGGTGATGTTGAAGCTATGCTCGGTGGCTTACTGTGGAGGCTGTTCTGATCACACTCTCATTGGATTCCAGGTTCTCTGCTCCCTTCCAAGCCAACTAGGTGCACTAACTCAAATAATGTTTTGGGTGTATGGTGGAATTTGGAGGGTAATAGCAGGTAAAAATGTATATGCTTAGGTGAGGGTATTTTTTTTGGCGGTATGGAATTGACAATGTGATAATTCAGTGAAGATCCATGGATGGCAGCAGTGAAGGTGTAACGATGAAAGGACGACTTATGGTCTATTATTCCTTGATTAGTTTCTTCGATGACTCACTAGTTTTGTTATGGTACATAACATTCCAAGAGTTTTTTGGGGAGTTTCATCTCATGGTGTGTTGGATGGTAGTACTGGATTTTCAACTTAGGCAGGTCATCATAGACGTTCCTGTTGCTCAGGGCTGATGGTGATGGTCGCGTCAGCATGGGATGCTTTAATTGGATTGATCTGAGGTTTTATTTGTTCATATTATTTTTTGGTTACTGGGTATCCCTGATTTGAGGTCTCCCTAGTGGAGGTTTATGGTATTCTTTTATTGTTATGAGGACATCTATGATGATAAATTTGGTGTTGGAGGTTGATAATGACATGTCAGGCTTAGGTGGGCAATTTTTGTGGGTTTCCTCGTAGCCCGAGATTTGTTATGATGAAATTTGATTTTTGAAATATGAAATTTGAAAAATTTGGTATGTTTCATAGTTATTTTAATTATGAAGTCGGTGGGTTGTGATGTTTTATTTACATTATGGTTTATATGTGGTTGTAATTTTTTTTGGGATCAAACATAATCTTTAAAAATGTTCTTAAAAAATACAAAAATATGGATTATAGTGGTAGTTACAACTACAATCAAGTATCCCGGGATACATTTAACCTATTCCACAGTTATTCATTGGATATAAAATGTAACAAAATATTTAAGAGAGTATCTCAGTACACTCTGATATTATACAAGTGTTTTTGATTAAGAAATAAACAAGTACATCAGGAGAAACTCAAGAGTAAATAAAATAGAGAAAAAGAGAGAAAAAATTGATTGAGTAGTTATGTGGTTATCTTTATCTGATTATATTGAGAAGATCAACAATGATATTTATCCCATTTTTGCTTTTATTTAAACCTATAAACTTCAAGTATACCTCACTAGGTTTTTTTCAGGAAACAAAGAGTGTCATAAGATATACATAAAATCTTATATTCCTTTCAAAAGACACACTTAATCTCAACCATCTAGTTAATAAATTAATCTCAGAGCCTTTGTTTATGGGGTGTTACTTGGATTTATATCTTTTCATAACCTATAGTTATTTGTTATAGGATAATAATAAAATAAGATAAATCTTCATACTGGTAGAAATCCCAAAATCCTAACGTTGTCTTCATTGAGCCTGAGTATCTATTTTAAGAATAATCATTAAGAAATAATCACAAATTGGAAATATTATAATTGTATTAAATTATTAAAACTATTATTTGTAATAATTAATTTGAATTTAATTATAGGTAGTGATAGAAGCATAACTTTAACTATTGGTAGAGTTTTTTTCTAGAAGTTGTAGATCTTTATTGGTGGTAAAAGATATGAACTACTAGTAGGAAGATTCGACTCTCAATAGTATAACTATCTTGGTGATAACATGCTTCAACAAATGGAAGTATACTAGAACTGGTAGTAGAGAGTTTCTTTTTAAGTTAGTAAATTTTATTAAATGTTAGAAAATATAACTAGAGATAACAGTCTCCCAAAAGTAGTAATAATTCTTCTACTAGTGGTAGAAAGAGTTTTCATCATGGTAGAAAAATTCTTCAAATGACAGCACATGTACATTGATGATATAAGTAAAATAGTGGTCGAAAGTGATAACCAATGATATGAGAAGTATATTGGATATATAATTTTTTACATAGAGAAATGTTATGAAAAAAATAGAATTATGAATCCTATATCAATCAATGTGTAGATACTCAGTAATAATAGAAACATGATTTTTGATCATTAAAATAAGGAATTTCTAGACCGAGGAAATAATATTTCCCTTTTTAATAATCTCACATTCTGGTTAAAAATAAACTACAAAACAATGATTTTAAATAAGTATAAATATTAAAAGGAAGTTCCAAAAATTTTATAAAATAAGAACACATACATATTAGAGTATAAAAGAAAGAAAACACAGGTACTATCTGATAATATTCATCATACACATTCTCACCATTTTGGGATTATAAAAAATGAAGAAGAAAGAGAAGATGTATTAGAAAAATAGATATGAATAAAGAGTACTAAGTTATAATTAAGATCAAATGAAAAAATTAAATCAAAAAAATATAAAATAAATAAGGCCCTATCATATACTTGTCAGATTACAATCAGGATATTAATTAATGGAGGTAGTTTTAACTAGATTTTTTCCATTTCTAATAGAACCAGGTTCTTGATTATATGAATAAGTAGGAATAGGAATCATGGACATAATTTTGGAAGATAATGGCCTAATATGTATCACAACCTCAATGAGAGTAAGTATAAAATAACTAAATTAAATGGATTTAGTCTAAAAAGATACTAAAATATGTGTAGATACTGATGCTATCATAAGAATATTAGTATGAGAAATCACTGTTGTCCTGAAAGTTTAAAGGAAAATATCTATATTCTCTATAAACAACGAGATGATTCTACCAACATACTCCATAATCCTAGTAAATTTAGAATTATATTATATAAGAACTTATTGAAATGGATATAACACCTTCAAATGACTCATCTTATCCATTAAGGCCATAGTAATAGGTGGAAACCAAATGTTCTGAGCTAAAAACCTGAAATGAAAATTGAGGTCATTTTTAGTATAATTTTAGAATGGTAATAATTTATTTCTTTTTTAATAGATGACCTATTATTTTTAGACCCATTTTAACATTTTATAAAATATTATAGGTTTGGTTACCATGATATTTTATTTCTTAATTATCATGTTGGGGAGAAGATGATGAATCCCACAATACACTTTGTTGATCCACTTTATTAATATTTCTAATCAGGTCATCATCAACACTTGCAGGTATAGATAGAAGAGGATATATAGAAGAGGATGTATTAGTATATATATATATGGATTTATTTTTCCAAATAATTGATAGATTACACTATGTCATGTCTATCCTTATGCCCTATAAGGAAGAGTGAATAACACTAATGTGCTCCACCAACTTTCTATTATCCACCTCCATTTATCAAATCCTTAGAAACAATTTGGGATAGAGATGAGTCATAACCATATAATCTATAAATGATATTTCATCTTGTCTAAGAGACAAGTATTGAGTGGTCTAATTATGAGGCAAGATGGTAAGAACACCCATAGTTTCCACCTTAAAGGTATCCAAGTTATCTTCAATCAAGACACTAAATTGAGAAGGAGAAGGATGAGGAGAAGGTATCTCTTCTCCAGGTGAAGGATTATAATGGGATGAAAAAATTTCTAGATTACGTATTGAAACTCTAATAAATTATTCCTCGTTTTTATCTAGTACCATAGAAGAAAAAGGCCCATGAAGCTATTCCTGGTCAATTTTCCCTAAAAATGATCCATTAGGGTCCCTCTGAACATCTAAAATAGTAGGCAATGGAGGTGAAATTTTAAATATATATTATATGTATTTAAATGATTTAATCCCCACTAAAATTTCCTTTTATTTGAAATTTCATTTTTTTTGGATTTTAGGGATTTTTTTATCTTAAGAGTTAAAATTTATTAATAATGTATTTCCTACAATTTTTTTACTTATATAATTTAGGAATATCATTTTAAATATTGATCTAATTGTCAAAATTATTTTTATAAACCCTTTTCTTATTAGATTGAACTTCATTAAAAGGGACAAGATCTGAATCAACCATTTTGAGGCAAAAAAAGCATTCAAATTGGAGAATCATTTTTTAAATAGAATTAAACTCCTTTATTAAATGAGGTATAAATCATCATAAAGGTATCTAAATGGACTGATTCCAAATTTAAAAATAATATAACTCAAATCCACACATCTAAATTTAATTACAAGATTATATTTTGTTATTAATATTTCTTAGGGAAAGTGAAACATGAGAAAGTTGAAGTGTATCTTCAAACAGAAAAATGAGACTCTAGTAAATCAAAAGTTAAATTTCATATATGCTTCCAAATTAATTAAAGTTTTTATGGTCGATAGATAATTTATTTTTAAATTTTTTTATAGAATTCCTATAGTCGATATTTGTCTATGAGGATAGCTAAATGGGGGATAAATTTGGGGTACTAAAACTGGATTGAACATTTTCCACCCACTTTTCCAATATATTTTCATCATTACTTCATTTCAAAGGAGTTTCATATTGAAGAAGTGGGTTATACTGGATAATATTTTGTGGATAATAGGAGATATATTGATGATAATAAATAAATGAAGGGATAAACTTCAAGTGGTGTTGGTCAATAAAGATATGATGTAATTTGCCCTTATGAGTTTGTGTTTTTCATTTAAACTCTTTAATTTTTAATTATCTAAGAAACTGTTTTCTTAATTTAAGAAGGTATCTTTAATTCTTATTTTCATTTTCTTAAAAATTATTCTAGATTTATTTTCATCTTATCAAAGTAAATTATTTACCCTTATTGTTTAAATTTATTTGGAAAAGTCTCACCTTTTAGCATGATGTGTTTAATATGTTTTGGTTGGTCGGAGGATTTGGGTAATTAGATCACATTAATAAGGGGATTGAAACACTTTTTTTGTGGATTTAATATGGTAAATAGTTAATTTATGTGTGTTATTTGATATCTTTAGGAATAATTGATAATTTAATACGAAGTCATCGGTTGAAAATGAATAATTAGTGTCTAAGGATTGGATCTTGTCCACTACCACCACCTTAAACATATCTTTTTAGTCAAGTTTGCTTATTAATTATAATAAAGAACATTTAGTTCTTGTTATAATATTATTTTAACTCATTTAAATTTATTTCTTACCTTTTAAATTTATAATTTAAACTCTAAAAAAAATAAAGTGAAAGTTTGGAAGCTTAGTCTGCAACCACCTTGTGAGATAAACTTGTACTCACCACTGTGCTTTATTTTTAAAGGTAAAATTTTTTTATTGGTGTAAATTTTTTGAAAAATATAACATCAATTTGGTTCCATTACCATGGAGGTTTCAGATATTGTTTTTAATTTGTTTTTGAATTTTTGTGTTTTTAACCACTAATTTAGTGTTTTAAAAAAATAATTTATTTTCACTATGATTACTCATATGATTGGTCTAATTTTAAACAATATGAGGACTCGAGTAATGAATAATATTTTAAATAACAACTCTTAAAAATATTATTTAATTATAAATTTTTTTTTTGATAAAAAAAATATTCAATAGGTAAAAAACAAATTTAAATTCTTTCCAATTATTTAAAATAATTGAAATAATTAAAATCTCAAAAAGAGTTACTAGAAAAATAAATTCATGTCCCACCCAATTTTGATATTGAATAAAATTCTATGGATTAGTTGAGTGTTTCATTGGTACATTGTTTTTAAATTTTAGATTTAAAGGAGAACACTGACCTTTAATTTTCTATTTATTTTAGTGTTGGAAATCAGAAAGATTTGTTATATTATAGGGATAACATTGTTGAAAATAAAATTCCATGTAAAATACCTTGATTTAAAGATAAAAACCCAAAAACTTTGTATCCAAATTTAGATAAAGATAATGAAACAAATTATCCATTAATTTTTGAAGAGAATTTGGAGGAACTTATATAGCTTCCTACTTTCAATATAACAGTTGTACAATTCAAAAAAAATTAAATTAATGAGTGTGGACCATTAATTTTCGTAAATGATGAAATATATTTCAAAACAATTATTAATAATCTAGAAGTTGATCTTATGTAAATTATTTACAATCTTGAAAATATGGAAATTACATGTGAAATATAGGTAGATCCTAAGAAAATATAGGGAGATGTCTCAAATTATGATATAATTATTCCAGTTTATTTTGATAATAAATTGTTTACTAATTTTTCCAATGTAGATTTAGTTCCCTTTTATTTTGAGTAGACTGATTTTTTGGATGAGTTAGAGGCTAAGGATGAAATTGAAGGAATACTGGTCCACCTAATTGAAAATTACACTGGTACACAAGAGGATTGTTGTATTAAGCTTATTTTCAAGGAAAAAATCGTTTTTTAATTTTAAAGTGAAGATGATACACATTATAGAATTAAATTTAAACAATCACTTAAGGTTGTTTGTGAATATAAGGCATTTAGAAGTTGCCCTTATTTTTTTCATTCACTTACACTACTTCATTAGAAAATATAAATAATGGAATATAACTTGAATAAATTGATTTTTGGGTTCTTCTACAAGTTGTGAAAACTGAAAATGTTTAGAGAAATTTCATTTTGGTGGTTAAAGAGGAATACACCACATCCACCTTTATATTAGAGATGATAAGTTAAAACATCCTAACTAGATATAGAGAAATACTAACAAACAATTTAGTGTTCATACCATGATTATTTTAACTTATCTTTCTTTTTTATTTCATTTTTTTCAATAAATTTTTATTATTTGATTTTCTTCATATAGGCTTCCAAGTTTCATCTTTTAGTAAGCTATCTCAACGCTGCTACTGTTAAATTAAAACCAATTCATTTATTTCCTTCCCACTAGATATTTTTATGTATTTACACAGTGAATTTAATTTCTTATATAAAATATGTAAAATGAAGAAATTTAATAAAATTAGTTTGGGGGGAGGAGCATCCTTGTTATTTTAGGATTTTGTGTGTTTTCTTTTCAAAATTTTGTTCTCATTTTATTTCCTTTTATTCAAATTTTGTGTTTTCTCATGAAATATGTGATCTTAAAAGTAATAAACATTGTTAATTGAAAACTATTTTCTATTAAAATAACAAATAGGATCCATGGATCTAAAAATAAATGGTTTCTAAAATGTGATTTATTCCAGATCCATATTGTAGAATTTCATGAAAGGTCATCCGAGTTACGAATTACATTCCATGAATTTTATATAATGTTGAAAATTAAATGCCTATGAGGAATCTAAAACATTTATAAATATTCTTCACATTAATCCCCTTTATTCAGTGAACTAAATAAATCATTTTTTACATATAAATTTCCACTTTTTTGTCAAAACATGTGAGTTTTAAAGAACTTGTGTCCCAAAAGATTGAGGAAATTTGTTTCTGATTTAAAGGCCCATTTTTAAGAGAATGATTTTTATTCTAGCATTAACTATAAATAAACCTTTTGATCCCATAGCATCCATATTCTTATTTTTATTTAACCTCATTAAAATCCATATTCTCTATCCAATCCACTCTTGATTTACATTGCATGATTTTATTAAAGATTAATTGTGGGGGAAGATGACTTGTGGTGTGATTTATCATTTAGTGCTACTATGTGTGGAAATTAAAATTATAAAGAGACAAATTTTATTCTGAAAATTTTATTCTATTAATATTTTTTCCTTTATTTAGGTAAAAAAGAAAAAAAATGTTGTGCCTTACTGAGTCTCTCAAAGAAAAAGATAAAGCTATTCCTTTATGGAGCTTTAAAAAAATATTAAATTTTGTAAAAAAATTATGATTTTTTTAAAATTGTTGTTTCATTGACAATGAATTAGAGATGTTGTATTATATCCCTGAATGAATATTTTATGTTAATTTTTATATGATTTTATTCCAATAATAATGAGTAGAAGATCATTCTTGAGTGGAAAATAGAATCATGAAATTTTTCTTTAGTAAAGAGTTAAGACATCTTTTTCTATCTCATGATTTTTTAAATTTGAAATATACAAAACATTAAACTTTATAAGAACCATTTTAAATCCCTATGATAGAAATAATTAATCAACTTAATTGATTATAGGTTTAGAAATTTTTATAGCCTATGAGAACCTGTGATTTTTTTTGGATGAGATACATTTTTTTCAAAACCAAAATCATTTGTAGAAAAAAGGCGATGTAGGTATCCTTGTGTATGGGAGAGTGAATGAAATTTGAATATAATAAATAAAATTCGTGGAAAACTTTGAATTTAATCTATTTTAGAGGAATGATAAGTATAGTTCCTTGATTTTATTCTTGTGAATTTCATTTACATGTTTTGATTTTTTCATTGCAAATTTATTTTGAATGACCACTTATATAGGAGTACAAGTCTTACGTGTGGTGGAATTGATAGAGATGATATTATAAATATATTTAATATGTATTTAAATCATTTAATCTCCCTTAAATTTTCATTTTATGTGAAATTGAAATGTTTTTGTATTTTTTGGATGTTTTGAGATTAAAAATAAAATTGATTAATACTAAAATTTTAACTATTTTTTATCACATCATTATTTTGAGAATATCTTTTTAAATATTGATCCAATTTTCAAAATTATTTTTTTATGCAAACTTTGAATTTGGGATTCAAATTATTTAACCAGTAAAAGAGATGAATAAACCATTTAAAGGCCCAAAAAAAATCATTCATATTGGAAAATAATTTTTCAGATAGAATTGAATATTATTTAGTAAATGAGGTATAACTCCGCTTACAAGTTTCCAAATAGAATTATTCAAGCTAAAAACATAATAAAAATTATATCCTAATTTATAAATTGAATTTAATATTTAATTAGGGGATTAATATTTACTTGGAGTGTAAGAAACATGATAAAGTTGAAGAGTCTTTTCAGACAAAAAAAGGACTTCTATAAATAGAATTTAACATTTCATAGACATACTGAAATTAATTTAAACATTGAGTATTGAAACATAAATAATTTTTTAAAAAATTAATGAATGAACTGCATTAAATATTTTACTATGTGGTGTAAAAAGTTGGATCCAACTTTTGGGGTTCATAAACTGAACTTAAAATTTTCCACCCCATTTTCTTATATGTTTTATTATTCATTTAATTTAAATGGAAGGTTTAATTATTGAAGTTTGATACGATGGTGAATAAATTCTTTATAAGATGAGTTCTATTTAATATAATCAATTAAAGAAGGGTTATCTCAAACTAGAAGTGCGAAGCGAGTTTGATGGCATTTTCCCTTTTGAGTTTGTGCTTTTCCTTTTAACTCTATCTTTTTGAATGATCTTGGAAAATGTTTTCTTGATTGAAAGAGGTATATTCCATTCCCATTTTCATTATATTCTAAATTTTTATAGATTTATTTCCATCTTATTAAAGTAAATTTGTTACTCTCATTGATTAAATTTGAATAGTGAGGTCTGGAATTTAAGCATGATAAGTTTAATCGATTTTGCTTACTTAGAGATATTTGGGTAATCTATTCACTTTGATAATGGGATCAACACCTATATTTTTGGTATAAATATGGTGTTTAGTTAATTTATGTGTGTAATTTTATGTCTTTTGGTATACATTAGATAATTTAATTTTTAATTCATTGGTAGATAATAATAAAGGGAGTGTTTGAGGATCAAATATTATCCACTACTGCTACAATTAGCTTGTATTTTTTTATTCTAGTTTGCATCGAATTTATAATATATCGTTTATATTTCATCTCATAATCTGAATTTGTTTCATTTAAGTTTATTTAGAACCTTTTAAATCCCCATGTTTAACTATAACATTTATAATTTTTTTTAACAAAGTTAAGGTTTGACATCTCAGTCTGTAACATCCTCATAAGACAACCCCGTGGTCACCACTATGCTGCATTTTTAAGGGGAGAATATTTATTTTTATAACATGAATTAAATCCCCTGCATCAGTAGTTCCACCTTTATTAAGTGTATTTCCCCCATCATCTTCATCATCATATTAATCAAAATACTGTAGTCCAATAACACCCAACCCTAAGGATTTGTCCCCCTTAAATGCTTTATCCCCCATATAAAATCTCATAGGACTCTTAATAGGTTTCCCAACTGAGAAACCTTGAGAGTTAATATCCCTATATCCATTTATAGCCTTACTAAACCCATAAATAGTGATCAAGGTATCAGTTTATTCATCCTAATTTTCACCATCCACATCATATAAAGAGTCATCAAATAACATGATGATATCCTTTGGACTCTCTAAATCAGAACCCTCAAATTAAACACCATTAGAAATATTAGTACCTAAAACATCATTATCTTCAATAATAATTAATTTAGAGGGTAATAAAATAATATATTGAGGTTTTATATATGATTTTTTTTGACACCATACTACATCTGGATTAATCCACACTTCAATATAAACTACAAAAAATTCTTCTTCCTTAACCACAAATTTTATATATTCTTATTTTACATTAGCATCAACCACAATAACCTCTTAATTAAAAGAATATTCCTTCATATGATCTATTTCCAATATAGTATCAACCAAATCTTTTGGCCTTATGGTGTTCTTAAAAAGGATAATATTCGCATAGACACTCTCACTATCCACCACAAAATTTTTTATTAACTAAGGATTCAAATTAACTTTCATCCTTGTACAGGTATCTTATATGAAACTAAAACTATCACACATAGTAAATATCTCTTCTCCATTAGGTAAAATCCCTCTTGATTCTATTATAAAATAAATTACTTTATTATAAACATGTTATTTATATGTTGAATCATGACTTCATTATTCAATCCTAGAAACTATAATATATATATAATGTTTTATCTTTCCATCTAATTTCATAAGATATAGAAAGAATTTATCTTGATGCCTCAAAAATCCAAATTCCCTATTACCGAGCTTACCCAATTGGGATTCAGGTATCCGTGAGAGGAGCTGAGGGTGAATTAGTGATATCTTTTTCATTTAAGTTTCTTTTATTAAGAAGAAACCTTCACACCTATTAAATATTTCGTTCTCTTTTGAAAAAAACAAACACATAACCACAGAAACATAATAATTTACAAGGTTCACTACTCAAAAAGATTAGATATTCCTTGTTATGGTTCAGAAATAATCCAATACCACACAATCCACTTGAAATAAATCCTTTTGTGTGTAATATAATGTGTATGATATTCCCTTATTCCAATTTAGCGCTATGTTAAATACAATAGTTCATGTGATTAAAGTAGAAAGAAATTATGTAATACTATTTTTGGCTCCCCGATCAAATTAAAAAAAAAAATAAACTTTCAAAACAATTCTTCCATTTCCTAAAGAGGAGATGGTAAGAACTTCATATAATTCTTAATAATACTCAGTCCGATTCTCCAATCTGATTCCCAAGTACTATTTTCCCAATAAGGAAAAATACTTATACAAAAAATACTGATGATAAAATTATAAACCACTTCTAATCCAAGTATTAAAATTCTAGTCCGTTTACCTAGTCTGATTCCCTAGTTCTATTGTTCAATATGAAAAATAAAGTTTGACATAATATATCTTGAAATAAATCAGAAATTCTTATTCCTTAGTCTAAAAATAGAAATCTGGTTTCCCCATTCTAATTATCTAGCCCAATACGATAATTATCTGAATATTATCTCTCTCTTATTCCCCTTCTAACCATACAAATTCTTTAAGAAATCATAATATAGAAACTTTATTAATTTTTTAGAAATGTGGAGCTTCTATATTCTCTTTCATGAGTGATGAAAGTAATTTAATACATGAAGTAATATCCTTATATTTATAGTCTTGGAGGAATAATTTAAGCATGATTCTAAAAAGGTTTTCCTAGTTCACCAAATTTCAGGAATCTTTATTCTTCCTCAAATGTCATGCCTCTATTTGACTCATTCAATTCCCTTTAAAATCTAGACCATTATTTTACTTCTTCAACATCATTTAGTATATTTAAATCTCCTTAATTTTTAGATATCTCTTTGACTTATTAAATGTTTCTCAAATATTCTCAAACCCAATCAAATATTCTAATAACTTGAGGCCACTTCTGACTTATTTAACCAAAATTAGTCCAATTCAAATTCTCCATTCAAAATTTTCCATTTTGATTTCTCTATTTTGATTTATTCTTTATTATTTCTCAAACTGATTTGTCGTTACAAAATGATGAATAAAAAATATTGTTTGAGCTTAAATTTTTTCCTTTGGAAACACTTCTATAAAATTCTCAAACCCTTAAACCGAAATTCAAGGATTAACAAAACTCAAGTCTGATTACAATTACGATCTACCTCATTACGATGATAAAAAATGTAAAACAATATATTCTTCTTATTATTTTCTCTTAAACCACTTGGAATAAAATTAGACTTTTCTTCTTCTTAAACTTATTTCATTGTAAACATGACTTCTTCATGAATTAGAAACATTTTAGACCATCTTTATCAGTGTCTAACTTATAGTGGAATTTATTATAGCATCCAATTCCTTTAGAAACATATTTATTTTCTACTCATTATAGATATTATTTTCTTGAATACAATTTTTTTGAATATGATTAAAAACACCTTTTCTTCCCCTTTACTTTATCAAGATAGCATCACAAGTTTTACAACTTACTTAAGATTTGTGGGAAAAACAAAATAGCAAAGAATAATCTGATGTATATTTGATCTATAATGAATCCAATTCCACTCCTTATTATGATCAAGACTTTCATTCTAGACTCAGGGTGATTTTGATGATCCTTTATTTCTAAAAACATATCACCAATCTAGAATTTCTTATTATTTGTCAGTCTGGTTTTCTGAATACAATGGACACTCTTATTTTAAAAAAACAAGGTGAAGTGAATTCTTTTATTTTTCAACTTCATCGACAATAAATGGAAATAAATGAATTTGGTAATCTTTCTTATCAGCTTTTTCCTAACAATATTCCACTTTGGATTTTTTTGTCAACTAAGGTTCATAAATCACTGAAATTTGTAACCTCAAAAAATGGATTAGTTATCAACAATTCTAAGTCTACTTGAGCTAACTCTTTATAGGAAAACAAAATCATTGAAAACAAAACTATGCTTTACAAGATTAGTGATTATGAAACTTCCTCATATTTTCTTCCACACATTTTCTTCATTATCTTTTTATCCTCATATTTTAATTTATCAGGAATATTGAAATTTTGATTCCTATAACCACTCTATCAAATAGTTAGAATAGTTTACACACTTACATGCTAGATTCACAACTTACCCAATACTCAACCTTTATGCATGGTTCTATAAGGATAGATTTAAGAAAAAATTTTCCACCTTGAAAACACTATCCAATGGTAAGATTAAATAAGGAAAAAAAACATACCCCAACCTTTATTATAAATAGGTTGGACACCCATGTTCAACCAAAATTTATTAAAGGTTCATTTTGTAATGTTTTGTAAATATGTCAACATCTTTATCTGATGTGGGAATATACTATATATTCAATTCATTATTCTACACATGATCTTTGGTGATGTGGTACTTGATATCATCGTGTTTTGAATGTGAATATTTTACCAAATTATTGATAATGTTTATTTCACTTTGATTATTACAACCCAAGAGAAAGCATAACTTTACTTCAACATGTAAGTCTTCCAAATGAGTCTTCATCCAAATAATTTGAGTAGAAACTTGAGTAGAAGAAACATACTCATATTTATATGTATAAAGAGTTATTAATTTTTTTTTCATTGTATTAGAACTAATGAAACTGTTCTCTAGAATGAAAACTATACCAGATGTGTATATTCTATCATTAACATTTCTTTCCCAATCAACATCTGAATACACAAACAAGTAAATACTTTATAAGCTATCATACTTGTTTTCTAAATTTTTATGCCTTTAATATACTTGAGAATTATTCTTACATCAATTAAATTTTATTTTTAGGGTGACTTTAAAATCCTTCACATAAGGTAACAATATAAAAAATGACATGTCTTGAGGTTGTAAAATATTAAAAATTCGAATCAACTTATAAAATTATTTCAGATCAATTTTCTTACCTTTTTTATCATTTCTCAACTTAGTTCCCACTAAAATTAGTGTGGAAAATTTATTTGGTTTTTTTGATGAGCTTATTAATAATATTCTTAAGCTACATTTCTTGAGAAAGAAAATTGAGTTTCTTAATTTGTAAATTTTTCACCCAAGAATGTATTACATTTTCCATAGAATAGACATATCAAACAATTTTTTAATCTCTTGATAAAATATTTCAAAACATGTTTCATCATTACTAGAATGGATAATGTCATCATCATAAAAATATATGTTGAGGTAAAACTCATAACATTATTGGAAATAAAGATCTCTATCTACTATTACTTTCTTAAAAATCAACTTCCTTATGAAAGTATAAAACTTGGAATACCATGACCTTAGAAATTGTTTCACCCCATGCAATCCTTTTTTTCACCTACACACATAATTATCATCTTTCCTAACAATAGATCCACGTGGTTGTTGAATGTAATCTTCCTCATCAAGATCCCCATTCCAAAATGAGGAATTTACATCCATTTTAAAATTTTTGTAACTTAATTGTGTAGTAATATAGGAAATATTATAATTGTTTCTAACCTTTCCATGGAAGAATATATGTCATCAAAATCAACACCTTCAATTTTTGAATAAATTTTGCACACTAAATTTTCTTTATTCCTTATTAATTCACCTTCTTTATTCATCTTATTCTAAAAAACCCATTATGTACCAATAATGTTTTTTTCATCTGGGTTTTATATGAGAGTCCAAATATTTTTATTTTCAATCTAGTAATTCACTTCATTCATATCATAAAACCATTTTGGATGATAAAAAAAATATTCTTTCACATCCTGTGGAATGACTTTTGAATAAAAAGAAATATGTGTAACAATTTTTTAAAATCTTATTGTTTGAACATTTTGATATTTATCTCTAATAATATTCATATCCCCCACTAGGTTCCTCATCCCTGGATGAGTTATTTGAGTTTTATCTTCATCATTTAAAATACCTGAGTCAAATTAATCTTCTTGAGTGGGATTAAAATTTTCTATATCCTTATCGAAATTGTGAACAAAACTTTCTTTATCCTACTTGGATTCCTTATTTTCATGAGTCTGTTTATATTATTCAACTTTTTCAATAAGTTTTACATCAACAAAATCAACAATTCTACATATTTCTTCATTGAAACCATTATATTATTCTATTCAGTCTAGTTAATATGAAAGAAAAATTCTACATTCACCTCTCTTATCAAAAATTCCAAGGATTCCGCCTTTCTTTTTTATGATGCATGAACTCCCAAAAAATCTTAAGTGTTTCAAACATGGAGTTTTTCTTATTAAAAATATCATATGGAGTCATATATAAACTTTTACAAAAGAAACATTGGGTTTGGATATAAACAATAGTACTAATGGATTAAATACAAAAGTATTGAGAAAGACCATGTTCAAGTATCATAGTTATCCCCATATCCATGAAACTTATTTTCTTTCATTCAGCACTCTCATTCTGTTAAAGAGTATATGGTGAAATGTAGTCATGCTGAATTCCATGTTTCTCAAAATAACTTTCAAATTTTTTATTCTTGTACTCACTACATTTATCAATTTTTAACTTTTTCATAGAATACTCATATTCCTTCTAAGCTTTCCTCTGGAATCTTTTACATTTTTAGAGGTTCTAACTTATGTTTCATATATATAACATAAGTAATGTGAGTAAAGTCATAAATTAAATTCATGAAGCAATTATTTCCATTATTTTATTGTTTTCTCATTGGTCAATAGATATCAGAATGAATATAATCGGGGGGGGGGGGGGGGGGGTAATTTCGAACAAATTCAAACTTCCTTTTGTAGAAAATTTGCAATAATTTCTTTATGAAAAATAGTACAACACCAATATCTTATTGTTGATATATCAAGAATATCTTGAACACTATAATGATTTGATAAGTTAATCATGTATCTTTTACACTTGTGTCCCAGTATTTTATGCTACAATTGATTCTCTTCCACTATACTTACGTAACAAGAGTTTTGTGTTTCACTAAATTGGAACAAGTTTCCTTTTTATGCATTGGACTGTTGTAAAATTATTTCCTTATTCCTCAATTTTCACAAAAAACCCATTTTTTCAAAAGATAAAATTTTCACCCTCCTCTCAAAGTTGTGAAACACTCAGCAGGTTGTGTTCCAACCCATCAACATATAAATATTTCTTGAATTTTGCATTTTCCTTCTCAATGATGGATGATCCAAAACATTTTATTCTTAGTGTTTCATCATTTAAAAATTCCAGTCTTCCTTATAATAAGTCTTTAATAATATTTAATAACTCTGAGTATCCTTTCATATGGGAAGAAAACCCACTATGAAGAATCCATGTTTTTACTCCTTTTATAGCTTTCAAAGTGGTTTCAATTGTAACATCCCAGGTAAACAAAGAATAATAGATTTTCATATTTATTAATATTTAAGAATTAAATATTAATTTTACATTAAGGGGGATGATGTGTTTAATGGCGTACCCGATACGCAACAACGAGTTTCTTTGAAATCTTATGTTGCACACAATGTTGAGTTATACTAAAAAAACAATAATATAACATTATTATTTTAAATGGTAGTTAACACCATGCCATTGTAATGGCGTGAATGAAAAAAAATAACTAAAAAATTATTATACATGTTTGTTAATTTTTTTTAAATTTATCCAATAAATTTTAGAGGCTTAAAATAAGAAAGAATACGATTTTAAGCATAAATACTCTAAAATTTTTAAAAGGTCGATTTACCACCTTTTAATGGAGAACCCTTTTTAAATATATTTTTTTCACATTTATTTGTTATATTTGAAAAATTAAAATTCTATTTTAGAAAAAAGACATCATAATTTACTTTGGGTAAATAGTTGATATTTTTCTAAAAAAGTTCATTTTTTAATGAATAGTGAAAAATACTGTATTTTAATTCAAAAATTCCTTTTAATCAAAAATTTTTATATGGTTAGATTATCTTTTTAATTGGTTTTAATGTGTAATTAGATTATATTTTTACCATTTAATACAATTTTGTACATTGGAAGTAATTTAACTATGAAATATGACATAAACAAGTGTCAATCTTTCAAAAGTTATTATTTCTTAAAAACACACTTTTTTGTCTTGACAATAGGAATTGATTTTAAATTAATTTATTCCACTTATGTATTTTGAATTTTAAAAAATGGATTCCATATTTGGAATCATAAGGTCCAAATTATGTAAATAGGTACCTTTTATTTTTAGACATTATGAATATTTACTTCAGTAAATATTTTATTTACCATGGTTAAAGGGTAAATCTGGTAAATAAGGGTAAAAAATAATATTATAATAATAGTAAATTACCATTACACTTTTCATAACCCAATTTTATGAGATATTTCCAACCAAGGGAATCCTAGGGTCTATTTTGGGACCCCATGGAGCCACTTGGGAGTGATAATGACTCTTTATATTAATTAATTTAAGTTAAAGACAAAAGTAACATAAACATATATCTTTTTGTAAAAAAATCTTTATATTTGGTTAAATAAGTTATCTCTTCGACTATAAATATTAATTTTAAAGATAAAAATAATTAATACATCATGGTATTTTATTTATAATTTATAGATATTAAATAAATAAAATTATTTATGACACAATGATGATGTAATGATTACCTTTTTATTGAATGATTTAAATAAATGAGATTATAAAATTTTAAACAAAACAAGAAAAAACCTATAAAATTATTATTGGATGGTTTTATTTTGATTACTATTCATCTTATCTTCTAATATAACGGGTCTTTGACATTTTCAAAACGAAGATAAGTTTATAATAAAATAATACTTTCAAACGTTCATAAAGAGCCCCTCCTTCCCCTTATAAAATACATCACATATAACCAATTAATCACACCTCTCAAGCACCTTGGATCATCCAAAATATTCCCAATTAATCTCAATTCATCCCTATATTCTTCCTAGTAGCCTTACTGGAGGAAGAAGGCAATTTAATTAAACCATTGGGTTCAAACCAAAGAGAGATACCAGATTTAAAGGTAACATCTTCTCTTAAGATCATTTCATTTATTTTACTTCTCCAACTCCATAAACACTATTTTTCCGATTATTTTATAAAAAAACCAGTATCCTCAAAATACTAGGATGTTTTTATGAGAATAATTCAAACTACACTAACACACACTTCCATATAATGGGTAAAGAACATACTGTTTCTGTGGACGGTGAACTACATGCTCACGAAATGATGATTGTTCAAATATCTCCAACCGCCTCTCATGGTGGCCGTTATAGTGGAACTATATTTATATATGATATATATTTTTTATGTTTCCTATATGATGATGTATTTTTCATTTATAGCATACCTTTATGGTTTCCATAATGGGTAAAGGTGATAATTTCATTTGAGGAAGTGGAGACTACCGCCCCCTCAAGGTGATATGACTCGTTCATGCCATATGTGGGTTGTATAAAGGATGGAGTTAATGAAAATATATAATATATTATACTGTAATTATAATTTAACTATGTATCAATATGTTTTCATTCCATTAAAATATGAAATATAAATTAAAGTAGCGTTCATGTTTACGTACGGCTTACCGTCTCCATGAATGGTGTAATTCATTTCTTATCTCCAAATGTTATGTATTGTTATAAATACATAAATACACTGAATATATATGATAAATATGACATATATAAATCATGAATATCAGTCTGGAGATAGTGTAATTTTGACCACAAAGATAATTTGTAATTATAAGAAGTTCATTTTGGACTCAAGTACCAAATATCGACAAAACGACCGTTATTAACTTAAATGATTATATAATGTTTATAACATGGTAATAAGTGATAAAAAAAATAAACCTAAAAAATGTTTTGAAGAAAGTATAAATTTAGTTTAGTTTATTATTCTGGTGATTAAAGAATGAATGGGTCAAGTCGGATATATGGTGAGGGAGTTCGTCTCAATATCCTCTCATTGAGGCATATTTTTATTTATAAATGAATATATTTTATATGGTGTATAAAAAAATTTTAATTTTAATTTCATTCAAAGGTAATGTTATTCTATGAAGCATTTTACTAAACTAAAAAAATCAATGTTTCTTTTTAATGTACACGGTGACAACTACCTTTCCGCTGCCGCGAGTGCTATTTGATCAATGGATTTCTAAACAAAATCTTTAGTTTTTAATAGAAAATAAATACCATATACTATTTTATGTATTTTTATATTGAAAATGGTTTTTATAATATATTGATTTTGTAAATATATTTAAATTATATACTATGAGTTCAATATGGAAATGTCATCTTTCCTTTATGTTTTTTTATATGTTGTGAATATTTTATGGTTCTTGGGCATTGATTATGTATACGGGTGGTTCCGTGATAAAACTAGGGTGGGTGAGACCAAGATAGCTCTCTAATGCATTGGGTAACGTAATAGAGGTAAACGTTAATGTTTATCCTAAGAGATTTAAGGAATATACTTTTATGGTAATTCCAAACGTAAGTCCCTATGTAGTTGTGAAGGCTACAATGTAATTATGTTATTTATTCCATAAGTTACATTTATGATTTATGATTTCCATGTGTTATTCATTAATATTATTTTATTGCGTGGTATGTTAATTATTGAAAATTTTGATTTCATTGACTTGTATGTATTGATGGACTAGTGTCTTCTTTCCTTGTTTTATAACCCTTATTGAGATTTTTATGCTCATCCCAAGTTTTTTTAAAGGTTTTTCACAGGACTTAAAGATGAATAGGCTCAACGATGGGATCAAGGAAAATTCATGCTATCTAAAAAATGGAACTAGACATGAATATTTTTTTCCTGAGTTTTCATTTTACGAAATAAATGGATACTGAGTAGAAGTGTATACTTTGTAATATTTGAAATGCAATATAATAGTCGTGGCCTAATTCTGTAAAACTATAAACCTGAAAAGATCCTCAATGTGAATTATTAAATTAATATATGATTATGTAATGTTTAAGGATGGGGCCTTATAGTTGGAATTAGAGGTCGGTTTAGAAAACTTTAAGAGTTAGGATATTGTTAAATTAATTCCTATATATTAATTTATGTTATGATTTAAATAATATAGCATTTTTAGATTATGTTGCTTAGCCTAAGATATTTCTATGTTGGGAATGGTTTTTTGGTAGCCGAAATAGGGAAACTATGATGGAAAGGAATAGAGAGGGAAATGACTTTCCAAATCGGCATCCTAAGATTGCCGGAATCAGAACTGAATAGTTTGTTACAGTAAGGGCTTAGATGACTAAGGTTATAAATGGTGGTTGTTTTTATTGATGATATATTGGTATATTATAAAATCCTAGAAGAAAATGAATGACATTTAAGAGTTATCATAAAAATATTAAAAGAAAAGAAACTATCTGGGAAATTCAAAAGGTGTGAGTTTTGTTTACAAAAAATTTCCTTCCTTGGTCACACTATTTCAAAAAATGGCATAACTGTTGATCCTGATAAAAAAAAATTGTTGATGAATGGCTAAGACCCATAAATATAACCGATATCCGTAGTTTTCTTGGTTTAGCAGGTTATTAACAGAGGTTTGTTAAATATTTTGCACAGTTATTTTTCCCAATGACTAAGTTAAATCGAAAAGGTGTTATGTTCTTCTGGACAAAAGAACATGATGAATGTTTTTCAGGAATTGAAATAATGATTGGTGAATGATCTAGTTTTGGAACAACCTTATAGAAATGTTGAGTTTTTTATCTACAATTTTTCTTTATTGAAAGGACATGTTTGTATCCTAATGAAAGAATTTCAGGGAATTTCTTATGATTCATGTTAGTTGAAACCTCATTAGTTAAATTACCCTACACATGATTTGGAATTAGCTGCTCTTTTTTTTCTTTAAAAATTTCTAGGCATCATTTGTACGGAGTAAAATGTGAAATATATACTAACCAAAAATGGTTGAAGTATATATTTACTCAGAAATAATTGAACATGAGACATAGGAGATAACTATAATTAATTAAGGATTATGATTTCACGATTCATTACCATCCAGGAAAGGAAAATAAAGCGGCAGATGCTCTGAGTTGGAAAAGTAATGCTATATTAACCATGTCACATTTGGAACAAGATCCTTTGATTAATGATTTGTTGAACATTGGCATAGAAGTTGTTAGTGTAGGAAATTCAACTGTTTTATTTCAGGTGACAGTGAAATAATCTCTATCAGACAGAATTAAGCAGGCGTAGAATTATGACAATGAGTTATAGGAAAAGGTAGAGTTGGTTTAAATGGGTAAGTTTCTTGATTTTAACATTGATAATGATTGTATTTTGATATTTTTAAAGAGATTATGTGGTACATATGATTCACACTTAATGAAAGAGTTATTATGTGAATATTATAGTTCATAGTCTTCAGTTCATCCTGGAAGTTCTAAGATGTACAAAGTTCTTTGAGAGTATTACTGTTGGGATAGAATGAAAATAAATATTTATGATTTTATTATGAAGTGTTTTACTTTTCAATAGGTTAAAGTAGTGTTCAAGATATCGAAAGGGATTCTTTAGCCTTTACCAGTGCAAGAGTGGAAATGGGAAAATGTGTCTATGGATTTTGTCAGGGGATTACCAAGGACTTCTCGAGGTAATAATGCAATCTAGCTTATTGTTGATCGATTGAATAAATCTTCTCATTTCTTTCCTATTCAAGATACTTTGTCTCTTGATCAACTTTCTTAGTTTTATGTTAAATATATAGTCATGTTTCATAGAGTTCACCTCTTAATTATATCTTATCATGATACCAGGTTTACTTATAACTTTTTGAAAGGCCTTTAGATGTCGTTGGGTACTAAATTAAATTTTAGTACATCTTTTCATCCATAATTAGATGTATAGTCAGAACGAACAATTCAGATATTGGAAGATATGCTATGAGCTTGCTCCATAGATTACCAGGGAAGTTGGGACCAACATCTTTCTTTGGTTAAATTTTCTCATAATAAGAGTTTTTATTCCATTATACAGATGGCTATGTTTGAGGCATTATATGGGAAGCGGTGTGGAACTCAAACTTTTTGGGATGAAGTTGGTGAAGGGAAGTTGATAGGACCAAAATTAGTAGAATAGATGGCAGAAAAAGTTTAGCTAATTTAGAAGAACATGATAATAGCTCATAGCAGTCAGAAAAGTTATGTGGATAAAAAAAGGAAGGATATTTCTTTCTAGGTATGGGATCATGTATTTCTCAAAGTTCCTCTATGGAAAAGTGTGAAGCGTTTTTGTAAGAAGGGAATGAGGAGTCTGAAGTTCGTTAGACCCTATAAATATGGGAGAATGTTAGATTAGTTGCCTATAGAGTAGATTTACCTCTACATTTATCCTAGGTACACAATGTTTTCTCATGTTTCAATGTTGAGAAAGTATATCCCAGATCCATATCACGTTTTGAGTCCTGAGGCAGTTCAGTTGGAAGAGAATATTTCTTATGAGGAAAAACGAGTCTAAATTCTTGACCTCTGAGAGAAAGTGTTGTGCAATAAGGTATTACAATAGGTAAACATTTAAAAAAAAACCATATGGTTGAATATGAAACATGGGAATATGGAAATTCTATGGGGGATCAATACCCGCACTTTTTTGATAGGTGAATAAAAATTATGAGCACGCAATTTCCAAAAGGGGGGAATGATGTAACATCCTAGGTAAATAAAGAATAAGACATTTTCAGATTTATTAATATTTTTGAATTAAATATTAATATTACTTTAAAGGGGATGCTATGTTCAATGGCGTACTCTATACGCAACGAGTTTCTTTGAAATCTTACATTGCACAGAATGTTGAGTTATACGAAAAAATAATAATATAATATTATTATTTTAAATGGTAATTAATGCCTAGCCATTTTAATGGAATGAATGAATAGAACTAACTATAAAATGATTATAAAAATTTGTTAAATGTACTTACCTTTATCCAATTAATTTTAGAGGCATAAAATAATAAAGAATCCGATTTTAAGCATAAATATTCGTATGTTCTTTAAAAGGTCGATTTACTGCCTTTTGACATCGAACCATTTTTAAATACAGTTTTTGCCACATTTATAAGTTATATTTAACAAAATAAAATTATTCTTTATAATCAGGACATCAGAATTTACTCTAGTTATGTTTATGGTATTTTTCTGAAACAGTTCATTTTTAATGAATATTGAAAAATACTGTATTTAAAATCAAAACTACCATTTAATCTAATTTATTTATATGGTTAAATTATATTTTTAATTAGTTTTAAAGTATAATTAGATTATATTTTAACCATTTAATCCAATTTTGTTCATTGGAAGTAATTTCACTTTAAATTGGACATAAACAAATGTCAATCTTTTGATAGTTATTTTTTCTAAAAAACACGCTTTTTGTTTTGATAATGGGAATTAATATTAAATTAATTTATTCCAATTTGGTGTTTTGAATTTATAAAAATGGATTCCATATTTAGAATCATGAGGTTCAAATTGTGTAAGTAGGTAACTTTTACTTTTAGACATCATGAATATTTACTTCATCAAATATTGTATTTACCATGGTCAAAGGGTAAATATGATAAACAAGGGTAAAAAGTAATATTATAATAATAGTAAATTACCCCTAAACTTATCATAACCCTATTGGATGAGATATTTCTGACAAAAGTAATCCTTTTGTCAATTTTTGGGACCCCATAGAGCCTGTTGGGAGTGATAATGACACTTTATATTAATTAATTTAAAGTAAACACAAAATTAACATAAACATAAATCTTCTAGTAAAAAAATTTTCATATGGGGATATATAAGTTATATATTTTACTATAAATATTAGTTTAAAAATAAAAATATTTCCTACATCATGGTATTTTATTTATAATTTTTAGACATCAAATAAATAAAATTATTTTTGACACAATGATGATGTAGTGATTACCTTATTAATGAATGATTTAAATAAATGGGATTATAAAATTTAAAAAATCTCTCAAAAACCAATCTGATTCTTATTGGATGATTTTATTTAGAACAATATTCATCTTATATTCTAATTTAATGAGTTTTTACCTTTTCAAACAGAAGATAAGTTTATAATAAAATAATACTTTCAAACTTTCCTAAAGAGCCCCTCCCCCCCTTATAAAAAGTCATCACCTCTAACCCATTACTCACACCTATCAAGCCCCTTGGATCATCAAAACTCTACCCAATTAATCTCACCACATCCCTATCTTCCTTATAAAAGCATTAACATAAGCATAAGGAAATTTAAGTAAACATTTTGGTACAAACCAAAGGGAGATACTCGATTTAAAGGTATCGTCTTCTATGAAGTTGTTTTATTATATTTTTATTCTCAGCCCCCTAAACTCTCTATATTCCATTATTTTATAAAAAAAGTATTATAAATATACTATGATGTTGTTATGAGAAGTATTAGAACTAAAATTACAGACAAAATCATATAATGGGTAAGGTACATACTCTTTTTGTGTTCGGCGAACTAGTGCCTCACAAAACGATGATTGTTCAAATATCTCCAACCGCCTCTCATGGTGGGAATTATGATGGAACTGTATTTATATATGTAATATATATTATGTTTAAGTTTTATCTATGATTATGTATTTTTTATTTATAGAATACCTTTATGGTTTCCATAATGGGTAAACGTGATAATTTTATTTAAGGAAGTGCGGACTACCACCCCTTCAAATGATATGACTCGTTCTTGCCATAAATGGGACGTACAAAGGATGGAGTTAATTAAATTATATATTATATTATAATATAATTATAATATACCTATGTCTCATTAAGTTTTAATTCCATTACAATACAAAATATAAATGAAAGTAGCATTCATTCGTACCTACAACTTACCGTCTCCATGAACGGTGCAATTCATTTCTTATCTCCAAATGTTATGTTATATTATAAATACCTAAAAATACCAGATATATATTATATATATTATATATAAATCATGAATATAATTCTTGAGATAATGTAATTTTAACCACTTGGACATCTTGTAATTATAAGAAGTTTATTTTTTACTCAAGTACCTAATATCGACAAAATGATCGTTATCAACTTAAAAGATTATATATTGTTTATAAAATGGAATTAAGTGATATAAAAGGAATAATTATCCTGAAAAAGGTTCTTTATCAAGTATAAATTAATTTTAGTTCATTATTCAAGAGATTAAAGAACAAATTTGTCAAGTCGGACACGAGGTAGGGAAATTCGTCTCAATCACCTTTAATTGAGGATTTTTTTGTTTATACATGACTTTTTTTATACGGTGTATAAACACATTTGAATTTTCATTTAATTAAAATGGAATATTTTTCTATGAATCATTTTAATATATGTTAAAAATAGATGTTTCTTTTTGACATACATGGAGACAACACCCTTTCCACCTCCTCGATTATTATTTTATCATTGGCTTCCTTAACAAGACATATTGTTTTTTTAAAAGAAAAATAAATACCATATACTCTTTTATGTATTTTGGTATTGAAAATGGTATTGATAATGAATTGATTATGTCAATATATTTAAATTATATATTGTGATTACAATGTGGAAATGTTATCTTTCCTTTATGTATGTTTTATGTGTTTTGAATATGTTATGATTATTGGGCATTGATTATGTATATAGGTGGTTTTGTTATAAACCTAGGGTGGGTGAGCTCGGGATAGAGGTAAACGTTAATGTTTATCCTAAGATATTCAAGGAATACATTGTGATAGGTATTCCAAACATAATTCCCTATTTAGTTGTGAAGGATACAATGTATGTATGTTATGTATGCCATAAGTTACCTTTATGATTTATGATTTCCATGTGTTATCCATACATCTTATGATCTTTTGTGGTATGTTAAAATTGAAAATTATGATTTTATTGACTTCTATGTATTGATGGAATATTGTTTTATTTCATTGTTTTATAACCCTTACTGAGATTTTTATGCTCATCCTTAGTATTTGAAATATTTTTCATAGGACTTAAAGATGAATATGGTCAAGGACCGAATCAAGGAAAAGTCAAGCTATCTAAAACAAGGAACTAGACATGACTCTTTTTCAATCGTTTTTATTTTATGAAAAAATAGATACTATGTAGAAGTGTCTACCTTGTAAAATTTGCGATGTAATGTAATAGTTATGAATTAATTATCTAAAACTATAAAACTGAAATGATCCTCCATGTGAATTATTAACCTAATTCATGATTACGTAATGGTTAAGGCTGAGCCCTTATATTAATAACCAGAGACTTTTTATTTCCCTTTTCTTTCTTCACCTCCGGCTTCTTAGAATTGTCAAGAAATTTTGTTGTATCAGTAAAAAAAGAAAAACCTTAGCAATATGCTGAGGTTGTTCAAATCTTTCACAAATAGTTTCTAGGGGTCAGAACCTATTTTCAACTATCAAACCAACCTTTTAGGTTTCTTGAAAACCTCCTTCTCAAACTTCTTCTTTTGATAGAATTATCCCCCTAATATATTTCCTTATTTAACCCGTGGAATAGTAGTAATGTTGATGGAAAAAGAAATCACATATTTTCCATATGTCTAAATCCACCCCAATACTAGAAATATCCATAGAATTATTTTTTTCCATTGAAATTTTTGGATTGATCAGTGTTGTGAGTATGTTTCATAACAACCTTTTAACAGAACATTATTGACCATCAACCTTTCTATTTTCAAATGAAACATTATTCTTCAAATCAGATTTATTTCCAGACTTTTCAGAACCATAAGTAAAATAAACTTTTTAATATTCAAAGTTTTTACAAGCATTTTCTGGGTCAGATGTTTTAGAAACCTTTCATTTTTCATATTTGTTATGTTTGGTGACATACATAATTTTCCCAGATTTCTTCTTCATAATAACAATTTCAAATTTCTTTTTATACTTTAATGTTATTTTTATTGATCCTTCTCAGGTTTATCCTAATAATAACTTTAAACAACTTTAAAAATTGAGTTTTTAAAAATCATATCCCCCTTATTATCTTTATAAAGTTTTTATTGGAAAAGTTCTAAATATTCTTATTTTCGAGTCAGATTTAATTTCATATGCTCATTATGATTTTTTATTATTCTCGAGAGATTTATTCAAATCATAAATCCCTTTCATCATCTTGAATTTATCATTAGGAAAATCTTTCTAATTATTTGTTGAAGGGTTTTCATTATTTAGTTTCCAGGTTTCTTTCTCTATACATCGAATCTTTTTCAGACACTATTTCAATTATTATTTAAGATTAAATTATAATTTAGTTTCTTCTTGTTCTTATTCTTGTTCATAACTACTACTTCAAAATTCATCATTATTCTTTATTTAAATAAAAGTGATCTCTCTGGTTTTATCAAAATATTCTTTGGATTCATCTTCACTGTCCTCTTCTTCTTCTTTATATTTAGAAAAAATATAATTTTTTTATATTTGAAGAACATTTCATCTTTCCCTAAGGAAAATTTTTTATCCTTATCACCACATTTCTTATATGACCTTCTTGTAATTATTTATTCTTCATTACTATATTATTATTTATTTATTTAGGTACAATTAGTCACAATGTCCCCAAGAGAACTACATTAAGAACACTTCAAGGGATGTTTTACTCTATATTTACCCATACCTCTTTTCATATTAAAAAAAGATAATATTTCATAAATTTTTATACATACCTCATTTTCAGAGTCAGAGTCAAAAACATTATCTTCCTTAATAACCTTATTAGATTTTCCTTATTTTCATTTATGAAAGAAATTTCTCTATACAATTTTGTTTTTCACTTCATAACTTTTCCCCTTGTCATTTCATAAGTAATGAGATTAAAATGAATATGATACATATATAGAGTTTTTGGATCCCTATCTTCCAATAAGGATACATTTTCCACAGACTTATCAGGAATGTTTCTTAATATTTTTTCAACAAAAGTGTAATCTAACAACTTTTCACCAAGACACCTAGAAGTGCTGAGAATTTCATTCACCGTGGTATAGAATTTCCCAATAGGTTCATACTCACCCATTTTCAAATATTTATAATTTAGCCAATATATTTGTATATTTTTCATATTGAATTTTTTATTTCCTTCATAAATATTTTTCAACTTATCCCAAATACCTTTGGTAGTGGAAACAATTTTCACTCTTAAAAACATAATTTCATAATGTTATGAGATTAATCTATTTTTAGATCTTACATCACTATCAATATTCTTCATCTCAATAGGTGTAAGAGGAAGCATTCCATCAATAGGTGGAAATCCATCTATTATAACTTCATGAAAATCATACCCAAGAGGCATAAGATATAGAAATCATATATCTTTCTAGAAATGATAGTTCATACCATATAAGATTTTAATTTTCTTTCTTTCCACAAAATTCATGTTCTCCATCACAACATCTCTTTCATAAAAATTAGAAAAGAGTAAATGGAGGTAGCCTTCACTCCATTACCAATTGAGATCATCTAAATTTGTTTCAAGTATTACTAAGAGGGGGAGGTGGTGAATTAGTGAATTGTTTTAATTTATGTTTCATTTCTCGAGAAAAAACCGTCTCCTCCTGTTAAAGACTTATTTATTTTTAGAAAACAAATAAAACACATAACCACATGAACACAGGAATTTTTAAGGTTTACTACTCAACAGGAGTAGCTACTCCTTGGTATGGTTCATAAATAATCCAATACCACACAATCTACTAGAAAATAATCCTTTGGTATAGAATAAAATGAGTACGATATTCCCTAACAATCGTGTCATGCTTTGTTAAATATTATAGTGCATGTGATTCAAGTAGAAATAAATGATGTGATATAATTTTTGTGCTTCCAAATCAAGTTTCACAACAATATAAACGTTTAAAACTATTCTTCACATTCTTATGCTGGATTAGGCTAGAACTTCCTAGACTTTGTAATAATAATCAGTCCTTTTACCCAATCTGATTCCCAAGTTCGATTTTCCCAATACAGAAAAATATTTATATCATAATAATGCTGAAATGTTTTTTAACCAATTCTAATATGAGTTTGGAAAATCCTATATTTTTTCCTTGTTATATTCAAAAGTCCGATTAATAAATAAGGAAAATGTAACTTTGACTAAATACAACTAGAAAAAAATCATGACTTATTTTTTCCTCAGTCCAAAAATCTCAATATGATTTTTCCAACCTGATTATCTAGCCCAATATGATAGCTAGCTAAAAAAAATCATTCTCTTCATCGTACTCGATCATTACATCTTTCTTAAAAAATAATAATAAAAAACCTTATTCACTTTCTAGGAATACATATATTTTCCCTGATCTTTAATGAGTAATGAAAGTCATAGAATACAAAAAATACTCTCTTCATGTTTATAGGCACACAATAATGGTTTAAGTGGGATTCTGAAAAGGTTTTCCTACTTCACTAAATTTCCTAAATCATTAATCTTCCAAAAATCTCATATCTTTTTCTAACTTATTAAATTCTCATTAAAATCCAGACATTCCTTTGAATTATTCAACATCTTTTCAAATATTTAAATATCCTTGATTTTCAGATATCTCCTTGACTTATTTAATGTTTCCCAACTCTTCTCAAACTTCTCAAATATTATAATTACTTCAGTTTGGTTCTCACTTATTTAATAATTTTTTTTTTCTGATTATGGTTCTATCTTATGATTTATCTATTATAATTTATCCATTACTATTTATTTTTTTCTATTTATTAATTTTGATTTCTCAAAATAATTTCTCTATACCAAATTATAAAAACATTTTCTTTGGGATTCATGTTTCCATTACACAACACTTTTCATATTTTTCAATCTCCTCAACCAAAATTCACGGATTAACAAAAAACAAGTATAATTCCAATTATGATCTTCCTCGTTATGATAAATGAAAATGTAAAATAATAGAATATTCTTCTTATTTTCTCTTAAACCACTTAGAATACAATTCCAATTTTCTTTTTTTTTCTTCAACTTATTGGTTTTTAATAATTACTTGTACATGAATTTGAAACATTTAATACTAGCTTCAACATCATCTAATTTATAATGGAAATTATTTTAGATTACCATTCCTACAACAACATATTTATTTCCTACTCATCGTGAGTAAAAGTTTCATGAATAAAATTTGCTTGAATAGGATTAGGATCATATCTTATCCCCCATTCCTTCATCAATATAGCATCACAATTTTCAAAACTTAATTATGATTTGTGGGATATAAAAAAAGAAAAATCATCTTTAGATTCATATTGGATCCATGATGAATATGATTATCTTCCTCTTTATGATCAAGTATTTAATTCCAGACCCAAGATGAGTTTGATGATTCTTTCTGCCTGAAAATATATCCCCAATATGATGGACATTGTTAATATTTGTGAGTCCAATTTTTTGATTACAATGGTCAGTCTGATTTTCACCAAAAACAACGTGGAGTGATTTATTTTATTTTTGAACTTCCATGAGAATAAAAGACAATTCTTGAAAATGGTAATCATATCTATCATCATGGACGTAATACTTACAAGGAAACAACATATTTTGGAAATATTTGAAATAAATATGGAATTCCTTATGACTATTTTGACTCTCCCACATGCATCATTGAACCTTCATGGTTAGAGTTCTAATTAGGAATTTATGATCCTAAACTACACGTACTAAAATGGATTAGTAAAGTGGATGTTAGTGGTCATACCTAGGAGGACTACTGGATGGTTCTAAACCAATCAAACAAAACCCTTAAAATGATTCCTCAGTATCAGTCTTTAGGTTTGGGTTTTTCTAAGCTAGTTAATTTAGATTAAATTAAAATAAAAAGAGGATCATGCTATATTTTAGGGTATAGAAAAGGGTGTAATTTTAAATCTAACCTATGATAGACATATGATGTAGGATGAGATGTGGATAAAAGGAAAACAATTGAAATTTTTCTAGACAATTGGATCAACTTAAAAAGGTAAATTATCCTTGGTCCAGAGTAATTAAAAACCTAAGCACATGGAAACTAGATTTTAGGTAGAAAGAATTAATGTATATTTGTCCAACCCTAATCTTCCCTAGCTAGGTCATGTTTATTCAAATTTGACCTCCGATGGTCAGGGATAACAAAAAATAATAAGGCTTATATTCTTTATAAACATGGTTACTAGCCATAGGGTTACCCAGTTTTTATCATTAGTTATTCATTAGGTTAAACACCACTACTCTCAACCACTAACCCTAAGTGGATTAGCTGTTTATGGAGGCGATGATCAAAATAAAGTAAATATTAATCATTTTACGTATAATCATAAAAAATTTAACAAATAGGTAATTTAGGATTAAAATATGAAAAAATAAAGGTTGAATAATTGAATTTAATGTAAAACTAACCAAAAAAATGACTTTGTACAGTGAAAAAATGAATAATGAGAAATCCAAAATCAAAGGAAGTAAGAAACAATACAAAACTCACCATAAATGAAGAAAAAATGGAGAACAACACAAGTATCGATAAATAATAGTGAGAGGGATTTGTAAGCGACATTAAAAATGGAAACAAGACGGAAACTAATGAAGAACGATCATAGAAAAATTAATAACTCAAAGGGATTCAATAAAACAATGAATGGAATGGATGAAATAAATATTATAATGAAAATAAATGAAAAAAATAAATGAAAAATGATTAAAAATAAATTGTAAGAAAATCCTGTGTTGGGGAGCACTCAAAATATTAATAGGTCAAAGAAGTGAACAATTTTTAAGTCATTTACATTGTGTAATTGCCTAAGTGACTTTGGTCCCAACATCATCACATCATGAAGTTTTCTTCACATCGTGTGTTTGAGATCCAGATTTCCCACTAAATAATTGGTTCATTTCTTTAACCAGGAGATCCTTCAAACTTTACAGATCACATTTTCTCTACACATCATTTATGGGATTCAGTTTTTGTAAGTTTGATCTTTTAAATTTCATGTCTTGTAAAGACACATAGTTCAGTTTTTTTTCTAGATTATTCATTCTTTTAATTACAAATTCATAAATATTCTATAAATTATATATCAACCTTTTCAATTTATCTCACAATCAATTTTCTCTCATCAATCAAGGTAAAATGAAACAGGAGTTATGTTTATACTTGAAATACTTGTTTCCAATAATAGGATTTAATTGGTATGATCGTCTCCACTTCGTAAAGTCAAATAAAAAAAATCATGAGGACTTCATCCAAAAGGTTTCAAATGAATCTGAGGTTGAGGAAAGGTGGGTAGAAAGTAAAAATAAATCTCAAAATGAGGGTAGGATATAATGTACAATTGATGATAAACATAATTAGTTCAATGAAGTGACTCCTTCAAGATCAGAATTTTTTCATGTTCGAAATAGCTCAACGTGGATCCATTATTATAACAAGTAAGTATAAAACATTTAACATATTCCTTTATTTTTGTTTTATTTTTATTTTAATTTCAAAAGTTATTTTATGACATATCACATACCCATCCCCTGCCCATATATGATCCATCGTAGGATTTATCAGTTTAGAAATTGTGAATTTTGACCTTCATAATACAGAACCCAAATTTTTTTTCTTTATTTTTTGTTTCTATATATTTTCAAAGGAATAGGGAAATAAAAGAAAATTCCACAACTAATCATGGACCATATCATATCAGTATTGTGAATATTCTAAATTACATATCTTCAATAACAATATCCCACGTCCATCAACAGAAAATCCCCCTACACTTGTTCAATGGATAATCATTCATAATACTAAGAGTAGGGTAAGAAATGATAATTGTCATGAAACAGTACCATACTAACAAAGTTATTAATGGATACTGTGGGATAAATATGAAAAAATGTAAGTTGGATCTCAGGAAAAAATGGATTCACAAATATTTCCTCAATCACATTAAAAAATTTATTTTTTTAACCAGATCATCAATAATATCTTGATTCAAGTTATGATAGGTTTTCATTCCTGTGTTTCTGTCAAGAAATATGCCCAAAAAATAATTTGAAATCACGGGTCCATAATCCTCTCAGGAATAGGAGTATAAAAAAACTAGCAATCCATAAGGGTATAAAATCCAATAATAAGTCAATCAGAATGCATTTCATTTTTTTAGTTTAAATTAAAATAATACACCCCAAAATCATGATAAAAATATGAACAAGTGTAAAACATGGATTTAAAAAATTTGCAACCTACCTTTTTCTTTTATTTAAATGGGTGTAATGAGTTTTTAGTTTTAAAGTTTTCTTTTAATAAAAATATTTTCACAGATAAATGGAAATATGTAATAATCAAAGAGTATTGACAATAAAGATAAAGAAATATTTTTCCTCACTTAAAATTTGATAGTTTCCTCACTATTGTGGAATATATCATGGGTTAGATATCAAATATATAGAATATATAAAATGAAATAGATTCCTGAAATTGAATATAGGGATTTGAGAGCTCCATTTAGTGAATTTCATACCATTGGGAAACTTGGTTGATGATGATTTTTAAAATGGGTTACCATCATAATTTATTAGAATGAAAAAACCTACAAAAGATAAAAAATTAGTCCACATGGTTTAAATAGGATGAATGTTGTGAAATGGTAAGGTTTAAAAAGTAAACAATAAAGAAAATCATCACATATAAATGTAGATAGGTGAGTACAGTGATGTTCAGGAATGACATATGAATAGTAATTATACAAAAAAGAAAAAAAATCCTAAGAATGAAGATAAAATAAAAAAACAATTAAAATATGGGTTGCCTCTCATAAAGTACTAACAATGTCTTCATCTTCCAAACGTATAGACAAAAGGATCAAGTAGTTTCATCCTTCTGGTCAGAAGTCCACTACCTCCAACAAGAATTAGTGGTTGTGTCATCCATCTCATTGGGATACATAGTGTGATTTACCACTTTAGGACTGTACCACTCACGAATATTATGTGTTAGGAATAACATCCTTTCTCATTGTTGTGGGGATATTTTCTATGTACAAACATCTAGTGAGATTTCCTCAAGATGGTTGTTGATGTCAGCCAGATTTTGAGTCATCCAGAGTAGGAGGGAAGATGGTGGAAGGATAGGTGCATCAATGACCATAGATGAGGAAGAAGTGCTAGACAAGGATAAAGTAATACAATAATGAAATTAAATAAATCCAATTAGTATTTTATAAAAAATATTTATCTCATTTATATATATATTGATGACATATTAGTGAGAAATGAATTATAAGTAGTATAAAAAATGTCACCCAAAAATAGTACAAAAATGTGGGAGGGTAGGAGGATTAAACTAGGAAATTAACTCCAATTATTTAAGGTTCTCATAATCTTTGCCCTCCTAAATAGTGTATTTTTTGTTCTAAACATCCCTATTGATATCACAGGTGGAAGAAAAGGATAGTGGATCAATGTATTTGGTTGGTGCCATTATGATGAAAGTAATCATAGTGGATTGTGGAGGTGAGGTGAGATCTTAATGTTGGATATGTGTATGGTATCAGTGTCATTGAAAGTTACCTTAGATAATAGTGGAATGGCTAGGCCCTTTTCCCACCGAGCCTTCTCTACCAAAAATGACTCCTGGTCTATGAGATCTCTGTTCTCTAAGGGTAGGTTTGCTGGGGTGTAGAAGGTAGGATGGATGGATGTAGAAGAAGGGATGGTAGAAGATGGTGGGTGGGAGATGTTAGTGGGTGGTGGTGGGGGAGGTGGAGTGAAAGGCATATCTTAGTGAAGGTAATGACAAGTAGGCGGTATACCCAGCACATGTTCTCTACCATACACTGAATAAATGGTCATAAGTTGGATGAAATGGATGAGGTGGATGTAGGTATATAATTTCTAGTGGTGATGTGGGTAAAAATAAGGGATGGGTAATGGTGGTTAGTAGGATGGAAGAGGTGATTGGAGAGGAGGATATGGTGGAGGTAGTTGTAATGCTGGTAGTAGGGGTATTAGCAGTGGAGGCTGGGTAGATAACATGATGAGTAGCTCCCTCACAAGACTCCTCCAGGGTAGAGTGAGGTGATCCAAGGTTCGATATGAAGGTCATTGTTCCTATTCAACAACAATCCCCAGTAATAGTGTCAAAATTTGACTCATCCACATGCGTCTTTGAATCCATGGAAGTGAGTATCATATTGAAAATTTATATTCCCAAAATACACTTACTATAAGGGTGTAGTAAAGTTGAAGTGTGAGGTCAAACCCATGAAGACTACTGGAAGGTCAAAAACTAATCAAGAAAAACACTTGGAAAGATTCATCACTTTCACTCTTCATGTTTGGTTTTTACTAAATAATGTAGTTTGGATTTAATTCAAATAATAATGTGGTCATGGTAAATTTGAGGGTATTGGAAAAGGTTCAATACTCAATCTAACCTAGTATAGACCTATGATGTATGATTCAAATTGTTTCTATGGAAACCAATTAACCATAGTCCACCCAATTGGACCAACCTAAGACAGAAAAGACTCATTGTTCTAGAGTAATTGATAACCTAGCTATAGGGAGATTGGATTCTAGGAAGATATAATTATGGGCTACTGGTACAACATTTATCTACTCCAACTAGTTCATGGTATTTAAAATTGCACCTCTTATTTTCTGGTATAATGAAAAATAATGAAATTTTAAATTATTATAAACCTAGTTACTATCTATAGTGTTACCTAGTTTCAATATTTAGATATTATGTAGGTTTAAAACACCCATAATCTTGACCCCTAACCTTAAGTAGATTAGTTTCACATGTTCTAGATAATAAAAAGGAAAGAAATATTAATAATTCTATGATTAATCATAAAAAAGTTGAAAAATAGAAAATCCAGGATTAAAAAAATCAAAAATAAATGTTAAAAAATTGAAAGAAAATTAAATATAATTGAAAAACAACTTCAAATGATGAAAAAGTTAAGAATGAGAAATTCAAAATCAAAACATGTAAGAATAAAAATCACAAAATAAATATGCATGAAGAAAATTTTAAGAATGATGAAAACATTGATGAAGAATAGAAAGCTATGTTAGAAATAGATGTGAGAAACAAAAACATGGTTTCAATGGATGAATGATGATTGAATGATGATTAAAAACTAAAATGGATTAAATAGAATAATTAAAATAATGAATGAAATCTATTTTAGAATGAAAATTAATGACAAAAGAAAGAAAAATGAGAGAAAAGGAAATAGTGTGAAGCTCTTGTGCATGGAAGAGCGCTCATAATATTAATAGACAATAGAAGTAAATGATGTGTAAGTAATGATCATGATGTACTGGAATATGTGACTTTGGTTAAAAAAGTTTCACATCATGTAATTTTTTACACACTATGTATTTGATATCCACATTTCCAATTGAAGAATCAGTTTGTATCTTTGACTGTGTGATCCTTATAACTTTTCACATCATGTTTTGGATTCACTTTTTGTAGGATTCTAATTATTGAAATATTCATGTAATGTAATGATGTTATGTGACACATGCTATCTTCACGTAATGTAGGTGATTTAAAGGTTGGTTTGTGGCTTTTGAGGTATGCAGTGAATTAGGTATACACATTGTGTATGTGATATATAGTATGTAAAGACAATTTTTTCACTTTTCCAACATTTATTCCTTTAAATAAAAGGTTCTCAATTCTTTAAAAAACCAACCAAAATCTAGTGAATTATCAAATAAAACACTAATAATCTCCTATTAAATGTATCCAAAATATATTTATAAATACAACTTGTCAGTATTGTAGCTGACTATCTTATAATAGCATCCATTGAAATCTATTGAAGGGTATCTTAAAATAAATTTGCTTGATCAATGGGATAAGAAGACTGGGGGTCATTATATATTCATTTGTGAGGAAATTCTAAGCACTTATCCAACTTATTTTAATAAAACATGAGGTCCATCCCATCTATCAATGACCTAATGAAATATCCTGATCCCAAATCACAAACATGAAATTCAGATGATAATCATAAAAAATCATGGATATAATTATAACTTATTTAATAATAACCAAACAAACCACACTTTTTCTTAATTTTTTTTCAATATAATAACTTACATGAATTCAACAAAGAAGTTTCTTTTTCCTTCTTTGAAATTACTATCCAGGATGAAAGAAAAATATTTCATGGCTAAAAAAACAAACATAACAAATATTTTGATTTATTTCAAGTAAACACATCATCTATAGAACCATAAGAGTGATTCATATTCACCATTACAACATTTATTTAGGTATTTATGGAGAAAGGTAAAAGGATTATGTTCAAGAGAGAAAGGAAGAATATGTTTGATGTGGCACACGTGATAGAGGATTCAATTTGGACTATTAATAGGAATTATTTATCATGTAGGGAATAAAGATAATTTAAAATATAAGAAAATTTTCATTTGACTAAAATATATATTTTAATAGTTAATTAAGTTAAATTAGCAATGATATAAAAATATTAATTGAAAAGCATTAATGGTAGCATACAATGACACCGACCACCAGAATTATCCAATGGAGTGATCTAGTGGTAGTGAGCATAAGTACCACATAATGGTATCATCAATAGAATTTATCAATGTTATTGACAAGAGGTAGTATTCAAATGGTAGTAACCAGATTGTAGTAACAAATGGTATTCTGTAATTTTAGAATTCAATAGTAGAATATACACCATTAGTAAAATAATGGTTGCACAGAGCTTAGGATTAACACTAAAAAACTTCAATAGGATTTTGGAAATAAAATACTAATATTAATTAATAATTCAAATATCATTTATGACACAACTTATTCACTAAATACTGAAAGGTTTTTTAAACATTTTAGCAAGATGATGTTAAATTATAATGAATTTAAGAGTTATATAACCTTTTTAAAAATGGTATCTTAAAACTTGTTATCTTATATCAATATTATATTTTCTAGAGTGGGAAATAAGATTCATAGAAATGATAATGTCACTTCAAATGTCAAATTTTATAGGCATATTTCTAAAATTATATCCATACATTAGTAATGTGGGTTTTATCTATATATTTGGTGCATAAAAAATACCTATTTCTATGTACTGAATTTCAATAGTAGATAATGGAACATAATAATTCTTTTTTATTACACCATGATAATATATAATTTCCCAAAATGTGACATGTTCCCGGGGTGTTTTTTTCTATATAACTTTAATGTATTAAAATATACATCTAAATAACATAAAAATTTAAAGATTTTTACTCTAGAGTAAAGTAATAAAAAGGTAGTTATATTTTTATGTTATTTAAAAAACCATTTTAACAACATTAAAAAAATGATATTTCCATGTATTTTCATGAAAAAATGTACACATACACACGCTCAACATAATATCAGGTCGACTAGATATTAAGTAAAATCAAATCCCTATCACACATCTATAAATGGTTTATTCAATTGGTTTCCCAGTTTTGTTAAGACTGAATTTATAGGTGGTACTCATTAGAGCATAATTTCCTTTTAATCTTTCCAAGAAAAAAATTCAACAAATTCTTTTTTGAATTTACTTTGATTCAAAATGATTCCATCCATATTTTGAAAAATATAAAACCATGGAATAATATTAACACACCCCTTAAACACATTTCGAATTCATTTTTCATATTTTTTATAAATTATATATAGAACATGTTTTTGTATGATCCAAAAATAATATCATTGATATATATTTAGATTTACAAAACTACTTTGGAAATACTTTTTATAAATAAGGTTGGATCAAGTATCCCTTCTGAAAAACCTTTAAAAATCATGAAAGAGACGAGCCTATCATACCAAGATATATGATCTTGTTTTAAACCATAAATTTCTATTAGTAATTTGAAAACATTATTTAGAAAATGATGATATTGAAATCTTGGGGGATCTTTATCAAAACAATCTTGGAAAATATATTCATTATAAAAAACACTTTTGATATTCATTTGATAGAATTTAAAATTCAAATGTGTTTTATAATAAAGTACTGTTATATTAATATCATGTCTAGATACTAGAAAAAAGGATTATTCATAGTCAATACCTTCTTTTTATCTATATCTATATGGAAATTATCTACCCATATTTCTAACTATTTTTCCATACACATCATAATTTTTCTAAAATACTAATTTTGTGGTAATGGTAAATTAGTATTTTGTGTTCTCTACTTGTTCCCAAAAATATATTAATTCACTTAGAGCCAACTCTACTTGTAAATACATTTCTTAAAATAAATCATTGATAGTTTGACTGATGTTTTTAGGTTCAATATCTGATTATAAGTCTTTAGGTTTAACCTATTTTCAAAGAGAAGCACAAGGCCATGAACCTCTCTCTATATCTCTTACAATATCAAATAAAGGATGATTTCTATGTGTTCTAATGGAACCAAGGATAGATATAGTTAGTATTTAATTTTCTTCTTCAGATTACTCTATAAACAATTTTTCAGCATTAGGTGATTTTCCTTTAGTATTTTCTTAGAACCATCATAAGGTTTGGTCGAGGTATTGATATCCAAGTTAGAAAAATCAACTTTAATGTTTACTAAAGTATTTTAGGCTCATTTGGATATGTTTTATAAATGTTTAAATTTATATATTACTCCAAAATTTTAGTTATTTTATTAAACACCGTATATAATATACTAAAGGTTGGATATCCAAGTAAAATTACATTGTGAAATTGGGATGTAAATTTATATATATACTATTTTGTGTTAAAAAAAAGATATTTCAACCGCAAAATTTAAAGTAATTATGCTTTGGTTTTCTTACATTCCATAACCCATATGGGGAATTCCTTAAATGTTTCATAGTATGAATCCTATTGATAATATAGAAGAATATGTTAAGAGACACTTCCAAAAAATATTTAGGTATGTCATATTAATTGCTATTTTTCTAGGAAATCCCTAAATGAGTGATATTCATTATTTCAACTAGAAAATTTTTATTGGGTGTCCTAGAAAAGAGAATTTGTGATTATAACTATATTGTGAGAATAAAGTCTCAAAATCATGATTTTAAAACTCATGGATATGATTACTTCTTGTGGGATTAATAGTGAGTCCCCTAAGGTTTTATATATTTTTTCATATTTATTAAAATGAGAATAAGATTCAATTATGTGAACTAAAAAGAAAACACTTGTAAATCAAGAAAGTTCATATATAATAACACTACAAAAATTCTTTCGAACTAGCATATAAACTCTATAAATTGTTAAAAAATAAATGTTATCAAACTCTATGTGTTGAGAAGTTGAGGCTTCTTTATTTGGTAAGAAATAAATCATATGTTGTTTCCCTTTTTTGAAAGGCGTAACATACAATTTTTTTTGGGAAATCTATTTTAGGAATATTCTTAGAAAAACCATTCATAGTAATAATTATAAGAGAGTGATGGTTAAATTGGCCTAGTATCCCATGCTATATCCAAGATTCTTTATGAAAGGAACTTAAATAACATTTTTTTTTTAGATAACAATGAATCAAAATTAACTATATAAACATTATCATTATGTAAAATAGTAAAAACTAAAGAATGATTATAATAATTTATTTTCACGAGTTATTTTTGAAGAATAAATTATAACCACGATCACATAATTGTGTAATTATATAAAAAGTATACTAGAAACCATAAAAAATAAGTCTTTTGAAATTAAATTAAAATTAAAATTATCTATTTAACCATGAATAATTATTTTTCCTTTGTCATTTTTACCAAAAACGACTTGTACATCATCGCCCTTTATATGTATCTTAATTCTTGATTAGTATCAAGTCATGTGTTTGGAACATCCAATAACTTGGTATTATAATTTCTTGCTAGTAATATTCAGGTATGTTTCTTTTAACAAGTTTAAACAAGTAATTATTTTGGTTCCAACACTTTCTATGGTCTAAAGAAGTTAGCGACAAGATATTTTGGAATATAAAGTTGTCAAAGTGTTTTATCATAATAATAATTAATATTTTTAGAAACAAACACTTTATTAAGTCCATACAAATATGAACTTTTTACCGAACTAGAAAATTTTGAGCAAGGAATAAAGTTATTTTTAAAAATAATCTATTGACTTGGATGGTACACATTCCCTATTGTGTAAATTGGTTTGATTATCTTATCAACTTGATCTCAGTTAAATACTGATAATAATGATGTAAAAAACATGTCTTTAATACTAGATGTTAGTTATAGAGGAGTACTTGGGGGAGGGGGAGGTGAATTGAATATCGATTAATATTTTTTGTTTAAAAACTATTTAACACATATTCAACCAAATTGTGAAAATATACAAGTTAAATAAAATAATATAAGTAAATAATTTGATATTTTCAAAAAGTTTCTCAATGGATTGATCAGAACATAGTTAAAACAAAATATTAAAACAACTGTCCCTTTGAAACAAATCCAATGGTATAGAACAGAATGTATAAAACACTAATTAAATCTAAATATAAAATAATTGCTTTGATAATGTATTTTTAAAAATAAAACATGTTTTTTTAAAAAAGTATGAAAAAAATAATACATAGTAGAAACAAATACAAGATGTTAATTCTTAAAATTAAACTTAATCTTATCCACTTGGAAGTAAACCAGTTCTAAGAACATCTATTAAATAATAAACTGATCGAAAACCTAAATCCATTTATATTTACAGCAGCACATAGGTTTTCTAGACTACAAAGAACCACATATACAATTATTTATGATTTAAAATGTAAAATCAAGAGTGAATAGTGTATCTTATTACTCTCCGACATTTAGTTAGAGTTTGTGCTCAGGAAATAAACACGTATATTAAGAAAAACTAAAGAGTAAATAAAAATGAGAATAATTGAAAAAGAAATTGTATGAGTGGTTTGGTGGTTCTCTTTCTCTAATAATCCTGAGAATATCAACAATGATATTCTTTCCCCTTTCATATTGTCTTTAAATCTATACACATCAAAAATAAATCATAATATTTCTATTTTTTTATGAAAAATAGTGTGTTAAGATTCACATAAAATAATCTATTGTATTAAAAATAATCAGTTAATCTCATAAAACTAATTAGTTATTAAATCATGTATCCTATGTGCCTGAGTGGTTCCTCAAATTTATTTATTTTCAAAACTACATATTATTACTTTTATTATAATAAAAAATTATTATAAATCCTTGTATTGGTATAAAATCGTAAAACTTTGATTTTTTCATCATTTTACTTGAGTATCCATTTTAAGAAAAATAATTATTAAATCCTATTACTTATAAATTATATGAAATTCATTAAATTACAAAAATTACCCATTAGAATAATTAATTTGAATTTAATTCTAGATAGGTGAAGAAGCATAAATTCAATTGGAGGTAACTGTTTCATTTGGTGGTAACATATATCTACAATCAATATAAAATTTATACTATCTATAGGATGAATATATTTTCAATAGTAGAACTATCCTACTAGTATCATACTTCAAAAAAAAAGAAGCACACTAAGCCTAGTGGTAGTGATATTTTTTCATATCATAGAAAATTCCAATCATCGATAGAAAAATATAGCTAGTAGTAGAATTCTCCAACTAGAGGTAGAAAGTTCTATAATAGTAGAAAAAAGAGTTTTCTTGATGGTAGAAAGATCCTCTGAATGGTGGAATAAGTACAATAATGGTAGAACTGATCTAGTTTTAGAAAGCTATAATTGATGGTAGTACATGTATACTGGTGGTAGCATGTCACACTTTGATAAATTTTTTGCAAAATTCAGAATTGTTATGAATTAATCATTCAAAAAATAAATAGTCATTAATAAAGGAAACATGATTTGTGAGTACTAATATAAGAAATTTCTAGATAGAACCAATATAATAAAAAGGTTATAAATAGTTTTTATTGTGTTAATCCATTATAATATTTGTGTTTATAATTTTTTTATGAAATATGAATATTTGTTATGATAAATTATATGATAAATTGATGCTAAAATTGTTTTATGCTATGCATTATATGCTAGGCATGAAAACAAGGGATTTAGTCTTTATCTACCTTAATCTAGGTTTATAATTGAAGTTATGAACATTAATATCGTTTCTAAATGTAGTTTATTAATATTCAGTTATAATGTTATCATGGATTGGATTTTCCCTTGAATAAAATATCTAAAAGTAAAGGTACTTTGTGTCAACCTTCCCACTTCTAGTAATGTGGGGATTGGATATATGTAGCTTTTGAATTACTCATGTGGAGATTTTAAATCTCATATAATTTGAAATATTTATACGAGGACTACATATATGTTATATATGAGATGCATTTGGTTATGTATGAATATTTTTGGATTCTATTTTTGGGCGAGAAAGAAAAAATTGTGGTTCATTTAAAGTGTTACACAATAATGTGGCGAGGATAAATTAATTTGGGGGATGGAATAAGGATTCCAAACTAAATCATTGAAATCGTAAATACATAAAGGAATAAAACATGAGAAGATAAAGATGGTATATGATGCAATATTTATGAATTTAATATGAATTTTTGGTATTTTATGTTATCGATACTTTTAAAAAGAAAACCCCTCAAATACTATGTGTAAGATTCCTAATAAAGAATCAATTTATAAGACTTCATTCATTAAATATATGTGACCCTAATGGTTTAGTTTTCAAGAATTATACTGTGTATGTCATGTAAGTGATAAGGAGACCCTAACAGTTAGGTGAATTATTATTGGAATTTTGTTTCGGATATACTTAGTACAAAACCCCTAATATTTAGGTTACTAGAGGAATATATTTTAGAGAATACATATCCTGGATAAGGATAAATAGATATCTACTAAGCAATCCAAAAATCAAATATGATATATATGATAATTATTGTCTAAAATATATAATAATTACCAAATCACATGATTTACCAGTGTAAGTCATAATGAAATATGAATATTAAATCCCTAAATGTATATATTGCATAGGGTTTATCATTTTTAGTGGGAGTAATTTCCTTGAACGTTCTTTAAAAAAAATATATAAAACATTATTCTCTCGATCAGATAAGTATTTGTGTCAGATAATGGCTTACATCATGATAATCTTTGTGAGATCCCTTATTGGTATTATCTACAAAACAATTCTAATTTGGTGTATAAGGTTGAAATGTTTTATCCAAGTGAAGAATTATGAGAATAATAATAGTGATGGTTTAGTAGTTAATTCCACAAAATAAGATGATAATGACTATAAGATGAACCTAAAAATAGAATAAATTTTATTTTATGTATATATCATATATAATCAAACAAAGATCTAATATATGAACATTTTTTTTGTCATTTTAATACGATTAGGAATTTTATTTTGTTTAATAAAATGAAATTTAGAAAATGCGACACTCATGTTTTTAATAACTATAATATTGTTATTATATGGAAAACTGAGGATAAATTTGGTTACAAATAATATTTTTAAATATAAATTAATTATATTCATCATAAAAATTTATTTTTTTATTTTTTTAAATATATTTTTATATTAAATTATTACAAAATATTGACACAATAATTAATAAATTAAGGGAAAAATAAAATAAAGAATATTAAAAAAACTAAAAGTTGTATAATTTGAAATAATTAATGTGAAAATAAAATTTTAGAGACAAAATTAAAATTTTAGGGATTTATTAAAATATTTTATTTGAATTTAATTATTTGTATTCATGTAAGAAAATTAAAAGTAAATGAATAGTTCTTAAATAGGCATTATTTATATTTTATGAAAACAATATTTTATTAAATGATATAATTTTAAAAAATACTATATTATTCTATGTAATTAATATATAGTTTAAAAAATTAAACATATTCAATTTTTTGGTATTTTCTCCATTTATAGTATCTATCTTGACCCTCAAAGTGTAAAAGACATTCTTGTCAAGGTAACTGTGAAAAATGTTAATTGGGGGGGGGGGGGGTAAATCGAAAAGATATGGGTAAAAATGTTGTCTAAAGTTATATAAAAATTATTTTATTAGTATATTTAGAATCATACTCGTCATAGATTCAAATATTTTAAATTTTGAGACTTTTGGAGTTCAAAATTAATTTATAATAAATTAATATTTTTTTAATTCCAAGATTAGCCCTCCCCTCTCTTATACAATGCACAGCTTATACATATTTATTCAACCTTAAAACCCCATTTTTATTCAAATATATACCAAAATAACATAATATACTAACACTCCAAATTATAGAGGAATTTTTTTGGGAAAAATAAAAATATTAGAGGTCTTAAGGTGTTAAGAAAATGAGATTTTAGAAAAAAGAAGTATTGTTTTTACCACATATTTTAGTTTAATTTGTTTTTCCAACTCTTTAAGATATTATTAGACAATAATAAAATAATATAACCAGTATCCTCATTGTACTAAAATGTTATTATGTTAATTTCATAACCTATATCCATATGTGATTCTATATTATGAGAAATAAAACCATTGTTCATGTGCACGATATAATATTGGAACACAAACCGATGTAATTCTTTCTTTAAAACCATGTATCAAAGATGGATTATAATGATGCAATTAATGTTTATTTATGATATTAATGAAATTATTATCTTTATTAAAAGATAATATATCATATTCCTTATTTCCTTTTCATTCAATAAAAAATTATAATTTCGTTTACGCATACGTGTTGAATACCACCTCCACAAAATGATGTGATTTATTTTTATCACCACATCATATGGATGATATATATTTTAATATTTAAATGGGTAATGAGATATTTATGATATTATTACCATTCTATAATGATAAAATACTACTCACCATTTTTATTAATGATCTTTAAAAAATGGATATGCTACTCATGTGTACGGATGACCTAATATCTCTATGATTGTCACATAGTTGATTTTTCATAATCATATTTAATGGTTGGATTTAAAAGTTTTATTTATGTATAGAAATTATTAATATTTTGTTATTATTATTATTTATATGATGAAATAATTTCTTCTTTGACCATATTCAACCTATCAAATTTATTTTGGACTTATAAACTGAATATCATCAAAACATCCGATGTGAACATAAATTATTAATTAATTTTTATAAAATGGTAATAAGTGAGATAAAAGGAGTAATAAACTTGAAAAAAATTATAATTAAATTAAATAATTAACATAAATTTATTATTAATAAATATAAATAATGTGCATGATTATTCAGACTCAATGTAAGGGACCTTTTTTTAAATCTTCTTTTAAAGTTCCCTTTAAAAATACTTTTCATACATGTACTTATTTTTTTAAATTTTTTATGGATATATTTATTTTTACATAAAATAATTAAAAAGGAAATTTTATATTTCTTTTGAATTTCTTCAATTTTTTTTTGAAAGGAATAGTTTTATGGAATATTTTGACGTTCTTTACAAAAATACCGAAGGAATGTTATATTTTAACATACACATATTCGAAAACTTCTACTACTGCCTTAAATAATATTATTTTTGGATTTCCTTAAATGATCTAATGTTTTCATTAATGAATACCCTATTTAATTATATTTTGATAATTTTTCCCAAATGATTTTATAATTGATTGGATATGTCAATATCTGGAAATGTATTCTTATGGAAGAAAATAATATTTTTATGAATGTAATGTTGGAAATTGAAAGATTTTTTTGGGTTGTGATAATGTTATGATTCTTGTAAATTTTTATAATGGTGATAATTTCTCTTAAAAAAAAGTATGTGTGGTTAAACTGCTAAATAATTATGGGTGGTTCTGTGATAAACCAACGACAGGTGTGTCTGGGATAGCCATCCAATTCATTGGGTGTGGAAGTCAACTATATGGTTATTCCATTTATAAGAGTGATTTTAAGAGTTATTTGGAAATAATTTACCTTGTAAACTACATGTTTTATCAATTTTTTATATGCGTTTTACAAGAATATTGTGATTTATTAAGGCCATATAATGATCTTATGTTTAAAAGAAAGAACATTCTACCTTTTAAGGGTGAAAATTATAACTTTATAAAAAAGATATAATGGGTTTATCATTATTTCAATGAAAAAATTATGAGTTTTATAATTTTTTCCATTAAGATATATTCTAAATGTTTTAGTAAAAAAATCATGCAGAGATGGTGATTTCTTGGGTTTGTATTTTCTTGAGCTTAATATATATTTTCCAAAATGAAAATTTTTATAAGCATTCATGGACTAATGAATTATTCCATTCTTTTTAGGCCCCTTATTGAGTTTTTTGAGCTCATCCCACATTTTATTATATTTTTCATTGGGTTTAAGGATGTGTAAGGGAAAAGAAGAAGTAAAGTAGGAAATAATGAAGCTTTTTCATGGAAACAAAAGGTGTTTCAATTTAAATTATTTATATTATGGAAGAAATTGATACTAATTAAAAGTGTCCACTTTGTAATATATGGGGATATTATGTAAGAGTTATGACCTAACATTCTAAAACTCTAAACCAAAAATATTATTCTGAATTTAAGAATGTGAATTATAGTTTAAAGTTACTAGAAGATGTAATGTTTATGTCTGGGTCCATAAAATTATTATAAGTGAAAGTTTTAAATAAAATTATAGGTTAATATGATATTAATAGAATTCTCTTATATTATTTAAATTTATGGTCAAGTTGAAATGATATAGAATTTTAATATTACCTTATAACTTCTTATAAACTATGTTTGTTTAGAATATTTTCCACATAAGGGATAGGTAAGCTGAAGCAGGATGACATAGAGGGAATTATATCCCTCTAAATCAGAAATCTGGAATGGTTGGAATTGGAATAGAACAATTGTTTACAATAATGGGTTAGTTGATATAAGATATAAATGGCGGTGGTATCCATGTAAGGTAACAACCAGATCTTTTATATAAGAACTTGTAAATATTGGGATATTTTCTTATAAAATAACCTCCAACATTCAATAGATATTATAATCATGCGGTAAATGATATATGGACTTGAGATTTAGAGAATAAAGTCTATGTAATGGGTTATTTTGAGCAACAAAATATAAGTATTTCTATTTAAAATTTTCAGGGTGAATCTGATCAGTGGTGGAATATGGTTAATAATATTAAATAAAGTAGAGAGATTTATATCTTTCAATGGGATGGCTTTAAGAATATTTTATTTGTGAAATATTTTCCCAAGGAAATTTCACTTAGGATGAAATATAAATTATTCTAATCGAGACAAAATTAGAAATATTTAGTGGTTTCATATAAAGAAAACTCCCCCCATTTTTTATGGAACGTACCAAATTTTATATGGAATCATGGTAGTGAAATTAGTTATTTTTACTCAGGATTGAATCCAAGGTATCAAATTTAATTGGATTATTATTATTTTGAAAATATGAGAAACCTTTCAAGGCGATGATATGGTAGAAATGACGTTTGTTGATGATTATGTTTTTCATAAAAATATATAAAAGAAGAGGTTTAGTTGGTAGAAAACGACAAAATATCCATTAAATAAATATAACTATTATAAAATCAATTTAATTTTTTTTGAAATGTGTTCTGAAAATCACCCTAGGTAATGTATTATAAAATACAGAAAATTATTATTATGTGGAAAGATTGGGCATATGGATCATGAATGAAAAAAATATGGAAACAAAAATAATGAAAAGTAAATGGTAAGAATATTTAATTTTAATAAGTTTGTTCATTATGATAACATGTGCCTAATGTTAGTATCTCTAGATAGAAAGTGTCAATATTGAAAGAAATATTAAGTTTAAAAATATTTTTATACTACTATAGTTGATGTTGGGATGTTAATTTAAATGGTAACAAGTTTGGTACTTGTTTATTTGAATTATGAAAATACCCTATGTGATTGTGGATCTTTATATTATTTCATTTCTGAGAAATTTTCAAGAAAATTTGGAATATGAAGACATAAAAGTTTGATTTAAATTTTTGTTGAAAAATATGGGTGGAAATATAAAATAAAACAAGATTTAGTAGAATATTTCTATTGTTATATATGGTATGGTATTTAATTAAAATATTATTTAACTTTCCAAGGAATTGTTTTATCTTATTTTGGTTATGTATTTGATTTTAGTTTATCATGATAAGATAAATAAAATATCCAAGAATTTTTTTTTCAATGATTTCTTATATCTGATAACATATCATCAGGTTGATAAATTGACTATAAATGGAAGTGTAATTTACATATTAAATATTATTGAAATGAAATAAACTATTTAAATTAGTGATGTCCTAGTAGTGAATGAATATATAGATTTTTTCTTAATGATTTACCATGTAATATTACTTTTCGATAGGTTGAGATTATAATTGAATTAGTAAATGATGCTAATACTATTTGAAAAACCCCTTATCAAATAGATCAAGTAGAACTTTTTAAATTAGAAAATTAATTACCTGAGATTCTAGATAATGGTTTCATTCATCCTAGCACTACATCATATAGTGATCCGGTATTGTTTATTAAAAAGAAAGATGGTTCAATGATACTTTCCATTGATTTTAGAGCCTTGAATAATATCACTGTTAAGAACAAGTATCCTTGGCCTCATATCAATTATTTTTTTACATATCTTAAGGTATTTTAGTACTTTTTGATGATTGATCTTATGTTGGCATACCTTTAGTTGAAGGTTATGGTGGAAGATATTATGAATACTGTGTTTTAGACTAGATATGGGAACTATGAGCTTGTAGTTATGTGCTTTGGGTTTTCTAATACACAAAATACAACTATGGATTTATTAAATAAGGGTTTCCATTAGTTCATGGATATGATTTTTTTTGTATATATTGATGATATATTTTTATATTTTATAATTCAAGACTATCATGAAATATACATAAGGATTGTTTTTTAACCATAAAAGAAAATAAACTATATATAAAATTTACTATGGGTGACTTTTGGTTGAAACATATTTTTTTACATTGATGTATTATTTATAAATATTACCTATATATTTACCCTACAAAAATTAAAGTAGTTTTATAATGGAAAACACTAATAAATGTCATGGAGATTCATAGTTTTGTTGGATTAGTGGGTTTGTACTGGAAGTTTTTTGAACAATTTTCTAGGTTTTTGGGACTATTGGATTAGTTAACATCAAAAGGAGTTAAATGAATATCTATTAAAGAATCTGATGATTTATTTTAGGAACTAGAAAGAATATTGGCGAGTGATATGGTTTTAGCTTTTCCCTCTATAAATGAAGAATTTTCATATACAGTGATTCTTCTTTGAAGGGGATTGGTTGGGTCCTGATTCATAATGATTAGGTAGTTGATTATGTTTCACATAACTAAAAACACATAGGTTAAATTATTTTATACAGGATATAGAATTATATGGTGTGGGGTTTTCATTAAAAAATCTTATTCCTCATTTATATGGAGTAAATTTTTAAATTTATACAGGTCAAATTTTTTTAAGTTTAAATTCACTAATAAAATGTTTTACATGAGGCATAGAATATGGATGGAACTAATCAATGATTATTATTAAAAAATTAATTACAATCTTGGGAAATAAAACAATCTATGTAATTCTATGAGTTTAAGAGATAATGATTTATTTACCATGATAAATTTATAATATAACCCTTTGTTTAATGATTTGATGAATATTTTCCTAGAAGTTATGGATACAAGAGATTCATTTTTTTTAAGTTAGAGTAAAATCATTTATGATGGATATAATTATGTAGGATTATAAATAAGTCCATGAGTTTTTGGAAAAGGTATAATTAAATTATATGGGTAAGTTTCCATAATTTAATTTTGAAAAATAAAGTGTTTTGATAATTGGAAAGAGATTATGTGTGCCTTGTGTTTCCCATAAGAAGTGATAATTATTCAGTGAAACTAATTGTACCTAATTGTTTCAAAGGGAAAGAGACAACCAATAAGTGTGTTCAGTTTGGCCCAATAATAAATTGTGAGTTAGGGGGGAGTTAAAATATGATGCACAATAATTTACATCGGGTTACCATTGTTGTTATTAATAAAAAACCCAATTGTTTCCACTTCCAAAACTGGATACAATTTTTTTTTTCCAAAGGTAGGTGGTATATTAGGGTTTTAGACCCAATTTCACTTAGGAACACATATTGGTGAAGTAGATGGGTGGTTGGGATCATTGAACCCTTTCTATGGGAATTTTTTCCTACGATGGGAATCTCTTATTGATATATGATATATTCAAGAATCACTTCCTAATACTGATATGTGGTAGGTTACCCTAAAAAATTATCATATTTTGACAACATTTAATGTGAAGAAGAATAATGGGATCTCATTATTTAATCCACCTATATCACTCCAAGGGTTTTCATATATTTCCAAGTAATTAATAACTTCTTATATACTGAATCAGCATAACCTGGCACTTAGTAATTTTTTGTCATGCGTGGAGGTGATTAATATTATGGGGAGAGGATTAATACACTATGAGGTATCCTATATATCCTTTTAATTATATGAATAAAAATCCGAAATGTTCATTAAACCTAAGCAGTTTAATTTAATTTGAAAATGAAATATATGAGGGCAATTAGGCATCAAATATTTGAGTTTGAGTCTCAAGGTGACATCCAACGTGTCCTGGTTATAACAATATTTAGATTTATATTAGTTTTTTCAAGCCCATGTGACTGGACCCAAGGTAGATTCTATTATATATGATATTTTTATATCATGCCACTCATCGGGTGTTACATACTAATATTTCCTTGGCTGTTAAAGATTAATGATGTGAATGACATAACCATTGTGACTCCCTAATCCCACAAGAGATAATATCTATGTGAGAAATAAGAGATAACAAGTAATAAGTATCACTTCATATAAATGTAGGAATGATGTATTAGGACAACACAAGGGATGTTTAATATGAAGCTTGGGCCTTAATAAGGTGTTTTATATATCCTTGTTACCCTATAAATATGATACATCCTTGTTTAATTGGATTATTAGTCCTCTGATAGAGGAGGTAGAATGATTAGTCCATGGTAATTATTAAGTGTCGATGGTTGAAATGTTGGAGACATGAGGGGAATTATTCTAAAGTGGGTTCCCAATTGAGTTAAAGATTAGGCCATGGGAAGGCGTCCTACATATCCTAGTTATATGGAGAATCAGATTCCTTTTAGTTCAACTGGATGGGGTCTACACACTAATGTTTCCCTTATTTGTGTTATATATCATATTATTTAACTAATTGAGGATTATACACTAAGGTTTCCCTTATCCTGATAGAGAATTTTCATGCGGATGATATGATAGCACCGAATCCTTGAGCACACATTTTCTATGATCAGGTACTGTAGCAGTACTATAGCATACTGTAGTGGCGGTGGCACTATAGAAATGGAAAGCACTGTAGCGGTGGTAGAGCTACTCTAGTGGTGGTAGGGTAATGTGTTGTAATATAGCAGGAGGGTAATATAGCAGTAATATTCACAGAATGGGCATTGGGTCAAACTTTTGGGCCTACAGGCCATGTAATGGGCTAAATTCTCACTGGGCCTTCGGGCTATGTAATCGGTCTCCCTCTAACAAGTTAAAAGAGGTATTTTCTTTGATTTAATAATAAATGAGGCTTCGGACCCAACCTTTAAAAAAAGTCCCATTGGTTGTGGATGTGAGAGTTATGTGTGGGGACTGACCTTTGGATTCTTAATATAGAGCTCAACACTTGGTGATTCATCATACATATCCTGGTTATAGAAGGAATCAAAGTCATCATAGTTCAATTATGGGGCTTACACAGTAACGTTTCCCATTTATCTAAAAAATATAATATTATGCCACTGATCTGGTCTTAAACATTGAGGTTTCCCATCTCTTGAGGGCTTACAAACTGAGGATGGAAAAGGTAAAAAAGTCCTAGGATTCCCAATTTTCCAGACCTTCTTATCTTCCTGACATGCGTTGATTTTCCACTCGACATGCATTGATTGTCTGTTTGAAATGTTAAATGTTATATTCCTAACATATCCAAAGACAATCACATGATCCAATTGACTTGTATGAGAGAAGTATCATGAAATGCATAGAATTTATGATGGTTTTTGCATGATCAAGGATGAATTCTGTGTAGGAAATCTCATGACCTAGAAGGATTATCTCGAAATATATCACATGATGCTGACCGACATTCTTAGAGGATGTCTCATGATCCAGCTGAATTTCCCTAGAATAATTGCTAAAGAGGAATGAAAAATGTGAAGGGAATCATGAGAGGCAGTGTGACATATCTTGGAGGGTGCGGCATGTCCTGGGTGACGTATCTGGGTGTTATCACAAGAGACATTTGACATGTCCTTGGGACGTCACAAGGTCAGGCTAGCTTGTGTGTAGGATGTTAGGTGATCTAGTTAACATTCCCTAGTGTTATATAGATAGTTATATGATATGTAATTCTGTCACCATAAGATCTAGGTGGAATATATTGGAAATTGTTTGGCCTAGATGGTGAGCCTGTCGGGTTTTGCGAAACTTGAGTGGCATGCCTAGGGGGCACTATATGACTTTCTGTAACATGTATAGGGGACTTCACGTGATCCAAATAGTATACCAAAAGGAGCATCTCACGACCTGGGTGACATGTCCCGGTGTAGTTTCATGAACTGAGTGGTTCATGAGAAGTGCATGAGGATCAATATATATTTTTCTTTTCATAAGTCTTCCATCTTTTAGTCTTTGTTTCAGCCTTTTTCTACATATTCCCTAGATTATTTAAGTGTTTTTTTTGTTTTATCTGCCACATGTTCTAGAATATAAATGATATGTCCATCATGTAACTCTCTAGAATTCCTCAATGTGATATATGAGTGATCATGCATAGTTTTTATACATTCTTAATGATTTTTCTAATTTTCCTGAGATCTAACATGAAGGTATACTTTCCCTTTAGTGAGATAAACCACTCCAAGAAATTTTCTTTGATGTCTGGGCACACTATTGAAAGGTTCCAAGAGTTCTTCTATATTTATGTCCTTCTAAAGGTCCTTTTTTTCTTACAAGGGTGGGGATTTTATATGCCTTCCCACCCAAGTTATTTTCCACTTTTCATGGTGTGTATCGTGAGAATACAAGATGGAGTTGTTGGAAAGATTTTCATCATTCTTCTTCACGTGGTTCAGTCGTGGGTCATTCTAGGGGGCGTCACATGATTTTCAATTATTGGAATACCATCTCATAAGATCCCCATTTACGGGATTGTAGCTAATTAATGGGGCCTTTTTTAATCATGTTAACATGATAAGGGACTTTCATATTATCATGTTGACATATCCAAGTGCTTTCATGAGACCAGGTTGCCTATGAATGACCATCGCGTGATCTCCGATGACTTGTCTGGGAAAGTTTACAAGATAAGTATGGATTATCAATAGTTTTTTTGAGACTGTTCTTGTGTGTCACATGAGTTTTATGACCACAAGAGGTGTAACAAATTAGAATTTTATAAATGTAAATTCCCATACTTATAACTATGTCATATTGTATACATCACATAAAATCACATATAAAAAAATACAAACTTTAAAAATGACTAATTAATGAAATTAGTGGTATTTCTAGAAATTAAGGAATCCATACCAATGGAATTGTAAATTGTCCGTTGGAATAGTAATGCGACCCTTTGAAATTATAATCCAGCCAATAGAAAAGTAACATCAAATATTAAAGTATAAATAAAATTTAGGTATCTTAAAAAGTTAAAATATTATATATTCATATCAAGGATGAAGTAAATAATTTTTTAAAATGATAAATTAATTGGTGGAATTTTTGTAGAAAGTAAATTTTCATTTGTAAAAGTTTAATTAATATAAAGATTTAAATGAAAATTTGTTTTCATTAAATTGATTAATAAATTAATTTTCTGTTTTATTATTATTATAAAATATTTTAATGAGACCTTAAATAAATTTTCAAAGATTTATAAAATCAGTTATCATTTTAAAATTGATATTTTTTGAATAAATGATGACTTTGATTAAAAAATAAATTTCTCATATTAATAAAATTATTTTCATAAAATGGAATCCATTTTTAAAATATACACATTTATAAATGGTTTGGTATAATTATTGGTATTTTTCTAAAATAGTTTTTTTAGAGAATAGTGAAATACGGTAATTTATGGTATTTAACATTTTAAGCCAAAAAAAAGATTTTTTGAGTTGTGGTTGATGTATGGATGAGGTAAGAACCCAAAGTTTTTAACTAAAATGTAATATTTACTGTAATTAGTCACTATAATAATCCTTATTTATAGTCTTGATCCAAAATAATAAATAAATGAATAAAATAATAAAAAACACCCATCTCCTAAAACTATAAATACCACCCCTCACCACCTCTTTCCCTCAAACCATATAAGATTTGGAGTACGATAGTATTCTAGCCAATTCATCTCCAATGCCTCTTCCCTATGTTCTAGTCTTGTTGGTCTCACCAAAATACCATTTCCAAATTCCTTATAGAGGTTCTCAAGGAGACATTATTCAAGAGGAGAAATCTTCCACCTTTATCTTTTAAATTATATATTCCTTATACCTCATACATTTCTACACTATCCAAAGTGACATGATAACTACAGTTTCATACATATACTAAAATTTTATTAAGATAATTGGATATCCATCATAAAATCCCTTCTCTTAGTTTTTTAATCTTTTGAATGAAAACATCATCTATGATGTGTCGGTTCACCACCATTGTGGATGACCTTTTTTGTTCTACGTTACCATCTTCATGGTTAGTTTTAAAACCATTATATTTATTAAAAAAATTTTAAAATGTATATTAACAGTTTCATTATGTTCTAGAACTTATATATTTACAAAATCTTAAATAATAAAATAATACTATTTTGTGATAATAAACAATTCACCCAAAACAAAATAATGTTCATCATTAATATTTTTTCTAATTAATTATTATGATATATAAAAAAAATTATATATAGGACCATTTACAATATTTTAGTTTCATAAATATCATAAAATTACATTTATGGAGTTTTTCTTTAATTTTACAAGAACTCCCATAATTAAGATCAAGGTAACCAATCATAAAATCTGGAAATGAACGATCTCAGAATAATGAAATTGAATCCTGTAACTCAGAAAGTCATCATAAATGAACCTAATAAAAATAATAATAAATCAAATATATTATGAATAGGTTCTGAATTAAATTATTAATGAATATAATATGATTATCCACAAAATTAAGGGAAAGTATAGTACACATTCAGACATAAGGTAAATGATTCTCTCAGAACCCGCATTTTTTCATCAGGTTACTCTCTATCACTCTCTTTACCCAAATATATCTTAATTATTCTTATAAAAACCTCCTGAGTTATATATTTATGTTCCAAACGTATTTACCCAGATCAGTTAATCTTTATTTTATAGTGAAATATATGTTTTATATCGTTCCCTTTTCAATACCTCCCAATATGATTGCCCGATTAAAGAGAACATCCCAATTTCTTACCCATTTAAATGTACAATCTATAATATGTATAATTCCATCAATAGTTTCATAAAAATAGACATTTTATCAGGACAAAGTAAAATTTTTCATTTCTGGTTTTATCCAAACAATAATATATTTTCAATCTTTAAAGACCCGTATATTTTCCCTTAAACCGCCCTAAAGTGGGCCATTTATAAAGTTTCTTAAACACTCTTTTTAAATGTGTTTTACTTAATTTGGAAATAATTTATCATTATCCAAGACTATTTTCCCATATTAATTTCCATTTAATATTTAAATCCATTTTTTCATGGACACCATTATGATATTCCCTTTGTTATGCTTTATGACATTATTACGATGACCATTTATTTCCATGGGTAACCCTTATATTTATTCTTTCTATTTTATTTATCATGTGGAATAAATATTTGTAAAAATGTTAAGATGTGTGAACCCATATATAACTTCAATGAATTATGTAATGTTTCAGTCTCGTGATACGTCATTTTGGGACAGAGAGTAAACCTGATTTTTATGGGACTTTGTCCACTATGTGATATAGTCTTGGAGGTTATCCTTGACTCATGTAAATGTAATGTTTTATGTTTCTTAAAAATTACTATTATTCCATGATTACATGACCCCATGATCGACATGTTATGAATCTATATGTTTATTCAAGTTCAATTTATTTTTATGATATCATGTTATTCCTTCTTACCCATGCACGATGATTTATTCCTAGGATTATTCCCTTATTGGGTTTTTAGATTATACCTTTGTTCATGAATTATTTAGGTTATCCTATATATATGTAAGAGCTCAATGTATGTTAGGATCTCATTATGGAGATTAAATAACTTTTTTTATTCTTGTTTCATGATTCCAAATTATGTACCTAATCTTCCAAAGACACTATAATTTATTATCATTGGTTTTTATTTGATGGTAAATTATGATTAAAAGCCTTAAATAACATGTGTAAATAGATAGGGTGTCTATAGTTTTTATCATTGGATGATCTAGTAATTTTTTGGGGATTTGGATTATAAAACATTAGTAAGAACTCCCGAGATAATTCTATCACCATGGATAGCCTATATTAAAACTTAGAGAATCACATGTTAGGATACACTTTTCATTTTAAAATTTATCCTTCTATGTTAAAATTTTCCTTTTGATATTATTAATTAGATAAGTATTGAAGCCCCCCTAATTGAGATTTATTTTTATTAGTTAATAATGGGAAGTAGAACTTGTTCCAACAATCAGTGTCATAGATAATGTGATAATTTCCCAAATGAAATGCCAAATATGATGGGAATAGGTGCTCCAAACATTAGGATAATACTAGAAAAACTATCTCGAGTCTGGAATTATTAATTGAATCATGTGGAACACTCTCCGTATCCTAATAAAGAGAAACTTGATGTTAAATACTTATATGTGACAAATTCCTCCAATATTTATTGATTCATATGATCCCCTTGTCACAAAATAATAAATTATCTCCATAGAGAATATAGTATCTTTCCTATAGTGCTCAGAAGAAGATAAATTCATGATAGCGGTCTGTAGATTTGATGGGGAAGCTGATCAATAGTGGATTATGATAAAAAAAATCCACATAAGAAATTAATTCTGTGGATTGGGATTTATTCAAGAAACAAATTTTCAATAAATATTCTCCCTGAACTCTCTATCGTAATATAAAAAGTGAGTTATATTGGTTAAAGAAAATGGAAGATGAGTCTATTGGGGGCATACGAGGAAAATTTTACAAGGCTTCAATGATAAACATCCAATTTTTTCGTGAACGTCGAAAGCATAGTGGATCTCTTCTTTAGTGAACTAAAGCTGGGTCTATGATGATGATTGGAGATTAGAGATGTAGAAAGCTATGAGAAGATTTTCCTTTGTGTCCTTATGGTTGAAATGAAGACAGGATACTCTCAGGGGTCTCATGGGCCCATAGATAAACAATTAAAAATGGAATTTTATATGGGAGGATCAATAGATAAATCCCATGATGGAAAGAAAACCCAGCATCCCATGTGTCAAAAGTGTGAGAAGAAGCATCCTAAATGCTGCGTTAGGGGAACCCAGAGATGTCTAAAACGTGGATGAGAGGGGAATATTGATAATAATTATCTATGAAATATTAATAATCCCATAAATGTGGAGGAATAAAGAAAGATTCATATCAGTACTCAGGCTATAGTGTAGTACTTCAATTGTAAGGAACAAGGGAATTATTTGATTCATATCTCTAAGAAAAGGGTTATTAGAGGCAATGAACAAAAATAATCTCCAAGGAAACATAGAAGGGAATATTATATTAATACTACTGAAGTTGATCCTGAAAATTATGTGATGAAAAGTATGCTGGTTATTCATTCAAAAATAAAAAACATACTATTTGATTCTGGTTCTATGCATTTTTCTTATCTTTTAATCTTATTAGAACTATTCAAATACCACCTCATAATATGAAGGTTGATTTATCTATGAGAACAATAAATGAGAAAATTATTTCATCAAATGTATATAACTCATCCCTGGTTAATATTTTGTGGAATGAACCTCCAAAAAAATATCATCATATTTACTTTGGTGGAGTTTGCTTCTATTTTAGACAAAAATAGACTATCTTCATATGAAGCCAATATCAACTGTTGGGAAAAGGAGATCATTATTCACATCTCAAAGAATACTACAATTTTTTATAAGTGTAAGGATGAGGATGAATATTCTTCATAATCATCATCACATGTGTGGATATAATTTCCTTATAAATAATAACATCTAGCTCAAATGACAGAGAAAAAGGATAGAATCATGCTCGAAGACATGTTCATTGTGAGGGACTACACAAACGTGTTCCACAAATAATTTACTGGTATTCCTCCTAAACAATAGGTTGAGTTCTCAAATGAAATTATTTATCGATATCTAATTATATCGAAGAAACATTATAGAATGGACAACATTGATTTGGAGGAGCTAAAGAAGTCATTATAAGAGAATCTAGACAAGGGTTTTATACGCCAGAGTGCTTCATCATGGGGTTTTCTAGTATTCATTTTCAAAATTAATGATGGATCAATGAACCTATGAGTTTATTATCACTAGCTCAAAAAAAATCACGATAAAGAACATGTATTTCCAATCACAGATAGATGACTTGTTTAATCAATTATGTGGGGACATGTATTTCACTAAGGTGGACCTTCAGTCAGGATATCACTAATTAAAGGTAAGGAAAGAAGAAATTCACAAGGATTCTTTTTGAATAATGTATGGATACTTTGATTTCATTGTGATTCCATTTGTAACCACAAATTCTCTAACAATTTCCATCTACATAATGTATAGAGTCTTTAGATATTACCTTGAAAAATTTATAGTAGTATTTATCGAAGATATTCTGTCATACTACAAAAGAAAGGAGGATCTTGAAGTGAATTTTAATACTATTCTAAATAAATTGTTAAGGGAGAAAATTCATGAAAATTATAGGACATGTGAGTTCTAGATATAGGAAGTATTGTTCTTGGGTTACGTTATCATCAAAAATGAAATATATATACACCTTATAAGACAAAGGAAAGAAAATAGTGGCCCATGACATCATCTGTAAAGAAGTATATAGTTTCTTTGGTCTAGCTATATATTATTGAAAATTTGTGAATAACTTCTCATAATTTTCAAACCCATTAAACAAGAAGAATTTGAAGGGAGTAAAGTTTTTCTAGATCAGTGAATGTGAATCGCTCTTCCAAGAGTTGAAAAAGAGGTTTATAACTGCACTAATAATCAGACTTCTTAAAAGTCGAGAACTATTTGGGGTATAAAAAAATGATTCAAGTAAGGTATTATGATGTTTAATGTTGAAAAATGTTAAATTTATAGCCTATTACTCAAGAGATTTGAATGTTCTAGAGAAAAACTGTATCACACATGATCAGGAGTTAACAACTGTGATCTTTTCATTAAATATTTGTTGTAATTATCTCTATGGTGAGAAGTGTGAGATATATACTGATCATAAGAGTCAAAAATATATAATCATGTATAATGAGATTAATATTATCTAATGAATATGGGTTGATCTCATCAAGGATTATGACTACTCAATCCTTTAACATCCTAATAAATAAAACAAAGTGGTATATGTTTTAAGTATAAAGGATCCTGCAACATTATCAACGATGAGAAATGAGATTGATCTAATCATCTTAGATTTGAAAAGTATGGACATATGAATCATTATGGAAAGAACTTAATCAATACTTTATCAAATTAATTCTTCATCATCCCTCATGGAGAAAATTAAGGATTATCAAATAAATGATGTGAAAATTCATAATTTTGTGGAAGCTATCAGAAATAGAAAATCCACAGAGTTCAAAATTGATGAGGAAGAAGTCATAATATCTGGGTCATGAATATATGTACCAACTAATCTAGATATAAATAAATATATTTTGAATGGAACACATATCTCAAACTTATCTTTTCACCAGGGATCAAAAATTTGTATCGAGATCTATGAGGGAACAATTGGTGGGACAATATGAAGAAAGAGATCTCTGAATATACATCAAAGCGCCAAGTATGTTAGAGAGTGCATGATGAAAGGAAAAACGTAAAAGGGGATGAGGAAACCATTACACTTACCAACATGGAAATAAGAAAATATCACCATGGACTTTTCACTGGAATTCCAAAGATATTTAGCGGAAAAAATGCTATATGGGTTATTGTGTATTCCCTTAAAAATCTATCACACTTTATCGAAATTCAAGAGGAATTCTCACTCAAAAAACATTCACAAATATACATCAAAGAATTAGTGAGGCTTCATGAGGTACCATTATCGATGGTATTCAATTGAGATTTGATATTTATCTCCACATTGTGGAAAATTCTCTAAATTGATCTCAACATTGAGTTGAAATTTAGGGTAGCCTATAATCCTCAAATTGATGGCCAATATGAGTAGACTATTCGGACATTAGAAGACATGTTGAGAGCCTATTCTATGGATGTTAAAGGAGGATGGGACAAACATTTCCACTGTTTGAGTTCTCATACAACAATAGTTTCCAGTAAATAATCCAAATGGATATATATGAATCCCTTTATGGAAAAATGTATAGAACACTTGAATGTTGGGATGAAGTTAGTGAACGTAAGCTTCTTGGATCTGAAATGGTCGAAGAAATGGTAGAAAAGGTGAAAAGAATTTAGTAGTAGATCAAGGTAGACCAAATTTGATATAAGATTTATGAAGACAATCGTCAATGAGACCTATAGTTTGAGATTGGAGACACAATACTACTTTTCATATCTCCATAGACGAGGATTATGATTTTTGGGAAGAAAGGGATGCTGAGTCCTTGGTATACCAGACCCTTTGAGATTTTTGATCATATTAGAGTTGTGTCCTATCGAATAGTATTTCATCCTACCATGTGGCAAGCACATGATTTATTCCAAATACCCCTCTTTATTAAGTACATACCATATCCCTCACATGTAATGAATTCGGAGTTGGTATAACTAGATAATGAACTATTATAACAAGAGAATCCAATATAGATCTTGAACCGTAGAGATAAAATTTTAATCAAAAAGAATACTAACCTATTCAAAGTAATATGGTGGAAGAATAAGTATAAAGTGAAAATATTGTAAATGGAGTAAGAAATGAAGGAGAAGTACCCTCACTCTTTTTTACCATAGTTTATAAAATGAAATTTCAAGGGAGAAATTTCATGGGGGGGGGGGGTTGTAAAGACTCAAAATTTTATCAATGGAAATTACCTTATAAAAATTATGTAATACGGTCTAAATCACATGAAATTACACACAAAAATTAAAAACTTTATAAATGAATAAGGAATGAAGTAAGAGGTAATTATATATATCAAGGAACCTATACCAACAAAATAGTTTCTTGATCATTGAAATAGTAATGTTAACATTAGGAATAGTAATATAGCCAATAGAGTAGTAACCTGACCAATGAAAGTAAAAATATAATTTAGGTATCTTATAAGTGAAAAGATGATATATTTATATCATGGTATAAAAAACAAAATTTTTTAGAAATGATAAATTAAGAGTTGGTATTTTCAAAAAACGCAAATGTTTATTTAAAATTTTAAAATTATTTTAATGATTTTAAAAAAATTTATTTTCATAAAATATATTAATACATTACTATTTTTGTCTTATTATTTTAAGATAATTTTAGGAGACCTTAATTATTTTTTCAACGTTTCATAATATCAGTTATATTATTAAAATCTGCAATTTTTTAATAAATGATGATTTTAATAAAAAAATTAATTTCTAATTTTTAGAAAATTATTTTCATAAAATTGTGTCCATGTTTTAAAAATAAAAATTGTAAATTTTTGGGGGTTAATTTTCTGTATTTTTCTAAAATAGTTGTTTTTTGGGTAATATTGAAATATGTCAATTTATAATATTTAACAATTTATGCCAAATACCTGAATATTTGAGTCATGTATAATGTATGGATGAGGTAAGAACCTATTAGTTAAAAATAAAATGAAAATATACTTTACTTAGTCATAAGAATCAACACTATTGATAGGCTTGATCCAAAATAGTAAGGAAATAAATAAATTTATCAAATATACCCCTCTCCTCCCACTGTAAATACCACCCCTCACCACCTATTCTCCCAAAACCATATAAGATTTTAGCTTATTAATATTCTTTCCAATTCCTCTCCCAAGACTCTTCCCTATGTACCCGTATTTATGGTCTCACCAATAGACAGTTTCCAAGTACCGTAAGGAGGTTATCAAGGAGACATTATTCAAGAGGTAAAATCCACCTACTTTACCTTATAAATTATTTCTTTCTTCTTCCTCATCCTTTCCTATACTATACCAAGTGAAATGAAAACTATAAAATAATACATATACTATAAATAAATTATTTTAATCATATATCAATCATTAAATCTCTTCTCTTCTCGTTTATATCTTAAAAACAAAAACATCGTCTGTGATGTGTCAATTCACCACCTTCAAGGATGATGATTTTACATTTTTTATTAAAATATTAATGGATCATCATAAAACCATTTTAATGGTTAAAAAAGATTTTAAAATTTCTATTATAACTATATTTTATTCTAAAACTAACAAATTTACATAATACAAAATAATAAAACCAAATAAGTTTGCGACAATATAAAATTTACCAAAATGAACTAACATTAATTGTTAAAATTTTATCTAATGAATCATCCTAATATCAAAATAAAATTATATATTGAAGTATTTAAAATTATTTAGATGCATTAATATAATATAATTTAAATTCTAGAGTTTTGTTTCCATTTGAAAAGAACACCCATAATTAAACTCGCGGGAGCCTATCATAAAATCACGAAACGAACCTTCCAAGAATGATAGAATTTAACTAAATGAAATAGATATAAATAAAAATATTAAAATTATAATAAATGAAATATATTCTGAATAGGTACATAATTAAATTATTAATGAATCTAATTTGATTATCTAGGACATTAAGAGTAAGTGCAGAACACTTTCATACATAATATAAGAGATTCTCTCGGGTCCCCCTTTTTTCCTTCAGGTTATGCTTTCTATCTCTTTACCCCAATGGAATTCTTAATTATTATTTTTCACTCTTCATAAATCATATGTTTATATTACAATAATATGTACCTAGCTTAATTATTATTTCTTTTATGGGGGAATACATGTTTTATAAGGTCCCCTTTTCAATACCCCATTAAGAAAGGACGATTAATGGGAAATTGCCAATTTATTACCCATTTAAAGTATAGTACCTGATCTATTTTAAGCCATAAATATTTTCCTAAAATCACACTTTTTATCATGAAAAAAATATTTGCTAATTTTCAGTTTTATCCAAACAATAAATACTTTTCCTCTTTAAAGACTCTTTTATATTTTCCCTCAAACCACACTAAAGTGGGTCATTTTTAATGATTTTGACACACTATTTTTACACATTTTCACTTCATTTGGAAATAATTTATCATTGTATTTTTATATTTTCACTTAATAATGTATATGTATGATTTAAATTAATTATTTCATGGACACCATTATGACATTACTTTTGTTATTATTTATGACATGATTACGATACCCATTTCATTACATGAGTAATGTTTATGTTTATTCCTTATATCTGATTCTCCATGTAGAACACATATGCATGAAAATGTTATAAGGGGTGTTCCCAGATATTTATCTAATTCATTTAGTAATGTTTTATTCTCATGAAATGTCATGTTGGGACAATGAGTAAAGATGATTCCTTTATAGGACATTTTCCACCATGTGATATAGTCTTGGAATTTAGCCTTTACTAATGTTTATGTAATTATTTGTGGTTTTCCACATTCCTATGATTCCATGATTACATGACCCATGATCTAAATTTTATGATTCTATATTGTTATTCATATTTTATACCTTATTATGTCACCATGTAATTACTTTTAACCCATGTGCTATGATTTATTACCATGTTTATTCCCTTATTGGGATTTTATAGCATCCCATTGTTCATGTATTCCACAAGTTATCCTATATAGAAGTAAGAAATCAAAGGAAGTTATAATATCATTATGGAGATTAAATAAAATAAATTTTTATTTTGGTTTCATTCTTTCTAATTGCGTACCTAATTATGCAAAGTCACTATACTTTACGATCCTTGGTTTGAATATGATGGTTAATTATGATTAAAATCATGAAATAATGTCATTAAATGGATAATGTTACAATAATCGGCTCCCACATTTCCATATTTATTTCATTATTTTATTTTTCAAAGGCTTAGGGATCATGGAATCTTACACGAGAGTTGTCAAAGGTAATAAAGTTTCCTGTCGGTGATGTTTCACTTGACCAAAAAAGATCTTTTAGTGATACACAATCCCTTAATGAAAAAAAGCTTCAACTTATTTTTGAATCTATAAGGGTGAGCATGAGACTGCCTATAAATGTCCAATGGTTTTCAGGTGATGGGGATGACATTCCATAGGGATCTTGTGTGACCAGGCAGGTATGTCATCGGTGCTTCCATGGTGTATCATGGGCTTCCTGGAGTGCGTCACATTATTTTTTTGACCAAAAGTGGACCCCATATTTCCCCTCTTTATTTCATTTGTTTATTTTATAAAGGATGTGGATTTGATGAGGTTGTATGAGTGTTATTAAAGATAATCACTCTACCTATCGATGATACATCATGTGATATTTATGTCCAAAAGAGGCTCCCAAATTTTGGATATTTCCTCTTATTTTTCAAGGATTTTTGGATGTCTTGTTAGGCATGAACTAGTTAAAAATTATCATGATCTGAGGTTACTCATTTGGTAGCCGCTACATGGTTATTAACTACCCAAGGATCCTTCACAATATTAGATACGAAATTCAATGTGGTTTTGTGGGATCTTCCATAGGATATACATTGCATGCAGACATTCTGATGACCATATACTCATCATGTGATTGCATGTCTCCTGAGGATTCATGTGATCCACATGATCATGGCCACCTTCCTATTACTTTTCTTTATGGGGGAATAATATCCATATTTTTGGTATTTCTTCCTTTATGATTTATTAAGATGATCATTTGGAGATCATCAAAAAATTCCACCCCTCAAGAGTGATATCTACAAGGAAAAAAGATCGATTATGAGGAAAGTAAAATCCCGTATGCGGCTTTGGTATTGTCTTTAATTGGTCTCTTGTGAAATTTTTGGTCAGATGGGTGATGTTTGGTATTCCATAGAATTCCCTATAAATAGGAAGAGGAGAGGGATTCATTTACCAATTAAATAACTCTATAGATATGTTGCACACTTCTTTCGTTGAGTAACCTTTTCATAATACCTCCCCACAAGAACCCATCTCGAGACCTCACCACAAAACCATTTTACATGAAATTCTCTGCATGAATTATCTTTCCCAAGAACCCACTCAAAAAAATAAATATACAAATCTTCAGTAATTAATTGAACTTTTTCCATGGGGATATAATCCTCTTTAGGGTTTTTTGGATCTACTTCATTGATCGCAAGATTCTTTGAGTATTATACAGCTCACATGACCATTTTGAGGTCCAATGATCGTGAGTATTCTGAGGGGTCTTGTAGTTGCATGATTCCTTGCCAGTTTATGTGATCCATCAGATCATTATAAGTCAGTAAATTTGTCATTACATTATGAAATTGTTTATTCCCTTCGACGATTCATGTGATGATCCTAATACTATTATTTTATGACTTTTAATAAGATTTTATTTTATCTTTCTGACATATTTCACATAATTTTGTTCATATGGATTTCAAATCTTATAAAGTTTATTTAATGTGGATAATAAAAGGTCTATTAATGGTAGAAAACATAATGATGACCCTAGATATCATGATAATTTTGATAATGATATTCTAGAATGGATTCGTCCATTAGATCTTCAAAACTATCATTTATCACATCAGATTACACTATATATGCTCGGCTTGCTTGAAGATGTTTTCATTACTCCTTAGAACATCAATCAAAAATATTAAAGGATGTCAACTTCAATTGAATATACCTAGGCAAAAATTGTTGAGGATGGAATACTGGTCACAACTTGATCCCAGGAGTTGCTTATATATTGGGAAACACTACCTTGGGTCAGAATGACTATGATTTCTATCACCATACCATCACACAGAGCTACTCAAGCATATTTATCTCTTCTATAAAAAACCCTACTAGTGGATGGAATTTGAAATGGGATATCCATCTTGGTGGATTTTTTTTGATAAACAAGCATATCCATTATGGGTTAATCAATGATTTTTAGAGTTTTCTTACTAGTTACATAATGTCTATATTTATGAATCTATATGAATTTAAAAATTTATTGTCTATCACTTGTCTGATATTACATGAGAATTGGTTTGCTGTTGGTGTCTTGGAACTGAATCATCTCATCTATTCTATGGTGATGTTGGAATCATTATATGGGATATTTACAAACTGGGTGGGATCCCCACTCTCAGAGAGATGTATGATGAGTTCTTTCCAACCATAGATATTTGGGATTAAACTTTTTAGAATCTAGTATTGGAAAGGTACATTCTCATAATTGTGAAGGAAATTATAAGTAATAAGTTGACTATATGCTCTTATATCTCTTTCAAAGACTCAATTAACATTTTACTTCATCACAGTGGGGCTAACCCAACTGCTATACATCCCCATTAGTTCAATTCCATGAAATTCATGATAGTTCCAGCTCGAACTGTGCCATTTTAGAACCTAGGGATCATAATTCACGGGGATATCATTTGAATATTGAGATCTCTATGAGACATAGGCTAGTGGGCTGAATAGGCATGTTTTTGAACATGTGTATTTTCCTAGCTGGGAAAACATGTTTAGGAATTGGTGTTAGTATACAGGTAATGGCATTATGACTAGAGTTGGGGTGATAACTTAATCTGGTGGTGTCAACCCATGAATGCCTTTACAAAATCATGGGCCACATTCAGCAATGTTGAATCCCCTATAGGATAAATAGTCCTTTTCAGTTTTTATTTGGATGGATAGGGGAGAATTTCCATTTCTATGAATATAAAAATGCCATGAGGATCCCTGATGCATTATCTCATCCCATGTTGTTGAGAATATCTTTGGTTGGGGATATGTCACTAAGCTCTAAAGAGGTTACCAGTGTGGTGAGATGATCGGATAGATTCTATTTCACCCCTTATCTTATACTGACTAGTTGAATAACTGATAATGGAAATAGATCTCTCGATGAAAGGTCATACAATATCTCCCTTCAAGATTGGGTTTTTATAGTCAGGATGGACGAGATGATCATCTACAAGCAATATAAACCTTGCCGATTTTGTCATTAATTCTGATTCACCCAATGAGTCTCTACACTTTCTTAAGACGATGTATCAGAATAGAGACTCCCCAGGAGCATCAATCAGTCTTGTATGATGTTGTAATGTGGAAAGATAGATGCTTAGATCATTCTACCATATGTTGATTCTCACATATCTATTACTCGTGATTATACCTAGGTTTCAGTGGAAGCCTACCCAAGTGATGTGATATGTGAAATGGTTCATCATATGGAAAATAAATTTTCCTCACAAACCGCTATGTCCATATAAATGATAAATTTTATTTAGTATTTGGGTGTGACTTCGAGGAAGCTCCTTTAAACTAGCGGTGACCATCCCAATAGTGGGACAAAATATTTTGGGGAAATCAGTCCTCCAAGAAAAGAAATGAGTGATGCCCCTATTTAGGGGAGGATATATGGAGCCTCCTATCCTATTTTTTTACAATATTATTCAGATACTCCTACTTTTAGAATGACAACCCCATCATTCAAAGAATCTTAGAAATGGTGCAAACTGATCTAGAAGTAGATTCATGCCTTGGTTTCTAAGACTCCTTTTGAAACATTTTGTGACCAAGGGGAACATCTTCATTATCTATTTAATGACTTAGGGGGGGAATGTTTTGATTGAACAACATTGTATGAATTCAGGAAACAAATTATTCTAACTCTGTAATATTTGAAAACCAATAATAGGAGATTTCATGATCTTCATGATGAGGCTCCCATTACTGAACATATGAACGTGGAATTAGAGGAACTGGAGTATAGTTTCTAGTTCATATCTAAATTACAAACCCAGATAAATGCATGGACAATGAAAATATAAATATATGAGGAATCCATAGCCCACATGAGGTCTAAAATTTCATATTTATCATCCTCATTAGAAAATTCCCAAAAGAGAGTTGAGGAACTAACTACTTTGGTCGAGACTCTCTATCTTGGGGAAGAAGCAGAAGAGGTGGGATGAGAGGAACTTCAACATTCAATTGTTGATTCTCATAATATCCTTTCCAAATTAGTAAGATCATCTTATTGAATCTAATAATAGTTCAATAATTAAAATGTACTCTATTTTTTAGGAGATTCTTATAGAGACTTCAAAATGTGGTGGTTCCTCCTATTGAATGCAATTAATTAATGGATTTCTTGAACCTTTCATATTACTATATAGTTTTTATTCCATTCATGATGTGAATGAATCTTCACTGGTCCAATATTATATGAATATCCAATGATACTCGTCCCGTGCATGATATCAAGTAATCTGGAAGGTATAGATCTAAATATTTAAATCATAACAGAGTCTTCTGGAGAAGTGATCATGAATTCTGAGCAACATGAGATTCCTTAATGATATATCTTATCCAATAATCTTGACATTACATGATTCAAAGAAGGATAATTTTTTATAATATATTTCATAGAGGGAAGGTTCTCTATCTTTTATCAAATATGATTGGATTGGCAAGCATAAATTTATTTTTTCCAAGGCAATATGGCACGCCTCATAAGATTTTTCATTTTTGCATACTAAATCGCTTTGGTGTTGTAGTTTCAGGATTTTCAGCTTGGATGTTATATCATTGTAGTTTAGGGAATTTAGTTCATACATTATATCACTATATTTTATTGTCTTTTAGCTCAAAAATTCTATCACTGTAGTTTATGGTATTTCATCATAGACCTCCTATCACTATAGTTTAATGTATTTTAGGTCAGACCTTCTATCTTAGTAGTATAGGGACTTTTATCTTAGAACTAATATCACTGTAGTTTAAGGTATTTTATCTCAAAACATTATATTCATTATAGTTTAAAACTTTACTATCCGGACTTGATTGATGATCATGGAATATGGTACATACATTCTAGGAATGACCCAAAACACCATGAGAATTTATGTTCTTCCATGGTGTTTCTAAGGCTTGGGAGGATCATAGATCCTTTCACACAAGAAGGAAATTCCTATTGTTGGTAGGTCAAAGCCCTTATGCATCGGTAGCATTGTCAAAAAAAGGTATATTCTGTATTTTCTATGGGATATAGAAGACTTATTGGGGGAATATTTGTTGAGGGTGAAATAATATGGATGCTTGGTCCACTCAGATAATTAGAGTATGAGTGATATAAGTCCTAAACCAAAATTTTGAGTATTTGAATATGGTATGGGACAAACATTACGAAGATAACCCATAAATCCATAAGGTTATAGGTTCTACCATTGATTTTTGAGGGCTCACATTAAAAGTTCTTTTCTTGCAAGGAGAATATGAATTTAGTCGATAGGTCAAAGAAATTATGCATCAATAGCATGTTCAAGAAAATATAATCACCACTCTTTTTTTTGGGACATGATATATTTGAAAAGAATCAAACCTAATGATGATGAGTTTGGGTACAGAGGGAAGCTATCCAAGAAGGGTCATGAAACCCTAGGGAAGTTCAAGTATTAATTATGAATATATATCCCTATTCCCAATGGTTTAAAATCATTAGTAATGGGCCATAAAAATTTCTAAAATTGAGTTTCACAATCCTTGTTTTATAAAGTTTACAAAAAATGATAATGTAACATTGAGGATTTCAAATCCACTCAGATAGTTTGGTATGGAGACATTAAATCATGGTTTAACGTTCTTGGGTTAGGGGTATGATATGGGGAAATCATATGGGTAATGAACTAAACAACACTGAGGTGATGATTTTTTCCATGTTTACATCAGGGATCATAAGGATAAGAAATCCCTTTTTGATAAGAAATTAATTTGGTTGATGACCATTGATATATATACAGGAGCAATAATAAAACTTGTATAGTAATGAAAAGGGACCCATGAAACTAGGTATCCTATTCCTAGTGCCATGAAAGGTTTATAGTGATCTTAGGTTCTAAAATCATGAAGTGGGATTTGTGGATAGTTTAATATCTAAGAAGTTTTTGACCACCCTAAAAGTAATTCCACCACCTAGTGAGAATATCCTCCTGGAGGGGAGATGTGAAAATCATTACTCTTACATTTTCCAAAAAAAGGGGTTCTAGAGAGAATTGATTTTATTTTTCTAGGGATATAGAGTTGGAACTATGATGTTTATTCCTTATTTATTTTCACCCTATTTTTTTCTTAAAGTCTGGAGATGAATATTTTTGCAAGTGAAGACTTGATTTTTTCTCTAGCCTCCCTTTATAGGGTTTTAACCTAATTTTGTGTGTGTATATTTGACTATTAGTTTAGGGTATTATGATTTGAAAAAATATAGGATGGAGTTTAATACAGTAAAACACTGACCAAAGTGAAATCTATTTATGGTCACGAGGCACATGGACCTAACATGGGGGATGATATAAAAGATCTTAATTAGGATACCCTTGGATAAGAGTACCCCTTCATCACTATGAGCGGAATATGAATATATTGTAAATCATTGATTGTGGTTCTTAGGTCATGAGTAATGATATTTTACAATAATACAGTAAATGGCCCAAAACACACCGAGGTGCTGAGTTCTACCAGGGTGATGTCTAGGATTACAAGTATCAAAAAGCCCTTTTTTCAGTATTATGAATTTTGTTAACGACCATAAGCACATATGAAAGATCCATATGCATAAATTAATTATCAAGAAAAGGGTATCTTTAATCATTGTATATTTTTTCAAGGGATATGAAATGTTTTTGGAAACTTTAGGTGCTCAGGACATGAAGTTTGATTTATGGATTGCGGTGCATAAAAGATGGGCGAGGCACCCCACACTTTGGATGGCCAGGGTATAAATCTTTTGGTCCTTTTAAAAATGATGATGGTGGATTATGGTCTATATAGTTTATTATCCTATTATAGGGAATTAATTTCTTTTGTGTAGTTTAAAATCATGTCATATGGAAAATTTTCTTGTAGTTTAACATCACATGGAAAGGATGTATTTGTTTTACAGTTTCAATGTCATGTAACAAGAAAGTTTTCCTTTCAGTTCAATCATTTTTAGGTAAGGATTTAGGTATCCTTTTTTATAGTTGGGTAAAAGATTAGAGATCTATGTTTCAATATGTTTTTTATGATGATAAATATCAATACTCACATAGTTATTGAACTATAAACTCTCTACACAGGTCTAAACCATACCTAGAGGTGAGAAATTTTTCCATTGATTATTATAATTGAGACCAGGATTGTATATTTGGGAATCACTATATATTTTTTGATGACTAGAATCAATCCACATGTTGTCCTCAAAATATAATACTCTAGTGCAATTATGACTTATATTTATAGAGGGGAAATCTTTATGTTTATTTTTTGTGACTGGACCCGAGGTTGGAGATTCAAGCATCACAATGTATCCTCTGATGTCAGGAATCAAGTCACAGATGGATTTTGAGTGGTGGTGTTGTAGGAGACCAAACACCAACAATAGTGAACTTCTCAGGTGAGTTCTATAGGAATGTGAAACATTATTCCATGCATGGGATAACAACCTTGAAATTTAACGTCAAAGGGTCAGTGTAAAAACTCAGACCCCAGTAGACCCGAGTAGGTGATTATATTATTTCAATGTAATATATATAAGATATAACATCACCAAGGATCAATCGGTTTAGTAGTCTGAAAAAACTAGATGCATACATGGTTCTGTAATTACATTGGTTATTAAACATATAACCTAACCAATGAAAATAAACTACTTCCTTAACACTTATTTAATGATTTCATCTTCATAACCTGGGGAAGGAAAAAAAATAAAAGGGTGAGTTCAAATGCTCAGTATGGGTTATATATAGTATAAGAATGAATTGATAATAAATAAAACATAATAAATAAATCATAATCAATATAACTAGGTAAATATCTGAAAAATACTTCTCATTTAATCTAGAAATTAAGAATGCAAATGCATCTATAAATTTTTTTGACAAGGAAAATATCATGGTTAGTAATAACTAAATTATAAATAAATTAAAATTCTTAATTATTAGATTTCATATATCTATATCATGAAATACTATTATCAAGACCTTTTAGATGTCAGTTTATGTCTGTGGGTAGAAAGTTGTCTTATTCTTCTTGGAAATAAAGGTGAAGGATTTGTCAGTAAGTATTTTTTCCCACAAGACTTGTCAATACATTAAGGGGATATATATTGGGGATCCAAACATTTCAATCCAAGAAAATTAATTCTTCATACATATATGTGATTGAAAACCAATAATCCTTGTCAACATATTTATATCGAGTAGAGGATATATATTTTTCAAGATTTCCCTAGTTAGAATAACATTCAATGTAATCATCGTCTGTAAAATACTATACAACTTAGAAATTAATCATATCCATGATAAATGAAATAGGGATATTTATTGAAATATTCCATGATTTATGATCATAAATAAAATGGATAGTACCCAAAGTAAATAAGTTATGATCATGAAATATGTCCCATGAAAATTAAGGTGAAACAAAAAAAACATTAACACTTTGTAATCAATCGAATTGTACGCACCATAAAATCAATAATCATAAAATGAAAAATTTAATACCATCATGATAAATAGATTAATTATTTTATATATTAAATTCAAATATACATACACCACATACAAAATATAAGTGGTGAAGAAGGCATATATCACAGAAATAAAAGTCAGTCGGGAAACTCGTTACCTTATGTCCCAAAGAATTATACAATTATACTTAATGTCCTATATAATAAAATTATATTAATTAATTACTTAATTCATAACCAATTCAACATATATTTTATTTATTATAATTTTTTTAAGTTCATTTATAGCCTTTTTGATGAGTTATAATGTACAATTTCATTGTCCCAGGAGAGTTCGTTTCCAGGTTTTTGGTCAATTCCCTTGTGTATAATTATGGGAGTTCTTATAAAATGGAAGAAAAACTTATGAATTTTAATGAAATGATATTAATATACTTATAATATTTTTAATGGTACTCATATATCATCTGGTTATATTGTTTGTGGATGATTCAGTAGATTAAATGTTGATAAAAATATATTAATTTATTTCTTCGGTTTTCATGACCATCATGAAATTGTCTCATTTTATTTAATAATATATTTATATTCTCTTTCCAAAACATTAAATAAGTTTTAATAAACATATTATAATACCTTTTAACCATAAAAATATTTTTATGACTATCCTTGAATGTGGTAAAGAAAAACTAAAACTCATCATCCCCGAAGGTGGTGAATCAACACCTCATGGACGATGTATTATATTGGTAAGACCAATAGGTATGGGGATGTGTCTTGGGAAGGGAATTGGGTATAATATAGACAATCTTGAAGGATTAGAAGGTTTTAGGAGAAGAGGTGGTATTTATTGTGGTATGAGAAAGGTGTTTTGATTATTTTATTCATTTAGTTATTATTTTTTCTCAAAACTATCAATAGTATTGATTCCCATTAATATTTACAGTAAATAGAGAATGTGTTTTTGAACTATTTAGTGCATAACTCATCCATTCCTTATCCATGAATAAATGGTACATTTTTTACTTATAATGCTAAATACCATAAATGAACGTATTTTACTCTTAAAAAACAATTCATCTATTTAAAAAAACCCTAAATTCAGGCTAAACATTTTTTATGTGTATATTTAAAAAATAAGAGAAATTTTATGATAATAATTTTATAAATATGATAAATTTCATATATAATTCAAATCATTTTTAATTATAAATATACCGATTTTAATATAATAATTGATTTTATGACACTTTAAAAAATTAATTACTTTCTCATAAAATTATTTTATAATTATAATAAAACAAAATATAAATTCATTAAAATATTTTATGAAAATAAATATTCTATTAAATATTTTTTATAAAATTACAAATAAATATTTACATTTCCTAAAATAACAACACTTAATTTATCATTTTAAAAACAATTATTTACTTATTCTATGATATAGATATGTCATATTTTAATTAATGAGATGCCGAGAGTTTATTAAATTTTTCATAGGTGAGGTTATTATTTTAATTTCAACATTAAAATTCCTAATGTACCCATGTTAATACTTAATAGTATATCACGGGTTGTTTAAGCTTAGTATTTCATAAGCTATCGAATAAATTGAATTTATTTAAGTTCTTATATTTAGGGCCCAGATAAGACTATCATGAACTATTATGACTTGTTTGTATGGGGAACCCCTTACTGAAACTCCTAACTGCACATGAGATAAGTTCAATTTGAGAAACAAGAAATGGAAATGGTTTTTCTCATTGCGGAGAGGAGATTAAGGATAGGATAGGGAAATTTTTATTAATGTGGCGGTAGGAAAAAATATAGGATCGAGGAATCCCTATGTATCTCCTTGAAAATAATAATCAAGAAATATATAGTTTTAGAGACCCATGAAATTTAATATCGTACGGTAAGGACATCTACCTTGTGGTTTAATATCTTATAGTGAGGACATCTTCTGGGAAGTTTAACGTGATGTAGAAGGGACATAAACCTTTTGGTTTAACATAATGTGATAAGTATTAGGATTATCCTACATGAAAGAGAAGTAATATTGTGGATTTGTGTAGTTTTTTATATCCTACGGTAAGGATATATGTCATATAGTTTAACGCCATGCGGTATAGATGAGGATCACTCGGTGTGAAAGAAAATTAGTGTTGAGGTTAGGCCAATGACTATAGGTTTGGGTGTCACTACATATCCTATGATTGTAGGAATCAATACACCTATTGTTCTTTGGTAAAAGTGATTCCCGATGTAGAGTTAAATCTCACAGAGGGATTAGGGAATTTCATATTTCCATCACATAGATATAGATCATGTGTGGTGAGTTATTAGTGAGATGGTGTTTCCCATGTATTTTAACATAATGCGGTGAGTACATGATCCGTACAATTTAGTGTCATATGGTTAGGACATGAGATGATATGTAGTTTAAATTCTTACTTCTAGGACTTGAGACGTTGTGCAGGTTAACGTCTTGATTCTAGGACAATCCTGTGTATTTAAAAATCACTCCATCTTGATGATATTATAAAATATAATGTCATGTAACTAGGAAAAGTTGTTCTTGATGACAATAATGTAATGAATTTATTGATAAACCTCATATTGGTGGCAGTATAGCATGCTCCCCATTAATTGTGGCCAATGTGTATGATCTATGTAATAGACCTTATGAATGATGTAAGGACCTTCACATTTTCATTCTATCTTAAGATGATTCTTACCTGGTGTCATTGGGGACCTGATATTCAACACCATTTATCATTGTAGGAATTATTAGGTGTAAAAATTATTATTAAAGCCTCATGCGATCCAATTCCGATGGACTTCATGGTTGTGCAATGTATACAACATTTTATCATCAAGATGCTCCAATTCAACAAGAAAAGTTTGTGATTTCTCATCATATGAGGGTTTTACACAAAGGTATATTTGGATCGAAGGTATCTGGACTTCTATTGGTAACACTGTCTCGGTCCCATACACCAATGAGTATAGTGTTTCTTGTGTTGTAATACGTGATGTGGTATGGTTGTCCCGTAAAGCGCGGCGGAGTTCTCCTTGCTAGGACTTCTAATCCCTGCTCACCATATTCAGTTGTATATTTGATATAATATTATTAAAGACATTTATCAATCCATTTCTACTGCATCATAGTGAGATTAGTGATTGGACATGATATTGTACTCATGGTACAATTTCTTCAACTGTGTAGAACAAAATTTGGTGTCGTTGTCCATCAATATCCCTTGAGGGAATCCAAACCATGTGATGATATGGGAATTTATGAAGTTGATGATATTCTTCATTTAGAATTATTTGAGGGCTATTACATCATACCATTTGGGAAAGAATCCAATAGAAATATGAATTCCCATGAACTACTTAGTTGTGGCTGGTTGTTGATGGATGGATTTTTCATAGAGATAGAATGGATGAAATTCCATAGTGAATTCCACACATTCCATTATTATGGGTTTCCAAAAATGACCCACCCTATGGATTTGGTGGGAGAGAATAGTCCCATACTAATGAGCTGTACAAGATCCCACATGGTTTTTTTGCATGATGACCTGAATCTATCTTTCCAATATGAATATGAGGAGGGTTATGTTGAAGCCTTTATTGTATAGGTGTTTCTTGTCATTTAGATCACCCACAGGGTATTGTTCACCACACACCACCAAATCTATTCCCTTTCAGCTCGGTCTATAAGGATAAATCAATTTTGTAGATAAATGATTATTGGATCCATCGTTCCAAGGGTGGATATAGGTTCATCACCCAATAGGATGACATTTACCTAATTGATTTATTCTATTTTATAGACGATGTTCAACAATAACATTCATTGGTGTGTGATATGGAATATCCCTTCCTTCTGATGCAGGTCCTCTAGGACTATGGATGAATTATCTGATTCATCAACATAATCATTCTATAGTCAGGGAACATGATGAAACATGGTATCAGAAGGGAACTCTTCCATTAGTCTCCTTACATATTCGGTTAGAGGGGATAGTTATTATTTTTATTGAATATTCACAATTTTTATACTTTATAAATAGTTCTAAATAAATTTTGATATTCAAGAAGTCTATCTATAGCTATGTGGATAGTTCCATGCCAACAATAAGGGATTGGTATTGAGCCTCATTATTCATGTAGCCCTTTCTGGGAGGAAATTTTCATGAGAAAATCGTCAAGGTATTTCCATTTTACCACTATTTTCAACACAAACTAGATGTCATATTGTTGTAAAATGACCACCCATCGGTCTACAAGGCTAATTATCATGGGGATAACAACGATTTTCCTAATAGAATCAATATGAGAGAATAAATGGACTTATTTTTTTCCAAAATTAATACCTAATATTTTTCCCTATGAAGATGAGTTAAAGGAATTTATTCTTCACAACCAAATATCAGGTATCAATAATGAGTATTGTTTGACTGATCTAAAAGAGACTTATTTTGATCCCCACATCATTTTTATATTCATATAGGGAGCCCAATGAGTGTTCCATGGTATCTATATAAAAAATTAGTGGATTCTATTCTGCTCAAGGTATCATAACCAGTGGGTATAATAGATACTACTTGAGACTTTCTAAGGCCTTTTGGAAATTCCCATACCATTGGTAAGTGATTCCATTATTAATAAGTCTAGGGAAGTGGATATATTTTTTAACTGAGTTGTCTATGAAAAGATGAAAGTAGGTGAGGTTGCCTTAGAGTATCCTAAGATCATTGAGGTTTTTTGGGGGGTGACATTGATAAAATAAAACTAGTCTTATATAGATTGACATTGATACCATAGTTACATATCACAAAGATAAGTAACATTCATGATGTTATGCTAAGGGTTCATTTCAACGGAATCATCTTTAGACTATGTTTTCATATCTTTTTCAAGATCATTTGCAGATTAGTGAAGTGATCACATCGCTATTAATATTTTACCATCAGGTTTTCGAAATAGAATTAATCTATTCTTCTCTATAACAACTTAAATATATTATGCATGGAGCGTTGATATGTAGTACAACCCAAAGAGAATGAACTGATAGAGAAATATCCCCTAAGGAACTCTAAATAAAGTGGATTCCTTATCATCAGGGGCCATAGTTATTTGATTGAACCCTAAATACCTTTCGATGAAGGAAAGGGATTGGAAGCCAACTGTTGAATCGATCAAGAGATCTATGATTAAAAATGAGAAGTCATACATTGGGAATTACCAATTAAGGTCTCTAAAATTAATAGATACAATAATTTTCCCATTCTTTTGGTTGACATAGACAATCTTGGAAAGACATCTTATGTATTTCCCCTCTAGATCAAAGTTGTATTTGATCAATTTGACCACTTCCACTACTATACTGGTGGAATGATAGGGTTTAATCCTAATAGATCCCTGATTGAAGCCTTGATATGCTTCGAGTAAGATTATATAGTGCTTAACCACATATGGTTTCAGTTTGGTCATTTCTGTATAGCTTCAATAGAAAAAAATTAGTGCTAATTTAAAAATGAAAAAAACATTTATTTATCTTCGAGGGGAATGGTGATGCTAATCAAGGTAGGTTGCAGGTCTTATTCTGTCCCCATATTTACATTCCTAATCTAATCTATAGTAGTGGAGACACCTTCCTTGAATGCGAGAGGGGTGTTCCTATGGACACCCTCTTCTTTTTCTATCTTTTATTCTCTATGGAATTCAAATATATATAAAATAATATATGGGAATCTTCGTCATTATCTAGGTGAGAGATTCCATGAGAATAGTGATTATAATCCCCTACTGCTTGTGTCACTACATAGAGATTCGATAGATGATTTTATTTTCCACTATTTCTAAGGATAATATGGGATTAAATCTTTGGGGCCAAGTCTATCACCTCAACTATATTTTTGGGGAGAACATAGTCACTGTTGAGTATAATCCATTGATTTAAAGGTTCAGTCCCAATCCATTAGGGGATGAAACCTATATATAATCATCCACCATTGGTTGTTTTCCTCCACTTTTGTTTGTACCAACTTAAGAAAATGTAAATTATTATATTTTGATGGGGGTTATATCAGCATTTAATATCTGAAAATTTCCATCGATGGGGTATTTCAGACGTTGATGGATTCTTCAAGGTATTGTCATGTGGATATAGAGCAACGGGTTTCTAGTAAGGAAATTGTATGCAGTGTCTTATTGGATAAACATAAAATCATCTTCAAATGTGAGATCCCCAAACTGAGCTGTGAGTTTAATATTCCTGAGAGATATTTGAATAGGCTTATCATATCATTGAATAGTCACCTTTGGGGGAGACAAATCCACTTATCTATGTACAAAACATTAGAGGGTTCAAATCAGGATGTAATTTATCCCAGATCCATTATTTATAAGATTCATTCAGAGATTGAAATTATTGAGTCTAACTAAAACATATAGGGGCATGATGTGTCCTTAAATGAATTCCTCATAATCATAGTCTTTGAATGAGATGGTGACATGAAATTCAGTTAACATGGTCACCATTCGATAGACCTTAGATGTAGTTACTTTTTTCATGAATTACTATGGGATATGGAGGTATTTAATGATTTTCTCTATGAGTTATTTTGAAATATGAAGCACATCATGGGTTGAGAGGTTGGTTGGTACAAATGCTTGCTATTATAGAATGTCATAATTTGGTGGATGAGGCTGGTGCTTTCTATGGTAGGGTTTCTCCTTGAAATGCGTCTTCGGAATCAATTCATTTGAGGTGGTTGGGAGTAGTGCTTGTTCTAAGGTCATGGGAGCATCTACTTCCAGTGGAATGGGTTACATCGACCTTCCCTATTTCCTGTGTCGATGGGATAATCAAAATATTGCTAGGAAGTCTTGTAAGGAAATTGGGTGAGGATAAAAAATAGAGGGGTCTAGGACACCTACAATTCTTTTTTTTTGGTATTATTGAAGTTCATAACAATGGGTCTCAGCTGTATATATGTTATCCATTGGCATATTAAAGATATATTTGGTCCCATCACACTTGTGCTCTCCCCTGTATCCTTGGATCCTATGCATGTGGCCTATTGTTCTTCAGTTTGGTGTGGGGAACTTAAACTTAAGGAATTATTCTTCATCAAAGAAGGTGTCTTAAAGAAATATCATGTTAAAGAAACCAAATATGAACTATTAATATGACATGGGTTCCATTTGGTGGGGTGGTTCTTGTTCTTTAGATGTTGTAGGGAAGAAATATGCAAGAGTGAGAGCTTGAGTTGGAGAAAAATAAAACTCCTCATCTTATGCTTCTTCCTTCTCTCGGTGGTCACACTAAATTTTGGGAGGCATATTTAATGGCACCTTCATGGGTGTTGGAGATATTATCGGTCTACGTAGCTATGCTCTTAGGGTGGAATGAGAGAAGTCCGATATTTTTTCGAGTCATCTTGTCGTTGAAATTATATCTATGTCTGGATGAAACTTTCTTCCAATCACCCTATTCTTCTGGATGGGAATTGGTTATGGAAGACACCTACTCTGATTAGTTATGTGACACCACCTATCCGGAATTGACCATTCCTTGAAGGAAAACTTTGGGGATGAAGAAGTTTTAAAAATTATAACCCAACCCTTTATGGAAAGGGGAGTTGTGAGGAAGGTCATTACGCATCACATCATCAAGATTATTGGGATGTGGAAGAATAAGAGGGTTATTTTCCTTTTATGGTGATAAATAACTTGGAACCTTTTCATTTTGGAAAGAGTATTCTTTATTCATCATTTCCTAAAATCCAAGGAAACACTAATTTCTTTGGGATTCTGACTAAGGGTTATTCTTTAGTTATCACCACTTAATAGAAAATGATGGGAAGTTTGGGACCTACATAGGTTCTTGGATGGTAAATGCTGCTGTCTTGAAGGTGATAGAAATATAATTAACTTTGCCTATCCTTTTCCCCCATGTTAAGGGAATGAGTCAATAATTATATCAGGTTCACAAAATGGTGTCCCATAAATTTTGATCTATTTTTATGAAGTCATGAAACAAACATAGATACATTATTGTGATTAGATGTGTCTAAAACTCAATCAGGGTATTTTCATCATAGAGTTTCAATAGTTTTTTCTATGAGATAGAGATGGTTAGTTAATATGTTAAAAAATTCCATATGGCTATGAAGTTAGAAACCCACTCATTTTAATGTTCTTTGCAGTTCTTCAGGTAATTTTTTTTTTCATATTTCTCAATGTGGAGATAAATTATTAAATAAATTGACGATGAAGGTCTTCCCATCCTACAAAGAATCCTACTAGAAGACTAATGTTCTAAAAAAGGATAGGCCTATCAAATTCTATAAAAAAACCTCATCATTATTTCGTCTTATTGATTTTGAGGGCCCATCACCAAACCACATCGAGATATGAATTGTGTGAGATACTATTTAGGGTCACTTGCATTGTTAAAGGTAGAAATGGTAGGATTTCTGAAATTGTGTGTGGGAATAGTATCATCCACCCAGTCATGATATGAATTCCTCTCAGGAAACATAGGTGCATGTCACCCTTCTATGGATTCCATTCGAGTATCAAGGGATTCTATGTTGTTAATAATCTCTATGAGTACTAATTTCAGAGCTGCCTTCTATCTAAAGGGAGTGAGTGGGAGTAGATGAGGTGGATTTCCATTCTTATATAGCTAATTATTGATTCTTCCTGATACTGAATGATAAAACTAATAAAGAGAGGCCATCACTACAATGGAAGGATTTCATGATCATTTTCAACTTCAACATTTATATAGATGAAATGTCAATATCTAGAGAATGTTTGATAGTCATATAATGGTATTTCTAGTGGGTTGATTGTGGGAGGGAGAATATTTTTCTCTTCTTGAAGACAATACCTAGTAGGAATATTTCCCATGAGTAGCTCCTCATTGAGTCATATGGGAGTTTTTTAACTCTCATATTGTGACAACTGTTCCTATATGAAATGATCCTCAACCCTTCTAGGTAGTTATTGGGATGTACCTACTCCATTCCCTTTATTTTTGGTAGTATTCAGCTGGAGAGGTGAAAACTAAATATTCAGAGGAGCTAGATTTTGTATCATTATTTGATTCCAAGTTCATGTACCCTCAATTAGAACATCCAAATCAACCTCCTCTGAAGGTTTGTTTTTCGTGTTCTGGCTCTCTAAATTTTCATCTTAATCCACAATATTTATTATATTTATAGTGAATCATTCACAGAGTCATACCAAGAAATGGTCATTGTTCCATTATATTCAACACAATTGGATGACTCTACACTACCTTCATTAGGGATTTTTTTCAATCCCCTAACCATATTGGGTTGTTTTGGATTACAAAAATGGTGGGATCTAATTTTCATCATTGTATGCTGCTCCTATTTCAACCTGTGAGTAATGAACTTGAGGGAGTTTCCAATTATGATTTCCGAATAGGTCACAAATAGTAGAGGTCTATATTGTGGTGGGAAGAATATATGAGATGCTAACTGTAGATATTTATCTCCCAACCTTGAGAAGACCAATTCCTTATGTGGTGATGATGAAGAGAAAAAATAACCTAATCCAAATGGGATGGGGGATTATTCTGGGACACAATTGGCATTGATTGACTCTATTTTGAGGATCCAATGATTCATGTCAAGGATTTGATGACTTTCAAGAAAAAAATTGAGATATAAATGCCCCCAGCATTGAAGGTTGGGGTTAATATGGAAGCATAGTTGATTTATCCATGACCCTATTAGAGGATGATGAACTCGGTGATAGGGATTGATATATAAATTACTTTATATCAGTGGGAGGTTTTTTTGTAACTGTTGATGATATGTCTCGAATCCTATTTGTAATTGATGATCCTAAGGGTGGAGGTGGTGGTGGATATTCCCACAGCCCCATTAACTTGGATTTCCCTTGGATTGATGATATGAAAGTTGCTACTATGGACCATTTGATGCAGTGCATGTGTGGTCATGTAGAGTTGGGTGAAATGTTATCCCATGATATGGACCACACAGGAAGTTTTCTAGTTGGCTGTAACTTTGGATTATGTGTTTAAAATGTATTCCCATTACTATGAGTGGCCACATTCAATTTTTTTGGCTACCCTCTTCCTCCGTTCATGATGTTTGTGCATCTTTGAAGAGATTTCATTCTGTAGTGGTGACCAACTAGATCATGAATTACATATTCCTTAGATTTCACCAGAGGCTATGATCTTAAAGAATTCCATATATGAAGGGTTCTTTTGTTAAGGAGACATAGTGAAGTGGAATGCTCTATATTTCACCCATCCTCAGATACACATGTCTGGTGATGCTCTAGAAACTAGTTATCAGAGAGTTTTCATGATGTAGAGACAAACACTATGTTGATGATTTTTATGATCCACCATTCCCAGGTCCTAGGATATAGAAAAGGTGGCCATATCCAGATGAAAATAGAGTGCATTGGTGATTCGAAGGTGATACTCATATATTGGATAAGGGAAACGTCTAGCCTTCATTAGCTTTTGAGAAACCCACATATTTTGGTGTAGATAATACATGAACTCATTCTATACCTCATATAAGACCGCATAATCATAAGTAGTGAGGGGAAAGAACATGTTGGGGAGGTTTTTCTTTTGAAAAAAACTCTCTATGTGTTAGTGTTGGACTCCTATTCATCAAAATTACACACCACCATCTGATCAGAAAAAAGAATATGGTTCTTGGGGTTGCCTACTAACTAGAGTGGAGTGCTAATAAAAGTTGATGAGGGGAACTAGGTACAGTTGACCTCAATGTTTTAAGACTATCTATATATAAAATTTTCTATGTTTTGGACACCTCTGGATATGATGGATCTCAGAAAGGGAAGAATTTCCTTATTAGTTGGAGATATCACTATAGAGAGGTTGATCATGATAAATATCAGGACTAAAGTCCCTGTGATCCTTCTCCACAGTAACATGAGGAGGACTATATCAGTATTGATTGTACTCCACTTCAGATAAAGAGTTTACAGACACTTTGGGAGTTGAGAATTTATCCGGAACAATAACAAGGACACCAACACTGAGAAAATTAAGGATATGAGCCTCATTATGAATTATGGATGGAATATGCCGACCTACCTTCTAGAATTGTGTAGGGATATGAGTCTTCTATATGGAGGTTCCTAGAACTTATTTATAAATTTTTGGTATTGTATGAGTCTAATACTACTTCTAAGAAGCTACTGAAAAATGTCAACGGTCTTCCTCATTAATGAGAGAAATATTATCCTACCCCGAGGGATGCACCATTATCACTTGGTGAGCCTTGATCAGAATATGAGTATCATCCCGATCCCAAGTATTTGGAATATTCCTCTAGTTTTTGTGGTGGGTATATGAGCCCACCTTAAGGCATGTTCCACTCTCACTTGGTGATCCTAAATTGGAACATGAATAGGAGCCCAGTCAGAATAATAATTCCATACCAAAATATGCTGGAAGACCTCCAAAATGAGAGAAGTCATATAATAATAATTCTATATTTCCTTAGATGGATTCTGGTGCACTTGTTCATTTGTAAAAGTTGGAATATGTTCTGGAATTTTGTAATCTAGTTGAATATTCTAGGAAGATTCACAGATAAGAATATTAGCATGTACTGAGGAATGGGTCATTTCCAATTGGTTTTACCCAAAACTAATATGGATACAAGACCAATCATGGTCCATTGATGTATGTCAATGGTTTTATTTTCTAAGAATATGAGCCTGTCCGAAGGTTTATGCCCCTCTAACTTGGTGAACCCTAGTTAGAATAGAGATATTAGCCCGATCCTTGTCCTTTGTAATATTCCACGAGAATTTTTCGATAGCCCCTACCCCAAGGATTGTGTCACTCTCACCTTGTGATCCCCAGTTGGAATGAAAATATGATCCTAATTTGATGCCTCATTCTTTATTGGAATATGCTGATAATATTTTTGGATGGGAGAAAGAATATGACCTTTCTCTGGAGAAACCACTTGTTCATAATGAAAAGAGTGTTGAGATTCCTTACAAGTAGGGATTAGAATATGAACCTTTCCCTTTATCTATACTAGTGCCAGAATATGTCGGTGGAGTTATTCTGGTCTTCCTAATATGTAATGGCATTTTAGAAATTTGTGCACAAGGATATAAGCTTCCACATTTTCCATCATCATTATATAATAGAAGATAAATTCGATTGAAATAGGGATATGATTCACATTATTCTCTCCTTATGCCACCAGAATATATCAATGGAGTTCATGCATGAGGGTAGGGATATGTTCCACCTTCATGCTGACTACATGAATATGCATGCAGACTTACTCTGAGTGAACATGGATAGGATACACTCCCTGATTACTATCAAAATATATGGGAATACATCATCAGCAGGTATGGGTATATGATCCCACTAATGGTTATCTAGAGTTGTCATTTCCTTATGTGTCATCCTTGTTTCATTTTAATGGGCATCAGATGTAGCAGTGCATTGGGGGGGGGTACCCTCTGTAGTTGACTGATGAGAACCGGTGGGATAGTGCTAGTTCCAATAGTTGATAGGATCCCTCCTCAGTAGACCCAAAACCAGAATGTAGCCATATTTGACTAGTTGGTCCTCTTTAATCAGAGATTGAAGGTGGTGATTGTCACACTCTAGGGATATGCTCCCAAAGTTGTTGGATATGGAAATGAGGGACACTAGATTAGATGAAGCTTTTCTTAGATGATGATGACTTGTCAGTTTTATTACTTATAGACCCTTCTGGGTATCTTCAAGAGTTGAGATTGTACCATGATGATGGTATTGATGCACCATTCTTTTATCTACCTAATGTTGATGTTTTTAAGCATGTGAGATCAATATTGTAACCCATTGGGGTGTCATTAAAATATGATTTATCGTAATGGTCTTTGGATGAAGAAATTATCTCACTAATGTATAAGGTCCCCAATTAGTGAAATATCATAGTCATTATGAATTCTCAATCAGATATTCATTGTTAATATAATTTTCCTTTTATTCATAATCTATCCATTCTAATCATGTGGAATTATCAAATAAAGGATTGAATTATTTCATGGGAGCCCTGATTATAGAGGATTTGCTGTAAGATTTATTCTAACATTATTATATTTGTTTGATATGCCAATAAATTTTTCTAACATATGGAAAACTAACCATCCTTTAATTTGAGGGATTTAAATTTTGATCATTGTTTATTTTCATAGAATATGAAAAGAAAAATGTCTTGATTCATAATTAATTGATCATTCAATCATTTGATAGATTCACATTGGGCTCACCATTGATTATTTTATACGGCGTGGAAAAATTTGATTGCTACATGGTCAACTAATCATTCTATTATTTGATAGATTCACTTCGGGTAAATAATTTTTGTTTTGAAATGGAATAAAAACAATATGGGCCAAAATAGAGTCATGTAATCTTTATGCTATTTGGGATATTCTCTTTGAGTTCACAATTTTGTTTGACAGGAAAAAGGCAACCACGAGGTGCATTCAGTTTAACCCAATAGTAGATTGTGAGTAAAAGGGGAGTTAAAATGTGACGGAAAATAATTTATATCGAGTATACATTTTTTTCATAGTAGAAAATCAAAATAGTTCCCACATATATAGCTGGGTACATACATGCTTTCCAATGGTAGCTAGTCTATTGTAGTTTTAGATTGAATGGTGCTTTGGTTCACACATTGTTTGAGAGGATGTGATGTTGGAGTCATCACACCCTTTGGGGTGGATTTTTTCTACTTAAGGGCTCTCTTATAGATTTAAGATATGTTTGGGAATATCTTCCTAAACCCGATATGAGATAGGTTACCTTAATAAAATGATCATAGGTTGACCCGATTGTTTTCTGTAGAAGAAGGGGATGTCATTATTGAATCCATCTGAATATATCCAATATTTGTCACCCATTTCCTAGTAATTAATAGATACTTAATTCTGAAGATTCATAACCAAGAACTTATGAATTTTCTATCACACATGGAGGTTACTAACATTATGAGGAGGTGATTGATCCATTATGAGGCATCCTACGTATCTTGTTTATTATAGGAATCAAAATACACATAGTTTTATAAACCCATGGAGTTTAATGTCATGAATAAATAACATATATGTGGGCCTTTATCAAACAATTATTTGAGCTCAAGTTTCAAGGAGACGTCTAACATATCCTGGTTATAGAAGGAATCAGAGATAGCATAGTTTGTTCAATCCCTTGGGACTGGACCCATGGTAGATTTCCTAATATGGTGGATATTTATATCATTCCAAACATAGGGATATACATACTGTGATTTACCTAGATAGTGGAGTATCATGATGTGAATGACATGACCATTGTAACTCCTTTTTCCCACCCGAGCAATGCTCGACATGAGAAACAAGGGATAAAGTTTAATCAATCTTAATGTATATAGATGCTGAACTTATGTATTGGGAAAACCCTTGAAATGTTTAATATAGAGATCAGTCCTTATGAAGCCTTCATATGTATCCCTGTTATCAAAGGAAGCAAAGTCATCATAGTTTAACTAGATTATTAGTCCATTGATGGATGAGGTATAATGATTATCCCATTGGAATTATTGGGTCCAAATGGTTGATATATTGGAGACATGAGGGGACTTATCCAAGTGGGTGCCCATTTGAGTTTAGGTTTGGGACTTAATAATGCATCCTACGTATCCTAGTTTTGGGAGGAATCATAGTCCTCATAGTTTAGTTGGTCGAGTCTTACACAATTATGATTTCCTTATATGGAGGAAATATCATATTATACATCTAATTTGGGAATACACACTAAGGTTTACCTTATACTAATATAGAACTATCACAAAAAATGATATGATCATTCTAACTACCTAAGATCAAATGATATATGATCTATGTGAGGAAAAAGGTTTGGAAAATAATCAGTGTTATTGCTTGTGGATGTTTGAATTATGTGCGGGGACTACCCTTTGGATGTTTAAGATAGAGAATGGGGATCAAGAAGGAATCCTATGTATCCTTGTCATATCAGGATTCAAAGTCATTTTATTTCAATATCATGGATTACACATTGACCTTGAACTTATATGCAAGACATATCATATTATTCCACTTATATGGGATTACACTCTAATGTTTCCCTTCAGATCGAGTATTACACACTAAGGGTAGATATGGTTATCAAGTCCTAGGATTCCCAATTATCTTGGCCTTCTTTTATACCTGAAATGCATTGATTGTAATCTTGACGTTCCATGATTTTCTATTAGAATTGTCATAGGATTTTTGCATGATATGTTCAAAGGAAATCGCATGATCTAGTTGACTTGAACGAGGGACATCACATTACCTAGATAGAAAGTCCAAAGGTTTTATCATGATCAAGGTTGACTTTTATGGAGGAAATTATAGTACTTAGATAACTTATCATGAAATCCATCGCATGATCCTAGATAACATTCTTAGAGGGTTTCACATGATCCAGATGACTTTCTATGTTTTTATAGCTAAAGCTGACAGACATGCTTAGAGAGAGTTGTGAGAGTCAGTGTGACAAGTCTCTAAGGGTGCCGCATGTCATGTAAATTATTTTTTGGTTTCATAAAGTGTGTTGGCTGAAATGCTTGGGGAACGTTATGAGGTCTGGATAGCTTGTCTGAAAAATGTCAATTGAGCTAGTTAACATTCCCTGGTACTATCATGAGGCTTATATGACATGTAATTATGTCTTCATATTATATAGGTGACATGTTTAGAGGACGTTGATAGGATTGAATAGTGATCTTGTAATGTTTCATGAATCTCAAGTGGGATGCCCAACAACACCATGGGACTTGATTTAACATGTCCATGAGACTTTACATGATCCAAATATTATACCAAAGAAGTATCTGATGACCTGGGAAACATGTCCTTGTGCTGTCGCATGACCCAACTGGTTCATGAAAAGCACATGAGGACCCCTTTATATGTTTTTATCATAAGTATCTCATATTTTAGTATTTTTTAAGACTTTTATTTCATATGTTGTAGATTTCTTAGTTTTATATTGTTATAAGTATCATGTGTTTTAGAAAATATATGAGATATCCTTCACATAACCAATAAAAAGTCATCCTCATGATCTACGAATGATCCCACACAGTGTTATTGCATGTAGTATGATTGATTTTGTTCTTCCCCAGATAATACCTAATGGAAAACATTCCTAGTAGCAAGATTAGAAACTCCAAGGAAACTGCCCTGATGCCTTGGGGTGCTAGCACAAGGTTCTAAGAGTTTATCTAACAATCTATCGATATAAAGTTCTGTTTTTAATATTGCAGTGGGGGATTTATAATCCTCACCACTCTAGTTATTCACTACTTTGCGTGCTGTGTATTGTGAAAATCCAAGATGGAGTCGATGGAGAGGTTTGGAATCATGCATCTTTGTGAGGTCCTAGCATAGGTCATTCTAGGGGATCATATGATTTTTAGAGACTATAAGAAATTCATATCAATGACCCATTTATTGGATTGTATCTAATTAATGGGGTTTTGTTTAATCATGCAGACATTCCAAGGGACTTTCATATTATGATACCGATATATCCATGGGCCTCCGTGAGATCATGGTTCCAATCAAAAGGCCTTCTTGTGACCTCAACTGACTTTTCTGGGAACATTTATGAGTAAAGTATGGATTTTAAAGGGACTTAGAGAGAATATGATGGTATATCACATGGTTTTATGACCACAAGAGACTACCATCTTTCCCCTTTTATTTCATTCTATTATTTTTCTAAGGCTTAGGGATCTTGCGATCTTTCCTGAGTGTTGTCAAAGAAAACAAATTTCCCAATCGATGATGCACCACATGACCAACAGAAGGTATTGTGGTGATGTATGAGCAATTCAGGGATAAACACATCCATGTATTTTTGATCCAAAAGTGGGAGCGTGAGACTACTTGGACATGTCTGAATATTTTGGCATGATGCGAGTGACATGATAGTAGTCTCTTACATGACTTGGTGGATATGTCACTGGGGATTCCATGCTGTCTCATGGGCTTTATGAAGAACATAAAATAATTTTCATGACTGAAATTGGATCATAACACTCCCCTTTTAATTTCATTTGTTTACTTTACAATGGTTAGGGATCTCATGAGGTTGTATGATTGTTTTAAAAGATCACCACTCTACATATTAGTGATTCATTTTGTGATATTTACAACCACAAGGGGCTATCACCTTTGGGATATTTTCCACATATTTTTCTAAGTATTATTGGATAGATTGTTAGGAATCTACCAGTTGACGATTTTTGTGACCTAGGGGTGATCTTCTGATATCCTCTACGTGGTCACTGACTATTCGAGGTGACTTTACAAGAGTCGATGGACTTGTCAAGTGGTTATACAGGATATTACATAGTCTATGTGCTATGTTCGACTGTCTGCATGACCTTATACTCATCATGTAATCATTTATTTCCTCAGGGTTAAGGTGATCCAAGTGATCATGTACACCTTCCTATTCTTTTTCTTTTTGGGGAAAAAAATACCCATATTTAGGTATTTATTGCTTTGTGAATTTGTTGATTCTCATTTTGCAGTCATCAACACCAATTTTACATCATCCATAGAATCACTAAGATATATTTATAAATTCAAGTGTATTTTGGTTGGGATGGAATTAGAAGAAATATTTATAAGTTTACCATGAAATTTATGACTTTTAAATAGGTTTAAGTAGAAATAAAATTACAAAAGGGGATGGTTAGTCCTATTATAGTTTTAGATTAGAAATGGAAAAATATATCTAGGGATTTTATGGTGAGATAACCAATGAATTCTCATGGTAATAATGAAATTTTTTAATTATTGATTGATTAACTAAATAATCATATTTACTTCCCATTTAAGGTAGAAATTATTTGAATAAGATTTATTAACAATTTATCAAGAATATATTGAGGTTACATAGAATTAATCACTCTATAATATCAGACCATGACCCTAGATTCACATTGAATCTTTAGAAAGTTTGAGAGAAGTCGTTGGAAACTGAATTAAAATTATATATAACTTATTATCATTAGTCTGATTGAATGATTGAATGAACAATTCTGAACTAAGAAGAAATATTTCACACTTTTCCAATGGATTACAAGGGATTTTGGGACCAACATTTATCTTTAGATGAGTTTTATTATAAAAAATATTTTCATTCTAGTATACATATGGACCCTTTTGACGAATTATATGGAAAGTGATGTCTGATTATATATTTTTGGGATGATGTAGATGAATGCGATTTTATGGGACTAGAATTGCTAAAGGAAATGGATGAGATGATGAATGAAATCCAGCAATATAAGAGTATATCTCATAGTAGGTAGAAAAGTGATGTGGATAATTGGAGGACATATCTTTCTATCTAGGTAGGTGATACTTTTTTTCTTAAATTATCTCCATAGAAAAGTGTTATGCGATTTGGTAAGAAGGGAAAGTAAAGTTCATGATACATGGACCATAAAAATCTAAGAGATATTTGATCATTTTCTTATCAATCATCCTTGCCTTTGGGTTTATCCTGAGAATGCAATGTATTTAATGTTTTGATGTCAAGAAAGTCTGTTCCATATTTATCTTATTTTTTGAGATTTTAGGCAGTTTAATTAGAAGAGAACGTTTCTTATGAAGGATAATATGTTTAGATTATTGACCGTAGAGATCAAGTATTGAGGAAAAATTTAATTCACCATGTTAAGAATTTTTAGAGAAACTATATGGTTGAAGAAGGAACATGATAGTCTGAAAATGATTTTGGAGAAAGGTAACCCCTATTATTGAATAAGTGAATAAAATTGGGAAGATAAAATTTGCAAAAGGGAGGATAATTTAAAAACCTAGGAAATTTTATAATAATTAATTGATTATTTCTGTATATTATTGATTAATATTTATTACAAAAATATTAGGTAATTGTTTACTCAAAAAGAAAAATCTTTATTTCTAAAAAATTAGATTTTTAGGAATTATACGATTTTATTTAAAATTATTCTTTCAAAATAAAATAATTTTAATTTTATTAATTCCTCATTTCATAATTTTCTTAGGAGTAAATTTTGATATTTTTATGAAAATGTTTATATTTCAATAAATAGTGAAAATAATGATATTTTTCTAAAATTGTATTTTATTTTCTAGTATTTACCAAGTAAAACTATATTTTTGTTTAATTTTAAAATATATATTATAATTTTTTATTAATAAAATTCAAATTATTGTTTTATAAACGAAATTTATACATTACTTTATTATAAAATCATTATTATACTTAAAAAACAATCAACATTGTTAAACTATTTTCTTAATGTTTCCAAGGATTAATTTTAAATTATATTTTCCCACTTATATGTTTTGTATCTTTAAAAATCTATTCAATATTTTTAATAAGGGGATATATTTTTGGTTAATAGTTCCCTTTTATTTTTGGTCAATATGAACATTAACTTTAATAATTTCTACTACCGCCACAAATGGAAAATCAAGTAATTAAAGTTAAAAATAAAATGATAAGGAATATATAATGACCCTAACACTTACCTAAATAATATTGGATTTTTATATATCATATATAATCATCTAAAGGTATAATATATTACCTTTTTCTCATTTTTATGTGATTATGATTGTTATAATAATTTATTTTAAGACATGTTAAAAATGTCACACTGTTGTTTTTAATAACTATCATATTTTAAGAATGGGGATTACAAGAGGTTATGATATATCATATATAGTATTTTTAAATATAAATTATTAATATTTTTCATATAAATTTAATTTTAAATTTTATTAATGAAATAACTACTTTAAATTGTTACACAATGCTAGCATAGTATTTATTCAATTATTAGAAAAATAAAAAACAATATGAAAAGTATTAAATGTAGTACAATTTGAAATAATTATGGTGAAAAATAAATTTTATTGATAAAAATAAAATTTTATAGATGTATGAAATTTTTTTATTCTAATTTAACTTTTTTCTTGATATTATAAAATAAAATTAAAATGAATATTTCTAAAATTGACATTATAGATATTTTTTGAAAATAATATTCAATTAAATGATATAAAATTCCTAAAAATATAATATTTAGAAAATTTATTTGGATGTGTATTCAAACATCTATAATGGTCCATTTATGAGATTTCCCCATTTTATAGTAACTATCTTGATTTCCAAAGAGTAAACAACAATGTTGTCATAATAAGTCTGAAAAGGGTTCACAGGTGGTTAAAACCAAAAGATAAGGGAGAAAATTTGATGAAAATTTACCCAAAAATTATTATATACGATTATATAAACTCATACTAAAAAAACTAAGATATTATTAATTATTATATATTTTTTACATAAAACTTAATTTAAATTAAATTATTATTTTAATAAATTCAAAGAGTGTCCCTCCCATTTCTTATAAAATGTCACCAATAATTCTCATTCCATCATGCTTAAAACCCCAATTGTTTTGAAACATTATTCCACAATTGCTTCCCAAAATCCATAACCAAGACACATAGGAATTATTTGTGGATTAATACCAATCTTATAGGATATAAGGTGTTAAAAGATGATATTTTCTAAAGAAGTGGTGTGGTAGTAACCAAACATTTTAGTTTTATTTCTACTTCCACCTCCTTAAAATATTCTTAAACCAATATTAAAAAAAAAATATTATCAAAAATAGAATTAAAATTTATTATGTTAATTAAATAACCTATATCAATCTCTTACTCTGTAAAATGGGAAACAAAACCTTTGTTCATGTGTATAAAAGAATATCACCTCATAAACTGATGTGATTTTTTTCCATCACAATTTATCACGGTTGGATCATAATGACTGAATTAATTTTTATATATGATAATAAGGATATATTTATTATTATAAAAAGATAATATAACATCTAACTTATTACTATTTAATTCATTGAAATATTATAATGTCGTTCGCGCATGCATATAGACAACTACCTCTACAAATCAATATGATTCATTTTTCATCACCACATCACATGGATGATATATATTTTATATTTAAAATACAATATGATATTTATGATATCATTATCATTATGTACGGATAAAATAATACTTACATTCTTTTCATAATGATATTTTAAAAAATGAAATGTTACTCATGCGTACATATGACCTATTAGTTCTATGTCTATAACATAGTTTATTTTTCATAATCATATCTAATGGTTGAATTTAAAAGTATAATTTATATATAAAAAAGGTAATTCATTAATAATTATTATTATATAGATGATGGAATAATTACCAATTTGACCATAGTCAACCAACCAAAGTCATTTTGGAATTATAAACTGAATGTCGTCAAAACATCCGATGTGAACTGAAATGATCCAGTAATTGTTATAACATGGTTATAATTGCTATAAAATAAATCAAAACATGAAAAATATTATAAATAAAGAAAATAATTAATATAATTTTATTATTTATGAATAAAAATAATTTTCATGATGAGTTAGACTTAATGTATGTGCCTTTCTTTTAAAAAATGTCTTTTAATGTTTTTTAAAACTCATTTTCTTCCAAGTACATATTTTTAAAAAGTATTTTTAGGATGTATTTAAATATAAATAAAATAATTATAAAGGAAATTTTATATCTATTTTTAATTTGTTTTTATGGTTTTAAAAGTTATTCTTTTTGTGGAAATTTTGGACATTCTATAGAAAAAGAAAAAAGAAATAATGTTTTGTTTTAACATATATGATGAAGAAGTCTTTTCCCACCAATATATCTATTATTTAATTTGTTGATTTATTTAAAATCCTTAGTTTTTTATTCAAATAATACCCTTTTTATCTATAGTTTAGTTTTTCTTTTCAAAAAAGGGTTTTAACATGGATAATATATTTCAATATTTGGAAATGCTTTTGTAAGGATGAAAATAGTTTTTTATTAGTGTAATGCTTGAAATTGCAAGATTTTATGGGTTGTGATTATGTTATAATTATTTGTAATTTTTATGATTATGGGTGGTTATAATATAATCCATGTTTGGGTTGTAATGTTATTAACCAACGATGAGTGGTTCTGTGATAATCCAAGGATGTGTGGGTCCGTGATATCCCTCCAATGTATTGCGTATAGAAGTTGACCGTATAATTATTACATTCAAAAGAGTTATTAAAATAGTAATATGTGATGACATACCAATTAACATACATGTTTTATCTAGGATTTATTTTTGATTTTATGGGAATATTATCATTAATCAATGTATGATATTGTTCTTACGATTAAAATAAATTATATGATACTTTTTAAGGATCAAATGTATAAATTTATGAAAAAGTTATTATGATTTTTCATGATTTCAAAGAAATTTTGCTGAGATTTAATTTTTTTATTTAATTTTTTTGTTAATTTTTTTAATGAAAATTATTACATATAGAGGAGATTTCATGGGTAATAAAATGTTTATTATTACCAAAAATTTATTTTGAAAAGATATATTTTTATAACTATCTATAGAAAAGAAATTTCTTTTATTAATTTTTATATACATCACTGAGCGTTTTAGGGACAACACAAATATTAAAATTACATTCATAGGTTTTAAGGATTGATAAGGGAAAATAAAGAATTTATGTTGAAATTCATTATAATTTCTCATGAAAATAAAACATGTTTTATTTATGATGTTTTCTATCATGTGAAAAAATGGATATTGATCATATGTTTCCACTTTTTAATTTTTTGGATTGTTATAATAGATCAAAAAACTAAGTATATAGAACTATATATCTAAAATATCCTTTTGAATGTAAGAACTTTAATTATAGTTCATATTTACTACGGTATTTAATGTTTATGTTCGATTCTTTACACTTTCTCCTCCATTTCCTCGACTAGATCAACTCTATTTTCTTATTTATTCAACTTAATTCTTGCATGATTGATGTCTTTAATTCCTACTATAGAGGGCAACATAAGTAGGAATATGAATGTTGTAGTGAAATATATTTTTATAATAATATTTTACTGGAGGATGGTATTGATACCAACCACTATTGAATTCATGAAAAAATTATATCAATATCTCATCTATGGATTAAAAGGTTCTCTCCCACTGATCATTTATCTGATTATGATAAGAAATGCTGAAACTAAAATCTCTATCCAAACTCTAATGAGTAATTCAATTGAACATAAAGGTACACCACATAGTTCAATCAGATATAATAAAATGTGGTACTATAAGAAATCACACCAAGTTTTTAATATATAACCTAACAAGCTGATTTAAATAGAAATGATCTTTAACGAAAATGAAGTTCGCAAACTTTATAAAGTGATCAACTACAACACAAATATAATTATACCCTATAGTGTTTTTGGGGAGTGCGATGATGAAATATATAGTGATGTTTTCCCATTTCCATTTAGGTATTTGTGTTGATTATAAAATATATAGGGAACAATGAACTATGATATTAACCAAATAGACCCTTATTTAATTTGATTATAGAAAGTACACCTACATAGTTCCTAAAACTTATCATTAAATCAAAATCAAGGTTAAACATAAGAACATTAATCCCCTTATTTTATATATCCATACATTCTTTCTATTCCTCTTGAATCCTGACATGAATATATGGTAAGAATTGATTTTGAGAAAGATAATATATTTCCCATTTATTTATGATTTCAATTTATAACTTCTATAAATCCAAAAGTGTTAGATCTATGTCAGTGCTCATAATAAACAAAATAGAATGGTATTTTTGACATAGAGCATCATACACATTGTTTTCTTCCCTAAGTTCTAATTTATTTTACAATCATGATAATTAATCAACTCCAACCATATTCTGTTGTGCATATTTTACTATTTATGTTTGAAGATGTACTGCAAATTTTTTTGATTAGTACATATGTCAGACCTTTCAGCATAAAGACCATCCATCTTTATCTTCAACACTAAAATTACCCAAGATAACTCCAAATCATGATTCTGGTAAATTTTATCATATATTTTCTATAGTAATGATGCATATTCTATCATCAAATCTTTATACATGAGGACACATAAGAGTCCCTTACTTGATTCATCACTATAGGTTAGTAAACTTTCTCCATTACTGGGTCGTGCGAGTATAGATGCACCGACCAATATTCTATTCATTTCCATAAGATTATCTTCACATTAATTTTTCAATAAGAACATGACCCCCTTCTTAGTCAACATTGGTGATTTGACTAGGAAATTATTTTAATTCTCACTGAAATCATATATAATATCCAAACAATATAAGAAATTAATAGATTTTAGTTACTCTGTCTATTCAAGTCTGTTGATCAATAAATTTTATCATTTAAGGAACCACCAACATACCCTCCATTGAGATTATATTACCATGATTTAAACTTTCCAAATCCAAAAATTCACACTCATAAAATTGTCCATAAAACGTTTCCATACTCAGGGTATTCAACATAATTCTCAAATGATCTTTATGCTCTTTATTTTTCTTTGAATATATAAGAATAATATCTATAAAGCTGATAAAAAATTAGTAGGGGTAATCTCTAAAGAATCTAATTATTAAACCCATGAACATTCTAGGGAATTAGTATGTCCAAATAGAATCAATATAATTTCATAAAGCCCAAACCTCGTATGAAATCCTATCTTAGGAATATACTCCTCCCCCTTGGCTAACGATATCTAGAATAAAGGAAAATTTGGAAAAAAATTTAGATCCTCAAAATTGATCAAACAAATCATTGAAATTAGGTAGGGGATACCTGTTATTCATTTCAACTTTGTTATCTTCCTGATAATCAATGTAGAGTCTCACTGATCCTTCTATCTTATAAACAAAAAGAATTAGTGCACACCAATGTGACACATTTGGATGAATAAATCCCAAATCAAGATTCTTTAAGAGTTTGATTTTTCAAAATTTTCAACTCAATTGGGGAAATTATATAAGGATTTGTTGAAGTATATGTAGCACTAGGTATGAGTTCTTTTGAAAACTCAAATTCACGATTTAGAGTAAGACTATGAAACAATTCTCTAAGTACACTAAAAAAATATCATAGATTAGTAATATCATAAATTTCGAGTTTCTCCCAAACTATTTGAGATAAATAGACTTCATGGATAGGAATTAATACCCACAATATTTAAGTAATTTTCACTAGAAATTCATATTAATCCTTACCCTAATATGTGATCTTAATTTCATTTGGAATATAATATGTGACCTCTATTCCTCAAAAATAAATATGGGATATATATAAATAATTTAATCCACGCCCATAATCACATAGAATTAAACTAAATGAATAATCCCAAGATTTGAAATAATCACTTTCCCATAATATTCAAATGGATAGGAACTGTAGACTATAGATTTGATCATCGCACCATAAAGAGTTTTCTCCAATACCATAATATCTAATAATATAATATATGAATGGAAATTACATGATATTTTTATTGATATAAATGTTTTCTTATAGCTATTAAAAAATATGGCACTTCAGAATTTGAGTATACCTCTTACCACCTTATCTTCATCACTCTATATTAAATCCCCTACTTAAACCAATTTTTTTCTATGTGATCATAAACCATATTTAATTAGACTGATCAAGAATATAATCTGTATAATATTACCTTGGATATAAAATTCCGAAACCTTATTCTCAATGTATGTATCCTTAGAATTATCCTAGGTTATCCATTGTTATTACTAAAACATTAAGATGAAATACTATACTTTTGATTATCCCCAAGGGTTTCACCAATGTTATTTAATCCTAATCTACAATGATTGGTAAAAAATTTCCTATGATACTAACTATAATGACCCATGTTTTAAAAATAAATATTACATATTCTTAGATGAATATTAAATGAATTTCAAAAATACACACTTGAGGGCCATAAAGGTTTAATATATTTGGAGACTAGATACACTATCTTCCTATTTCATGAAGGATCATTACCATATCCCATAAATATCTTTCCATATAGTACTCTTTATAGAAATAACCATACTAAAAATTTCTTCATAATCTAGGGAAATTAAACATAAGAAATATTGAGGTAATATGTTCATTGAGGGTAAACATGGGATATATCAATCAATGATCATATTAAAGCATAATATAAGTATAAGTTTATGATATTATGAAAATAACTTACAAAATTCACACAAAATCTATCATGGATAATAAATATGAATCATCTAATAAAGCATTATCATTTCAGAAGACATGAATAATAAGAGCATAAAATCAACAAAAACAAATCATCAACCTCAATTTAATGTAATATAGGTGTGGCAACACCATAGGTATATAAACTATCTCATATTTCCTAGTTAACTTATGAGACCATAAGATCATAGTGTATTATTTATGAACACATGTTTCTTATATTATAATAGATCAAGAATAATCAAATATTTCCCACAGTAGTTGAATCACAATAACTTATTTCCCATAGTGGATTAAGAACATTGAATTGTTTCTCACAGTGGATGAAGTATGTCTAATTTTTTCCCATAGTGGATCAAGGACAATGATTTTTTTTAACATAATAGATAAATCACATCAACTTATTAACCATAGTCATCTAATGAGAAATAAAACCTTACCCAATGCATTTAAGGGATATATAATTTTGGTTCCACCCATCACGTAATGGAAACCATACATATGTGTGCCACTAGATCGCAAAATATTCACCATACCATAATATAATAACCTATGAAATGAAAACCGGTTTAAAAAACATTTCATAATTTCATCATAGCATAACCCCTAGAAAATGAATAGTGTTCATAAATATATAATAATAACAATCAAAACACTTTTAGAGAAACAATTATGATGATATTTTTGAATATTTCCTCATTAAAATATAATCAATATCGAATGATGTTATTATTGATGAATATTCCTTTAAAATAATTAGTAGAAAATGTCATGAGTAAAATACCATTTTCAGTTTGAAATAATTTATTTAAAATCTAATAATTATCCAAATATTAAGGAATAAATTTTATTTTAAATGAAAAATGAATTCTTTTAATTTATTATTCAAATAATTGAGTTTTCATGATAGTGGAAAATTCAGTTCATACCATGTACTTTAAATGAAAACATTCCTTTCACACTTTTGTAAAAAGTCAAAAAGTACCTCATTCAGAAAATGATTAGAAGGTTCCAATTAAATATTCTTGTAAAAATAAAATAATGGGTAAAAATTAATTTAAAAAATCATAGTATATTATTAAAAATATCCTTGAAAATATTTTTATAAAACATGGATATAGAAGAAAAAGGATTTTTGACTGATGAGAGAAATAAGGTAGGTTTTCGTTAAAAATATTCCTTCAGTATTTTAAATTATTAAACAGTGGTAAATGAAAAAAACATATAATATCCATAAATTAAAATATTAGAATAAAAATAATTTATTTTATTAGATTAGAATCGCATAATTACCTCAATGGTTATTCAAGCATAAACAATCCGGATTCAAATATGATGGAATATAAGTCTTTTACCAAAAGTATTTCCTTTATTCATATGAATTCAAACCTCCTGTATAATAAATTTGTATTTATTAAAAATTTATTCCATAACTAAACTCATATCAATGATACCAAGTATTATTTACTTATGACAACATATCAACTATTTATTAATAATTTGTTTTATTTAAATCATCATTCTATGTCACAACTGCTTCAACTTTTATGCATGTTTCAGTTTTGAAATTTATATCCCTATACTTTTATCATGGTTCCATGTTTTACATAATATTAATCATGATTTTAATACCATATATATTCATTATATATATAGTCATTTATAATGTATAAAAGTAGAAAAAATAATGACACCATTCATGGAAATGGTAGGGTGTATGTATTCATAAATGTTGTTTACATTTTTTGATGAATGGAATTAAAGAAAGGTAAATAATAACTACAACTTATTTAATAATCGTTATATAATATATATTTATTAAATATATCATTATTACCATATATTTAAATCCTAAATGAAAAAAGAATCTCATCACTTCATGGAGGTGGTAGTCCACACGTATGGACGACAAACATTGTCATTTTCCAACTAATTAGAAGGTGAGAGGGAAGATATGATAGTTTAATAAAAGAATAATAGCTGTGAAAAAATTCTAATATATAAATATTAAACCAATAAAAATAACCATCCATGAAACATGGTGATGTAAAATGAATAGTATCACTACACGTAGATGACATGACGTACGTACACACGAGTGATACATTCGATTCCCATTTGATGGAAAAGTGAATAAATAATTGTGGGTTAATAATTATAATACAATTTAACTATATATATGATACTGAATTTAATATTTTATAATGAATATAAAATATTTAGATGAATTATTAAAAGAAAAAATTTAAATAGGTTGGGTAAGACAATTTCCTCTTCTTTAACAGGCCTTGTTTGGATTCCTTCTTTTGTAAAATTCTAATGTTATTTTAAGAATACAAAAAACAATTATTCATTTATATATAATTTTATAAGATAAAATGGTAATATTTATTTGATATAAAAGTCCCAATTTTTTTTAAATAATAGAAAGGAGAAGTAACCATTTATAAGTGAGGGGAGGGGCACTCTTAAAATTTCTTATAAGATTACAATATAATAAATCCATTATCTAGCCAAGTGATTCAAAATTTGAAAGTATTATATTATTTAGATGACAAATATATACTATAAAATTCATATAACACTATAATTCACTTAAATTATATTACTTTTAATATTTTTAAATTTATTTAATGATTATTTTATTAATTATAGAAATAATCTGTCGGCATTTCTTAAAACATTAATCTATATTTTTATCACAAAAAAGTATACATAAGTTACCAAAATAAAAATAATTTCATTATGATTAAAAAACATTAATTTTTTATAAACATTATGTTGTATATATGTGAATATATAAGAGATATTCAAAAGTAAGAGAGTGATATTTTGTATTTTTCATTTTTTTGAATATTATATAAGTCAATTTAATAGAATTGTATCCCATAAAAAATTAAATTTTTAGAATAATGTCATAATGGTAAAGTTTCCTTAAAAATAATAATAAAAATAAAAAATGGTTCACTTAACACATAGTTTTATCCTAAGTTAACCAGATTTACCTTTTTCTAAGGTGACATTATTACCATGGTTACTATTCATAATTCATAAAAATAAAAGGAAACTCTTTAACAAATTTCTAATTCTTAATTAAAAATTTGGAAGTTATATTTTCAGTTTAATTTCTATAAGTTTCAAAAAAATTAATTTAAAATAAGTGAAAAAAACATGATGAAAACTGTTAAAAAATACATTTTTAATCATAAAACAATATTTATTCCTATCCCTTGGAAAAATTAAACATTAGATGATTATTAATTTTTTTTTAATGAATATATCTTTTTTATAAATTTAATTAAAATAATTCATAAATAGTATTTAATTTAATTTATTAATATAATAACATGCTGAAGATATAAAATTAGTTTTTTGGAATACTTCTTTATTAATTTCAAATGATTTATTTTTTCATTTATAATTAATTGATAACCAATTAATTAATTTTATAAAGGTGTAAACCATATGTTTTTTATAATTTATTTACTTCTATTAATACCCACCAATCCAATTGTTAAATGATAACTATATACTTCATTATGGTTTATTTAGACTCGGGGTTGAGTTTATCATTAGCTATATATGAAATTAAATTTATTTATAGAGAAATGTATCCTAAAATCTAAAAAGGCTCACACACCCTTTACATCAACCCTTTTTATTGACCCATTAATATCCATGGAATACCCTACTATACATCTACATTACAATACATTAATCCATTTCAAAATTGAATAAGATGAAATTTCATGATCATGGATGATCTCAAGTATGGGGGAGGAATCTAGCTATGTTATTGTACGTGTATATCTACTAAATTTTTTGTTTGTTAATGTATCAATTTTTTCATCTTTGTGTTAAGAATGTCAATAATGAATAATGAAATTTTTTCAAAAATATTATTCAATATTGGGTTGGGAGTTCACCTCTATTTTAATAGGAAAGGTTTCATATATTTTCTCTATAATATAATTCCATTCAAAACATAAAATTTGAAATAATAAAAAAATGATACAAATTAAGGAAGAGGTAAGAAATAATACAACTATTGAAACATTCCATGTGTGGTTTCAAAATAAGAATCGCAGGGTATTTTGAGTCTAACTTTTATAAAGGGGAGTGAGTGGGGTTACATTATTTAGTGTAAGATATTTTTGTGAATTTTACTTCATTTTAGAGCAATAAACCTTATATTTCCACTTATAATATTTCATCATTTTAAAGCCACCAAAATTCATCCCTAGAATAACTCATGTAAATGTCCTTATGATGAACATGATGTTATAACCCTATGAAGTGAATATTCTTGGAAGGCTCCAAGATAATAGAAATTATGCATGCTCTTTAGAGTGAGAGAAGATCCACTTTGAAAAACCTTGAGTAAATAGAGTCACATATATAGGGAGGTAAAATCAATATATAGATGAGGATTAACAAGATATTTAATAGACCCATACGATTTAATGAAGAAATATATGATTTACCATGAGTGAAATTTTTATTTTTGGATGTATTTTTAGAGATAATATTTTCAATTATTTTAAAATGTATTTATACGTTTTTAAATCCATTATTTTCCTATAGTAGTGGAAAATAACCTTTTAGCATAATTTCTAGATTAATTTCTAACATCGGTTAAAAGGTGATGTAAATGAAGGAGATTAAAAAGTAATTATTTTATTATCTATTATTTTATACCAATTTTTAAATATTTTTTAGTATAATTTTTAAAATATTTACTATTAAAATGAAATAGAAAAAAGTGAATAAGATGAAACAAACTAATTGTTTAAACTCTAACCAAAATTAAAATAGATATACCAAGAACTTTTAAATGTATATCTAAAAAGTAATCATACCTAAATATTATTTTTCCAATAAATTTTGAAAATGATTTAAGTATTCATTCAAACACGATATAGAATCATAAAAATGATAAAAAGGAAATAAATTTTATATAACTAATAATATAAAATGTAATTATCACATTCAAAACATCATTTTTAATGGCACTGAGGTTTGGAATTTTTTTTAAAATTAAATATATTAAATATGAAAATAAAATTTTTTAACTAATAAAAAAGGTATCTACTAGAACATTCTTATATTTAATTTTGTTTTGTTTCTTTATTAACAAGTTAACAACATTACAATTTTCCCTAGAATAATATTACCATATATAAAATTCCAAAGCATATATATTAACAAAAATTTAGGATGAAAGATCTGAGAGAATAAATTATAAATTATTTGTTAAATAAATTTTAAAAACTTTTACAAACTCCACCAATTAAAGTTAAAAAAAATATGTCTTGCATTCCAATGCGAAGAATAAGAAAAACATCCAATGTCAATGAAAACATAAAAAGTTTAAAATTAATGAAATTATAGTAAATAATAATTTATAATTATATAGGTTATCTTACCTATCAAGGAATGGAACAAAACAAAACCCAATATCAATATTTTTAATGTTTTCTGATATATATTAAACTATAACATTATCCTTTAGATATTTCACATCCATTAAAATTTATTCTAGATCTATAACTACATAAAAGGAATAGATAATATTTAGGATGAAAATAGATTTGTGAAACCAAATTAGAAAAATATATCTTATGTCACTATAAGTAATATTTATTTTAGTAAATAGAAAAATAAATTGAAATTTACTTACTTGGAAAAAAACTATAACACGACACTGGGTGCTCATCACATATAACAAGATCCATGATATCTTTTTTAAATTATCATAACCGCTAATCTCTCCCACATATGTTAGAAGTCATAAGAAACTCATAATATGATAGAAATAAGAAAGAGTTTGGGGATAATTTTGTTAGCCCGTCAAAAACAAGAGAAGTATATAAAGTTTCCAGTTTCTATAACATTTCTTATTTTATAATAATTACTTTGATTTCATAAAATCCTATATAAGGTAAATTTAATAGAACATTACATGTAATTTTAAATCAATAGTAAATAAAAATTTAAAATCAACACAAACCACATATCTCAACTAACAAATAAGACTAAATAAATAGAGTTAAAAATGTACAACACTCTCTCTAACATTGGATACTTATTTAGTTGGTAATGAAACAAGGGAAGTTGGATTAATAATATCATATACTAATACTCATACTATACTTATATAAATAAGAAGACGATGTAAATAAAACTTGAAATTATCTATGTTTTTATATTTTTAAATATGTAAATGGATATCCTTAGAGTGAAACTCATAGTAAATGGTCGAGTTTGAACAAGGTGGTGGATGATCTGGGTAGGCCTGCTACACAAGCTGTATGTATCTCTCTATTTCTACAAATATAGACTTTATATATTACTTAATTTTATTATCTAACTATATATTTGTCTCCTATTACTATGAATTCAAGGAATCTATTTATCTCTTGTATTATGCCTCCCCCAATGCCCTACTAGGATGAACATAACTATTTATAATACAGACACCCAACTCATATCCTCTTACATGGCCCAAGTGATCATTCTTCATGAAATATGTAACAAAAATCTCCAACCCACACTCAAGGAATAAAGTCCCTTTTCAATTTCTGCTAAAGGTAATCTTAAAATCATATATTAAAATGTTATATCGTTTAATGAATTTTAAAAATAATAATATTAAATAATGAAAAAATAATAATTTCTTACAATTTTTTCAACTACTTTTTTTATTGGTCTATAAGAAACATTCCATTTACTTCATCCTCTACCTTTTCCATTTTTCAGGGAGAGTGGGGAGAGATGGAGGTCCGAATTTATTATCTTCATAGTTGCTACTATATTTATTTATTAACGTATCAAAATTTATAGAAATAATTTTCTACTCCAATAATTGGTACCGTCAATGTGATAAAGAATGGGGGAATTAATTCAATAACTATATATCTCATTGATATATTTTAGAGTCCAATAACATAATAATAAATGTATAATTGATTAGGTAATAATAATTTAATATTAAAAATTGATTTTATATACAATAATTATCAAAACAGAAAAGTTCATTCCTATCAATTAGGTATAAAATTCTCCCATGTATTTTCATCAACTATGCCATACTTGAGTTAAGTATTTTCTGTATTTCATTCCCAAAAAATGTAATATTTAGTCAATTTCATTTTAAAATTATTCCATATAACATCCAAAAAATATATTTAACTATTCTTATTCTATTTTTTAATTGTTTAATGTTATTCCTAAGTGAATATATTAAATATTAGACATGTAAAATATATAGTATTTTACGAATATGTTAAAAAAATAAACATGTTCATAAATTTTTCTTTGATGGACCTCCATATATAATGTATCGTCATATTGTTGATTCTAGTCTAAATAATATATATAATGTTATTACTGCAATGGATTTTCATGACCATATTTATTTTAAACATCTTTAAATACGATCCTATTGTGTTATTATTATCATTGAATTATATATATATTCGATGATCCCTACAAGGAAGTGAATTTTTTTTTGGGAAACATAGAATCCCACATCTAAAAATTCTAGGTATCATCTTATTTGGATATCAATAAAACACCTCCATAGGAGGCACACCAATAGTGATTGAAGAAAATTTCATAATTTTTTTTGTTTAATTAAATATTTTTATTATTAAAGATATATAAATGTAAAAAAAACATATATATACTTCAATAAATGTTCATCAACCTCCATGAACATCATTTAAAAAGTTAAATGTAATGAAATATTGTGAAAATATATATTATTATAATTAAGTTATTATTAAAAATATTTTTTTTATTTTTTATAACAGAAATAAATTTATATCTATCATGTAAAATGATACAATGGAAGAATATTTAATATCTTTAAAAAATGAAATTGGGTCATTATATGAGTATGTTTCAAAAAAAATAATGATTTTAGAGTTTTTAAGAAAAAATATATTACTAAAAAATTATAAGTTAGAATTAATTAAAAATAATAGAAATTAATAACATGTAAAAGTTTAAATATCCAACTAAAAAAGGGTTCTACATGTGTACATTTTATAAAAAACATTTGACTTCATTCTTATTTTTCTGAAGAATGTTTAACTAAAACCGATGAATATAAAATTTAACACAAAAATGATAGAAATGATAAACATATATATATATATCCAAGTTAATATATATATTTTACATGGGTTTGTTTTTGAAAAAAATAGAAAATAGATATTTACCTAAATAATTATGGGAGTAAGAGAGTCTTTTCTCTTATCCCTTCAATGTGATCATTTTACATAACATTGAATATGCCTACATCATAGTCATTATTATTATTAGTTAATCATGTAATAGATGAATATACCTCACATAATTCCATAATATCAATAATGTCCTCATCACCAAAATGAACTTTCTCCCATAAAAGTGGTAAACCAGTAATCATTTCATGGTTTAGTAATAAAAATAATCTAGTTTTCTTAAATCACTAAGATAACTTTTTTCTCTATGAAACAAAATATTTTTATATTATCGATGGTAAATCCAAAAATCATAATGTTTCACACCACTATTACTATAAACCCAATTAAACTCAAAAAGTGTAACTCAAAATTGAGTTCAATCAATTTCAATATATCCTAAACAACTCCAAAGTATCGTTTTTCATTTAGAAATTGGATTTTTACCCTTTTCACTTCAAAAAATTCAATTATTTAGCATTGAACATTACTCTTTTATTTTTAATGGTACTAATACTATCCTGATTTTTGTGTGTAAATGTATAACCATTAAAATCAAAACCAAAACCATGTGATAAAATTAACACATAGTCCCCTAATAATGATTTAAATGTTTCTGATGTTGATAAACCAATGTTGAATTTCTCCTTAAACTATGACAGCAAAACCACTTATCATTTATTTTTAGATATCATACATTCAATGAAGTATTATGGTATGAATTACATCTTTGAACCTCACTTGTATTTTTTTCAAATGTAACAATGTTGTTTCATCAATGCATCACATGGAATTGACTTCACCTTTATTATACATATCACTTTTATTTTATTATCAACTATCACATGTTGATATGTATAGAGAAAAACATGGTATACTTCATATAAATAATTAGTATAGAAATTAGTCCCCAAATTTGATATATATGTTTGAAAAATATAGTCCTCTAGATGATGCATATTTTGAAAATATAAATTAAATTAATTTAGATATCTTTTAAAAGGATACATATAATGTAAATATAAAAGGTTATATATTCTTATCTCTCACACCAAATGAATAACTAGATTAATAATTATATAAAAAAATATAGTAAAAATTACATTTTAATCAATATAGTATGATGAAAACTTCATTCTCCAATACGTATATCATATTTAGATCTATTAATTTTCTACAAATGGAATTGAAAAAAATAACACTATATAATAATATCCATTGTAACATGTTTTAACTATAATACAATGAAATAAAATTTGTAGAAGTTGTTTTTATCAATACATGACATGTCAAGACCTGAACCTATAGTTACCCACATTGATTGATGGTTAGATGAGTGTGACACAACAAGACAACCTCCCTAGTCTAGGGGATAGAGACTAGTACTGAGTAGAAATATTACGAAAATGGGATACCTTAGCCTAAAGGACATATACACATCCAAATCACAATGTAAATTAAAAAAATGATATATAAAATAATGTTGTAACATAATAGAAAACAAATTAATATAATTGCCTCTAAAAAACAATTGTGTAATAATATGAATATAACCAAGGTATGTAAAGAGAAAATCTACACTGATCCAAAAATTAATGGATTATAAACCCTATAAAACTGATGAGAAGAAAGGTCCTTCTCATTATCTATAATACCTAACATCAACCAATGATCACCATCACCCAGTAATGTTATGTTCCAATAAAAAATATGAACCAGAGCCATTTTCTAATTTCCTGTGATCTGAATAAGACATGACACATACCAGTAAATACCATAAATGGGTGAGTTTATAAATACCTAGAAGGATGAAATAAAAACCAAATCGGGAAACATTAGATACAAACACTCAGCTTTCCACACAATATGGGATAAAAAAGAACAAAAAATATATTCTCATAGAAGAAATGAAAAGAATATAGAGAGATAGAGAGTGGATTCTATAAATCTTTATATCTAGGTAAAGATTATGTGACTCAATACATTTCCAAGTTCTAATACTATATTGGTGTCAATATTCCAATATAAACCTTAGTAGATAAGGGGGACCCATAGCTCTCAAATGGCATGCCATGACTAAGGGGTTTCGGAACCAAAGGGGGATAGAGATCCTATGATTCAATCATATAATATTGAAATAAATGTCACCATTAAAATCTATTAATAAATATACAGAATAAGTAATACATGAAGTTACAATTTCATGGCACGAATAAGTAGACACGAGAGGTTAAATATTTGGTGGAGGGAAGAATGAATGTCCCCTAGTCTACATGGGGTGTACCCCAAAGTCTTATCCTGGACTTTTCATTCAACTCAACATGGCATGGAAAAGGAATATACATGGTGTTTTACCTATGTGATAAAATGTATGGGGCCACCCATGGTCTTAGATTTTTCCTCCATGTGTATATTTTGAATATCCAGGCAGGGTCACATGATGTGTGGGCCAAACCACACAATGTGTGATATTTAACTCATATTGAAACATTATCTATCGTATAAAGTGGAATAAACATTATATGTTCATATCAGATACACAACATGTAGTCACTTTTTTATATAAAAATCTCAAACCTCCTCTGAATGTATCATTATTATATCCTCTACCAAAATATCATCATCAATTTCACCTAAGAATAAATATAAGGCCCCCCAACCTAAAAGGAAACTCCTATAATAACCAAATTCTGATCTTCGATGGTTGAAAATTGGATTTTCTGTCAACCCGTGTGAACCCTGTTTCACTAACATCCATATTTGAGGGTCTGATCCCTAACCATTCATTTGATAAATCGCCATAGATCATCATTAATTCTGAAAATAATTGTATCCATTTCTGAATGCATGAACTAACATGAATTTGGGATTTAATCATATCTTGAACTAGATTAACCATCAAATTGCTAGTATACCACTTACAGAAAGCAAACATGTATAGAAACATAGGATAAATTTACAATAAGTGAACTGGAATAATCATTGACCATTGTGACCCCAACCATAAATAATAATCACATAAATTCAAGAAGATCATATGAAATATAATACAATGGATATAATTAGGGTTTATGGAAAAATAATTAAATTGATGGGGTCATCATATCAATGAGGTAGAGGAAGAAATCAAAGTGTAATATTAATATATTCTTGAAAACTAAAATAATAGGGAAAGAACTCTCAATTTTCAAACCCCACATCATCATTTGATCTATCAATAATGAAGAGTGTTTATGAGGGTTCTGTACTGATATTGGTGATGATTTCCATTGAATTTGATCATCGATTCTTGATTATCCCAAATTTTTCTATCAATGATCCTCTCAACAATAGCTATCTTGAGCTCCAGGACTATTTTTCTAAACATTGATAATTACTATTGATGGGATTAAATAGAGAGTCAATAAATTAGGGTATTAATTTAGGGAAACAATAAATGAATTCATTTAATTAATTTATCTTATCTAACATTCACATGTGATTGTACATCGACCAAAGGATCGATGTAAACATGTCTTATATAGATCCTTGGGTAACCCCCCCCCCCCTTTAAATGAATGATGGTCTCATATTTTCCATCTGAAACTATAATAAAAAATAAAAACATTATTTCTAAAAAATATGTAGTAACTTGTTTGATTATATTTATTATATTTAATATATTGATTTTGAGGTCTTGAAACACCCGTAACACTGGGAAAACTCTAAAAAAACTAAGATACATATAAATATTGAAATATTCAAGGGGTTCAATAACAAAAATCAATGTTATTAAATGATAGTTATGATATTTAAAACCCATGAACACAAAATACTTAACATAAACCAATTTTTTTACATTTGAATAATACCCACTATGTATCTCATCATCATGTAGATATTGAAAAAAATTATCTTCTCACTTTTTCTTAATTTGTGAAAAGATGAAGGTGAACATGATCAATTTGATTTTATAATAGGAGATAGATCCATAAATATTCCTATGGATATTTAGCCCAATATTTCTTGTAATAAATATTTTTATTTCCTTTTATGTCGAAAATCTCCAATAAAACTATAAAAAATGGTTTTGAAAATATTCATAATATCAATGTTATTTTTTACATCTTGAAATTTATAATATTATATCTTGAAAGTACCACCATTATATCTATTTATTTTATCTGACCCTTACTTCCTTTCATTTCAAATCTGAAATTGATTATTTTTACCTTTTCATAATATTCTTATTATAGAAATGGTTTTTGGTGAAAATATTACTTTGGTAAACCATTAAATTCCTTTTTAAATCCTTGATAAGGATGATCCATTTACAAAAAACTATGATGAACCATGTACATTGAATTTATTCTATTCTACAATTGATGATATAAAGACCCTGATACAAAAATTATACAAGAATTCTATCCCATAAAATTGCATTTAGATAAGTTTTCTTATGAATGGAATTCCTTTAGAGTGAGAGTTATGATAGCATGGACAAGAAAATAGTATTTCTTGTACGAATCAAAAACTATTACACATGTCTCCTAAAGAAATTTCAAATCATCAACCAATAGTGGTAGATTATCTTCAAAATAATTTCTTAAATGTTTTAGTATATAAATACATGATAATTTTATAAAAAAAGTTTATTTATACATATTTGTAGGAAATGATTATAAGATAACAAAATAATAGTCCACAGACTATGTTTTCTACCAAGGATTTGATATAGATTTATTCCATCCGTACATTATCCAACTCTAATATATATAAAATTATTTCCAAAATCAATAATTTTAGATCAAATATATTCTATTTTAGAGAATCATCAAGGGGACACAATTCTATATCAAATATGCACTTATCTGTATCCCATCTTTTCCTATTTTAATGATTTGAGTTTAAAAATAGATGCTTCAATCAAAGAATATTTGGCTGATACTTGGTTGATTTAGTGGCAGGTTTAGTGATTGATATTTATAATGAATCACATTTGGACATATCATGAATTATAGAACATTTTTTTACCAAATATTGGAAATTCTGATAATATTTCATATTCTATCATATACAAAACATAAGAATTAAGAAAAAATGCATCTTTTTATCCTGCAATATCACTAGGAATAATATTTTTTTTCATCATTATTATAATTTTAAATCCTATTACCATATTAAATTATCTCTTATAAATGTTTAAGAAAATTAGAGAAACTTTTATCATGCTAACTAGTTATATCATTTAATTTAACTTATCTCAGTACAACAAACAACACTAAAAATTATGTGAAACTCAACAATAATGAGATCTTAGCATCTCTATATATTAATACAAAACTTTTTTTTCTTTTCAGTAGTTTTAAATACTACATCATGAATTAATTCTTTGAGATAGTCCTTAATCTCTTGATGAACATCTGTATCCACAAGTGATTTTAACTTGTTTGTTATTTCACCGAATCCTACATGTATAATTATGATTATCACTATAGAACGTTAGAATAAATTTGATTTCATAGTATGATAATTTTATTATATTCAATCATTTTGTGCATGGATAGAAAATTTTGTATTTTTTATGATTTTTTATGAAATTATAAGAAATTTACAACCCCTTTTTCATAATCATCACTAGTTTTTATATTTGTTCAATTATGATCCGTTAGTAACCTAAAATAACAATATGACATACAAATATATAAAAACGTATAAATAATTGAAAATATATATAATCGAATAAATGTAAAATATATAAGGATATTAAAATATAAATATGAATAATGATTTGACACATATTTATAAATAATTTTTTTAAACAGAAAACATTTTTTAACCAGAAAACAAATTATAACTAAAAATAATTATAAAAAACAATTATTTATATCAAAAAAGAAATTTATAAACAAAAATTTATAATTATTTTTAAATACAAATGAACTATATTGATAAAGTATTTATAAATACATCATTTACAACAAAAAATAATAAAATGAAAATTATAATTAAAAATGTACATATAAACAAAAAAATCAGTACAATTTTCCACTAATAAATATTTATGAAATAGTCTAAAATTTAAAAATAAATATTTTAATTATAAAATATAGAGATTCATGTATAATAATTTCGACGAAGAGTGAAAACTAATGATAGATGAATTTTATATTATAACCAAAGAAATTTAAGTGTGGCTAAAAATAGATATTGAATGTTGATGGTGATGAGACTTAAATGATAAAATTGGAATAAAAATACAATGGAAGGTAATTTAGATAAGGAAATTAAACCATAATAAATTGGGAATGTTGAAAGAATCTATTGTTTTTATAATGGGTTTGATATCAATTTTGCGATAATGGATGTCAGGACATTTAATTTATTTTCAGTTATCACAAAACTAGTATAAACAACTCCAGCAAGGGGATTTTAATATCAGTTAATAAATAATTAATTTTAAAATACTATTTGTGTTTCTTTTCATTGTTTTTAAAATATAACAAATATGAAAAATATAATTGAAAGTATAAATTTTATACTAGTGCTTTTTAAGGGTCATTATCACATATTTTGATTATATATATGTTATAGTCTTATTGATGAAAATAGTTTAATTATTGATTATTAAGTGTATTTATTAATATTTATAATTATTTATAAAGACATACAATTATTTTATTAAATTAGTGGAAAAAGGGTGACATGGGAAATAGATGAATAGAAGAAAAAGGATATTATTCAAGCTCTGAAAATTGGAAATGTTCTTAATCTGTGTTAATACATAATATAGTTCTGAAATTATTTTTAATGTATTGGGATAAACCCTAATAAAACTAAACATGAATATTTCTACCATAAGGCATTCATTTGATCCTAATGGTGACACTGACCTGGGTTGGAAATGGAGAGGATAAAGAATCAGTTTTCGGTGGTTTAGGGAAGAGACCTATCCATGATGATTGGTAAAACCCTAGAGAATTATTTGTAGTGTGAGGTTGTAATTATGAAGATCAATGATTGTATAAGGCATGGTTTAGTTGATAAGGAAGTATCATGGTGAGGGTAACTCCATTATGTAATGATTTCATTTGGGGAACCGTTAACATTATGTAAAAATTCTATGTGGAACACCAACACAACATCTCATTGGTTTTCTTCATTACACTATAAGGGTTTGTGATGCACTTAAAATTTTCATGTTGTAATCTTCTATGAATATTCTAGAGGAATGTTATTGGCTATTTAATCTCTAGAGAATGAATAAGATAATGTAATGGGAAATAATAATGATCCCTACTCCACATCTATAAGGGAAAAAGATCATTCTATAAAGGTGAATGAGGATGATAAATAAGAAGATATTGGCCATTAACACTTTGGATAATGAGAATGAATATTATGGGCTTGCAATGCATCTAAAGAGGTTTGTGACAATGATGAAGAGTATTAATGAAGATAAATCTAGGCTCAATACACTTGGCGTCCCTATTTACTAATAAAGATTTCAGATACATATATATGAAAATACCATATTTTTTCAAGGAAGGCATCACGATGCATGCCCGATACTATTTCATTAATCCATATATGAATAATATATAGAGTGAGTAAACTATTGAGAGAATTATTTTCTATTACATGATTTTATAAGGTTATTACCTATCCATGTATAGAGGGCTCAAGTATGAATTTGGTTCACATTGTGGAACCACACTCAAGAGACAATATACTCATTCAATAATGTCAAAAATCATAATGTTTCAAGATTTCAAGAGGAGTTTTGGGACGATTGACCTTGGAAATTAAGGGGTGATTATATGGGATATTTTTTAGAGAAATATAAACCAATTTGAAATTTTGATTACTATAAATAGGATGGAGATTCTCCTATTAGAGGAGGATCACCCACTAAGATTGATTGAGGATGTTGACTATTCAATAAGGTGAGAATATTATAGTTTTAGGAATTCTTATTTTATTTACTATTGTAGATCCTTTCATAAATTTTAATGAAATAATAGATTGGCTTGTTTAATTTTTTTGTTAAATTAATTTCCAATACTATAATAAACTTTATATATTAAAATAGAACTAGAATTATTGTTTATCTGACTGAGAATAAACAAGTGAATTGTTCTTGAGTTTTGAACATATTTATATTATTTTATATATTCTCGTTCTAAGTTAAAATATTTTGTGGTTAAAATAGTATATGTGATGATGAACATATTTTGAATACACTATATTATTTTTATCACCTTCGATGTTCTTTTAATGCTTCACTTCATATTATTTTTCATCATATGATTGAGGTTGGAAGTATAGTTTTGAGTGGTATAGAGATCATAATCCATGTGTAGTGGGGTTCTTCCCTTTATTGGAAGTAACTAGGGGAATTTAATAGTAAATAAAAAAATAAATTGAAGTTTGGAAACCGCCATTGTATTTAATAAGAAAAGGTGAATTAAAATTAAAGATATATGTGTATTGGAAATCATAATTCAGGAAAATATTGAGTTGGGTGGTGAGTGATAAGAAGTCACTCAACTGATTGAGAGTAGGTTTATGTAATATATTGAAGTATAACTGGTTAATCTCTTTATGATTTAATACCATTCTTTCTAATACACATTTATTTTTTACCAATTTCTTTTGTTCTCATATATAGATCCATGATTAGTTTGGTCACCAATGGGGGGGGGGTTTGAATCATTTTTATTTTTTTATAAATTATTTTATTTTAAATTAAACATGTGCCAAGTAAAATTCATAGCCTACTAAACAAAAAATATTCATATACTATATTCAAAAATAAGAATAATAAACAACACATATGATATTTTTACAATGTCCTATATTATTGTGAGATCACACTCTTTTCCATGAAAAATCCTCTTATTTTACCAAATATTTATTATGATTATAAATTTTTAGTGATCATAAATATTAAAAACATTATATACAAGGTTTAAGCATGTATCATGCAATTATCAATGGGTTAAGGTATCATACATTACCCAAAAATGACGAATGAAATTTTTTAGACCAGAAAAACTAGTTCACTAGGATTCCACTTATAATCGTGAATATAAATCAAAACATTAATCAACCACTAGATGCCTTATAAATATAGAATATTTACTCTTCTAGGAAGACTTATACTACCAGAATAGTATCAATTATGCATCAGTAGAAAAAAATTACTCTCTCAAATTCATTAATGATAACTAATGCATAATATAATGCACACATGAGTTTCTTTTCTTACCCATCAGTATTCAGTGGTCAACTAATCAACGAACCAATCATTTTTCCTTAACTAAGTAAAAAATTAAAAGTTACAAAGAAGTTTGGGTCTCTTATTTATCTTATATATCATTAATTAAATGGATCTTAAATTGAATAGTGTATCTACTTCTCTAATAAATTTAGAAAAACATTTATCTTATTCATTTTTAGTTTTTTAAAATTCCTCCCCATTTTTATAAATAATTTTTTAAAAATTTTATTGGAATTTCCATGATCTTTTTTATATAAAATGAATCATAAAAATAGTATCTTGAATAAAAAATATCATTCAAACATTCCATTTTTATCACCTATAATGAATTTGAATCTTAATTATTCTATGAATTATTCTTAATATTATCCTTATTTAAAAATATTTAAATCACATTAAAACCTATCAAGAATCATGTATTTTACAAATACCATGATATTTCAAAAATAAAAGTTCAAAAAATAATCATATGAATAATATCTCATTGTAAAAAAATTTTCATAGGTAGGATCCTTATGTTTCTTGCAATAATATTTACATAGATCATCCATATATAGATGATCCTTATGAACATTAGGATTCATATTTATGATGATATAATGATTCTCATAAATTTATATATATGAAAAACTGATCCATATATAGTTGAAAACATCCTTATAAACTCATAGGATAAGGATATATGATCCTTCTACAGACCCAAAAACATAAATTTTTTTTATCATAGGTATAAAATTATGTTTATATAGGTATAGTGATCCTTAATTATTATATAATAATCTTTACATAGATAGAGTTTAATACTTACATAGGAAGAATAATCCTTATAAAACCTCTAATTATTATTATGAAACCTCAATACCATTTTGAAAATACCATTTTGAGTCCAAAATGATCCATACACACAAAGGGATTACTCCATTCCTTTGTTGTTTTTTAGATCAAGAGTCAAACTAAAATTTACCTAGAGTGCATCAATTATCCAAATTCTCATCCTTGACATCCAAATTCTATAAATTTTTAATAAATAATTGAAACGTTGAAAAATATTATCACATATTGTTAAATACCTAAAAAAAGTAGGTTATCTAAGTATAACATACATAAATAATAAATAATTTAGATGAATATTCAATGAATATCATAATAAGAAACAAACCCAAACTATAAGGGTTTAGTTTCTTTGGAGACTATACACATAAAAAACCTATTTCATTAAATATATTAAACATATCCCAAATTTTGATTTCTCACAGTGTACCCTTCCTAGAAATAACCTACTTAAAACCTTTCTTCATAAACTGGGGAAAGGAAACATAATATAGGGTGTTCTCATAAACTCAGTTAGGGTAAATATGATTGATATTAATTGATAATCACATGAAATATAAGATAAACATAATTAAATCAGATCATGATTATAAATTATAAATCCTATAACATATCTTTCATAGATCATAAAAATGATTCATGGCATAAAACCTTTTCATTTAAAATTATATGAATCATAAGATAAAGGATACATGATAAATAAGTCAAGAAACATGGTAGAATATCCTAATTAATTTTACATTTCATATTAATATTATGGATCAATCATAATCATAATCATAATCATAATCATAATCATAATAATTCCTTGGGTATTATATATTCATCATATAATTACTTGGTTATGATAATCCCAACATTAAAAAAAGAGTAACATATATCTAGTTTACTCTATCTTTTGTTAAGATTTTATTAACTTCATAATCTCTTTGTATTTTATTAAATTCACAAAATATTAAGAGTTTCTTAATTTCTTATTCATTAACCAATGCATTGGTGGACTATATAATTATAGGGCAACTCATCACCTAATCATAATCCATTTATATAAATACCACAGGATAATAAAACATTCATCCAATCATCATATCATAACATGTGGTAAATAAATATGTTTTTAAACACCTATAATCATAATAATATAACTTAGAGATAAATAATAATGATGGAAACATTGTATTATTTCCCTATAAAGCATAAGTAACATGAATGTATATTATCATTAATGAAAAATTATTTTCAAAGATCATAAGAATATCTATTTAGGAAAATACCCTTATTATTTTGAAATCACTTTTCAAAAATATATAAATTATTTTAAAAGGATAATAGAAACGTTTAGTTTAATATTATAAAGATTATGAAATCATGATGCTAGGAAATTCCATTCATGTCAAAATTATTTTAAAAAATGTTTTCGATCACACCTTTGGTAAAAATACATAGTTTATAAAATTATTGGAAGATTTTATTTAAACATTTTAATATAATGTAAATCATTGTTGGAAAATAATTTAAACAATAATTATAATATATTAAAAAATTTATTAAATACATTTTAGAGAACATTGATATGGAGGTGGATGATTCATGACCAAAAGATATGAAAATAAGATAGTTTTATTATATAAAGATCATATACTTCCATTTTTATAAATTCAAGCATAAAAAATCCTCCTTAAAATGTGATTTTAACATAAATCCCTTACCTCATGGATTTTCTAGATTCATATGAGTTCACAACATCCTTATAATAACAATATATTTAATATAAATCTATTCCATATTTTTACTCAAATATATAATACCATGTATTATTTACTTTCAAAAACATATAACCCAATTATTGACTATTATTTATTAAAATAATTTTTCTTCCTCTCCCACTATTCAATTATTTTTCTAGATATTGGGGGTTATCTACCTTATCCAGGATTTTCATACTGAATAAGAAATAATTTTAGGTTGTTTATTCCTCTAGGGAATATATTTTTGAAGGCTTGGTCCCAAATATCATGATTAGTAGGCTAGTGTCACTTCAATATTTTTATATGGTTTATGGAGTTTCACTTATGGTGTGATTCCTTCTTGGTGCAGGTGTGGATAAATCTATTAGGGATCCCTCTTAACTTTCAATATCTCACATTTCTATGTGGAATGTTTTATTTTCTTGGTTATTTCCTCCGCGTAGATGATCCCATGATTTAATGTTAAGATATTGTGGTATCCTAGGTTTCATTGAAAATGTATCTCTCTGAAACCCTTAGTTTTAATGGTTCTATATCAAGGGAATACCTTCTCCTATCGGAAGAACATATTTTATTCTTAACCCACATGTTTTTTTATAAATTTTACCTTCAAGGGAAATCCCTATAAAATTATAGAACGAAATGCATTGGGCTCATAGATATCCATCCTGTGAATGGTTATAATCTTGTTCCACCTCTATCCCCAACAAGAGATGGTTAGTCATTCTAAGCTTATCCTAGTTAGACTTATGATGTTGGAGAGAAAATTACAAAAACTCATTTATCTCCCTTTCATGTGGTGCCTTCTTCAATTCTTTAGCTAATCCCTCCTCCTTTGTCTCACCCTACTTCCATGTTGGGCCATTATATGGAAATGGTTCTCAATAGTTCAATTCTAGTCCTTAGCCTCTCAGTTGTTCTATCTTAGGCTCAATTAGTGAGCCACAAAATGGATCTACTTCTACGATAGTTAGTTTTTTCTTCATTGAATCCTCGTTATATCCCACGACCATAGACTTTGATCTCTTAGACACTCTCCTCTTTTCATCTCAAATGGATATAGTATATTATTTGATGTTATGGATGACCCATTCTAGGATATATGGGATCTCACTTCTTCTACCAATGGTGTTCGCACAATATATTTCACCAAATGTGATTTATATTTATCATCTTCCGAAAAAAGGATCTCTCTAATGTTGGTGGAAAATTCTTGGTGTCACATTCTAAAATTATATATTACACCACTTGGAATGCGTAAGGCTCAGGATCCTAGTTAAATATGAAATTACATTCTAATGAGTTCATCTATAATAAGGCATCCCTTGTGGCAGTGTTTGAACCCAAGAAACATCCTTAAAAGATTACTTATTTTTCTCTGAAAATATATCTATATGAATATATTCTTGTTATGTCATTTAATCAACACACATATCAATTTAAGAACAACACCATTAAAGTGGATAAGATTAAAATCTATAATAAAAAAATATCTACTAAGAGTAGTTCTGGTAGCTATAGTTTCTTCATTTATTTTTCATATGCTAAGTGTGATGCATGAGCTAGAGAATCACTATGGTAAGACCAAGGTTCTATCAATTTGAGGGACTGGTCTTGGATTGATGGATGTTATTTTAACACCAAATTTTATACAATTGAGAAGAAAGGTGTATGTCTATACCCAATATAAGAAAATAATGTTTTTCCTATATTCATGTCATGGGATAGGCTTCTAGAAATGAAATTTTTAGTAGATAAGTACACTCGGTGAAATAACTAAAAGGGTAGTTGACACACTTGGTAATGACTTGATCACTGCTATGCTAATCTCAAATACATTTCCACATAATTGAATGAAACTATCTCCCACCTTGTCTGGTCCCCCTAAAATCAATCCCATATTTTCATTATTCTTACATCCAGAAGATTGGAAAGTGTTCATTTATTATTTTCCAGTCAGTGGTTATCCAAACCTACTTATCAACTCATGGAGTGCACATCTTTTAAATAAAACATGTGATAAAGATTTTGGGTTTTCATCCACAACAATATTAAATGATTAAAATTGGATCTTTATACATGGAACAATAATCAACCTCCCCCTTTCTAGAGCTAGACTATAAGAAATTTTACATGCAGAAAAAATGAGACTAGACCTGAGGACAGTTCAGATGACATGATTTTCAATATTATATCATGTAAAATGGACAGGTTAATATAGTTGTTCTTGAGGAAAAAAAGATTATCTTCAAGAATAGTCTAGAGCAATATTAATTACGTTGGGGGATAAAAAACATTGCATTTTTTAGACATGAGTTAAAGAGAAGAAACAAACCCGCATCCCAAACATCCTCAATGAGGATGGATCTTTCACTCATGACATTGATTTTGTGGGATGTATGGATGAGGGTAATTTCAAAACATTACTCTTAGATGATAATAATTAAATGCAAGATAGGTACCCAAGGATCCATGAAGGTATTTTTGATTATATTCCTTGAGCGGTGTCTAATATTAACAATGAGTTCTTTTAAAAAATTTCATAGGAGAGGGAGATGTGGAAATCTATACTCTCTCACAACCCTAAAATCTCATATGGACCCAATATCATTCTAGGTTCATTCTACATAAAATTCAGGAAACTATTAATGGGATAGCTCATTATTTAAATTCCAAACTATTCTTAGGGAGGATTCATCCCTCGAGTATCTTGTGAAACCACTATGACTCTAATTTTAATGATTATTGATAAAACATCACTTAGGTTGTATAGATCCCTTACTGTGTGAATATTCCATTACATGGAACTTGTAAAAATTATTAATAGATGTATCTTAGTCTATATTCATTAATGTGTTTTTAGGAACAATATGACTTTATGTATTTGAAGATAAACTAGGATGTTATTGGATTGGATCAATAATTATTGGTTACATTAATAATTGTACTCCCAATTCAAACATTTCCATCAAAAGTAACATGGATAAATCATATGATAAATTAGAATGGGGTTTAATTATCAAGGTAATGGATTTCATGGGATAATCTACCATGGTGATTGATTTGATACTGCTACTCCAATTAGATATATGTCTTAATGTGGTTTCTTTAAGTAATGTTCAGGGGATAAGTTAGGGGACACTTAGTCCCGAAGTTTCTTCCCTTATGGTGAAGGATACAGTCAATGAATATATGGTTTGTGGAATTCTTATTGGTAGTATACTCTCCTTATATTGTATTCCCCACTTCAATGAATTTTCTCACATTCTCTTAGTGGATAACATGGTATTACAAGTTAATAGATGTAGTGGAAACATTCATGACCTTAATAGAATTATAGAATAATATAAAAAGTGGAGTGGTAATAATATCAACATAGGGAAAACTAGTTTTTCTATTTATAAATTATACTTGGAAATATGTAGAAAAAAATCATATAATGGCTAGGAAATCACTGTAGGTACTTCCCCATGGATTACATGGGAGCTTCTATATTCCTGGTACATTTCATATAAATCATCTTGAGTTGGTGGTATAAAAAATGTCTAACCACATCCAAAATTATAAGAATCCCCTTTTCTCTTGGTTGATAAATCACCCTTTCGATCTACATCCACACTTCTATCCCCAGTCATGTTCTATCTATTCTAAATTATCCAAAGATAATTACATGGAATATCATACACATCATGTATATTTTAATTTAGGACTCCAATACTAAAGGGATATATCCCTAGGTATTTGTGATCGGACAGAAAAAGCCGAATGGGTTAGAGGTATTATCCTGAAGAGTATTGTAGGTACCATGCATTTTCTTTATGCTATGTCAGTATGGGAGGTTATGGAAGTTCAATCACTTTATGCCAAGTTAATTTTCTGTAACTATGGGACATACCAAGAAGTATCAAAGGGTTGAATCTATTGTTAATGGAAATCACATAGATATATTTTTACAAAATATTATCATTATTTGTGGTTGATTTTTGGCCATAGAGTGATAATTTTGTTATAGAAAAACTATGGGGAACACCACTTGGATTCCTAGTGTAACATCCCAGGTAAATAAAGAATAAAACATTTTCATATGTATTAATATTTACGAATTAAATATTAATTTTACTTTAAAGGGATTGCTATGTTCGATAGCGTACCCGATACGCAACAAAGAGTTTCTTTGAAATCTTACATTGCTCACTAGTAATAAAATAATATTATTTTAAATGGTAGTTAACACGTAGACGTTGTATTGGCAGGAATGAATAGAAATGACTAAAATATGATTATATATGTTTGTTAAATGTTTTTTCATTTATCCAATAAAGGATAAAGGCTAAAAATACAAAAAGAAATCAATTTTAGGCATATATACTCTAATTTTCACTAAAGATCCACTTATCGCCTTTTGATGGAGAACCATCATTAAATATAGTTTTGGTCACTCTTATAAATTATATTGGACCAAATAAAATTCTTCTTTATAATCGGGACATCAAAATTTACTTTGTTTAAATTTTTGGTATTTTTCCGATAAAGATCATTTTTTAATGAATAGTGAAAAATGTTGTATTTTAATTCAAAAACCTCTTTTTAATCTAATTTATTAATATGATTAGATAATATTTTGAATTGGTTTTCAAGTTAAATTAGAATATATTTTTACCATTTAATAGAATTTTTGTCATTGGAATTAATTTAACTTTGAAATTGGACTTAAACTAGTGTCAATCTTTTGGTATATATTGTTTCATAAAAACACGCTATTTGTCATGACAGCGGGAATTAATTATTAAATTAATTAATTTAACTTATATTATTTTAATTTTTTAAAATAGACATCATTGTTAAATTCGGAATATCAAATATATCTTAGGGTGTAGTTTTGGTATTTTTCTGAAAAACATCAATTTTTGATGAATAGTGAAACCACTAAGTGGTACTTAAAAACTGATTTTTCGTTTAAATGAAAATTTTACAACCTTTGTGTTTTGAATTTCTAAAATCTAAAATACATGGTTTTCATTAAGAAGTAAAATGTGGTTCAATGGGATTAAAATAATTTTTTAGTGAATAGTAACTTTTATGTTTTTAATCGCGATTAGAGGTAATTAGTGTAGTTTAAGGTAAAAATAATGTTTTAATAATATGAAATGACCTATAAAAGTGTCCTACCCTTATTGGATGTGTCATGGCCGACCAAGAAAATCCATGGGTCAACTTGGGGACCCCATGGAGCCACTTTGGTAGGAAAATGACATTAATAACTTTTTATTTAAAGTTAAAATAAAAATGTCACAAACATGAGTTGTTTTACTAAAAAAAAATTTAAATAGGGTTATAAAAGTCATATTTTTGACTATAAATATTAATTAGTAATATTAAAAAGATTTCCTACATCATTATATTTTTTTTATAGTTTTTAGATATTAAATAAATTAAATTATTTATGGCACCATGATGATGCAGCGATTACATCATTATTTAACGATTTAAATAAAATGAAACGATAATGTAAAATCTAAGACCTACACCTGTAAAAAACCTATTTTATGGGCGGATTTCGAACCCTTATCACCTTATAATATAAATTTATAATTTTGGGACCTTTTTTATCCGAATATCATTTTATAATTAAGTAACCTTTTATAACTTTCCAAGAGTTCCCCTCCTCTCCTCTTATAAAAGGCCCCCACCTCTACCTCCTTACCCACATCTCTCAAGCCTTTGGTTCGGCCAATATCTGCTCTTTTTGTCTCTCCACAGATCACTCATACTCCTATAATCCTTACTTTGGGCAGAAGTCTTCCCAAGGATGCCTTTGAGCTCAAATCTAATAGAGTCACCCGATTTTAAGGTAATGTCTTCAATTGTGTTCTTTTGTTTTATTTTGTTTCTACAACCCCCTAAAATCTTTTTATTCATTTCTTTTGTAACAAATACAGTATCTTGAATATTCTAGGATTTTTTTATAATAATCATTAGAGCTACACTCACACACACCTACATCTAATCGTTAAAGAACATAATGTTTCTGTGGATGGTGAATTTCTGCCTCACAAAATGATGATTGTTCAATATTCTTCTAACACCTTCAAAGGTTTCCATTAATATGTCACTAAATTTATATATGATATATAATATGTTTATGTTTTTCTTAAGCTTTTGTATTTTTCATTTATGTCATACCTTTATGGCTTCCATTATGGGTATACGCAATATCTTCATTTTAGGAAGTGCGGACTACCGCCCCCTCAAAGTGATTTGATTCGTTAATGCCATATGTGGGACGTATAAAGGATGGATTTAAAGTTATTATATATGATGTATGTTACATATAAATGATGAATAAAATTCTAGAATTAAAATATACATACCTCTCATTTAGTTTTAATTCCATTAATATGACATAAAATGATAGTAACGTTCATGCGTACGTACAACTTACCGTCTCCATGAATAGTGCATTTCATTTCTTACCACTAAATGATTATGAAATACTATAAATACATGTATATGATGGATATATATGATATATATGATATCCAAATCATGAATATCATTCTGGATATAATGAACCTTTAACCACACGAACAACATGTAATTGTAAGAAGTCCACATTCGACTTAAGAACCAAATATCGAAAAAACAAATATTATTTACTTAAATAATTACATAGTGTTTATAACATGGTAATAAGTGATATAAAAGGAATAATGAACTTGAGAAAGGTTCCTAAGAAAGTATAAATTAACTCATGTTTATTATTCAGGATGTTAAAGAACGATCGAGTCAAGTCGGACCCGAGGTAAGGGACTTCGTCTCAATCTCCTTTCATTGAGGCATATTTTGTTCTTTTATACGGTGTATAAACCCCTTTGACTTTTAATTTAATACAAAAGGAATATTTTTCTACGAAGCGTTTTACTAAACGAAAAAAGGAATGTTTCTTTTAATGTATGCGGTGACAACGACCTTTTCTGCCACCGCGAGTATTATTTGGTCTTTGCCTTCCTCAATAAGCCGTAATGTTTTTTTAAATGAAATAAATACCATATACTCTATTATGTATTTTGGTGTTGAAAATGGTTTTTATAAAGTGTTTGTTATGTCAATATATTTAAGCGATATATTGTTATCAAAGTGTGGAAATGTTTTATTTCCATTATATTTGTTTTATGTCTTATGGTTTTATAATGGTACTTGGACATTTGACGGGTGGTTACATGATACACCATATGACGGGTGGTTCCGTGAATACCAGGACGAGTGGTTACGTTATAACCTCCAAAGCATTGGGTATGGAAGTCGGCCGTATGGCTATTCCATTAAGTGATATGTGTGGAAGTCGACCGTATGGTTATTCCATTTAAGTGTGTTTATATCCCAAGTTACCTTTATATGGTATGTGATCTTTATATGTGTTTTATGGTAATATTTTGGTTACAAAGGGGTAAGTAATGAACATTTATTCAGTGAAGAGTTTTTACTACTTCATAAAAGTGAAAAGTATTAAATTGAGAAAGTATACATGGTTTACTTGTTGTTTTGAAAAACTAACAGTTTTCATTCATTGTGTATCCCTTACTGAGCTTTTTATGCTCACCCCAAGTTTTTGAAATTTTTTTCACAGGACTTAACGTGGAATAGGGTCAAGGATGGGAGCAAGGGAAAGTCATGCTACCTAAAACATGAAACAAGACATGTTCTTTTTAATAGTTTTTATTTTATGGAAACATAGTAAAAGTGTCTACTTTTTAATCATTTGAGATGTAATAGTTATGATCTAATTCTCTAAAACTCTAAAACTGAAAAGATCCTCAATGTGAATTATTCATTTAATTCAATATTAAGTAAGGTTTAAGGCCGGGGCCTTATAGTTCATATCAAAGGTCAGTTTAGACAACTTTAGGAGTTAGAAAATTGTTAAATTATAAATTAATTTATGGTATGATTGAAATTATATAGCATTTGAAGATTAACATGTTGCTTCTACTAAGATATTTCTGTGTTAAGATGTGTTTTTCATAGAGGGAACAAAACAGATTTTCCGGGAAGGCATATAGAGGGAAATGACCTTTCAAATCAGTATCCTGAGATAGTCAGAATCAGAACTAAACAGTTTGTTGTAGTGATGGCTCAGTTGACTCAGGTGAAAAATGTTGGTTGTTTTTATTGATGATATTTTGGTGTTTTTTAGAAGTAAAGAGGAGCATGAAAGTCATTTTAGGGTTATCTTGAAAACCTTAAATGAAAGGAAAATGTTTGGAAAATTAATCAAGTGTGAGTTTTGGTTATAAAAAATTTCTTTCCTTGGTCACATTCTTTAAAAAAATGGCATAACTGTTGACCATGCTAAAACAAAAGTTGTTGAAGAATGGCCAAGACCAACAAATGTAACCGAGATCCGTAGTTTTCTTGGTTTGGCAGCTTAGTACTGATGGTTTGTTGAAAATTTTCACAGTTATCTAGTCCAATGACTAAGCTAACTCGGAAGGGTGTTAAGTTTATCTGGACAAAAGAATGTGATGATTGTTTTCAGGAGTTGAAAGGAAGATTGGTGAATGCTCTAGTTTTGGCACTTCCTTCCAGGAATGGCGAGTTTGTTATATACATTTATGATTTGTTGAAAGGACTTGGTTGTGTCCTAATGAAGGATGATCGGGTAATTGGTTATTCTTCACGACAGTTGAAAACTCATGTGGTAGATTACCCTACACATGATTTGGAATTAGCTGCTATAGTTTTCTCTCTAAAAATTTGGAGGCATCATTTGTATGGAGTAAAGTGTGAAATGTATACTTATCACAAAATATTAAAGTATATATTCACTCAGAAAGAATTGAACATGAGACAGAGGAGATGGCTATAATTAATCAAGGATTATGATTGTACAATTCATTACCATCCGGGAAAAGAAAATAAAGTGGCTAATGATTTGAGTCCAAAAAGTAATGCTTCATTAATAATGTTGCATTTGGCATGTGATCCTTTGGTTAAGGATTTGATGAACATTTGCATAGAAGTTTTTGGTGCAGGATGTTCTTTTGTTTTGTCTCAGGTATCAGTGAAATATTCCCTATGAGACCAAATCAAGCAAGCACAGAAGCAAGATAGTGAGTTGCAGAAAAAGGTAGAGCTGGTTCAGAAGGGTAAGTTTCTTGAATTAAACATTGATAATGATTTTGTTTTAAGATTTGGGAAGATATTGTGTGTTCCTTGTGATTCTAATTTGAATATAGAGTTGTTATGTGAAGCTCATATTTCTCCGTTTTCAGTTCATCCTGGCAGTACTAAGATGTATAGAAATCTTCGTGAGTATTACTAGTGGGACGGAATGAAAAGGGATATTACTGATTTTACTGTGAAGTGTTTGACATGTCAACAGGTTAAAGCAGAGCGACAGTTACAGAAAGGGATGCTTCAGCGTTTACCAGTACCAGAATGGAAATGGGAGAATATATCCATGGACTTCGTTGTGGTATTGTTGAAGAAACCTCGAGGTAATAATGCAATCTAGGTTATTGTTGATCGCTTGAATAAATTTGCTCATTTCCTTGCTATACGAGATAATTTTTCCCTAGATCCACTTTCCCGTTTGTATCTTAAAGAGATAGTCAGGTTAAATGGAGTTCCTCTCTCCATTGTATCTGATCATGATCCCAGGTTTACTTCTAACTTTTTTAAAGGCCTTTAGAAGTCATTGGGTACTGAATTAAATTTTAGTACAACTTTTCATCCTCAATCAGATGGGCAGTCAGAAAGAACAATTCAGACTTTGGAAGATATTCTACGTGCTTGTTTGATTGATTATCAGGGAAGTTGGGACCAACATCTTTCTTTGGTTGAGTTTTCATATAAAAACAGTTTTCATTCCAGTATACAGATGGCACCATTTGAGGCGTTATATGGGAAGCGGTGTCGAACTCCAGCTTTTTGGGATAAAGTTGGTGAAAGGAAGTTGATGGGACCAGAATTGGTAGAAGAGTTGGCAGAAAAAGTTCAGCTGATATAGAAACACATGAGAACAGCTCAGAGCAGGTAGAAGAGTTATGCGGATAACCGGAGGAAGGATCTATCTTTCAAGGTAGGTGATCACACTAGTGGAAATACGGGTTTTCGCGTCGGCGTAATAACGCCGGTTTTTTAAAACCCGACGCGAATAGTATGTGCGGGGAATTAATGGCGTCGGTTCTGCAGAAAACCGACGTCAATAATATTAGTTAACATATTTTCCGCGTCGGTTATTATAATAACTGACGCGGAAAATAATAATAAAAAAACTTCCGCGTCGGTTTTCAAAAAAACCGACGCGGAAGTTTTTATTTTTATTTTCGGCAGCGGTTTTGAGGAAAACCGACGCTGAAAACCGGCGGCGAAAAAACACATTCGGCGTCGGTTTTCCTAAAAACCGACGCGGAAGATAGTTTTTAAAAAAACATTCGGCGTCGGTTTTTCTAAAAACCGACGCCATAAGTTAAAACTTCCACGTCGGTTTTCCTAAAAACCGACGCCGAAATGTTTTTTTAAATTTTCGGCGTCGGTTTTCCTTAAAACCGACGCGAAAATTTTTATAAAATTATTCGGGGTCTGAAACCCTCATTTTGTTCTACCGTCGAAATCGAGCTCCGCTGTCCCGAAACCCTCGTTTTTTTCCATCGTCGAAGTCAAGCTCCGCTGCGGCCCTTCGGACATCCGACTACCTTGGAACCTAATTTGCGATCTCGGCCGAAACCCTTATTTTGTTCGATCGTCGAAATCAAGCTCCGCGGCTGCACTTCGGACTCCCGACGACCTTCGAACTTGATTTGCGATCTTGGACGGACATTTTTGAAGGTTTTTTTCGTTTGGACGATTTCTGGTAAGCGTTCTTCCTCTTTCTCTATTGCTATCACACCATTTTTGCACTTGAAATGTATAAGTGGGTCAATACATGGAAATGGTTGAATATTATTTGGATATTCCACTAGATTGGATAGTTTATAACAGAAAACTGGTTATTGACTATGGATTTGCACTATATACTAGTATTTGATTCCAAACTGAGTGCCTCCAAGGATTTCCTCTAGATATATTTAAGAGATTCCATTTATTATCAATCTGAAAGTTCTATTTATTTATACTTCTTATTGTTCATTATCCCTTCAAGTTTATATCATATTATTTGTTTCATTTACATTCATTATATTCACTATTTGATCATCTAGTAATAAATTATATTTTTGGTTTTGTTTTTAAAATGAATTTTTATTGTGAAACCATTTTTGAAAAGAAAGGATGCATGTGTGATTTTTAAAAAAGGGAATTTGTGGAAATATCTGTTTTGTTTTTTTAGAATAATTAAAATCCTACTTTATATATGTATTTTAACCTTTTTTGGACTTTTTTGGAAAGGAAATGCATTGAATAGGGTGTGATAACCTACTGAGCTATTTATGATCACATCATACTTGTTCCAAACAACATTGGTTGACCTAATATATTTTGTATTTTATTATTTATAGTTAAATATTCCATTAGAGCATGTTGGCGTTGTGTTTGGTGGTGAAAAATAGGTCACATGGAGATCACAATTTCATGGTGTATCATAAGTTTTTTTTTCATTTTTTTTATTTTGAAGTTTTTGTATTTGGATTAGTTATGTATTAATTGATGTTTATTATTGTTAGTTCTACCGTGTATTCAGTTTAGATATTGATCTTGGTAGTTTTTTGGGATAAATCATTCTTTTTTATTCTTTTGATTCCCTATAGTAGTTTCCAGCTTTGGGGGATCAAGAACGCCCTTCAGGCCATATCCCAGACTGTGTTGGGTTTCTGGTTAGATGGCATCTCATCTTGGTTCTTGAAAAACCATAAAAAAAATCATTTCCAGTAATAATAGTTCTCTAGACCTTCCCAAACTCACAATTGATGACATTTATGTAGGTGATTCATTTATAAAAGGGAATATTGGCAAGAAAAAAATAATCTAGAAAAAGTAAAATCATTGATGTTCCTCAAGATAGTTTATGGTGTTATTTTTGGGCCGATGACACCTAAATCCCTTGATAGAATATGTATTATGTATTATATGTTCAATAATAAAATAATATAGATTGGATTATGGTGATTATCCACTGAAATGTGGAATTGAAAAGCATTGATCTGTTAGATATGGATAAAGAGAAGTGTCTTAGTATCAATATAAAGATATACTAAAATGATAATGACATATAATTTACAAAAACTATGTGGGAGAATAGAAAAAAATCATGGGAAACCACATCAAGTGTCAGTGGTGAGGGATCATAAACTGATGCCATGAGTCATATTACCAATGAACTCAAGCATGCGTCCCAATATAATTGAGGCTCCTAAGCATCATTATAGGTTTATAAACGTATACTGTGGAGACTATACCCACTATTCGGAGTAAAAACATATTATAAATAACCTTAGGAGATAAATAAAGCAAATGAGCTAGTATGAATGATACACTTATTTGGATGTCTTATATTTTACCATGTGACCCAACTGCAAAATGTCAATTTCGACCAAAATTTAAATATTGAGAAATTTTATCTTCGTATTTGACTCTTTCATTTATTATGTTCACAAAAATAAGAAGTATTTTATTAACATACTCTTCATCATGTTCAATAATATCCTCAGAATAATCAAAGAACCAATCATTAATTTATTTTATTTTAAACTACATCATTGATTGAAATGACATATCATTTTCTTTCTTGATCTTATTTTTTAAATTTTGATACTTTATAATTTTTTATGAAATTAGAATGTCGTTAACACACATTTATATAATATGAAAATAAACTGTTTACTCTATTTGTAAACGTGTTTCATATCTGATGTCTTTTATCTGATTATCAATAGTTTTTATGGAATATGTTTTTGTTTACAATTTATCTGATAGATATTTAAATGTTTCTATGTTTTAATATATTCATCAATTATATTGTGATATCAGGTATTAATGGATCATAATTGGATTTATCTACGAAGAACTACTAGTGAATATGAAAGAGGAGTTGCCAATTTTTTGGAATTTGCTAAACGGAACAATCAAAATATTGATTTGATTTTCTGTCCATGTGTGAAGTGTGTAAATATGAGAAAGTTAAACTTCAGAGAAATCAAGGATCATCTCATTTGTTATGGTTTTAGCCTTAATTATACACGTTGGATCTTGCATGGTGAAAGAACTGAAAATTCAACATCCAATGTTGATGACGATATTCATAATGAGGCAGAGGATCGTATTGAACAATTAATTCATGATTTAGGTGTCGAAACCATCGAAAAAACACCAACTGTTGAACGATTGTATGGAGATTCTAAGAAACCATTATTCCCAGGTTGCAGTAAATATACAGTGTTATCAGCAGTTTTGAGATTAGTTAACTTAAAAGCAAAAAATGGGTGGATTGATAAAATATTCTCCAGTTTACTTGATCTTTTAAAAGAGCTTCTTCCAGAAGGCAATGGGCTTCCAGATTCCAATTATGAGGCGAAGAAAATATTATGCCCAATGGGATTGGGGTATAAAAAGATACATGCTTGCCCCAATGATTGTGTACTGTATAGGAAAGAAAATGAACATTTATCAAGTTGTCCTACATGTGGAACATCACGCTATAAGATGGATGAGAAAGTCAACTCAGATTCATTTTCATGTGATGTCATGTAACGTTATGAAAAGTCAATTTTTTTACTTTCCAATGATATCATCCAATATTTTTTTCAAACAATTCTGATAATTCAATTCTGATTTATTTTTAGGTACCAAAATAAAAACTCCATCTAAAGCAATTTGGTACCTTCCAATTATTCCTCGTTTGAAGCGTCTATTTGAAAATTCAAATGATGCCAAAATATTAAGATGGCATTCATATGAGATCATTTCTGATGGTAACTTACGTCACCCTGCCGATTCACCACAGTGGAAGAGTTTTGAAAAAAAAATTCATGATTTTGGAAGTGAAGTTAGAAATCTCAGAATGGGATTGTGTACTGATGGAATGAATCCATATCGGAGCCTCAGTAGCCAACATAGTTCATGGACTGTTTTGCTGGTAGTTTACAACTTGTCCCCACATTTATGTATGATGAAAAAATATGTTATGATGAGCTTGATGATTTCTGGACCAAAACAACCGGGAAATGATATTGATGTGTATCTTACACCATTGATTGAGGATTTAAAACTGCTATGGGAGAAAGGTGTTACAGTTTTCGATGCATACAAGAAAGAGTATTTTCTTTTGCGTGCTATGATAATGTTCACTATAAACGATTTTCCTGCATATGGAAACTTATCTGGATATAGTGTTAAGGGACATAAAGCATGTCCAATTTGTGAAGAACAAACGTCATATTATCAATTGCAGAATGGAAGAAAGACAGTGTACATGGGACATCGAAGATTTTTGCGAATTGATCATCCTTATCGTAGATTGAGAAAAGCATTTAACGGTTTACAAGAATACAACCTCCCCCCTCAACCATTGTCAGCTGAAGAATATTATGACAGAGTTAAAGATATTGATTCAACATTTGGAAAGAGAAAAATTTCTGGTTTACAAAAACATATCTGGAAGAAGCAGTCTATTTTTTTCGAACTACCTTATTGGAGATTTTTAGAGATAAAACATAACATTGATGTTATGCATGTTGAGAAAAACATATGTGATAGTTTGATTGGAACTTTGTTAGACATAAAAGGAAAGACAAAAGATGGATTACATGCTAGATTGGACTTGATATTAATGCGAATACGTTTGGAGTTAGCTCCCGCTGTGAAAGGAAATAGAACATATTTACCTCCGGCTTGTCACACATTAAGCAAGATTGAAAAGATGAATTTTTGTCAGTGTCTTCATGGTATTAAAGTACCCAGCGTTTTTTCTTCAAATGTGAATAATTTTGTGTCATTGAAGGATTGTAAATTAATAGGTATGAAATCACATGATTTCCATGTGTTAATGCAACAAATTCTACCAGTAGCAGTGCATGGTATATTACCGAAAGCTGTCAGGAAGACAATCATCAGGTTATGTAATTTCTTTAAATCCATTTGTAGCAAAGTCGTTGATCCAAATTTGTTAGATTTGATGGAGAATGAAGAAACTCTTATTCTTTGTCAACTAGAAATGTATTCCCACCCACATTTTTTGATATAATGGTTCATCTATTGGTGCATTTGGTGCGTGAGATAAGAATGTGTGGGCCTGTTTATTTAAGATGGATGTATCCTTTTGAAAGATATATGATAATTTTGAAAGGATATGTTAAAAATCCTTATCGACCAGAGGCCACTATTGTTCAAAAATATGTATCAGAATAGGTGATTGAGTTATGAACTGATTATTTGAATGAGGTGGAGCATATTGGTCTCCCTCTATCTCAACATATGACAGTTGACAGAGAAGGTAGAGGGGTTCGAGGCTTAAAGGTAAAGTTCATTCCACGTGATGAAGTGATGCAAGCACATTTATACATTTTGAACAACAGAGATGAGGTTCAACCATATATATCCTCACATATTGCTGAATTAAAGTTACGATATCAGAAAAGAAATGAAAAGTGGTAGATGATTGAGCATAAAAAGACATTTGTTTCATGGTTTAAAGAGAAAGTCGCCCCAGATATATCTGTATCAGAAACATTGAAGTGGTTATCAGGGGGACCATCTTTTAATGTGATCACTTGGTCTGGTTTTGATATCAATGGCTACACATTTTACACAAAAAACCTGGATGACAAGAGTACCGTTCAGAATAGTGGTGTGATGGTATTCGCTGAAGCAGTGCATTTTTCGAGTGCCAAAGATAAAAACCCAATTTCTGCATCAACATCATATTTTGGAGTTATTGAAGACATATGGGAAATTGATTATATTAAATTTCGAGTCACTATTTTTAAGTGCAATTGGGTTGATAGTAATAGTGGCGTGAAACATGATGAATATGGGTTTAAACTGGTTGATTTGAAAAGATTTAATCACAATGAGGAACCATTTATCTTGGCGACACATGCAAAACAAGTATTTTATGTCATTGATCTGTCGAATGATTAGTGGTCAGTTTTTTTGCAAGGGAAAAGATATCATTTGGGTGATGATGATGATTCTAATGATGCTAGTGATTAACATGAGCCTTATTCATCTATTATGCAATTTTCAAATGATTACAATGAATATAAGACATACATAGTGCATGCAGTACGTACCGATCATGATGAAGGGACGTGGGAAAACACTAAATTAGTCTCCTAATTTTTCTGGTAAATATTTATATTTTGCGTCTATTTTTAAAACTTACAAATGCATGCCTCTATTTTTACATATTTATTTTTCATTTCCTTGTTTCTAATTATTCAGTTTTCTAATGATATGCAGGTACCCAAAATTTCATTACACTTTCTAGTAGCAATGTCAAATACAGATAGAGAGGAGCAGTTTCCGAGGTATATCTATTTTGACATATTATTAAATATTCAGTAATATACATATTTAATGAAATAAAACTGTTAATTTATAAAAAAAATTGCAGGACTACTGATGCGTCCTCGGCGGAGGGGACTTCTCCAGTTACTACTCAAAAATCTAGTTCTCTAGTTGGTAAACGTGGTATTACACGTTTACCAAAACTATCACTCGCTCGTGATGATAACAAATCACACATCCGTTTTGATGATAATAATAATGCAGTTGGCCCAAATGCAGTTCAGTTTGTCAGTTATATAGCGATGTAGATCCGTTACAGGATTAGTATTTTATATCCTGATAGGAAGTCAGTGGACAGGACGACGAAGCAACAGCTTTGGGAGGCCGTGATGGTAAAATATCTTTATTTATTTATTTTATCTCATTTTTTTTAATATTATATAGTTTAAATGACATATTTAATTTTTTCAATTACAGATGACATTCAATTTTGAGGAAACCAAAGAAATTAGGAAAAGACATCTCTCTTTAGCGGCGGTTCGATGGAGAGATTTTAAAAACAAACTGACGAAAGATTATGTTTTTGGAAAGAGAAGGTTTGAAAGCCCATGTCTTAAGTATCCATATATAGATGAAGAAACATGGAAGCGATTTGTTGACAGTCGTCAGGAAGAGAAATTTCAGGTATTGTAATTGTTTTATATTTTAAAATTCATGCTATATTTTCCTTATTACTTATGTGTTTATTTTTATGTAACAGGCCTCCAGAGGATCTCATCAGGAGATCCAGTTGAAAAACTTATACCCTCATACTTTATCACGTGGAGGATACTCGTATTTGGACCAGAAAATTATTGAAGAAAAATTTGAAGCATTAAGAGCTCGATCAAGTAGTGGTTCCGAAGAAGTCCAGTATGGTCCTCCATCTCCTCCCACTCGCCATGAGAAATGGAAACGAGCAAGAAGAAGAAAAAATGAACAATATCTTACAGACGAAGATCATCAAGTGGCTGATATAATTGTAAGTAAATATTAATTCTTTGTTAATAATTTTCCTTTTTTATAATTTATAAACACTAATATAAATTTTTTATTTTTCATTTCAGGATGAACTTCAGGAGAAAGAGACACATGGCTCTTTTATCCCCGCGGGTAGGATGGATATCCTAGCCACTTCTTTGGGAAAGGCTGAACACCCCGGCCGTGTTAGAGGATATCAGGCGGGTGTTAGTATTCGGAAGGTTTTTGGTAAGAGTAAGCAACCAAGAGACCCGGAAATCGAATCCTTAAAAGAAGAGTTGCAGGATATGAAACGGTCTATGGGTGATCAAATTCAAGCAGCAGTACAGAAGGCTTTATTAGAACACTTGGCAAGACAGTCACAATCTGCTCATCCTTCCGAGGTATATTATTTCCTGTTAACAATTTTTCTTTTCTATAAATTATAAACACTGATATAACTTTTTCATTTTTCAACATTCTTAGCCTACTCACTCAGACAATCCTGCCTCATATGCTTACCCAACACCGTCTGGGCAGCCTTCCAAGGTATATTATTTAATGTCATCAATTTTTCTATTTTATAAATTATAAACACTGATATAACTTTTTCATTTTTCAACATTCTCAGCCAACTCACCCGGACTACCCTGCCCCATCTGCTTACCCTGCCCCGTCTGCGCAACCATTTGAGGTATATTATTTTATTTAATTTTTAATCAATTTTTCTATGTTATAAATTTTAAACACTAATATACCCTTATCATTTTTCTGACTTCTCAGCCTGCTCACCCTGACTACCCTACCCCACCTGCTAACTTTGAGCCTCCACCTCCTCCATCGGATCGAACCTTATATTGTGAGTTGTTTGCGGGAGATCCTCATGTACATATTGTTGCGTTAGGAAAAGTGTATTTTTTTGGGGGACTCGGTACATCATCAGCCTATGCAGATGGGTCAGGTTAGAGTATCAGTACTTGTTATTATAGATCCTACTACTCTACTACCATTTCCTACTGCGGAGATCACCGGTGTTGGGGAATGTATGGGCCATTTTTTACTTTGGCCAACTGCACTTCTTCGTTATATTTCACATGAGGTATGAGTTTTTTTAAATAGTAATTATAAATGATTCCAAATTACTTATAATGTTTTCTGACATTTAACTTATATAGGAATATCTGAAAGAAAAAGAAACTGTACAAATGCAGCAAAATGATCAGAAACAGTCGGCTGTAGATACCTCTGATATTTCTTCTGGGTTGAAAAGATTATCTCAGTGCTCTCCTTCCTTGAATTTTATCTATGAGTTTCCGATGACGTCCGATATATGTGAAAGAAATTATAAATTGAGAATATTGAAAGAAGATATCATGAATTTAGTTAATTTTGAAGAGATCGGGCTGAATGTGGTGCAGTTGTTTTCCATGTAAGTAAATTGACATTTGAATTGCTATTTCTTTACTAAAATATTGTTATGTCATTGACTCACTATATTTTCTTTTTAAATTAGGTATCTATACATGATTCTTTTACAAAATGAAACTACAATCATTTACAGCTTTATAGATCCAGAGTACATTTCCTTGGAAGTCAAACATGTGAAAAATGATGAAAGAGTTCAATATATATCCGAGAGATTATCAGAAACAGAGATTCAGTGCTGGTTTTTGCCATTTCTTGATAAGTAAGAATATCAACATAATTTTGAACTCATGATCATTATAATGTCATTAATTGTGAACTTTTTGTATTATAGGGGGCATTGGATGTTAGGTGTATTTTTCCCAAATGAATGCACCTTATATTGGTTTTGCTCTTTATTAGGAAAAGTGCGTAAACTGTTTTCCAAATTATTAAATAGGTAATTTGTTTTTTTATTTTTAGAAGTTTGTTATGTTTAATTTTAATTGTTTACACAAGTTTTATTAGTTATTATATAAAAAATGCAGTTCATGGAAACATTTTACAAAGGAAAAGTAACCAACGAAAATCAAATATGTGGAAGTACAGGTAATTAGTTTTTATATTTTTGTTATATATTGGGTTTAATTATTAGTTAAATGTTTTATAACTGCAGTGTCATCGTCAAAATGGACATGTTGAATGTGGTTATTATATTCTATGATTTATGTACGAGATAATCAAAACTGGGGAAACTACTAATTTTCATAAGGTTAGTTGTATTAATTTTTTTTATATATTTTCATCCAATTTCTTCTATTTATTAATTTCATATCATTCTATATTATTGTAGGTATTCAATGATTCACAGTCATATTCTCAATCTGATATGATCCATATTCAATCTACTTTTTCAGACTATTTGTTAAGTCTGATTAAGATTTGAGGTATGTATATACAAATATTTATAAATAATAATATATATGGGTTTAAAAAACTAACTCTTATGATATATTTGGTGTTTGAACCTACTAATAATCAAATGAATGCTTCAACAATAACAAACAATGAGCATGTCATATATTTCAGGTACGTGTATTTTAATTCTGCTTTACTGAGTTTTCTCAAGTGCCTCTGCAAAAACTGTTTTATTGAATCTACTAATAATCAAATGAATCCTTCAATAATAACCAACAATAAGCATGTCGTATATTTCAGGTACGTGTATTTTAATTCAGAATTAGTTATTATATTTCTTTTCATTGTTATTTCTTAAAATCATTTGTCTGTACAGTGACAGATCTGGAGGGTGGTACTTGGATCATGAACATAGAGATTCGTATAGCGAAATAACATTCACAAACACTAAAAATTGTCTCCCTTGCATGCACATAAATATCTTCTAGGAATTTTTATTTTTTATGCAAATAAATATCAGAAAACGATTGCCGAGAAGCATATCACATAATACCTGAAACAGCGCTTAGTGGGTTTGCACAAAGATAAAATAGAAGGCGTCAATTTTTAAGGTATGTTTCTTTATGTCTCTTCAATCTGCATTTGATTTCAATTTTCTAACCTATTTTTTGCACTCAAACTTATTTCTCTATTATTCTATAACTTAAACAAATAACAATAGTGAATGGGTAATTCATGTCTATACAGAGCAAATATAAAAACCTGAGGTTGGGGGTGGTGGGGATCCTATGGTGAAAAGACACCCCCAACATCTTCAGTGGGGGAGGTGAGGAAGAGGTTGCATTGGCTGAGTGTTCCTTGAATTTTGATCAGGAGTCGTAACATTTCATTTTGGTAATTTACTTTGTGAAAAAATGAATGATTCAAATAAATTACACATTTTCATTTAATGTTTATTCATTGCACTAATATCTTGGATTGATTTTTTCACGCACATCTCCTTAGTTTCATTACTGTTTTGACAGGATTGGTGCTATCTATGGGAGGAAACTTACAATGATTGATACTGAGTATGGTTAGATTAAGAAAATGCACCATGTAGGTATGTGTATTTTAATTATGCTTTACTTTGAGTTTTCTCAAGTACTTCTGTTAAAGCTGTTTAATTGTTTTTGTATACTTCGTTTTTTTTCAGGGTTCCGATTTTTTTGGAGGAGAAAATATATGTATTTTATTTAAAAAAAATTATTTACGGCATCGGTTATTTTAAAAACCGACGCCGAATATTGTTAAAAAAAATTATTTACGGCGTCGGTTTTTTTAAAAACCGACGCCGAAAGTTTGCTATGGCGCCGGTTTTTTAAAAAACCGACGTCGAAAATCCTGTGTAAATTAGTTTCGGCGTCGGTTTTTAGAAAAACCGACACGGAAAACCGATATTTCGGCGTCAGTTTTATATAAAACCGACGCTGAAAACCTAGTCGACTCTATTTTCCGCGTCGGTATTTTAATGAACCGACGCGGAAAATAATGTCTAAATGTAGCTTCGGCATCGGTTTTATAAAAAACCGACGCCGAAGCTCATAATCGAATTATTTTTCGCGTCGGTTTCTATGAACCGACGTGAAAACTGTATTTTTAACGTCGCCTATAAAGACGTCGTTTTATAACCGACGTTAAAAATTATAAAAAACCGACGCTAAAAAGTGTTTTTGCACTAGTTTCATGTCTTTTTCAAAGTTTCACCGTGGAAAAGTGTGATGCGATTTGGTAAGAAAGGAAAGCTGAGTCCAAGGTTCATTGGACCATATGAAATTATGGAGAAAGTTGGATCAGTTGCATATCGAGTGGCTTTACCTCCTAGTTTATCTTAGGTACACAATGTTTTTCATCTCTCAATGTTAAGGAAGTACATGCCAGATTCATCTCATGTTTTGAGCCCAGAGGTAGTTCAGTTGGAAGAGAATCTCTCTTTAGAAGAATAGCCAGTCCAGATTCTTGACCGAAGAGAGAAAGTGTTACGAAATAAGGTAATTCACCAGGTAAAGGTTTTGTGAAAAAACAATATGGTTGAAGAGGCAATGTGGGAATCTGAAAATGTGATGAGGGATAAATACCCCCATTTATTTTGATAAGTGAATAAAATTGCGAGGACACAATTCCCAAAAGGGGGGAAGGATATAACATCCCAGGTAAATAAAGAATAAAACATTTTCATATGTATTAATATTTACGAAATAAATATTAATTTTACTTTAAAGGGGTTGCTATGTTCTATAGCATACCTGATACGCAACAAAGAGTTTTTTTTGAAATCTCACGTTGCACACTAGTAATAAAATAATATTATTTTAAATGTTAGTTAACACGTAGACGTTGTATTGGTAGGAATTAATAGAAATAACTAAAATATGATTATAAATGTTTGTTAAATGTTTTTAAATTTATCCAATAAAGGATAAAGTCTTAAAATACGAAAAGAATTCAATTTTAGGCATATATACTCTAATTTTCACTAAAGGTCCACTTATCGCCTTTTGATGGAGAACCGTCATTAAATATAGTTTTGGTCAATATTATAAATTCTATTGGACCAAATAAAATTATTCTATAGAATCGGGACATCAAAATTTACTTTGTGTAAATTTTTGGTATTTTTCCGATAAAGATCATTTTTAATGAATAGTGAAAAATGTTGTATTTTAATTCAAAACCTCTTTTTAATATAATTTATTTATATGATTAGATAATATTTTGAATTGGTTTTGAAGTTAAATTAGAATATATTTTTACCATTTAATCCAATTTTGGTCATTGGAATTAATTTCACCTTGAAATTGGACTTAAAATAGTGTCAATCTTTTGATATATATTGTTTCATAAAAACATGTTATTTGTCATGACAGCGGGAATTAATTATTAAATTTATTAATCTAACTTATATGATTTGAATTTTGTAAAATAGACATCATTTTTGAATTCGGAATATCAAATATAGCTTAGGGTGAAGTTTTGGTATTTTTCTGAAAAACATCAATTTTTGATGAATAGTGAAACCACTAAGTGGTACATAAAAACTGATTTTTTGTTTAAATGAAATTTTACCACCTATGTGTTTTTAATTTCAAAAATCTGACATACATGGTTGTCATTATGAATTAAAATTTGGTTCAATATGATTAAAATAATTTTTTTGGTGAATAGTAACTTTTAAGTTTTTAATCGCGGTTAGAGGTAATTAGTGTAGTTTAAGGTAAAAATAATGTTTTAATAATATGAAATGACCTATATACGTGTCCTACCCTTATTGGATGTGTCGTGGACGACCATGAAAATCCATGGGTCAACTTGGGGACCCCATGGAGACACTTTGGTTGGAAAATGACATTAATAACTTTTTATTTAAAGTTAAAATAAAAATGTCACAAACATGAGTTGTTTTACTAAAACAAATTTTAAATGGGGTTATACAAGGCAGATATTTGACTATAAATATTTATTTGAAATATAAAACAATTTCCTACATCATGATATTTTTTTTATAATTTTTATACATTAAATAAATTAAATTATTTATGGCACCATGATGATGCATCGATTACCTCATTATTTAAAGATTTAAATAAAATGAAAAAATAACGTAAAATATAAGAACTACACTTTCCAAGAACCTATTGGATGGGTGGATTTTGAAACCGTATCACCTTATCCTATAAATTTATAATTTTGGGACCTTTTGTATCTGAAAATCATTTTATAATAAAGTAACCTTTTATAACTTTCCAAGAGTGCCCCTCCTCTCCTCTTATAAAAGGCCCCCACCTCTACCTCCTTACCCACACCTCTCAAGCCTTTGGTTCTACAAATATATTCTCTTTTTGTCTCTCCACATCCCTCCCTTACACCTAGAAGCCTCACTTTGGGCAGAAGTCTTCCCAAGGAAGCCTTTGAGCTCAAAACTAGAGCGTTACCCGATTTTAAGGTAATGTCTTCACTTGTGTTCTTTTGTTTTATTTTGCTTCTCCAACCCCCTAGACTCCTTTTATTAATTTCATTTGTAAAAACTACAGTATCTTCAATATACTAGAATTTTTTTATAAGAATCATTAGAGATACACTTACACACACCTATATGTAATGGTTAATGAACATACTGTTTATGTGGATGGCGAATTTCTGCCTCACGAAATGATGATTGTTCAATATTCTTCTAACAACGTCAAAGGTGTCCATCAAGATTTCACTATATTTATATATGATATACAATATGTTTATTTTTTCCTGAAACTTTTGTATTTTCCATTTATGGCATACCTTTATGGCTTCCATTATGGGTATACGCGATATCTTCATTTTAGGAAGTGCGGACTACCGCCCCCTCAAAGTGATTTGATTCGTTAATTCCATATGTGGGATGGATAAAAAATGGATTTAAAGTTATTATATATGATTTATGTTATGTATAAATGATTAATATAATTATGATATTAAAATATACATACCTCTCATTTAGTTTTAATTCCATTAATATGACATAAAATGAAAGTAGCGTTCATGCGTACGTACGGCTTACCGTCTCCATGAACGGTGCATTTCATTTCTTACCTATAAATGATTATGAAATACTATAAATACATGTATATTCTGGATATATATGATATTTATGATATCCAAATCAAGAATATCATTCTGGATATAATGAACTTTTGACCACACGAACAACATATAATTGTAATAAGTCCACATTCGACTTAAGAACCAAATATCGAAAAAACAAACATTATTAACTTAAATAATTACATAGTGTTTATAACATGGTAATAAGTGATATAATAGGAATAATGACCTTGAAAAAGGTTCTTAATCATGTAGAAATTAACTCAAGTTTGTTATTCAGGACGTTAATGAATGATCGAGTCAAGTCGCACCCAAGGTAAGGGACTTCTTCTCAATCTCCTTTCATTGAGGAATATTTCGTTCTTTTATATGGTGTATAAACCCCTTTGAATTTTACTTTAATACAAAAGGAATATTTTTCTACGAAGCGTTTTACTAAACATCAAAAAGGAATGTTTCTTTTAACGTACGCAGTTACAACGACCTTTTCCACCGCTGCGAGTATTATTTGGACTTTGGCTTCCTCAATAAGCCGTAATGTTTTATTTAAATGAAATAAATACCATATACTCTTTTATTTATTTTGGTGTTGAAAATGGTTTTTTATAATGGATTTGTTATGCCAATATATTTAAGAGATATATTGTGTTCAAAGTGTGGAAATGTTTTCTTTTCATTATATTTGTTTTATGTCTTATGATTTTATAATGGTATTTGGACATTTGACGGGTGGTTACATGATACACCATATGACGGGTGGTGCCGTGAATACCAGGACGGGTGGTTACGTTATAACCTCCAATGCATTGGGTATGGAAGTCGGCCGTATGGCTATTCCAATAAGTGATATGTGTGGAAGTCGACCATATGGTTATTCCATTTAAGTGTGTTTATGTCCCAAGTTACCTTTATATGGTATGTGATATTTATATGGGTTTTATGGTAATCTTTTGGTTACAAAAGGGTAAGTAATGAACTTTTATTCAGTGAAGAGTTTTTACTACTTCATAAAGTTGAAAAGTATTACATTGATAAAGTATACGTGGTTTACTTGTTGTTTTGAAAAACTAACAGTTTTCATTCATTGTGTATCCCTTACTGAGCTTCTTATGCTCACCCCAAGTTTTTGAAATGTTTTTCACATGACTTAACATGGAATAGGGTCAAGGATTGGATCAAGGGAAAGTCATGCTACCTAAAACATGGAACTAGACATGTTATTTTTAAGATTTTATATTTTATGGAAACTTAGTAGAAGTGTCTACTTTGTAATCTTTTGAGATGTAATAGTTATGATCTAATTCTCTAAAACTCTAAACCTGAAAATATCTTCAATGTGAATTATTCATTTAATTCAATATTAAGTAAGGTTTAAGGTCGGGGCCTTATACATAGGGTTTCCAAATCCAAATTTATCATTCTCAAAAGAAATTATCCTCTATTAACTTATACAAGAAATATTGTATCATAAGTAGAGTGAGATATTTTACAAAATTATGATGACATCTAATGAATAATTTTTTTTTTGATGGGATCATCATCAGTTACTGTTTTTTAAGGAATATCACTACATACTGAATGAAAATTAGAATCATAAAAAATGGGGAGGTACACTCTAGTGTAGCGAAACACCAATAAAATATAACTTCCTCATAGAGAATATATAAAATCATTATATTTCTCCATATGAATAGTTTCTGCATAATGGGATCAATATTAAATTTATGAGTTTATGGTACAAAAATTCAACCAATCATTCACCCTCTGATAAATTTTTTAATGAGATTGATAGGATTCTATATGGTGTGGCTTTAACGAGTTCATAAGGATTGTTATTCAAGATTTCAGTAGAGATGTTTTCTCTAAACTATATTTATGGAGTGAGAATAAAAAACTATAAGAAACATTTGGTACCATATTTTTGGAGGATGGATATTGGTGCATTTAGAACAATGTAAACATGGATTATCTTGATGGTACCCCCATACTGCAATTGAAAATGGCAGGAATGTCAATACGTTTTGCGGATAAATTGGATCCTTTCTTGAAATGATGGGATTATGTCCCACATTAAGGAATATTAAAGATGTTAGGAGATCCATCCATTATATTCCGGGACCACATTCCCATGGGTGATCGGTTCACTAGAATTCCCCAAACCGTGGTCTTAAAATCAATAAGGATGGATCCTGAAATCTCAGTCTCATGTTGGAGGGCGGGGGGGGGGGGGGTAAATCCAAATTCTCCATTATTATTATATTCAGTTTAATATATAGAAAGGTTTACTACCTCCTCAAAAATACTATTCCATTCTCTTCAAGGTTGAGAGATTACATTCTTAAAATATTATGCTTTCCGAGATTGATATTTATTCTTCAGTTATTCACAGCTATCACTAAGGCAAAATCATCACCCCTTGGTCCATTTCATAACATATATTTTGATGGAAGATATTCATTGAAAACTAATAAATTTTCTTCACACATGGCACGAAGAGAACACAATTTTGAACATTCATGATTCTTGGTACAATCATGATAATTCTTGTATTCCGTTTTTGTCATGGTCTCCCTTCGCCCTAGGTGGTTGATATTGTTAGAGAAGATGCTCTTAGGTTACTTTTCTTTAGACACCCCTAATCCACTGTGATCCTGTGGTTCTTTAAAAAAATTATTGAATTTGGGTGGAAAAAAATCATGAGTATCATATGAAATTATTTTATACACTTTAATAATAATTCATATAATGTAGTGATGAAATCTATACAACGTCACTTCATGGAGGCGACAGACCATACATATGCACACTTGATTTTTATACTTTCTCATAGACGGAAGAAAAGAAAAGGAAATAATATTTCACATTCATAGAAATATAATAGTATAATAAATATTATTTAAATTCATTAAATACATCATTATAAACATAATTGTGAAGCAGTGATGAAAAATGAAATGCATATCTTTTTGGAGGTAGTGGTCCACACGTACACACAAGAAATGTTTTCATTTCCCATCAGATGTAAATGAGGGGGATAATGGTTATTAAATCATTATAATAAAAATTTATTATATTTCAGATATTATATAAAATAGTTTATGATGGGTACTATAGATTTAAAGGAAGTAGAATAAGAAACGGAATTGCAAGTACTCTGTTAAGAGTTATACATCTTTATGGATAAAACTCCATTGGATTACCCCTTAATCCTTTAAAGGATGGAATTTTAGAAGTAATAAAATATCCTGGACATGGGTAAGGAATCTATGAAGGAATTATGGTAGGTATTGGACAACATGGAAAGCTTAAGAACAATATATAAAACAAAATATATGGTTCCCATATTTAAGTGAGAGAAGAGTAACCTATGGAATTTCCAAAAGTATTAAATTAATATAAATTAATTTTCATGCTAAGGTTGATCAAATTAAAATATTTAAATGTTAGGATTATCATTATTTGTAAAAACATCATAAAATAAATTTTTACTAGTTTAGGCGACATTTAATCCACATCTCTTGGTTTTAACCCCAATCAACCCTTTTAATGATTACCAGAAAATCAATGTTTCTTAGTGTTTATGGGTCATCAAGTTGATTATAAAAGTATAAGTGACCCATATGCTTGAAATGGTGTTTATTATAGACTACATTCCATTCAATTGGAAGAAGATAATTTTTATTTAATTTTAAATAATTTAAAACTATAGTATATTACATAAGATAACATTAATGTCATATTTGAGGTTATTAACATAATTTTAATTTAAAAACAATAAGATAGAAATTGAATTTGAATAAAAATGTTGAAAAATATTCAATAGGTTATATTTGGAATAAAAATTCATGGTACACAATAATTCATCTAAATTTTCTTAGTTTAAATACCTTTAAAATCATTTATTTTATTTTTCTATTAATTAAACATGTACCATGTCTATGTTGTGTAAACATTTTAAGTAATTATTCAATAAAAACTATTAAAAATAAATTATCATGAAAAAATATATATTATTATTTCAAATCATCATTTATAAAAGAATATATAATATTTTCATCCCTATGAAAAATTATTAGAGATATTAAGATAAACAGAGCCTCATTTTATATTTATTATATACTTTAAATAATATTAATTTTATTTTTAATGAAAAGTGAAAATAAATTTTTAAAACATTGATTAAAATATTTTTGAGGTCTAAAGAAACCTATAAAATTAAATACTGTCAATTGTTTTATAGGTTTCTATGTCGTATCTCATAGTTTCAAAACTATTTTACTTCTTTTTCCCTAACCAAGGTAACAAATATTCACCATCGTAGCTATTTATAATGAAAAAATTAATAGAGTTCTATTTAAAAAAATAGAACCTCAGGATTCCAAATATGAAACCATTTTTTAATAATAAATTTCTAAACGTGGATTAATCCATTTTAAAATAACTTCACAAAATACAATGAAAACTATTTTTGAAAAAAAATGTTTTAAGCATAAAACTGGATTTATTCTTATACCATACTAAGTTAAAACCATTATATAAATACTTAAGAAATTATTTAATATAAAGGATATAAATTTACTTAAAATAATACTTCAATAGTTATTATTTAAATTTATTATGATAAGAACACATTGTGTGCATAAAAATAGTTTTTTAGAAAGACTTCACTTTTTTAATTTAGAATAGTCCAATCAATTGATAACCAATTAATTTTCTCTATTCATGTTTAATGAAATATTAATTCAATTTTTTATACCCATTAATTTTCTCCATACAAAAAATAGACGTTTAATATCTCATTTAATTGTAATAATTCATTGTTATATCATAGTTTATTTAAACTCATTGTTATGTGAAAAAATAAATATCAACGAAATTGAACTATATTAAATAGGAATATATCATAATATCAGGGGTTGTTACATTATGTCACCTTTATAATAATTTTTCCACAAAGTTCTATCAATCCATTATAAAAATCTAATGATACTACTTCTTTATCACATCCTCATATTCCCACATAACTTCTTCAAATTTATGGTTTCTTAAAAAAAACCTTGACTATGTGATTTCTTTTATTTCAAAAGACTTTCTAAATATGATCTATAATCAAGATAATTTTTCCTTATTATATAGATCATGATCCAATCGTATGGTCTATGTATTGAATACATTTGAAGTATCAGGTGTGTACTTTCGCATGTGGGATACGTGGAACACATCTTAAACATGAGATAGATTCAGTGGAAGCGGAAATATATAATCTACCATCCTGATACAATAAACTATTTAACTGTGAGAAATATATCTTGGGATAATATTTACCTTCATTACAAATATCACATCTTTTTTCAAATGAAATATTCATAAGAATAGCTTCACCAACCTTGAACTCTTAATTTCACCAATTATTATTAGTAAAGAGTTTCTGTTGAATTATAACTAACATAATGTTCTATTGAATAAATCTAAAATTCAATATTATTTCCTCATGTAGATTAGGTATTAATAGATTTATTTCTCCAAATTCATCCTATCTCGTTGTTTTTTTTCACTACTACCCATAAAGTTATTCATAAAGAGCTTTATTATTGCTCGAGTGAAAGTCATTATCATACGAAAAATCCAATAAATGGAAGGTGTTTATCCAAATCATAATATAAATCCATAAATATATCTTTAAAATTTTCTTCTACAGTTTTAAGGGTCCTTTTATAATTTCCATAAGTCGGTGGATGAAATACATTATTGCAACTTGACATTGTATCTGAATCCAAAATAAAAATTCTCCAGAACATCGATGATAACATTAAATTCAGATTAGATATAATTAAATGTTGTACAACATTAAATCTTACCACTTAATTAATATATATCATAGTAATACTACAATGATATAAATATTCACCAATTAAAATTAAATGTACCAATTTATTATGGTGATATACAATAACCAAAATACAATTTTGACCATTTTAAGTTTGGACGAGTCCACTGACAAAATACATGGTGATGTTTTCTTATTTCCATTTAGGTATTGGTAATGGTTGTAATATACCATATAATTATGTCTCAAATACTTAACTTGATGAAATGCCATACATTGGTATATATACACTTTTATATCCATTTTAATGTTTCCCTACTATAATTGTATTTTATCTCTATACATTTTTGTTCTTCTAGGATTAGTAGATGATGATGAACTATGAGCTTCAGAAAAAATATCATTTAATTTTGGTATTTATGAGACACATAATCTATTAATTAACCTTACCATTTCATCACAATCGTTATTTAGCTTTAGAATATTGACCACTTTCTTCTATAGTTCTAAATCATTATTTGGTGCACATTTAATCATCAAATGGATGGATGGTTTGACATGCATCTGAGAAATATAGTATATGTCCCATTTCTATAGGATTCAAATTTTTCATATTTTTTTAAATTCTTAATTATTAGATCACTTTCAATCCTCATCATGGATAAATGGGTATGACCATTTTAACTTATAGAATCAACAACCTCGTTCTCTTTCCCAAGGTGGTAACGTATTAAGTTGTCATAATGTTTTTTTACTCCAACCATATCCTCTGGTTCATATTCAAATATTTTGAGGTCAATATACCCTTTACGATTTTATAATCAGTATAAATGTCTCAAAATTCAATATAAATATAATTATTTTATATCTTCAATATAAAAATTGCCACTTTGATCCCCAAATCAAGAGTTCGTTAAGTTTATATCATATATTTTTAATTTGTGGGAGGTATATGATATCACTATTTTATTATATTTAAGGACACCTACTATTCCCCTATTTTATAAATCACTAAATATACCATACCTTAATCCATTTTTGGGTAGATTGAGAATGGGTTCACTGAGAAACCTTCTATTTACATCTATGAAATTCTTTTCACTTTCTTTTATCCATAATAAATTAAAACCATTCCATGTAAACATGGTGAGTGGATTAGATATTCCTAAGAAATTTCTAACAAATAGTTTGTAGTAAATTTCAATCCATGATAACTATAGATATAAATTAGTTTGTCTTTTATAGGACCTTACTTAATGAATACTTTCATTGAAAGTTCTAATAATATACCTTCACATGAGATAATATTATTCATGAACAAAACTTTCTAAATATAAAATTACCATTTAATAAATTTAGCGTAATACATCTAATACCTCATAGTCTCTTGTAAAATTCTCTAATGATATTCATTTTATTCTATATTCCTTAAATATATAAGAATATAATCTCTATATAATAGAAAAAAATTGATCAAGGTAATATTTAAAGACTCTATTCTTTAAATCCAAAAATATAGAAGGATAATGAGTAAGTATAAATGACATCACTGTGAAATCATAATTAACATACCTTATATGGATTTTGGCCTTGGGTTAATCCTAATTATAGACCATTAATTGATGATATATGGTACAAATTTAAAACTTTTAATGGTATTGATCTCTATATTGTAGATCAAACAAGTCATAAATATGTGGTAGATGATAGTTGTTCTTAATAATGACCATGTGAAGTTCTCGATAATAAATTCAAAAATGAATTAAACCATCTTGCTTCTAAAAAAAACTGTTTCACCCTACGGTTATGTAGTAGTGTGGATAAATAAATTATCAAGATTATGTAAGAGTTTTTTATTCAATTCCTGAATCTTAATCCAGGATATTTAATATAGACCCTTTGAAATGTTTGTACTTGTAGGATTGAGTTTTAATAAAATCTAAACTTCATCATTCTAGGGAATAATTGGTATGTATTTAATAAATACATTAATATTTTCTCATATAATATCCATATAATTAATGTTGTGTTTCTCCCAAACCATATTACATGAACACCCCTTATGAATTGGTAAAAAGAGTTATACAATAGATGTAACTTCCAATAGATGCTCATATTCATCCTCTCACTGAAAGATGATAATTGGTTGATTCAGATTCCCAAACATGACTTCCCTTCCTAGTAAATTGATATGATATCTATATAGGGATAATGATTATCCATTCCCAAAATGACATCAAATTCAACTAGATATAGAATCATAGGATTTACAATAATCCCAATCACACAAAATAATTTTATAGAAGAGTTATATACTTGAGATGTAAAAATATTTAATTTTGGATTTTTTACAACTAAATTAACCACTAAAAATTTATGTGGTCATGTGATACCCTTAAAAATTCTCAAGATATAAAATAATGGGTAGATCAAGATTAATATAATACATTTTGAATTCTTGGGTGGATGATTGATGAATATTTCACCACTTAATTATTGTGAATCACTTTAGTAGTTGGGATCACTAGAACTTCCACTTTCCTATTGGATTAATAGATTTTTATTGATTATTTTAATCATTAACACTTCCTTTCATGAACTGGTTAGAATAATTTCAATGCTACTTACAATTTAAGAATTAGAGTGTGGGTGAAACATCTAGTTGTTCTTTCCCACCATTATTTTCATTTAATGGAATCCTCACATAAATTAAAATTTATTTTTCATAATTACATTTTTTATACACATAATACATTTACTAGATAACATAAGGAAATTTATTCAATGATTTATTCTACACTTATGGAAGGAAGAAAAATTAATTTAATTTTCTCCTTCGGATTTATTATTATAATTTCTTCAAAATTTCACTTTTTATTATCCCCAAAATCAAGTGAATAATGATGGTATACCATATCTATTTATATCTTGATTGAACATAAGGTGATTTAATATTATATATAAATTTTTATTATAAATTTTTATTTTTAGATACTTGGTCTCAATACACTAAATTAACAATCAATTTTTCTCTATGGGTTGATGAAGAAACCAAAATCATACATTTAATTTACTCTAAAATTTTACACATAATTACTAATGGATTCTTCATATGTTTTCTATAGATCTATAAATTCCCTCTAGGTTTTAGTGTGAAGGGTTCAATGAAAATAATTAGTAGGAAATACTTTCTTAAACAGTTCCTATTTCATGGTGTCAATTTCTTCATATTTTCTAATATTATTGACAAGAGTCCATCATTGATAAAATTCTCCATCCAAATAATAACCTACAAAAATAAAATTTTCATTCTATGGTAACTGAAGAATAAAAAATATCTTTTTAGTGGAACTAATCCATTGTTCTGAAATTAAAAGATTAGTAATCCCACTAAATGAAGGTTGAAGTTTCCTGATGAAAGAATCAATATTATAATTTTCCCTTATTTTCCTTTTTCAATGATCAACATGATTCATATATAGATAAATTTTTGTAAGCATCATAATAATATTTTTCATTCTAGATCCCATAACATTCCGTTTATCAAGAAAAAAATCACTGCATTTTCTGTAACATTCATCACTAAAATGACTCCTTCCTTTTAAATTTATTTATTAAAACAAAATAAAACACATTATGAGTAAAAATAATAATTTTGTTAACTCATATAATCATGAAAAAGGTTCATTAGATGAAAAAATAATGACATATTCCGTTTATTATATGCAAATTTATTTTTATCCTTGGTCATTCATTGTCATTATTTATTCAAATCAATTATAATAGTTCATAAAAAATGGGAATTAGAAAAAAAATATCTCCGAGGAGTGTCTATCCTTGTGTATAGTGTTAGGAGCAATCATCATGCACTGATGATAATCTAGTTAACATTAAAAATTCCCCTTTAATAGGTGTTAACCCTAAGTGCATTTGTTCTGTAGATGCATCAACATAATAGTATCCAGAAATTGATTCATTTTTTAGGAAAACTAGGAAATATATATTTTTCCAAAACTTTATTATTTTTTCCTACACTCTAACTAATCCCTAGGGTTTTTACCAAATTTCTATAATTTTTATCTCAAAAAATAACTTATCCTTACATTGATACCAACTATGGTGACATATAAATAACATATATAAATAATACATCATTTATATGAACATTTAATAAAAAATTTAACAATACACACCCTAGAACCATAAAGATTAATTATATTTAGAGACTAGATACATAAAAAAATTATTTCAAAAAATGATATCAATATATCCCACAATGTTCTTCTAACATTGTAAACTTCTTATAAATACCTGATTTAAAAACTTTCTTCATTATATAGGGAAAGGAAACATAAGAAAGGGTTAGATTAGATGCTCATTAAGGTTAAACATGGGATATATAAATAAATGATAATATATAAGCATAATACAATCACAAGGTTTCAAGATCATGATCATAACTTAAAAAGTCTATAACAAATCTTTCATAGATTTTAAACATGATTCACAACATAAAACGTTATCATTTAAAAAGATATGAATCATAAGACTAAATAAAACTAATAAATCCATTGTGAATAATGATATGTAACATAATCATTTGAATATGATATTGTAATTTTATGGCTCAATTATAGGAGTTATCATAATAATATATTGGTCATTATACAATAATTGTGGAATTACATAAACAATATAATTCAAATTTTATCATAGGATTGACTTATATGTAGTTAAATTCATCATCAATTAAAAGTTTATTAACTCTGTAATATCTTAGTATTTTATTAACTACTCTATCTATTATGAGTATCTTAACTCCTTCAAAATTACCTGATGCATTAGAGGGATATATAATTTCATGATCACCTGTCACATAATCATACTATATTCATATATATTTAATTATAATAAACATTAATCATATCATCATAGAAAGACAAATTGAAAATGATTGGGTTTATTAAAAATATCATAATCATAATCATAACCCAACTATAGATTGAATAATAATGTTATCAATACATTATAACCCTAATAAATCATAAATAAAATAAAATGATGTTCTTGTAGAAGAAACATTCATTTAAAATATCACAAGAATATTTCATGAGAAAAACACAATTCTATATTTGAAATAACTTATTAAAAATCTGAAAATTTATCAAATTCTAAGGAATGAATTTTATTTGGAAAGAAGCATGGAAAATTTTAATGTAACATTCAACGTACAGAGTAGGCATGATGATGATAAATTCTGGTCATACTGTAATCTTTTAAATAAATAGTTATGTTAACTTCTTTGGTAAAAATAAATTCATTCAGAAAACAAAAAGAAGATTATTTTTAATTTTTTTAAAATAAATAACCAACCTAGGATAAAATGAAACAAAATAAAAAAAATTGGGACATAATAAAAATAATCTTGAAAATACTTTAGGGAATTAGGATACAGAGGAAAATAATTTTTGAACAAAAGAAGAGAAATAATGTTTTCTTTTGTTGAAAATATTTTCTAATCCATTTTCAGTATTAGAAAGAGGAAAATTGTACTAAAATGTTAAAATTAAATATATAACCATCATTTATGAAAATATATTTTTTATCAGGTAATTATCATAAAATTTCTATCAATGAAAATACAATTAAAAATAATCCTACTAAAAATGAGTTTGAAAAATAAATCCCTCACTCAAAGTATCATATTTCTTTATATGTGTTAAAACATCATGTATAATTAATATATATTTATTATATATCTATAATATAACCATAAAAATATATATCATTCCATATATGGTTTTCTTATAACGTCTTATCACATTTTTAACAATAATTATTTATTAAAATCACTATTTTGGGTCATAATTATTTAGTTTTTTAGAAATGATTAATTCTAGAGTCCTAATAAATATACATTAATCAATGTTACATAATATATATAATTTTAATCATTTAAAGAATATAATATTTAATAATAATATATAGTTTTATAACTTTTTCATTTATAGTGGTGATGAAAAATTAATTTCAATAAATCATGGAGAGGATAGTCTGTACACATGCACGGGTGATGTTTCCAATTTTTTATAGAATAAAAAAATAAGTGTAAATAACAATTCACCATGATAAATATTTAATCATATCATAGTTATCATATAAATTTTTTAAATTCGTCATTATAAATATCAATGTTAATTTGTGTTGAAAAATGAAACGAATCACATTGTGGAGGTGGTAGTCCACACGTACGCATGAGTGATTGTTTCTTTTCCCATAGGATTAAGAGAAGGTAGATAATGGTTATTACATAATTATAATAAAAAATAATTATATTTAAAATATATAAGTCAATATTTTTGGATAGATTCTATATATTTAGAAGAGGTATAATAATAAATAAAATTTAAAATACATAGGTATAAGTTTTAAATGTTTCATGACCGAATAGCATGAAGGCCTTCATTGTATATAATTTTTGTTAATCTACCTTTCATGGGGTGAGGTGGAACCCTTACAAGGACAAAAGGTTCAGATACAATTACATGTCCTGAAGGTCTTAGAGAGAACCACCCAGACATGAAAACATGGAAATACTCCTCCCCAGCATATGTCATGATGATCAGCACTCCCCCTTCACAAGGCTGGTTAGCTAGCTTTCCTATGCAATGCTGCACAAGCCTAGTGCTGATGTCAAACCCATAACCTCTCATTCTTCCAATTACAGTTATCTTTTCTCAAGTGAATGCACCTTCTCAAAATCCTCATCTAGAGACTTGTCCCTTTCAGTCTCATTGGTATGTCTACATAATCTCATAGCCCAAAGGCCTTGGGGTGGACCTAAGGCCTTAAGGTGGCCCAAAGGCCTTGAGAGACAACTGGCCTAAAGGCCTTGCATGGCACAAACATGTTGCAAGACCTGAGGACCAAACCGGGGGGCCCGGAGGCCCAAATGGAAGAATAGTTCTGACTGCTACAGTGTTGAATTGTACCTGCTACAGTACTACTATAGTGACCCAAGAATATGTCTACACCCAGATTTGATATCAGGTCTCTTAGATGAACTTGCCAAGTCCTCAATGAGAGAACTCCTTTGCGTTACATATTAAGACCTCAAAGGATAGTATTTTAGAAATATAATAATCTATAGGATGTGGGAATAGAATATAGGATTGTATTTTTTATTGTGTTAAATAATAATATATAAGGATAAAAATTTGTGAATAAAGGATAATAGCAGGTGACATTTTATAATTTAGGGGATGACACCCTTTAAATTACATAATGTATTTAATAAATATAAAATAATATTCCCGCCAATTGGAATTTTTTGTCATTATAATCATGTATGAGGATGATTCTAAATATAATAATTTAAAAAAAAGTGAAATGTTTAGGTGATGTTTTAACTCTTACCATTTAGATTTTAACACCATTAACCTTTTAGGAAATTACATTGATATCAACATTTTTTACTCGATATGGGTCATTAAAGTTTCTATAAAATGAATAGTGACCAATAAGTTGATAATTTATGATATTATAGATAATAACCCATTCATCTATCCAAATATAATATTTTTATGAATTTTAAGTCATTTAATAAAATATTATTTAACCTAAGATACTTTTAGCTTAACTTAGATTGAATTAGTTTTTAAAAAATATTTAACTGGAATTATAATATTTTTTAATGAATAATTAAGATTTTAATTTTTTTAAAGAATTAATCATAAATTATATTGATATGAAAAATTAATGGAATGTTATAATTATTCAAAATTGTATTTATTTCAATTTCTTTAAAATAATTAAATAGATTTTTATATAACTTGAAGAAGTACCATGATTGCATTGATTAAGAATTTAAGGTAATTAGTCCAACACTAAAAATTATGAAAAAATCACCATTTCAAAAAATATATTTTTTTTATTTAAAATGAATACAACCTATATTTTCTCCCTACATGAAAGTCCTTGTAAAATTATAACAAAGAGAGTAACATTTTGTATTTAATCATTACTTAAAATAAAATTAAGGTAATTCTAAAAGGAAAGTAGCATTAAATTTTCAAAAATGATAAAATAAGATAATAAATGTTGAAATTTGTAATATCCCTTGTTTTTAACATGAAAAAAATACAAGGGAATTTGATTTTTTAATTTACTTTAAGGGCGGTAAGTTTAAAAAGCATGCTTCAAAACTTTTTTCAAGATTTGTACAACTACGATGTGATTTTCTAATGAAATTAATTAAATTAAATTAAAATTAAAACGAAAATATATTATATGAGATTGAATGTAAAATGAAAAAATAAAGATACTTTTTTAGTAACAATAATATAATTTTTATTAGGATTATATTTATTATTATGAGGATGTTGACTATTATTTTTAGTTAGGGTTATGAGAAAACCTTAAGGGGATATCTCCCCTTACCCAAGTATGTGAGCACCCCCTCCCTAACTCTACCATGTGTTGCGCAAGACCCTTCATCCAAACCCCTATGGATTACACCCCACTCCACTGGTGCATTAGTTTTCACTCCTATTTTTCTGATCTTACTCAATCTATCAAATAATACCCCCTCTATTTTACGCGATTCCCCTCTGTGGTCTCCACTTTTTCTATGTGCGACACCATACCACGTCACCTCTATGATTACTGATTTCAACTTAACATCTTAATGTTTTCTCTTCAATTTGTTGAGGTTACACATTTTTCTCTCATCACCTCCCTCGCTTTTCCATTTTTCCCTCTTCCCATCCCCCAGTGAGGTTTATCCAAACCTTAGATTTGGGATAACTGAGATTTTGGGGTTTTCCTTCAATGTTATGTTGTGAATAGGGCCTCTCAAGTCAACTGTGTACCTCATCTAGCATCTACCAATGAAGGAGAAGCAAATTGGTTCTATGTGGTTTTCCACCCATATCCGATATAATGTTTATTTCTATATCCTTGTATACCCTATTTGTATTTGGGTATTTGGTGTTATTTGATTCCTTATTGGTTAGTTAGATCATTTGGTGGATTTTATAAGTCCAACACACACATAAATAGCTACATTTATATATATATATATGTATCCTTATTATACATATTCCATCATGGTGAGGGGAATATGTACTTTTGATTAAGGGGTATATATAGGATGGTATGTGTGTAAAAGTGTGGAATGAACTTCATCAAAGGCATAAATTTCCAATGTTTTCTAGCTTGGTCTACTTTTAAGGCATGATCTCTATCCCCGACACTAAAAATATTTTTAATTCTTTATGTTCTTATTTAAATAAGATAAATTATGTTTTCCTCTAATAAATTTATCTATGGACCATGATTGAAATAACTAAATATGATATTTGTTTGATAAATAATGTATTGTTTTTAAAGTAAATCCCCTCAAATAGAGCTTCAAAAAATTATAAGCTAAAAAGTAGTGATTTTACTTTAATGATTTCTTGGATAATTGTGTTGATGTTTCTTTATAATTGGATGTTAATATTTATATATGGAATATTTAGTACATAACCCATGATGGAATTATAAAAATGGATTTTCCCTTTTTAAATGGTTAATGAACCAGAGCACCATCTTTGTGATTGTTCTGTAATGTAAATTTAATGACTTGATTTTCTTTATAAAAAGGGAATTTTCATATAGGAATTTTCCCTATTTTCCCATGGTAGCATTTATGTTCCACTTGAACATTGATAAGGGAATTATCTTCACATGTTCTATTAAATGGAATGAATTCAACCACTTCTATGGTTATGATTAAATAATTACATATTATGGTTATGATTAAATAAGCACAGTTTATAATTTTTTTTCAATGATATGACTTGAATATATTCAACAACATGATTTATAGATGTTGCATGCCTTGAAAGTAATTGATGTGGATGGTCTAAATTAAATGAATTTTTTTATTTAATAAACTTTTTTATAGTATAAGAGATACGTGTGATCACTTTGACATATTGTGGTCTAGACCACATAAACTAGAAAATTCATTTCAAACTATAATATTTTATTTATAAAGATCAATTGAATCAATTTGGGTCCACAAGAATGGAGACTGAGACTTCCATCCACCAGATAGGTGTATCATCTTGGTTTTAATTATAACCTAGTCTTTTTTACTTTTGATCCCTAAAATAATTGGACAAATCGATTGATTTATAGCTTAGACATTTGAATTGTCATAATAATAAATTGTGTGATTTCTTATGGTAGAATCGGCTTCGCTAAACTGGGTAATTAATACATTAATGACTTTAAGGATGAATATTTTCCTAAACAAGTTTTATTTAATTAATATGATAATTACAAACCTGGATTAATGAAATGAATTGGTTTTAAGGATGATAATTTTTATAAATTGGTCGTTGTGTTTTATGATGATAAATATGGTATGTAGTATATTAGAATTGTGATTTTTCATTATTATCTTTTGAGAATATGTGATATCAATTTGATTGACACTTAAGGTTTTGATACTGTGTGGCATGTTGAGTTTCTAAGGACATGACTCTTGTTTAATGTGGATTCTCTGGGGCTTGGTACTTGTTCGTCCATACCACATGAAGGCAAGGTGCACCGACACTTGATACCCGAGGGAAGAGTATATTATTATATGTGATGTCTAAGGAATAATTTTTGGTGTTGACACCTAAAGTATTATTCAATGTTTTTCTACCACCTTCAGAATAGGCCCACTGGTACTGAGTTTCTGAGTGTGGATTATATGTTTTTTTAGGATTCCCAATGGCTAGATGTAGAGTCACACGATGCCTGAGAGAGAGATTATAATGATTAATAAGGTATTGGTACATGTTTTCATACTATATGAAGGATAAATGCACTAGTACTAAATACCTAAGGTAATATTATATTTTTATGTTGGATGCGTAAGGGAATGATTCACAGTCACATGATGCCTAATGGACAGATTTTAGTTATTCTTAAGGGTTAGATTTTAGTTGGCCTAAGGGAAGATGTGGGATGTTTATGATATATTCTAAGTGATTCATCACCAGAAGAAGGATATACCACCAATTTGAGTGATCCATCCTGTTAAATGAGGATCTTCCCAAAGACATAGATACCTGGTAGGGTGTCTTAGTCGGTATAGCTGCTAGACGTCACTTAAGTACCTGGGTGGTTTTTTTATTTCTCTAGAACTGCTTGTTTATTTGTTAGCTTACAACTGCTCACAAATAAAATTTTTATATCAAGTAATGTATTATTTTAAACCTTGTGGGTTTGGGACTGTTTATATTATCATCTCACACCCTTCTCAGGCACATTTTTTCACTGAGTATATATTCATTCTCAAAGGTCTTTGGATACATTTCTTGAGCTGTTCTATGTACATGGGATCTAGGAACCTCATTATTGGGTCTTGATCATGATATCTTGGGGAGTTGACCTTTGGGTTTTTCTTTTCTTTTGATAATTTTTACTTCTTGTACCTTATATAAATACCAGACATTACATAAATAATTATATGGAATTGGTGTCTTCCATTTTATTTTTATTTATATATTATATTATTTATTTGATATTTTTTTCCTATAATTAGTAATTTGACATTTTTCTACTATTTATTATCTGATTAATGACTATGATACTCATATATAGATGTTATAGTCTCCCCAACATACTATTAATAGACCCTCATTACTAGATGATAGCCTCTAGTATACAGAGAGTTGCTCTAGAGGCCATGTGGTGAACGGTCTGGCTACTGGTTTAGTGGTATGTCGGGTTGGGACATTACAAAGTGGTATCAGAGCATTCTTTTTCTTTGTGTTACTATTTTGAGATAGTAGATAAGAGAATATAAATGTGTAAGTTCATAGTTAATAGTCATGTTTGGGACTGATCAGCCTACCCATAGGGAAATAACTAACAATTCAGGGATGAGAATTTTGTTTATACTTTTCATTGTTACATTTTATATGATTCCACCATGAGTTAATGGTGTACTTTACAACATATATTGATTTATAAATTTATGGAATTTTACCCATGGACTGGTATGAAAAGGATGATGAATTACATGCATCATATTTTTTACCTATAGAATTCACTTACAATGCATATTCCATTACATGTAGTTTCATTTGTAGGTTGCTTACTATTTTAATTATGTGTCATGGGTGATATACCATTCGTGTGTTTATATCACATTCCTTGCCTATTTATATGCCATTATTTTGTGTTTTTAGTATGTTTCACTGTGTAACTTCTTATGATAACATTCTAGTTACATTTTTAATGTGTAATTGGTTCCATGTATGGATATACATGAGTTGTGAATATATGGGAGTGAGACTTTGGTTTATAAAGTGTATGAGAGCTTTATAAGGTGGGGAATGACAACCTATATAACCCCACAATTTTATATTACCATATTGTTTTTTAAATGTTTTTAAATATAAAAGATGTTTATATTTAACCTGAACTAAATTGGATACTGTCTAAAATGTGAAAATAGTCCCAAGTAGGTTAGTTTTGACATTTATCTTATGAAATAACCCATCATGGGTATTTGTGACTTCAATAAAAAAACTACTATTGGGTTGCATTCTAATGAACCCATGTTTTCTTAGAAGGACCCTTATAGGTAGATTTATCTATTAAAATGAATTTATATTATAAATTTACTAAATATTATGGGATTTCAATGAATTATAAATGCTCAAAAAGGATGTTTGATATATATTTCCAATTTCCCCTTGGGGAGTTAGCTAAAACAAGTACATTGTGTTTTTCTTATAAAATGGTACATGTTTTTTTGAATTAAATCTTTTATAGGTTTAATTATTTAAATTTAGATCAATGTAAAGACTTGAAAATGGAACCCTTAGGTGGTATCCTTTGATAAAACCTGCGTTTATGGTTACTGTAAAATCTTGTTTGGGTTTCCTTAGAATGGAACCATATGTGTTTCATATAGGCTTCCCCTCATTTAAAAATGGGTTAAATGATGAGATCTTGAGCCTAGTGATTTATGTTAAGCATTACCTAGTGATAAGGTTGATGGTTGTTCTTCGTAAGGGGCTAGCGCGTCGTAGGTTTCACCCTTTAAACATAAATTCCTTGCCAAAGACATGTGTTTTATGATAATTGTTTCTATTTAGGGGATGTTTTCCCTTGGAGGACGTTTAGATTCTAAATTAAACCCTTGTTTGAATGGGTGGTAATGTTTTCCTTGTCTTGTTTATGGGTGTTTTCATCATGAAATGCTTAATTTCAAATGAATAGATATGCCTCAGGCCTGGTCGGATTCTTTTTAGGTCACTCGACTCTTTCTTTCCTTCAGTGATGAAGGACATGGTACGTCATCATCAATGTAAATTATTTTGTATTAACCATATGATGATTGAATCTATAAGGAAGACCAACTATGGATGACATTTAGGATGTTCCATTTTCCTGTAAAATATTGAGGTATTATGCATCGATATACATGGTAATCATTGAGTGTTTAATGATGTAACAAATTGGTTGTGTTTGGTATTCTTATTGAGAATTGAACTATAGGGTATGGTCTCAGGTTGGATCAAAGGAAGAGTGACCTAGGCATGAAGAAATCATGTTCATCCCAATGCTCTGGATAAATTTTGGAGCCTCATGTGTTTTTACACACCATTCAGTTTGTTTTTTTCGTGCCAATTAAGTAAATGTTTATGTTTATAGAGGTTCTAAACTAGAGAACCTTTGAGTGGCTATTATATCTATTATTTTCTATGATTATAAAATTAAATTGGTGGGGAGTTTCATTTTTTTTGTTAAATACATGTACTTATAGGTATAAGGAACAAAACCAAAGAGGACCATTAAAGAATGGTAAAACTTCCTTAAATGCCTGTGGGGCCTGTGAATTTTAAATCTTGTCAATGCTTGCTCGGTAGCACAACGTTGGTGTGGTTGTAGGTGTATGTAACATTTGAGAAACACCATTGGTTGTTTGGACTTTGGTGGTTATGATTGAATGATCAAAAGCTGCCTTGGGTAGTAAAGGCTCAGATATCAGTTAATGTATGTGTATTGGCAGGTAAAACTAAGTTTCTTCTAAGGTATTGACTTGTAGTGTTTTGACTATTTTCATTCTGGTAATCTTTAAAGTCTTGTTAATGTAGTCCTTATTTAGAGATGAGCATGTACCTTATCTTGACATCATCCTTGATACACTAAGAGATTGTTGGTCTTACGTCATGCTACAGTTTAAAAGTTATTTTATGGTTTAAGTGGTATCCCAAAGTTACATGATTAATGCATGGTTCTTATCAAGTCTTGATTAGTCATTAGTGACCCAAGGATTTGCATGTAAAAATTCCTTGGACAAACCTTTATACACCTACCGTTCCTTATGTCTTGACCCCCAGGACGATGACGCTTTGGATATAATCAATGTTTCGATTTGGACATCTTGGATTTGTACCAATGTTTCACTAAAAAACATAGAGTATCGTCTGCCTTGGGTTAGTTCCTTGCACTCCATTCATTACACTATGAGGTTATCTTGGATTTGTTATTGGGATCATTGATTATTAAATTACATAACATCACCGGAAGAAAGGTATGGACTTAGATGGATGTGTTTGTAGTGAATGTGTGATACCTTGGAAGAAGGCCTTGAAGTTTAGTTTGTAATGTGATAAATGTATAAGAAAAGCATCTTCTTGAATGGTAGGCCAGAGTGGCTCAACTAGTTGTCTCTCTTTTTCAATGGGACGATCCGTGAAGGACCACTTTTGGCACATCATTAGGTGAGACAAGTGTGGTATATGTTGGACAAGTCTTTTCATGATGAGCTAGCTTGACCTACCAAAAATGTTCAGTTGGAAATCAACCATATTCCCATTTAAAAACCATTCTATAGCATCGTTGGAATGCTTGAAGAGTTGTTCATAGGAAATTGTGAAAATGGAGGTGTTGTTGATCATAATTGATCCACCTTTTAATGTTTTCAATTTATGGTGGGGAGCACCACTAGTTAGATGTTTCATGAGATGATGACATGGTCATGTCTCATGAAAAATTCGGCCAGGTAAGCTTAATCTTAGCGGCTCGATTGGAAAATGATTTTTGGATCACGTTTTGATGGATTAAATGTCAAGTGCTTGAATGGATTCTCGAAGGTGTGTTGGGAATTGGAAATACAACATAGCCTTTTGAACGGAACTTTGCAAACCTTGTAGTCCAGGTGATGTTTTCATTAATCCTAAATCCTTCTCAAGGATGAGATGTTTTATGGTGGGGAGGTTGCAACATTCCTTGTTTTGAGATGAACAAAAATCCAAGGGAATTTGAACTTTTCATTTACTGGATGGGCCATGGGTTTAAAATGTGATCTTCAGATCATTTTTCAAGAGTTTGAACACTATAATAAAATTATTTACATAACTTAATTAAAATAAATTAAAATTAAAATGGAGATAAATTAAATTATATTAAATTGAAAATGAAAAAATAGAGTTGTTTTAATAATAATAATTATATTATTATTAGGATTATGATGATGATAATGATAATAATAATAATAATAATAATTAGTTAGTGTTTTGAGAAAACCCTAAGGGGTTCTCTCCCCTTACCCTAGAATGTGATCACCCCTACCCTTCTCCTACCATGTGTCACATGAGTCTCCTTAGTAGAAGCACCACATAACATGCCCCACTCCTCCAGTGAATCAGTTTTCACCCTGATTTATTTCAGATTATGACTCGATCTATCAGGGTGAGCCTTTTTCCCCCTCCATTTCATGGGAAACCCCTCTTTGGGCTCCTCCTTGTCTACATGCCACACCACACCTATAATTGTAACGACCCAAAGTTTTTCAATGTTAATTTCCCTCTTATAAATATTTCATAAAATCACATGAATACACAACATAATGAACTAATAATTTCTAAGTGACCTTTAAACATAAGTTTGTCACTTATATATTGGGAATTTGGAAAATCTGACATACACGGTTGTGTTCAAGATGATTTTTGGAGTCTAATAAAACAAAAATAATTTTTAGTGAATAATAACTCACCCTTATGAATAGTAACATACCCTTATAAATAGTGATGTACCCTAATGAATAGTAACCTTAACTATGATAGTATAAAAATAATAATCAATAGAAAGTATGATGTACCAATATTTTTGAATATGTAAATGAATGTTTAAAACTGTTTTTTAGTAATAAACCATGATTTTAATTAAATATTAAATTAACCATATTTAGAAATTTATTTTTGAAAAATGGACTTCATTTTTGGATTCTACACATTGAAAAATGGTTGGGGAGAAATTTTTGGCTTTTTCTGAAATAGATGAATTTTTAATGAATAGTGAAATACCATAATTTACAAAATAAGCTAAATATGCTAATTATAGAGTCATGTGTGATGTTATGCTGATGTAAGCTGACTTGGTTCGGGATAAAATGATCCAATTACTATTCTTGGCTATTGAAGACTCACTATTCCTTTTCTTAGGGAAAATTAATAAAGAAATGAATTTTATATTAAGGAAACCCCTCTCCCCTCCACTATAAATACCAACCTTCACACACTCATTTCCTCACACCTTTGAAGATTCAATACTTTTCTAAACTCCATCCAAACATCTTCTCTAGCCCCCCCCCCCCACGTCCAAGAGCTGCTGGTATCATCAAAAGACCAATCTTAGGCCCCTTCAAGATGATCTAAAGAGGAGGTTTCAAGATGTAATCTCTCTCAATCTTCTTCTTTAATTCCATTTCAATTTCAAGTTATTTTCTTATTATATCCCCACCCATCTTTGTTAAAATGGAATGGTATCTCCATTATCATGAATATAATGGAATTTTATGAAACTAATGGTATATTATATCATCCACCCCATTTCCCTCTTCGCTTTATTTTAATAATGAGAACGTTGTTTGTGTGGTGTTAATTTATCATCTTCAAGAACGACATATTTTCTTCTTCCATTTCAGCCTTCAGATCTGGTCATGAAACCATTTTTATGGTTGAACTATAATATCTTATATGTTTTATTTCCTATTTAATGTTTTGGAACTAACTTATGTACATATTACTTTGTGATAAAATAAAACAATTTCTTTGTGATTAAAAAACCGCCCAAATTAAACCAAATAATCATCATTTAATTTTTATCTAATTATTAATCCACATGGTATATAATATTACTCATTATAAGATCATTTTAAATTATATAATTTAATTAATAAAATGTAATATCAGTTATGGTTGTTTAACCATGTTCTATCCGAAATATAATTTATGAATACAAGTGAACCGCCCAAGAAAAACCATAAAAATGAACATCCCCGAACAATGTTTTTAAACTCTATAAGTCATCCAAATAAACATAAAATGACATAGAGAAACCCGAATAAACTCTATTCATGTATTTAAGGTTCTTGAATTTATAATTAATGAATATAATTTCATTATACAGGACATTAAAGACAAAGAAGTGTTCAGATACAAGGTAAGGGGAAAATCACGAACCCCAATTTTCTTTCTATGGGTTCTCCCTCTTTCACTCCAATTTGGTATGGTCACCTCTTAAAAATCATTTTTTCATCATTATCTTACATTATCTTGGATATAATTGTTTTCTAATGAAGTTTATGTCAACCTAAATGTTTTCCAAAAGAACTCTTCTTTTAAGAACTCAACTTTTACCTCTCATTCATGGTTGATGGTTCTTGTATCAAGTATGTTGTTCCCTCTTTCTTTTGGGAACCGAATGATTATGAATATATTCCTATGAGATGAAAAAAATTCCTTACCACAGGTTAGTTATGTTCAGTATTGATATATGTTCTTTATTTAATTCATGATATTGATAATTTTATGAGGTGACAGTTGCACCCGTAATTATATAGCAAAATATGAATGGTTGAATGTGACAGGTGCACCCAGAATTATACAGCGCTCCAATGAATTGGGTAAAGTGATGGATCTCATGGATAAGTGTGAAATTATGTGAACAAGAATCTAGGTTTTTCACTAGTATGTGTGGTAGTTAACCACTAAGACATGATGTTTCATTTTTATGCATTTCAACATTTGATGTCTTATATTTATGCTTCCTCTCATGTTCATGATCTTATTCTCATGTAATGATTATGCTCACCCCATTATATATTGTTCTTATATATCATCTTACTGGGCTTTTAGTTCACCCCTTTTTTGATGTATATCCTCAGGTGACTATGTGTACTAAGGAGAGTGCAAGGGTCAATACGAAGCTAGTGAATAAGGAATTAAATGATTGTTTATGATTTATGTTGTAAAAGTTATGAATTGTCCATGTTTTCCCAAGACACTAAACCATTGAATCCATTATGTGTAATACTATTATGTTGTTTATATTTAAAATGATGTAATAGTAATGTATGAAATGGTTGGGTCACTATATTTGGTATCAGAGGAAAGGTTTAGTTAATTAGGGAATTAGGATTAGTGAAACCTAGAGAAAACGTCTTGCATGAGACTATGTACAAATATGCACACAAGAATCTCTACATAGGGATCCCATATGTTATTATTTTAGTATAAATTGTGAAAATGAATAAGTTATGTATTCATTACTTTTTGACTTATGTTTTGTTCTAACGACTTATATTTTAGAAAATGATGGGAACTAGGAGAAACTAGGCCAACAACTCGTGCGAGGGCCAATGCAACGTTTGCCCGAACGACATCCCCAATGATTTGGGAGGTGGAGTTCAGAACTTCATGGCCATGCTTACCCAATTATCTTAGGTTATGAACAATAACCATAATAATGGGGAACATCCTCCTTCACCAAATAGGGAGCAACTGGCTATCAAATGTTTTATGCGACAACGACCACCAACGATTAATGGATCTTCTGATCCTATTATTATAGAATAGTGGGTCAACTCCAGGGAGAAGATCTTTTTTGTGCTTCACTGTTTTGAGATGGAGAAGGTGACTCTAGCTGTTTATCGTTTAGACGGAGAAGTTGATCAATGGTGGGCTTTGGTTTAGAACACCGTGCCAAGGGAAGAAATTGAAGATATGTAATGGTAAGACTTTAAGATAACGTTTTTTAATAAGTATTTCCCACGAACTCTTCATACAAAGATGGAGAGAGAATTCATAGAGCTCAAGAAAAATGGAGTATAATTTTTCATAACCTATGAAGAGAATTTCACAAGGCTTGCAAGGTACGCTTCAGGTTTTGTTATCAACAATGACAACAAAATTGATAGATTCTTTAGTGGAATAAAACCACACCTTTGAAAGGCTCTTGAAATTCAAGACTTTGAGAGTTATGAAGAAGTTGTAAAATGTGCTCTCAAAGTATAGATGGAGTTTGGAGAATGGTCATTTGGATACAGTGATAAGAAACAATAGATGGATTTTCTTGCTACTGGATCTAATGATAAAGGTGGGAAGAAAATTCAACAACCCACATGCCAAAAATGTGGGAATTTGCACCATGGGAACTTCCTAAAAGGGACGAGGTAATGAATCATGTTTGGGAAAGAAGGACATCATGCTCAAGAGTGTTGAAAAGACATGAAAAAGAAGGATAATGTAGTGGAAGAAAGGAGAGAACCACCCATGGTTAAATGCTACAACTACAGGGAGATATGGCACTATGAAAGAAAGTGCACTAAACCTAGAGTTCTTGAGGGTAATCAGCATCAGCAGCCACCAAATCCAAAGGAACAAATGGAAGGCTTATTCCATCACTACAATGGAAGTAGGGAAAGATAATGGAGTCATATAAGGTACACTTTCTATTCCCTCAAGAATGATAAAAGTCTTATTTGAATCTAGTTATACGCATTCCATAATATCATGAATGTTTGCTAGAACTATAGAATCGAAGCCCCGAAACCATTAAGTAGAGATATCTGTAAAAACACCAAGTGGTGCAATCATTGAAACCCAAGTGTTTGATTCTTATCTTGTAGGCGTATGTGGGAATATTCTTCTGGATAATGTCATAATACTTCCCTTGGTGGAATTAGACGCTATAATGGGAATGGATTGGCTCTCATTACATAGAGAACATATCCACTACTGGGAAAAGAAAATATATTTTCATATCCCGAACTATCTGATGCTCCTCTGCAAATGAAAGGAAGATCATAAATATATTTTGAAAAGTACTTCATCTGTGTGGATTCTGATTCCCTATAAAGAATCATACCTCTCCCAAATGGTTGGGTCGAAGGATAGTTTCAACCTTACCAAAATGCCCATCGTAAGGGAATACAAAGATGTATTTCCGGAAGAGCTACCTGGAATTCCCCCAGATCGTGAGGTAGATTTCTCAATTGAACTCATACCAGGAGGTACTCTTATCTCAAAGTGTCCCTATAAGATGGATCCTATCGAACTGAAGGAGTTAAAGAAGCAGTAGCAATAGAATCTTGAAAAAGGGTTCATACGCCCTAGTGTATTACCTTGGGGTGTATCAGTGATCTTTGTGAAGAGGAAGGATAGAACAATGTGGTTGTGTATCGATTATCGGGAACTCAACAAGATTAACATAAAGAACATGAATCCTCTCCCTTGTATTGATGACCTGTTCGATCAGTTAAGAGGAGATCAATACTTCTCAAAGGTGTATCTTCGTTCTGGATATCATCAGGTAAAGGTGAAGAAGGAAGATATTCAGAAGACTGCCTTCTATACAAGGTATGGGCACTATGAATTTTTGGTGATTCCCTTCAGACTCACTAACGCTCTAGAAATATTCATGGATTTGATGAATAGTGCCTTTAGACATTACCTTGACAAATTTATGGTAGTGCTTATTTATGATATTCTCATCTACACAAAGAGAAAGGAGGAACATGAAGAGAATATAAAACTTTCGCTAGCGACATTTAGGAAGGATAAGTTGTACGCCATGTTCAGAAAGTGTGACTTTTGGATGAAGAAAGTCACGTTCTTGGGACATGTGATAACAAGTGAGGGAATTTCTATGGATCCTTCAAAGAAAAAGGCGATTGAGGAATGGCCCAATCCCTCTAGTGTCACATAAATTAGTAGTTTTTTTATTAGCTGGGTACTACCGAATGTTTGTGAGAAACTTATCACAATTTTCAAGCCCACTAACTAAGTTTACAAGGAAGGGGGTAAAGTATGTCTTGATGAAAGAATGTGAGGGAAGATTCAAGGAGCTAAAATTAAGGCTGATCACCACACTTGTACTCACATTACCGAAAAGTGGAGAATTTTTTTTATATATAGTGATGCTTCAATGAAAGGCTTGAGTTTCATACTCATGAAAAATGATAATGTGATAGCCTACACCTCACGATAGTTGAAGATCCATGAGAAGAACTACCTGACACATGATCTAGAGTTCAAAGCATTGATTTTTTCCTTGCAAATCTGGTGGCATTACCTTTATGGTGTGGAGTGTGACATATACACTGAGCACAAGAGCCTAAAGTATATATTCAATCAAAAGGAGCTCAACATGCGTAAAAGGAGATGGTTATAGCTAATCAAGTATTACCATTAATCTATTCACTACCATCCTGGAAAGGCGAAAAAGGTACCTGATGCTCTAAGTAGAAAAGAACCCACTACTCTATCCTTGTTACAGATTGAGAAAGACCCTATCTTGTTAGATATGAAAAGGATGGATTTGGAAATCATAAGGGAAGGTGATACATCCTACCTTTACCAAATGATTGTGCAACCATCCATATAAGAGAAGATTAAGAAAGCAAAAAAGGGATGATGTAGATATACAAAAGAGGGTGAATTCAGTAAGGGAAGGTAAACTGCAAGATTTCCATATCGACAATAATGGTGTGATTCGGTTCATAACGCGGCTTTATGTGCCTTCATCACCCGGTATAAAGAAGGATCTATTAGACAATGCACAAATCTCCACATTCTCTATCCATATTGGGAGTACCAAAATATACCGTGATATCCGAGAAAACATCTGGTGGGATAACATGAAGAAGAAGATTGTAGAATATATATCAAAGTTCTTGGTATGTCAGCAAGTTAACACAGATTGAAAAACGTCTAAAAGGAAGATAAAACCATTGCCTATACCCATTTGGAAATGAGAAAATGTTACTAAGGAATTTGTCATGGGTCTCATGAAGACATCTAAGGGAAATAATGCGATATGGGTTGTGGTTGACCGACTCACCAAGACATCCCATTTTATCACTATTCGGGAAGATGTCTCGCTTGAACAACATGAAAAGATATATGTGAATGAAGTGGTGAGACTGCACGGTGTTCCACTGTCAATTTTCTCTGACCATGATCCAAGGTTCACATCTAAATTCTAGAGGTGCCTTCAACATTCTTTAATTACTGAATTAAATTTCTGCATGGCCTATCACCCCGAAACTGATGGCCAGTCTGAAAGGAAACTTTAGACGCTTGAAGATATGCTAAGAGCCTTCACTCTAGAATTCAAAGGTGGATGGGATCATAATATCCCATTGATTGAGTTCTCATACAAAAATAGCTTCTGCTCGAGTATTCATATGTCTCTATATGAAGCTTTGTATGGAAATCAATGTTGAACTCCAACATGTTGGGATGAAGAGTGAGAAAGAAAGCTACATAGACCCGATCTTGTTCAAGTGATGACATAGAAGGTTTAAGTCATCCAAAAACACATCAAAGCTACTCAGAGTCGGAAAAATAGCTATGCTTCCAACCATCAATGGGACTTTTAGATTGACATTGGAGATAAAGTATTCCTACGAATATCACCATGGAAGAGAGTCATGTGGTTTGGAAAGAAAGGGAAGCTAAGCCCATGGTACATTGTCCCCTTTGAGATCCTTGACTGCATAGGAGTCGTGGACTATCAAATTGCACTTCCACCGAATATGGATCAATTTCATGATTAGTTTCACATATCACTCCTGAGGTAGTATATACTAGACCCCTCACATGTACTAAACTCAGAGGTGGTACAACTGGAAGATGATCTCTCTAATGAGGAGCAGCCACTAGAGATTCTGGATCGGAGAGATATGGTTCTTCGCAATAAGACAACAAATCTTGTTAAAGTGTTTTGGAGGAACCACAAGTCTGAGGAAGGAACTTGGGAACCAAAACAGGCAATGAAAGAGAAGTACCCTCACCTTTTGTGTAATGTGAAATTTCAGGGGCGAAATTTCATATGGGGTAAATTATATAACAAACCAAAGTTTTTCAATGGAAATTTACTTCTTATAAATATGTCTTAAAATCAAATGAAAACACAACATAATGAACTACTAAGTGCTAAGTGACCTTTAAACATTAGTTTTTCACTTCTATATAGGTAATTTTGAAAACATGACATATACGGTTGTGTTCTAGATGATTTTTGGAGTCTAATAAAACAAAAATATTTTTTGGTGAATAGTAACCTACAATTATGAATAGTAACATACCCTTATGATTAGTGATATACCCTAATGAATAGTAACCTTACCTATGATAGTACAAAAATAATATTCAAGTGAAAGTATGATGTACGTATATTTTATAATAAGTAAATGAATGTTTAAAATTGTTTTTTATTAAAAAACCATGATTTTAATTAAATATTAAATTAATCATATTTAGAAATTTATTTTTGAAAAATGGAATTCATTTATTGATTCTACATGTTGAAAAATGGTTGGGGTAAATTTTTTGGATTTTTCTTGAATACTTGAATTGTTGATGAATAGTGAAATACCATAATTTACAAAATAAGCTAAATAAGCTAATTATAGTGTAATGTGTGATGTTATACTGATGTAAGCCCACTTGTTTCGGGATCACATGATACAATTACTATTCTTGGTTATTGAAGACTCACTATTCCTTGTCTTAGGGGAAATTAATAAACTAATGAATTTTATATTAAGGAAACCCGTCTCCCCTCCACTATAAATACCACCCTTCAAACCCTCATTTCCTCACACCTCTCAAGCTTGAAGCCTTTTCTAAACTCTACAAAAACATCTTCCCTATCCCCTCCCCCACGTCCAAGATCTGCTGGTCTCATAAAAAGACCATGATTAGGCTCCTTAAGGAGGATCTCAAGAAGAGGATTCAAGAGGTAATTTCTCTCCCACTTTTTCTTTAATTCCCTTTCAATTTCACGTTATTTTATTATTCTATCCCCACATATCATTTTCCAAATGGTATGGTAACTCCAGTATCATGAATATAATGGAATTTTATGATATTAATGGTATATTATATCATCCAATCCATTTCCCTCTAACTTTTATTTTATTAATGAGATCATTGTTTGTGAGGTGTTAATTTATCATCTTCAAGAACTACATGTTTTCTTCTTCCATTTCTACCTTCAGATATGGTAATGGAAAAAATTTTATAGTTAAACCAGAATATGTTATATATATTATGTCATATTTAAGGTTATAGAAGTAACTTATGTACATATTACTATGTGATAAAATAAAACATGTTCTTTGTGATCGAAAAACTGCCCAAATTAACCCAAACAACCATCATTTAATTTTTATCTAATGATTCATCCACAAGGTATATAATATAACTATTTATAAGATCATTTTAAATTCTGGAATTTCATTAATAAAATGTAATATCAATTCTGTATGTTTACCCATGTTCTACCAAGACTTCAATTTATGAATACAAGTGAACCACCCAAGAAAAATAAAAAAAACGAACATCCCCAAACAGTGTCTTTAAACTCTATAAGTCATCCAAAAGAACATTAAATTACATAATTAAACTATAATGAACTCTAATAATTTATAAAAGGTTCTCATTGTTATTAGTAATGAATATAATTTCATTATACATGACATTAATGAGAAGGAAGTGTTCAGATACAAGGTAAGGGGAAAATCTCGAACCCAATTTTCTTTCTACGGGTTCTTCCTATTTCACTCTAATTTTGTATGGTAACTTCTTAAAAATAACTTTTTTATAATTATCTTAACAATTATTAGATATACATGTTTTCAACTGATGTTTAGGTCAATCAAATTTTTTTCTAGAGAACTCTTCTTTTAAGAACTCAACTTTTACCTCACATTCATGGTTGATGGTTCTTATATCAAGTATGTTGTTCCATCATTCTTTTGGGAACCCAAAGCTTATGAATGTATATTTATGATATGAAACCCATTACTTACCATGGGTTAGTTATGTTAATTTTTGATATATGTCCTATGTGGCATGCATTATAATGATAATATTATGAGGTGACAGGTGCGCCCAGAACTATATAGCGCAATATGAATGTTAAAATGTGATGGGTGTTCCTGGAATTATACAGTGCTTCAATGCATTAGGTAAAGTGATAAATCTAATAAGTAAGTGTGAAATGACTTGTAAAAGATTCTATATTTGTTCATAAGAATGTGTGGTAGTTAACCACTAAGACATGATGTTTTATTTTTATGCACTGCTATATTTCAAGTCCTATATTTATGCTTCCTCTCATGTTCGTGATCTTATTCCCATGTTATGATTATGCTAAGCTCATGATATATTGTTCTTATATATTCTATTACTAGGATTTTAGTTCACCCCTCTTTTATGTACATCCTGAAGTGACTACATGTACTATTGAGAGGGAAGTTCCTATAAGAAGACAATGAAGAAGGAATTAAATGATTGTTTATGATTTATGTAGTAAAAGTAATGAATTGTCCTAGTTTTCATAAGAAAATAAACCATTGGATCCGATATGTGTAATAATATTATGATGTTTATCTTTAAAATGATGTAATAGTAATGTAAGAAAATGTTGGGTCGCTATAATAATAATCTCCATGTTAGAATTTAAAATTGATTTCTTGAAGATTTTTCTTTGATTCCACTTGGTTAGGCCTTGTTCCCTCATCTAATCCATGTCATGACAATTTTCCCATCTTCCCATCACTTGATGAGGTTCATAAAAAATCTATGTTTAGGATAACTTAGTTTTTTGGTTTTCCCTCTCTTGTTAGGTTGTGTCTAGGGTATCTTGTGTCGACCCTGTTCATGTTTCAGCATCTGCCAACAAATGCGAAGCATATTGGTTAAATTTTGTTTTCTACCTTCATATAAGGTATCGATTATTTCCACTGCCTTGTCTAGAATATTTATATTTGTGGTCTTTAGTGATTTTTTGTTGGTCCTTAGTTAGTTAGATAATTTAGTGGCTTCTCGTAGTCTTGTGAACTCATACATAGGTATGTGTATATATGTATGTATGTATTCTCCTTTTACATGTTCCCTCATCGAGAAGGGAATGTGTACTTTGTATTAAAGGTTATATATATAAGGTGGTATGTGTGTAAAAATGGGGGAACGATCTTCTTCAAATTCATTGAGTTCCAAATTATTTAAAATTGGTCTAATTTGGAGGTATGATCCCTATCCTTGACCCTTTAAATTTTAAGAATGATTTTAGCGCTTCCCTAAATAAGTTAAATTAAAATTCATTTGATAAATTGAACATTGGACCATAAATGAAATTCCTAAATATGATAAATTATTATTTGTATAAAAAAATTCATTTTTTATAATAAAACCCCTCCGACAGAGGTGTGATGTATTTTAAGCTAAAAAGTTGTGATTAGACTTTTATGCTTTATTTTTTATTATGTTAATGTTTCTTTATGCACTGCTATTATGATTGATATATGGCATGTTTAGGACATGCACCCTAATAGAATGAGAAAACAGGGTTTTGATTTTAAAATGTTTAAATAACCTCGTCACCGTCTGTATGCTTGGACCATATTCTAAATTTAATTACTTTGCATGCTTTATAAAAATGGAATGCCTATGTAGGCATTTTCCTAGTTTTTCAATGGTTTCTTCTATGTACCACTTGAACCATGATGAAGGAATTATTTTGAATTATTTAATTAAATTTCATGAGATGAATGGAATAAAATGACATGATGGATTGCCTCCCATAAATTTATTAAATTAATTAATTAAAATATGTATTATTAAGGTGGTATGACCATTTATCTCGTTATAATTCAATAATCACAATTTATGTATAATGTTCCAATGACATGACTTGAATATATTGAATGAAATGATTAATGGAGGTTGCATTACTAGAAAAGAATTGATGTGTTTGGTCTAAATTAAATTCTTTTTTATCTCATACAATTATTTATAGTGTATGTGATATGTCCGATCATGCCGTTATTCCATGGGAATGACCAAATAAATTGAATTTTTTTTATTGAAATATAATCTTTTATTTTTTAAACCACCATTAAATCCATTTATGTTCATATGCAAGGAGACTGATACTTTCATCCACTTGATTGGTGTGCCTGCCTTGGATTTAATTTTGACCTAGTCTGTTAGACTTTTGAGCCCTATAATAATTGGATAAATCGATTGATTTCTGACATAGACTTTTGAATTTTCATAATAATAAATTGTTTGATTACTTAATATATAATTAACCTGGATAAATATGTTAATTAATATATCAATGACGTTAGGGGAGAAATTATTGATTAAAAACATTAGATATAGTTTTGATTATAATTAGGAACCTGGATTAATGAAATGAATTGGTTTTCCATATGGTAATTTTTATAAATTGAATAGTGTGTCTTATGATGATAATTCTGGTATGATTGGTAATATAATTCTGTTTTTTCTTACTTAACATATGATATTATGTGCTATCAATGTGATTCATACCTAAGGGTTTGATATTGTTTGGTTTGTTGTGTTTTTCGGGATATGACTTATGTTTAATGTGGATTCCCTATGTCTTGGTTCATGTTCTTCTATACAACCAGAGGGAAAGGTGAAAAGGTACTTTATGCTTGAGGGTAGAGTATATGATTATATGGGATTTCTAATATTCATGTTTAGTGTTGACATGAGAGGGATTGGTGCACATTTTCATATAACATAAAGTCTAGGTGCATTGGTACGAAATTGACGAGGGTAGATTATATGTTTATGTAAGATTCCTTAGGGATATATTCATTTTCAAATGATGCCTTAGGTTCGGATTATAATGTTTCATGAGGGCTTCGTGCATTTTTTCGTACCTCTAGAGGGCTTGGTGCACCAGTACTAAATTCCCAAGGGGATATTATATGTTTATGTCAGAAGCATGAGTAAAAGATTCGCAATCACATGATGACAGATGGAGAGATTATAGTTATGCATTAGGGTGATATTTTGGTTAGCCTATGGGAAGATGCCATAGGTTTATGGTACATACTAAGGGATTCATCATCGGTAGAAGAATCTATCACTGATTTCAGTGATCCATCCTAATGAAATAGGATCTACCCACAGACATAGATACCTTGTAGGCTTCTCGAGTAGGTATAGTTATCCAGCATCCCATAGGAACCTGTGAGGGTTATTTTTTTTATTTATTTAGAAATATTTTTTTATTTTTATACATATATCTACTCATTTATTTACAGTTTCTATCATGTTATAGATTGGGGTAGACACCGTGGTTTCTAGAATAATATGATTATTATCTCACACCTTGCTCGTGGGCCATTTGGCAACCATGTAGGTCTTATTTGTTGGTGGCCTATGGATTAATTGCTTATGTTGTGTTGTGTGATGGGAGCTCCGTTGCAGAGGACTGGGCTCTCACTCATGATTCTCATGGAGTTTTCCATTGGGGTTTTCTTTTGTTTTTCATATTTTTACTACGTGTAACAAGTGGTGGCACATGATATTACATGAATCATTATATGGAATTGGTGTTTTACATTTTATTTTTATTCAGATATTGTTTTATTCATTAATTATTTTCCTTATTGTTACAACTTTTGAATTTTTATGTTATTTATTATCTAATAATGTATTGTTCAACTATGATATTGAGGTTATATTCACCCCACCATACCATCAATAGATTGTTGATTCTAGTTGGTAGCCTCTATCATACGGGGAGGCGTGCTTGAGGTCTTGTGAAAACAGGTCCAACTACTGGTTTAATTGTTATTTGGGATAAGATATTACAAAATGAAGCTATATAATGTATAAAAGTAATATATTTTATGGTTTTTTGTACTTATCTTATAGTTTTATCACTAGTTTACCCATTTTACCCTAACCGAGGATGTGAATATCTATCATGGTCACTATTCATAATGGAAAAAAACTAAATGGGAAATATTTACAAAATTTAAAACACAAAAATGAAAATATGGAATCCATTTTTTGAGGTGAAAATTCAATTATTTAAATAAACCCACTTTTAAAAAAACATAAAAAACAATGAAAACTATTTTTTTAAGAATGTATTTTAAGCATAAAACTGGATTTAAACTTATCTCATTCATATTAATAACCATTAGATAAATGTTAAAATATTTGTTTTAATATATAATCTATAAATTTAATTAAAATAATTCATCAATACTGATTACTTTATTTAATTTAGGTTAAAACAGAGTTCTCACAGAGAAATTGTTTTTAGAAAAGAATCACTATTATACATTAAAATGAATTTATCAATTGATAAAAAATTAATTCAATCTATATATTTGTAATAAATAATTTATCATAATTTAGTAAATCATATTCATACTCCTCAATACAACGGCGGCGTAATAACTATCACATTAAATAATAACAATTCAATAATATATTGTGGTTTTAGGACTGGTGTTGTATATAATGCTTGATATCAAAATAAATTAAATTTATTTGAAGAAAAATATATCATAAAATTTTATGGACCTAAAAAAACATTAAAAAAACATAAAATATCTAATCACATGGTTGAAAATAATAATAATATCATCATTGATTCCATGAGAACATCAATATAACACCTTATATTTGTTATCAACCTCATGAAACTCTATTTTAAGAATCAATATTTCATAGAATAAAAACCAAATAAAAACCATTGTCATGTTAGAAATATCATAACACTAAACCATGGGTTATATAATTTTTTATATGAATTCATCTATCATCAAGAAGAAGCATTTCAAATAGGTGATAAGATGCCCGCCCTTTAATAAGGTCATTCAACTTTCAATTCCTCCCTTTATACTATATAAAAATATTATAATCTAAAGGGAAATAAGGGGTATCAATACTTTCTTCCATGAGAGTTGTGATTATTTTCTCACCCTTTGATAATAAAATCCAAATATAAATGGGGTTCCCTTTCTAAAGTGTCTTGACAGAGATGGAAGTGTTCGTCATTCATGTTTATACTGTGTGTATAAAATATATCTTTATGTATGATACTTCTAATAATATTAAGAAGTTTATCCCTGTTATAATTGAATTCTAGTCCTATATCACCATTGTATACCCTCTATTTGATAACGTGAAACCTAATACCCATGTTCTTTGAAATTGATTGTTTAATAGGATTTTTAGATAGATCAACAACACTTAGATTGCCCAATGAAATATTAAAATGGGTTTCTTACTTCAACATCAAATTACCAATATGGGTTTTCACTGAAATCATCTGAGTACAAGAAATAGTTGAAGTAATATTTTCAAACCATGTGGTACCAAATATATATGATTTATATTTCTTATAATTCCAACTAACACAACATATTCCTAATAAAAATGATCCTCCTCACGTGATAAAAATTATATAATAATAATCACATACCCAATATACATAATAGAAAATTATATATTCTAGATTTATTACATGTTGTGTAAAAATCCAATGATCAAAGGACTCTGATAGAGCTGACTACCAATCAGTTTCTAAACTCCTTTTGTTTAAATATTTCACCTCCAATATCCTTTGACAGTTTTAAAAGCACTTATATAAGTGTATAAAATGTATTGGAGTCATCCTTATAAAACATAATAAACAGTTATTTAGAAAATTTATCTTTGAATAAAAATATAAATTCTTCTTATTTCTTCCCTTATAATGCCAAGAAGTATCTCAAATTTCAAAGCATGGAAATCTCAAATTATTACAATATCTCTTTAGATAAATTATTGAATATACTTTCTTTTTATTATATAAAAATTATTAAATCAGTATAAACTATAAAAATAAGAGTGACTACCTTTGTTTCCCAGAAATATATATTTATTTTCACTTTTACTTTAGAAAAATTCATAGCTTATTGGACATTTTACAACCTTAAATTATAGGATCTTAGTATTTTCATTAAAAATTGTTGGGACATTTTAAATTTTCACACCATTGATTCAAAATTTTCATTACCAAATCCTTTATTATGATCAATATAATTTTTATTGAAGATCACCATTTAAAAAGGTATATTTGACATACATTTAGTATATTTTATAATTCCTATGAGCTGCAACTCCTAGAAACATTGTGATAGATTCCAACCATAGAATATGGTAATATTTCTATTCAAAATAAACACATTGATCTTGATAATATCCCTTGAAAGCAAGTCTATAATTTTTCTCTATGACTTTGCTATTATCATTTAATTTATATCTAAATACTAACATAGTTCTAATAACATTCTTGTTTATTTTCCAGAAACACGATCCTCAGAGGGTATTATTTTTTATTTAACTCAAATCCAAATTCATCATTGTAATCCATTCTTTATACATGATAGTTTTATACACTGATTATGGTTATATTTAAATGATCAGAGTAGTATGGTTGTCTCATCTCAACTTTCTTTCTTATATCTTGGATAGGATCATTCTAACTCCCAATGATATTTTATATATCCACATGCGTATTCAATATTTATTACCATTGTTTTTAATTCAAAAAAACTATCTACTCATAATTAGCCTATTATGATTTATATTCAGTAGGTTACTATTCTTTTCTAAGATGTTTAGTTATTTTATTCTCTAAAAACTTATCATTGTTATTAGTTTCAATTCAAAATACACTACTAAAAAAACTATTTCTGTGATTATAATTAACAATTTTCAAATAATAACATTCAAAAAATTTGTGAAATATTTTATTACACCATATATATCATTTTATAATTAATAAGTTTCAAATAAAGACATAATTTTTGGACTTCTCATTGAACTTTTATAGGGTTTAATATTTAATTTTAAAGATTCATGGACTAGTAAGGACTCTAAAAAATATAACAATTATCTTCGTTTAAAAAAATTTCAATAAAAGTTATATTTGAATTTTGTATTGGAAAGAACTAGTTATAAATATAAATACCCATACACAAATATTTTCTCCAAAAAATTATGAACCTTCAAAATAATATATAATTATTATTCCCATTTGTGCAATGATTCTAATTATTCTTTTAGTAATCACATTTTATTCAGGAATGTAAAAGGTGTTAAATTAACACTTAATTGAATATTTATCAATAAAATATTCAAATTCCCTCTCTTTTAACTCCTCGTAATTATATGTCATGATCATCATCATGGGAACACCACGTTCCCTTTTAACAAGTCCAGTAAAGAGTTTAAAAATTTCTGCAACTTTTTATTTTAAATTTATGAATAAAACTATATTTTTTCTTGTGTATTTATCAATAAATGTAATGAAATATATATCAAATATAATATATTTCAACATAATGGTATTATGAAAATATGTGTTGGTATACTTATGTAATCTATTAGTTTACGTCTCCACACTCGATGGCTTTATTTGTTCCATCTTCTCCTTTTGTAAAGTTGAATAGATAATATGAATATCACTGATAAGATTACGAAGATATCACACAACATTTTCTATAGAAACATTGAACTAATTATTTTATCTTTGGTGGAAAATTCCTATGTTCTAGATAATATTTTCTTCTTTAGAACTAATACATCTTAAAACACTAGGGTATCTAATTTGAAAAATATTACAACTAGTTATTTTTCCTTTTGTGATGATTCATCTATATTTAATTCTTTTAATGAGTAAAGTATTTATATATAAATTTATATAATTTCCTTTATCATAAATTTAATCCACAACCAGAAAATTATGCATGAGCCAATCAATGAATAAAACTTTATATGATTTCAACCTATGTGGTTCTATTTAAAAAAATCTAATTCTTGTAGACTTTAAATATATTTAATTACCAAAGTTCACAACACAACCATCATTTACTTTAATTTTTATAAATACTTGGCATCTATTGTCATGTGTTATGAGTAACCACTTACATGTATCCAGGTATTTACTCTATTGTTAGTTTTGATTTTAAATTCATCAATAAGTGACTTCTCCTCCTTATCTATTTAATAATCCATGATTTTATAGAGGAAAACTACGTTTGATAGTATATTTGACACACCAAAATGAGAAGAAACAACCCAAGAAATATATAACAATTATGAACTAGATATTTAATTAAAGGATATGAATAATATTAAATAATATATGAAATATATATATATAAATTTAATACTAAATATAAATATTTGATAAATGTTCATTAAAAAATCTATCAATTTTTAGTAAAATAATTTTATCCTTCAATCATATGTTTTATTAAAAAATTATTATATATTCTTTCATGAAAAATATTATAATTAATTTTTCTAAATTTTATAAAATTTATTTTATAATATGATCGACAATTTTCAAATTGGAATATCTATAATGACCTAACACTAGAATCCCAAAGACAGTGTATTATTTTATTAAATTGGTATGATTACTAATAATAAAATCCTAAAGTGCCAAATAGTTTAATTTTTTTGGAATTACCAGATTATATACATGGATCCCATTATACATTAGTAAACAAAAAATAAGACAAGATACATAAAAAAATGAATTAAATTTCATCCTTGAATGATTAATCAAATATTTAATATTCATAACATGGGGATAGAAAAAAATAGGGGAGAGATAAAATGATCAATAAGGGCAAGTAAAAAAAATCAATAATGAATCATTGAGAATAAATGAACATGTAAATGTAAATATCTAAGAACACATTCCATTAAATCAATAAAATGAGAATGAAATGAATCCTTTGATATTTTAACGCAAAATATAATAGAGGAATAATTACTAAATATAAATAAGTGGAATTATTAATTATTTAAAACCATATTTCCTAGGATCATGGAACCTTTATCTTCAAGACATTTCAAATGATGGTGTACAACATATCAGGTAAAAACCCAACTGATTTTTCCGACTAATTCGTCTCGAGAGACTACTGATGCATCGAGGGGATACTATAGCTAGGACCCACCTATGTCATACTTATCCAATGAATTCATAAAATATTTAATAATTGATTTTAAAATGTTCCTTATCAAATATACATATTGAATAAAATATATATATTTATCAATAATTCCCCAGTTAATCAAATAACTGTAATAATGATCCTTGTATATAAATTGGTACATGATTTTAAAAATAATAATACTCATTACATGAGAATATAGATATTAAAGATAAATGTAATGAGTCATAAAAATAATCCAATGTAAGTGATTTTATCAATATAATGTTATAAATCATATAATAAAGTGAGGTTGCAAAGGTAATCATTAGACACATTCTTAAGTAAAATAGTCTTTAAATATTCAAAAGTGTCTAATACCACTTTGAAACATTTGAAATCATAATCCCCTCGAAATAATTCCATTAAATTAAAGTTTTAAAATATTGAGAATGATGAGATTCGTGATATAAAATTTCTAATGGTAGAATATACACTAGATAAAAGTGAATTTGTGCATAATAACAAATAAACCACAATGGAATACAAATTGTGATAATATCCACTACCTTGTGTTTTCTTTTAGGTGAACATCCTTTAATTTTTTGTATAATGGTTTGAAAAATTTCAATATCTAATAATATAACAATAACAATATTTATGATATCATAAATTTACTTGTTATAATATTATGTTACTCATTTGTTTTTTAACTTTTACTATATCCACTATTTTAGGTGTTTAATTACCTAGTTTGTTGAGTTTTTTTGAATTGTTACTTGTTGATACTATTAGTTAGATCATAGTTTCATCATATTAATAATTTAAAAAATTATTTAAATACCATATATATCCATTATATATGATTTTATAAAAATTGAAAATATTTGAAGATAATAAATGAAATGTACTATTCATGGAGATGGTACGCTGTATGTACGCCGGAATACTACTTTAATCTCTTTATTAGGTTAAAAGAATGAGAATAAAATTATATATATATATATATATTATAATTTAAGTATCATATCTATGACATATATGTTACATATGTTTATTAAAACCATTCTTTATACATTCCATGTATAGTACAAACAAATCACATCCCATTGAGAGGGTGGTAGTCCACACTTCCATAAATGATGTTATTATATTCTCAAAAGATGAAAATATTAATGGTATGTTATATATAAAATTAAATAAGCATAAATACATAATTAATATCAAATATGACATATATAAAAATAGTTTCCATCATAATTATCACCATGATACGGGATTTAGGAGGAATGAATAACTTCATTACATGAGGCGGTAACTTGCAATAGACAGAAACGATAGGTTACATACCCATTATATGGAAGTGTGTATACGTGTAGGTAGAAACATTAATGTGAAAAAATTATTAGTATATTGTGTATGATAGTGGTTTTATATAAAAATGTAATAATAATAATTGAAATAGTGGAAAACAGAATAAATCTAAAGATCATGAGGAAGGATGTTACCTCTTAATTGAGAAACTCCTTTTGGTTTCCACAAAAGGGATTGCTTGGAGGACTTTATGAAAAAGTGGGTATTATAGGTTGAGGTGAGGGATGTTGAGAATATAATTTTTTAGATCTTTTTCAATTCAATGTTTCTTGATATTTGTGGGGAAGTTAGAGGATATGAGGCCTTTTTCTAGCGTAGGAGGAGTGCCACTCTTCTAAATTTTGGGAAAGGGATTTCTACCGATGTTTTCCTATGACAAGTGGATCCAATTATCATAAAAAGTATAGAAAATTGATTATATAGTCAAAATATGAGTAGATAATATAAATTTTACAAGTTTCTTGGTCATTTGGGAAATTATGATTAAGTTTTAGTCCTTTGTTAATATTTATTTTACCTTAATCGTTGTAATAAATTTAAATTACATTCAATAACATATTTGGTCAAAATCTATGTTTATTATATTTGAAATTATAAATTATTCTTTTTAAAAATACGGATGTAGTTTTACAAATTTCTAATCACATAAGTGTTATAAATTAATTTAAATTCGATCCCAGAGATAGGACGAAAATGTAGGTTTTTAAAGTAACAATCATTCAATTTTTTTTTTATGTTTTGAGATTTAATTTCAAAGTGAAATTGATTAAAATGACCTAAATTGTATTAATTGAGAAAAAAAGTTCCGAATAAAAATTAAAACCAATTTTAAATATTATTTAACTTTATAAATAAATTAGATGAAAAACAGTTTGGAATTAAAATTCATTATTTTTATCACAGAAAAATACAAAAAATTAACCCTTAACAAATATTTAATTTAGTATTTCAAATATTAAGTCTATTTTGATAAATAATATTTATAAATGTGTGAAAACTTGTATTTAAAATAGGTTCTCCATTAAAAGGTTCTAAAAGTGCCTTAATAAAAGTATTGATTTTTATACGAAGTGGTCGGTTTGTTCTTATCTTACGAGTATTGAATCAAATAGATGAATGTGAAAAATATTTGATTAAATATATGATATATATATTTTTAGTTAATATAATTTCCCAATTGTAATTAATTTAATTTATTAAGATAAAATAGATTTGTGAGCATTAAATTAATATTAATATATTTTTTATATTAAATTGGTTTTTATATTTATTTATAATTAATTTGTAACCAATGAATTCATTTTATATTTTTGTAAACTAGGGATTTCAAAAAAAATTAATTTTTTTCAAAATTACTAATTTAATTATTATTTTATATCATATTATATTAAATAATACTTCTTTAATGATATATTATTCTTCAGTAAAACTCGGTCTTACATGTAGTACAAGCTATTGAAGAAAATAGTTGTTGCGTGGCATACACACTAACATAATATCATGTACGTTGAAAGATATATCATAGATTTGATTTATTTAAAATTGTTAATATATTGTAAAGTCTTGGGGTATTATATTCCCTTATGCTCTTAGTGATATGTGTTCTACAAGCTATAAAAAAGTGTCATTACTTTATAATTTTGGTGTGTTACATTCTCACCACCTTAATTAAATTGAATCCTTCAAATTTAAATGTACTCGATGGTTTGATATTTGGAAATAAACTATTTTTGAGAACCCACATCATGAATTAGGTTGATAACACATCTTCTTTATTATAGATAAAGGAAAGTCTAATGGTCGTAACTAGGTTCCCTAGTAGGAGAACGTATGTGGAAAATGGAAAGATGGATATGGAAGAAGAATACACCAATCTCGTCCCAATGGATAGTGCTAGATAACATGTTTAGATGAAAGATGTTGACCATAATACCATAAACCATATGTTTAAATAAAGACCCGTGATATAAAAAAAGGATGATAATATGATATAATTTTTTTAGATGATGTTTTCCCTTCACACTATATGAATATAAGAAAATATATATTTATGTAAAGAAAATATTTTCCTTTGATCATGCCTTGAACTGTCCCAACTTCATCTCTCTATGCAAGTTTTATCATAGGGTGATGTAATACATTAGCCTCTAAAACCTCATCCAAAGATTATCTTAAACCAACTTATAAATGGTTAACTTTTCCAAAAGATTATGTTAGAACACATTGTAATGAAGTTCACTGAATTTACGAAATCAACTTAATAGTATCCTTCTATGAACATGAAGTATCTCTTTAATTATCACACAATGAGTGTGTGAACATATTCTACATGAATTTCATGAAATATTTTTATATAATGGATTTCCAAAATAATTTATTTGGAATATTCATTATTCCTTATTCATTAAGTTGAGTACATGTTATTGGATATATTCTATAAATCCAAAATTATTGTAAACACCATCAATGATAGCATAAACCAATTTAATAAATCATTACATAGTTCCATGGTAGTCATTACTTATCGGATTTAAAGTTATCCTAACCAATAATTTTTTATCCAAGCATCATTTCCATAACATTAGGAACATATTAAAGGTTATATTTTAATCAACCATGTGTTTTCAGAAAAAGTTAATTTCTACTGAATACCTTTTCTTGGTTCTATTAAATATATGATCTCAAATCCTTAACAAAAAATTACTACAATAAAATCCTTACATATTTCATAAATTATATGATGAGAAAATTATAAATAAACCACTTTTATAACATATTTATTAGATCCAAATACAGAAGTACATTAATCATTCTACTTCATATGTGTGAATAACATATTCTTGACCTTGAGACCATAGATTATTCTATGTTATATTCTCTTGATTATTGGGGAAATCATTTCCATAGTGCCCCATATCCATGAAATTGTAACATTGAACCCTAGTGTTTTCTATATTTCCATTGCATTATTTTTCCTAGTGATTTTTTCCCACAGTTATAAAAAACTCTCAATCCTTTCTAGCATTTACAGGGGTGATTCCTTCCATTGTAATCACATGTAGGAATATTTTTATTTTTCTTATTCTTCATTGACACATTCCCTTTTTCATGGTTCTCATATAGCCTCTTATTGTCTTGGTTTCCATTAAATATATTGATTTTAGAAAAGTTATTCTCCGTATTGATGGAATATAATACATTTTCATCATATGATGAAACATTTTGGGAGACCAATAGCCATAAAAGATTTGGATTAATAACTTCAAAGAAGTATTCAATCTTGCACTCTGTTTTATGAATGAAATCTGTAGCATACCTTGCTAACCTTGTAATGGTTGCTTCATACTCCACAACACATTGCTCACCATTTTTCTTTAATCTAAGTTACGTTCTCATAATTTCAGTTTGTTGACCATGGGGGATGTATTTATCGAAGAATGTCTCCATAAGTGTTATTCATTACATGTTTTATATTTTTCAGTCCTACCTATTATTCTGGATCAATGACCACCATTTATCTACATTGACATTCATACAATATAATAAAAGTGTATCCTTTTTCTTTTCACCACATCCCAATTCCATGAATATCTTCTCTAAAAAATTGACACATTTATCATTCTTCTCTAGGTTGTTAGTCCCACTAAATTATGGGGGACTATGTTTCACAAAGCAACTCAACAATATATAACATCTCTATAGAATAATTTTCTTCATCTCGGAATGTTTATGTTTCATAACAAGATTAAACTTTCCTAATGTTTCTATAATATTACTAGTTCCAAAACTAACTGTATTGGTTTCCTCAATAAGAAAATCACTACATTTTACTGAAGTTCTGGTAAAATTCTTCTTTTTTGACACCATTTCAAAACAATTTAAAATTATATATTATATCATAATATTATATAACATAATATATAACCCCAAGACAAGGGAAACACTATTTCTAAATTGAAAATGTTTTCCTTAATGAATTTATTATTAATAAACATGGTTTTTGAGGATATCTTTTATTTTAAATCCTTTCTAATGTTTTGTCAATGAAAATTTCAATTATCCTAATCATATCCCTAGGTAGTGTCAAAATAGGTGCACATTAAGGCCTATTATCATGTACCAGGTTACACTGAGTCAGGCTCAACACACCTTATCAGATTTGTTACCCATATGTACATCTCTACTAGAACCATGTCCAATAGTAGTTTATAAATAGGGATGTATATCTTGGAAGACTAGAATAATATATTCCTTACCAAAATTATTTTATGTTCTTATATACATAACCCCAAATTCCATATTAGATTTATGTTCATTCATCTATGTTTTCTAAATCTAGTTTTGTTGGTTTATGTTAAACTTCCTCAGATACCAACCATAAAACCCAAAACCCAGAATCCCAAGCATGGTTAATTAATTTATTTTATTGTAATTATTGAAAGAAATAAAATACAAAACAACTGACCATTTTAGTAGTTTGGGAAATACCAGATTACATATATGGAACCTATTTTATATTGGGGAATAAAAAATAACACATGATACATAATAAAATAGAATAAACTGAATCCTTGAAAGCATATTGAACAATTTATTCATCATTACCTAGGGAAAGGAAAAAATAAGGGTGATATCAAATGCTCAGTAAGGGTAAGTAGAATAGAAGAAATAAAAAATAAATGAGAACAAATGATAATAAATGAAGATGGAAATGTAAATAACTGAGAACACATTCCCTTCAATCAAAAAACTGATAATTAAATATATCAATCGATATGTCAATGAAAAATCTTATGGATGAGTAATAACTGAATAAAAATGAGGGAAAATCAAAATTATTGGACACCATGTTTCCTAGTAATATGGTTAATTTACTATAAATACCTTTGACAAGATAGTTTACTACATATTGGGTAAAACCCCTCTGATTTGATTAACATGTTCATATTAGGAGATTACAGATGAATCAATGGGATATCGATAATTGGTACCCACACGTGTCATACCTATCCAAACTATTCCTCATATATTTAATAATAAATTTAACAATGTTCCTTATCAAATAAATATATTGAATAAAAGATACATATTTATCCATAATTCCATAGTTAATCAAATAACTGTCAAAGTGATCAACTTATATAAAATGGTATACAATTTAGGCATAAACAATATCCATTATATGATAATATTGATATTAAAGATAAATGTAATGAAAAATAAAAATTATCAAAAGGAAGTTATTGTTTCAATGGAATTTTAATAATCAAAAAATAAAGTGAGATTGAAAAGATAATTATTAAACACATTCTTGAAGAAAATAATTTTTAAACATTCCAAATTGTCTGATACCACTATGAAATAATTAAAATCATAATACCCTTGAAGTAATGACATTAAATTTAACATAAAATATCATTCAGATAAATTTAATAATGATATAATATATCAAAGGGAATTATATACACCTTATAAAAGTGAATTGGTGTAAAACAACAAATAAGTCCTAATGGAATGTAAATTGAGACAAAATCCCTTACCCTGTGTTTCATTTTTGGGTGAAGATCCTTTAACTTATGATATAATTGTTTTAAAAAAGTAAATAAATAATACCGGAACAATAATAATATTTATCATATCATATATTAAATTCTTATAATATCTTATTATTTGTTTTTAGTAATCTTTTATATATCCACAACTTCGGGTGCTTAATTTCTTAGTTGGTTGAGGGTTTTTTGACTTGTTACATATGGTTCCTATTAATTAGACCATGGTTTAATCATCTCCAAATTTTAAACAATGTTTTAAATATTATATATATAAACTATATATGTTTTAATAATAATTTATAATATTCGTAGTTAAGAAATGAAGTGCACCATTCATAGAGATTGTTGACCGTACGTACGCTTGAACACTACATTCATATTTTTGTCGTATTAAAAGAATGAAAAGAAAAATATATATATATGTATTTAATAATTCAATTATAATATATATTTGATATATTTTACATATTTATATTAAAACAATCCCTTATAAATTTGATGTTTTGTGCGTACAAATCACATCGCTTTCAGGGGCGGTGGTCCACACTTCCATAAATGATGTTATCGTATTCTCACAAGATGAAAAGTATAATGGTATGCTATATATATAAATTACAGTATAATTAAATAAATTATAAATATCCAAAATATAATATATGTAAATATAGTGTCCATCATAATTCCCACCATGAGAGGCGATAAAGGAAGTACAGATAGCTTCGTTTTGTGAGTCGGTAGTTTGTTATACATGTAAATGATAAGTTCATTTCCCATTAGATTGAAGTGTGTATAAGTTATTTGAAATAATTAATATGAAAAAATCTCATTATATTAATGATAATATTTGTTTTATTTTAGAATGGAATAATTAGAATTTATGGTGTGAAAAGTGAAATAATACTAAAGAGCCTGAGGAAATATGTTACCTTTTAATTGGGTAACTCTTATTGGTTTGCACAAAAGGGATTTCTTGGATGAATTTATGAACAAGTTAAGTATTATCTATTAAGTATATGGATGTTGAAGAAATATTTGGTTAGATTTTGGTTGAGCCAAAGTGGCTTGAGAGGTTTGAGGAAGTGTGAGGAGAGGAGGTCCATTTATAGTAGAGGAGGAGTGACACTCTTTTAAATTATTAGGAAGGGAATTACACCCTCTTTTTTCCTATGAAAAATGAATCAAAAAACGATAAAAAGTATATAAAAATAAGCATATGGTAGAAATATATCAAGACAATGGATTTTGGACAAGTTTATAGTAATTTGTGCCCTTATGTTTATGTTTTAGTCCATTGTTAAGCTTAATTTCATCTTAATTATTACAAATAATTTTAATTTAATTAACTAATATTAGTTTCCAAAATCTAAGTTGAACTTAATTAAAATTATAAATCACTATTATTAAAAATATATAATCCATTTTACCAAATTACAATAACATAAGTAGCAGAAATTTATTTAAATTTAATCCCGTGGACGAGATGACAATGCAGGGTTTTAAAGTAAAAAATGTTTGAATGTTTTCTATTTTTTTATATTAAATATCAATGTAAAATTGATTAAAATGACATAATTGTATTCATTGATAAAAATTTCATCTAATAAAACATCAAAACCAATTTAAAATATCATTTAACCTTATAAATAAATTAGATGAAAACGAAGATTTGAATCAGAATTCATTGTTTTTCATTATTCTTTTTGAACCGAAACTACACAAAAAATTCCATAAATTCACCATAAACTATTTTTTTATTTTTTTATTCCAAATATTAAGTTTATTCGTACATATAATATTAATAAAAGTGGAAAACAATTATTTAAAATATGTTCTCCATTGAAAGGCGGTAAACATGCGTTAATAAAAATATTGATTTTTTATGTAAATTATTGCGATTTTTTGTCTTATTACTATCTAATAAAACATATTAATGTAAAAACTATTTGATTAAATATAAAATATATATTTCCTTAATATCATTCACCAATAATAATTAATATCATATATTAGGATAAAATAGCTTGGTGAGTATAATAATAGTAATATTTACTTTAAATTAAATTTGATTTCATATTTATTTATAATTATATTATGAAAAATTAATTCTTTATATATTTCTGTAAACCTTATATTTTCATAATCTAGTCAACCATTTTAAAAACTACAAATTTAACGGCTAGGTTATATCATATTATATTAAATATGAATATTTTTATATTATATTTTTGTTTGGTAAAACCCAGTACTACATGTAACAAAATCCATTGATGAAACTAATTTTTATGCATGATGAAAAATAACTTAGTATGATGTGAATTTCAAGATATATCATATATTTAATTTATTTTTAATAGTAAATATATTGTAATGTCTCAGGGTATTATATGTCCTAACGTGTTTGGTGTTGTGTGTGAAATAGTTAATCAAATACAATGTTCTTAATTTAGAATTTCAGGGTGTTACAGTATCAAAATTAACAATGTGATAAATTTTTGGATTTTTAGAAAATATTTATTTTTTGTTGAATAGTGAAAAATCAATTGTTTTCTAAAAATTAAATTTATTTTGAATAAATTAATCAATTTATAACTTACATTATGTTTTGAATATATTTTTAGGTAACATAAGAACAATTTTTTTTATATTTATTACACTTAATCTATTTTGGATCAACTTCATATTAGATTTCAGTAAAATTATTTCTTTGGGTTTAAAAAAGTGATTTTTCAAAAAATAGATTTATAGTACATAATTCTTCTCAAATTTTGATTAATTAAAATAATAGAAAATAAGGAATATATTAAATATTATTTTTAGATAATATATAAATACATATTAATTAATATTTATAGAATGACTATTATTAGTCATATATTTAATATAAAATCATCTTTTTGTTGAAAAATTTACTTCTTGAAAAGTCATTTCTTGTCAAATCTCTAGGTTTTTTTTTAAATTTATTTTTTCCACTTCGATGAATTGAATTTTCCGAAATTGTTTCTATATTAAATTCAGAATAATTTATGTTTTTAATATGTTTAACCTGTTTTTTTCATAATTAATTGTCAAAATTGTAAAACATAATTACCATGGATAAGGTAAAAATGGGCTTTATCTGTGGGTTAAACTAAAACTATAATGGTTAAACTAACCAAAAAACTTGTATAAAATCTACTTTATGGATATATTTTGAGCTTATAATATCAAATACTCTATTAGTATCGATTTTGGAGAATTGTGGCTTGAAAGAAATGTGGGTACACCTTTTTATTTTAAAAAATTACATTTATGCCTCTCACCTCACATATAAAAGGCCACCCACTCTCCCCTATTATTCAAATAATAGATCTCTTTTGGTTGAGGCAATACATGACCATATAAATCTTAATTTACATCCCCACCTAATATAATCCTTTATTTTTTTTAATAAATTCATTCTAAGAACACTTTATGTATAATCTTATTGTGGTGATCTGTGAAGAGGTAAAATTATAACTCTGTATTTTTTTATTACTTTATCCCACTACTTTAAATATTATTAAAATATTATAATATGTTAAAAAAAATTAATATATAATTTTATGTTATTATATTTTTTAAATTACCTAAATTCATATCCTTTTCTGTTAAATAGGATCCAAAATCCTCATTCTTTTGAATGACAGACTATTGTCTCACGAACCGATGTCATTCTTTTTCCATAATTACCTATTAAGTATTTTTGTAATGATGGATTTAAATTAAATATATATATATATATATATGATATTTGTAACATATTTATATCTATTCCGTTATGAAATAAAATATATCTTTTTTAACTTTCATTGCATGAGGTGATGATAAGGTCATTCGTGTGTACCACAGACTACCAACTCATGAAACGATCTAATTTTTTTCCTTAACGCTTTATATAGAAGGTAATAATGATATTTTTGATGAATAAATATGATATAAATGACATAATAATTATATTAATGACATATTTTTATTATTAAATTATAATTTATCATTTTCATTCTTTAACTAAAAATGATATGTCATTCGTGTACGTGTGGAGTACCGCCTCCCCAAAGCGATGTTAACCTTCTCTCATCACCGTATAAAAATAATGATATACATAAGAATATTTAAATTCATATGATTTATTTATGATATTATTATACTTATAGAAAAATTAAATAACACACACCTTTATTATATAATGATCATTGAAAACATAAATGATACTCATGCATACATATGACCTACCATCTCCATGATCATAATGTTGTTCATTTGTCACAACATTTATCCGGATTGGTTTTAAATGTATAATTTATGAGTAAATATTATAAATATTTCATTATTATTATTATTATTATGTATAGTTTTAAATAATATACTCTTTAAAAAAGGGAAACTCCCGTAAACCGATTTGAAACAATAATCCAAATGTCCCTAAAACACTTGATGTGGAATTAAATAATAAAGTATTTAAATATGTCATTAAAATAAATAAAATATATGATTTATGTATAAATTTTTAATTAAATAATTTTTTTATGAAATAAAATCTTTGGTTTAATATTATTATAAAGGAGTTAAAGGACATATGAGGAATGTCTGGACTCAAGGTAATGGTTTTTCAGTTCTCACCTCTTATTTATGTGATTAAAATTCTATACTAACCAAATATTTTTTTTATTGTGTATATACTACAAATTTTATTTTTAATATCATTAATATTTAATACATAATGGAATTTTATATTTTAATCTTAATTATTTCAGAAAAGGTGATTTGAATACCAAATTACTAATTGGTAAATCATTTCACAACTAAATTTCATTTCATTGGGCTATATTACTTCTTCATTGTAGTTGATTTTATATTATTATAAATGTAATGAATTTTTATTATATTATATTTTATATTCACTTGTTTTATATGGATTTACATTTGATACACATTATTTATTGATGGTTTAATTCACAAATTAAATGGTATGATTTTTTAGGTTTGTTCCTCTTAAATTTTCTTTCTTTGAGGAATACATTTATGATATGAACCTAATTTATTTTTTATGGTGTATATAATTACCTTTTAAATGTTATATCATGAAACTAATTATTCTCATGATATTTAAGTATCCATTTATTTTATTATTTCATATCAATTATGATTAAAGAGTTACTAAAGTGGAAAAGGATTTATGGAACACTCTCTTATCTTTTGGAATTTTTTTATATTCTAGGTTAATTTAGAAAAATTAATGTTATCTTATATTCTTGAACCACATATCCTAGTTATACACTATTTTTTAATGTGTTTATCTTGTTTTATCACTTTTTTTCTCCATTATTTGTTGATGAAACCACAATAATGTCATTTATAATCGATATCGATCTAGTATTTTCTTTTAGTTCGTGTATTTTCTCTCCCAATTTCAGGTTATCTAAAATGTTTTGAAAATAGTTATTTTATAAAATTAAATTATTTCCAAAATAAAATTTTCATGATCATTTAACTTATTTTAAAAGGATTAAAAAAAGTAAAATTCAAAACATTTTCTCAATGTGTCACTTTTGATTCCCTTTTTCAAAATGTTCTGAAAAGAATATTTATTTTAAACATTTATGACATGAAAAAAATTTCTTTTTCGATAGAATTTCCTTTATTTTCCTTAAATATTACTTTATATGTATCAAAGGTTTTTTTCAAAGAAAAATATTTTGACAATATTTTTTGAATTTTTTGTTTTTATAAGTTATTTTTAAAATTAAAATGTTATTTTCCACAAAAATATTTTATTGATATTTCAATTCCATTTATATTCATTGTCATCAAAAACCCTTGTTGATAATTATGATACTATGGGGATATTTTTTTAATTATAAAATTATTTTTATTTCTCATGATGGACTATGAATATTTCAAAGAGACTTTTTGGAACCCGTTTCTTTTCTTTGTGTTAATCATGTTTCAGAGAGATTTTTGTGGAACCTATTTTTTTATGAGTTAACCATGTTTCAAAGATATTTTTATTGGACTCACCTCTTTTCCATTATTTTATTGTGGTCTAAAAATAATAACGGGTGTTTCAATGAGTTTATAATGAAATTAATCCTCAATATACTATATTCATGATACAATTCTTGGAAATTATTTATAATGATGGGTGATTTTATTATAAAAAAGGATGGGTGGTTATATTGTAAACCAATGATGTTTGGTTACATTATTAACTATGTTTGGGTGATTATGTGATAAAAAAAGTATGGTTGGGTCCGTGATATTGCTCCAATACATTGGGTACTTTAAAGTTGTGAGCTTACCTTTATGTCAATTCCATTTATAAAATTTATATGATGAAAATCTTCCCGAGATACCAATAAATTTTACCTATGATTTCTATGGGTATATAATAATTATTATGATTAATATTTATATAAAAAAGCCCATTATTATTTATTTTTAAGACTTTTATTTTTTAAAATCCTTATTATGTGTTCTAATTACTAATTATCCATGTATTGATGGGTTTTAATATTATAATTTTTTACTCATACACTTTTATTTTGTAATCATACCGTTATTTATTTCTTATAATCAATGGAGAAATTTAAATTTAAATTCTAATGTTTACTGTTATTTAGAATTTTATGTCACCCTACTATGTTTTACTTTTCCCTATGTTTTCTTGTATGATATTGAATTCATTATGTCTAGAAGTGTATTATATGGATAGTGTTGATATCCTAATACAGAATATGACATGATGGGTATAATGGGAAATTTACACAATTTAATCATTGAGTATTGTTTATGTAATTGTTTTTTCATATAGTATTAAACTCGAAACCTAAAAGTTACTTGACAAATAAGTGATATAATAGTTAGTTTTTATTTTTTAATGATTGGATGGAAAAAATTGGTTCATCTTCATCAATAATAAATCCAAAATGTAGTGTTAATTGTTTTAGAATTTGATATGAGAGTGGAGGTTTTGGGATTTTATAAGCTATCTATTGAGTCCTATTTCATTAAGAAATAGTTTTTTTGACATGGAATCATGATCATACTATCTTAAACACAGTTACATAAATGTTTATATCCTCTATATATTTCCACAAGCACAATTAACATGCTCTAGGAAGGTATCATTGGTTTTCTTCCATTCACATTCTATTTCTCCAAAGATTTATTATTTACTTTTTAAAGATAATATCCTCATAATTGCGAGATTGTTTGGCCCCATGGTAGATGAGTATTATACCTAAAACCATATTATTTACGTATATAACTATCTAATTATATAAATTAATATCTGAATTTAGTTCTTCCATAAATCTATTGAATATATTTTTGAAATAATACTTTCTATATATAAAACTTTTCTACCTTATTTACTTACGTGTTGAAGTATTAATATTCTTATAACTATTATATACTACCTTAGCTACAAATTTCATCTTTCAAGGAGTTTTATTAACCCATTTTAACTTATTTTCCCCCTATAAAATGCATGGTTAGTTGGAATGAATTTTACATATTAAGATATAATTGGTGAATATGAGAATATGAGTCTCTGGTTAATTTAGATGAATCAAATATTACCTACACAACCCTTTTTAATCTAATTTTATTTTCATTAGGGTCTTCTTAGACTTAAGACACATTCACATTATCAGATTGATTTTTTAATCTATAGTATATTTTTTTTCAAACATATTTATAATTATTTCTTACCAAAACATATTTCACATTCATAATCTTGATCGCATCATGTTGATCATTTTCAGTACTATAAACCTCACCAATAACATCATTTATATAGTTTGATTACCAATAAATATTTTTAACTTCCTTTTTTATGTCACTTTTTCCTATCAAGACACTCCTTGAGATTAGTTCTAAACATATGTTACATATAGGTTTCCACCCATTCTTATTTATAGATTGAGATATAATATATATTTATAAAAGAAAACTATAAATTGGTGTCTTTTATAGTAAATTATTAATCTAGATCACTCGTGTCTGGAAGAATAATCTTCATTATATTTACTCAACATAATTATACTCTATTTATTTTTTATTTTTCCATCATTATACATATTAGACTATTTTGATGTTCTTTAGTTAGATATTCTATAAGGATTATATTCATCCTATTCCTCATCATACTCCACATTATTTTTCATAATGTGTAGTCAGCTATAATGTTTCAGAGTCCTCCACACTTGAAACAATTGGGTGGTAGTTTTCCTTTGATTTTCCATTAAATTTTTTAATATCTTTAGAGAGAAATAAAATAAAATTTTAGAGGTTTTAAACACTCTTACATTCATATCATGATTTAATTATAGATTCAAACTCTTCATATTAAATATTTAACTTATTCATGGTGTTAAATTTAATCTCCTCTATTGAACTCTTCTTCAATGGAAAAAACCTTTGGATATTATCTTTATGGAATTTTTTTCATTAATTTATAATCTACTGTAGAATATTCAGTCTTATTAAGAAATCATATGATATTACTATTTCATTCAATTGGGTGAAATAGTTATCACTATTCCCATTTTATATTATCCTGATATTATTAAATTTGGAAATCGAGATATGTAGTTTACCTTATTCAATATTAGAATTCCACTCATATAATTTTTCTAGTTTTATCACTTTTTTTGGATTTTTGTCTCTATCACCTAAGCATACTCTTTCTGTGAAAATGATGATAATATCAGATATATTACCTTCTCATTTACCAGCATATTTTTAATTCTAGAAAAACTCATAGAATGATATCTTGTAAGACTTTGAAAACATTAAATATCTACATCACTAACCAAAAATATTTATAATGAAATATAAGTTTGTATTTCTTTCTTCCATCCATGAATATTTTCCCACTAAAAATGGGGGAACCACTATAATTCATAGAACACAAGTTTTCTATGATTCACTTTTTTAATGATAGATATCAATGAAGGATGGTTTTTTATGATGAAACTTGTTGAGAAAAAAACAATTAGGGAACCACTTGGGGGGATGGTTAAATCAGTGTTACTAGTTTAAAAAAAATTTCTTTTAGATTAAACCCATATTACTAGTTAAATTCATTATCCACCCACCATAAAATTTTCCTCAATTATATGAAAAAATAAGAATAAGATGCATCATTAAGAAAAGTTTTATAAGGATTGTTCTTAGTTTGAGAGCCTAATACTTTCCATGTCCAACCTATCATTGGGTCTTATATTATATTATCACTATAAAATTTTATTGATCAGAAGTGTAGTTTATGTCACCTAAAAGGATTAACCTGTTATTATCCACTTCATAAAAGGGTTCATATATCATCAAATTTCAAAATATTACATTAGACTTTGTTTAGACTACAACAAATAGTTCTTTAGGATTTCCACACTCTTGAATATGAATCTAAACTTCAATCCACCATTGTACACCACATCTTCAAATGACAATTATCTTTTTAAGTAGTCTTCATCTGCCATAAAAGTTTTAATGTTGAAATTGGAAATCAACCTTCCCATTTAAAATTTAAAGTGAAAAAATAATATAGGAGAGAATTCAATCATGAGGTAATCTTCTTGAGTCTTCTGTCCATACGCATAAGCTAGTGTATTTCAATCACAACCTATTGGAATCAAAACATTCCTAGATGTTTGAAAATGCCCATTGTAGTAGAATAGAATATTACCAAAGTCACCATCATTCCCAATACAAATACATTATACACTCTCACTGTAAGAAAGAGGGAAACACAATGAAGTTATTTAAGAAGTATATATATTGTAACTCCATAATTTTCATTAATAATGGTATCTATTAAACACTACGATACTTATACATGAAACCATATGAGAATAACATTTTCAATTCATCATAATAATGATGAAAATACCTTATAGAGGCTTATTAATACATGGAAAAACATAAAAACATGATATGAAAACAATATCCGCACTAGAGAACACATCATAACTACCACACATTAATCAATTAAGAGAAAGTACTGCCTATGTAATATATATGTGGTATAACAAGGAGGGTTTCAATTTATCCTCCATGACAGTAGTAGCTTCATAAAGCCACTTCTCAATTAGTAAAACTCTATCTATATATATATTAACTAAAATCTCTTCCAGCTATTAGAACTCATTCATATATTTAGTACATGAGATTTTTATATAAGATTCTAATAAATCTCTCTAACTAGGTAGAAATTAGAAAAATATTCGATCCTTGTGAATATTAAGGATGAAATCAATATAAAACAACCATAATTCACTTTTTCTATGACCTACATTATAAAAACATGAAATTTCCACCGTGAACGTTCCAATAGATTGGGAAAAAGTTTAAAATAACTTTGTTTATAATTTTAAATCCCACTTGTAAACAAGATAATACAGAAAATGTGTTATTAGAAATACATCTCGAGGAACTTCTTCATCATAATATTTTTCAGTTCTCAATTGATAGAAAACTTAGGGATAAATTAATCTTCATGTCTTGATGATAAGTGTACCACATTCATTGACCCTTGAAAATGTAATATAAAAACATGGGGTGAAAGTGGAAAGAACATCAAAGGGAAATTGTTCATTGAATCATGTAATTCATTTAAAAAATTCATTGATTGATGGAGTATTATTTTTAGAATAATAATCCTAAAAATTGAGATTTTCTTCTCCATAGAAGTGGGTTATGACCATCATTCATAATTTAAGGGCTCATTTTCATAGATAGTTCTTTCTATTTCAAGTGAACTTTTTTTATTTCATTTATTTTTAAATTCATCCTAACCATAAAAAATGAAGAACTCATATTCTTAAACACAAATATAGGCCCCATAAAATTTATTTATATTTATCCATAATAGTTTAAGAAAACATGATTTCCAAACTGAAAATAACACACACACCCAATAAAAGTTAAAGTGTAAATCCTCCTAGGAAATAGAGACTCTCAGTACATCCAACAACCATATTAGAGAGTAAAATATTCATGGAATTTGAATATCCAATGTAAATAATGTTAATATAAAATATCCAATTTTCCTAAGTTACATAAATCAAGACCAAAAAATGATTATATAGGAAAATATACTACATTATGTCACAGAACCATTAAGTAATTTTTACATATTGAGATGACATATTTACTGTTTTGGTAACCTTTATTTCTTCCATAGATTTAGTAATTGAAATAATATAATAATACTTTTGTTCTAATGGCTTCTAATTATGATCAATAGCTTCTTAATTTTTTTATTAGAAGTTCAATCCTCACTATTGTATCCCCTTGAGTTTTTTGTTTCACCATACAATCTCCCTCAACAACAGTATCTATCAATTTAATGGTTCACTTAGCTTAGAAATTACTATAGTAACTATAATAATTTTCTATGTGATACCATAAAGTAATAATATTATGTTATTTCATATATATTTTCCTCCATCTTGATGAGTATAATGAGAAGGTTTAGATTACACCTCACAATGTACATCACAACTCAAGAAATGATAAAAATGTTTCTTTTTCATGGTGATTAGAAGGGGATTGAATCATCTCATCCCCTCTCTATTTATGTGTATGTGTGGCCACGTACAATATTATATTATTATTTTTAGGCTATACATGAAAGATATCATGCTTCTCAGCTTACATATCATGCTACAATGTCAATCTAACACCCTCATACCTAGGATGTACATGTTTAAATGTCAACTGATGAATATAAAATTCATTAAAAACTTCTTTTATATATCATGACATCACCTAAAATTCATTTATTTATACTTTAATGATTTACAACACCTCATTCAGCTACCACTCATTCTTATTTGGTCAAGTTTTCACATGAAATATTTCTACATTCTTTTTTCTCTGGTAAATAACTGAATCAAACTTCACTACTTCAATGAAAATATATTCACCTTTCCATTCATGGAATATATGCATTGGATCATGTTTTCAATTCATGATATCATTATGTTCATTGGAACATTCCTTTTTTATACAAATATTTTTTTCATCATCCATTGTGAATTTGACTCCAACTCTGTAACCATATTCTCTATTATTTATGCTAGCCGATGATCCCAAATCTATCTCAATAAGCCATGTTTCTCTCAAGGAAAGCACCATTTGAGATTATAAAAGGTTTTTGAAGGTTTAATTGCTTGGGTTTCCTATTATAACTATAATATTACACTAGAAACATCATCAGAATAATAATAATAAGTAGAATCATAAAAATAAGAATAATAAGAGGATAAAGAAGAAGAAGACAATTCCTCTTGAATTTCATGGGTTAGACCTCCCTATTCTACTATGAATGAATGAAAAATATCCTATCCCCAACCAAATACAATTTTTATTTTATTAATAAAATTGATCACTACCAGCTACCCCAACCTAATACAAATAAAAATTACAATACTCCCCCTTACCAAACTTCTATCAAGGTGAAATATGATATTATAATATTTTTTTATATAAAAAATTACAACACAACAAAAAATAGAATGATTTTTTCTGTAATTTTATTTATAATTCTTATATCAAAATAAGTATTCAATATAATGAAATAAATGGATCAAAACTTCTTCCATCATGTTATTATATCATATTTGACTATATTAACAACACATCATCTTATCAGTACTAGTTATTTATTTTTTTCCTCATTTGTGAGAATTTGGAAGAAGGTATATTTTTATGAAAACATAATGGTGGTGAGAGATGTCACTTATTAATCTCCTTAGCTCTGTAAACATGAATTTTCAATTAATGTGAGGCATATTTATAATTCCTTTGAAAAAAATTACTTTAATATGGGATTAAAGTGTAATTACTATTATATTTTTTATGCTATAGATTATGAATGAATTTTTTTCAATGGTATTTTTAGTTATAGTAAGGATTCATATGATTACACGGTCCATCATGGTAGTTGATTAAGATTGGGATAACCTATTGAACTAAAATCAATTTTCTCTATCGTTTATATTCTATTTATATAATTTTTCACATCAACTATATTCTTAATATGGTTTTTTGGAATGTGTGATTTGTTGAAAGAATAAATTTTGTAACGACGTGGACCTGAACAACCACCCGAACAGTGCTAAACGGGTCTGGTGATACTACCTTAGGTGCACCTCTACGAACACGATAGGCTACCGACTAGCAACGAGGGTCTGATAGGTATAGTGGGGAGGCTATACCCTCTCGGAGGATAACAATGACGGTACTGGTCCATGTATAATAGTAAAGATGCAGCGGAATAAAAGACACAGCAGACTCAAACCAGACCCGTAGAGAAGAAGCACATTCAATATCAATAAACTATGGAACTAATAAATATAAACAACAACAATGGAAATTAAACACAACAACATGCTAAACATTGGTAACTACTACACAACCAAACATGCATCCATAGAAAGTCACTAAACAAAAGGGCGCCAATGGCTAACCAAAAGTATCTACAAACAAGTAAGAATGCTGATACAAGTAAAGAAATCAAAACAAAGTAAACCCTAGATAGGTCAAGCCTCAAGGTCCATACCATCTCCATGAAACAACTAACGCAGCCCAGCTCCTGAAGCTGTCCTCTTTCTTGCACGTAGATCCATAAAGTCTGCACGCGTCTCAGAGGGCCCATGCAGGGTGTGAGACAAATCTCAGTAGGATACCACCCAATGGTGTATACCTATATAAGTGTTTACACGAGCAATCATTTATAAGGAAAGAAATAAACAGAACAATGCACAAATATATCTAACTCTATTGGTGCTCAACAACCACCTTGGAGTGTCACCTGCTTCAGCCAACATAAGAATCTCTATCGTGTAACCCGGCACCATGTGCCACCTGACACCTCATGTCTCAAGTATAGACATCCCGATGGCACACCCAAAAAGTAAAAACCTGCCACCATGTGCCACCTGACACCTCGTGTCTCAAGTACTGACATCCTGATGTCACACCCAAGAAGTATCCCGAAGGAACTTCGAAGTCTGCCCTCAAATAATGGTGAGCCTCAACCCCCTAACCGATACACTCAATGCTATCCTCTGAAGTCCCCTCACCTTACATGTGGCTTTCTACGGAAACCACCCCCAACCAATGGACCTAAATCGCATCTACATGGGCCTCTACCTATATGAGTGGTCAAAACAACCTCATCATGGAGTATCTCTGTGTGCACACTACTCAAAGTTCTGGGTGAGCGGTAATCACCAAAAAAGAACCTAAGACACCAACACATCTGACACCTCATGTCCCTGTGACCATGCCTCTCAAGTCTGATGGCCTCGCCATCCAAGTAACCCAAGCCATTCCCAACCTGATAGTCATTCTGCCTCAAGACAACGTCCATGACGCCCAAACTTGTGGTCAAAACCACCCTAAGTAACTCGGGCCAAGCCCAACACCACCCAAAGGTCCAACATATGAAATTCATAACTTTCATATATATCAAAGTAAAACAGAACACATAATCAGGAAAACAACCTATATAGTTGAATTGCACTATGCACAGTGATGTCCCATTCCAGCACGGAGGTCTTGAATGCCTCTAATTATTTATATCAGGCTTAATAAGTTAAACTCAATAGTTTATAGAAGTATAAATCAAATGTAACCATTTTGGCATCCCCAACCAAAATTCCCTAATGAGCTAAGGCCTCTCGCCTTGCCCCACTAAAAATAAACAGGTAAAATGGCACACCCAAAGGCATCCCATAGGTCCAACAATCAATTCAATATGAAACAGCAGATAAAACATGTCCTACTAAAAATACCCAAAAATGTGCCAAAGGCCACATTACCCATAAGACCACGAAAACACAAAATGAAGTATGCACCACCTACCTGAGACTCTTATGATTCTACTCCTCTAGTAACAACCTCCAATTTGGTATAAAACACGGTAGATCTACAAAAGTATCCAACTAGCTCAAACACATATAACTCGTTCTAGAACATAAATCAAACCAAACGGCTTAAGAGAAATTGAGGTCTTACTCAGGGGGTTCCAACACATCAATCGGTGTTTGAATCGGGTCTCAGATAGACTAAAAACGTGTTTTCTACCTAAAAAATGAGTCTACTTCCCATTTTTGTGAAAAAAAGAAAGTACATGGCGTGTAATTTTGACTACACGCCCTGTATATCATTTAACTGTTTATTTGGCAGTTGAAATTCCACCGACATACTTTCCCGAACCTTCCGAAATGAGTACATGGTGTGTACTTGGTTTCCCTTCTCTTCCTCACCAACATACCCACACACCATGTATATCATTTATAAATGGAAATACTACACGGCGTGTCCATGGGGACCATGTCATGTACTTGGTTTCAACGATTCTCCCTGCCCAAGAGGCCTAAATTCCATGTATGGCCTCGAAATTCCTAAGGGTGCACGGTGTGTCCCAAAACTACATGCTGTGTAGTAAGAAATTTTCTAAACAGTCATCACACGACATGTACTCGGTGAGCACATGGCCGATACTCGCTTAACTTATACACGGCATGTACTTAACGTACACAGTGTGTAGCCTGGAAATTTCCAGAAAATGCCCATTTTATCCAGTTTCTCGAAAACAAGTCAAAAATTCAAACATGGTCTGGATTTTGACCTGTTCCAAAAACTCGGGTTCTTACAATCTCTCCAACTTAACATAGATCATCCCCGAGCTATCAAACGAATCCTAGAGATGGCACCAAACATACCACCCCGTTCAAAGTAACCTAGACTTCCCCGGTCTCAATGGTCCGGGTGAAATTCTAAAAGGGATCCCCACCATAGGATTTTCCTTACTCGGTCTCAACCCAACAAAACTTAATGAAAACAAGGATTACTAACCTGTTTTCCGGATGCATAGTTCTTCCGTGACACATCGTCACCCCTGAACCTCATTGATGCTTCTGTGTTGCTCCTGACACCCAACGTATCTCGCACCACATTAGTGTCCACCTCCACGAGGTCCTAGTGCCTAGGACCTCAAGTAACATGCATCCCCAATGCCCCAATGCCCCAGACACCTCAAGTAACCCATATCCTCAATGCCTTGATGATACACAGCTCATACATACATACATATGTATATATAATATATCATGAATCTGATATGGTTCCAATACCACTGAATAGAATCTAGTCATTCCACATAGATCCTGTGCACCACGTGTACTCAAAATAGACATGCCTCTATAGGTCATGCCAAAAAGGAAACATGGAGATCACGGTTACACCGCAATGTACCTCTAACCATCATCGGATCACCAGCCTGCTTAGCCTCTGGCAGCTCCATGGCGTGCACCTGGGCTAATGTATGGCTACCTGATGCTTGTACTCTCTATAGTGTTTCTCCAGTCACCGGCCACATACCCCTCAGCTGGATCCCGTTGTCTCTGTCACATCCTCCGCGTGCACCTGAACCTCGGCTACCCTCTCCTAGTACCGAACCCAAACCAACTCCGGATGCCACTGTCTATCCTGGTATCTGCCTTCCGGCTATCTGAGAAGGATGCCTGCAAATCCTCTCCAGATACCCGACCATTCCACATGCCCGACACTCCTTTGGAGGACTATTACATTGAGTCCAAAAATGTCAGGGTTGTCGGCACTGAAAACAAATCACTGAAGAACTACCACGAGGTGGTGTAGTTGAGTCCTTGGCCTGACTGCCCTGCTACAACTCATCCCATCCTAGCTTCCTAATATCTGAACCATCACCTGAAGCTGTCGCCCGACCAACCATGGGCCTATCCCTCTGGTTTCCCTCCGCTATAAGCATCTGGTTCACCGCCTCGAAGAAGGAACCCATCCTGAAGATGTTCAACTAGAATCAAATTGCGTGTCATAAGCCATCCTCGAAGTGCCTCACCCTAGCCACGTCATCGCATAAAATACCAGGTGAAAAACAAGACAACTCTATGAAGGTAGCTGCACAGTCCATGATGGACATGTCTCCCTGCTGAAGACTCAAGAACTCCCGAGGTCTCTCTTCCCTCAGTGTCTCTGGGTAAAAGTGTTCAAAGAACCTGTCCTTGAAGTCCTCCTAGGCCAGTCCCTCGTACCTTTGAGCCTGAACCTGCACATCCCACCAACGCTTCACTGATCCTCTCAGCATGTACGTTGCCAGCTTGACCCTCTTCCCTAGAGGCGTCTCGAGCTGCTCAACGATCATCTGCATACTCTCTATTCAGTTCTCATCCGTCTTCGGACCACCCTCACCCTGAAAAAGTGTCGGGTGCTGTGACTGGAACTCCCGCGTCAGATATTCCATAGATTGATCTGTACCCTACGTGCCTCTGTTGATCCCCTGCAAGACGCTCACCAGGATCACTCAGAGCTGCTCGTCAAGGCACGACCCAACCGATTCCAAAATCAGCTGCTATCCTGCCTGCACTAGATCGTCTCTCTGAGCATGTACATATGGACCGTGCTCTTCCTGTACGGAATCTTGCACCTGATCCTGCACCAACGACACTGTATCCTCACCTGTCTGACGCTCCATCTAGAAGTGTAGGAGGAACCCACTAAATACCATAAATGGTCAGATATCCCATATATATATATATATATATATAACAATATATATTCAATGCAGATATAAAAGCTGTAAAAGGTAGTGCATAACTACTACCCTTACTCTCCCCCACTGCAACCCATGCCCCACGACATCCCAGCCTCATTGCCTCCTTACCCTTAACAGAGCCAAGTATAAAAAGTACCTCGGGCTATGCCCGTCCCAGAAAACAATGTTGCCTCAAAACGATGATCGAGTCACCTAATCCTGGTGATCAAAATCACCTCAACTGATAGTAGTACCCACGTGCTCTCATGAGAGCCAGACCCAAATATTCTTCCACATGTAATTCTAAAAAAATATACAAAGCATGGCATAACACATTGCAATAAACAAGCTATTATCTCAGAAATTTCACCAAGGAACATTTCAGAGCATACAAATCATGTAAATTGATTTTTATTCACATGGAATTATCACTTCACAAAGCATACATGCAATTATAAAGTTTAAATACCCTAAAAATGTTCCTATCAAAAGACAAACAAGCAAGCCTTGCCATACTGGGCCAAGGTCCAATTCTCTGTTACTACACCGGGTCAAGGGATACATATCACAATCAATAACCTCACACACCAAGTGAGCCACCAAGGTGGAAATCATATAAACTATAATATGAGAAAAAGAAACCAGAAATTCCCACCCAATGTAACTTGGTCCATCCCTCGTACCTGGGGCTGCAGGCACCCAAGTACAAGCTAGAAACCATGTTCTAGTAACAACGTACATCTCCAGTCTACCATATCCCAAATAGTAAAACCAGTAGAAATAAAAGAGAAGTTTCAATCTCATTCGTATCCAGTAAAAGGATGCTACTAAATCCATGTCAAGAACTCCTCTAATAAAACTTTGTAATGACCTAGACCCGAACAGCCACCCGAACATTTATAAATGGGCCGAGTGCTACTACCTTAGGCGCACCTCCCTGAACGCCAAAGGCGGCCGACTAGCAACGAGGCTCTGGTAGGTATAGTGTGGAGGCTATACCCTCTCGGAGGATAACAATGACGGTACTGGTCCATGTATAACAGTAAAGATGTAGCGAAATAAAAGGCTCAGTAGACTCGAACCAGACCCGCAGAGCGGAAGAACATTAAATATCAATAAACAACGGAAGCAATAAATATAAACAACAGCAGAAGAAAGTAAACACAACATCTTTCCAAACACTGTTAACTACTAAACATCCAAACATGCATCCATAGCAAGTAACTAAACAAAAGGGTGCCAATGGATAACTAATACTAGCTACAAACAAGTAAGCATGCTGATACATGTAAAGAATTAAAAAAAAAGTAAACCCCAACTACGTCAGACCTCAAGATCCATACCATCTCCTTACAACAACTAATTCATCCTAGCTCTTGAAGCTGGCCTCTTTCCTACACGTAGATCCATAAAGTCTGCACGCGTCCCGGAGGGCCAGTGCTGGGTGTGAGACAAATCTCAGTAAGATACCACACAATGGTAGGTACCTATATAAGTGTTTATGCAGGCATGAATTTATAAGGAAAATAGTAAACAAAACAATACACAAATACAACTAACTCCACTTGTGCTCAATAGCCACCATGGAGTGTCATCTGCTTCGGACAACATTGGAATCTCGGTCGTGTAACCCGACACCATGTGCCACCTAAAACCTAGTGACTCAAGTACCGACGTCCCGAAGGCACACCCAAAAAGTAACAACCTGTCACCATGTGCCACCTGACACCTCATGTCTCGAGTATCGACATCCCGAAGGCATGCCCAAGAACTATCCTGGAGGAATAGCGATGTCTTTCCTCAAATAACGGCGAGCCTCATCCCCCTACCCTATAGACTCAATTCTATACACTAAAGTCTCCTCACCTCCCATGTGGCATTCTATGGAAAACACCCCCAAACAGAGGACTTAAACGGCATCTACGGGCACCTCTACCCACACGAGTGGTCACAACCACCTCATCACGGAGTATCTCTGTGTGCACACTACGCAAAGTTCCAGTTGAGTGGTAATCACCAAAAATGTACCTAATCCACCAACACATCTGACACCTAATGTCCCTGCGACCATGCCGCTCAAGTTTGATGGCCTCTCCATCCATGTAACCCGAGCCATGCCCAACCTGACAGTATTACTACCTCAAGCCGACATCCATGATACCCAAACCCGTGGTCAAAACCACCCTATATAACCCGGGCCAATCCCAACACCACCCCAAAGGTCCAATATATGAAATTCAGCACTTTTATATATATCAGAGTTAAACAGAACACATAATTATGAAAAAAAACCTAAACAATTGAATTGCACTGTGCACAGTGTTGTCCCACACCAGCACTGAGGTCTTGAATGCGTCTAAAAATTGATATCAGGCTTAATAAATTAAAATCAACAGTTTATAGTAGTATAAATAAAATATAACCATTTTGGCATCCCACGACCAAAATTACCTCATGAGATACGACCTATCGTTTGGCCCAACTGAAGAAAAATAGGTAACAGGGCATACCCAAAGGCATCCCATAGGTCCAAAAATCAATTCAATATGAAACAATAGATTAAACGGGTCCCGTTCAAAATACCTAAAAAAAGATATGCACCACCTACCTGAGACTCGTACGATGCTACTCCTCCGGTAACAGCCACTAATTCCATCTAAAACGCAGTAGATCTATAAAAGAATCCAACCATCTCAAACCACTACAACTCGTTCTAGAACAAAAATCAAACAAAATGACTCAAGAGGAATCGAGGTCTTACCAAGGGGTTCCAACGCATCAATCAGTGTTTGAATCGGGTCTCGGATAGAGGACAAGGAGGAGAAACAAGGTCCGGACGGCTCTCCCTGCTCAACCCAACAAAAAACATGAGTTCTGCCTAAAAAATAGGGCTACTACCTTTTTTAGAGAAAAACAATAAAGTACACAGTGTGTACATTTGACTACACACCATGTATATCATTTAACTATTCATTTGGCGGCTGAAATTCCACCGAATTACATTCACGAACCTGCATACATGAGTACACGGCGTGTACCTATGGGTACACGACATGTACTTGGTTTCCCTTCTCTTCCTCGCTGACATAACCACACACCATGTATATCCCTTATACATGGAAAGACTACGCAGCGTGCCCAAGGGGACCACGATGTTTATTGGATTTCAATGATTCTCCCCATCCAACAGGCTTACACGCCTTGTATGGCCTCGAAATGGATAAGGGTGCACGGTGTGTCACAAAACTACACGCCGTGTAGTAAGAATTTTTTTACATGGTCATCACACTGCAAGTACTCATAGATCACACGAATGATTCTCACTTAACATATACATGACATGTACATAAAGTTCACGACCTGTAGTTTGGAAATTTCCAGAAACATCCCATGTTATCCAGTTTCTCAAAAACAAGTCAAAAATTTAAACAGGGTTGAGATTTTGACCCTTCCCAAAAACCCGGGTTCTTACAAATGTGATACATTGTATTTTTCAAAAAAAAATATTTTTTTCAAATTAATTTTTATCTATAATCCCACATGAATAATTAGAGAAGCTGAGTTATTATTTTGAAAACCTAAAAATTTTTACCTTTTTGAGTTGTATTCATATTTTATTCAGCGTTTTTTATGAAATTATAAATTGTGCTAATATAGATTTGGGAAATTTGTGGGATGGTTTTGTATTTACATTAATTATAGATTAAACTATAATTTATTTAGATAGATCACCCTAAAAAACTGTGGATTATTTATAGGATGAAAAAATTTGTAATGTATGTATATTTAAATAACAAGAATTAGAAATTTGAAATGGGATCCAATAGATTCATGTTTGAAATCATATTCTAATTATATAACAAAAGGTATTTATAAGGACCCATCCTTAAACATTACATAATCTTGAATTAAATGGATAATTCACATTGAGGATGTTTTCTGGTTTAGTGTTTTAGAGAATTAGGTCATAACATTTTCATAACAACATGAATATTACATGTATTCAATTCTACTCAGTATCCATTTTTTATTAAAAAAATCTTGAAAAAAGAGAGTCATGTCAAGTTCCATGTTTTAGACAACATGACCTTTCCTTGATCCCATTTTTGACCATTATTCATCTTTAAGTCCTGTGGAAAAAATTTAAAAAACATGGGATGATCAGAAAAAGATCAGTAAGGGATATAAAATAGGGAATGATAACATCATCCCTTAAATAAATTCAAAATAATGAAACCGTACTTTTCAATCATAACGTACCTCATGATATCATAAAATTTATGAATAACACACAAAAATCATAAATCATAAAGGTAACTTGTGGAATTCATATCAAACATACATTGTATCTATCATAGCTACATTGGGAGTCACATTTGGAATACCCATCACATTATATTTACTAAATCTCTTATGAGAAACATTCACTTTGACCACTGTCACGTTATCCAATGCATTGAAGAGATATCTCGTCCTCACCCTCCCTAGGTTTATCACGGAACCACCCATATACGTAAACAATTCCCAAGAACCTTAACATATTCATAACACATAAAATAAATGTAAAGTAAAGATAAAATTTACACATTGAAATCACAATATATCATTTCATAATATTGACAAAATCAATGCTTTAATCAAACCACTTTCAAAACAATTTAAAATATTAAATAAAGAGATTTTTGAATCAAACTATCCCAAACCACTTTGATGCTTTTGAATGAAATTTAAATTTCAAAACATTCATGTCTATATGTATAAATCCATGAAACCATTTTTAAAACAAGTACATTAATGTGAAAGATTTATAATAATAAATCTTTAAAACATTTTAAAACAATATTTTAGTTAAAGAGTTTTTAACAAAATGATAGATCCTAGAATACAAATAATTTTCGAATAACATTTAATCAGAACATAATAATATCATTAGAATAATGTTATTCAAGATATAATATGATGATGGACAGTATAAACACCATATAAGAGTGGAATGGTGCATATGAACAATGAAGTTTCAATAGAAATGAAAATTGATAGGAAATCCCTTATAAAGAAGGTATCCTTAGATTAAGGATAAATAAATTAAATTATTATGTGTGAAAAATATAAATACACCCAATATAATTAGATATTAAGTTTAAACCAATCATAGGTTATTCAAACATATTCATAGCATGGCATAATCAAGAAGTAGATCTTGAATCCAAAAATTGAAATTTGGTTAAGAAGTGTTCTTACAGAAATTCGACAGCCTAACGACATCTCTTTAAAATTTAAAAAATAAGTTGATGAGAGAGAAAAAGATATCTCATCAATTGGAAATAAAATTTACATCAATAGGGATATATAAGAACATATACCAATATAATAATATGTAAATTAAAAGACATAACAAAAATAAGTCTTTTAAAAAGAGGAGGGTGAAAGGTTCCCTTACCAATTTGGTAACATACAAAACATACACCCCATGAACGAAATATCACACAATGAAAATGCAAGTACCCATAAATTAAATTATATTCCACAAGGAACAAAATCATGTGAATTACATATGCCACACAAAAGGAAATTTTGGAAAATATAGCATGAATCTCACAGGAATAAAAAGTGAGTTGAAAACCTCTTACCACGTTGTAATCAATTGGCTCATATGACCAAAAGTTAATAACCATGAAATTATTCACAGAATAACATGAATATAAAGTTATTAATGGTAATATATATCAAATGTAATTATATAGTACACCACATACAATAAATTTGTGGCGAACAATGGAAATCTCATGGAATTAAATGTGAGATAAGAAATCCCTTACCTCGTGTCCAACTAGACTCGTATATTTCTCATTCATCCTGAATAGTAAACTTAAGTTAATTTATACTTTCTTAATAAACTTTTTAATGTTTATTATTACTTTTAAATCACTTATTACCTTGCAATAGAAGTTAGTTAATTATTTGAGTTCATATCAGACATTTTGTCAATGGTTGGAATTTGGATTAAAAATGAACTTATTTTAATTACAATTTGTCCATGTGGTAAAAACTCCATTATCTCCAGAATAAAATTAATAATTTAGATATCATATATATCATATATATATCCATTATTTATATATATATATATTTATTTATAATAGTACATAAAATTTTGGAGATAAAAAATGAAATGCACCGTTCATGGAGAGGGTAAGCCGTACGTACGCATGAACGCTACTTTCATTACTATTTAATATTTATTGGAATGAAAAATTAATGATACATTGATATATTAAAATTCTATTATAATATAATATGATATATATACATGTATGTTACATAATTTCATTAACTCCATCTTTATACATTCCATCTATTTAATGAACGAATCATATCACCTTGAGGGGGCGGTAGTCTGCACATCCGCCAATGAAATTATCATGTTTACACATATTAGAAGAATAAAGGTATGTTTTTTTTAAAAATTCAAGTATAATATAGAAAAAAAACATAATATATATCATATATAAATACAGTTCCATCTTAATGGCCACCATAAGAGGCCGTAGGATATAATTGAACAATCATCGCTTCATGAGGCGTTTGTTTTCCATTCACCGAAATAGTATGTTCTTTACCCATTAGATGAAGGTGTGTGTAAGTATAGTTATAATAATTCTAAAAAAAACCATGTATATTTAGGATACTGGTTTTCTTATTTAATAAAGGAATAAAAACAGTTTAGGGGTTAGAGAAGTAAAATAAAACAAAATAACTTAAGAGAAGATGTTACCTTTAAATCAGGTAACTCCCTTTGGTTTGAACCAAAAGGTTTACTTGAAGTTCTTTCAGCCTATGTTAATTATTCTAGGATGAATAGAGAGATCTTGGGAGCTTATTGGCGTATAGTTTGTATGATCCAAAGGCTTGAGAAGTGTGAGAAAAGGGTAGGAAGTGACATATTTTTATAAGGGATAGGAGGGTTTCTTTAGGAAACTTTGGAACAATTATTTTATTATAAACTAATATTCAGTTTCAAAAGTTCAACTAATAGTTAAATAATAAGTTAATATGACTCATGGTAGAAATAAAATCATCCATTAAGAATTGTACAGGTTTTGGATATTGTTTTAATTTTTATAGTCTTATTTATTTAAATCATTTATTAATGAGGTAAATATTGCTTCATTATTGTGACATAAATATTTTATTTTATTTGATGTCAAAAAATTATAATAAAAATACCATTATGTATGTTATATTTTTAGATTTACAATTAATATTTATAGTCTAAAGGATAACTTATATAACCCCATGTAAAAATTGATTTAGTAAAATATATTTGTTTTTGTCATTTTTGTCATTACTTTAAATTAATTAATATAAAGTGTCATTATTAATCTCATGTGGCTCCATGGGGTCCCAAATTAGACCCAAGGATGCCAATGGTTGGATATGTATCATGAAATATGATTAGGTCACCTGTTAGGGTAATTTTATATTATTATAATATTATATTTTACCCTTATTTATTACATTTACCCATTAATCATGGTAAATAAAATATTTACTGAAGTAAATATTTAAAATGTCTAAAAATAAAAGTTAAATATTTACACAATTTAGATCAAATGATTCCAAATATGGAACCCATATTTATAAATTCAAAACATATAAGTGGTATAAATTAATTTAAAAATAATTCCCTCTGTCAAAACAAAAAGCGTGTTTTTAAGAAATAATAACTATCAAAAGATTGACATTTGTTTATGTCCAATTTAAAAGTGAAATTAATTCCAATATTCAAAATTGGATTAACAAGAAAAAATATATTCTAATTACACTTTATAACTAATTAAATAGATAATATAACCATATATATATATTAGATTAAAAGGCACTTTTGAATTAAAATACAGTATTTTTCACTATTCAATAATAAATGAACATTATCAGAAAAATACCAATATTTCATCCAAAGTAAATTTTGGTGTCCATATTATAAAAAAGAATTTTATTTCTTCAAAAAAAATATATTAAAGTGACAAAAACTATATTTAATGAGGGTTTTCCATTAAAAGGCGGTAAATCAACCTTTTGGTGAATATTAGAGTATTTATGCTTAAAATCAAATTCTTCAATTATTTTAAGCCTCTAGATTATATTGTATAACTATAAAAATATTCAACAAACATGTATAATCATATTTGTAGTTAGTTCTATTCATTCCCCCCAATACAAAGTCTAGGCATTAACTACCATTTAAAATAAAAATATTATATTATTAGTCTGCAATGTAAGATTTCAAAAAAAACCCCATTGTTGCGTATCAGGTACTCCATCAAACATAGCGTCTCCTTTAAAGTATAATTAATATTTAATTCAAAAATATTAATAAATATGAAAATTTTAATTTTATTTATTTATCTGGGATGTTACACCCTTCCCTCCTTTTGGAAATTGCGTCCCTTCAATTTTAAAGTTGGGCTTAGAAACATAATTGAATGTCCCAAATCGGAAAAAGAGTCAATAAAAGTATCGATTTCAAATAATGGAAGAGAAGTACAAAGGTAACCTGAGACAATAGATACTAGGATTCCATAAAAACATGGATATGGAGGAGAAAACAAAACATCAAGTTCTGATGGAGAGTGATAGAAAACAGTATTTGGAGATAGTTAACCTCCAAAAAATCACAAACTTGTGATGGGTTAAACAGTCCTTGATTCCCCAATAGGAAACGTTAACATAAAAAGTTTTTTTATGTTACTTATCGTTGAGTAATATATTTACAAGATTATATAAAAACATATGGAAACATACTTACTTTTCATATAGACTTTCATATATTACTAAATTCTACCCCAAACTCATCTTTTCTCCAAATGATGAGTATTCCAACCGACTTGGTCACATTAAAAGTGATAGAATCTACCTCTAGAGTTTCACATATTCCAAAAAATATTAACTGTATATTTCCAATGTCTTTATACATCAACCAAACTCAAATGGTTAGCGTGAGATCAGAAAATACCCAAAAAGGACAATCATTTATAAAAAAATACCACTCTTAATCTCCCAAATTCAACAAAAGTCCCCAAAGTTCAAGAAAGACCATTCAATACATAATTTTCCTTAAACTTCTTCAAAATAATCCAAACTAAGATTGAAACCCAAAACATAGAAGGATTTAATCCCATAGTCTTCCATTGTAAAACTTAACATTTATCTGCAAATAGCATCGACTACTCTTAAAGTCTCATACTGAAGTGTAATTTACCTAATCACATATTCTCTATGACAGCTTAGTCATTTCCATAAATAACCCAAAATTCCATATTTACAATATAAAACATAAAATCTTCCAAAAATAATATTACAACCATTACTCCACAATTTAAATCCCATAGTATTTCATTTTCTTTAGGTATATATTATTCCCCAAAAGAGAGAACATCTTCCAAAATAACATTTATCACTTAATTACCAAATCATTTCGATAATGAGGATATCAATTTCATAAAACATAAGATCAAATTATTCTTGATCCATAAAATCATTTAACTTAAATAATTAGTCATACTAATCAAGGACTTCACGTAGTCCAATGGTAATCGATACGCCCTTATCGCCCTTTGATTGTGGGTTTGATTCCCGAAGCCTTGTCGGATGCGATGAGTTTTCACCCTTCCATCAGGTTGTCCTTTTTATAAAACCACATAATTTTATAACATTCCCCAAAATGAGATAAATTCCTCAGAAATAACCATAACATAATTTAACCATGAGAGTTCTCCTTGTAGCTCCCATTTCATTCACTATCACTTTAAGAAATCTTCTAAAGTTTCTTTCACATCTGTTGTTACGTTGGTTCCTTTTAGATCCAACCATTTAATAAAACCAAAAATGTTCGTGTGAATTTATCTATAAAATTGTCATATATTATCTTATAAGGAGGGTAAACACTAAGATATACTTATTCATGTTATCTTAAACTCATTCAATTTATCTAAAATAAACACGACTCTTTATAATGTGATAAACATTATGTTTATGTTACTTATGCTTAAATAACACCCTAACATCTAAAGTTATCTAAACCGACCTATGATACCAACTATATGGACCCGTCCTTAAACATTACATAATCATTATTTAAATGGATAATTCACATTAAATATCTTTTCAGGTTTAGTGTTTTAAAGAATTAGTTCATAACATTTACATAAAAACATGAATATTACATGTAGACAATTATACTCAGTATCAATTTTTTTATAAAATAAAAAACTCTTGAAAAAAAGAGTCATGTCTAGTTCCATGTTTTAGACAACATGACATTTACATGATCCCATCCTTGACCCTTATTCATCTTTAAGTCATGTAGAAAATATTTCATAAACATGAGATGAGAATAAAAAGATCATTAAGGGATATAAAATAAAGAATGAAAACATTATCCCATAAATAAATACAAAACAATGAAACCATACTTTTCAATCATAACATACCTTATGAAATAAAAATATTTATGAATAACACACAGAAATCATAAATCATAAAGGTAACGTGTGAAATCCATATCAAACATACATTGTAGCTATCAAAACTACATAAGGAGTCAAATTTGGAATACCCAACACAGTATATTCCCTAAATCTCTTATGAGAAACATTCACGTTTACCTCCATCACGTTACCCAATTCATTAGAGAGCTATCTCGGGTTCACCGGCCTTAGGTTTATCACGGAACCACCCGTATACTTAAAAAATGACCAGGAACCATAACATATTGATAACACATAAAATAAACATAAAGTAAAGGTAACATTCCCACATTTCAATCACAATATATCATTTCCAAATATTGGAAAAATCAACGCTTTTTTCAAACCATTTTCAAAACCATTTAAAATATTAAATAATGAAATTTTTGAATAAAAGTGTCCCAAACCACTTTGATTCTCTTGAATGAAATTTCAATTTAAAAACATTCATGTTCATATGAATAAATCCTTAAGACCATTTTTAAAACATGGACATTAATGTAAAATATTTCAAATAATAAACCTATAAAACATATTAAAATGATATTTTAGTTAAAGAGTTTTCAACAAAATGAGAGATAGTAGAATAAAAATAATTGTGGAATAAAATTTAATCAGAACTTAATAATATCATGAGAATAAAGGTATTCATGATATAATATGCTAAAGGACAGTATATACACTATATAAGAGTGTATTGGTGCATATCAGCAATGAAGTCTCAATGGAAATGAAAATTTAGAAGAAATCCCTTTTAAAAAAGGAGCCCTTAGATTAAGGATAAATAAATTATATAATTATGTGTGAAAAAAATAAATACACCCTATATAAGTGGATATTAAATGTAAAACAATCAGATTTTATTCACACATATTCATATCACGACATAATCAAGAAGTAGATGTTGAACCCAAAAAAATGAAATTGGTTTAAGAAGTGTTCTTACAGAAATTCGACAGCCTAATGACGTCCCTATAAAAATAACAAAATAAGTTGATGAGTGAGAAATTGATAAATCATCACTTGGAAATAAAATTTGAATCAATAAGGATATATAAGAACATATACCAACATAATAAAATGTAAATAAAAAGACATAACAAAAAGATGTCTTTTAAAAAGAGGAGGGTGAAAGGTTCTGTTACCGATTTGGTAACTTACGAAACAAACACCCCATGAAAGAAAGATCACAAAATGAATTTGTTAGTAACCATAAAGTAAATTATATTCCACAAGGAATAAAATCATGGTAAGTACCTACACCACACAAAATGAAATAATGGCAAATACAGCATGAATCTCGCGGGAATAAAAAGTGAGATAAAAACCTCTTACCACGTTGTAATCTATTGGCTCGTATGACCAAAAGTTAATAACCCCCCAATTAATCATAAAATAACATGAATATAAATAGACTAATATTAATATATATCAAATGGAATTAAAATTTACACCACATGCAATAAATTTGTGGCGAACAATGGAAATATCGTAGAACTAAAGGTGAGATAAGAAATCCTTTACCTCGTGTCCAACTCGACTCGTATGTTCCTTTTTCTACCTGAATAATAAACATAAGTTAATTTATACTTGATTAATAACATTTTTAATGTTTATTATTACTTTTATATCACTTATTACCTTGAAATAATAGTTAGTTAATTATTTGAGTTCATATCGGACATTTTGTCGATGTTTAGAATTTGAGTTAAAAATGAACTTGTTATAATTACAATTTTCCCATGTGGTAAAAACTCCATTATCTCCCGAATGATATTAATTATTTAGATATCATATATATCATATATATCCAGTTTGTATATATATATATATTTATAATAGTACATAACATTTTGGAGATAAGAAATGAAATGCATCGTTCATGGAGACGGTAAGCCGTACGTACGCATGAACGCTACTTTAATTTCTATTTAATATTTATTGGAATGAAAAATTAATGATAGGTAGGAATTTTATTATTATAGTATAATATAATATGATATATATATATTTTACATAATTTCATTAACTCCATCTTTATACGTTCCATGTATATCATGAACGAATCATATCACCTTGAGGGGGTGGTAGTTCGCACATCCTCAAGTGAAATTATCATGTCTACACATATTGGAAGACATAAAGGTATATCTGTAAAAAAATTAAAAAAGCATATAGAAAACAAAATCAAAATATATATCATATATAAGTACAGTGCCATCTTAATGGCCACCATAAGAGGAAGTAGGAGATAATTGAACAATCATCGCTTCGTGAGGTGTTATTTTTCCATTCACAGAAACAGTATGTTCTTCATCCATTAGATGAAGGTGTGTGTAAGTGTAGTTATAATACTTCTAAAAAATCCTAGTAATTTAGGATACTGGAGTTGTTATAAAATAAAGGAATAAAAAGATTTTTGGGGTTGGAGAAGTAAAATAAACCAAAAGAACTTAATAGAAGATGGTACCTTTAAAATGGGTAACTCCCTTTGGATTGAACCAAAAGGGATTCTTGAAGTAATTTCATCCTATATTTATTTCTTGTAGGATGAATAGAGAGATCTTGCGAGCTTATTGGAGCATAGGTTATATGAGTCAAAGGCTTTAGAAGTGTGAGAAAGGGTAGGATGTGAGGGATTTTTATAAGGGAGAGGAGGGGCTCTTTTGGAAAGTTTCAAAACAATTATTTTATTATAAACTAATATTCAGTTTCAAAAGTTCAAATAATCGTTAAAGTATAATTTTAGATAACTCATGGCCGCAATAAAATCATCCAATAATAATTGGACAGGTTTTGGAAATTTTTTTAATATTTATAATCTTATTTATTCAAATAATTTATTAATGAGGTAAATATTGCATCATTATTATGTCATAAATAATTTAATTTATATTATGTACAAAAATTAAAGAAAAAATACCATGATTTAGAAAATAGTTTTATATTTCCAATAAATATTTATAGTCCAAATGATAACTTATATAACACCATGTAAAAATTGATTTACTAAAAGATATTTGTTTTTGTTATTTTTGTCTTTACATTAAATTAATTAATATAAAGAGTCATTATTACTCCCATGTGGCTTCATGGGGTACCAAATTCGATACAAGGATGCCCATGATCGGAGTTGTATCAGACAATAGGATTAGGACATATGTTAGTGTAATTTAATTTTATTATAATATTATATTTTCCCTTTTTTATTATATTTACCATTTAATCATGGTAAATAAATTATTTACTGAAGTAAATATTTAAAATGTCTAAAAATAAAAGACACCTATTTACACAAATTTGACATACTGATTCCAAATATGGAATCCATTTTTCGAAATTCAAAACACATAAGTGGAAGAAATTAATTTAAAATTAATTTCCACAGTAAAAAAACGTGTTTTTATGAAATATTAACTATCAAAAGATTGAAATTTGTTTATGTCCAATTTCAATGTTAAATTAATTCCAATATTCAAAATTGGATTAACAAGTAAAAATATATTATAATTAAACATCATAACCAATTAAATAGATAATCCAACCATATAAATAAATTATATTAAAAGGAACTTTTGAATTAAAATACAGTATTTTTCACTATTCAATAAAAAGTTAACATTATCAGAAAAGTACAAAAATTTCATCCAAAGTAAATTTTGGTGTCCTGATTCTAAAGAAGAATTTTATTTTGTCAAACTGAATATATAAACGTGACAAAAACATGATTTAATGAGGGTTCTCAATTAAAAGGCCTTAAATTGACCTTTTAGTGAATATTAGAGTATTTACGCTTAAAATAAAATTCCTTACTTATTTTAAGACTCTAACTTATATTGTATAACTTTAAAAATATTCAACAAACATGTATAATCATATTTTAGTTAGTTCTATTCATTCCCCCCAATACAACAGTTAGGCCTTAACTACCTTTTAAAATAATAATAATATATTATTAGTGTGCAACATAAGATTACAAAGAAACCCATTATTTTGTATCAGGTACGCCATCGAACATAGAGACCCCTTTAATGTAGAATTAAAATTTAATTCAAAAAATATTAATAAATATTAAAAAATTCATGTTCTTTATTTATCTGGGATGTTACATCCTTCCCCCCTTTTGGAAATTTCGTACTCACAATTTTAAAGTTGGGCTCAAAAAATTAATTGAATGTCCCAAATCGGAAAAAGAGTCAATAAGACTATCACTTTAAAATAAATGAAGATAATTAAAAAGGTTACATGAGACAATAGATACTAGTATTCCACGAAAACATGGATATGGAGGAGAAAACAAACCATCATGTTCTGAGGGGGAGTGATAGAAAACATTTTTAAGAGATAGTTAACCACCAGAAAATCAAAAACTTGTGATGGGTTAAACAGTGCTTGATTCCCCAATTGTAAAAGTTAACATGAAACGTTTTTGTTTAAAGTTACTTATCATTGAGTAATATATTTACGATATTGACTGAAAACATAAGGAAAAATACTTAATTGTCATATTGAATTTTGTATATTACTAAATTCTACCACAAACTCATCTTTTCTCTAAACGATGAGTATTCAAACCGACTTGGTCACATTAAAATACCTACAATCTACTTCTAGAGTTTCACATATTCCAAAAAAGATTAACTATATATTTCCCATGTCTGTAGACATCAACCAAACCCAAAATGGTTAGTGTGAGATCAGACAATACCCAAAAAGGATAATCTATTATAAAAAAAATAGTACTCTTAATCTCCAAAATTTTAAAAAAAGATCCCAAGGTTCATGAAAGTCCATTCAATACATAATTTTCCATTAAATTTTTCAAAATAATCCATACTATGATTGAAACCCAAAAATCAGAAGGTTTTAATCCCATAGTCTTCCTCAGTAAATCTTAACATTTATCTCCCAATAGCATCGACTACTCTTAAAGTCTCATACTAAAGTGTAATTAACATAATCACATATTCTCTATGATAGGTTAGTCATTTCCATAAATAACCCAAACATCCATATTTCCAAAATGAAAAATAAATTCTTCCAAAAATAATATTTCAACCATTACTCCAAAATTTAAATCCCATAGTATTCTATTTTCCTTAGGTATATATTGTTCCCCAATAGAGAGAACATCTTCCAAAATAACATTTATCACTTAATTACCAAATCCTTTTTATAATAAGGATATCCCTTTGATAAAAAATAAGATCAAATTATTCTTGACACATAAAATCATTTAACATAAATAATTAGTCGTACTAATCATGGACTTCACGTAGGCCAATGGTAAGCAATATTCCCTTGTCGCCCTTCGGTTGTGGGTTCCATTCCCGCAGCCTTCCCAGATGCGACGAGTTGCCACCCTTCCTTCAGGTTGTCCTTTTCCTAAACCATATAATTTTATAACATTCCCCAAAATGAGATAAATTCTTCAAAAATAACCATATCATATTTTAACCACAAGAGTTCTCATTGTACCTCCCATATCATTCATTATCTCATTAAGAAATCTACTCCAATTTCTTTCACATATATTGTTAGGTTGGTTCCTTTTATATCAACCATTTACTAAAACCAAAAATGTCCTTGTGAGTTTATCCGTAAAATAGTCATATATTATCTTATAAGGAGGGAAAACACTAAGATATACTTATTCATGTTATCTTAAACTCATTCGATTTATCTAAAATAACCATGACTCTTTCTTATGTGAAAAATATTATTGTTAGGTCACTTATGCTTAAATAATACCCTAACCTATAAAGTTATCTAAACCGACCCCTGATACCAACTATAAGGACCCGTCCTTAAATATTACATAATCTTGAATTAAATGGATAATTCACATTGAGGATCTTTTCAGGTTTAGAGTTTTATGAAATTAGGTCATAACATTTATAAAACAATATGAATATTACATGTATACAATTCTATTCAGTATCCATTTTTTATAAAATAAAAAAACTCTTGAAAAAAAAGAATCTTGTCTAGTTCCATGTTTTAGATAGCATGACTTTTCCTTGATCCCATCCTTGTCCCTTGTCCATATTTAAGTCATGTGGAAAAAATTTCAATAACTTGGGATGAGCATAAAAAGCTCAGTAAGGGATATAAAATAAGTAATGAAATTATTAGCCCATAAATAATTACCAAACAATGAAACCATACTTTTTAATCATAACATACCTTATAAAATCAAAAGATTTATGAATAACACACAGAAATCATAAATAATAAAGGTAACTTGTGGAATCCATATCAAACATACATTGTAGCTATCACATATACATAGGGAGTCAAATTTGGAAAACGCAACAAAGTATATTTCCTAATTATCTTAGGATTACCTCTATCATGTTACCCAATGCATTAGAGAGCTATCTCTGGCTCACCTGCCCTTGTTTTATCACGGAACCACCCGTATACGTAAAAAATTCCCATGAACCATAACATATTCATAACACATTAAATAATCATAAAGTAAATATATCATTTCCACATTGAAATCACAATATATCATTTCATAATATTGACAAAATCAAAGCTTTTATGAAACCATTATCAAGACCATTTAAAATATTAAATAAAGAGATTTTTTAATCAAAGTGTCCCATACCACTTTGAATATTTTGAATAAAATTTCAATATCAAAACATTCATGTTCATATGAATAAATCCTTAAAACCATTTTTAAAACATGGACTTTAATGTGAACGATTTAGTATAATAAACCTTTAAAACATTTTAAAACGATATTTTAGTTAAAGAGTTTTTAACAAAATGAGAGATCCAAGAATAAAAATAATTGTGGAATAACATTTTATCAAAACATAATAATATCATGAAAATTATGGTATTCATGATATAATATTCGAAAGGAAAGTATATACACCATATAAGAGTGTATTAGTTCATAAAAACAATGAATTCTCAATGGAAATAAAAATTGAGACAAAATCCATTATAAAAAAGGTATCATTAGATTAAAGACAAAAAAATTACATAATTATTTGTAAAAAAATATAAATACACTCAATATAAGTGTATATTAAGTGTAAAACATTCAGATTTTATTCATACGTATTCATATCACGACATAATCAAGAAGTAGATGTTGAACCCAAAAATTGAAATTGAGTTAAGAAGTTTTCTTACAGAAATTTGATAGCCTAACGACTTCACTTTAAAATACATAAAATAAGTTGACGAGAGAGAATAGGATATATTATCACTTGGAAATTAAATTTACATCAATAAGGATATATAATAACATATCCAAACATAATAAGATGTAAATTAAAAGACATAACAAAAAGAAGTCTTTTAAAAAAAGGAGGGTGAAAGGTTCTCTTACTGATTCGGTAACTTACGAAACATAATCCCCATGAAATAATGATCACACAATTAAAATTTAAGTATCCATAAATTAAATTATATTCCACATGGAATACAATCATGGGAATTACATATTCCACACAAAAGGAAATAGTGGAAAATATAGCATGAATATCACAGGAATAAAATGTGAGATGAAAACCTCTTCCCACATTGTAATCAATTGGCTCGTATGACCAAATGTTAATAACCAAAAAATGATTCACGGAATAATATTAATATAAAACAACTAATGGTAATATATATCAAATGGCAGAACACATTACATCATATGCAATTATTTTTTTGCGAACAATGGAAATCTCGTGGAATTAAAAGTGAGATAAGAAATCCCTTACCTCGGGTCCAACTTGACTTGTATGTTCCTTATTCTTACAGAATAATAAAATTAAGATAATTTATAATTGATTAATAACCCTTTTAATGTTTATTATTTCTTTTATATCACTTATTACATTGAAATAACAGTGAGTAAATTATTTGAGTTCATATCGGACATTTTGATGATGTTTGGAATTTGAGTTAATAATGAACTTGTTATAATTACAATTTATCCATGTGGTAAAAACACCATTATCTCCAAAGTGATATTAATGATTTATAAATCATATATATCATATATATAGTCTATATATATATATAACAGTACATAACATTTTGGAGATAAGAAATGAAATGCACCGGTTATGGAGACAGTACGTCGTACGTATGCATGAATGCTACTTTCTTTTCTATTTAATATTTATTGGAATGAAAAATTAATGATACATTGGTATATTATTATTATAGTATAATATAATATCATATATATATATATATATGTAACATAACTTCATTAACTCCATCTTTATACGGTCCATGTATATCATTAACGAATCAAATCACCTTGAGGGGGCAATAGTCCACACATCCTCAAATGAAATTATCGTGTTTACACATATTAGAAGGAATAAAGGTATTATTGTAAAAAAATTAAGGATGAATATAGAAAAATAATAATATATATAATATATAAATAAATTTCCATCTTAATGTCCACCATAAGAGGCGGTAGTAGATAATTGAACACTCATGGTTCGTGAGGCGTTAGTTTTGCATTCACAGAAACAGTATGTTATTCCCCCATTAGATGATGGTGTGTGTAAGTGTAGTTCTAATAATTCTCAAACAAAATTGTAGTATATTGAAGATACTGTTGTTGTTATAAAATAAAGGAATAAAAAGAGTTTAGTGGTTGGAGAAGTAAAATAAAACTAAATAACTTTAGAGAAGACGTTACCTTTAAATCATGTAACTCCCTTTGGTTTGAACCAAACAGGTTTTTTTGATGTTCTTTCTGCCTAATGTAAGGCTTTTGGGATGAATAGATAGATCATGGTAGATTATTGGAGTAGAGGTTGTATGATCCAAAGGGTTGAGAAGTGTGATAAAAGGGTAGGAAGTGAGAGATTTTTATAAGGGAGAGGAGGGATTCTTTTGGAAAGTTTGAAACAATTATTTTATTATAAACTAATCTTCAGTTTCAAAAGATCAAGTAATCATTAAAGAATAAGTTAAGATGACTCATGGTCGAAATAAAATCACCCAATAATAATTGTATAGGTTTTGGATATTTTTTTTAATATTTATAATCTTATTTATTTAAATCATTTATTAATGAGTTAAATATTGCATCGTTAATGTGTCATTAATAATTTAATTTATTTTATGTCAAAAAATTATAAGAAAAATACCATGATATAAGAAATTGTATTAGATTTAAAATTAATATTTATAGTATAAAGGATAACTTATATTACCCCATGTAAAAATTTATTTACTAAAAGATATTTGTGTATGTCATTTTTGTCTTTACTTTAAATTAATTAATATAAAGTGTCATTATTACTCCCATGTAGCTCCATGGGGTACCAAATTCATCCTAATGATTTCCACAGTCGGATATGTATCAGTAAATAGGATTAAGACACATGTTAGGGTAATTTAAGATTATTATAATATTAAATTTTACCCTTATTTATTAAATTTTCCCTTTAATAATGGAAAATAAAATATTTATTGAAGTAAATAGATAAAATTTTTAAAAATAAAAGTTACATATTTACACAATTTTGACCTATTGATTAAAAATATGGAATCCATTTTTACAAATTCAAAACACAAAAGTGGAGATATTAATTTAAAATTATTTCCCGTTGTAAAAAAAGCATGTTTTTAAGAAATAATAACTATCAAAAGATTGAAACTTGTTTATGTCCAATTTCAAAGAGAAATTAATTACAATGTCCAAAATTGTATGAAATGATAAAAATATATTCTAATTAAACTTTAGAACCAATTAAGTAGATAATCTAATAATATAAATAAATTATATTAAAAGGCACTTTTGAATTAAAATACAGTATTTTTCACTATTCCTTAAAAAATGAACATTATCAGAAAAATAACAAAATTTCATCCGAAGTAAATTTTGGTGTCCTGATTTTAAATAAGTATTTTATTTTTTCAAAAAGAACATATAAAAGTTACAAAAACTATGTTCAAATAGTTTTCTCCATTAAAAGGAGGTAAATCGACCTTTTAGTGAATATTAGAGTATTTATGCTTAAAATCAAATTCCTTATTTATTTTAAGCCTCTAAATGTTTTTGGGTAAATGTAAAAATATTCAAAAAACATGTATAATCATATTGTAGTTAGTTCTATTAATTACCACCAATACAATAGCTAGGTGTTAACTACCATTTAAAATAATAATATTATATTATTAGTGTGCAACGTATGATTACAAAAAACCATTGTTGCGTATCAGGTATGCCATCGAACATAACATCCCCTTTAAAGTAGAATTAATGTTTAACTCAAAAATATTAATAAATATGAAAATTCTCATGTTCTTTCTTTACCTGGGATGTTACAGTATTAATTCAATATTCCCCTTATTTTACTAATTTTTATTTTCATATATATATATATATATATATTATTATATTTTATTAATTAACGTACTAAAAATTTATTACAACACTTTTAGGGGTTCCATGTACTAATAAAATATTATTCTTATGGAATAAATGTTAAAATTTATTTATTATTTATCATAATCATTTCTTTTAGTCCAGACGATTATACTATATATTATATTTTTAAATTTTATTCACTATATTATATATATATATAATCCAACCATTTTTTCCTTTTTATGTTTTATCAATTGGTGTGGGAAGAAACTACATTTGGGTTGGTTGCAATGATGTTTTTTACTACTTTATTTGATTTTGTAGTTGGATTAGAATGAAAACTACTGCAATATTTCATATTTTTTATATCCCTAGTGATATTCCATGTTTACTTATATGGACTAAAAATGTTAAAGTACATTAATTATACTTTATAGATCTTATTTTTTATATCAAATTACTTTCTATTAATGTCCCATCAAAGAATTATTGTGTTTAAAAGTGTTAACTATGTTGGGAAAATTCCAATTTCATTGTACTAGATTGAACCTCATTACACTAATATGGGGTGTGGATCCATAAGTAATTACTAATGTTTAAAAATTTATTCTATGGATAATATGAATTTCACAATAAAACTAATTACTAAAAGCTGCTGAATCTACTTGATGCTTTCCTTTGATATCTTGTGACAATATGCCTCTATAATTATGTTTGATAATTTCAACCATAAATGTTTTTAAAAAATACAATTTTTCTATTTTTCAAGGGTATTGTAGAACAATATTGTTTTTCTCTAATGAAATATTTGGATTCATATGATATTTTTTATTTTTGAAAATGATTTCTCTTCATGTACTATTTAATTTATATTTGGATGAGGAAACTTTTTATTATTTTTTATGTAAATGATTTTTGTTTCTTGTTCTAATTATTTATTTTTAATCTATTAGGTCTTCTCCAATCAATTTACATTCATATTTGTTTTGGTTATTGGAAAATTTAGTACATTAATATAATTTTTTAATGGAAAAAATTCCCATGGTGGGAAAATAATCAAAGTTAATAAGGATTTAAAAAAATGTAGTAAAATATGATGGTTTGAAACATATGAGACATATATTTAATAGAAGTATTTAAATAAGTGTAGTATTTCCTATTTAACATAGTATTAGTTTTTTCAATAACTGTTTTTGAACTATTTTTTGGATTTTTTTTGGATTTTCATAAGTTTTCAATTATTGTAATTAGGAAAAAACCTAGATTCATTGATTTTGAATATATAAATGATATGTTTAGGAGTTGTGATTCTAGTTTGGTTATTTCATGATAATATAGAATGTAATGTGTGGTTTTTTCAATGGAATCAAATTTATATTTTAGAGGGAATGACTTTGATGTGAGTTTGAGTGTAGGTAATGAAAATATTTATTTAATTTATAAAATACATTGTGGTCAAAATAATTACTATTCTTGAAGTTTAGAAGAAAATTATTTTTTAATTAGTAATCCATTAATTTAATTTCATGAATTTTCCATGAAATGAAACAATGTGGTGGTGTGTCATGAACCCATCCCTATAAATATGACCCTTCTGGGTTGGCAATGTGGAAAGGTAGATAATGACCCACAGAGTCCCCCCTACAGTAGGCCCAGAGTAGCGACCCACACGAAGGGTATAAAAACCTCACTAATGGGAGGCATTTCCATTTTAAAGAAACTATATCCTAAGATAAGATATTTCTCCCAAAACAGCTCCAATATATATATATAAATATATAAGAAATAAAACCCCTTCCAACATTCATGTTTAAAATACAACTATTATAAATGAAATGAAATCTACAAAGTAAATATCAAAAGCAAGGATAAGAATCAACAAAAAAACTGTCCAAAATTTTGAGCTAGTATAGTAAATCATAGTCTATATAATCCTCCTAGAATTCTAAAAATAGTTTTATATTCATAGGGTGTGTATACATATATAATCAGTGGGAAAACCAATGTCTCTCATGCACAAGTGATAGAGACATACTAATGCTTACGTGGGAAAGAATAGAACCCAAAAACACCTAACAAGGTATACTAGCCATCCCAACCTCACAAAGGAACACTCACCAAGTAACTCAAGTCATGTAAAGTAATATGGTAAGCAATACAATTATTTGGGTACCCCAAACCATTTCCCACTAGTTTATTCAATGTTTCCTAATAGAATACATCCTCATGATCCCACATCTAGTGAAAGTACCATGTCACATCCCACCCACACACGTGGGCCTTAGAATGAGTCCCATCACATTGGAAAAAAACCACATCACATATCAATTGCAACCAGCTGGGCCTTATAGCTAGCCCTGTCATCTGGGAAAATTGTGCACAACACATCTTGTCCACACACACCTAGGCCTTGAAACTAGTTTTATCACCTGAGAAAATGAAGCACATCACATCTGGGCCACAGAAAAGTGGGCCAAAATTGCATCATATCATGATGACACATGGGAAAAAACACATCTCACCCCAAAGACACCCGGTAAAGCACAAAACATCATATTCCGAAAACAATTGGGAAAGAACAACTCCCCCACAGACACCTTGGCCTCACAAACCAAAATATTTGCACAGAATCATGGTCTACCACTACCTGGAGGAGAAATAGGGTAAGAGAGGGTGTCCAACCATCCATCCTCTCATAGGGATGTTTGGGAAAGACACCATCCCCTATAGAGATGGGGTTATTGAATACATAGTTCTCAACTAGGGTGGGGTGCGTATATAAGTCATAAGTAAAATACAAGTAATATATATATATGATTACAAACACTGAATCCCAACCTATCTGTTTTCAACCAACAACCAAATCATATATCCACCTTTTCTTCTAACTCTAAATTCAAAACCACACAACAATCTAAAAAATCAATTCATACCCTCAATCAATTCATTTAACCAATTCCCATTCTTTATTAACAATTCATTTATTCATTCCATCAGTACCTAGGAAACACCCGGTTAAAAGGCCTGAAAAGTAGCACAATGAAGGTCACACTGAGTAAAAGATCCATGGTAAACTAATCCACTTCACATTACTCTATGTTTAACACTCATTCTTGAAATAACTTACTGACACCAAAATACAGGAAATCTTTCTACATGTTATTCATTGGTAGAGAACCCATGACAACCACTTCCATCTTCATTCCTCAATGTCTTTCCAACTAATCCATCTTATCAACAGAGAAAACTCCCAAACTCCGAACCACAACCATCAACACATCTCATCACAACCACAACACATACATAACAACCATTCATGGCATCTCTGTTATATAACACCTCCCATACGTTCCCCAATCAATCAATCTCTCAAACTGAGATTCCATTACACCTTCTGAACCACCACACAACACATAACAGTATTAACAATCATACCACTACACTACCCAAAAAAAACATAATCAGGTTTAACAAGTCATCTATTCAATAATTCCACTTGTTAATTTCTAGGGTTAGCATAGAAGGTATGATCCAAGGGAATCCATTTATTATTCTGGTGTGTATGGTTAGAATATTTCATATATAATTGTTAAATGGAAAACAAAAAAAACATTATTCATTCCATATACCATCCCATGAATTGAAAAACACCCCCAATAGCTATGACATTAACGGGGAGTTTATCCCGTATAATTCACAACAACAACTAAATAAAAATAACAAGAAGATAATATGTCACTTTTCCCCATCCCTTGTATGTTGATCTTAATTTAATTAAATTATTTTTAGTTAATTTGGATCCCACTATCTTCACATGGAGAAAATTTGTAAACCCACCCATCATGATACACAATTAATGGGTATGAAAGAAACCTACTCATAATATGAAGGGATGAACACTTCCTTATTTTTCCAAATCATGGGGCACACATGTAGTTGGAAGAGACTCTAGGGAAAACATGTTCCAAAGGCTAAAAGAGAACAGACAAATCCTCAAGGAATAAAGGTTCTTGGAATGTCCTGTATAACGAGAAATGATAAGGAATGAATAAATGGAAGGCCCCTATCTTAGAAGGACATGATCCTAGACTCACGATATAAGAAACAATTTTGAATTTCCATTAATGCCAGATCTCGATAAAACAAAATGGTTTGAAAATTTATAAGTCTCACAGAATTTTAAAAAATTCATGATTTGAATTATATCCCTTGAAGTGGATTGAAAATCACTTAAATATGGTCTCAATCTCATTTTATGTCAACGAAAGATGTCAAATGGTCAAAAATAATAAAACTAGAAAAATGGAAAACTATTGGAAATGAATCATCATTAAATGAGTCACTGCTGTGTATAACTGGTGAGATCCACCATTGGGAGTCTCCTGTGTGAGTCTCCGTCACTAGATACCAACATGAGATACCATTACAAGTCACCACTAGACAACTCACCACTAGATGAGTTGCTGGTGTAGGTCATCGTTTTGAGATAATGTTTTGAGTAACCATCATGAATCATCATCATGAATCACCATCATGAGTTACCCTCGCAAATCACAACAACAAGTCAGCATCGAAACTCACCACCAGCGACCTAGTGGCATGAGTGACCATTGCGACTCACTCTCCCAACTCACTGTTTCGACTCACCGTTCTGACTCGATGTTCTTACCCAGAGTCGTGACCTACCCTTAGAGACCTACCATTGGAGAATCTGAAAAACTGGAAATTTTTCAAAGTGTTGAAATAATTCACCATGACCTCCCAGAACATATCAACCACTGGATTTTCATAAAGTAATCGACTGAAGAGGTCCAATCCATTTTATCAAATACCTCTCAAACTATTCTCTCCCCCATGAATTCAAATACAAAACCAAAAGAAAAATATAGTTCCAAACAACCACCCCATGAGATACCTCTAAAGGATCTCACTATGATTGAAAAAACGCTATCGGCATCAATGTTCAATGATAAACCACCCTATTTAGTTTGAAAGTTTGAGTAAAACCATGTAATTCATGAATGCCTCCTATGAAATCCACTAACCCAAAAAAACACAAAACACACCACACATGCACAAAAACCATACCATCCTGAACACATAATTTAGGTAATTTCATCCTCCATGCCAAGATATTATCCTCTTTAGCAAGTAGTGACTCACTAACATGGGTTTAAACACAAAAAATTAATAAATCTTGATTTGGAATTAGCTCTTATCCTTTCCACACGTCAGGAATTTATCACACATTATAGAAAAATGAAACAAATCATCTCATACAAACCAGGTTCAAGCATTAAATTTAAATGAAAGATATAAGAATGAAAAAATCAAGACAATTCTGGGTACTGGGCACACATATGTGCATCCCTCTCCCAAGTACTTTTCACCATGACACCATTCTTCCAAAATACATGAACTAAAGGAGTGGTCCATCCATAAAACACCTTATCAAAAAGATCCTAGTTATTTATCCAAAATTCCATGTATTTCAAATAATCATTGATATCCAACTCTACCTAGTGAAGGACATGGGAGTGATCGTGAAGATACTGAAAAAGTTGAGTGATGTGGAACATGTCATGGATCCTCTCCAACTGCGGTGCCAACTCCAACTGTTATGCAACTTCACTGAATCATCCCAACCCCTATAAGGGTCATATAAACCTAAGAGAATGTTTAATACCTCACCCAAACCTATACTTCCCACTTCTAGGGAAACCTTCAAGAACCAATAGCCCCCAACCTCAAACTCTAAGATAATTGTCCTACAATCTGCATATAACGTCTTCGAGTCTTTCACCATTTCCATCCACTCAAAAAAAGATGATCATTTTTTATTGTTCTATTCAATACACAAGGACTATAAACAACTATCTCCCAATCCTCTGTCCAACATAATGGTGAACAATATAGTCTTACATAAAAAGAATCAAATAGATCCATGCCAATGGGAGAGTGATAGTTGTTATTATAAACGAACTCTACGAAGGGAAAGTGTCACACCCAAGATTCTAAAAGATCCAAGATGCATTCTCAGAACATATATTATAGTGTCTGGATAGTCTGTTTTGTCTACCCATCTGTCTGAGGGTGGAAGGTAGTGCTGAGGCTTAACTGAGTGCCAAAAGAATGCTAAAATCCCCTCCATACTCATGTGGTAAAACTTGTATCCCGATATGAGACAATGGGTCTTATAACTCAATGAATCCACAACATCTCATCAACATATATCTTTACCAAGGAATCCACTACGCTCAACTTCATAATATCAAAGAAGCGAGAATATTTAATTAGCATATCCACTACTACCTAGATAACATCATGGACTCCTTGAGCCATGGGTAACCCTATGAGTAAATGCATCTAGATTTAATCCCACTTCTACTCAGGGTTATCCAATGTCTGTCAAAAATCTCTCAGAACATGGTGCTCATCCTTCACAAGCTGGCACACTAAGCACCTGTCCAAAAACTCAAACCCTTACTATTTCATCATGGTCCACTAAAACTGAATTCTCAAGGCACGATACATTTTATAAATTCCTAACTGTACCACTAACGGTGATTTATTTAACTCAAAATGGAATCCCTAGTGCATCCCTACTAGAAGAAAAATCCTTCTAGGGAACATCATCTAATTCTGACCATCCTCTGACCATCCCTCTAGAGAAACATCATGGTCAACGTAATCACAGATCACCTTTTCCTTTAAGTATCCCCACTGATATTTATACACTTAAAACATCATAGAATACTACACTATCATCTGAAATAATTATCCTCTACTATTTTCTTCCCTTTAATCCATGTGTAGGGCTGCCAACTCCTTGATAAATTTCCAAGCATCAACAGATTTTCAAACAACTTCCTTCTATGACATACTTCTCAATGAATCAACCATGAAATTCATCTTCTCAGAGGTGTAATAGATATAGAAATTGTAACCCCGATGAAAATTCATCCACCTTCACCATTTCATGTTCATATGTCACTTGGAAAATTTATACCTCAAACTAGTGTGATATGTGAAGACCACAAAATGATCCCTAATAAGGTAATACCACCACAAATTCAACACAAAAACAATTTCTATTAGCTACAGATCATGGGTGGAATTTTTACATTCATGGAGAAATAACTGGTTGAACCCTAAAGAGATCACTCCCCACTGATGCATCATTAAACATCCCAAAACTATATGATAAGCATCAAAATACACCACAAACATCACCACATCCTATGGAACCGGAAAACTGGATCACTAACCAACTTCCCCATCAGATAAACGAATTATATTTGGCACTTCTTAATCCACACAAATTCTTGGTTCTTTTAAGTTAGAGTTTTCAATGGTGTTTCTACTCGATAGAAATCAGGAACCAACCTCTGATAATAGCTCGTGAGACAAAAAATAATATCAAATTCGGAAACATTCTTGTGTGATTCCCATGAAACAAATGTGTCAAACTTTGATGGGTCAACCACTACACCCTACTGAGACACCACATGTGCAAGTAAATGTTTCTCTTGTGTCCTGAAATTGCACTTCGATAGATTTCTATAGAGCTGATGGTGTTGAAGGACTTGCAAGACAATCTTGAGTTGTTTGGTATGCTCCTCGTCTGAATTCAAGTGTATCAATATGTCATTGATGAATACAATGGTGAACCAGTCTTGGAAATCACAAAATAAGGAGTTCATAAGCCCCATGAATACAACTGGTTCATTTGTAACAATGAACAACATGAATACGAACTTGAAGTTCCTATACCTGCATCTAAATGTATTCATTCGGATATTTCCTTACTTCACCCTCAACTGGTGATATTTGGACTACATATCAATATTATAATGCCATGTATCCCCACTCAGCTAGTTGAAAAGATCATCTCTCCTTGTAAGTGGGTAATGGTTCTTAACTATCGCCTGATTAAACCTCTGATAGTCTACGCATTACCTCAGACAATTGTCCCTCATTTTCGAGAACAACATTGAAGCACCCCACAGAGATGCACTAGGAGAGATAATTACCTTATAAATCTATTCATAAATCCTAATCCTCAACTCTTTATACTTATAAGGTAAAATCCGATAAGGAACCATTGAAAAAATACAACCACTATGCTATAATTCTATCCCAGACTCAATGAAACTTGAAGGGGGTAGAGGTTGAACCTATTTGGGGAAAACATCCAAGAATTCCTCAATAAATCTGGGATCCTCTACCATCTCAACATCTACTAAATCCATTGATTGACTATTCAAAAAATAGATAAGTTGATCCACACACCGACTACCCACCTGACAACTCTGCTCCCCAATGAAAGCCACATGATGGAAATCCATGTCTGAAAAAACGAATCTCCTCAAAAATTAGTTCATAATGTAATGTATGGAATACAACCATTCAATATAGTGAATTACATTGTATGGAAACATATATATCAATTAAAGAATCCCAAGAGACTGATTCAGTTCTATCATTTGTTTACATACCCGACACTCATCGAAAAAGCTGGTGTGGCCATTGACTGGCGTACTCAACACCAGGGTCACAACTAGCCTCTCTACATAGATTCCTAGAGCATGTGATAGAGTGGGAGAAACAAAATAGTGAAAATATACCAAATAAAACAATGAAAAAGCAAGTATACTAAAAAAAACTAATCTTAGATCAAATGATATCTTGATATATATGTACTACTGCCTCTAAAAGTTCAATGAACCATGCCCAACTCCTCACCCCCTCTGCAAACAACTGCCTCTATAACCGCACTAGGGTAAATTTCCCTAAGAAACACCTTTAGGTCATCCCCTATCTTCCCAATCTCCCCTCTCAAGAGCATGATCAATTTCTACCTTCTACTAAAATGGCATAGCTAGAAATTTCTATCGAGGTTGGTGCTGATCCTATCCACCTCCCTTGTACTGAGCATGAATGACCACTAGACATTAGTTATGAATATGACCATGGACTCTAGAGATAAAACAGCATGGTCCAAAGTTCATAGGAATGGAACAAGGACCTATAGGTTGAAACGAAAACTGTTGATTTAAACTCCTTACTAGTCGAATCCTCGAAGTACCTAGAGCCTAAGACCTCCTACCGGTAACCCTACCTCTCGAAGAACTATACTAGCTCCCCTATCATGGTAGACCTCCTTGTGTGTGCATCCTCTCAATAACTTCATGCTTTTTTTGATCCTTTTAGTATTTAAGCAATGTATAGGGTGTTACCACATACTAGATAGAAGGATGAAGTGACTCCCCTAGGTTCCTCTCAGGATACTCCGCATCTGGAAGGAGATCTAGGGTGAAGCGAAGGAGATCCTTGAACTTGATCCCTACTTCAGGCACTGAAAAACTCCCCTACTGAAGGGAGAGTAGCTCCTCTTTCTTCTTATACATGATATTTGAGGAAATCAAATCCACAAAAAACTCCCTCATGATGTAGACCCACAAAATGTATACATGATTCCTTTCCCCTAGGTTAAGTGTCCACCTTTGATGTGCATCTCCCCATATCAGACTAACCGCCAAAGGATCTTAGTACTCCATCAGATCCCAGATCAAATTGAAGGTGATATCAAGCTCCTTGATCCCTCTTTCTGTCTTTATGTCCAAAACAATTCCCTCATACATTCACAAGGCATTACTATGAAAACAACATAATTTCATCTACCACTTGTCATCCTACAATAATGGATCAACCCTTCATTGATCAACTGGATCAACCTACTGAGCCTCAACCACACGAGACACATGCGGATAACGATCGAGTTTCATAACAGAAAGGTAATCAAGGAATTATAAGCTAAAGTATTATGAAATTTCATTTAAGATTTATTTTAACTCATTTATATAATTTTTTATGCAATTAAAATTCTCCAAAACAACAAAATTCAGACTATAACCCAATTCATTATGATGTGTGCACCTTTCCAAGGGTCTCTACCCTACAAATGGTGTAGCATCAATTAGTCATTCAGTAGACCTTGAGTCCTTGTATATAATCAAAGGGGCCCTAAAATCCCATGTCCTACTTGGTCTTCCCTATCCTACTTCATGAACTATAGTCACCTAAAATAGTTTCCCTCCCAACTGATGTAATACACACTGTTTCTAACTCCAAACTCCATCCTATCTCTCAACCATCACCTCTGATACCATTCTGTTAGGATCACCTCCCTCCAAAGACAACCCTCAAAGGTGGGAAATGAAGAAAGGGAGATAATAACCCTAGTAGTCCCGACTTCAGTAGGCCTTGAGGGGGGGGGGTTCAACACCAAGGGAATACAAATCACACAAATATGAGGCATTTCCCTTTTTAAAGAATCAAATAGGGAGATACGATGTTTCATCCCAAAAAAACTATATGATATATATGTATATATAAATACACGAAAGAAAAATCCATCCCACATGCATGTTTATAATAGAAGTCTTATAAATACAATGAAAAATAAAATGTAACTATTAAAATCAAGGCTAGGTTGTGACAGAATGTATGTCCCAATGTCTGAGCTAGTATAATCCATCACATCCCAAGTAATCCTCATTGAAACTTGAAAACAATTTTAAATACATGGGTTGAGTATGTAGATATATGAAGTAGGAAAAAAAATTATCTTGTAAACAAGTGAGAGATTCATAATAATACTCATGTGAGAAAACATTAGAACCCAAGAACACCCAATATAAAAAACCACCAAGTAGCGGTACTATTTTTTTTGATTTGGAGGTGGATTAAACCACCTCTACATGGTTCTCTGATAGTTTCAAAAAACTGCTGCTAAATCTAGTGTCAACATCCAATATGTTGCAATTTCTTTCATTTAGTATCAATTTTCATTAAGCATTGTAAAAAGTGTATTTAGTGGTGGTTAATTTTGTATTTAGTGGTGGGTTCCTGAGAAAAAATAATGAGGATTTTTTAGTGGCTAAAACCATGGATAAATCCCAAAAATTACTCCTCCAGAAAACCACCTCTAAAATGATTAAAAATGACCCTAAATAATAGTATGTCATATTTAGAATCCATTTTATCCTTAAAATAAAACCATCAACGCAAAGCGGTGGTTTTAGCCACAGGTAATAAAACATTCCATATTTAGTAGTAGTTTAAACCACCACTAAATCTTTATTTGTCTAAATATTCCAGCTATAGATTCTACAACTCTGATACTACCCTGACAAAATGTAAATCAAGTGTCTCGCCTATTAGAAGCACACAATATCCCTATTATAATCACAATAAACCACAAATATAAAATAAATTTGGCATGAAAAAAATGTGTATATTAATTTATATCTAACAATAAATGGTTTTAGATATGTGTCACAAATTATACATGAACAAACCCTCTCATTAAATATTTGTCCAAGACATCAAAAAGGCCTCAAATCACTGCCTGATAAACTCTACTCATCACCATCTCCATCTCCATTTCCATCTCCAAATCCAATTCCTACCACTATCACCTGTATGACAATTATATTGAAAATTAATCTTTGGTGTACATTAATATTTATACTTAAAACCAATAAAAGTTTGTGAACTAAATGATTTTAAAGCTGTGTTATTTACCTTATCAACACTATTCATCGATGCAATATCACTAGGGAAAGATCCGACTATCTTATGATATAAATCAAGAAACACATTTTATAAAGAGATTCATAATGAAAATATTAGAATTTAATAGCATAATGGAATTAAATTAAACCATAATTTATTAAAATTGCCTTTATTTATGAATCAAAAACATTATTTTTTCAAGAAGAAGACCTATGACTAAAATCATCATATGTAATCATAATGGTAACCATATCCACCACCAGCTGGCCCAGAAGCTAGCCAAATAAACCCATAGTGTAATCCATAGGGACCCATAGAAGTCAAATGAGACTACTATCTTTAGTCTGTCTATATTCTATATATCTGAAAATTTCATATTTTTCTCTATAGTAGCATTCATTCCATATTTTATGAAAAAATTGATAGTGGTATAAAAAATGTAATAAAATCATTCATATTTATAATTGTGTGTATAATAGTCGTGCTTCGATATCTCCATGAAGAATTAGGAATGGCCTGCTGCCACACTGCTGAGGCTACTGAATGGGGAGGAGTTAGTTGAGCTGCGGATGGGATGCAGACAGAGGGTCTAAGAGATGATGTTGGAGGGAAATAAGATAGAATCTTAGATGATATAGGGAGGGAGATAGATGGATTATCATATATAGGTATAGTCAAGGGAAAATCTACTAATTGTCTACTAGTATGAATATAATGCTTCCTCCTTACCATTCCTATCATTTAGTCAAATAAAACTAATTTTAGAACATATATTTCAAACATTTAATGTAGGAAAAAATTATAAATGATAAGAGATGAAACATATTGACAATATATATATATATAACTATTATAATGAATGACTTCACAAATTAAATAATTGGTTGATAAATGAATGGAAGACTGCACATACAAATTATTTTCTCCTTCAATCATGTCATTTTCTTGCACCACAATTACTTAATCTACTTCATCCACCCATTCTAGACTAGTATTTTCAATATCATGATAGAAAAATAAGTTTGAATCTTTCTATTTATGGAATGCAATCCCAGAGGACAAATCTTCCACTTCATCACCCATATTACACATGTATGTTTTTTTACATTAGAAAATACCCTCTACCCTTCATCCAGGACATCTTTTACATAATATATCATTTTCTCTTATGATGATAATATATATGAATCATGTAATTCATTGTGACCAATGTCCATCATGTGAGAGATGATCACAGAAGTAAATTAAAATCAATCACTTTTAACACCCAAGATAAAATTGAAACAATTGAATTGGAATAAAACAACTAAAAAAATGCTTGTGATAGTTAAATTCTATAACCTTAGTCAAATTTTCATAGGATCTCACATTGTAAAACAAAAATTTACCATTATTCTATGTTGTAAAAACTTTTTCTCGACCGACTGTATAAAATTTAAATCCATTCACATTGTAAGCATTGAATTTTCGAGCCAGTTTTAGAGGAAGTCAAGAAAGAAACATCAAATATTTTAAAAAATAAACTTGAGTATAAATATTCATGATCTAAAAAATGTTATATACATTATTAATTTTAAAAAATATGTGTGTCAACCTAATATCTATATTGATTGCAATATTTATGAACTTATACATCGTGAAAACCATTCTACATGCTCTTTATTAACATCTTTTCTTATATCTTTCTCATTTTGTGTATGGCCTCTCCTTTATCTCATTGTTCAGTGTCTTACAATTTTAAATGCATTATTTTTATGCTTTTTCATTTAATTTTCCATTTTCAATGAAATTCGGAGCTTATTATATCGATTGACATCAGTGCTCAAACTTTTTGTAATGTTCAATTATATGTACCAAATAAAACGCAAATATTATGTAGGGAATTATATCAATATGAAGTGTTGATAAACATAATTTCTTATCAACCTTCTTCTAACTTTAAATTTAGGACATGTACATCTTATTCTCCTTACAACTGATTGATTGGAAATTGAAAAATCTAAAAATTTCTCCAAAACCTTAGTACATTGAGGTGTGTTCCCCAACAATGTGATCCAATTTTTATCCACATAACTATGTGACTAAACTTTATTAAAAAAATTAAAACACATAAGTATTACTAAGTAGGAAAATATATAAATATATGTGAAAAAACATGACCCAAGTATTTATAAGAAGATTCATATATGTACTAAAAATTTCAAAGATGAAAAAGGAAATAAATCATAGATAGTATTGCTAATGGAAATCTATGATATTATATTTATGTATGTCACTTTCTATATTTCCTTATTTACAGATGGTAAATCTCAAACCAACTAGAGTGGTTTTAAAATTACATAACAAATGTGACATAAAAATAAGACTGATAATGTTAGATATGATACAAAAAAACAAGATTGACAATATTTCTTCAACAATCATTATATCCATGTGTGGTCTTGACCAAGGTCTCTAACAGAAGATACATTCATCTTTTCACTGGTCACTGTCGTAGCATATATTTACAATCATAACTAACCAAATGATGTTAGATTTTTAGTCAACCATTAATATGTATAGTTAATTTCTTTGACTAATAACTTCAACCATAATCTCCCATTAAACATAATTTATTGAGGTGAGTGTCTATAGAATAATAAATGGATATAAGGGAGGATTAGGAATGTGGGTTGTGTAATGACATAGAGGCCTATAAATAAGAATATTAGGAATTGATCACCATGTAACATGACTGAAAAAAAAATATTCTTTACAATCTCATCCCACAAGTTTTCAAATCTATCATCACTTTTCATGATTAAAAAGAAGACAGAATTACGATTTTAGAGAATAGAGATCATAATATCTCCAATGTAAATTTTTTATACTTTTTTTTTAAATTTCAGCCGATCCACAGATAAAATATATTTTATTGTTTATGTTGCAATAAATAATTTTTAAAACGCCCCAGGATTTCTAAAAATGGAATCAAAATAATGTTGAATTAAAATCTGTTCATATATTGAACAATATGGTCATTTCTAGTACCACTCAAAGAAACAAAAAAAATAATATTATTCTATCGTAAATTGTAAAATAATGGAATGAATATCGTGATGTGCATCATCATAATGTAACATAGTTACCGAGCATAGTTTTCAAACATATTATCATAATACATTATTACAGTTTATTATTACATAATAGTCAAAATATTAACTATATCTATCAAAGTTATGATTATGGGAAGTTCACATCATTATTATGATGTTAATAAAATCATTTCATTATCAATTACCTTTTTGTCAACATTCATTGTCAATATGTTTTTTAATAATCACTTACTTATTCCATATAAATCGTCAATGTTTCATCAAAACTTGTCTTTCCAAATAAGTTCTTAAAATTATTTTATCACTATGAATTACCATTTTATGTAAGTTATTTTAATTGTACACATGGTTTCAAATTTAACCTGAGTCACCTTATACATCATTATTATTATAGAAACATTGATATACTTGAACATATATTCATATATAAATATTTTATTAGTTAACTAATTTAATTTTGAGCTCTAATACACAACACCAAACATCTGATCTTCATAGTTTCTTTTCTTATTTACTTTAAATAGAAATTCCATGATTTATGTTCCACACTTATAAAAACCATAGTATAAAATGAAACATTCTTGGGATCTCAATTCCATTCAACTATCATGGAATCATTAACTCACTTCCAAGAAATTATTATTGATTACATATTTTCACCAATCCACATTGATATCCCAGGTTTATTGACCAAAAGTACAACAAAAACACAATGTGTAATCAAGACTCATATCCATGATCACTCAAAACTTCAGCAAAAAACCCAAATAATTTCATTTTATATGAGCAAGATTGTAACACCCCAAGCTTCTACGGTACGCTTCTCTTTGAATAATGTGATAGCGTGTGTTGTACGCAACACCGAGTTCTAACACACCACAACTAATTAAACTAGCCGTTGTGAATAGTAATACCTACTTTTTGAAATTATATATATTTTATATTGTAAATGGACTTCATTTTTGGACTCGGAATATCGAATTTAGCCTAAGGTGAAATTTTGGTACTTTTTGGATAACTTTCATATTTTGATGAATAGTGAAAATTACTAAATTTTAATTAAAAACAACTTTTTTAATCAAAATAATTAATAGTGATAAATTATGAATTTGAGTGGTTTTAAAGTATATTTAGAATATATTTTTACCATTTAATATAATGTTGGTCATTGGACATAATTTTACAATTAAACCGAACATAAACAAGTGTCAATCTTTTGATAGTTATTATCTCTTAAAAACACGCTTTTTGTTTTGACAGCGGGAATTAATTTTAAATTAATTTCTGCCACTTCTGTGTTTTGAATTTAGGAAAATGGATTCCATTTTTGTAATCAGGATGTTCAAATTGTGTAAATGGGTAACTTTTATTTTTAGACATTTTGAATAATTACTGCGGTAAATATTTTATTTACCATGGTTAAGGGTAAATCCGGTAAATAAGGGTTAAAAAATAATATTATAATAATACTAAATTACCCTAAAACGTGTCTTAACCTTATTGGTTGATACATGGTCGACCATGGGCATCTTTGGGTCGATTTTGGGACCTCATGGATCCACTTGTAAGTGATAATGACACTTTATTTTAATTTAGTTAAAATGAATACAAAAATGACACAAGCATATATCGTTTAGAAAAACAATTGTTACATAGGGTTATATATGTTGGATTTTAGATTATAAATATTCATTAGAAAGATAAAAAACGTTCCTACATAATGATATTTTATTTATAATTTTTAGACATTAAATAATGTATTTTATATATGACACAATGATGATGCAGTAATTTCTATAATAGTGAAAAATTAAAATAATTGATATTATAAATACCCAAATAAATATAATATGAAACTTTTAATGAATTAAACTAATTTTCTAGGATAATATGATATATTAGGATTGATTTAATTGACTTTTCTCGAAGTAATCAATCTGTTATGAGTTTCACAAAAATCAACTATTGAATAGTGTCAAAATTGACACAAAAGAGTTCTTAAACAAATATTATATTATTAATTAATATTAAATTCCTAAAAATCTACGGTTCGGCCAAGAGACTTATATCATGATAGGTTCATCATTAATGTACCACTTGGGGGTCTCTTGGATGTATATAGTAAGTTTATTAACCATATTATATAAAAATAAAAAGAGACATTGTAAAAGTGAAACTAATTAACTTAGAGTTAATACTTAAAGATAAGGTTAATATAAGTACCCAAACCTGTCTAAATTCTATTGGTTTAGTGGTTTTAGACCTATACCAATCTTAAACTTTTAATAATCCACTTTGGAGCCATTAGAAACCTAATATGAATTTATTATAAATTAATATTTCTAGCTTTTCCAAAGGTGCCCCTCACCCCTCTTATAAAAGGGCACTCCTCCTTCTCATTTCTTCACACCTTCAAAGCCTTTTGGTTCGGCCAAACTCTGCCCAAATACTCTCCCAACATCCATCACTACAACCTAGAGGCCTTAGTTTGATCAGAAAGCCAACCTAAGGATCCCTTTTGATCAAATCAAAAGGAAGAACCCGAAGAAGAGGTAATGATTTCACCACCCTTCTCCAAGTTCATTTCTTCTTCCACTTCTTCTTCCTTAGTTCTTACCATTATAAAATAATAACTCCAGTATCTCACATATACTGTGATGTTATTATAAATATGGTACAATCATATTCAGTATTCTACCCACCCTTTGAATAACATGTCACCAAACGTGCGTACGTACGGCTTACCGTCTCCACGTCGTGGTGTAATTGTTATTCAATATAATATTATTTGGATGGGTAAAATAATGATGTGTAACTCAAATAAATAATAAATATAACATGTTAAGGATTCTGTATATATGATATACCATCAATTTATATATTATTTTAATATCAAAAGAATGATATTGTCGCTCGTGCGTACGTACGGACTACCGTCTCCACGAACGTGATGAGATTCATTCTCCATCGTATCCATTCAAGTATAATTATCATTTGATGATTTAAAAATGATGTTTAAGGACTTGATATCATTCTGGATATGAATAATATAAAACCTATCCTTTACAAACATGTCTTACACAACAAAACATATAAAAGAAAACAAGTAAGTTAACACCCAAAACAACGATAATACTAAGATATTATTATCAAATCAATATTAAAAGATCATATATGATATCATATTAATGTATATGATTATTGTATAATTTAAAAACAATTATTTCACCATTATAAAGGAGGTTAACCTACCCCAACCAAGGAAAAGTACAAGGTAAGGGTTTACTTTACAACCTCTTCATTATCCAAGGTTGTTTATACGTAATAATCTACTGAGATCTCTTTATCATCCACATCCATGTTTCTTAAAAATGTATTTCAAAAAAATTTTACTATTTACTAGAATATGAGTTAAAGTCATTTATACCCTTTTTGACTTTTATAAGTGGTTTATAAAGGAATCTTTCGGTCATTTTTAAAACAAGGTCCTTTTTAACCTTTTCGACAGAATTAAGGTAAGAATGTTTTTTTAACTTATACGGCGGGTGCGGCTATTTTCCACCGTTATAAAATCTTCAAAGCTTCCCTTACAAGATTATAAGAATATTTTCAAAGAAAATGTTTTATTTTATATGGATCTTAAATGATTTCAAATAAAAGAAGATATTTCTTTAAAAAGAATATTGATTTCATCTATGTCAACATCCTTTGATGGATTTTAAGATTATTTGAAGTTGATTTATTATGATATAAAACTTCCATATTGAAATGAGGTTTTGTGATATGTTTGACTGTGGATGTTCTATTTTTATACCATTCATAGTTTATGGTGAAATTATTTACATTTCGTATGATAGTTTTAATACGAATGTTTATGTTATGTTTAAACCTTTTCATATGGGAATGCATTGGACTTAGTAAGTGACGGGTGGAGCCCGCTATAGCTCCTCGATGCATCGGTAGGTCTCATGAGACAAACTAGTGTCTTGGCACAAGGCCTTGACAAAATCTTATTTGTATTCTTGGCACGAGGCCTTGGCTATGTGGTTATGATAGTATGGCATTGTGCATTCCAACATTATGAAAGTGGTTATTGATTTTTGCATGTGATTATTCGATTAGTAGAATATCCATGTGAATAAGTAAATGGAATTATTTCATTTTATTTATGCCATACCATGTTGAAAGTTCATGATTAAAAGGCTTTTTTTAGTTATACATTGCCTTAAATGTTTATTCTTATTGATGAAAGTTTCCGCTATATTGTTATCCTTACTGGGAATTTGAGCTCACCCCTTTTCTATGTTTTATTTTTCCCAGGAAGTGAAGATGTAAGTTATGAATGACCTGCATGGATATTATGAGGGGATTATAGTGTGGACTGTGGAAACATTATGTTGTTGTAGTAGTTTTTCATTTTATGATGTAATGTAAAACTTATGAATATATCTAGTGTTTCCAAGGCTACTAAACCAATCGGTCTTTCGAGATTTGATCTTTCTTGTGATCATGCCAATGTTATGTAATAATGCACCGACTCTAGGCAACTAGGGTCGGGGCGTTACAGTTGGTATCAGAGGAAGTTTAGTACAAACCTTGTAAGCTAGATTTAGATAAACTCTGATTAGAGCACGTAGACCTAAGATGAAATTTGAGGATTAGTATAGAAGAACTTCCTAGAATTTTGGTATTGTAGATATTTTGTGAGTTTTCCGAGCAATACATCCCTGTCTGGATACGAGCAGGTAGAGGCGGCTCTGGCACAGATGTACCTAGGGGTAAAACCCGAAAACACCGCTTTGAGATAGACTCGCACGGAAACTGGTGCACGACAACGGGCCTTGCTGCACTCTTGGTTACGACACTCCCGGGGGATATGCTTAGGATAACTCTCATTTTCTTTACATATCATTTTGAAGGGATTATGAGTATATACATCCTCAAAGAAAACATTCTTATGATTATGGATTATATCCATAAATAGTTCAATTTATGTTAAGTGTTTTATAAGTATGGGATTATGTATTTTGATTCATAAACTGATCTAGTTTATGCCATTGATTAGAAATGGCGCCTAGTGGAAGAAATGGAAACCGTATCAATGCACGCACTCCATGTAGGGATTTCTCTCCTGCTGAAGATAATTATAGTGGGGCTGGTGATGCAACTGGTGCTGATCAGCTAATCACCATACTGGGACAACTTACTCAGGTTATGAATAATAACATTACCCGTATGGAGCACCCTGATCCGCAGCGTGGAGGATCAATGTTAGATCGATTCATGAGGCAACAACCACCAACGTTCAATGGGAATACAAATCCCTTAGTAGCTGAGCAATGGATATTTTCCCTAGAGAAAATATTTCAGGCTTTGGGGATCAGTGAAAGGGAAAAAGTTATCATGGCAGTTTACCGCCTCACTGGATATGCTGATCAATGGTGGTCATTGATTCAAAATACGAAGGAAGATGATGAAGTATAAAATATGGAATGGAGGGAGTTCAAAGATCTGTTTTTAGAAAAATACTTCCCTCGCGACCATCGAGCAGATATGGAAAGGCAATTTCTGAGTCTGAGACAAAAGGAGGATGAGAATGTCACAAAGTATGAGGCTAACTTTACAAGGTTAGCGAGGTATGCTGGTGATTATATTCGTAACCCAAGAAGTAAGATTGATCGTTTCTTTGATGGGTTAAAACCATGTCTCCGTCGAGCGTTAGTCTCACAATCCTTTTCATCGTACGAAGACATTGTCTCATGTGCTATCAAGACAGAAAAGGAATTCTCTAAGTCTTATGACTTTAAAGAAAAGCAAGAGAAGAAGAGACCTGCTGATCAATCTGGGAATGGAAATAAGGGGAAGAAGGGAAAGGTTGAATATCCATCTTGTGGTAAATGCAGGAAGAAACATCCTGGTACTTGCTTGAAGGGAATGTGAGTCTGTTACAAGTGTGGTGAAAAAGGCCACCAAGCTCATGATTTCAAGGGGAAGAAAGAAGCTACCAACGTTCAGTGCTACAATTGCAGGGAGATGGGGCATTATGCAAATTCATGTCCTAAGCGTCAGGAGAACTTACCTCAGAAAAGGCCAAGGGATCAAGGCCAGGCTTATGCTATCACTACTGCAGAGGTAGAAGCTCCGAAAGACGTGGTGGCAGGTAATTTAATGGTTTCCTCAAGTTTAGAAAATGCATTATTTGACTCTGGATCGTCGCATTGTTTCATATCTTCCCAGTTTGCTAAGAAAATTAGATATTTCCAATTTGATTTAATAAGGGAGTTGTCGGTTAAAACTCCTAAGGGAAGTATCGTTGCAACAAAGTTTTGTGAATCAGTCTCCATTAGAGCACATAAATTTTCTTTATCTGCTGATCTCATCGTCATACCTATGATTGATTTTGATATAATCCTCGGTATGGACTGGCTTTCGGACTATGATGCGAAGATTTATTGTAAGAAGAAAGAGGTTACGATTCTTGATGATAATGATAAGGAACACCTTATTTTTAGAGCAGAATCGTCACCACCTAATTCTTATTTAGATCCACCCCCAGTAGCTCAACTAAATTCAATTATTGGGGAGGAAGAGAATGAAATAACTGTCGGTGAGGAAAGAAATGTCCAAATAGAGGATGTACCTATTGTGAAAGAATTTGTAGATGTATTTCCAGAGGATTTACCTGGACATCCTCCAGAACGAGAAGTTGAGTTTTCCATTGATTTGATTCCTGGATCAAGGCCTATATCGAAGACCCCTTATAGAATGGCCACTGTAGAGTTAGTCGAACTAAAGAAACAACTAGAGGAATTGAGTAATAAGGGATTTATTCACCCTAGTGTTTCTCCATGGGGAGCCCCTGTTCTTTTTGTTAAAAAGAAAGATGGATCTATGAGGTTATGTATCGACTACAGGGAGATCAATGCTATAACGATAAAGAACAAGTATCCCCTAACTCGTATTGATGATTTATTTGACCAACTGCATGGAGCTCAATACTTTTCAAATATTGACCTTCGACCTGGATACCATCAGTTGTGTGTGAAGAAGGAAGACATTCCGAAGACAGCATTTCGAACCAGGTACGGGCATTACGAGTTTACTGTAATGCCGTTTGGATTGACTAATGCACCCTCTGTATTCATGGATCTGATGAATAGAGTTTTCAAGGAGTATCTAGATGAATTTGTGGTGGTATTTATTGATGATATCTTGGTATACTCTAAAACCTACGAAGATCATGAAAATCACTTGCGCATTATTTTGAAGACTCTGAGGAGGCATGAATTATATGGAAAGTTTAGCAAGTGTGAATTCTGGCTTCCGGAGATTTCTTTTCTTGGCCATATTGTCTCTAAAGATGGAATCTCTGTTGATCCTTCTAAGACCAAGGCAATCCAAGAATGGCCAGCACCTACGAGTATAACTGAGGTACGTAGTTTTATTGGTTTGGCAGGTTATTATCGACGTTTCGTCCAGAATTTTGCCTGATTGGCTAACCCATTAACGAAGCTCACACGTAAAGGGGTTAAATTTGTTTGGACAAAAGAGTGTAGAGAATGTTTTGAAGAACTGAAGAAAAGATTAGTCAATGCTCCTATATTGACTCTACCATCGGGGAATGATGGGTTTGTTATTTATAGTGATGCATCGAAGAAAGGACTTGGCTGTGTCCTTATGCAGAATGATAGAGTTATTGCCTATGCATCACGACAGTTGAAAATTCATGAACAAAACTATCCTACTCATGATATCGAGTTAGCAGCAGTGATCTTTTCTTTGAAGATATGGAGGCACTACCTCTATGGTGAAAAATGTGAGATTTATACTGATCACAAGAGTTTGAAATATATTTTCTCACAAAAAGAACTCAACATGAGGCAAAGGAGATGGCTTGAATTACTCAAGGATTATGATTGTACGATACACTACCACCCAGGGAAGGAAAACAAGGTGGCAGATGATTTGAGTAGAAAAGACCATGGAGTTTTGAACAATATGAGAATTGAAATGGATCCAATTTTCATGGATCTAGTGGAGATAGACATGGGAATAACCAGGGAAGGTGAAACATCAATTCTTTTTCAAATGGTTGCCAAACCATATTTACTAGAAAGGATTAAGAGTTCTCAGACCGATGATGAAGAATTCCAAAAGAAGATTAAAGCTGTGAATGATGGGATATTGAGAGACTTTGTGTATGAAGATGGAATTTTGAAATTCGGGAAGAGACTTTGTGTTCCCAATGTACCTGATCTAAAAAGGGAATTGCTGGATGATGCTCATAGTTCCAATTTCTCTATACACCCTGGGAGCACCAAAATGTATAGAGATTTGAAGGAACATTTTTGGTGGGACAACATGAAGAGGGAGATTGCTGATTTTGTGTCAAGATGTATGGTTTGTCAACAAGCGAAAGCTGGAAGGCAACAGCCTGGAGGAGTCATGCAACCTCTTCCCATACCGGAGTGGAAATGGGACAATGTTACGATGGACTTTTTCATGGGGCTACCAAAGACTCCTAGAAGGAACGATGCAATATGGGTTATTGTTGATCGTCTTACCAAGTCATCACATTTTCTTGCTATAAGAGATGATCTACCCCTGGAACGTCTAGCAAGACTATATATTAATGAAGTTGTGAGACTTCATGGAGTACCCCTATCAATTGTTTCTGATCGTGATCCCCGTTTTAATTCAAGATTCTGGAAAAGTCTTCAGAAATCCCTGGATACTGAACTTCATTTGAGCACTGCTTACCACCCTCAGACTGACGGACAATCAGAACGGACTATTCAAACCATAGAAGACATGTTGAGATCTTGCTCACTTGACTTTCAGGGTATGTGGGATCAATATTTACCTCTGGTAGAATTTTCCTATAACAATAGCTTCCATTCGAGTATTCAGATGGCAACATATGAAGCGTTATACGTAAAGAGATGTCGTACACCAACCTGTTGGGATGACGTTGGTGAAAGAAAACTTGTAGGCCCAGAACTGGTGGAGGAAACGGTGTAAAAGGTGAAAGTAATCCAAAATCACATCAAAGCAGCTCAAAGTAGGCAGAAGAGCTATGCCGATAATCGAAGGAAGGATTTGGAATTTCAAGTCGGTGATCATGTTTTACTGAAGGTATCTCTGTGGAAGGGAGTCATACGTTTTGGTAAGAAAGGTAAATTGAGTCCCAGGTACATCAGATCTTTCGAAATTCTAGAACTAATTGGGGTTGTAGCTTACCGATTGGCAATGCCGCCAAGTCTCTCCAAAGTTCACGATGTGTTCCACATATCTCTATTGAGGAAATACATGCCTGATCTGACGCATGTACTCACCTATGAGGAATTAGAACTGGAACCCGATCTGTCTTATTGAGAAGAGCCCATCAAGATTCTTGATACGAGAGAACAAGTGCTGAGAAACCGGACGACACGTCTGGTAAAAGTTTTGTGGAGAAACCATAAGATGGAAGAGGCAACGTGGGAACCCGAGGAACTTATGATGAAGAACTACCCGAGTCTTTTTATGCAGTACTACCCTAGAAATTGCGAGGACGCAATTATTTGAAGGAGGGGAGAATGTAACACCCCAAGCTTCTACAGTACACTTCTCTTTGAATAATGTGATAGCGTGTGTTGTACGCAACACCGAGTTCTAACACACCACAACTAATTAAACTAGACGTTGTGAATAGTAATACCTACTTTTTGAAATTATATATATTTTATATTTGAAAATGGACTTCATTTTTGGACTCGGAATATCGAATTTAGCCTAAGGTGAAATTTTGGTACTTTTCGGATAACTTTCATATTTTGATGAATAGTGAAAATTACTAAATTTTAATTAAAAACAACTTTTTTAATCAAAATAATTAATAGTGATAAATTATGAATTTGAGTGGTTTTAAAGTATATTTAGAATATATTTTTACCATTTAATATAATGTTGGTCATTGGACATAATTTTACAATTAAACCGAACATAAACAAGTGTCAATCTTTTGATAGTTATTATCTCTTAAAAACACGCTTTTTGTTTTGACAGCGGGAATTAATTTTAAATTAATTTCTACCACTTCTGTGTTTTGAATTTAGGAAAATGGATTCCATATTTGGAATCAGGATTTTCAAATTGTGTAAATGGGTAACTTTTATTTTTAGACATTTTGAATAATTACTGCGGTAAATATTTTATTTACCATGGTTAAGGGTAAATCCGGTAAATAAGGGTTAAAAAATAATATTATAATAATACTAAATTACCCTAAAACGTGTCTTAACCCTATTGGTTGATACATGGTCGACCAGGGGCATCTTTGGGTCGATTTTGGGACCCCATGGATCCACTTGTAAGTGATAATGACACTTTATTTTAATTTAGTTAAAATGAATACAAAAATGACACAAGCATATATCTTTTAGAACAACAATTGTTACATAGGGTTATATATGTTGGATTTTAGATTATAAATATTCATTAGAAAGATAAAAATATTTCTTACATAATTGTAGTTTATTTATAATTTTTAGACATTAAATAATGTATTTTATATATGACACAATGATGATGCAGTAATTACTATAATAGTGAAAAATTAAAATAATTGATATTATAAATACCCAAATAAATATAATATGAAACTTTTAATGAATTAAACTAATTTTATAGGATAATATGATATATTAGGATTGATTTAATTGACTTTTTTCGAAGTAATCAATCTGTTATGAGTTTCACAAAAATCAACTATTGAATAGTGTCAAAATTGACATAAAAGAGTTCTTAAACAAATATTATATTATTAATTGATTTTAAATTCCTAAAAATCTAAGGTTCGGCCAAGAGACTTATATCATGATAGGTGCATCATTAACGTACCACTTGGGGGTCTCTTGGATGTATATAGTAAGTTTATTAACCATATTATATAAAAATACAAAGAGACATTGTAAAAGTGAAACTAATTAACTTAGAGTTAATACTTAAAGATAAGGTTAATATAAGTACCCAAACCTGTCTACATTCTATTGGTTGAGTGTTTTTAGACCTATCCCCACCTTAACCTTTGAATATTCAACTTTGGAGCCATTAGAAACCGAATATGAATTTATTATAAATTAATATTTCTAGCTTTTCCAAAGGTGCCCCTCACCCCTCTTATAAAAGGGAACTCGTCCTTCTCATTTCTTCACACCTTAAAAGCCTTTTGGTTCGGCCAAACTCTGCCCACATACTCTCCCAACATCCCTCACTACAACCTAGAGGCCTTAGTTTGATCAGAAAGACAACCTAAGGAGCCCTTTTGATCAAATCAAAAGGAAGAACCCGAAGAATAGGTAATGATTTCACCACCCTTCTCCAAGTTCATTTCTTCTTCCACTTAGTCTTCCTTTGTTCATACCATTCTAAAATAATAACTCCAGTATCTCACATATACTGTGATGTTATTATAAATATGGTACAATCATATTCATTATTCTACCCACCCTTTTAATAACATGTCACCAAACGTGCGTACGTACGGCTTACCGTCTCCACGTTGTGGTGTAATTGTTATTCAATATAATATTATTTGGATGGGTAAAATAATGATGTGTAACTCATATAAATAATAAATATAACATGTTAAGGATTCTGTATATATGATATACAATCCATTTATATATTATTTTAATATCAAAAGAATGATATTGTCGCTCGTGCGTACGTACGGACTACCGTCTCCACGAACGCGATGAGATTCATTCTCCATCGTATCCATTCAAGTATAATTATCATTTGATGATTTAAAAATGATGTTTAAGGACTTGATATAATTATGGATATGAATAATATAAAACCTATCCTTTACAAACATGTCTTACGTAACAAAACATATAAAAGAAAACAAGTAAGTTAACACCCAAAACAACGATAATACTAAGATATTATTATCAAATCAATATTAAAAGATCATATATGATATCATATTAATGTATATGATTATTGTATAATTTAATAACAATTATTTCACCATTATACAGGAGGTTAACCTACCCCAACCAAGGAAAAGTACAAGGTAAGCGTTTACTTTACAACCTCTTCATTATCCAAGGTTGTTTATACGTAATAATCTACTGGGATCTCTTTATCATCCACATCCATGTTTCTTAAATATGTATTTCAAAACATTTTTACTATTTACTAGAATATGAGTTAAAGTCATTTATACCCTTTTTGACTTTTATAAGTGGTTTATAAAGGAATCTTTCCGTCATTTTCAAAACAAGGTCCTTTTTAACCTTTTTAACAGAATTAATGTAAGAATGTTTTTTTAACTTATACGGCGGGTGCGGCTATTTTCCGCCGTTATAAAATCTTCAAAGCTTCCCTTACAATATTATAAGAATATTTTCAAAGAAAATGTTTTATTTTATATGGATCTTAAATTATTTCAAATAAAAGTAGATATTTCTTTAAAAAGAATATTGATTTCATCTATGTCAACATCCTTTGATGGATTTTAAGATTATTTGAAGTTGATTTATTATGATATAAAACTTCCATATTGAAATGAGGTTTTGTGATATGTTTGACTGTGGATGTTCTATTTTTATACCATTCATAGTTTATGGTGAAATTATTTACATTTCGTATGATAGTTTTAATACGAATGTTTATGTTATGTTTAAACCTTTTCATATGGGAATGCATTGGACTTAGTAAGTGACGGGTGGAGCCCGCTATAGCTCCTCGATGCATCGGTAGGTCTCATGAGACAAACTAGTGTCTTGGCACAAGGCCTTGACAAAATCTTATTTGTAGTCTTGGAACGAGGCCTTGGCTATGTGGTTATGATAGTCTGGCATTATGCATTCCAACAATATGAAAGTTGTTATTGATTTTTGCATGTGATTATTCGATTAGTAGAATATCCATGTGAATAAGTAAATGGCATTATTTCATTTTATTTATGCCATACCATGTTGAAAGTTCATGATTAAAAGGATTTTTTTTAGTTATACATTGCCTTAAATGTTTATTCTTATTGATGAAAGTATCCTCTATATTGTTATCCTTACTGGGCATTTGAGCTCACCCCTTTTCTATGTTTTATTTTTCCCAGGAAGTGAAGATGTAAGTTATGAATGACCTGCAGGGATATTATGAGGGGATTATAGTGTGGAATGTGGAAACATTATGTTGTTGTAGTAGTTTTTCATTTTATTATGTAATGTAAAACTTATTAATATATCTAGTGTTTCCAAGGCTACTAAACCAATCGGTCTTTCGAGATTTGATCTTTCTTGTGATCATGCCAATGTTATGTAATAAAGCACCGACTCTAGGAATCTAGGGTCGAGGCGTTACAAAGATTAAGTGGAGGGTGAAAAAATATTATCACCCCCAGAATTAATAGTAAAATATCAACTTAAAACAATCACATTTAATTAAATATAATAATACTAAAATAGAAATCAAATAACAAAAAAAGTATTTTCTATTGATTAAAAAAATTATGCAGAAAAGGTTCTTTCTTCCCTTACCCAAACCTCAGAAGGCATTTATCCAACCTTGTGTTGGGTTATAGTGATATTCCAAGAATACTGAAAAAAATAAAACACCAACATAATGTGGAAACAACACTCCTATCAGTGATCACCCAATAATTCACTACAAAACCCTAATCATTACATTGGATATGAGAAATATAAAGTAGGTATAGAATTTTTTTTTTCAAATAAACCTGAGAAGTATAATGGGATCGACACGAGGGGGTCTGAAAGGGATGGTGATAGAGTAGGCAAAAAATGATGAGGGGGAGAAGGGGGCAGATGTTAGAGGGTGTGAAGGGGATGAAGATGGAATAATCTATTAGAAGAGAGGGATAGAAGGGGGATAACATGAGAAGGATCGTGTTTTTTGGAATTATGGGAAGATAGAGGAGGGGTCTCGAGTATGTGGGGTGGGTGTGATGGTGATAGAGAGGCAATCGTTAACGATGGGGGGAAGGGTGCTAGTAAAAGGATGGGGTCTTGGTTTTGGGAGGGTGATATGGTTTTTGGGGACGGGGGATAGGGGGTCGAGTTTGGGTGGTGGTGGGGGAAGAAGTGTTGCTAGTTAAAAAATAGTTTAGTATCATTTTCTAAAACTACTTCTAATTATTGATTTTGATTTTTTTACCTAACAAGGTGTACTAGCCATCCAACCCTCACCAAGTCACACACACCATGTAACTTAATTTAAGTAAGGTAATATAGTAAGAACATTGACGATTTGGGTACCCCACACCACTTCCCTTTATTTTTTTTCTTCTCTTCCCTAATGGATAACGTCCTTGCACTCCCACCTCTTTTGAAAGTACCACATCACATCCCGACCACACACATATGGGCCACAAGTTAGTACTATAACCTAGGTAAACCAAGAACATCATATCCCTCCTGCACACACATGGGCCTCACATCTGTTCCCATCACCTAGTAAAATGAAGCATATCACATCCTACATTAAGACACATGGACCTCACAACTAGTCCTATCACCCCAGAAAAAGTAGCACATCACATCATGCCCACACACGCCTGGGCTACAACCACATCATATCCTAAAAACCGGGGAAATAATAGCATGTCCCTTCTTAAAGACACCTGGTAAAGCACAAATCATCTTATCTCGAAGACACCAGGGAAAGAACCACTCACCCTCACACACTTGGGCCTCAAAAACCCAAATCTTTCTGAATAATATTAGGTTACCACCACTTGTAATAGAGACCTTGTAAGAGTGGGTTTCCATTTTTCCATCATCTCTCCTGGATGTTTGGGAAAGAAACCCTCCTCTGTGATGATGTTTGTATTTAGTACATAGTTCTAAACTAGGGTGGGTTTCATATATAAAAATAGGAAAATAAAATTAATACATATATGATATCAAAAGCTCAAACCCATCATTTGGGTTTCCAACCAACAAAAAACTCATACCTTTTATTCTACCTCTAAATGCACTACCACGCAACAATACAAAAACTCAATTCATACCCCCCAACCAATTAATTTTATCAGTTCATCTCTACTCAGAAACAACTAGTTACAAGGAATTAAAAGAATTACAACAACAATCACACTGAGTAAAATAACCATGGTAAATTAACCCACTCCAAATTCCTATTAGTTTAATACCCATTGATGACATAACTTACCGATCCGGAGTTACGAGAAATATTTCCACAAGTTATTAATTGGTGGAGTGACCATTGCAGCCACTACCATAATAATTCTTCAATTTCATTCTACCTAATATATCTTATCAATAGAGAAAACCCCCAACTGACATCCAAACCAAGAAACACGCGTCATTATAACTACAAAACACCCATCAAAACCATTTTTGGAAGGCCTACTGCATAACACAACCCATCCATTCCACAATCAATCAATATCTTGACCTAATATTCCATTACACCTTCCAAACCACCGCATAACACATAATTATGCTCACGATCATACCAGAACACAACCCAAAAAAACAAATTCTGATATAAAAATTAATTAGTTCTTTAATTTCACTTGTTAATTTCTGGGGTTATCATGGAATGTATGATCCTAGGGAATCCATTTATTATCTGGTTGTATGGGGTTAGAAAATTCCATATATAATTGTTCAACGAAAAATAAAAAAACATCATTAATTTCGTAGAGAATACCATGCATATACAAAGACCCCCAATGACCATGATTTTTAGCATTGCATTAAGCTCGTATAATTAAAAACAACATCCAAAAAAAAAATAATAAGAAAATAATAGGTAACTTTTACCCAGCCCCTGCTAATTGATCTTAAATAGATTCAATTATATTTAGTTAATTTGGATCCAACTATCTTCACATGGGAAAAATTTGTACACACATCCAACATGATAAAAAATTAAAATGGTTGAAGGAAACATACATGGGGGATGAATCAATCAACACATACTTATTTTTCCAATGTAGAGGGCATGAAAACTGTGTGAAGATCCTCTAGGGAAAACACGGTCTAAAAGTTATAGCACAATGCATGACTCCTTGAGAAAGAATGGTTCTGAGGATGTTTGGAATCAAGATAAATGAAAAGGAATTAATGAATGGAAGTCCCCTAGATTAGAATGATCAGATCTAATAATCACATGATTAGAAACTATTTTGAATTGCAATTAAATATGAATCTCAACAAAACCACACGGTATGGCCATTTAAAAGGCTCTCAGAATTTTAGAGAATTATTGATATGATTTATGGCGCTTGAAATGACATTAAAATCACTTAAATATGGTATTAAAATAACTTTACCTAAAAGAAAGTCATGAAAAGTTCTAAACTAGAAAAACTAGAAAAAACAAAAAACTACTTGAACTGACTCACTACTAGATGATTCACCGATATGAGTCAGCATTGTGAGTCATCATTGTGAGTCACCAGTGTGAGTCACCAGTGCGAGTCACGGTAGTGGGAAACCGTCGCGAGCTACCATTATAAGTCACCAATGGACAACCCACCACTGGATGAGCTATTGGTTTGGGTCACCATTGTGAGCTACCAGTGTGAGTCACCATCACAAGTCACCACTGTGACTCCCCATCCCGAGTAACAATCATGAGTCACCATCATGATCCATTGTCGCAACTCACCATCATGACTCACTATTATGACTCACCACATGGACTTACTTCTAGAGATCTACCGTTTAAGTCACTATCGCGAGTCACCATCCCAAATCAGAATTCTGAATCACCATTCAAACTCACTGTCACAACCTACCATCAGGGACCTACCATTAGAGAACCTTAAAATTTGAAAATTTTGAAAAGTGTTGAAATTTGTCACCATGACCTTCAAAAACACTTCAAACACCAGATATTCACTAAATAATGGGTTGAAGAGGTCTAGGGAATTACATTGTTGGAGGAGATCAGTATAATAATCTCTCACTAGGGAGTCCCTATAATAGAAGTGTGTCTTTGAATCCAATAATAGGAATAACTTCTACTTAGTGTCTCCATTTTGGATGGTTTGGCCTCATATATCTAAATTTTACATGGAAAACAAAGTAGTTTCTTTCCAAGTCCAACACATGTTCCTTTAGTGTAATTTTTTCTAACACAGACCTTGAGAAACATTATACTAGGTCATCCGTCCTTAAATTACTCAAGGAAAATATCAATTAATTTTTATTTTATAATAAAATATTATCTTGAAAATAGAGGTACAACTTGATGGAAAAGGTAATATCATTTAGTCATCTAAGTATCAATTTTCATGGGGTGTAAAAATATCAACACCATTAAAACATAATATCTTTATTATGGACCCCGCACATATATCCCATGAATTTCCACTGTTCTTCCAACTTCGTATTGGATATTGTGATTTTTTCATGCGAACCAAAAATCTTTAGTCAAATGTTATATGCGAAGACACATAATTTAAACACTGTCTTTCATATCAACTATGACACCCCATAGAAATGGGTATCTAAATATTATTATTTTAAAGAAAATAATTCATTACAATATATTTCAAATACCATTTAGGTTTATAGATTTCTGAAATTTGAAAAAAAAAAACTAACAAAACTCATTCCATTTTCAACTAACTAAAATTTTTTCACTATAGAAATATATCTTTAACCCAAAATATGGCTTAAAAGTATCCCACTAAATATCCATATAAGATAATATTATAAACATATTATATATTTATTATCTCCCTATCTTGTAAAATTGAAATACAAGATTGGATCAAGATCAAATTTTGAGAAAGGGTAAACATAAAGGAATATAATCAAATATCATAAGTGATTATAGTATGTGAATATTTTTATATTCAAGATAGATACGAAACCGATATCCAAAAAACCATATATCATAATTTATGGCATAAGGATTTTTATAACATAAAAATATATTAAAATAGTGTAGAGAAACTATTTAATAAACATGTTCTATAAGATCATAACATATTCATGAGAACAATAAGAAAACATTGAATTTTTTTTGACTATAGCAAAAAAAATATTTTTGGGAAACATTACTTTCATTTGTCACACACTTTCAGGAACCTTTGTGAGATAACTTAAATGTTTCTATGTATACATCTCTATCTCAAGTCACTCACTTGAAATCATGGTTTAGAACAAGTAAATTATCCCCATGTATATATATATCTCATGCAATTTAAAATTAACCAATAAATCGAACAATGATATAGGACACCACACATCATCATCTTTACTTATAAGTTCTATTTTAAATTTATTCACATATCACATCATAATGATACCATGGAAATAAAATTGGTTTTATAAATATTTGAAATGAAAATTATTTCCAATTTTAAAAAATAAAGAACAGATGGAACTAAAATGAATTTTATATTATTTTAAAATGGAATTATATAATGAAATCATTAATTATTATAACAAGATAAACCCATAGAAAATAAATGGTAATATAATGATATTCCATGACATTCTAGGTAAGTAACCTTCAATTAAGATAATAAATCATATCTTATTTGTAGGTTCCAGGTGTAGTGGATGCGCAGGAGGGGATGTGCACAACTTTTATTTTTTCCATTATCAATGATTAATATGAGATTAAGAAACGATGTGGACCATGAACAATGGATTTAAATCAAAGAATACGGATGTGTAATTAACCTGAAACTAAGAGAGAGAAGATAAACATATGTTGTTCATATTTATTTAATAAAATAAGAATCACATATAAGGTTATTCTTTCTTCATTGATGTTTCCTACCATAGATCTGTAGTGTGCCTCTATTACGTTGTTGAATCTAGTTATATGAATCCTAAATTGATGATCCAATTATGCTTCAAGAATCAGCAGACATCGACGAAAGTGTTTTCAGGTGCTATCATAAAAGATACTTATGATTGTGATGTACACCTTCAATCTCCTTGAGAACCTCTTGAAAATAATTCTACTTAATCTGATAAAGGTGGATCTCCCTCATTCATGAGAGGTTCTTAGAATGAGATAAAATCTCTAGGCTTGATATTTTTCCCCAATTCATTGTGCACAATAATTTTCTTAGCTAGGGTTATGAGAAAATAATCATAATTGGGTATTTATATCTCTAGTGATGAAATAACATAATTGTACAAGTTCCATTATTTCTTTTATTAATCCTATAGAAACACCATGTCAAATAATAATAATAATAATAATAATATTTCTTTACATGTTCCTAAATTATGAATTATAATTAAATATTATTTAATAAAATAATATTAAACATTATTATTTCTCACCAGACCCTCGAACTCGGTCTACTAATCCTTTTCCATATTTATTGGATCTTGAATAATATCTATTTTTTTACTAAATAAATGTCATTAGATTATTCCCCAATAAAAATATGAATATTATATTCACTAAATAGAAAATAAATATTTATTAAATATTCCACCCACAATATATATTCTCCTGAAAAACTATTTTCAGAGTAAATGTGATCTGGTATTCATGAATAATTAATAAACCACAATTGGGAATTATCTTTATTAAAAAATTTATGTAATAAAAAATATATTATTGATCTAAGATACCAGATACACTTAGTTCGTGACCCTCTAGGACACTTTATCAGTGGAATTAGGTAGAGAATATCAAATTCCAAGGTTAGCATCTAGAAACACACCATGGAACCCATAGAGAATGAAGATAATTTCTCAATGCCATGTCACATCATACGAGAATTTACCACGTAATATAATCCCTTTGTCTCGATATATCATATCAAGTGGGTTTCATGATAGTGTCATCAAACCATGTGCTCTATTTATCATTCCTTGACTTCCCTGAAATTGAACTTTCCTATATAACACCATGTCCGTAGATTTATTTAGGCTATATCATTTACATAAAAGGGTCTGAGACATAAAATTCTCTTAAACAGCATTAGGAAAAAAATCCATTCTTGCATTATAAATTAATACAGTATTACTCATGATTCCCCCAACATATCCTATATCACCAAAAACATATGCCATCAAGGTATTAATCAAAACATACAAGTGCACACGTCATAATAGTCATTAATAATAATTTTAAAGTGTTAGGTACACTTAGGTTAAATACCCTCAGAGGGGGGGGGGGTGAATTAGTGTGGGATATATTAAAACTTCTTCCCCATAGATATTGTTTCATTGTAAAAAGTAAAATCTTCTATATTTTTTCAATTTAAATATATGAAAAAAATTAATCATGTAGGAGACCATAAAATTTTACATAGTTCAACCTCAGTAGGCTATGTCCATGGAGAATATAGCGGCATTGTGCTGATGTACCAAATCCACAAAGGCTCACTTTTAGATTACAAGGTTCTGGATAGATCACTTCTTTTCCCATGCTCACTAACTTTACAAGATTTAGTGTATGCTCACTAAATTATGAAGGGTCACTCAATATGTCTCTTTCTCAAGCTCAATGTCGATGCAAATGACCATTGTAATCCTCTTCCGTTGCTCAATCATCGTGGAAGGAAACCACTCATGGTTTATGGACTTTTAGGTCCCTTCTTTTACATGAATGAAAGCATCCTCATCTATAGGTAGATGCTTTGTTGATGTCCCTTTTTCACATATAGCTAAAGTTGACTTTTATACATACTAGTATGTTAGAATAAATTGCTTTATTAGTCTATTATAGTGCTTGTTCTAGATTACTTGAGTCCTCCATGAACTACCTTTCTTTCTCCATAAACTAAGCTGAGGGAATGATTTGAGGATCACCTCTTCCACAAACTACCTCAGCATTCACTGTTGTAAACCACGTTCATGTACCATCTCTATGAACTACATCTATGTGGCACTATCATGTACCATTTCCACATACCACTCCTATGAACCACCACTACTTTTGCAAAATTACTTCTTCTGTAGACTACTCCTTTCGCAGAACACTTCTTCTCATTTCACAGAATCCTCCTCAAGTACTTCTTCATAATTCATGGAATTCACCCCCGTAACCCACTTTCAAACTTTACGGAATTCACAAATCAAAGATGTTTTCTTATGAAAAATTCTCTTAGTAATTATGAGATTAGTGAACCTTATATAGGAAAATAAATGTGAAAAATATATTAATATGATATTTCCCAAATCATTCATGTGATATAGTTTTCTCTACATACCTCTTCTCCCATGAACCATTCTTCCCTACATTGTCCAAGTTTTGCTACCATTCATTCATGGTGAACAAAATAACCCCCTCCATTTAGAAAATGAGATCATTCGCATCTCTACAAATCACCGCCTCATTTCCACCAATGAAAATCAATCCTGCAAACCTCTAGCTATCTGCGAAATACGAGCCTTCCATGAACCATTTTTCATTCCATGAATATTTTCTGTCCTATTAACCATTTCCCATACGGGGTCCGTATTCATGGTCCACATACCATGTTTTTTGATCTGTGAATAGTTCTCTCCTTTTCTAAAATTGTTTCTTTACCAATATCAAACTCCCTATTTTGGGGCCCAAAAATGTGGAAAACACTGGGAAACTGCGCCATCTTAAAAACATACTTTGACAAACACCAACCATACTCATTCACGGTCATCTGCTTTGTCAACAAATACAATCACACCCAAAACATACCAAGAGAACACCTTAAGGTTTTTTATAAATATAATGTATAAGGAGTAATAAAAAATTCTATAGATAGGAACATCAAATGAAAATTATAAATGTGGATTTCCAAATGGAGGGTCTTGTTCACGTAATATCCTCATAGATATTTCTAAGGGTGTACAACCTGAGATGGTGCCTCAGAATCCTTTGAGTCTCCACCCATGATAGCCTATATCATTTGGTCCCTCAAAAGATATCATCTATCAATAGAGAATATATTCAACAATAGAGTTATATCACTTACAGGTTCTTATCATAGTAGGGACCCACTATGACCTTTTTGCGAAAAAACTACTATTAGAACATTATGACATTCCATGTCATGTAGAAAAAAAATCATGATGTGATTTGTAATTTATTAATATTCCAAAACATGAATATAAGTTATCATAATGTAAAAAAGAAGTTGTTTGGATGATCCCAACTCCAAAAAACTCAAACTTTCACTACAGCCAACTTTTAACAACATTCAGTCCTCTAGCTCTCACATGATACTCATGCTTATAATAAGGTAGGACTTTAGTCGAGGGGTATTCCACGTTATCTTACGTGGGTATTATATTCACTTCAACTTCTCCCATTTGATAAAAATACCACAATTGGTGATACTTCCGGGGTATTTTATTTTTTTTTGGATGTGAACTTGGCTCTTTTGAAAGTGCCACCACTATAGTATTATCACAATACAATGTGATAGGGTGTTTAGTTCTAAGTACCACATCAAGATCCTAGAAAAAGTTAGAAATCTAAATGAATTCTTTGGATACATTTGAAGCCATTATATACTCAGAATCCATTGTAGAATTAGTGAGAAAAAGTTACTTTGAACTCTTCCAGATCACATAACCTCTATTGAGAAAGAAAAAATATCCTCAATGCAACATCAGATAATTCTGATCTGACTGAAAACCATCATCAAGATACCCTCTAATGATAAGATTTTCATATCCACTATACACTAGGAACATATCATTATCTCTTCAAAGATACTTAGGGATAGTCTTAACTGTAGTATAATTTTGTTCTCCAAAATCTGCTTGATATATACCTACCATGACCAATGTATAGGAAGATCAGGTCTAGTACATACATTGGAATAGATGATTGTTCTTATTTCTAAAGCATATGCGATCTTACTCTTTATGTCTTTCTATTATTGTGTTTGGGGACACAATTTATTATAAAGATGTAAACCATGCCACACATGAACCAATCCCATCTAGGATTGTTCCATACTAAATATCTTTAATATCTGGTCAATATATGTACTTCGTGTTTGTCCAAGAATCCTCATGGATCTATCACAAATGGTCTTGATCCCTATAATTTGGGATGCTTTACCTAAGTCCTTCATGGATAAGCACTTGTTCAACTAGTCTTTAACTGACTGTAAGACTGGTATGCCATTTCCAATAAGTAACATATCACCAACATACACTACAAGGGTAATGACCACATTCGCATTCAACATATTGTAAACATAAGTCTTACATTCGTTTTTAATGAAACCAAAATATCTTATGGCTTCATCGAATCAAATATTCCAAGACTTGGATGCTTGATTCAATCCATAAGTTGATCTATGAAACTTTCCAAACATTTTGGGATCACATAGTGTCAAAAACCATTATGGTTGTGTCATATATACATCTTCCTGAAGGTTCTTGTTAAGGAATTCAGTTTTGATATACATCTTCCAAATCTCATAGTGACGGTGAGCGGTTACAGAAATTATGGTTATAATGGATTTGAACATGGAAATGAAAAAATGGTTTATCATATTCAATTTCATGACAATGTTTGAAAATATTATCCACTAAACTTTCTTCATAGGTATTAACTTTACCTTCATTTCCCAGTTTACTCTTGAGTACCCATTTACATCAAACATGATTTACATCAATTGTCACATTGACCAAAACCCATGCTTGGTTTTGATACATAGAATCCATCTCAGAATTCATACCTTCTGGCCATCTTACAGATTCTCAGCTCTTTACATCCTTTTTATAAGATATTGGGTCATCATTTTCCAGTATTAATGAGTTACCATTCGCAGTGAATAGAAAACCATATCTATTTGGTTCACTTACCTCTCTTACAATCATATGCAGTACTTGTGTTTCAGGAACTACTTATTCAACGGGGACTTGTGGAGCTTGTTCTTCTACCAAAACCTATATATCTTGAGAATCAACTTCATCAGATTCAATCTTTCTCCCACAATCCTTTTTGAAGATGTAAAAACTCTCAAGAAATACGTCTTGTCTAGTGATGTCACTTTCCTCTATGAGGGGATTTATATGTGGTTTTCCATTGTATCCTTGGGATACCCTTTAAAGATACAACTCCTTCCCCAGGGTGTATGTTTTTCCTTAAAAATCCATAAAAAACATCTCAAAACCCCATACATGTGTGCGATTAAATTTGTATATTTTTACACCATATCTTGAAGGAAATTCCATTTTCCTATTTAGTTGGTACTTGGTTTAATGTGTATGCATGAGTTTGTAATGCGTATACCTAAAATGATAATGAAATATCAGCATGACTCTTCTTTGACTTACCATGAACAAAAACATGTGTTTCCTCCTTTCACTAACCCCATTCCATTGTGGTATGTATGGTGTAGTGAGTTGAGATAGAATCCCAAACTCCCATAAAATGGTGATGAACTCTTGGTTAAGATATTCTCTACCATGATAGGGTATAATCTTCTTTATCTTTTTACCAACATGATTCTATACATATTTCATTAATTCCTTGAATTTATCAAAGGACTCATACATATACCCCATTAACTAGATATAGAAATATCTAATCAAGTCATCAATAAAAGTTATGATATAAGAATATACACCTCTATCTTCTACTACAAATGGTCCATACAAATCAGTGTGCACCAATCCTAGAAGCTCTGTGGCCCTTTTAGCCAGCCCACGGAATTGTGGTTTGGTCATTTTTCCATGTAAACATGCATGACATCTATCGAGTGGTTTAGCCTTAAATAGTCTAAATAGTCATCCTGATAGATCTTTATCAAATTTTTCACATTTACAAGGCCAAGATGGTGAATCCAAACCTAGGTGTTATTAGACTCTTGTGAACATGATTCGTTAACTATTTTTAACACTTGGTTTTATTAATTTAATACATACTGAACATTATTTAAATGTACCATACCATAACATATGTTGTTCATAGAAAAGAAACTAGTTTTGTTTCAAAACATCTAAATTAACCCATATGTACCTAAAAATGATATAGAAATTATGTTTTTGGTATCAATAGGTACATAATAACAATCATATAAAACCAAAATCATTCTTATTGGAATTGAAAGGTGGCAGAAACTAATGGAAAGAGCAGTCAGCCTCGCACCAATGGTAGCTCACATTCGACCTCTCCTATGAAAATATTCCAAAATCTACTTGGTTCCTACATTTGGATCCAAATGTGAGCAGCAAAAGCTATATCCAATACCCAATTTGTATATATGGAATGATTGCACTCAATAATGATCACACCTTTTTCTTGCCCACACTTTTGGGTGCATTTATTATTTCAGTGCCCCGGCTTGCCAAATGAAAAACATACTCCCCCATTTTCCCTACCCTGCCTCTATATCTTCTTCTTCTTGGTAGGGCAGTGCTTGGGAGATTTTTACTATTTATAATTCGTGTTCCCATTTTCCTTGTCCTTCATCTTCTTATTAACCATAAGGACTGCTAGTTTTTGTGCCCCATGTCTTTATCCCCTTGGCGAATCACGTTCATTATTTCTGATTGACTCTTCTCATTATTTCCCATATTATAATTCACGAATAACTTGGGAAGGTCTTGCGATGTGATGATATTATGCGATCTTTATTAAACTCATCCAGGAAATTAATCCCTAATATTTTTATGAATTAGATGTAGCCAATATGCTTGAGTATCTGAGGCCCAACTGGTATATACTCTCAAATAATAGTGGTAAAAAAAGAATTTAAGAACCCATACCTCTACTGTCTCACCTTCCCTTGATAGAGATCCATAAGCTGAGACATCATGATATATGCATAATATCATTATTTTTCTTCAAGAGCTCAGTGGATAGAGACGATGGCATTAAGCAATGTACATTTATAGCATTATTTAGATGTTTATCATAGATAGAATGCTCTTCATCACTTGCCTCATTTCTAGGCACAGCTGGTAAGGGTTCTTCCAACATATATAATTTTGTTTAATGGCGAAGGATGATGCATAAATGACCCTACCATTCCTAGAAATTTTTTATAGTGAGATGGTTTTCCTGGTTGACTATGGATCACAATGAAATGTTTGATTCCATTTTATTGGATTTTCTAAAAATACGATAAGTAATGATTTATTAAATTATCTGACAATTTTAGAAAAATAAATAAATATTATATTTATTCATCTCCCAATATTTAATCCAAACCCAATATCCCTCCCTATTGGCTTTTGAATATCCTATTACTTGGATATTCAAGTGGAAATGATCTATATTCCCCTTATCATTACCCCAAAATTGGTTTATCAAGAAACATGAAAGGTTTTAGGTGGCAATTTAAAATGCCAACTCTATTAACTCTAAGTTCCTTGATCCGTTGAGTGGACTCCCCAATAATGAAATCCTTTAATTGGATTTCCTCAAATTTTTCCTCTTATTTACACTAATTATTTATTATGTAGTCAACAATTAATGTGAACCAATTCAATTGAACAAAAAATGTCATATTAGAAATCCCAAATAAAAGAAAGAACCTAAGCTTTGGCTGGTCATCCACATTGAACTATGGTTCGACTTTTACCAAAGTAATGGAAGGATATAACGACATAATATTTTGTTGAGGGATTTTATCCTTTATGTGTAAATGGAAAATTATAATATTTATCACATTCTTGATAGTATTATGTGGGATTTCTTAAGTTATTAACCATGTCAGTCGATATTATTTTTGCATAAACCATTTTATTTTAGTTCCATCTCACATGCTTGTTAATTCATTGATTATGTGATCATGACAAAGCATCCATAATGAATAACCATGCAACTGATATTAATAAAATAAAGGGTATGATCATGAGCTTTTTCAAATGTTTAGTATATCTAGTGGCTTATAAACAAACCACTGACCTAGGAAAGAAACACCTTGAACCAATTAGGTTTTTGTTTATAGCTTTCCACATGTCAACCTTGGTATCTCCTTGGATTGGTTTCACCTCATCTTCGAACATGAACCACCTCCAATATATTTTGATTTCCATCCATTACATATACATTTACTCACATGTAGGTGAGGGTAAGAGGGTGATTAAAAAACAGAAACCATGGGCACACATTCCCTACATATTAATGAGGTGAGAGGGCACACATGCCAATAAATTTTTTAATAACAAATTTAAATGAAACCAATCTCATACAAAGGTCTGGTCTAGCACATGATCTTCCAAAATCATGTAAAAAATTATGTATTTAATAAAACTAGCACTCATTTCATAATAATTATTATTTACGATAAATTATGCTCGAATTGATAAATTATTATCATTAATTAATCAATACTTTTATCTTAATACTTATCAAAATTTCCTTGATATTCTCATCCTTTATAATTTTAAACAAATTAAATAAATTTATTTAAAAGTAATAGTGTACATAACTTGTACCATAGAGGTAACCCAGTGATTACCCATTCAAATATTCCCAATATGTGTTATAAATGTATACACATTGTTATTTGTGACATATATCATGCACAAATTATCACAAACATTCATGACATGTACTTCAAGGATGATTACATGAATTACTTGATTTTTCGATAATGCTCCATGCTTTAATTCACATCGAATAATAACTATAATACACCTCATACATGACATAAAGATCTTGAAAATTATGTAGATATTAATTAAACATTAAAATATTTATGTATATTAAGAACAATCACATGACATGTCTTATATTTACAAGCACATGGAAGTACATGTCTCAAGGTTTACATAGTAAAATAAATAAATTTTAAATTTGTGTAATTGGGTAAAAGTACCCAAAATATAGATCCATTATACAAGGTGTGTAAAACCTTAATCATTAATCCTAAGTACATTCTTAGGGACTCGGTGTGTGTAAATTAATATAGAAGTCATAGAGTACACAATGTGTCCAATGGGCCATACACCGCATTGACTCCGTGTAACATGGCCACCGATGAGGTAGGATGTGTATGGAATACATGGATCTTCCCCTAACCTAAGGGGACTACACACCATGTCTTGTGGGTACACGAGGTGTAGTTACACTGACCATGTTCTAGATAATCCTAGGTAACACATGGTGTGGTAATAGTGTAATTAATTACCTAGTCAACCAAAATTCTCGAATTGATTTCAGAATCAATATTTATGCATTGAACGTGACTACACATCGTGTAATGATGATTACATGGTGTGTTTTCACGTGTTGTATTTCCAGGATCCTTGGAACCTCAAGATGATATTTTTTATTTTATTTTAATCAGAAAATTAATCATTTCTATTAGATATGTGATAAATGAATGGGGAATAAATCGATCTTGTAATTTATATTTAATGATTGACTAAACATTAATTGAACAAAAAAATTATGAATGCATAAATCACCAACAAAACTAAATAATTATAAACAATGATGTCCCCCATATGATACTTCTTATAGGTTCTGGGTATAACAGAAGTGCAGGAGGGGTGATAGCAAACTTTTATTTTTTTACCATTATCAATGATTAATCTGAGATCATGCAATGATGAATGTCGTGAACAATAAATTTTAATCAAAGATAATTAAGAGTTATTAACAAAAAAATAGAGATGAGATCAACAATTTTTTTTAATTGATTTAATTTAATAAGAATTCCCTCATAGGTTGTTATTTCATTATTAATGCATTCGACCACATATCTGTAGTGCACCACCATTGCATTATAGAATCCAAGCGTAGGATTCCTCTACCAGTGATCCACATGTGCTCCATGAATATCCTTACAATTTTGAGGTAGTCTTAAGGTGATAGTGTGGAAGATCCTTGTGTTTATAATGTTCGTCTTCGATTTCCTTGAGAACTACTTCTAAATAATTCTCCTTCATCCGGTGGAGGAGGATCTATACTGTTATTGAGAGTGTTCTCAAAGAGGGATGAACTCTCCAGTCTTGAGATATTTTCTCTAATTCGTTGCGCACAATGATTGTACTGGATATGGTAATGAGAAAATACTCATAATTAGATATTTATATGTACAGGGTTTAAATAACATAATTGAACAAATTCGCATATTTATTTTATGAATCCTTGTGAAACCAAATTTCCAATAATAATAATAGTATTATTATTATTTATTGACACAAACCATACTTGAAAATAAAAATTAAAAATTATTTAATAAAATAATATTTAAAAATATTATTTCTTCACTAGACCCCTGATCTCGGTATTCCAATCATCCACCATATTTATTAGACCTTGAATAACGTCTATTTCTTTATAAAATAAATTTCACTTCCTTATTTTATAATAAATATATAAATATTACATTCCCTAATGGGAATATAAATATTTATTAAATATTCCTCCCATAATATATATTCTCTCAAATAAATAGTGTCAGAATAAATTTGAACATTCATCCGTTAATAATTATTTAACCACAATCAGGAATAATATTTATTCAACATGTTAAATAATAAACAATATATTATTTAACTAGGATGCTGGACACACTTAGTGTGTGACACTATTTTTCTCCTTAACAGTGGCATTAGGCAGAGTAGCCAAAAGTCCAAGGATAACATATATCAACATTCCAAAGAAACTATAGAGATAGAAGTTAATGAAAAAAATACATGTCACATCATATGAATGTTTACCATGTAATATAATCCTTTTTTCGTGATATCTATAATCAAACTATTTTCATTCTATAGTCATCAATCCATGTGCTCGATTTACCTTTCATTGACTTTCTATAAATTGAACATGGCTATAGAGAAATATAGACATGGATTTATTTAGGATATATCATTTCCATCAAAGGGCATGAGACATAAAATTCTAGTAATGAACATAAGGTACAAATCCTTTCAAGAATTATTCATTAATGCATTATTACTCATGACATACCCAAAAAATTCTACCTCACCATCAACACATTTCATCATGGTTTTCATAAATGTATCTATGTGAATGAGTCATAATTCTAATTAATAATAATTTTAAAGTTAAGGACCAATACACACATCTAAAGATAGGAACATCCAATTAACCAAAGAAATGTGGATTTACTAATGGTGGTTCTTGTTCTCAAAATATCCTCTTTGACAATACTTAGGGATTACACCATGAGATGTTGCCTCACTATTTTATGAGTCTCCAACCCTGATAGCCTTTATCATTTTCCCCATTAAATGATATAATCCAGCTATAGAACATATATTCAAGAATATGTTCATAGCCCTTCCAGTTTATCAGCATAGGAGGGATCCTATATGATCTTTTAGTGGGACAGATAATCATAGGAAATTATCACATTCAATGGCACGAAGAAGAACAATCATGATTTGATAAAGTATTTAGCAATATTAAAAACCATACATATAATTTATCATAAAGTAGAAAGGAAGTTGGTTATAGGGAACCAAATCCAATAGTATTTACAATGTATAAATAATGGGTATACTATTAATAATATAATTTTTACAATCAATTTATATGTGTAATATGTTTGAAAACATTTCAATTAAAGGAATCCAAAATAATCTAGAAAAGAAATTATTTTTATATAACAAAGAATATTTGGAACGAAATTGGGAATTATGGATCAATATTCAAAAATATAATTATATTAAAAAATAAATCAATATAATGATGATGTATGGTATAATTTTATGATTTTCAATAATCAAGGTTATGATATTTCAAATAATAATGACTAGGTGATTTTTTTTTGAGTTTTAGAAAAATCAATTTGGAAATAATAAAATATATTATTTTCGTCAAAAAATTATAAATGAAATTTTTGGTAAATCTAAGAGAAACCAAATTTATTTTAGAAAACATTAATATGTGGTGGAAAATATTTATATAACCTATTAAAGGCAACATAAATATGTGTTCATATGATAATTGTGAAAAAACATTTCTTTTCACATTTTGATGAAATAAACCCATATGAAAAACATTAAAAATGTATTTAAAATTTTTTCAAGAAGTTCAAGTATATAAATATAATCTTAATCAATTTTTGTTGAATATATGTGGTTATTTCCCAAGAATCCAATGGATAAATTGGGGTTCCTAATGGAGAATAAGAGATGAGTTCAATTTCACTTTCAAGAAACACTTTAGGGAAAATATAAATCTTGGTAAATGAAATTTTGGTGGAACTTTTAAAAACACATGAATATCCATAGGACATGATGAGAGTTTGTAGAAAGAATAAAAATTTCCTAGATGTATTTTCTTTCAAAAACAATATTCATTTTAAAATAATATTGACAATGAAACCCTTAATATTTGAGTAGAATTTTGATCAAACCCCTTTAAACTTTGATATGTATTGAAATTTAAATACATTGGAATAAATAATATGATACATATCTTTAAAACCCCATTAATATGTTAAAATACATTCATTAGGCTAAATATAAACTATTACAAGGAAATCAAGGTGTATAATAATAAATATATCAGAGGGGGTGGAAATTTGAGACATGATACCTATAACATGTTTCCATGATTAGTTGATTGAAATCTAAAATCATTTATATCTAACATAAATTTATTAATCACCTATTTTATAGAAATTTTATTATCCTTTTATAAAATTAATTTATAATTAGTCTCAATATATATATTAGTCAGTTATTATATAGTATCCATAATAATTGTGAGTAATATTGATGGGTTTGAACTAGTTTCATATTAGAAGGTATGTTCTTCATTTGTATCCAATATTTCATCACTCCAAGATAAAAATATATATTGGATTCCATGTTTCATAATTATTTATATTGTTATAATTTCATTCTATGTGAGTTATAGTTATGGTTCTTGTAGATAAATTTGTCAACAATAATGTTTTTGAAATTCGTAAACAATTAATGGTTGAATATTAATTAATGATTTTAATATTAATGTTAGAATTAAATAAATAATAATAATAATTTTCCAGATTATATCATATATCATCAATAATTAAGTATAACACCCTTAGATTTTATAGTATGTATCCACTTAAATAAATTCAATACATTTTATTGCTTACATTGCACAAAAAATTATTTCATATAGTATAAATCATATAATGTCACATAGAGAACCCAAAATAGACTTTATAAATGTATAATATATGAAATGATATATTTTTTTTAAAATTAACAAATATGTATCAATGAAATAGTAACTTGACCCTTGGAATAGTAATGTGACCCATAGGACTAATAATTCGATTAAAAGAATAGTAACCACACCTATAAAATTATAAATAAAATATAGGCATCTTATAATAGATAATATGATATAATTATATCATAGTACATGAAAGTAAATATTTTATAAATTATTAATTAATTGTTTATATTTTTAAATAAAAATGTTTATTATTAATTTTATAATTAAAATAATTATTGAAAACATAATTTATTTTCCTAAAACATATTTATAAATAATTATTTATGTATTATGATTATAATATAATTTTAGAAGGTATTAATAAATTGTTCAAAGTGTCATAAAATAAATTATAATTTTAAAATGGGAATTTTCCATGTAAATGATAATTTTAATTAAAAATTTCATTTTTCATATTTTTAAAATTATTTTAATAAAATGGTTTTAATTTTATAATTCTAAACATTAAAAAATGGTTAGTGTAAATTTTTGAGTGTTTTCTAAAATACTGAATTTTTTGAATAGTAAAATACAACAATTTATGGAATATATACATTATAAAAAAATACAGTATTCCTTGAGTCATGGTCTATGAAAGAAGCATAATATCATACATTACTTAATTATTTTAATATATATATTTATAATTCTTAATCTATTCATAGTACTGAGTCAAAATAATAGAGTAATTAATAAAATAATGAGAAAACACCCATCTCCACCACTATAAATACAACCCCTCACCACCTATTCAACTCACACTTCATAGTACCAAAAGCTTGTCAAATATCTTCCCAATTATCTTAAAAATTCTATCCCCCATATACATGGTCTTATGATCTCTCTAAAAGACCAATACCGATCCCCTTAAGAAGGTTCTCTAGGAGAAGAATTCAGGAGGTAAAACACTTAATCCTCCTCTTTGAATTTCATTTATTTTATTAGACTTCAGTCACCTCCTATATGAAAATTTGAATTATAAATATAGTATATTATATATACTATAATTTTATTATGTTAATTGAAAATCCATCATTAAACCCCTTCTCCTCTATTTTTTATTTTAGAAAATGAAAATATCATCCGTGATGTGCTGATTTACCTCCATCATGGATGATGCATTTTCATTTTCTATTACCGCCTTCTATGATTTTCAAAAAACCATTGTTATGGTTAAATAATATTTTATAATAATTTTTATAATTCACATAATTTAATGTATCTAATATATATATAATATTAAATAATAAAACAAAACTAGTTTTTCATAAACAAAATTTCATGAAAATAAATTATTATTTATTATTATGATTTAATGTAATGAATAATCCTCTTTACGTAAAACAAAATGATGTATAAAAAAAATTAATAATATGGAAGATAATTAATATTAAAAAATTTCACTTATGTTTTGTTTTCAAATTTACATGAATTCCCAAAATTATACGCAAGTAATCCGATAATGAATACCAAGGAAACAAATGCCTCTAAACAATAAAATTATATCTTATAACTCATAAAAAAGGCCAAAAAGAACATAAAAAAATTATCATAAATCAAATAGATGTAGAAAATGTTATTTATTAATTAATTAATGGATTTAATCTGATTATTCTGAAGTTATGTGGATGTGAAAAACACTTTTGGACTTAAGGTGTGGGATTCACGCGGAACCTCCATTTTTCATTCAGGTTACTATTTATCTCTCATAACCCAATGTAATTCTTAATTATTCTAATTTAAACCACCAAAATTATGTGTGTTTCTTCAAAAAAACAATTACCAAGATCAATTATACTTTCTTTTATGGCAAAATACATTTTTTATAAGGTTATTGTTTCAATTACTCTCGACATTCCAGCCCGGTTTAAGGGAACTTTCCAATTTTCTTACACATTTTAGGTACCAACCATAATATATATTAAGATTCCAAGAATTTTTTTAAAATAAATCATTTTATTATGAAAAAATAAATTTTTTTCATTTCTATTTTTATAAAAAAATTATTCTATTTTTTTCTTTAAATACTCTTTATAACTTTCATTAAACCGCACTAAAGAAGACCATTTCTAATGTTTCTTAAACACTCCTTTTGCATATTTTCACATAATTTAGACTAAATTTATCATGATATATGTTTGTTTTCCATTATTAACTTCCATGTATTACTTAAATTTATTCTTTAATGGACTCCATTATAATATTGTCTTCGGTTATTCATTATTCACTACTTATTCATTGTATATGATATATGTATACTTCCCTTTTAATTGTGATAATAATTCATTGAAGATTAAATAAAATATACATATTTCTTATATAATTGATATTTTTTTTATTCTGTTATACATGTACCATTTTTAAATATGGTGTTTTTTTGAATGATATTTGAATTGGAGAAATGTTGATGAATCTATATCCTCCATTCAATACCAATATTTTCATAAGTCATATTATTCATGAATTGAATCTATTTATAAAGAATAATCTTTACTTGAAGTGATGGGTGGGGCCTATTTATAGAAATCCTCTAGATGCATTGATAGGTCTCCTGAGATAAAATAGCTGGTCATAAACCCTTCAGGTGTGTTTCCTAGAAGAATCAGAAAAGTATTTACCCATAGAATTCAACCATCTTCATGATATCATGGTTCATTTTCTAGATACATGCTATCCAAATTAGGTATTATTTTCATTATGTATTCATTTATTAATTTCTATTATTTTTTTACTATGAAATACCATTTTCATTTTCATTTTCATTTTTTGACGACATGTGTTTTGAATTAATTTACCTTGAAATTAAAATTATGCCTTAACGAATTTGCTTCACTTATTATTGATTTATGTAACCCTTACTAATAATTTTTGTTTATTCATTCATTTTTTTCCATCCCCAATTTTTTAAGAAAAAATAATTGAATATTTTTTTAGGAAGTATTTTATTTTACATTTTTATGATCAGTGTTTATTGACATATGTAATAAGGGTTCTATGTATGTATCTAGTTTAACAAAGACTACTAAAGTAATTGATCCTTAGTGATGTGATCTATTGTATCTATTTCATTGTAATATAATTACCACCAAATCTGGGCTAGTATAGTCATTTTTGTTACATTATGTTGTCACAACCTTCCATGAAATTATATTTCAGCATTGTCCAAGTAGTTGGTAAGATTGACATAAACATGAACATGCCATAATTAATGGATGATTGTGAGTATGAAAGTGGTTCAAATTAGATTAATACCATTATTAAATAATAATGATGATATTATTAAGATCTTTTTTAGTTTTTTATTATTTTTTAATATATTATAATAAATAATAATGGTGGGAGATGAAATATGATATATGTTAATTCATAGAGGCGGTAGTCCACAAAATGCACGATTAATGTTTTCATTTCTCAAAGAATTAGAAGGAGATTAGGTGGATTATTGTTTTTCTATTTATAATTATATTTATAATATATACATCACATTTATTCTTCAATTGTTCCGTTAAAATTGTAATAGAGTTGTTCCGATAAAATAACAGAAGTTGTTGTTTTGTGAAAGATATATTTACTAGCATGCACTAATGAAATTTTCATTTTTCTAAACTAATATAGGGAAATGCTGTTAATAGTTATTATGATAAAAAATATAATTTATTACATGGAATATAATTATTTCATTATATGTGAGGATAGAACAATATTTTCAAATATACAAATGAAATGGAAAGACATTCAGGAAAAAGTACTCACATTTAGAAAATCAACATTCCCTTAGAGGACTCCTTAGAAATGGAGGTATTAAGATGATATCATGTAACCATAGGATAATTGAAAAGGGATATGATTCTATGGGAATTAAATTTGTCATATTTTAAAGAGGAATCCAAATTCTTTTATTGGCCATGAAGGCACGGTGAGAGGCCCCTTTTATCTATGGTGAGAATTACATTTTTGGTAAATATTTCATGTTAGTATAATGAGAGAAAATGTATCACATATCAAGAAGAATCCATAGTGGTTATTAATGGAGTGGGGGATGAGATAACATTGATTATCATTTGACTATTCATATTCTAATAATTTATAAACAAGTCTCAATGATTTTATACATAGAATAGTTATGTTTTCCTTTTTTCATTTACAAATGTAACTAGTTTTTTCTTAAGTAAAATAATTTTAATGAGTATAAATAAAATACAGATTTTACATAATTTTTACATTATGATATGAAACATGTAATCCATTTTATTAGGTGAAATGTATATATGAAATAATACAAACATTTAACATTATTAAATGTAATATTTTAAAACAAATTTTTAGAAACATTTATTTCTGATATTAAAATTTATCTACAGGTTAAAATTATATATTTTAACAAAATAATATATAATTAATTTAAAAGATGAAAAAAGATTATATTGAAAAATATAACATAATTCTTTAAAATATTTATCATGGGATTTAAAAATTCAAAATAATATTTTGAAATGATTAATTATATATTTTTAATTAAATATTTATTGTTTTATAAATTTGAATGTCAATATTCTCTTATGGTATATTCATAAAAACTATAGTTTTTATAAAAAGAATTTGTATTATTTAATTGAGAAATGAACTATTTTAAGAATTAATTTTAAAAATTATCCTAAAATAATATATTATTATATATAAATAATGTTGTTAATTTTTGTGTGTGTAAACTTTAAAATCCATAAATATATGTAATAATTTAAAATTAAAAATATAAAGATCAGTATTTATTAAAAAATAATGTTTTTACAATTAAGTTTTTATAATATTATTTCTTATCAATTTCCAATTTAAATAACATTAACTGAGTAGTTCATTCGTATTTAAATTTTAATGTTAGTAAATATAACTTATTTGGTTAAAATAAAAAACACTATTTAAAATACTTTTTTGAAAAAAATATTAATTTTTTGTAAATATTTTGTATCAAAGATCCATTAAAATTAATAATTTGTATTCTAAAATTTAATTTTACTATCCACTAATATGAAAACATTTATTTTAATTTAATAAATACATTATATCATATTTAAATAATCATATTACATAATTATATTACATAACAGATAAATATTAAAATATAAAATCATAATATTTATAATTTAATAATTTTATTTGATTGAGATTTATTTAATTATAAATTTACTACAAAAAATATGCAACTTTAGTAACATTATTTGATATATATATATATATATATATATAGAACAACCATTTTCGCAATAATAATATTTCTAGTAACCATATTTCCAATGAACATGTCAATAACAGAAAAATATAATTCATATATATAGAAGTTCTAGAACCATGAATTCCATTCTCATTTCTAATGTCACACATCTTATTTTATTAATTTTAATTTTTCATCTAATAGTATATTTTCTCCTTTCAGGATGTTTGTTCTCATTATAGGTTTAATTTGGAAATTTTCAATTCCCAAGGAGAAATATGATCCCAGATATCTCCTAGTGATAAAGATTTTATACTTTTCTATTTGTTGTCTCAGGTTGATTTATGTACATTTAAAGACTGAAATAATCCACAGTGAGTAATAGTTATTTTAATGTTAATTTTTAATGTATTAAAATTAGTGGATAATGTTTTTTTGTATAATTCATATATTCATTTAATTATTACCTATTATATTTCACTTCATTTGAAAAATTAAGGAGTATTTTTGAATTATAACCATATTGATTACATAAAAAATATTCTCCCCAAACTACAAGGTTATTACATTATCCCCCCTTAAATAATTTTTTTTCAAAAATTTTATATATTCCAAACTAATGAAATTAGGTGAGGTCATTATGAACGTATTCATCATTTGTGACATAAATTTTAATATAAAATCTACATTACTCTCTTAGTCAGGATCAATTTAATTATATTTGTAAAAAAACAATAATCATTCATTTAATCATATACCTATATATGTATATACCATGATTATTTATTCTCTATGGAAAACCTATCCCAACACTAATTTAATCTCTAAGAAATTAATCCATGAAGATATTATATATTCCATTAAAAATTAACACTATACACAACCCTTATTTGTATTAATCATTAGTTTATAAACTCGTAAACTTTATATTATATATCATTTCAAAAATAAATTGTATAAACATCCCAAAAAATATAATTGATCACTTTTGAATTATATCGATTATCATTTCTATTGCTTTCAATAATATCTATCTAACTTTTCTAAAAGTTAATCAATACTATATTACATCAACATCAAACACATATTAATCCTAAGAATTATAAATACCGTAATCATATGTTATTAAATAGTTATCCTAATAAAATTTCCTTCCCATAAAAACATTTATTGAGGTTATTTATACTATTTAATAAATGTTTCTAAACATTTTAAAATGTGGCACTGAAGAAAAATCCATTGATGATTGAAAAGATCCTAATAAATTTAATGAGAATATCCTCAATATATATCACTCACTAATTGGAATATATATGAGCATAAATAAATAATTTCTATTATGATGTCAACCTCATTACATTAGGTAAGATTGTAGAACTTGCATTTTCCATAAAAAATGAATATATAAAGATTATTCATCAGTCATGTGTTCTCCCTAATTGGGGTATAATATACGGTTGTTTCTAGATACATACCTCTCTAAGATTAATTTTTTGAACCTTTATTATAATTCCTCCCAATTACCCCAGTACACTGATACCCAGACTAGTATTGAGATGGCATGAATGTTTTTCCTGATCCCATGGGTTATAGACTAACACCTTGAATCTAATAATAATAAAAAAGAATGATTTTTCTAAAAAATAGAGGAAGATAACTGATACATGTATGTATTCCAAAACTTCCTAAGTATAAAGTACTAGAATAAATAGGTAAAACAATAATCGAATAGTATTTAACAAAAAAAGCACAAAATATGTTATAGAAAGGATAAAAAATGCATGTAATTGGTGAATCACATCTCCACTAGTCATCTATCTCAATCTAGGTCCCACAAATCATGTAAACCCGCCACATTGATGCGACACTTTCCCATTTATTATATCTATCATAAGATAATCTTAAAACACTAGAAGAAAAAAGAAGTTAGTGAAAAAACCCCAGTAGGATACCAACAAATATTCTATAACCAATTCCATAATAATAATCCAGTAATTATATCAATTTAAAATAAAACAAGGCATGAAAAGGCATTTACATACTTTAAAAAATTGATTTCAACTCAAAATATAGAAGATATATCAAAAAAATATTAAATGAACATTTTATATAATAATTTAAATGAAACATTTAGCAAGAAAAAAATAGTTCTATTATCCACGGCGTGCGAAATAAATAAAACCAATCACCATTCTAAAAATCTCCATGTTATATTAGTTTCTGGAAATTTAAATAAAAAAATTATCATCATTCATTAGGAATACAGATTTGTTTGTACACTCAAATCAATAACCCAATAGAGGATTGATTATAGGAAATCAATCAACCCACTATTATGGGACCAATAAAGGGAAATTATGCTAAATAGGGTTCAGTTAGTGTTGTAATCGATAATATTTTTTTTATGGATTTCCAGACCTATACTTATTTTTCTAATATCTAACTAACCACCACAAATCACATTTGTAACGTACCAGATTTTTACTATTTTATAGACCATTTAATTTTAAGTTTAAATTCGTTAGAATAACCATAATAAGGATACTGAAAAGATTCATGGAGGATTAGGGTGCATTCTAAGGCTTATTTGATCCTGGAGCCTTGAAATGGGAATAAATGACTGGGATGCATGGTTAAGAGAAACTGTGATGCCTAGCCCACACCGTTTACCTAAAACATGTGGCTGTAGACAGTGGGAACCAAGCGGTTTCATAGTTTGTACCAAACTATGTGACCCAAGGTACATGACCATGGGATCCATATGTATCTTTTGGAAAGTGTGTTTTCTATAATTTGTTAATTGTTAAAGAAATTGTGTGCCTAACTGTTTGGTGTTCCCCTTTTAAGCTGTATCTAGTGCACTGTTGTTGCACGATTTAGAAAATTATATATCCATAACACGTGTAGTGTAAAATGTGGGTGAAATTACATTTCCCCCCTCTTGAATTCAATAATCCCAATTCTAAATCCCCCCCTCATTTAGAGCATCTCCAGCTCCTTACATATACATGGATATCATTCCTCCATTAACCCAGGGATTTGAAAAACTCTTCCATCTAGAACCCAAATTGATCATCATCATATCCAATTGAGAAATTGAGGTACGATATTGAATCCTCTTCAATTTATTTTGTGTTTATAATACCATCTATTGAACTATCTCAGTGCATGATAATTTCTCTCAATTTCAAGAAATTTTATGATTTCTATGATTTCTTCTATCCTAGATCGGGTCAAAGGTTAGGGCTGAACCATATAAGTTCTACATGGATAAGGATGGTGGTCTAAGATTTTTCATTATGTTTCACTTCATTCCATAAAATTGTTCCATGGTTTCATGAGGCAGAACCATTCAGATTCACCTTTAATTTTTTGACTAAATTAATATGAATTATTTACCACACTTTTAGTGACCAGAGATAGTGACGAATAATTTCTATCGATTGATCACCTAGAGTTATGCCATTAAATCTGATGTGGTAAACCTTAGAATCCAAAATTACCAATGTTCTAATTTATCCTAACACCATTTTGGTGTGTCTTTACATAATTAATTGTTTTATCCATTGTTTTATTTGAATTCATTGTGGAACCATAGGTTATACCCCTACACACCATACATAATAAATTTTTTGAACATAAATTGAATTGTAAAAATTTTAATGGATTTTCACATAAGACCTAAATGAAACTTGACCAATGAAATTACATGACAAATATGATTATGTTGAAAAATTATTGAATAAATAAAACGTATCTTCACTATTATTGTTAAATATATATATATTTATGTTTTTGTTTTATTAACTTCTTCACCTTAGTGTTAGGGTGATACAAGGGGTTCCAATTTAAGGACCCCTTGGACGGACACCCATGCCTCAGTGAGACTTTTGTAAACATTCGTGGGGAGACATCAGTTATTCCAAATATGGTATCTCGATGAATTATCATTTTTCCTCCAAACAAGTGACACATGTTCCCTAAGGGATACCCCTTGGATGGTATTGAGGGAATTATTTTTTGTACAATTCTATGAGTGAGACTCGGCCCCTACATGCTATAATAGGTATGGAATCTGAGGCCTCTAAGTATTTAACAAGGTCAAACCATGCCTGAAGTGACACATAAGACTTTATTATTAGTCCAAATTGGATGAAATACTTGGCATTAGACATATACCCAGCCCCTTGAGGGATTCTTGGAAGGACTCCTAGGATTTCCAATGATGGGATAAGGGTGGCTCTCCATGTAAGGACCCAACCCCAGTTGCCAGGAGGCAGTGCCTTATTTTATTACATTGGAATATAAACAAGTAATATGTATCCCAAAGGACCAATTAGTTTAGTATATATTGGAAACAAGATACATATATAAGTATAACATTACATCCTAAAGGGAAACCAACACAAATTTATTCCACTATAAACATCTATGCCTCATAGATTATTCTTGCAAGTCATTCATAATTTACTTTTTCATATCCTAAAAAAAAGAAACATAAGAAAGGGGTGATATCAAATGCTCATTAAGAGTAAGAAATACAAAAAAAAGATAACATAATCATTTGACATGGTGAAAAATTGAAAACACATTCCTTTAAAAATAAATTTTTACACACTATAGAAGGAATATGAGATGAGTAAATATTTCCATTATATAACATAATCATGGGTATTCTATTAGTCTAATGACCACATGAACATTTAATTACTAGCATCATTATAAGGAAAAATCCTTAAACATTACTTAATCTTGAATTAAATGTATAATTCACATTGAGGATCTTTTCAGGTTTAGAGTTTTAGAGAATTAGGACATAACTATTACATCTCAATGATTACAAAGTAGACATATCTACTCAATTTCCATTTTTTCACAAAATAAAAACTCATGAACAGAAGGGTCATGTCTAGTTCCATGTTTTAGATAGCATTACATTTCCTTGATCCCATCCTTGACCCTATTCTACTGTATTTCCTGTAAAAACATTTCAAAAACACGGAATGAGCATAAAAATCTTAGTAAGGGATATAAAAATACGGAAAGAAAACATTATTCTATGTATAAATAAGAATCAATAAAATCTTATATTACTCATAAAACATATTCACATTAACATACCTCATGAAATCATAAGATTTATGAATAAATCATAGAAATAATATCACAGAAAGGTTACTTGAGGCATTCATAACATTCTTACATAGGGTGTAACCCTCATGGTGACGTTTGGAATTCCCATCACAGTATATTCCCTAAATCTCTTCTGTGAAACCATAGCGTTTAACTCCTTCTCGTTACCCAATTCATTGGAGAGAAACCCTGGGCTCACCCGCCCTTAGTTTATCATGGAACCACCCATCTCCATAAACAATGCCCAAGAACCATAACATAATTGTATCACATAAAACATGCATAAAAGAAACATAAAATTTCCAAATTTCAATCACAAGATATCAATACAACACATTGATATAATCAAAAAATTATCAAAACCATTTTAAATACAATAAAACATTGTATTTATATTTCATTTGAAAAATGTTATGGCTTGTAGAGTAAGCCGAAACTCATATAATGGTCACGGTAGCAAAGAAGTCGTTTTCACCTTATACGTAAGACAAAAACATACCATTTTGTCATTTAGTAATATGATTCATGTAAAAATATTCTTTTTTAATGAAATTAAAAGTAAAAAGGCTTTATTATACAACTAATAAAATAAGGCCATATATAAATTAAAGTATGCATCAACGAAAGGATATTAAGACGATGTCCCTTACAAAGACGACATCGTTAGATTAAGGATAAATCAGTTACATAATTATGTGTGAAAAATATAAATACACCCAATATAAGTGGATATTAAGTGTAAAAAAATTATAGGTCATCCAAAAATATTCATAGTACGACATAATCAATAATTAGAGGTTTAACCTAAAGAATTAAATTGGGTTAAGAAGTTCCCTTACAGAAATTCGACAGTCTAACAACGTCACTTTAAAATTTAGAAAATGAGTTTATGAGATATAAAAACGTTATCTCATAACTTGGACATAAAATTTACAGAAACAATTACATATAAGATCATATCCCAACATTAATAAGATGTAAATTAAAAGACCTAAAAAAGATGTCTTTTAAAAAGAGGTGGGTGAAAGGTTCCCTTAACGATTTGGGTATCTTTTGGAATGTACACCCCATGAAAGAAGGACTATACAATGTGGATGTAAATACCCATAAACTAAAGTATATTACAAAAATATTAGAATAATTGGAAGTACATATACCATTCAAATGAGATAGTGGAAAATATAGCATGAATCTCACTAGAATAAAAAGTGAGATAAAAACCCCTTACATCATTGTAATAAATCGATTCATATGACCAAAAGATAATAAGAACCAAATAAATCTAATAGTACCATGAATATAAATTGAATCATGATAATATATATCAAATTTCAGTAAAAAATACACTACATAGAATAAATAAGTGGCAAACAATGGAAATCTCACGGAATTAAAAGCGAGATAAGAAATCCTCTTACCTCAAGTCCGACTTGTCTTGTACAATTCTTTATATTCCTGAATAATAAACTTTTGTCAATTTATAATTTCTTAAGGACATTTTTTAAAGTTTATTATTAAATTAATATCACATATTATCATGTTATAATAATTAGTTAATTATGTGCGTTCATATCATATGTTTGGTCGATGTTCGGTACATGAGTAAAAAATAAACTGGTTTGAAAAGAATTGCCCATTTAGTTATAAGTACATCATCTCCAGAATGGTATTAATGATTTTAATATCATATATATCTATTATATATTCATTTTATACTATTCCATAACATTTGGAGATAAAAAATGAAATTCACCATTCATGGAGACGGTAGGTCGTACGTACGCATGAACGCTACTTTCATTTCTTTGTCATATTAAAGGAATTAAAACTAAATGAGACATATATATATTATAATTATAGTATAATATATATTTTATATAGGTAACATAATTTCATTAAATAAATTATTTATAAATTTAATGTTTGGCCTGAACGAGTCACATCACGTGAGGGGCGGTAGTCCTCACTTCCTCAGATAAAATTGTTGCATTTGCACAACATGAAAATCATAAAGGTATGTTTTAAATAAAAAATACATAATAATATAAGGGAAATAAATATAATATATATCATATATAAATATATTTCCATCATAATGGCCATAATGAAAGGTTTTGAAAGAATATTGAACAATCATCGTTTCATGATGCAGTAATTCGCCACCCACAGAAACAACATGTTCTTTAACCATTAGACGGAGGTGTGTGTAAGTGTAGGTAGAATCTTTATCATAAAAACATACTAGTTTATTAAGAATACTTTTGTTATTATGGGATAAAATAATAAGAAGATAGTGGTGAGTGAAGAAGGAAAATTAAAGAAAGAAACTTGAGAGAAGACATTACCTCTAAATTGGGTAACTCTTTTTGGTTTGATCCAAAGACTTCCTTGGAAAGACTTCTGCCCAAATTGAGTCTTCTAAGAGTAATAGAGGTATATATAGAGATTACATTATTATAGGTTGGAAGATCCAATGGCGTTAGAGGTGTGGGTAATGGGTAGAGGTGATGGCTTTTTATAAGGGGGAGGAGGGGCACTCTTGGAATATCATGAAATATTAATTTATTATAAAATGTTTTTCAAAATATAATGGTTCTGAAATGATGTATTTAGTGGATAAGAGGAATAGGGGTAGAAATAAACTCAAAAAATATGATTTAGACAATTGGAGGTCATATAAGTTACATTATATTTTCATTTTAACCCTTAGTTAAAATTAATAATTCTTACTACGTCTTTTTTTTTATTTTCAAACTATAAGGTCATAGTAGTTACATTAAAATGAATATAGTCCCATATTTGTATCAATAATTATATTATTAATATATTATATTAAATTTTGAAGAATAGTAGATTTTATGGACTATTATACCATTTAATAAAATAACATTTGTTTTAAAAACTCTTTTATGCCAATTTTGACAGTATTTGGAAGTTGAATTTTGATAAAGGCATAAAAGCTTTATTCCATTGAAATAAGAGTATTAAAATGAATTTTAATATCATAATAATCTATAAAATTCCTATATATCATCCAAAGTCTCAAAACATAATTATTTTAACACTTATAATATCATTTATTTAAATCGTTCATTAATGAGGTAATAACTACATCTTCATTGTGTCAAACATAAATTTATATATTTAATGACTAAAAATTATATATAAAATATCATGATTTAGGAAATAGTTTTAGATTTCCAATTACTATTTATAGTCAAATAGATAATTTATAAAAACAAAACTAAAATTGTTTTACTTAGGTGTTAGATACTTTGTTTATATTTTCCTTTCTTTAAAAATAATATGATAAAATGTCACTATGACACTAAAGTGATTCCATGGGGTCCCAAAGTTGGCACAAGGCATCCCATGGTCGGCCATGACTCAAAAAATAGAATTAATACACATTTATGGGTAATTTTATATTATTACAACATTATTTGGTTTACCCTTTTTACCCGATTTACTAATTAATCGCGGTAATTAAAAATAATTATCGTAATTACTATTCATCATGTCAAAAACAAAAGAGTATTAATTAAATAATTTGGACCTTATGATTAAAAATATGGAAACCATTTTACCAAATTTTAAATAGAGAAATTGTAGTAATTAATTTAAAAATAATTCACGTTGTCAAAACCAAATATCGGTTTTTAGGATATAAAATTTATCAAAAGATTGACTTGATTTTACATCCAATTGAAAATTGAAATTACATACAATGACCAAAATTGTATTAAATGATAAAAACATAATTAAATTAAACTTTATAACAAATTATAATTACAATATAACTATATTAAAAAATTCGATGAAAAGATAGTTTTGAATTAAAATGCTGTATTTTTCACTATTCATTTAAAAAATGAACATTATCAGAAAAATACCAAAAATTCTCTCTAATATATATTTGATATTAAAAATTAAAAAATGTTTTTAATTTTATCAAATTCAGAACATATAATTTTTATTAATAAATTATATAGATAATTACTGCTGTCAAAACATATAGCGTGTTTTTAAGAAACAATATCTATCAAAAGATTGACACTTGTTTATGTCCATTTTTCAAGTGAAATTAATTATAATCACAACCATTGTATTAAATGTTAAAATTATATTCTAATTAAACTTTAAATCAAATTAAAAAGATAATCTAACCTTATAAATAAATTAGATTAAAACGCACTTTTGAAATAAAATACAGTATTTTTCACTATTCGTTAAAAAAATGAATTTTATCAAAAAAAATACCAAAAATTTACCCAAAGTATATTTTGATGATACGACTATAAAGAAGAATTTTTTTGTCAAAATTAATATATGAAAGTGACCAAAAATATATTTAAATAGGGTTCTCCATCAAAAGGAGATAAATCGGCCTTTTAATGTAAATTATGCTTAAAATTAGATTCATTCACATTTTAAGCCTATAAATTTTATTGGAAAAAAGTAAATACATTAAAAAAACATCTATAATCATATTTTAGTTAGTTCTATTCATTCCCTCCAATACTACTACTAGGTTTTAAATACCATTTAAAATAATTATATTATTTTATTAGTGTGCAACGTATGATTTCAAAGAAACCTGTTGTTGTGTATCGGGTAAACCATAGAACACAACAACCCCATTAGAGTAAAATTAATATTTTATTTCCAAATATTAATAAATATAAAAATATCATATTTCTTTGTTTACCTGGGATGTTACATCCTGCCCTCCTTTTGGTAATTGCATGCACGCAATTTTAAAATTGGGCATGGAAACATCATTTAAAGTCCCACACAGGAAAACTAGTCAATAAATATATTACTTTAAAATAAAGAAAAAGAAATAAAAAGTCACCCAAGACATCATATACTAGGATTCCATGAAAACATGGATATGGAGGAGAAAACAATCAATCAAGTTCTGATGGATAGTTAGAGAAACCATGTCTAGGAGAAAGTTAACCACCAGAAAATCACAAACTTGTGATGGGTTAAACAGTATTTGATTCCCCAATAGAAAAAGTTAACAGAAAATGTGTTTATTTTATGTTCCTTTTCATTGAATAATTTATTTATGGACTTAACTAAAACATAATGAAACTTACTTACTTGTCGTGTAGGCTTCATCTTTTACTAGATTTCTAACACAAACTCATATTTTCTCCAAATGATGAGTATTCAGTATGACTTGTTCACATTAAGAGCGCTATAATCAACATCGAGAGAATCACATAATCCACAAAATATGAACTATATATTTCCAATAACTTAAGACCTTATCCAAAAACAAAATGGTTAGTACAATAACAGATAATCCCCCCAAAATGATAATTTTTTACAAAAAGAAAAACTACTCTTAATCTCTAAACTTTTTCAACCAATACCCCAAGTTCACCAAAGACCATTCAATACAAAATTTCCCTTAAAAATTTTAAAATAAACCAAACTAATATTGAAACCCAAATCTCTGAAGGATTTATTCACATAGTCTTCCAAGGTAAATCTTAACATTTATCTCCAAATAACATTAGTTACACTTAAAGTCTCATATTGAAAAGTAATTAACATAATCACCTATCCTCCATGATAGGTTAATCATTTCTATAGATACCCAAAAATCAACTTATTCATGATTCCTAAGATCATCTAACTAAAAATAATTAGTCATACTAACCAGGTACTTCACGTAGTCCAGTGGTAGGTGATAAATACCAGCCGCACTTTGGTTGTGGGTTCAATCCTGTGGCCTTACCAGATGCGATGGGTTATAACCCATCCAATGGGTTGTCGTTTTTATAAAAATCAAAATTAACCCTAACATGTTTTAACCTCAATGGTTTCATTATACCTCTCATTTTTATCCAAATTCTTTATGATATCAACATATTAATTCTTGATGTCTTATTTCACCACCATAAGATAAAATAAAACGATCCCCAAAATGAATATCATCATACCATGATCATGGTGTCCATTTGATTTCATTGTCATCTTGTTCAAGTAGGTATAAGGTCCATGCATTGCAAAAATGATTTATAGATCTTTCAAAATCATTTTCTTCCTCAATCCAAATAAACCTTGTACAACATGGGTCATATGAGTGTTTACAGAAAAACAATTTTGAGAAATAATCATGTATGACATATAATTTCAAAACATCTGATAAAAAAACATTTCTATAACATAGTCGGACAAAATTTCAGTTGACACTTTCAATTAATGTTCCTTTTAAAATACCATCGGAATGTGCTGAGTGACTATATTGTAAAAGAAAAATTAAATAGGCTGCTCAAGGGTCTCCTTCTTCAGCACCTTTTTTGAAATCATGATATTCTTCAAAATCTTGTGAAAACGTAAAATATTTGAAAATGCCTTGATAATATTTACCCTTCTTGAAAATATGAGAATATTGCGAAAATAGGATTTTTCTAAATACAACTCATGATCCATGATGATAACTAGGTATAGTGGAGGTGTTTGATATCTCAAACAACTACATGCAAGTGAGTTGTATGCTAGAAATAGTTTTACAATCATCCGTACATGACTTTGAAATAATTATTGCAAGAATGCCCTCCGGAAGGGATAAGAATGCCATTTGAGAGCCTCCTCCTTCCATTTGTAACTGACATTACCTGACCTGAAAAATGTTATATAACAAGGATTTAACTAAAATAATAGACATAGGGACTAACCATGTGTCTAACGAAAACTCTTAATCCCTAAAGTTGTCCAAACCGACCTTTGATACCAACTATATGGCCCCAACCTTAAACATTACTTAATCATGAATCAAATGAATAATTAACATTGAGGATCTTTTCTAGTTTAGAGTTTTAGAGAATTTGGACATAACTATTAAATCTCAATGATTACAAAGTAGACACATCTATTTTGTTTCCGTGTTTTTTACAAAATAAAAACTCTTGAATATAAGAGTCTTGTCTAGTTCCTTGTTTAATACAACATGACATTTCCTTGATCCCATCTTGACCCTATTCCACTTTATGTACTTTAAAAAACATTTCCAAAATTTGGGATGAGCATAAAAAAGATCAGTAATGTATATAAAAATATGGAAAGAAAACATTAGTCCCTGTATACATAAGAATCAAGGACATTTTACTTTACTCGTAAAACAAAAGAACATTAACATACCTCCTACTTGGCATCCAAAAGACCTAGGATCAAATCCGGGCAGGGGCGAATTTCCCAGGTAGTGTAGCAGTACTGTAGCAGGTACTGCTGCAGCGGCGGTACTGTAGCTGTGGTGGCACTGTAGTGGCAGAGGGACTATAGTAGATACTGTAGCGGTGGTGGTACTGTAGCAGCGTGGGTACTGTAGTAGTACTGTTCACCGAGGGGTCCTTTGGGCCATTCAAATGGGATTTCAAGCCTTGTATTCAGGCCACTTGGCCTTAGGCCTTTAGGATATGTAATGAGCCTAACTCTACACTGTCTAAAGAGGACATTTCTTTCAAATAATAAATTAAGGCTTCGGCCCCAACCTTTAAAAAAACTCATAGAAATAAAAAGTCATAAAGGTAACTTGAGGCATTCATAACATTCTTACGTAGGGAGTAACACTCATGGTTACGTTTGGAATACCCATCACAGTATTTTCCCTAAATATGTTCGGAGAAACCTTAGCGTTTAACTCCTTCACGTTACCCAATTCATTAGAGAGTGATATCAGGCTCACCGGCCCATAGTTTATCACAGAACCACCCGTCTTCATAAACAATGCCCAAGAACCATAACATCATCATATAACATACAACATGCATAAAGGAAACATAAAATTTCAACATTTCAATCACAATATATCAATAAAACACATTGATATAATCAAAAAATATCAAAACCATTTTAAATAAAGTAAAACATGGTATTTATTTTTTATTTGGAAAAAGTTGTGGCTTTTAGAGGAAGACGAAACTCAAATAATGTTCACAACGACGGATAAGTTATTGTCGCCGCATACGTAAGACAAAAAAATTCCCTTTTTTCATTTAGTAAAATGCTTCGTGTAAAAATATTCCTTTTGAATAAAGTTAAAATTCAAAAGGTTTTATTATATGACTAATAAAATAAGGATGTATATAAATTGAAGTATGCCTCAATTAAAGGAGATTGAGACGAAGTCCCTTACAAAGTCTATATCATTAGATTAAGGATAATTAAATTACATAATTATGTGTGAAAAATATAAATACACCCATTATAAGTGGATATTAAGTGTAAAACAATCAGTGGCCATCCATATGTATTCATAGTACGACATAATCAAGAAGTAGAGGTTTAACCCAAAGAATTTAAATTTTGTTAAGAAGTTCCCTTACAGAAATTCGACAGCCTAACGACGTCAATTTAAAATTCAGAAAATGAGTTGATGAGAGATAACAAGGGTATCTCATCACTTGGACATAAAATTTACATAAATAAGGACATATAATAACATATCCCAACATTATGAAGATGTAAATTAAAAGACCTAAAAAAGAGGTCTTTTAAAAAGAAGAGGGTGAAAGGTTCCCTTACCGATTTGGGTAACATTGGAAACGTATACGCCATGAAAGAAGAACTATAAAATGTTGATGTAAATAACCATAAATGAAAGTATATTACATAAAGCGTCGAATAATTATCAGTACATACACCACTCAAAGGATATAGTGGAAAATATAGTATGAATCTCACGGGAACAAAAAGGGAGATAAAAACCCCTTACCTCATTTTAATAAATTGAGTCATATGACCAAAAGATAATAAGAACCAAATTAATCACATATTACCATGAATATAAATAGAATCATGATTATATATATCAAATGGCAATACATAATACACCACATACAATAAAAATGTGGCGAACAATGGAAATCTCACAGAATTAAAAGCGAGATAAGAAATCCACTTACCACAAGTCTGACTTGTCTAGTTTGTTTCATTATATTCCTGAATAATAAACTTTGGTCAATTTATAATTGATTAAGGACATGATTTAAATTTTATTATTAAATTCATATAACATATTATCATGTTATAATAATTAGTTAATAATGTGAGATCATATAATAAGTTTTGTCGATGTTCGCTACATGTGTAAAAAATAAACTTGTTTGAAAATAATTTCCCTCGTAGTTATAAGTACATCATCTCCAGAATGTTACTAATGATTTAAATATCATATATATTCAATATATATTCATTTTATACTATTACATAACATTTGGAGATAAAAAATGAAATGCACTGTTCATGGAGACGGTAGGTCGTACGTAAGCATGAACGCTACTTTCATTTCATTGTCATATTAAAGGAATTAAAACTAAATGAGACATATATATATATATATATATTAGAATTACATTATAATATATATGTTATATAGGTAACATATGTTCATTAATTACATTCTTTATAAATTCCATGTTTCGCATGAACAAGTCACATCACGTGAGGGGCGGTAGTCCACACTTCCTCAGATTAGATTATTGCATTTGAACAACATGCAAAGCATAAAGGTATGTTTTAAGTATAAAATACAGAAGCATAGAGAGGAAAAATATATAATATATATCATATATAAATATAGTTCTATCATAATGTCCTCCATGAAAGGTGTTAAAAGAAGATTGAACAATCATCATTTCGTGAGGCAGTAATTCGCCACCCATAGAAATAGTATGTTATTTAACCATTAGCCAGAAGAGTGTGTAAGTGTAGGTAGAATAATTATCAAAAAAATATCCTAATATATTGAGGATACTTTAGTTATTATGGGATCAAATAATAAGAAGATATTGGTGAGTGAAGAAGGAAAATAAAAGAAAGAAACTCGAGAGAAGACATTACCTCTAAATCGGGTAACTCTTTTTAGTTTGAGACAAAGGCTTCATTGGAAAGTCTTCTTCCCAATGTGAGGCTTTTAGGAGTAAGAGAGGAATGTGGAGATTTAACAAGAGCAGAGTTTGGATGAGCCAAGGGCTTGAGAGGTGTGGGTAAGGGGTAGAGGTGATGGCTTTTTATAAGGGGGAGTAGGGGCACTCTTGGGATGTCATTAAATATTAATTTATTATAAAATGATTTTCAAATTAGAATGGTTCCAAAATGATTTATTTTAGAGGATAAGAGTAAAATGGGTATAAATCCACTCAACCAATAGGATTTATACAAGTTGAGTTCATAGAATCCACTTTATCTTTTCATTTTAACCCTTAGTTAAAATTAATAAATCTTAATATGTGTTTTTTTATTTTCAAACTATAAGGTCATAATAGTTACTTTAAAATGGAAATAATCCCATAATTGTTTAAATAATGATATTAGTAATATATTATATGTAATTTTTCAGAATATTAGATTTTTTGGACTATTATTCAATTTAATAAAATAACATTTGTTTTAAAAACTCATTTATGACAATTTTGACACTATTTGGTAGTTGACATTTGATAAAGGCATAAAAGCTATATTACTTCGAAATAAGAGTATAATAATAAATTTGAAATATCATACGCATCTATAAAATTCTTGGATATCATCCAATGTCTCATAACAAAATTATTTTCACACTTATAATATAATTTATTTAAAACATTCATTTATGAGGTAATAACTGCATCATCATTGTGTCAAAAATAAATAAATTTATTTAATGTATAAAAATTCTAAATAAAATATCATGATGTAAGAAATATTTTAATATTTCCAATAATTATTTATAGTCAATGATATCATTCATATAAACAAAACTAAAATTGTTTTACTTAGGTGTTACTTACTTTGGTTAAATTTTCTTTTTTTAAAAATAATACGATAAAAAGTCATTATCACACTAAAGTTATTCCATGGGATCCCAAAGCTGGAAACAGGCATCCCATCGTCATCCATGTCTAAAAAAATATAATTAAGACCCATGTATGTGTAATTTTATATTATTATATCATTATTTTTTTTACCCTTTTACCCGATTTACTAAATAATCACAACAAATAAAAATAATTACTGTAATTACTATTCATCGTGTCAAAAACAAAAGATTCTTAATTATATAATTTGGAACTTATGATTCCAAATATGGAATCCATTCTAACAAATTCCAAATAGAGAAATTGCATTAATTAATTTAAAAAGAATTCGCTTTGTCAAAACCAATGACAGGTTTTTAGGAAGTAAAATTTATCAAAAGATTGACTTCTTTTTACATCCAATTGAAAATTAAAATAACATACAATGACCAAAATTGTATTAAATGATAAAAACATAATTAAATTACAGTTTATAACCAATTAAAATGAAAATATACCTATATAAATAAATTGGATGAAAAGGCAGTTTTCAATTAAAATGCTGTATTTTTCACTATTCATTAAAAAATGAACATTATCAAAAAAGTACCAAAAATTCACCCTAATCTATATTTTATATTCCAAATTGAAAATTGATGTCCATTTTATCAAATTAAAAACATAGAAGTTTCACTAATAAATTATATAGTTAATTCCCGCTATCAAAACAAATAGCGTGATTTAAGAATCAATATCTATCAAAAGATTGACATTTGTTTATGTCAATTTTCAAAGTGAAATTAATTCTATTAACCACAATTTCATTGAATGGTAAAAATTTATTCTAATTAAAATTTAAAAAAAAGTTAAAAAGATAATATGACCTTATAAATAAATTAGATTAAAAAGAACTTTTGAAATAAAATACTATATTTTTCACTATTCATTAAAAAATGAAATTTATCAGAAAAATACCAAAAATTTACCCAAAGTAAATTTTGATGATATAAATCTATAGAAGAATTTTATTTTTTAAAAATTAACATATGAAAGTGACCAAAACTAGATTTAAATAGGGTTCTCCATCAAAAGGTGATAAATTGGGCATTTAATGTAAAATATGCTTAAAATTAGATTCATTCACATTTTATGCCTATAACTTTTATTGGATAAAATGAAATACATTTTACAAACAACTATAATCATATTGTAGTTAGTTATATTTATTCCTTCAAATAGAAATTCTAGGTGTTAACTACCATTTAAAATAATTATATTATTTTATTAGTGTGCAATGTATGATTTAAATGAAACCTATTGTTGCGTATCAGGTAATCCATAAAACATAGCAACCCCTTTAAAGTAAAATTAATATTTAATTTCCAAATATTAATAAATATGAAAATATAATATTTATTTTTTTACCTGGGATGTTGCATTCATAATGAGGGATGTCCATAGAACTGATATTTTGAAACATTTTTCAAGGCCTCGACCAAGTTTTCTAAAATGATTAAGGGCTTGGCCAAAACCATATATCAAATTGGGGGAGGCCTCAGCCAGTTCCACGTCTATTTTTCTCATGTGACCTACCGATGCATTGAGGGTATATAGTGGGCCCACCCATCAAATAATAAGTCCAATGCATTACTCATATGATGAGGGATATACATAAACAACATATACATTCATATTAAATCTATCACATGAAATGTAACTAACTTTCCCCAACATAAAACACTAACCATTCTGAGTAATATGGTAAATGGTTTTATTATAGATCTTCCAAACTAAAATTATTCATAACCCAATAAATAAAATATGTTATATGAATTCATAAATGATTAAACCCAATAATACATAAGAATGGACAAGGGTTTTGAGTTAGACAAAAACACTCTCATAAAATCATTAAGCAATTCTTGAGATAAATACTCTTTTATTTTGAAAAGAGGATTTCTTTTGGAAAAATATTTGTATAAAACCAGAAGGGAAGTAATATAATATTTTTATATTAAAATGAGTGATTTTATAAAGATAATGGTTTCCAAAAAAATATTATATGGTACCCTTTAATATTAGTATGAATTTGAGAAACTCCCTTGAATCGGGCTTGTATTTTAGAAACAATTTTGAATGATATTTTTAAAACATGTCACTCTCTATGAAATAAATAAATCTTATGGTTGGTTTATATATATATAATAATCACATATTATTTATGATGAGTAAGTAATAATACATAAGAATTTAATTTAGGTAATTAGTCCCTGAAATTAAAGAGAATGAAAATGGATGTTCAAGTGGAAAAACATTACATTAAGTCTGAATGTGTTTCCCTCTTGAACTTAAGGTCCTGGAATATGAAATTGTAAAAATTAATAAATTAATTAAGAAACTATTAGTCATGAATTTATTTTATCATAATTATTTAACGTTCATTTTTTTCATTATTGATAAGTTATAATATCAAATTCTGTCGTTCCTGAGTGTTTCTTTTCTTGATTTGCATAATGGGTTCTCTCGTATTTATGTAATAAAGTTCATATAGAATGGTTTAAAATAAATATAATTTAAATGAAATATTATTTATGAACATACAGAATAGTTAATGGTTATTTCTATCATTTGGTTATATGAAATTAGGATGAATCATTAGAAGACTACTACTTCGATTATTTTGCGGTTTTTGGATTATTATGAACTACTTTTTTCATATAAATTAATATGTACATATATTGTTTAAGGAATATTAATTAGGTTATAAAACATATATTATAGTCTATTTAAACCATCAAAAAGGTTTCATGACCAATAATTAAGGATAAATTGATGAAAAAAACGTCTTCGTCCACAAAAGATATAAATTGGAACCTCTTGGACGTTGATTTCGTTTATAAAAATAAAAAGGAGGGAGTAAGAAAATTGATTGTGGTTATTACATTCACATGATATAAAACTATTATATAGAGGAAACTGGATTTATCCTGGTCATTTTTATGGATGAGGTGAGGAGATCATTACCAAAGAAGATAAATTGAAATGTAACTAAATGAAAAAGAAGGGTGACTTACCTTTTGTAATAACCCTATTGAGATCCCCCTTAAGGGAAGAGGTTTTGGTCTTTTGGAAAGACTATGAGATTTTTGGACATGGGTAGTGACTAGGTAAGGGTAATTGGTCAGATATGTGAGGATCATCAAGGCATAGAGGAGTGAACATAAGAAGGAGTGAGGGGGTTTTTATCGTGGAGTAGAGGGGTAAATTTTTAATATTTTATTCATTTTTTATTATTTCTCTCAAGGAAGGAAATAGTGTTGTTTCATTAGATCCATAATAGTAGTAAGTACATTTGAGTTTGAAAAATGTTTCCTTACATCACTAATGATTTCATAAATAGTTTATTTAACTGATAATTTTAATATACGGTATTTCACTGTATTTCACTATTCATCATAAATTCATGAATTTCAGAAAAATCCCAAAAATTTACCCCTACCATTTTCAATGTTTAGAATTAAAAAAATGTAATGCATTTTTAAAAAATTATTTTATAAATATTATTAATTTAATTTTTAAATAAAATCATAGTTAATTCAAAAATAACAATTTTAAAGGTATAATTAGTATTATATCACATTGAAAAATTATTTAAGATATCATTATTTTATTACCATAAGAAAATAGAATAATATCATTATTTACTATTTATAAGGTTCATATTATTTTTCATTTTAATATTCATAAGGGTATGATACTATTAACAAAAAATCATGTTTGTTTTATCAGACTCCAAATGACTTACAGATCACAAATCTAGATGACCATGTTTCAAAATTCAAAACATAGTGGAGGAAAAGATGTGTTTAATGGATAGATTATAAAATGCACTCAATATTTATTTTCAAAACCTTGGGGTGTTACATTTTTCCCTCTTTAAAAAAAATATGGTCCTCAAAATTTACAATATGTTATCTAAAAATATTCAGGTATGTCTTCAACATAATCTCCTCAGGCTCCCATGTTGCTTTCTATATCTTATAGATCTTCCAAAGAACTATTAGTATAAAAGATGTGTCATTTATCATTACTTGTTCTATGGTATAAAGAATATTGATAGACTCTTCACAATAACACAGATCTGGCTCATGTTTTATTTATTAATAGGTGAGTACGTGTGCTAGATCTGGCATGTATTTCCTTGTCATTGAGACATGGAACTCATTGTGAACATTGTAGAGACTAGGTGGCATTGCCTAATAGTAAACTACGACTCCAATTTGATCTATAATTTCTAAATGTTTGATTACCTGAGACATAAATTTCCCTTTTTACGGAATCATATAATACCCTTCCATGAAGATACCTTTATGAAAACATGATCTCCTTCTTGAAATTCCAAATTCTTCCTTAGGTTATCAACATAGATCTTTTTCCGACTTTGATCTGTTTTGATATGGGTTTGAACAATATTCACATTTTCCGTTGTTTCTTCAACAAGTTATGGCCCTACAAGCTCTCGTTCACCAAAATTATCTCTAAAATTTGGTGTATGACATATCTTTCCATATAATGCTACATATGATTCCATCTAAATATTTTAATGGAAGTTATTTTTATAGGAAAATTCTAAAAAGGGTAAATAAAAATCCCACATACCCTGAAATTCATGTGAACATGACCTCATCATGTCTTCAAATGTTTTAATAGACCGTTTTGATTGTCTATCAGTTTGTGGGTGGTAGGCGGTGCTCCAATGCAGATCAATATCTAGGGCCTTTTTAAGAATATTCCAAAATTGTGATGTAAAATAGGGATCACGATCAGAAACAATTGATAAGAGTACATTATGAAGTCTTAAAACTTCATTAATATATAGTCTTGCTAAGCGTGTAAGTTGTAAATCTTCTCTTATATAAAGAAAATATGCTTATTTTGTAAGATGATAAACAATGATCCATATCACATCATTCTTTATTGGAGTCTTTGGTAGCCCCATGACAAAGTTCATTGTAATATCATCCCATTTCGACATAGGAATAGGAAGGGGTTTCATGACTCCTCCCACACACTGTCTTCCAGCCTTCACCTATTGACAACCCAAACATCTTGACACATAATCAGTAGTATATCTCTTGATGTTTTCCCACAAAAAAAATTCCCTTTATATCTATATACATATTTGTGGTACAAGGGTGTATAATGAAATTAGAGCTATGAGAAACATCCAATAGTTCCATCTTTAGCTCATGAATAGTGGGAACATAAAGCCTCTTTCGGAATTTCAAAATGCTACCTTCATATAAAAAGTCAATCAACTTCCCATTATTTATAGCTTTAATTTTTGTTGAAACTCATCATCATCATCCTGAGAACTTTTTATCCTTTTAATTAAAGAAGGTTTGGAAACCATTTGAAAAAGTAGTGATATGTTAGTTTCTTTGATATTTCCCATATCCATCTTTACAAGTTCCATGAACAAATGATCCCTTTCAACTCTTATCTTGTTCATAATTCCATGGTACTTTCTACTAAAAGAGTCTGCCACCATATTTTCCTTCCCTTAGTGGTAGTGTATTGTGAAAACATAATCCTTGAGTAGATCAATCCATATATTTTTCCTCATGTTTTGTTCTTTCTATGAGATAATATATTTCAAAATCTTATGATCTATATATTTCTCACATTTTTCTCCATAAAGGTAATGCTTCTGAATCTTCATAATTTTTTTACCACTACTAACTCAATATCATGAGTTTGATAGTTTTGTTCATGAAATTTTAGCTTCCTTGATGCATAGGCAATTACTCTATCATTTTTTATAAAGACAAAACAAATTCCTTTCTTTGATGCATCACTAATGATCACAAATCCATCATTCCTTGATGGTAGAGTGAAGATTGGAGAATTCACTAATCTTCTCTTCAATTTTTTAAAACATTCTTCATATTCCTTTGTCCATACAAACTTAACCTATTTTCAAGTGAGCTAGGTCATTGGGTTAGCTAAATGGGTGAAGTTCTGAACGAAATTCCGATAATAACCTACTATAAAAATAAAACAACGTACCTCAGTTATGTTCGTTGGAGTAGGCCATTATTTCATAGCCTTTGTCTTCAATGGATCTAAAAATATTCCATACATAGAGACAATGTGCCTAAGAAAGGAAACTGATTGGAGCCAAAAATCACACTTGCTAAACTTCCCATATAATTCATTTCTTAATAGGGTCTTCAGAATATTGTGCATGTGATTTTCATGATCTTCATAGATTTTAGAGTATAAGAAGATATCATCAATAAACACCACCAAAAAGTGTTAGGTACCTCGACTACGCAGCAGAAGCCGGTGGGCCGGGATTTTAATATTTTTGTGCTTCACCAGAGTGACATAACCCTATCAACTCCGGTGATCTTGTCCCGGCTTGGTTCGATGATCTAACAAGGTTCTTAAGGAGAAAAAAAATTAAACTTAAACATTTACCTTGTTTAGAATTGACGTCCAGGACGCCGACGATCGTTGTTCGAAGACTTCGACGTTGAAGCCCACTAGATCGTCCACACATGCCTCACGAATATGCTCGCGCACCGTTCGTCAAGATCCGGGTGCAAGCGCGGATCTTCGATGCACACTTCGACGCAGCGATGATCACCACAAACTAGCGTCTTTGATCCGTGAAGGCTGAACTTGAAGAACTTGCTAGTTTGAGAGAGTCTCTCTCTAGAACTCAAGAGGAGAGAGAGGCTCTCAATTCCAATGGATGAATAGTTACATGGGAGAGCATCTCTATTACTATATATAGGGAATATCTAAAATACACAGTAAGGGTTCCTGACCCCCATGTATTAAACATTCACTATATATATATTATAAATAATTATTTATGACAAATTAAATTATTCCATAAATAATATTTATTATTTATCACCGAACTGCAATATATATAAATATATATATTACATGATAAACATGAGTCTAACTCGACTCGCACCTCCTGATTATATTAAACGAACCCAGGATATAAATATCTGTCCGATTAATATTTATCTATGTATTTACTTAATCACTCGTAAATACATGTTATAAATATATTCAACGAATTATTCCAAAATTGAATAATAAATGAATTTATTTATTACTTAGTGATCCATAAGACTTGGATAATACCCGGACACCGTGGTTGGGCCCACCAAGTCCTATAATCCTATTCATCAGAATAGGGAAGCTTGCCAAATCATTGTTGTGTGTGACCCTCTAGGACCTTATCTCAATAGCAGTGAACAATATCACCGACCAAAATCGGGGTCTAGCAACCCATCGAGGCCGCTATAGAGATAAGGAAAAGTCAAAGCAACGACTGCCTTCCTACGAACACGGTCCTTGTAATCTAATCTCTTCGTTATTGATATCTCAATAAATCAGAATGCATACTTAGTGTCATCATTTTTTATTTTCTTTATTTTATTTGTTGATTTGTCCGGACAGTCTTACCTTCCACTACCATGGCCATGTATTTAATGAAGGTGCAACCATCCTAATCAACCAGGCCCGAGATATCTCTTCCTAAACATAGAAGCGACAAATCCTTTCACGATCACTCAATCAATGCCATGCCATTAATGACGTAATTGATATAGACTACCTCACCATGACTTGTCTCCATGGTTTTCGCCTTATATAAAATGTACGTAATTAAATGAAATTCATTGATAATGATCTCAAGTCAGGAGACCATTACACATGTCCATAAATAGGAACGACCAATGACACCAGAAACATGTGGTGTTCCAATTAAGCGGGTCTGTCCTCATGATCTCAATTGCTAGAGATCATAAAGTGCAAACTTCATGAGCTGAAGTCTCAATGCTTATGATCCCCCAACACCTGATGGTCACACATCATATGTGTCCTTTCAGAATGATGTAACTGGACCATAGGACGTTACTTTAAGATTACTGTCCTGGGATCTCATGGTTCTCATTATAGCCTTGGAGCTGCTATAACCATTTTATGAGACAAGTAATCTAAGGACATTGCCATTAATAAAGTGGATACAGAAGTGTCTACACTATCATGGAAAGATAAACACATGTATAACAATAAAATGAATACATGTAACAGTAATCAAAGTACAAAACAAGTTGGTTCTAGGGCACCCACTTTCAACACCCCCACTTGCACTATAGCCATCTTCTAACATGTTTCAATTTGCTAGCTCTCACATGTGAATCATGCTTCTGCTAAGAAATGGCTTTATTCAGGGGGTCTTCCACGTTGTCCTCTGTGGCTACTCTGCTAAATGTCACTTCACCTCTTTGAGTAAAATCCCTTTACAGATGAAACTTCTAAAGAATATACTTTGTCCTCTGGTGATACCTGGACTCCTTGGCAAGCACAATTGCAGCAGTATTATCACAATATACTGGAGCAGGGTCTGCACTGCTAGGTACAACACCAATGTCTAAGATAAAGCTGCGTATCCGGACTGCTTCCTTTGCTTCATCGAAAGCTGCAATATATCCGGACTCTGTTTTAGAATCAGCAACCACAACTTGCTTTGAGCTTCTCCAGCTCACTGCACCACCATTCAGGCAAAAGATGTAGCCTGAATACGATTTCATATCTTCATGATCTATCTGGAAAACTAGTATCAGTGTATCCCCCCACAACTAGTTTCCCATCTCCTCCATACACAAGGAAGCTATCCTTAGTACGCCTCAAGTACTTAAGGACAGTTTTAATAGCTGTCCAGTGCAGCTCTCCTGGATTGGCTTGATATCTACCCAACATTCATAAAGCAAAGGCAAAATCAAACCTAGTACAAAGCATGGCATACATGATAGAACCCACTGCTGAAGCATAAGGGACTCTAATCATTCTTTCAATCCCTTCCTCCATTTGTGGACACATTTTCTTGGAGAGATTTACACCATGTGACATAGGTAACAATCCTTTCTTGGATTGTTCAATATTATACCATTTGAGTACCTTGTCAATATATGTACTTTGACTTAGGCCAAGCATCCTTTGATATCTATCTCGATAGATCTTGATCCCTAGGATGTATGCTGCTTCACCTAAGTCTTTCATGGAGAAGAATTCATTTAACCAAGCCTTAACTGAATGTAAGACTTGCACCTCATTTCCCATGATTAATATGTCGTCAACATATAAAACTATGAAAATGATAGGATTCCTTTCAACATTTTTATAGACACAAGGATCACTTTTGTTTTTGACAAAACCAAAATCTCTTATGGCCTCATCAAATCGTACATTCCATGATCTTGATGCCTGCTTCAATCCACAAATGGATCTCTGCAACTTGCATACTTTATTGGAATTCTTTGACTTAACAAAACCTTCGGGTTTATTCATATAAATGTATTCAACCAACTTCCCATTTAGAAAAGCAGTTTTGACATCCATTTTCCAAATTTCATAATCATGAAAGGTTTCTATTGCAAGAAATATTTTGATGGATTTAAGCATTGCCACTGGTGAGAAGGTTTCATCGTAGTCAATGCCTTGACATTGTCTGAAACCCTTTGCAACCAGTCTTGCTTTAAAGGTATTAACCTTACCATCCATGTCCATCTTTTTCTTGAATAGCCATTTGAAACCAATGGGATTTACATCATTTGGAGGGTCTACCAAAATCCAAACTTGATTTTGATACATGGACTCCATCTCAGAATTCATGGCTTCTTTCCATGTTGCAGCTTGTTTTCCTTCTACTGCTTCCTTTTAGGCTAGAGGTTCATCATCTTCAAGGATTATTGTGTCACCTGACTCGGTGACAAGAAAACCATAACGCTCTGGTTCTCTAACCTCACGCATAGACCTACGCAGTATCTGTGTCTCAAGAACAATTTTTTCTTCCTCTTTCTCTTATGGAGATTGTTCATCTACCAATTCTTGTGCATCTGGAGCATTAACTTCATCGAAGTAAATCTTTCTCCCATTATTTCTAGTAGAAATGTGATCCCTTTCTAGAAATGTGTCATATCTTTCCACAATGACCTTTCTATCTAAAGGGTTATATAGGTAGTATCGTTTAGTTTTCTTAGGATAACCTATAAAGATGCACTTAGTGCTTCCGGATGCTAATTTTTCACTTGGTAAAGTCTTGACAAATTCCCTGCACCCCACACACGTATGTGTGTCAGATTGGGTTTCCTTCCATACAAAAACTGATATGGAATCCCATCTGTGGCTTTAGATGGTACTCGGTTAATGGTATATGCTACTGTCTACAAGGCGTATCCCCAAAAGGATAATGGAAGAGTTGTATGACTCATCATTGATCTGACCATGTCAAGCAAGGTCCTATTCCTCCTTTCACTAACATCATTCCATTTTGGTGTATAAGGAGGAGTGAGTTGGGATACTCTCCCACACTCCTTCAAGTGATCAATGAAAGCTTTGTTAAGATATTCTCCACCTCAGTCTGAGAGAAGTTCTTTTATCTTCTTACCAAGTTGGTTTTCTACTTCATTTTGGTATTCCTTAATGAAACGAAAGGAATCTGACTTATACCGCATTAAGTAGATATATCCATACCTACTATAATCATCAGTAAAAGTGATGAAGTATAGAAAACCACCCCTTGCCTCTACTGGAAATGGACCACATACATCGGTATATATTAATTCTAGTACTGCATTAGCTCTTTCTCCCTTTCCTGAGAAAGGAGATTTGGTCATCTTTCCTTGGAATAAAGCTTGACATACATTTAAGGGTTCTAACTGTACCATGTTTAGATACCCTTCTTGATGTAATCTTTGTAATCGCTTCTCGTTTACGTGACCATGCCTGAAGTTCCATAGGCGGGTGTTATTTGAGTCATGTTGGTTGTTTTTGTCATTGATAGCCATTACTAAATTTTCTAGTTCTAGTATATATAAAAGATTGTTAAGATGTGCCATAAAATAACATATGTTATCCCTATAAAAGAGACAACTTTTATTTCCAAACATTAAATAAAAACCCATAGTGTCTAAACATGACATAGAGATAATGTTTCTGGTAACAGACGGTACACAATAGAAATTGTTTAAAACAAGAACCAAACCAGTTGGTAAAGTCAAGTGATAGTCTCCCACTACCAAGGCCTCTAGACTTTCACCATTAGCAGCTCGCAGATCCACTTGACCTTTTCCAATCTTTTTAAACCTACTTGGTTCCTGTATATGAATACAAATGTGTGAGCCACATGTCATATCCAATACCCAACTTGTAGATAAAGAGAGATTGCATTCAATAACAAATATACCTGAAGTAGAAGCATCAGCTTGTTTATTTTTCCCAACTATGCAATTCTTCTTCCAGTGGCCTTTCCTTCCACATCCAAAGCAGACAGCTTCCTGCTCATTACTTTGCCTTTGAATCTTTGTATTCTTAGCAGGACGATGCATTTGTGTCTTTGGCCTTGACTTGGCCTTAGACCCCTTTGCCTTTCCCTTGTATTTCTTGTTCACCATAAAGACCGATGTATTGGTGGTTTTCATGTTCTTATCAGCTTGGAAAACTAAAGCCAAAAGATCCGGGAGAAACTTTTTCATATCATTCATATTATAATTTACAATGAAAGTCAAGAAGCTTGATGGTAAAAAGGCTAGAATGAGATCCACAGCTAGATCTTGGTTCAGTTCGAAACCAAGGGTTTGAAGCCTCTCAATATACCCAATCATCTTGAGTACGTGAGGACCGGCTCGGTGCCCTTCTGCCAGCCCGCACTTATAAAGCACACTTGAGATCTCATACCTTTCTTGCCTATCCCTCTCCTCAAAAAGTTCATGGAGATGTGAAAGCATCTTGTAGGCGTCCTCTTCCTCATGAATTTTTTGCAATTGGCTAGACATGGATGACAACATGATGCATTGTACATCAAGCGCATCGTCTACATGATTTTTCCACTTATCATTTTCCATCTTGCTTGCTCTCTGAGGAGGATCAGCAGGAATTGGGGATTCCAGCACATATAACTTCCTTTCTTGGCGTAGTACTATGCGCAAGTTCATGTACCACTCCTGGAAGTTATTGCCGGTTAGGATATTTTCTTTATCCAAGATCGATCGCAGTGATATTGTGGTCTTGGTGATTTCCATTTGGAATCTACATATGATAAACATGTAGCAGTTAGTACTTTGTCTTGATTAGATTTTTGACATTTTATGATTAATAAATTATTATATCATTTAATGTCTCCCACTATTTTAACTAACCTTAATAGACCTCACCATTAGATTCAAGACACACTATCTCTTGATCGTTCTAGTGGAAAGGATCCATGAAACCCCCTTCATAGTCTAAAATCTAGGGCTACGACACTACTTAGAGGGTTTCAAGGTATGCGCTATGCTGGCCAAAAACTTGTTCTTGTGGGTCCTTGTGTAGTTGAGTAAAGTCCCAGCTTTTGGAATCTGAACTTGATTCCCTCAACCTCTTGCCTCTAAGGTGATAGCAAGTAAGCTAATGCTAATGCTTTACTACTCACTTTAGTTAAGTAGACCCATTTATCACATGGAAACGTCCCGGTAGTAAGAGGCACACTCAATTGAGGCTGATGAGCACCCAAACAACTGGTTTTGTTTAGATGTGAGAAATGGAAGGCATTTTGGACTTAATATATCTTTGAGGGATTTTTAATATTAATTGACGAATATAATATTTTTCTATTTATTATGTTCATATAGGGTTGTTGCGCTCACAACTGAACATTCAATAGAATATTTATTCGTCACAACATTATGCATTTTCTCTTGTTTACTATCCTATGTGATCAAACAATAATCATGAAGTCACATAAAATAATAAACTATGCATAAAGTAAATCATCCATTCTGACTGGTCTTGAGAATTCTATAATGATTGATCAATAACTGATCAATCATCACCTAGGGGCATCCATTCCTGAGTCGATACATGACTTGTGTTGCAGTTGGCCCCAATGCAAAGCGTCCAACTTCTGTCTGGACTACCGCCTCATCTTGGCGGGGTCCGCCTCTCGGATCGTCACTGAATAAATACAAATATACTCGCATGCATACGAGGGGGTATGGGGTACAAAATACAAGTCGGCAATGGACACGCAATCCCTTATACATATTTGAATTAAAAGACGATTCGTAGACCGTCATTTATCTAATTAAATATTACAATCATAGCACGCATTGAATAAATAATTAAATAAATAAATACATGCCTGACATACACAGGTCAGTCAATAGCTCAAGACGAGTCAGGGTAAAAGCGCAATAAAAAATAAATTGAAATAAATTTAAATTATGCGATGGTGTTCTAATAAATTAAATGAATTTGATTAAATTCAAATAATTTATTTTTATTGCTTCGTTTTGATTAATTTATTTTTAATTCCCAAAATTAAATTAAATTAAACTATTAATTTAACTATTAAACATAAATTAAATTAATATTTCGGATTAAAGGAATTTAAACCCCTAAATTAATTCCAAATAATTTAATTTCAAAAAAATAAATAAATTAAAATTAATTTAGTGCTGGTTACCTCTAACTGGAGAAGAGTCCGGAGGGACTGCGTATCGCCGCGGGATGTCGTCCTAGAACCGCGGAGTGAACGTGGTGTGACTGCGGCGTCCAATGCTTCCTGCAACGGCTGCATCTCCCGGAAGCCCGCTGCTCCATCTTGGAGTGGGCTCGGGTCGTCCGGACGGAACCGATCCAGTGAGGAGGAAGAGCCCAGCGAGGGCTCGGTGTGGCCGGAGGGTGCCGGTCCGGCGAGGCCCAGAAGAGGAGGCCGACGAGGGACTGGGACGGTCGGAAGGAGCCGGTCCGGTGCGGCCCGGAGGAGGAGGCCTGCGAGGGTCCGAGAGACAGCGCGTGGCTCGGAGCCCTCAGGACAGGGCAGTCCGGAAAAGGGGAGTCCTTCGTGGAGGGCGGCGGCCGGCCGGAGGCGGCTCGATGATGCAGGTCCGGTGGAGGAGGTTCCGGTGGAGGGTGTTCGGCGTGGGCCACGACCGGTGTGGGTGTCGGGCGTCCGGTCAGAGGGAGCTCGAGGTGGAGATGAGGAGGCCGGCGTGAGGGTGGTCGGGCGAAGGGCAGGCTGGCGGCGGCGCGCCGTGGAGCTGGACCGGCGGAGGGGGAAGAGGGTGGCCTGGGGTTTCCCCTCTCTCCCATGCGTTGCGTGAGGAGACCCCAAAGGGGTCTCCCATTCCTTTTTTTAGAATTTTTTTTCCTTTAGACAAAAAAATTTTCCAGCCCCCTTTTTTTAAACAAAAGGAGAATACCCCATTTTGGGGTCGTTTCTACTCTCCTTTTTTAAAAAAATTAAAAGGAGGAAAACCCACATTTGGGGTCTTGTTCTTCTTCCTTATATATATTTTATTATTATAAAATTATAATAAAATATTTATTATAAACATAATAAAATATTTATTATAAAATTTTATAATTAAAAATATTTTTGATGTTAATTCGCAATTTGAGATAAAAATCAAATGAACCGAAAACTTGTGACGTCGATCAGATAAAAATTTTCAAATGACCATATCTTGATTATTTGAAATCGAAACGACGCACGGTCGAATCCTAATGAACCGTTTTAACAACCCAGAATTAAATTTAATGAATTTTAATGTATTTGACTTAGAAAAACCTTGCGCTCCCCTTGATACCACTGTTAAGTACCAGGACTAAGCAGCGGAAGCCGGTGGGCCGGTATTTTAAAATATTTCTGCTTCACCGGAGTGACATAACCCTGTCAACTCCGGTGATCTTGTCCTAGCTTGGTCCGAGGATCTCGCAAGGTTCTTAAGGAGAACAAAAATTAAACTTGAACATTTAACTTGTTCATAATTGACATGCAGGACACCAACGATCGTTGCTCGAAGACTCCGACGTCGAAGCCCTGTAGATCGTCCACACACGCCTCGTGAATCTACTCGTGCACTGTTCTTCATGATCCAGGTGCTAGAGCAGATCTTTGACGCAAACTTCGACGCAACGATGATCACCACAAACTAGTGTCTTCGATTCGTGAAGGCGGAACTTGAAGTACATGTTAGATTGAGAGAATCTCTCTCTAGAACTCAGTAGGAGGGAGAGGCTCTCAATTCCAATAGATGAATAGTTGCAAGGGAGAGCCTCTCTCTTACTATATATAGGGAATATCTAAAATACGCGGTAAGGGTTCCTAACCCCTGTGTATTAGACATTCACTATATATATACTATAAAGAATTATTTATGACAAATTAAATTATGCCATAAATAATATTTATTATTTATCACTGAACGGTAATATATATAAATATATATAATATGTGATAAACATGAGTCTAACTAGACTCGCACCTCCTGATAATATTAAATGGACCCAAGATATAAATATCTTACTGATTAATATTTATCTATGTATTTACTTAATCACTCGTAAATACATGTTATAAATAAATTCAATGAATTATTCCATACATGAATAGTAAAATAATTTATTTATTACTTGGTGATCCATAGTACTTGGATAATACTCAGACCCCATGGTGGGGCCCACTAAGTCCTATAATCCTATTCATCGGAATAGGGAAGATTGTCAAAGCGCTATTTTGTGTGACCCTCTAGGCCCTTATCTCAATAGCAGTGAACAATATCACCGACCTAGAGTGTGGTCGAGCAACCAATCAAGGCCCCTATAGAGATAAGGCAAAGTCAAAGAAATGAATGCCTTCCTACAAACATGGTCCATGTAATCTAATCTCTTAGTCATTGATATCTCAATAAAGAAGAATGTATACTTAGTGTCATCATTATTTATTTGGTTTATTTTTTTTGTTGATTTGTCCGGACAGTCTTACCTTAGACTACCATGGCCATGGGTTTACTGAAGGTGCAACCATCCTAATCAACCATGCCCGAGATATCTCTTCCTAAACTCGGAAGCGAAAAATACTTTCTCGATCATTCAATCAATTCCATGCCATTAATGATGTACCAGATATAAACTACCTCACCACAACTTGTCGCCATGGTTTTCTCCTTATATCAAATGTACATAATTAAATGACATTCATTGATAATGATCTCAAGTCATGATACCATTACACATGTCTGTAGATAGGAATGACCAATGACACCAGAAACATGTGGTGTTCCTATTAAGAGGGTCTATCCTCATGATCTCAATAGCTAGAGATCATCAAGTGAGAACTTCATGAGATGAAGTCTCAATGCTTATGAGCCCCCAGCACCTGATGGCCAGACATCATATGTGTCCTTTCAGAATGATGTAACTGGACCATAGGACATTACTTTAAGATTACTATCATGATATCTCAGGGTTCTCATTATAGCCTGAGAGATGCTATAACCATTTGATGCGACAGGTAATCTGAGGAAATTGCCATTAATAAAGTGGTTTCATAAGTGTCTACACTATCATGGCAAGATAAACACATGTATAACAAAAAACTAATTAAATGTAACAGTAATCAAAGTGAAAAACAAGTTGGGTCTAGGGCACCCACATTCAACACAAAGTCATCAAGATATTCCATGAAGACTCTATTCATTAGATCCATGAAAATAGATGGTTCTTTAGTTATTCCAAAATTCATTATTGTAATATCTTAATGCCCGTACCTAGTTCAGAATATTCTTTTTTGGAATGTATTTATTCCGCACAAGCAACTAATGATATCCATATTGAAGATCAATCTTCTAAAAATATTTGGCTCCATGAAGTTGCTCAAATAAATCATCAATGTGTGGAAGGGGATACTTGTTCTTTATTGTTATATCATTGATCTCACTATAGTCAATGAACAACCTCATAGACCCATCTTTCTTCTTAACGGAACATGGTCTCCCCACAGAGAAACACTAGGGTGAATAAATACTTTATCACTCAATTCCTCTAGTTATTTCTTTAGTTATACTAACTCCACAGTTTCCATTCTATAAGGGGTCATTGGTATGGGCCATGAACCAGGATTTAAGTCAATGGAAAAATCAATTTCTCACTTTGGAGGTGGTCTAGGTAAATACCCTGGAAATACATCAGTATATTCTTTCCCAACAGAAACATATTCTATTTGAACATTATTTTCCTCACCCAAAGTTATTGTATTACCTTCCATCACAATGATTGAATTCATTAGAGCTACTGGGGGTGTGTCTAGATTAGAATCAAATGGTGAGGTTTCTGCTCTAAATATAAGGGATTTTACACCATTCTCAAAAATCGTAACTTTTTTCTTCTTTTAATAGATCTTCACATCATAATTTCATATACAATTCATAATGAGAAATATATCAATGTTTATCATGTGTATGATGATATGGTTAGAAAATAAAGCACTTTTATGCGACATGAGGGGGATTGATCGACATGACATTGTGAAATGATACATCCATGATGAGTTTTGACTCGTAACCCATTTATTAAATCAAATTGGACATGACAAATTTTCTTGGAAAACTGTGATGATGAGAAAGAATGTGATGATCCAAAATCAAATAAAGCATTGTCTATGTTTGAGGAAATGATTTAAGTACCTACCACCACATAATTATGAACATCAATATTAGTGGTTGTGATAGAAAATGCTTGTCCTTGATCCCTTGGCCTTTTCTGTTTCATACCTCCTTTTTTTCTTTCAAAAATCATTAACATAACTTCCCATCTCCTAAAAATTATATAATTTAACATTAATAACTTCCTTCTTCCCCTTACAATCACCAGTAAGATGGAACTTATGTATACATTTTTAGCATACTCCTTTTCCATTTAAGGAGACACTAGGTTGTTTCCTTCCACATTTATCACAAGGTAGGAATTCATCTATTCTCTTCTTCCCTATTTCCTTATTTCATTTTCAAGAGATTTTTTCATCCCTCTTCTTCTCTTTATTACCTTATAGTTATAGGACATATAGAATTCCTTTTCTATCTTGATAGCACATCATACTATATCTTCATATGATGAGAAACTCTGGGAGACAAGATCCCGCCGGAGGAATGGCTTTAGGCCATCAAAGAATTGAACAATTTTTCTCCTTGGATTTTGTATCTAGTCTACAACATGCCTTTCTAAACGTGTGAAGCTAGCTTCATACTTTGAAACATTATCATCTTCCTTTTGAATCAGATTCAGAAAATAACTTTCCATACCCACTCGTTGTTTATGAGGAAAGTATTTCTCTTGGTATATTTCCTTAAAGTACTTCCATTCCATTTCTTCAACATCGTCCTACTCCTTTGTTTTTTGGATTAATGACCACCATTGATCCACATATCCTTGTAGATGATAAACTACCATGATGACCTTATCTCTTTGGTTACATTCCCAAAGAAAGAAATATATCCTCTAGAGAACTTGTCCACTGTTCAGCAACAAATGGGTTTGTAGTCCCATTTAATAATGGAGGTTGTAGTCGCATAAATCGATATAACATAGATCCTCCATGTAATGCATCCAGATTATCTATATGGGAAAGGTTATTATTCATAACCTGAGTCAGTTGTCCAAATATTGATTTAATTTTCTCTTCACCAAATACAACACTAGACCCAACATCATTATCTTGTATTAGAGGGAAATCCCTACAGGAGACACACACGTTTAATCAATTTCCATTTCATCCACTAGGAACCATTTATAGATAAATTAATACAATAGATTAGGTCATGAATCATAATGTATAGTCCAATCGTAACAAAATACTTAACATAAATTGAAATTTACGCATGGAAAATACCATATCAAAAAAATGGTTTCTTTTTTGGAAAAATTTACATTTAAATCCTTCATAACGAATTCTAATGAAAATGTAAATTATCCTAAACTTATCCCCTGGGAGTGTCATAACCATGTGTGCTATAAGGCCCATTGTAGATCACTAGTTCCCGTTCGAGTCTAGCTCAAAGTGGTGTTTTCGGGTTTTACCCCTAGATACATATGTGCCAGAGCCGCCTCTACCTACTAGTATCTAGACGGGGATGTATTACTTGAATGATCCACATAATCTATTCCTTACCAAAATACCAGGACGTTCTTATATGTTTATCCTCACGTACTATCTTAGTGACTCTCCCCAAATCTATGTTTTCTAAATCTAGTTTCCATGTTTTCTACTAAACTAAATTTCATACCAACTGTAAGGACATGACAATTGTTGCCCGGAAATAGTGCCTTATTTTATTACATTGGCATATAAACACAGAGTATGTATCCGAGAGGACAAGGTTATTTAGTAGATTTTATAAACTAGATACATATATACGTCTAACATTACATCATGAATGTAAAACAACACAAATTTACTCCACAGGAAACATCAATGCCACCTAGATTATGCTAGCAAGTCATTCATAAAATACTTCTTCGTATCCCTATAAAATGAAACATAAGAAAGGGGTGATATCAAATGCTCAATAAGGGTATGAAATTCAATGGAATATAATAGAAACATTAGACATAGTTAAGAATTTACAACACATGCCTTTAAAAATAAATTTGAACACAATATGGAAGGAATATGAGCTAAGTAAATATTTCCATAATATAACATAATAATGGGAATTCTAGTAGTTGAACAACCACATGAAATTTTAATTACTAGATTCATAATGAGGGAAGTGCACATGACATGCATTCTGAATTTCTTTTCATGGCCTTGGCCAGGACGTCCAAAATGATTTAAAGCCTCGACCAAAACCATAAATCAAATTGGGAAAGGCCTCGACCAGTTCCCCATCTATTTGTCTCATTTGACATAATGATGCATTGAGGGGATATAGAAGGCCCCAAATGTCACATAATAAGTTCAATTCATTCCTAATATGAGTGGGTATAAACATAAACAACATATACATTCATAATGGAACTATCATTTGAAATGTAACTAACTTTCCCCAACATAAAACACTAACCATTCCAAGTAATATGGTGAGTGGTTATAGGATAGATCTTACAAAACAAAAAATATTCATAAACCAATAAATGAAATTTGATATATAAATTCATGAATTATTAAACCCAATAATACCTAAGAATCAACAAGGGTGTTGAGTTAGCCGAAAACACTCTTATAAAATAAATAAGCATTTTTTAGATAAATGCTCTTTTATTTTGAAAAGAATTGTTCTTTTGGAAAAATATTTGAACAAAAATAAAAGTTAAGTAATATAATATTTTCATAATATAATTATTTATTTTATATATATAATGGTTTCCAAAAACATATTATTGAGTGACCTTTAAAATATGTTAGAATTTGAGAAATTCCCTTGAATCAAGCTTGAATTTTGGAAATAATTTTGAACTTTTCTTTTTAAAATGTGTCACCATCCATAAAATAAGGAATGATTATGGTTGGTTTATATATATAAAATACTCACACATAATTTATGAGGGGTAAATAATAATACATAATAATATAATTGATGTAATTAGACAATGAATGTTACCTGAAGGAAAATGGATGTTCGGTTGGAAAACCCATACATTATGTACAAATGTGTTCTTCTTTTGAACTTAAGGTCCTGGAATATGAAATTATACTAATTAATAACTAAATTTAGAACCTATTATACATGTATTTAATTTATAATAATTCTTTTTAGTTCAATTACATACGTATTGATATGTTATTATATAGAATTTCATCTTTCCAGAGTATTTGTTTTCATGATTTTCATAATCAGTTATCTTGTTTTTAAGTAATGGAATTATTTTTTAATGGTTTCAAATCCCAAGAATTGAAATTAAATATTATTTATGAACATAAATATTTTTTAATGGTAATTTATATCATTTGGTTATATGGAATGAGGATGAATCATTAGATGACAACTACTTCAATTATTTTGCAGTATTTGGATTATTATGAACTACTTTTGTCATATAAATTAATATGTACATATACTGGTGAATAAATATTAATTAGGTCATAATAAATATATTATAGTCTATTTAAACCACAAAAAATGGTTCCTGACTAGTAATGAAGGATAAATTGAAGAATGAATCTTCATCGTCCACGGAGGTTATAAATTGGAACCGCACAGACGTGGATTTCGTTTATTAAAATTAAAGGGAGGGAGTAAGAAAATTGATGATGGTTATTCCATTCACATGATATAATTCAAGTATATATATTATAATGGAGTTATCATATTCATTTTTTAGGAGTTGTAATGAGGATAACAAAATAAGATAAATTGAAATGAAAATAAATGAAAAAGATGGGCACATTACCTCTTTAAATAACCTCCTCGAGAACCTCCTTATGGGAAAGGGTTTTTGTATTTTGGAAAGACCAAGAGCTTCATGGATTTAAGGAGTGACTAGTTAAGGGTAACAGTGAAAATATTTTAGGTTCTTCAAGGCTTAGAGGATTTAAGAGAATAGGGAGTGAGAGGGGGTTTTATAGTGGAGGAGAGGGGTAAATGTTGAATATTTTATTGATTATTTTATTATTTATCTCAAGAAAACCAATAATGTTGTCTCATGTGACCCCTAATAGTAATTAGAACATGTGAGGTCGAACCAAGGGGCCTTACATCACTTATGATGTCATAAATAGTGTATTTAACTGATCAATTGAATATACGGTATTTTACACCATTTAACAATTCATAAAAAATTCATGAATTTCAGAAAAATCCCAGTAATTCACCACTAGAATTTCTCAATGTGTATAATTAAAAAATGAACACCAATTTTTCAAAAAAAATTCCTAAATATTAATATTTTATTTTTAAAAAAAATCATAGTTAATTCGAAAAATAACAATATTTAAGGTATAATTAGTTTTATATCACTTTGAAAAATTAATTAAGATCTCATTGTTTTATTACCATATGAAAATAAAATATCATTATTTACTATTTATAAGTGTCATATTACTATTAATATTACTATTCATAAGGGTATGTTACTATTCACTAAAAAATAATGTTTTTTTATCAGACTCCAAATGACTTACTGATCACCACTCTTGATGACCATTTTTTGAAATTCAAAACATAATAAAGGCAAAGTTGTGTTTAATGGATAGATTATAAAATGAATTCAATATTTATTTTCAAAACCATCGGTTGTTACACTCCATAATTAATAAATTGATTTTAAATTGATTTCAAAAAGTAATTAAATGGTTTCAATAGAGAATTTATTCTTGTACTTTGAAAACATAGGGACATATCCTCCAAGGCCAATCATATGCTTGAGGAAAATCCACATTCTCCTATATTTTCTCACCCTAAAAATTTCTAGATTCCTAGGTTTAGACTAAACAACTTATGCCGAAGAAGGGAAATTGAATGGGTATCCAAATAGAACAAATCCCAATGTGTTTAATTATTTAATTATACTTTCATTTAATTAGAGATGAAGACTTCTTATTTTATATAGCGTGTTGTGGATTGGCCTAGACACCGTGGGTGCAAGAATATGTAGATTTCTATCTCGCACCCTACTCGAGCACATTTGGTACCAAATTATTCTTTGTGATTGTAGGTATAGATAAAAGGAACAATCCAGCTTTTAATTCCTAATTAAATTTCATTTATAGGAATGAGTTTTGGGAGTAGAGGATAGAGACTTTGCTCGAGATGATAGTCATATCAGTTTTTGGCCTTTTTATATTTTGTTATAATGTTTTATATTTTTTATCCCCTAAACCATTCATAGTCATTTGTTATAACTACATGACAAATAATTAAAATTATGGGTATATGGACATTAATTAGCTTCTGCTTACTGTTTATTCAACATTCATTCTTTCTTATAATAGATTCAACTACTATATATTGTTTTCATTTAATGAAATATTTCATATTTATTATTTATTTATATTTAATAATTTAATCACAATGATCAATGTGGTCATAATACCCCCATGTAAACACCCTAGGCCCTTGCTTCTGGTAAAAAAACTCTAGAATTCAGGGTGGTGCGCTTAAAGTCTTGTGGTCCACCGTCTCAGGGTACCATTGAGTGGAAACCAGGAAAGGATGAAAAAAAGTGTATGAAAGGATTAAGTTTCGTTTTTTATTACTATATAGGTTATACAATAGAATACGATATATGATTGTGGTCATGAGACTTTTCTTGGGAGTAGCTAACCCACGTACAGGGGAAACTGAAATTAACTGGGTTGGGTAAAGGTTTTTATTGGTTGCACTGATACAATTTCATGGATTTTACTATAGGGTGATGCAATTGATTTTCCTTATTAATATATTAATTGAAATTTTATTTTTTATCCTAATTATATGAGGGAATATTATCCGCTCTCAACATACTAAGAACCATAGGATTTAAAACTTCATCCATTATCTCATTCCATATCTACATTCTATGTGCATTAACTATGTTGCATTTGATTGATGATTGCGTTTTTTGTTATTACTTTTGTTCCTTGATTGTTAAATGTGTATATATGTTTTTTAATTCTTTTTAGGACTGATATACACAATTTGAATTTAAATAGTATGACTAAACCTAACAGTTTTTTCTTGTATAAATTAAATAATATGCCCAAATTAGCCATTTGTGGAACATTGAGCCATAGACTATCTATCTCGTTGGATTGAACTTATTGTGGTTTTGATTATATAGACACCGCCGTCTAATTTATAAGGTATATGAGAATTTATAAATTGGACATGAATATTAATCTTTTTCAACCACTTAACAAAAATCTATATACATAAATGAATTTAAATTAATTTGATCCTTTAATTGAATTGGAACCCTTATATATGCGATATAAGTCCTTAACCTCACTCAACCTAGTGGTGGGTAGTAGTTTGTGCCCTCTTTATTACTTTTGTGACTCGTTTTGACCACCCAAACCTGGCTCCTGGAGTTGGCTAAGGGTTATAGTGTGATTATAGGAAGGCTTGTGGATGTCCCTTTTTATTGATTTTCATATCTTTTATAAATCATGTATGAGGTATGTTCTTAGAATTATTGAGATATTCCACCATGAAGACCTCGTGATATATGGCAAGAAAGTGTCAATGAGAATACTCTACTAGTGGTGTTTCCTAATCCACCTGTGATACCTCCTAATATGGCACATGAGTAACCTCCTCTAGATCATCTATTGGGTGTCGATACCTAGTTTCATGACAGATTACTCTAGTTTATACAATCAGTTCAGGGTACACCAAGAACTTCACCTTCTATGGAAGAGCTGACCCATGAGTTCTAGCAGAATTATCCTCCCACCTTATCATGGGGTGGTGGATGTCAGGATGTAGAGTCATGGTTTGAGTAAATGTAGTCCAAATTCGATAATTTTGAGATTCCTTAAGAGAAGAGGGTCAAGATAGTGACCTACATGATGTATGAATCCATGAAATGTTTTTTTGGATGTTCTCAATGAAGCTGGTAGACATTAAGGTTTGTTTTGGATAGACTTCTAAATATACTTATTTAATTACTTCTTCTCTCATACTATGATAATAGATCACATTTAGAAATTAATTCACCTTGAGTATATTAATAGGTTATCGATTGAATACTCAAATATTTTAACTGAATTGCATAATTTTTCACCGAAATTTACCATTTACGACCTAAATACTATGAGGTAATTTGAGGATGGTATTTTTTATTCCATCCACTCTCTAGTGATCTTATTTAGACTGACCACTATTTCATATATTGTGAAACAGACTCTCATCACTCTGTGCAACCTGACTGAATCAAGTGAAATGAAGTAGGGGAATCCAATTTCTAGGAAAAAAGTGGTTTATCTAGTGGAAAGAAGTGAAACATAGAGGGTATACATCGGGGAAATACCACTTGGGTGGCATGGACTAAAAACTGTTTTGTGCATCACTAGTGTTGTAGACTATGCCACAAAAAGTTATATTGTATGAGGAACCTGCTAAAGTTCAAGTCTTGGGGAAGGATGGGTAACCTCTAATGTTTCTTCTGGTAATTGTATCTAGTTCCAGGAGAATAGGGTTCTGTGATAGCACCTCCCTCAGGAGTAGGGTCAGTGATTCCTTGTTGGGTAGGAAGCCGGTATTTTAGAGGTTGTTGAGGACGAGCAGGTGGTTGTGTCCCTGGAACTAAGGATTCAGTGTTCCATTATTAGCAGAGTGGTCCTACTCATGCTACTAAGGAAGCATCTCATGGATATAGTTTAGGCTATATTTATGTTGTTCTACCTACACCATAGGATCATAGTTTTGTACCATCTACAGTTATAGATACTATTCTAGTAGCATCTACTTTAATATCTTCCTTATTCAATACAGGTGCATCACACTCTTTTCTGTTTGTTACAACCATTGGATGTCTGGAGTTAGTTTTAGAGTACTCAAATGTTTTTATGACCCTTGAACATCCATTAGGAGTTTATGCAGAGGGTACATGAAAGGGAATGTAGTTTCCCATTGAAATAGGTTGGTACAATTTTCCATGGAGTTTCAAATTCCCTGAGACGACTGGCTTCGACGTCATTCTCATTTTGGATTGGCTAGTTTTCTATAGAGCCTAGGTGTATTTCTATTATCATTGACTGTCATTCACATCACCCGATGGTGAAATGTATATCCAAAATGGTGAATGTGAACTCTAGTCCATTTGAGATAGACTCAAGTGTATTGGGCTAAGCAGAGTGACCACCTAGATGGAAAGTCTCTTTATGAGTGATCAAGGAATACAATATAGGGAAATAAATCATGTTGTGGATCTTTTCAGGGATTTATTTCCTAATGATTTCTCTAGATTACCTCTCTTAGGAGAAATTTAGGTCACCATTGAGACTATTATATGTGCAAAAACTGTGTCTAATCCTATATATAGTATTCCACTTAAAGAGATCTAGAAATGTAATAATAATATTGAAGAAATAGAGGATAAGGGTTTTATCTAACCCAACCCATCCCAATGGGGTTCACTTGTCCTCTTATATATGAAGGTGGATCATACCTTTATATTGTGTATGGATTACCACTGACTAAACAAGGTTATGGTGAAAAAATAGTTTTGACTTCCACATATAGAAAACCACTTCGACCAAATTCAAGGAGAAAATATTTTATTTAAGATCAATTTGAGGTTGGTAAAGCATTAGGTTCATGTGAGGACATTAGACATACCACATAAAACATTATAGAGTAGGAATGACTTGTATGAATACCTAGTTTTTCCATGAAGTCTGAACAATGCACCAAAAATCATCATAGATATGATGAATTTTGTTTTCTAGTCATATCTTGATTCATTTGTCGTAATCTTCATAGATGACATCTTAGTGTATTCACAAACTATAAAAATATATGAAATTCATCTTGAGATTGTGATGAGCATACTAGGCTAGCACCAGAAATATGAAAAGCTCTGTAAATTCCACTTTTGGATCATTAAGGTTCACTTTATGGTTCATATAATATATGAGGTATGTGAATCAATTGACATAGATAAGGTGAGAACCATGATTTATTGGGAGCATCCCAAGAATGTGTTTTAAATATGCAACATCATACGAATGTTTGGATATTATGGGCGATTAATCCTAGACTTATCATGCTTGTAGGTGATACTTACGGTCTTGACTAAGAAGGATGTGAAATTCTACTGGACCGAGGATTATGAGGGAACATTCCATGAGTTAAAGGGGAGACTGACTTCATCATCGATTCAAATTCTTTCTAGGCTGGGTAAAATCTATACAGTTTATAGTGATGCTTCAAAAATAGAGATGAACATATTTCTAAAGAAAGGTTATTGAGTTGTGTATTATGAGTCCCACTAACTATGGCATCTAAAGTGGAATTACCCTACGCATGATGTTATGCTAGATTTCATGGTTCTTTATTTGCGATATTGAAGTCACTACTTACTGGGTGAGTGATTCATTGTTTATACAGATCATGAAAGGATACAATACATCTCCACACAATTAGACATGAATATGAGGCTGTGAAAGTTGTTGGAATATCTATTATCATTGAAATTTGACTTTCTGACACACCAGGAGAGGGTAATTCTATAGATGATTCCTTGATCTCGAAACTCAGACACAAGCCATCAATGGGGCCAATAGTGAGTGGTTGTCAATGTATCTATTCTCTAAGATTCATCTTGTGGTTCAAGAACTACATGGGAATCATGTTATAGTATCTTTATTAGTGACATATTCTCTTAAAGAATATGTTTAGATGATGAGTTATCATTCTTCAAAGGTCTCATTTTGAGGGAGAAAATCACAAGAGATAACCTAAATCCTAGTTTGTTTATGGATGTTAGTGAGACCCTACACTTCTATGGCAGTCAATGTGTGCCTTCAGATATACGAGATAAGATGACGAGGGAATCATGTTCCACTATATGGGTAGCTGACCCAAGTGTCAACAAGATTTATAGAGATATACATCGTCAGTATTTGTGGCCAAGTATGAATAGGTTGACAACAAGTTTCATCACTTGGTGCTCTTCCTGTCAATAGGTGGAGTTAAAACACTAGCGATATATGGGACTCCAACAACCACTATCCATAATTGAGTGGAAATGGAACAACATCACTAGGAATTGTGTGATATGATTTCCTTGTTATCCTAGAGGATGAGATACAGTATGGGTGATCGTCGATATTCTAACCAAGGTTGCACACTTTCTACCAATCTGGGATACCTAATATATTAATGAGTTAGGAAGGATATACATCTGATAGATAGTGATATATCTATGTGTTACCTATTCAATTATTTTTGGATCGAGATTCCCAATTTACTTCATGGTTCTAGAAAGTATTTCAAAAATAATTGGAAACATAGGTTATCTTGTGTACCTTATATCACCCTTAGGTCAACGGGTTGTTTGAATGGATGATAGAAGTGTTTTAGGATATGCTGTGGGCCTATATCCTTGATTAAATAGGTCATTGGGAAAATAATATCCATATGGATGAGTTTTTCTACAATAATAGATTTTATGAAATTATTCAGATGGATCCATATGAGGCCCTATAAGGTAGACCAAACTTGTTTACTCCTATGCAGGCTTGAGGTAGGTGAGGGAGCACTGTTGGGTCCCCTTCTAGTTCATGAGACTTAAGAGAAAATGAAACTGATTCAGAAGCACATGAATATATATCATTCTAGGAATAAGTCTTATATGAATATTTTCTGCATTCCTATGGAGTTCAAGGTTTTACATTGTGTCGTTCTATTTGTATCACATAGATTCTATCGCAAATGAATTTGAAGACATGGAATGTTTTCGCATGGATATGTCGTGCCTTTCAAGATAATGGAGAGAGTTGGGATGGCAGTCTATTGTTACTATTACCATAGAGTATCATTCAATGCATGACATATTCCACATATCTTAGATTAAAAAATATAACACAGACCCATCACATTCATTTGACACTGACGATATTGAGATGGAGGGAGATGCGTCATTTTAGGAGTTTCTGATAGGTATTGTTGACCACAACATAAAGGTTATCTAAGGATTTTATGTTATTATACTCTGTGTTCTATGGTATGAAAAATTTGAAATGGACAAAGCCTTAGAGAATGAGGCTGATGTTCTTGAGTAGTGGCTTGAACTCTTCTCTGATTATGTTTATCACCCTTGGAAAGGAAAATCAGGGATAAGTAGTCTTAAGTAATAGAGGTTGTACTATCCTAACTATTTCCGGAGGTTCAATCCATTTACTTTTTGGTTTAAAGTCATTATAAATGACCTAATAATAATAAATCATGGTTCAAAAAGGATTAGGGTGTGTCTAGAGCTTCTTCAATGCCCAGATCCTTAAAATGGGAAGAAAAGACAGGGACATAGTATTAGGAGGAACTGTGCAACCCAACCCGCATGGTTTCCCTACACCGTGTGCCTGGAGACAATGGGAACCTATGTGATTCATATTTTTTCTATAGCCATGTGACCCAAGGATCATAACCCTATAACTATAAATAATTTCTTTATATTTTTTACATGGTTTTTACACGGTTAAACAAAAGTTTCTCCTAACCATGTGATGCACATTGTTAATGTCGTTACTAGTGAAAAGATGGTACATGGTTTGTAAAACCGTGTTTCAAAACTATACAAAGTGTAAAATGTTTTTGAAATTACTATATAATCCCAATTATATGGCTTCAACCCAATTTTATTCATCCCATCGCATTTCTAGTGGCCCTCCCCTCCTTTGTCACACATAAGGATCATTCCTCCCTCAACCTATGGATTCAAAATAATTCTCAATATGGATCATGAATTGTTCATTATTTGATCAAATAGAGAGACAAAGGTAATATTGTGAATCTTATCCAATAAAATTTGAGTTCTTTATCCCATCTATTGTGTTATTTTAGTGAGAGCTAATTTTCCCCATTTTCAAGGCATTTGATGATTTCTATGATTTCTGACCTAGCTTGAATCAAATGATGACACTAGATGAGGGAAGAACTATGAGGTTAAGGTAGGTGTTCAAGGGTATTTTTTCTTTTAATATCTTCCCATATATTGTACCATGGTTTTGTGAGCTGAATCCTTCAAGCTTAACCTTTAATTTTTTATATAAATTAGAATGAATGATTTACCACAACATTGGATATCTTAGGTAGTGGCAAATAATTTATATAGATTGATCACCTAGACTTATGTTATCCAATTGGATGTGATAAACTGTAGAGGTTAAAATGAGCCATTTTCTAATTTAGCATAACACCATTGTGGTGTTTCTTTACTTAATTAATTCTTTCATCCCTTTGTTTAGTTGAATCAAAAGTTGGACCAAAAGTGAAACCACAATATACCTTGCCTAATGAAACGGTTGAACCTAAATCGAATTGAACAAAATCATAGGCCTTGTGCCTCATGAAATGAATGAATATTGACCAATGAAATTCCATAACCAATATTCCAATAGTGATAAATTCTTGAATAAATGAAATGGGTCTTTACTAGGCATGATATATATATATATCTGTGTGTTTCTGGTTTAGTTGATTTACCTTAGTGTCAAGGTGATACAATGGTTTCAATTTAAGGACCCCATGGATGGACTATCATGCCATAGTTAGACGTTTTTACTATTTTTTAAACACTCTAGAGGCAACATAAGCTATTCCTTAGATGGGATCATGATGAGTTATTTGTTTTACCTCTAGATGAGAAACCCCAGTTTCCTAGGTGAGACCCCTTGGATGGGCATGATGAATTGATTGGAAGTACCATTCCACTAGTGAAAATCAAGACCCTACGTGTTTTATTGGGTATGGAATCCAAGGTTTATTAGTTTTTTACATGATCACAACATTCCTGGAGTGACACCTGAGACGTATTTCTTGGGTCACTGTGGATAGAATCCTTGGAATTTGACTTATTCAAAGCCCCTAGAGTGATACTAGGCGCGTTTATTAAGATTTACAAGGATGGGATAAGGGTGAATTTTAAAAATTCATAATGAATTTTTAATTTGAATTAAAAATGTAATTAAATGGTTTCCAAATTGAATTGATTCTTGGATTTTGAAAACATAGGGGTGTGTCCTATAATCCCCATCACAGGCTTGGGGATAGTCCGCCTTCACATGTATTATCTCACCTATTTTTACCATTTCAGGATTCTTTGGCTCAGACTCACTAGATTATGCTTAAGTAGGTAAATTGGACAAGTATCCAAGTGGAACCCAATCCAATGTGTTTAATTATTAAATCATACATGAATTTTATTATAAAGGAACACTACTTAATTTATAATGAACTTTTAGGATTGGCTTAGAAACCATGTGTGTTATCCTACTATGATTTTTATCTCACAACCTGCTTGGGAACCTTTGGTACCTGAGTAGACATTATGATTACATGATTAAATAAAGGTAAGTATCGAGCTTCCAATTCCTGATTGAATTTATTTTCTATTATGTTTTTTTGGGAGAAGATGAACAATATAATTCTCATGATTCTAGTCATAGAATTCTTTGTCATTTTTGATTATTTTCTATAATGTTGTGTATGATTGTATCCCTTTCCACTTGAATAGTATTTTTTGTATATCTATAGACATAACATGATTATTACTGGGTTCTGGATGTTACTCAGATTCTGATTTCTATTTATCCCAATTGCATATTTTGTTATAATATTTTCGTCGACTATATATTGTTTTCATTGATTTTTTCAGATTAATATTTATTTATATTTACTATTGTTCTCACATTGATAAATGAGGGAATAGTTCTCCCATAGACACACCCTTGACCATTTCTTTTAGAAGATAACCTCTTGAGTTTAGGGAGGGTTTCTTGAGGTCTTTTGGTGCACCATCTCAGGAAACGGTTTTCTAGAAACAAGGGAAGGATACTACGACATGTGATCTAAACAATCAGCTAATCAATCATCATAAAATCTATGATTTCAAATCATTTCATAATTTATTTCAATTGTCCAATTTTCATTTCAATATACCATTTCATTTCGAAACTACATCATTTGTTTTCATCAAAATTTATTCCATCCCAAATCAACTTTAATTTTAAGCCAAATCTATCAAGAATAATCAAAAAATAATTTCCTCAAATCCAAATTCAATTGAAGAAATAATTTTCATCAAAATACACCAAAAGATTCAATTCCATGCATATCAATGGGTTTTTCAATATTCCATGATCTATTAAAATCCTACCTAATATCATGGAAATTTTTTTTTCAAATAAATTTAAAACTAATTTGAAATTAGTTATGAAACATAGGGTTTATATTTTATGGTAATTATTAATATAATAAACTATATTAAATCAAGAAAACAAATCAACACCCATAACAGGAACACAAATGAGAACAAAATTCATAAAGATCTAAAAATCAATCCTAGAATCAATATCTTTAAAACCAAATATTGGATTCAGCTGCAACATGATGATCTATCACAAACTAAGATGGATATAAGAAGAGATCCATAGAAACTATATATGAGGAGAAAAAAACATCGGATGTAGAAAAAATGATATCAGTAGTGGTTCAATCCTTTAAGTGAAGGGATTTGAAGAGTCAAGTCAACTCTTAAGAGGCCCCAAAGTATATGGAATTGTATTAGGGTCAAATTGTGGTAATTGGGGATTAAAATTAGAGTATTTTTATTTATAAAATAATCATTGGGGGATTACAAATCTGTACACAGTGTTTTCTTTATAGGTTGTATGGTCTTTAGAAACCATGTTCCATAACAATGTGCCTCTACCAGAATTTTTAAAAAGGGTTTATTATATGGATGAATAGTTAGAATAAATATTCACCAACCATGAAAATTTCACTTTATGAGACTTTAAATTTTAAGGGAGAGTCTGTAGATTTAATACTAAACGTGTTCCTACTCCCAAGAACTATCACCTACTTCTTGGTTTGCTGGGACAAAAAGAACGTTTTCCCCTAACCATTCAAAAAATAGGAAAAGCCCAAAAAAACCTCCAATGTTTTTCCAAACATCAACTGAAATGACCTGAGATCATCCAGAAACAAATTATGGTTATATGAATGGTGAAGAAGTCTCATAATAATAGTAACATGATGTTATAAACTACCCACTATAAATACGTTTTGCCACCAGAAAGCCTATCAAGTATATTCTATATTAATGATTTGAGGACACTTCTCTATCACGAGTATCTGTTCATCCCACTTATGATGAGAATAATAACCATGCTACTACAACCCTTGGAAAAAAGGTGTTATCTTACCATGAAGAATGTCTGTCTTAGAGTAAAAAATCCTGACTATATGCCCAGTCATGGAAACATTTGACTTAGCCTCAAGATCTTCCTAGTCCCGAACATGTGGAGGGATATAATGATACTTTCTAATCTTTCATAAATGAATTATTTTGTTGATAAACATAAAATTTTGTGGAAATTATAATCAGTTATCCCCAGTACCACCCCACAAAAATAATTTCAAAAGGACCCACAAAATTTGGCGTAAGATTTTGTTGTTTACCAGGCCATTACTAAAAAACATTAGGAGAAACTCTCAAGAAAACCAAGTCACAAACTAAACACATTAAAGGTTATCTATAAAGATCAACATAGGATTTAGAAAATCTATATTCTATTACCATTCATTGATAAATTAATTGAATCTTTACCCTCATTTCTTGGACCAATAAAGGTCTCACAATGGAAGATTCACCAATCTCCAACCAGCATAAGGATGATTTATTTGGGAATTCATATAGTTCCTAAAAGTGAGTCATTACAGTGGTTGAATTCTAACTATTATTATAGGAAATCTCAACCAGTTCTGACTAGAAATTCCATGCTCCTCCAATGTTGAGTATACAAGCCAAAAGCACGTCTCCCATGATCTATAGAGGTTGTTCTATCTTCACATCAATCTGTGGATGATATTCCATTCAAAAAATACCCTTGAATTCCAAAAACATCTAAAGGAATGTTTAAAAATGTTATTTAAACTAGGGATCCCAATCAGAGACTATGATAGATGGAAGCCAATGAAATATAAAAATTGTCTACAAAAATAGGCTTCCATAATACTCAACTTTTTTTAAACATCGAATAGATTTAATGTAATTTGATTTTCTATGTTGATTGATTTCACCACATTTAAAATTATTTCCTTAAGGGTTATATGAAAACACAACTAAAATACATAAAATTATTATCCCACTTCTATGTCAGCATTGGAAGGGGATGAAGAAAATTCAATAGTTTCTAGTGCTCTACCATAACCTCCTAATAGGATTAACAATGAGAAATAAATTGGGTTATATTTCATATTATAAATGGAAACAAAAATATTCAATTCATATCTTATAAAATATTCCTGGAACCTTGGTGAACCACCCACTTAATATTATAAAAATTCTACATCCTGAAAATTATGTGTAGTGAACGAACAATGTACTTGTTCTAGAAACATAGGACACACATTAAAGAGAAAAAACACTAAATATTGGTCTCCCCAATATAAATAGAGTCTTGATTTTCAAATAATTAATCAACATGATGCTACTCCTGAAGAAGTATCTTGAGAAGTTAGGAGTTTTGATTAAATTTAGTTAGAATAGTCTCTTCCACATCCCTGAAGATTACCAGATGCAACTGTGAAAATATAGAAATAAAATTTCAATTTTTGGTGCTTCTTTCATGTATTATTTTTTAATATTCCTAATAAAATAATTAGTAATGACATTCCCCTTTCTAGGGGTGTAGGTAATGTTAAAATCAAAATACAATAGGTACTCCATTGAATGTCTATGATGATGGTTCAAATATTTTTGAGAGAAGATATAACATATGATTTGGTGGTAAGAAAAAATTGTAATTATCTTTTCAAAAAGGTAATGTCACCAAATATTAATATCATTCATCATGGAAGTGAAGTTATGTTCATTATTTAGATAGTTCTTATTTTATGGGATAAGATATCTGTGGCCATAGGCTACCATGTGTTCACCCTATTTAAGAACAGAGCATAGACCTGAACAAGATGTGTCAAAAAATACCATATAGACCTACCCATATTATGGAAGAGTCAAATGTATAAAATAGTCAAAATATGTTCAAATTCTTTAAAGATATATGAAATTTCAAATAACATATTCACTTCACTTTCTTCAAAGTGACAGTTATAATTAGAAATCCCATCTTTGAGAATTCTTTTGAAAACCTATGGTAGTACCTCACTATGTCAAAAAATAATTGAATATAAAATACTGTACAGTTACTCCCATGTCATAATTGGATTATACTTATTAGTTCCCACCTAAATATAAATTTCCAAGAACATTTGTATCTAAAAATTTACCTCCTGGATCAATAAATTACATTTTGATTGATTGTTTAAAAGCCCACAGTACCGTATGACTTCTAGAACAGATCATAGATAATATACACGGTTTAACTTATTTTTGATTAATCCAAAATATCATCCACAATGGCTATCACTAAATAGTCACAGTACTTAAAAATAACTTTTTTATTATTTGAATGAAAACTATAAGATCATTGGTTAGACCTAAATCCATAAATAATACTCAGATTGGCTACACCAACTCCTGATATTATTATTTGGGATATAAGTTCCATTAATTATTAACTGGTGATAAATATACCAAAGATAAATCATAATGAACCTCTTTTACCTTTTCAACTTTTCAAAATAATCATATATTGGAGGTAATATCTACATGTTCTTTACTATGACTCGATTGAGTTTTCCAAAAAAAAGATGTTTTTATCAGATTTATTTGTTAAAACAACAAGATCCACACAAGATGAAAAAATTGAGCATATTAATCTTTTTTAAAATAATTCATCCAACTAGATATTCAACTCTCTCATTTTATCTAGTTCCATAACTTAAGATGGAATTGATACTAATATAGTGCATGGAACTAAATCATTGGACAAATCCACTTCTGTTACTGATAGAAAGCTAGAACAATCATATGGAAACACATTAGGAAACCGGAAGAAAACTAGAGGGAGATCATCACTAAAATATTATAAATCCATATCAAAAGAAAATAATTATATTATCCTTACCAACTTTAAAAAATCAAGTCCATATCTACTTAGCATGGTGCCTCATTCTCCCTGAAATACATGACTCACCTCACCCGACACAGTAAAAGAGACCCAACAAAGAAAACAAAAATCTTATCCTTAAAATAGTCATACAATATATATGGAAAATTAAACTAATAGGAATTATGTGAAGATCCATAAATTTCGAAGTGATCATCATCTCTGATAGATAGAAAAAATTAGCGACATCAGAGACATTTCCCACTCTTTGTTTTGAGGGGTGTAATAATTTCCATCACATAAGAGAGAAGGTGTGTATGAAGACTAAATTGGTTAATCATTTGAGTCGATATAAATGGGTGGGATGATCTAGTATAACAAAATTTCACTTAAGATGAATATATAGTGATGATACATCTCACAGTTTCTTGATTCACATAAGGTTCTTAGGGAGATTCTTCCACTATATAAAGAATATTCGTTTTGAATTCATATGGTTGGAACCCCTTACCTCTTTTGGTCTTTGATTTAACCATATTAATTTCATGTGATAATGATCCCTTTCCACTACATTATGTATAAAATATTTTACATGACTACAATATGAGACCTGACTGTCCGCACAAACCAAATATCTTAAGTTCCACACCGTAAAACTATTTCAAATTCCTAACATCTCTATAATAAAAAAAATTCATAGGGCCTTTGCTAGGAACTACATGAGTTTTGGAAGAAATAATCTATAAACGTCCACCATGAGACTCATCGTGGTTTCTCTTTTATTTTAAGGAACTAATGTAACTTCCACTAGGAGAAAGACGAAGTCCGGATATCCTTTATTTACCCACCAGGTCAAGATTAGCCATCAATTCTCTATCCAGCACATGTAAGAGGTCAATTTTTACGTGAAAACCTGAGATCAGATGTCAAGTTGAATAACCATCTCAAATATTCAAGCATGTAGTTTCTCATTCATCACTACCTCTGGTGAAAATTGAACATGTTTTCAAAAACAGTTTACATACTGAGTCATGGTTCTTCTGTAGGTTGAGAAACACCATGGACTTCATAAAGACCATATATTTTAGATAAAACTGATCATTAAAAAGGGCTCTAATTTATTTATACTCATATCCCTAATGTTTCTTATCTATCACCAAGGGATCATAATATCTCTTGATAGGTCATTCAACCATAAAGTCAACACACTTAACTTTTAACGAATCAGGAATTTTTAAGAACTAAAAAAGAATATATAACATTTTAACTAATTCTCGTCTTTTTGATGTTCATTTGAAAGTTGGGAAACTAGTGGGGTTTGGAAAAAATATATTGGGAATAATATATTACTTAATAATTTTGAGGTTCCACTATTAGATCTTGAATGGGAATGGTTGCAGGCTCTTATCATAGATCATGGATAACAGACACCACAATCTCGATAGTATTCTAGTCCATTTATGAATTTAATTACTGTGGTCCACACCCATCCTCCTCATATGTCCAATTCAAACATCCTATTAGAGACATGATACTACACAACATCAATAGGAAACACTAAAAACACTAATATGGGTACTCATATCAACAACCCAAACAAGTCGTATTAGAAAATAAATTCCTTTAATATAATCCTAGATTGGTATTTTTAAAAACTCAAATAAATTATAGAAAAAATACTAGAATATGATCATTTTATTTCTAAAGTATTCTTTTAATATAAACCCATGGTGGATTATGGATCTTAATGATTAGATATATCTTGGAAATCACTCATAGATACCTTATACGTCCCAAATTTCATAGCAATTGTCTTCTAGGAAATCCAAAAACGGTATACTGACTTTAGTGAAAGATTAAAAACCTTGCACATAAGATAGAAATTTGTCAATATCCATCATGAATTCACTAGTACCGTAATACATAAACATATCATATCATGGATTGGAGGGAATTATCAATCCTTATGGTTGGTTACTGGCACTTGGAATCAAATAAGAATAAATATGGAATGATTTTACCACAAAATAGAGGAAGATAAATGATACAAGTCACTATTAAACCATTCCCAAGGATAAATTACTATAATTAAATAGGTAAAAGAATACCCAAATAGTAAATCATAAAAATAACTACCATCTATCGACGAAATCTTCAGAATATTCATGTAAAAGGTGGACAACCTATCCACCAACAACCTCCATCACTCTAGATCCCCTAACTTAAGTACAATTTATACTTCCACCTAGATCATTTCATTTTATTAGACTTCGAATATGATAATCTAGAAATGATCAATGGAATAGGTTGGGTGTGTGAAAAATAACCCTATAGGATACCACCAATGATTCCAAATGAAATTCTATAATAAAAAATCAATTTATGATTTCAATTGGAAATAAACATGGCTAGATAAGTAATTGAAATATTAAAAAAACCATTTCAAGTAAGTAGAGATAATATATATGTAAATAAAATTTAATTAACATTCTATGTATAAAATTTACATAAATCTATTTTCCACAATAAAAATGTTATATAATCAATAGAAGCTATAATCTAAAAAATAGAACACCATGTTTATAAGTCGTATGTTATATTTGTTTCAGAAAATAGGATTCTTACACTTATCAATCATACTCTTGGATGAATATATGTTCGTACACAAAAATCAACACCAAAATTGAGGATCCATTATGAGAAATCAATCAACACCCCAATAGGGGACTCAATAAGAGAAATCAAGCTTAACATAATTTAATTACTGGTTTCATCATCAATCCATTCACAGGGATTTAGAGTCCTAGTGTTTTTGTCTTAATCTCTCACTAACTCCACATACACACATTTTATTTAAATAATCAATCGATCAATCATGATAAAATAAAATATTTTAAATCATTTCATCAGTTAGTTTAGTTTGAAAATATCAGTCTCATCATGGATTTTAATTTAAGAAAAATTCGGAGGTTTCCATCTAATTAATTCATTTCAAAGCATATTTTATTTTAATCCAAATTTCAAAATAATGAACATAAAATTATTTCATCAAATTCACTTTGTGTACATGTTATCATTTTTTCAATATAGACCAAAAAATTTATATTCAATTACAATTGGGGGACTTTAAAAATTACATGATATTTTTAAAATAATCATAAAATTATATCAAATATTTTTTTAAAATAAATTAAAACACCATTTAAAATCAATCATGTATTATAGGGTTTTAATTTTTGATAGATGGATTATAGAACCACCAAAATTTAATCATGCGATCAAATAAACACCCACAGTGGGAACACCAATGAGAACATAGGAGAATGATAAAAATAAATCAATTATATATTCAAGATCTATAAAAACTATATTTGATATATTAATAACACGATCATATATCACTATCTAAGAAGGAAAGAAGAGGATATTAGGAGACAATGTATGAGATGTGGAAAAATTACTGATAGAAGATAAAACAAAATCATCAGTGCTCCAATGCTCTAAGAGAAGGGGACTGAGGAGTCAAAATCACCTATTGATATCCTCCAAAGACCAAGGATTCATATTAGGTTCAAATGAGGGTTTTAAGAGTTTAACATAGGTTCCTATTATTTTTATTATAAATTTAAGGGTATGGAAAATTTGAATGAATGGTTTTATGTATGGGTTTCATGATTAGTAGTAACTATGTTCTCTAGCTATGAAACCCTACTATAATTTTGGAATGGTTGAATAGTTTGTCACCATGGTTAAATAAACCATGAACCAACCATGGAATCCCTCACTGACCAAGGCCACATGGTTTGGGGGAGAGGGTTAAAAGTTAGTACTAAATATGTTCCCTTACTGAGCATTACCACCTAATATAAGGTTGGATGGGCCCAACTACATGGTTTTACCTATCTATGTAAATACTCTACCAAACTCCAAAAAACCACCAAAATTCTACAAAATTCTCCAAAAAGTAGGTGATAATACCCAAAAATGTATGATAAAAACAAGGGTAAAGAAACACCTAAATATGGGTAACACAACATTACATACTATTTTAATAAAATATAGAAACCCAAAATTCTTATTAATTAAATGAGACTAAATGATCATATTTATATGAAAATTCTATCCTAATATTTCTTTTCTATTGATATATTCATTTCATCCTTTGATACATTTAGTTCAATAATATTTTCATTATGTTAGGGTGCCTTATACTACTAAATCAAATACTTTATTGTAATTATGAAATAAAATAGTTGTAATGGTTTGTAATGAGAATGTGTCTACCAAATCATATCCCCCAAGAGTGACTATCTATATGTTAAGTCATTGGCCAACTATTCATGAAGTGAATTAAATATTTAATCAATTATCAATAATCATTTTTAAGGTGATTTACACTAGGCTTATCTATTCCACAACTACAACCAATTTCCATTATCTAGATAGGGATGTAATTTCTTAGATTACAACACAATCTATACTTTCACTACTAAAAAAATGACCTTTTACAACGCTAGAATATGCCTTTATGTGTGCTAAAAGATGATGATAATTTGATAAAGGCTAAAGTCCTAAAGATTTTATCAATAATAAAAAAAACATTGTTAAATGGGTCCTTTAATAATGATTTTATCACTATTAAAGGCCCCTTTTATTTGAATTTTTTAGCACTATTAAAGGGGGCCTTTAATAGTGGTAAAAAGGAACTGATAAAAGAATCGATGATTAAGGGTATATAATTTTTTTTCTACACCCATCCTTTACTAGCATTTCCCACGCCCACCCCTTTATAAGTGCTTCCCCACCCATTTATCAGCGCTTAACATAATCTCACCCTCCCACGCCTACCCCTCTCCCTAACAAGTTTCAAACCCTAGACCTCTAGTATATACATTAGTGCCTTTTCCACTCCCCTATACTATTTTATTTCATATTTTATGGTATATATATATATGTGTGTTTTATATTTTTTATCCACAATTATATATAGATTTTTATATATATGTTTATATATTAATAAATATATTTTATATGTAATCTATTTTAATTAATTATTTATAAAATTAAATTTTTTGTGTGAATATATAAAAAATATGTATATATTATTATATATTTGATTATAAGTAATAGTACACTGTGAAAAATGATAAAATTTTAAATCCATAATATCAATATTAATGTAGTAACTAGGGATAAATTTATTCCCCACTAAAATGGAAAAAAGACCCCCCATAAAAGAGACTGTAAATGCATCAAATATTAAAAAATCGGCGTATGCCAACAAAAAACTCAGTTTTGGAGACCTTATAGGACCTTTTTGGCCTAAATAATGTGGCATAGGTATTCCAATATCACTAAGGGTACAAATCTAATTACAGGATTCACTTTGATATGTGGTAGAGCCCAAATGGACAACCAGATCAATATTTATGGCCATGTGAATTTTGAGTTATATTTTCATTTTATTCTAGATAATTTATTATTATTTTAATTTTTTTATTATAAAAATGATATTAAATGATTATTACTTGGTAATAATCAGCAAATTATTAATGAAAATTATTTTTTCACATTTTTTATAAGTTATTTCCACTAAATATCTTATATATTTAGTGTAAATTCCAATTTCCCTTATACAAAACATATTTTAGAAAATATATATTATATTTATATAAATATAAATGTATTTATATTTTAATATATTGTTTTTAATGAAAAATAAGTATTTTGAAGTATACTTTCATCATCACTTGTAAAAAATTACTGACAATGGGGGGTCTTTTATCATCGCTTCTATAAAGCATTGATAAACCCCCTTATTAGTACTTTTTTTACAAGTGATGATTAAAGAGAACATTAATCAGTGCTTTTGTAAAAGCACTGATAAATGGTGGTCCTTTAACAGTGATTGTAAAAAACCACTGATAATATACCGCATTTTACTATGATTTTTAGGGTTGTTAAATACCCCTGGTAACAGCGCTAAAAATGCTATTAAAGACCACATTTAATAGTGTTTTTAATGTTAACAAAGGGGATCTTTAACATCAATTTTATCTAGTTCTATTAAAGGCCTAGTTCTAGATAAACCATTTTTTTTGTATAGTTTATAAAAACCTCATGATGTTATTATATAATTATAATTTTCCATTCGACATATCCCAAGGGTTTTAACTAATGTTATATTATCCAAATATCAATAATATTCAACAATACCTCAAATGAACTAAAGGGTTATTTATAACTTCTTAATCATGCTCAAACCTAAATTATCAAAAATTGAGGAAATTTTTCGCTCTAAAATTTTCATCAAAAAATAACTTCTAAATATTCACAGTTCTCAAAACCCTACTTTAATACTAAATGAAGTTCTATTGACATGAACACCTAGATCTAGTGTTAAAAACATTCTTTAAACCCATGCTTTGACACCGATTCTAAAATCCCACAAACATGGATATCTAAATTACATGAATTAAAAAGATATTTAATTACAATATATTCTTATGATATTTTAGTTTATTCATTATAGAGAAGTAGAAAAAACATTAACCGTTAATACTCATGGTATTTTCAACTAGTAAACATTTTCTCTACTATATAAGTAACTATTTAGTCCATAATATGTCTTCAAGATCTCATACTAGTTCTCCAAAGAAGATAGACTTCTGGACATATCACACTTCTTCTATTTTCAGAATATAGGAAAATGAAATGTAATCAAATACTGTGCTCAAAATCTCTATAAGGCTAAACATTAGAGATTATAATAAAATATCATAATTTGGTATACCATGATCATACAAATATAATTAGGAATTATAAGAAAAATATAACTAATAAATAATAGATCATTAATCAAAGAGAATGGATTAAAATAACATTATATATGAATCAAAAGAGTTTGGAAACATTATAGTATAAAAATGATCTATGAGAGAATAATATAGTAAAGTTAATAATTGAGAAATTTTGAAACATCTTTCAATTATTGAAAAAATAGCATTGGTAAACAATAATTTCTCAATTCACACACTAACACCCATGTCTGTGAAAAAATAATATTTGAATTCCTATATACATCACATTTTCAAGTCACATAGTTGCACCAATTGTTGATAAAAACTAAATTGTGCATGTGTATATATATATCATGAGATTTAATCTTTTAACCATTGTATTGGAGGTTGATATGGGACCCCACATTTCATTATCCAAACTTATGTGGGAAACTTTGAAATTATTCACATATAACACCATAAATAAACCAAGGAAATAAAATTGGAATCATAAATCTTTTAAATGAAAATAAATTAAAATTTTTAAATCATAAAGAACCCATGGAAAGAATATTTTTTTAATATTCTTTTCAAATGTAATCACATAAATAAATAATCAATAATCATAATTAGAGAAACTAATAAAAAATAAATTGGAATCCAAAGATATTCGTTAATTTAATAAGAAAATACACTTTAATCAAGATAGAAAAGAATATGGTGTTTAAAATGTATGTATAAATGCTATACAATTAATATAATAATTTCATAAATCATTCGATTTATGGAATCTAGGTGAACACCCTTCAATCAAAGTAACAAAAAAAGTGTACTCAAATTGGGATGCCATTGGAAGAACAATTATTATTTTATGATGAAGAGTATTAGTAAATGAAAAGAAAGTGGAGAATTATTCATCTAAACTATAACTATATTACATAATCCATATATATAATTAAGGATGATGGTATAATTTGTGACCCATTAAAATTCTAAAATAAGAACATTGTATTCGATTGCGTGTGTGACACACAACATCAAGAGCGTAAGGGAATATAATATCCCAAGACTTTATTTACTATTTAAACGAATACATGATATATATTGCAATGAAGTTAATACCTACATAGCATATGTTTCAAAAAACAATGCGTTTCTTCAACGAGTTTCATTACACACAAGACCAAGTTTTACCAAATATTAATGTATTATTAATATGTTATTATTTTATATAGTAAAAATTATCCTAGATAATAAAATTATTTATTACAAATATTTTTATCTAACTGATGTAAATATATGATTTAAAAAAATATAATATGAATTCATAGATTAAATATTAATTATAAACAAAAATATTAAAAAATTTAATACAAAGGAAATATTTTTCTTTTATGCTCCCAAAAAAGTTTTGCCCTAATAAATTGTTTTTATTATAATTAGTTAGTGACACAAATGTAATATATATATATATATTATTAAAAGAAATATTTTTGATATTTATAAATTATATTTTATAGGTATAAGATAGGACTAAATCTAACTTTATACATAAAAACCTATATTTTCATTGAGGAAATTTTATAGCCTTTTAATTTCTTACCTATATTAAATACAATTTTTTTTGGAAATTTTATATATTTTAAATGTAAAAAAATAATTTTTATTTGAATATAGAACATAAAAATTATGTTATGGTTAATTTTTTTATATTTCTATGAAGTTTCATTTTTTAATGAATAAAGAAAAATACTGAATTTTATTTTAGAACTACTTTTTCATATAATTTATTTATTAATTTAAATTATATTTTAATTTATTTTAAAGATTAATTAGATAATTTTTATAGCTATTAATCCAATTTATGTCATTGGAATCAAATTCACATTGAAATTGGATATGAAAACATAGAATTCTTTCGAACATTCATTCATTAAAACCCAGCATTGTCGTCATATCAACGAGGTTGAATTTAAGTTAATTTATTCCACCTATATCATTAGAAATTGAAAGAAAATGAATTCAATATTTGGAATCCTCGCAAAATATAATTTATATTAATTTCAAATTATTTTATTTACAGAAAATATTATTTAATTCGATTAAAATTAATTACAATGATTATGAGAAAAATTATTTTAACAATGGAATCAACCATAATCATAATGAACAAATGAGCTATAAAATTTTCCAAAATCCATTTTATGGGAATATTTCAACACTATACTCTATTTTATTGAATTTTTTCCATTATTAGAGACACTTTCAATAAGAAATATGTAAAAAACAAACCCCAGTTTCCGGAAGTCGGTTCCTTCTTACATTACATTAGCATGATTACAAAAAGTCATATCTAGAAGGAATGAATTGTTTTGTAGATATGGAATTCTAGATACATTTATAAGTTCATCATTAAAACTCTAAATGAAAAAAATCAAATAAGTCTTATTGGGAACATCCATCACTCTAACATTATCCCTACATGTCAATCATAATATACCTCTTTGTGTCTTGGGAAAAATGAAACATAAGAAGTGGTGAGCTCAGATGGTCAGTAAGGCTAGGAAATAGAGTTCAAGATATCATAAATAAACACATTAGTCATGGTGAATAATTGAAGACACATTCCTTAATATATAACAATCATGATCACATTTTGACAGGAATATGATCTAAGTAATTATTGGGATAATAAAAAATAATCAAGAGTATTGTAGTAGTTGAATAATCACATGAAAAATGAATTTATAGATTCATAATTAGGGAAATTCATATGCCAAAAATTATAAAACATAATTCCAGGCATCGACCATGATATCTAAAAATGATTAATGCCTCGGCAAAAACCTTATCTAAAAATGGGGAAGCCCTCAGGCAAGTCTATATCTATTTTTCTCATGAGACCTACTAATGCATCCAGGGGATATAGTGGGTCCCAAACATCACATAATATGTCCAATTCATTCCTAATATCAATTGGGATAAATATAAAAAACATATACATTCATATTGAAACTAACATATGAAACGTAAACAACTTTCACTAAATATTAAGCATAAACAGTAAACATTTTTTGCAAATTGGTGAATGGTTTAAAGATATCACATCAATATTAAAACTAATCATAAACCATTAAATTAAATATGGTAGATTATATCATAAATATTAATCCCAATAATATGTAATACTCAATTGGAGTGTTGAAATTGATTTAGATAGTCTTACAAAATCATCGAGTAATTCTTGATATGAATACTCTTTTACTTTGAAAAGAAGATTTATTTTGGAAAAGTGTTTATATAAATCCATAAATTAAGTAAGATAGTATTTTAATATTATATTTAGTGATTTTAAAAATAAAATAGTTTCCAAAACTAGATTATCAATTACCCTTGAAAATATGTAAGAATTTGAGGAATTCCCTTGAGTCGGGTTTGTAAATCTAGATGAATTTTAGAAAGATCCTTTTAAAACATATAATTAACTGTAAATTAATGTAGGATTATGGTTGGCACAAATATATATAACATTAAAATAGAATTTATGAGTAGTAAATATTAATTAATAACAATTCAAGTGAGGTAAGTAGATAATAAATGTAACCCGATTGAAAATGGAGGTTCATATGGAAAACCATTACCACTTTGTAATCTATCATTTGGTATGCCCCAAAATTAATAAAATTAAAATTATAAATGGAATAAAATAAAAATAATAAGATTAAAGATATTTTAAATCAATGGGAATTATACATACACCATACAAAATTTATAGTAGTGAATAAAGAATATCTCACAAAAAAGGAATTGAGAGGAGGAAACCCCTTACCATAAGTCTGAAGGTGTTCTTCATTTGGTATTAACGACCCGAATAATCAAATTTAGTTTAATAAAATATTGATTAAAGAAACTAATCTATATGTAATTGTTATATTATAACATTATTAGGTTCATTCTTGGCCTTTTGATGGGTTAAAAGATTCAATTTCATTGTATTAAAATTTGTCTGGTTGTTGGGAGTGAAGATGAATGATTATATAAAACCTTAATGACAATTGTTTAGGTTGATAAGCGTTTTTTGATCACAATGAACTCATTTTGATTTATAATTTAATATCATGTGTTCAAAACGATTAGAAAACCTTAAATAAGTTATAATAAATATATTATATTTTGTTCCAACAATCAAAATGGTTTAATGATAGTAATTGAAGATGGTAGTGGAAATTGAAAACCCATCATCCTCGAATGGGATAAATTAACACATCTCAGATGATGTTTTAATTTCTAGTATAAATGAAGGGGAAACGAAAGATGATGAATAATTATTCATTTATCATATCAAAATTCCAGTTTATGTAAGGTACAAGAGTCATCACAACATATGTATGAAATGAGGTGAGGAAAGAAAAAAGAAAATAAAGGTACTTGAAATTAATGAAATGAAAAGAGGAATTTACCTCTTTAAGTAATCATCCTTTAGAGCCTCTTTTGAGATAGGTTTTGTACTTTTTATGAAACAAAGGGCTGATGAACATGGGGGAGGATCTTGGGAGGTTATATGATAATAATTTAGATAAGGAACAAGGCCTGATATAATTAAAGAGAAGAGGAATGTGTGTGTGTGTGTGTGGGGGGGGTTATAATGAAGGAGATGAGTTTTTTCTTGTTATTTTACTCATTAATTTATTTTTTTCCCAAAGACAACCAAGAGTATTGATTATTGGGACCTATAATAGTAATTTTCTCACGTGTGTTCAAACCAGGTGTTCTTACATCATCCATGATTCTAGAAATAGTGAATTTAACTGATAATGTATATATATAGTAAATTTCCATACTTTACTATTCATCAAAAATTTGAGTATTTCATAAAAATTACAATAATTCACCATAACATTTTATTCAACTTGTATAATTCCAAAATAAACTCCATTTTTTTAAAATAATTTTCTAATTATTATTAATTTAATTTTAAATAAAATCAATATTTTTTTTTTCTGAAAATAACAATTTTAAAACTATAATACTTTTTATATCACCTTGAAAAAATAATCAAGATCTCACTATCTTATAAACATAAGTTAATAAAAAAATATGGTTTACTATTCATAAGGGTTATATAAATATTCACAAGGGTAAGTTACTATTCACCAAATTTTTTTTTTGTTTGATCAGACTCTAAATGTCTTGCTGAACGCAACCATGTTTGTCAGTTTTTTGAAATTCAAATACCAGAGGTCAAAAAATTATGTTTTATTGCTAGTTTATAAAAAAGTAGTGTTTCGTAGAGACTCAGTGTTTCATGAATTCAGTATTAAATTTATTTGAAAAATATTCGGGTGTTATATTGTCTCTTTCTTTGAAAAATTTCTTCCTTGAAATTACCAAAATTTAACCTCAAAAAAATATTTGGGTATTTCTTCATTGAAAGCTCAATAGGATCTATTGTGGCCTCTTAGATTTTATAATTTTCAAATTTATATTTACCAGTTGATTTGTCTGATTCTTCAACACTTGTTCTCTGGTGTCCCGAATCTTGATAGGCTCCTTATAGTAGGATAGGCCAGGTTCAAATTAATTATTGTCATAAGTGAGGACATGGATTGGGTTTGGCATGTAATTTCTTACCAATGATACATGTAACACTTTGTGCACATTAGACATGTTAGGTCTAATTTCCAAAAAATATGAAATAGCATTAATTCTCTACATAATTTTAAAAGGGCATGTATACCTAGGGCTCTGTTTCCCATTTTTCCAAAATCTTATAACACTCTTCCATAGAGATACATTAAAGAAAAAAACGATCTCCCACTTGAAAATCCAAACCCTTATTTTTATTATCAATACAGATTTTACATCTTCCTTGAGATGATTTGATATGGCCTTTAATAGTATTTACCTTCTCTATGGTATCCCCCACAAGATCTGGTCCCACAAGCTTCCATTATCTAACTTCATCCCAACATGTTGGAGTATGACATATCTTTATGTACAATGCATTATATGGTTCCATTAGAATACTCGAATGTAAAATATTATTGTAAGAAAACTACACTAAAGGTAAATATTTATCCCACATAACATGAAAGTAAAGTGAACAAGATCTCAACATGTCCACTAAGGTTTGGATCATCCTTTCTGATTTCCTATTAGTTTATGGGTGATAAGTAATAATCAAATAAAGCTTAGTATCCAAATAATTCTTGATATTTTTTCATAAAATCAATGTAAATCATGGGCCTCGATAAGAAACAATAGAGATAGGTTTTCCATGAAGTCTCAAAACATCATTAATATAGAGTCGTACTAGGATCTCCAGTGTAAAATGCTCCCATATAGTGAGGAAATGTGAAAATTATGTAAGTCGATCAACATTTACCCATATTGAATGATTATTTTTCAATGTTTTCGGTATTCCAGTGACAAAATCCTTGGTGATGTCATCCCATTTCCATATAGGAATAGGTAGAGGTTGCATGACTCCTCTAGGATGTTGTCTTTCAACTTTCACTTTTCGATAGACTAAAATAGTTGATACATAATCAGAAATTTACCTCTTCATAATATCCCACAAGAAATATTTTTCAAATATCTATAAATTTTAGTGCTACCTGGGTGTATGGATAAATTTGAGTTATTAGCATCATCCAATAACTCCCTTTTTAGCTCAGGTATAGAGGGAACACATAAACTCTTCCAAAATTTCAGAATTCCTTCTCACAAATATTGTCATACGACTTCCGATCTTTCACAACATTAATTTTCTTTTAAATATTATCAGCCTCAGACTATAAAGATTTAATTATTTCCAATAATGAATGTTGGGAAACCATGTGAAAAAGTAGCGATGTTTCACCTTTTTTTGATAATTCCAAAATCAATCCTCATTATATCCATGTCCAAAAGATTCTTATCAATCATCATTTTGTTGAGAACTCCATAATCTATCATTCTTAATGCATCAACTACCTAAATTTCCATTCCTGGGTGGTAGTGTATAGAACAATCATAATCCTTGAGAAGTGAGAGCCATCGCCTTTGCCTCGTTCCTTTTGTAAGAATATATATTTTAGACTCCTATGATACGTATATATTTCAAAATTTTCACCATAGAGATAATGTATCAATATATTCAGAGTAATTATTACCGCTACTAACTCAAGATCATGAGTAGGATTGTTTTTAATGAATTTTAACTCGATGCATATCCAATATGTCTTTCATTTTTCATAAGGACACAAATATGCCTTTTCTTGGATATATCACTATAGATCAAAAACCTATCATTCACTGATAGTAGAGTTATGATCAGAGAATTCACTAATCTCCTCTTCAATTCTTTGAAACTGTCCTCACATTATTTTTCCATACAAACTTTTCCCCTTTACATGTATTTTTGGTCATTATTTTGGCTAAATGGGTGCATTTCTAAATGAAACACTGATAATAACCTACTAATACAATAAATATATGTACCTCCGTTATGTTTATTGGTGTAGGAAATATTTCATTGACTATTTATTCCAAATATCAATAGATATTTCAACCTTAGAGAATATGTGTCCAAGAAAGGAAACTGATTGAAACCAAAATTCACACTTTCTAAACATCCCATATAATTCATTTTTTCTAAGAGTATTCAGAATATTGCATAAGTGATTTTCATGATCTTCGTAGATTCTGGATTATAAAAATATATCATCAACAAATAACACCACAATTCATTAAGATATTAATTTAAAACTCTATTCATTAGATCCATGAAATAGTGGGTGAATTAGTTAGTAAAAAAGGAATTACTGTAAACTCGTAATTCCTATTCGTTGTTCAAAATTTTGTCTTTGGAATATCTTCCGTCCTTACACACAAAAAATGATATCCAGACCGAAGATCATTCTTCGAAGAATTTTGGGCTCTATTAATTTGATCAAATAAATAATCAATTCATGGTAGGGGATACTTGTTATTTTTTGTTTTAGCATTGATCTCCCAATAGTCAATTCAAAACCTCATATATCCATATTTATTATTAACAAAATTATAAGGGGATCACCATGAGGCAACACTTGGGTGAATAAATCTATTATCACACAATTCCTCTTGTTTTTTATTTAGATCCACTAATTCCACAGTTGACATTCTATAAGGGGACATTGATATATTCATCGAATAAGGAATTAAGTCAATAGAAATCTCAACTCCTTCTCTAGAGGATGTCTATGTAAATCCTTTGGTAACACATCATCATATTCATGCTCAATCGGTACATAATCTATTTGAAAATTCCTTTCCTCACCTATAGTTATTGCATTCCCTTCCTCCCCAATAATTGAATTCAGTAGATTTACTAGGTGTGGATCTAGATAATAATTAGATGGTGATGTTTCTACTCTAATGATAAGAGATTCCACATCATCCTAAAAAATTGTAACCTCCTTTTTCTGGAAATAATTTTTTTCATCATGGATCGAAATCGAATATATATCGAGGATTATATCAAATTAATTCATGGGTATGATAGTAAAATCAGTTGATAAGTCACGTTTATATTCCATAATGGGGACTGCTTGACACAACTTTGTTGCAATGATACTTCCCTTAAATGTTTTGATTGAACAATACCTTATTAAATAAAATTGGAAATATCTAATTTTCTTGGAAGACTAGGAAAATATGAATGAATTAAATGATCAAAAATCAACTAAATTATTTTCTATGTTTGAGGAAACTATTAAATTACCCACAACCACATCATTAGAAACATCAATATAAGTTGTTGGGATTGCATAAGATTCTCCCTTCTCCTTTGGGATTTTTTAGGAAAATTTCATTGATGCTTTAGATAATCATATTCATAGTATCCCATATCCCTACAATTATAACATTAAACATTAATAGCTTCTTTCTTTCCCTTGAAAATAACAGCATGATAAACTTTTATTGCACACTTTTAGCACACCCCTTTTCCTTTTAGGCTGACACCAGTGTGTTTCCTTCCACAATTATCACAGGGTGGAAAGTCAAATCTTCCCTTCTTCACCATTTACTTATTTCCTTTTCCAGAGTATTCAAAAACCCTATTATTCTATTTTTTTTATTTTAATGTCATAAGTCTCAGAGAACTCATTTTCCATCTTGATAGCACATGAGAGTATATCATCATATGATTAGAATGTTTGGCATACCATCACCCACTGATGGAATGAATTTAGTCCTTCAATGAATAGATATATCTTTATCCTTATATTATGTATATATTCCATAACATTATTTGATAACCATTTAAAGTTATTTTCATACTTTTTATAATTATAATCTTCCATTTTCCACATGTTCAGAAACAGTCTTTCTATATCTACTCTCTATTCACGAGGAATTTATTTCTCTATGAAAATTTCATTAAATTCTATCCATTTTATGCTCTCTATCTCTTCCTCATCCTTTATTTTTTTGAATTAGTGGCCACCATTGATCAATATCTCCTTAAAAAAAATAAAGTTCCATGGAAAACTTCTCCCTTTTGTTACTTCCCAAGGTGAGAAATATCTTCTATAAGGAACTTATCCATTACTCTGTTACGAATGGGTTTGTAGTCCCATTAAATAATGGAGGCTATTGTCACATAAAGTGATATTACATATCTCATCCACATTGTGGATCAATATTATCTATACAGGTAACTTTATTATTCATAACATGATTATGTTTTCCCACTATATTTATTAGTTGATCCACACCAGTCGCAGCTCCAGAGCCAACATCATTATCTTTTTCATGAGTGTAATCCATACATGGGATACACATAATCATAAACATAGTTTATTTGAGGAAAAATTTACATTTAAATACTTTATAATGAATTGTGAAGGAAATGTGAATTATCACAAGAATATCCCCTAGGAGTGTCCAAACAAGTTCACAATAAGGCCCATTTTCATGTACGATGATACTCCAGGTCAAGACCGAAACTCCTTGTGGGATTTTTCACTCCTAGGTACATTTGTTCTAGAACCACATCCACTTGTAGAATCCAAAAATGGATGTATTTTCTAGAAATATCCATATAATCTATTACATACCAAAATTATAGCACATTCTTTTATGTTTCTCCTCAAATACTGTGTTAGGTGTTTTTTCCCTAATCAATGTTTTGTAAATATAGTTTCCTTGTTTTCTACTAATCCTTCTCCGGTACCAAATGTAAGGATCCTACCCTATTTTCCCAAAGCTAGTGGTTTATCACATTACATTGACACAATTTCCATAAAGTAATATCTCGAAAAAATGAATAGTTTAGTAGATTTGGAATGTCAGATACATAAATAAGATATATAATAAATCTTGAAATGAAAAATACAAATAAGAATCATTGGGAACATCCAACACTCTAATATTATCCCTGAAAGTCAATCATAATATACCTCTTCATGTCATGGAAAAATGAAACATAAGAAAGGGTAAGATAAAATGCTCAGTACGGGTATGGAATATAGCAGAAGATATCATAAAAATAAACACGGGGCATGGTGAATAATTGAAAACACATTCCTTTAAAAATAATAAACTTGAACACATTATGGTTGGAATATGAGATGAGTAAATTTTTCCACAATAAAACATAATCATGGGTATTCTACTAGTCAAATAACCACATCAACTATGAATTTATAGATTCATAATGATGGAAGTAAAAATTACGGATATTATAAAACATACTTTAAAGGTGTCATCTAAGACATCTAAAAATTATTAAGGCCTTATCCAAAACCATATCTAAAAATGAGCAAGTCCTCAGCTAAGTCCATATCTATCTATCTCATGAGACCTAGTGATGCATAACGGGGCTATAATGGGTCCCAGCTCTCACATAATAAGTCCAATGTATTCCTCATGGGAAAGGGGATAAACATAAACAATATATACATTTATATTGAAACTAACATCTAAAAGGTAGACAAATTTTCCGTAACATTAAGCATAAACACTAACTATTCAGACTAAATTGATGAATTGTTTTAAGATAGAAGATCCACAGTCAAACTAATTAAAAATAATTAAATTAAATATGGTAGATGATACAATAAATATTAATCCCAATAATATATAATAATAAACATGAGGGTATAAATAGATGAAGATACTCCTATAAAATCATCGAGTAATTCTGGAGATAAATACACTTTTACTTTGAAAAGAAGAGTTATTTTGGAAAAGTGTCTGTATAAAACTAGAAAGTAAGTAAGATAGTATTATCATAATAAAATTTGGCACATTATACGGATAATGTTTTCAAAATATATATTATATAGTTCTCATTAAAATAATTATGAATTTGAAAAATTCCCTTGATCCAGGCATGTATTTCAAGAAGAATTTTTGAAAGAGCCCATTAAAACAAACAATTCCCCATAAATAAAGGTAGGATTCTGGATGGTAAACATATATATTACATTTAATCATAATTTATTAGGATTTAATATTAATTAATAAGAATATAATTGAGGTATGTAGATAATAATAGTAACATTAATAAAAATGGAGGTTTGGGTGAAAAACCCTTACCACATTTTAATCAATCGGTTCGTATGCCCCAAAATTAATAATTTTCAAATTATACATTGAGTAACATTAAAATAAAGAAATTAATGATATGATACATCAATTTTCAATTACATACTCCGTACATAAGTAATAGTAGTGAATAAGTAATATCTCACAAAAAAGGAAGTGAGATAAGGAAACCCCTTACCTTAAGCCTGAATGTTTTCCTCACATAATATTATTGACACAAATAATCAAATTTACATTGATAAATAAATGATTAAATAAAATCATGTATATATAAATGATTTATTATACAATTATTAGGTTTATTCATGGCCTTTTGATGCGTTAAGAGATTCAATTTCATTGATTTGGAGTACTTTCTTTCTTGGTTTTCATGATCGATTTACATTTATTCATGTATAGATATACATGTAGAATGGGAATGGATGTCTAGAATAGAAGTTTAATGTTATTAGTGAAGAACCAGAATATTTTATTTTTATAAAATTCATTTTTTCATTGGCAGTAAAGATGAGTCATTTTATAAAACATTAATGACAATTGTTTGGGTTAATTACCAATTTTTTAATCACAACAAACTCACTTTGATTTATAAATTAATAAAATGTGTGAAAAAGGATTGCATAACCTTAAATAAGTTATAATATATATATTATAGTATTTTTAAACCATAAAAAGGGTTTCATGACAAGAATTGATGACGTTTATTGAAATTGAAAACACGTCCTCCTGGAATTTGATAAATTGACACATCTCAGATGGTGTTTTCATTTCTAGTATAATAAAAATAGAAATAAGATATGGTAAATAATTATTCTTTTATCGTAACAACATTAATGTACACTTAAGGTAATTATGTGATCCAAATATTTTTTTAAAGGATGTGAGGAAAGAAAAAGAAAAGAAAGGAACTTGAAATAAAAGAAATGAAAATAGGAATTTACCTCTTGAAGTAATCTTCCTTGAGATCCTCTTTAGGGAAGAGGTGTTGGAATTTTTAGGAGAAAAAGGGTTTTTAGAAATGGGGGAGGATCTTGGTAGGATATTTGTGAAGAATTTGGACATGTTACAAGGCTTGGGAGGATTTAATGGAAGAGGGAGTGAGGGGGTTTTATAGTGGAGTAGAGGAGGGTTTTCCAATTATTTTACTCATATTTTATTATTTTGTTAAATGAAACCAATAGTATTTATTATTGTGACCATGAATATTAATTATTTCATTGGAGTTTGTACACAGTGTTCTTACATTATCTATGATTCTTGGAATAGTGAATTGAACTGATAATGTATATATTCGATAAATTACCGTATTTTACAATTCGCCTAAAATTTGGGTATTTCCTAAAAATCCCAAATATTCACCATAACCATTTTTTGATGTTTAGAACCCAAAAATTACCTCCATTTTTTGAAGATAAATTTTTAAATATTATTAATATAATTTTAAATAAAATCACACCTTATTTGAAAAATGACAATTTTTAGACTATAATTCATTTTATATCACCTTGATAAATTATGGAAGATCTAATTATCTTATAACATTAACATAATAAAATAATAATAGGATTTACTATCCATAAGGTTAATATTACTATTTATAAGGGTATGTTTCTAGTCACCAAAAATAATGTTTGTCTTATCAGACTCTTACTGAATGCAACTGTGTATTTCATATTTATTTATTGGTTTCAAAAATATAGTAGAAGTATAAATTTTATAATTATATCATGATTTTTATTCTTTAGATTTTATATAATGAATAATTTGACCATATTTTACCTACAAAAGTTGTTTTCGACACATAAAACTAATTTGGGAAAACAACAGATGTAAACATAATAGGTTTAATTATAGTATAATAAATGGTAATAAGTGAATTGAAACTAATGATAAACATGAAAAAGGTTCTATGTCAAGGAAAAAATTACCATAAGATTATTATTTAGGAATATAAAGACAAGAAAGACAAGTCAGACTCATGGTAAGATATTTTCTTCTCACTTTTTATATCTATGAGATAAATGTCATATTCAGCACTTACTTATTCTCTGTGATGCATATACTACCCCTTTTTATGTATTATATTATTAATCAATATATATTCATTTTATCTATGGTATGGACGGCTAGGATCCCTTGGGGAACCTAATCCGAAAGATATTATACACCTCTTATCCTATTTTTTTACAAGAGAAGACATTATTAAAATACCAACTAATTTAATATAGTTTTCAAAAATCATATGTGAGAGTAAATTCAACACACCTCAAAGGTGATTAAATATTTTTAGGAGAATTATAAACCAAGGGTATTGAATAACACGCATAAAGAGTGATTAATTTTTCTAGGCAACAATATAGCATGGATTATAAGCGACATACCCAAAAGGGTGTTATTCAAGTTAAGTATGATAACCTCCAATAGTTAAATTTATAATCATAGTGACAATTTTAATATAAAAAATGAAACTAAATTTTCAATTTCACATTTTAAACGTGACACTCGAGAATTTCAGCATACAATAGAACCAAATAATTTATAAGCATTCTAAACATTGAGGGAAAATAATGATACCTAGGGCACTTCAACCATCCAATATCAGGATTTTATCTGTGCCCGAATGAGAGAAGTAATAGAATTCAACAGAAACCCAAAAAATAGGGCACACAACATCACAATGAATGAAAAATCAATACTTAATTAAAAAATATGAATGTAAGGCTAAAGAGTCACGGACTCATTGATATTCTTCCTTCACAACTAATGATGCTAAATTTGGACACTAGACGAAGGGGACCCCCATGGGAATAGGAGGATGGTAGATGCACCTATAGGGGACTCCCTAGGCAAGTGAGGAAAAAAATGGGTCAAAACCCTTTAAGTGTTAGAGGGTAAGATTAATCATTTTACCATTTTGATGGGGCATGGGGTTAGTCATCACAGTTTTGGAAACAGTGAACTATATTTTTAAATCTATATTACAAATAGGCACAACCTAAATTATGTGGACACATGGTTAGGTCTAACCATAAATCATCTTTGTGGTGTTACATTTTTTTGCACTAACCATGTGAGCTAGGCACAATATTTACTAAAACATATGTAGCACATCTAGATCACCTATACATTTTCCTGTAGATATATTATGAAATGTCCCATAAATTATATGAAATTTTTTTAAAATTATATGGGAATATTTGGAGAACAGATTCTTAGAAAACACATGATTTTGAAGCCCGGTGAGGCCGAAATAAAATTTTGAACTTTTTTTAGTTTTTTTAAATAAACGTGCAAGAGGGTTTTTTCTAAATTTTAAATCGTTGCTCAGATCAAATATATGAGGGTACCATTGAACTCAAAATGACGGTATTTTCCTAGAAAAGTACTAATATGGATCGTAGATGGTCGTTCGGAAAAGATATTTTTTGGAATTTTCAGAAGAAAAATAAAATAAATTTAAAAGTTATTTTATTTTTCTCTCTCCACATTTGAGAAATTCTACGTCATCACTACAACATCGATGATGAGTCACATTAAATGAATCCCATTAATGAGTCTCTTAAATGCGAAACATAATGACTCATTAATTGAAACATAACATTTAATCTATTTCATTAACGAAACAGCGTAACGACGCCACGACGCAACATAACATAAATGTTGAAACACAATTCTATTTTAATGAGATAATGGGTTGGAAAATAAAACATTGAATTTATCTGATGGATGGCAAGTAAATTATCTCCAATGAAGAACGCTGAAAACTTGCTAGCGATAATGACACACCTTGAAGAATGGGACTGGAGAGTGACGAACCGCAATGGCTTCGAATGGAATGTGAATCCCAATAGATAGATAACTTCAACAATGAATCTATCCTAGGTAGGGGTTTATTTTTTGTGTTTTGAGTTTCCCCATTCATTATTTAAAAATAATGAATGTAGATCAACCCACGAAGAGGTTGATTCATGTATCGCTTGTTCTTGCAATAGGGAGCTTATTCTTGGGGTTTAACATCCGAGTGAAATTAACGATAAGACATATATATTCATCCCTAATGTTTCAAACACTAACACGGAGGCTACAGGATGACACGAACAAGGCCCGAACCCCTTCTCCATTGTTTGTTCATTGTTGATGAACCTCCGAGTAGGCAAAAAATCATTTTTGAGGCCACATTAGGGAATACGACACACCATGGAGGCTGAAGGCAATGATGGTCTGAAGAATGGACCACCAGAGTGGACGAATTGGTTTTTGAAAACTTTTTCTTGCATGCCAAGTTGGAAACCGCGGCCAGATTCTTCCAGGACAGTGTATCAGGAGCCGCTAGCACTTGGGCTTGTAGCTGGAAGAGGTGGGATATACCCAACTGACAGTGTTGGTGGAGTGGTCTGAGTCTTGTGGGCCATTGCTTTGCGCTAGCACGTGGTTCAGTAAGCATTTCATGTAGGGCCAGAGAGTGCATAAAATGAATCTTGTCGTGGGGCACAAGAACCAGATGCCCTCCTAGCATTTGGAATAGAAGATATGGGCCCACTGTGTGGGTTGGGATAGAGGTTAAAACTGATTTTATGAGCGGATCACGATGGGGTAATCTGAACCGCTATTCCAAGCTTGGGAAACAGGATAAAACTATGCTACTGGGTGGCCCGAGATGGAAAAGAAAACATGCCTTCCAGTTTGGGCCATGCTTGATAAATCAGGTCACTGGGCGACCTGGCGGGCTGGAAACATGGTGAAATTGGGCCAGGTCTAGTAAGGCCAAATCGTCCTGGCCATGTGGCCAGGACAAATCAGGATGAACCAAACATAAATGGGTCAGGTCAGGTCAGCCCAACTAGGTCAGGTCATGTAGGACCCTTGGGCCGGGCTGGTCAGGTTGGTCTTACTAGGTAAGACTGGGTTTGGACACAACCGGTCCACGTTTAATAAAACACCAATATATTTTGGACCAGGAATCTAATGGAGGAGCCTTTTGCATTGTTGGAACCCTAATGATGGGGAATGTATTTTGGAATGATTTAATAAGGTTTTCATAGATATTGAAATATGATGAATAACATGATTAGTGTATTCTCTTGGAGTTAACCATGATATGTGCGAAAATCATATGGCTGGCTCGGACCCGAAGACTACTTAAAAGAGACCCTATGTGGATCAACTATAAGAGACCCTATTTAGATCATCTACAAGAGACCCTATGTGGATCATTTACAAGGGATCCTATGTGGATCTGCTAATGGTGACCCAATGTGGGTCTTCTAAAATCGACCGTGTTTGGATCATCTCCAAGTGATCCAGTGTAGATCAACTACAAGCGGCCCTGTAAGGACTTGCTATGATGGACTAAGTGGGAAGCGGCTCAGCGTGATCCATCATACCCACGATACTCATCAGGGATGAGATCCTCAGTAGGCCAGGGATTTCTATATTATGACTAATAGTATTGCTTTCTGTACATTAGATTATACCGATGTGAGCTGTTTTTCTTTGTGATCGTGATTCATGGTTTGCTTTTTGGATTACTTTGTGGTATTACCTTCATGGGTTGGGGTCCGTAATGAGTAATTTTTTACTCACCTCTACAAAGGGTCACCCAAAACTGATGGGCCTGGTGTAGTTGACCAATTTCTTGATAGAGGACTTGGTGGTCTAGAACCCGGTGGTGCCTATTGGGATCAGGTAGGATGGACATACATCTACGACATCCGGTAGCTACTCTACACTTATCCATCGGGTGGGGTTTTAAACAGATGACTTTTCATAGATCTTTTTAACGTTTCTGTTTTCATTGTTTCATTTGATGGGTTTGTATTCTTTCCCATTTAACCTACAGATTGTACCTTTACTCCATGGTTGTTTAGTGGCATGCATGTTTATCTTTCCAGTTTTTGGGATGTGGTTGTGTGTGTCTTGGTACAATTACTTAGGAAAATTCCTCCCACTTTTCGGTTGGTGCCTTCGGTGCTAGTCACCAACCGATGGCCTTCGGGAGGTGGGATTGGGGGAGCCACGAAATGGGCCCCAGGGGATGGGTCCGGAAAAAATTATATTATAGGAGGCCAGTTCTACCTCAAATACCTAAATTCTATTTTTTTGTTTTTGGGAAATAGTGTTAAATGTTTTGAGTTATAATTTCAGATTCAGGGAGTCAAGTGTTGGTCTTACAGGCGACATATCCATACACCAACACCATTAATTCTACTTTTTGGCTCTATATGTAAAAACTTTGGTTGCATGAATCATATATGAATTGAGTGTTTCCTCATGTTATTCGTGTATTAGAGTCAGCTCACCAGGTATAATTCATTGACTATGGTATATCTTGATCTATTTTAGGATGCCTCCATGCAGACAGCCAGCTAGGATTCTGATGTGCGACTGTTAGGACAACCTACCTAGAGATGAGGTGTCAGTTTAGGGACCTATTCTAGAGATATCCCCATCAGGTGGTGAACCAGTGTTACCACAACCCATTTAACAACAGTTAATTTTTGTGTTACCAATAGAGGATGACTACAAGCTCAGTGCCCTGCATATGTTCCAGAGATAGAGACCTCCAATGTTCAATGGAGAGACAAATGCTCAGGTCATTGAGGACTGGGTGGAGGCAGTGGTGCAAGTCTTCCACGTAGTGAGGATGACACCCAATCAGACGTCGGTTCTAGCAATGAGCCTTCTGTAGGGCTCAGCAGGGAGATGGTGGTGCTTGACCATCCTATCAAATGAGGATGCATCCCTCTCTTAGGATTACATCGAGCGGATTTTACAAGCGGAGTTATTCTCCATGACCATGCGTTATGTGCACATATCGGAGCTGCTTCACCCATAAAAGGGTTGCAAGTCAGTGGATGAGTACTCTACGAGTATTACATACCTCTCTTTCTACTCTACAGATATGGTATGGGACCGTTTCATTAAGGTCTGAGGCATTGTGTAGGGACTCCGATGGGAGATCAGGACATCAATGATTTCCCTCAGCATCCTTCTACAGGATGGTGTGCTGGGGCGAGTTGTACTAGTAGAGATCTTTCTCACAGAGTAGGCACCGATGATGTGATTTACTACTGGGACACAGGTGGCTGAGTGATCTGTGGAGAGATGCCAACACTTGATGTAGAGGTCCAAGTGGGCTAGACTATCCGGAGGATGACCCCAAGACTCTGGATCGGTGGCGTAAGGCCACCAGGCTAGCATGAGTCAGTAGAAGAGTAGGGCGTGCTACACAGGCGGTATGTAGGGACACATGTCTCATGGATTCATGACCCTCCACATAGAAAATCATAAGGCGGCCAAGGAATAATTAACTCAGAGTCTGGGGTTTGATCAAGGATATCTATAGGGCAGAAGACATGGAAGAGGAGTAGGTCGAGTACTAGGCAGTGTTCAACGGTTTGAGGTACTACCACAAACACCCCCATGTGGTCCACCATTGCCCTAGGGGGTAGGTGGATATGGGCTAGCTCAACATTAGGCATTGGATGCCTATAACCATTATGATCCAGTAATGATTAGAGGTAAGATTTGTGTCTTCACCACCTTAGCTACTGTTCTTATAGATAAAGGTTCCAGACCCTCTTTCCTTTCCACAAACCTTATTCAAGGCAAGGATATTCTAGTGGAGTGTTTTTCTATATCCTTACTATTAGAGACTCCTACAAGAAGGTATTTGATGATTAAAAACTGGTGTCAGTAGTTTGATCAGACTCTTGGAGGCGAGAGCTTAATCATGGATCTCTTAGTAGTGGCGTTGAGGACTTACAATGAAATATTCGGTATTGACTGGTCATCTAAGGTTCATGGTAATATTGACCATCTTTGGCATAGAGTGCGGTGTGTCCACAAGGATGGGACCAAGTTTTTTTAACATATGAGAAGGGAGATCTTTCATCATATGAAAAAAGTCCTCAGAGGAGGGTGCAGCTGTACACTCACAAGTTGGATAGCCTCACCCTTTGTGTGGTGGATGAGAGGTGTCCAAGATTTCCTATAGCAGTGGAAATGTATGATAATGTTTTCCCAAAAGAAGTTCTAGGACTACCTCCTTGAAAGGAAGTAGGATCTTGCATGACCTGAACCCCAGGGTGAAACCATTATCTACACCAGCATATCAGATGGATCCCATGGATCATCAAGAGTTGAGGTTACAACTGGAGGACATGAAGGATAATTGCTTCATAAAGCCCAACATTTCACCGTGCATAACCCTTGTGTTATTCTATAAGAAGGAAGACCTGATATTTTGGATATGCATGGACTATCGATGCCTGAACCAGGTGATCATGAAGAACAAGTATCCACGACTGAGGATTGATGAACTATTTTATCAGTTGAAGGGATTGAGGTGGTTCTCAAAGATTGACATCAAATCAGGCTATAACCATATTAGGGTAAATGATGAGTATTTTCTAAATACTGTCTTCAGATGCTGGTATAGCCACTATATGTTCTTGGTGATTCCCTTCAGAGAGTCCAATTCCCTATAATTGTTCATGAAAATCATGAATGGGATATTCCAGCCTTACCTAGATTTTATCATGGGGGTCTTCATTGATGAAATCTTTGTGTACTCGACGTTAGAGGAGGAGCATGATACAAACCTCTGGGTAACCATGGATACACTCTGAGAGCACCACATTTATGGGAGGTTCTTAAAGTGCCAGTTATTGATTCGGGTGGTCCACTTTTTTTGGACATGTCATTTCAAAGGCTAGAGTTTTAGTTTATCTGGTGAAGTTAGAGGTAGTTCTTTCTTGTGATCCACACAAGCGAATGAATGAGGTGAAGAGTTTCTTCGGGTAGGATGGATACTACCAAAGGTTTGTGTCTGATTTATCTTGACTATAAACCACCCTTATCGGCCTTTAAATGTAAGGTACAACCATTTGTGTGGATAGAGAAGTTCCAGTAGTGTTTCCAGGAGCGGAGGCAGAAACTGGCGAGTGCCCCTTTCTTGAGACTACCAAATTAGGGAATCGGGTATTTCATTTTCTATGATGCATCGGTGACCTGATTGGGATGTGTCCTGATGCAGGGGAAAACAATGATCACCTACAGTTCATGGAAGTTGAGGAATGATGAGTAGAACTATGTGGTCTATAACATGTTGTTAGATGATTTGGTCTTTTCTTTGAATATTTGGCAGCACTACTTGATGGGTGAATAGTTTACTGTTTACTTAGACCACAAGAGTCTCATGTATATCTTCTCCTAGAAGGACAAAAACAAGAGGCATTGATGATGGGTAGAGTTCCTATAAGACTATGACTTTATGATAGTCTATACACTTGGTAAGGAAAATGTGGTGGAAGACACACTCAGTAGGAGATCCTGTTTGCAGATGTTGTGTGAGGTGATAGATCAATTAGCCGCAATGAAAATATCCTTCATGGATGCCGACGATGGAGTATCTTACCTTCAATTGATGAATGTCACTCCCATGATCTTAAAACATGTTTGGGAGGCACAACTAGTTGATGTAGTCTATGAGGCCCAAAATGGTGAGTTATCCCCAGGGTGGGCTCCTAAAATATTTTATATAGGTGGGGAGAATGTCATACTTTTGAAAGGATGGACTGTAGTACCAGTGGCGTTGTGATAGTTTATTTTTAGAAATTTCCATAACTCCCCCTTGGAAGAACATCTTGGAGTTGAGAAGACGTACTAGGATCTTCGACATTATTATTGGTAGACAGAGATGAAGAAAGTGGTGGATGAGTTAATTTCATAGTAGCTCACTTTTAGTCAAGTGAAGGCTAAGAATGAGGTTCCAGAATGCTTGGCCCGACCACTTGAGGTACTCGGTTGGAAGTGGGATAGTATCTCAATGAACATAGTGATAGGATTACCATGCACCTCCAAGGGAAATTATTCTATCTTGTTGATCATCGAACGACTCACCAAGTCAACTCATTTTCAACACATCTTGGAGTATAGATCAGTAGAGGGAATGAGATACCTCTATGTCTAGGATATAGTCTAGTTTAATGGTGTTCCATTGATTATTTTAGTAGACCGTGGCATTCACTTCACATCCTGGCTATGGAAGTGATTAAAAGAGGCGTTCTGGACTCTACTTCACTTGAGTAGAGAATTTCTCCCACAAATGGATAGTCATATGAAGTAGACCATATATACAATTTGTAAGATGATTTGATATTGTATCCATGATTTTGGTCATAGTTAGAAATACCACCTTCCACTAGTAGAGTTTTCATAAAACAATATCTATCACTCCTATATTGGCATGACCCCATTTTAGGCTTTGTATGGAAAAATATTTAGAGGACCTCTATTCTGGACAGACCTAAGGGAGTCTGCACTCATGGGTCTAGAGATGGTGTAGGCTACAACATAGAAGGAACAAATCATACAAGAGTGGATGTGGACTACACAGAGTAGGAAAAAGTCTTATGCTGATAAAAGACACAATCCCTTGGTGTTCAATAAGGGATACCATGTGTCCTTTTGGGTCTCACCCTGATGTGGATTGTAGATATTTGGTTGGGAAAACAAGTTACCTTTGAGGTTAATAAGACCTTTACAAATTATGAGTAGAATTGGAGAGGTGTCATACCACCTAGATTACCCCCCATAGATTCACCGAGTGAATTATTTTTTCCAAATTTCTCAACATAAGAGGTACGTTCATGATGCATTCCACTTCAATGACTAGGGAGAGATGGAAATTGACTCTGGGGTGAAGTTTGCAGAGTTCCTAGTGGAGATAGTGGATCGAAAAGAGTGGGTACTTCATTTACGGTTGATTCCTCTGGTGCATGTTTGGTAGAATCATGGGAATCTATAGTAGAGAACATGGGAGAGGGGTCTCAGATTCAGGATTAGTACCTCTATATTCATGTTTACATTTGTTTTGGCTTACGGGGATTCAAATCCCTAACTGGGGGGGGGGGGTAATGTAATATCCCCAAAATTAAATTTAAATTATTTATTAAATTATATGGTATTATTTCTTGACCAAATTCTCAGACAACTCTTGATTTAGAGGCATAGTGAGCCCACAATACAATTGTTAACTTTTATTGCTCATTTAAATAATTTTGGGAGTGGGTTTTTATAACATTTAAATAGTTTCTCAGATAAAAAATCTGAGTGCACCATTGAACTATGAATGACAAGATTTACCTAGAAAATACCTAATATCAACTGGTGATGGTCCACTAGAATTGATAGTTTTCAAAATTTTCAGAAGAAAAATTAAATAAAAAAATCTATTTTCGTTCATTATCTCTAGCATTGTGTGGTGGCGTGTTAGAACTCTGGTGGTATTGATGTGGTGAAAATGATTCACATTAAATGAATTGCATTAATGAGGCACTTAAATGTGTAGTGTAATGACTAATTAATTGAAGAATAACCGATACGTTGTTTCATTAATGAAACAATGTAATGACGTGACAATGTAGGGTAACAGAAATACTACGAGTCATTTATATTTTAATGGGATAATGGGTTAGAGAATCAAAGCTAGAATTTCTCTGAAATATGGCAAGAAAATTCTATCTAATGAAGAACATTTATGAATTGCTAGATACAATGACACACCTCAAAGAACGAAAATGGAGATCGACGAATGACAATGGCTTCAAATTGAATGTGAATCCCCACAGATGGATTGATTCAACAATGAATCTTTCAAATGTAGGGTTTTACTTTTTGTGTTAATATTTTCCCTACACATAATTATAAAAAAACTAATGAAGATCCACCCACGAACAGGTTGATCCACATACCACTTGTTCTTGCAAGAGAGAGCTTAATCTCGGGGTCTAGAATCTGGGTAAAATTGTTGATAGAAACTAAATAATATTCTTCCATGGATTAAACTACAACACAAAGGGTGTCGAACAACATGATCAAGGCTTGTGTGCCTCCTCAATTGTGAATTCTTCATGGATAGACCTTCTAGTTGACAATGAAGCCTTTTTGAGTCCATAGTAGGTAAGGTGGAACCCCATGGAGGCTGAAGGTGTAGAAGGCATGAAGAACAAACCATTAGAGAGAACATGGTGGTTTGCGGAAAATACTGTTTGTGCGCCAGAAACCGTATGTGGGAGGTGGTTCCCCCCGACAACACACTGAGGAGGATATCGGGGCCAGCTCAGGCCGATGGGTGGTGGAAGCGGAATGGGGCCCATGCTGTGCAGGTCGTGGGTTTGCGTAGGCATGTAGTCCCACGGGGACCGTATGTGGGACCTGATAAGGCGGCATAATACTCTGGTCGCAAGGAAAACAAAATGAACACCCTCCTCGCATTTGTGCTGGAGGAGACCAGCCCCCTATGCGGGCCAAGATTGGGTGCGTTAACCGAGCTGCTCAGCGGCCCAGGCTAGAGTAAGAAGGATCACTATTGTGGGATAGGACGATGGTAAAAAACTAGGTTGATACGCGGCTCAGACAACCAGTGTGGGATGTTCCAAGTAAACCCGGGTGACTTGGAGACCCGTTGGGCTAGACCCCCTTCCAAACTATGCTAGGTCTAGCAAGGCCCAATGTTCCTGGGCCAGTATCTAGGATAGAACAAGCTAACCCAGACCCTATCAGGTTGAGTTGGGTTGGACAAACCGAGTAGCGACATGCCAGACCCTCAGACCGGGTTGGTCGGGTTGGTCCGACTCAATTAGACTGGGTCTGGGTACAACTTACCCATATTCACTAAAATAGAACCATCTTTTAGATAGAGCATATGTTTGATGAGTCATCAATGGAATTGTAAAAATCACAACGATCTGGTTCTTATAGAATTCTATAAAGATGTTTTCATAGAATTTTAAATATGATAAATGGATTGTGGAAAAGATTCTCCCTAATTCAAGCACGCTACATGTGGAAATCCAGCAGCTAGCTAGGACCCAAAGGCTACGAACAATAAAACCTATGTGGATCAGCAACAAGAGACCCTGTTTGGACTAGCTACATGACACCATTTATGGATCAGCTACAAGGAAACCTGTGTGGATCATCTAGAAGCGACCCTATGTGAACCAACTACAAGTGACCATGTGTGTATCAGCTCAGAGAGACCCTATCTAGATTAGCTACAAGCAGCCCTATTGGGACAAGCTATGATGGACTAAGTGGAAAGAAACTCTCTGTGACCTAGTAAACCCACGGTACCCATCAGGTATGAGTACCTCAGCACTCCAAGGTTTTTAGTGTCATAACTGATTGTTTTTATTTCCATACATTCGATTATACTAGTGTAAGTTGTCTTGTATCCTGATCATGATTTTTGGTTATATTTTTGGATTAATTTGTGCTATTTAATTAACGGTTTGGGGTCCCTACTGAGTATTTTATACGTTACCCCTAAATGGGCTTTTCCCACACATGTTTTTTCTGGTGAAGAAGGTTGATGCTTTGATAGAGGACTTGGTGACCTATGAATCGATGTTGGCCAGTGAGATCCAGTAGGAATGGAATAATTCTATTTCTTTCTGAAGCTACTATACACTTACTCATAAGGTTAGGGATTTAGTGGGAGACTATTCAGAGATCTTTTGTACCTTCCTATTTTTTGCCTACCTATTGTTGGGTTTGTATTCTGGCCCATTTGACCAACATCATATACCATTAATCTATGGTTTATTAGTGGTATGCATTTTTTCCTCTATAAATTTTGGGATCGGGTTGTGTGTGTGTGCGTATACCTAACTAGGAAAATGGATCTCACATGCAGACTGAGGCCTTCAGCAGTGGTTGCCAACCCCTGCCCTTCACAAGACGGGTTTGGGAGAGCCATGACACTGACCCCAAGGGATGGGTCATGAAATATTTCCCAACCTTGGGAAAATGGGAGCATGGTTTTTCAAACCATGTGACATCCGCTTCATGGCCACATACTTTCAATTAAATGGATGAAAAGTTTTCAAAAAACTATGCACTCCATCATACATCTATTGAAGATATTTTTTGGCCTAATAATAACCAAATCTAATGCAACACCTAAGACACCTATGAGGCCTTATTATCCCTCTAAAAAACACTTATATGGGTTCTTATTCATAGATTTATTTTTCAAATCCTAGTTTATAAAATGGACTGAACACCAAAATAGAAATTAAATATTTCCTTGGATAATTTCCATGGTTTGATAACATTGAAAAATAAAACTACCCAACTATAGAACTTATCATCCTTGATAATCATTAATGAAATAATGAAACATCATCCAACTTATTTGGGTCATGGAAATTCCATATAAATTGGTGCATTTCATTTTAAATTACCAGCGTGACTACTAGATCCACTTTAAAAACATGGTGCTTATTTCGGTAAAACTCGATCCAATGCTCATATTACAAAAATGAAATACTTAGAATTTTTTTCTTTAGCCTATCTAACCATATAAATGATCACATTTTCATATTTTAAAACAATGAATCCAGGGTTCTCCACAATATGGTTCCCAAATTTAAAGGCCAATTTTGATCCATGATATCTCCACAGCTAGAATTACTTATATAATCATGCCCTTATAATTATAACAATTCTCTAGGAAAATTTATCAAAATGAAATTCAATAATATGTAAAGGTGACTGTTCATAATCCTTTTATGGATGAAATTGTCGATGTCCAATTGACCCTATTCAAATAGGTTACACTGGGTTTTCCTTGATTGGCCTTGACCAACCTTCACATTATACATATCCCTCCAACAAACTGATTTTAATAGTTTCTCACTGACCCCATTAAAATAATATAAATATATTTCAAATCAATCTTCCTCTTATTGGTTACCTGAAAAAATCCTTGACTTAGATGGTCAGTGATTTTTAAAAATCTTGTTCTCGATGAATTTAAACCAAGGTACCTTGAGTTTTTCTCCGATTATGATCACCGAATCTTGTAACCATATTATGGTGATGTATCTAGAAAATAATTCATCTATGTTGTCATGCAAGAACATGAACATAGGTATATACCTAATCCAGTACACATCGATCAATAACCTTTAATTAAAATAACCAGGACTGACTACAAGTCAAATGTAACATATGAATCATCTGTTGGAGTCCAAGTATCTCATCCAAGGTATCCCTTAATCAATCATTTACATGTGATACATCAGTACATGGAAAAAAATACACATATAAAAACACTGATTGGGCCCCAAGTCATATTCTTTTGTTGTTAGAGTCAATAAATCAGCTGGTGTCCATGAATCTATCAAAGGACTTCCTACTCGAGAATCCTAGTATCACTCTTAAAAATCCATGCCTCTAAAATAATTCCATGCTTCGAGAGAACAATACTGAAGGGTTCTATTTACTATTATAATAAATAATTTAATATCTCTATTTAGCTGTACTTATAACTGAAACTCTTTTAGTGTATTTAAAAAGATGTCAAGATAGGGGACACAACCGTCTCTCAACAAGGTGTAGACTATGATATCAATTATTAACAGTGGGGCATGAGTAAATCCTATAATATCCAAGATGATGTGACTAATTTTTTTTAAAACCAACCATATATAATTACTTAAAAATGAAAAATTGAACCTTCCCTGATTGAATTACTTTAAGATTTTATCTATCCCTTCAAATGTTTCATTATTAACCTACATTGATACCCTCACTATCATGGAATTCCATGATCATTAAATAATAACCAACAATGTCCAACCTGATTAATTCTGTCCTTAATGGTTCTACACACAACAAAACATTTCAACAACATGATGACTTGATGCACTTAATCATGTCAGAAGCATGTCATCCTAGGTCACTCACGCACCCTGAGAGTGAATATAATGTCCAAACATTGTCCAAACCCATAACTTATTTTTATCTAAATCATCATCTCAAGGACTAGATAATCAAGCTATTAGCCTCAATGTTTTTTAGAAGAAAAATTTAGCACTCAAAAATGGTATTTTATCATTGTGATCACCTTATCTATATGGAAATTCTATTCAACAATCGATACAATGCTCCCCAACTTAGGATTTTCATATTCATAGATTACTAAGGAATAGAACTCATCCTATGACACACATCAATTGACTAATGACCATGATTCAAGATGTGGAAAACAAACATTTACCAAATGTTAATTTTGAGAAGAGAGAAAAATAATCTCATCAAATTTGTATATCATAATATTCAATTTATATGTTAGTAGGACACTCTTCTAAGACACTCTCATGCACATCACTAGCATAAAACGTGAATGCCAAAAACAAACTACTCAGTGTGTCAAAACAGAAGATCCTTTTTATAGGAAAATTCCAAGAATCCAGGTGAGAATGATTTCCTTGAATTCCCTGGTCAGTCAACCATGGAAATGACCCCTGATGAGAACATAACAGCTCAATGATTAACAATTTCTACTAAATTGATATGGTACACAATATTATTTTACTAATTTTACAGGTACAATATGTATCAATTCATACCACCTTGAGGTTTTATCAACACAATGGAGTACCATTTGATACTATGCATGTGTATTTTAGACATATTCATCCCAGTAATATCCCTTACAAAAGATAAATTTCTTTTTCTAGAATACCCCTTTATGACTGTTATCAAGGCTGATGACTTACCAAGTCATCCATCCATAGAGAAGAAGAAAAAGTGTCACATGACCTAATAAGTGGCTAACTATGGTTAATTCTTGTATATCCTATTGAAATCGAGCAATAAATGATGCTATAATATAAAAAAAGGTAAATTTACCATACAACCACATGATAAACCTATGTTTATTAGAAACTAAGAGTCTTACTTAGGTCAATGACGCCTCAGTAACTCCTAATGTCTAAAAACACATCCCCACATTTAACAATGCTTTATATTCTAAGGGTGTTCCATAACCAAGATATCCCCATCATTTTAAATAGAATGAGTTAATATTGAAACAATATTTATGTTGAAAAATCTTAATATGATTTGTCACCAATAATTTATGTTCTAAGCGATAGAATAAGAAGTCGATGTGAAATGATCATGTGCCCATCCACGAAAAAACTGATGGAAGGACTTAACTAACCCTACCGAAGGGTCTATCTATGAGAAAAATTAAGGGTTTATTTAAGCTATTACATTAACCCAAGTTTTATTAAACCATGTATCGGTCATAATAAAATCACGACTGGTACTTAATTTATCTAATTCCATGAGGAACATAGGCAGGTCATTCAAAAAATCATTTCAAGCATCATTATTTAGTTGACATCCTGTCATAATTAGAAAATTTATGTTAAAATTATTTTTCTTCCATTTTACTTTTTCATATAGATCTCATAATTTGTATTAGTTAAGGAAATTATCCATTAAAAGATATAGGGGATAAAACCTTTATGTTGTAATTATAATTTTAGATAAATAAACACTCCTATAATAGAGATCAAAATCATACTACAAGTTTGTAATTATTTTAGGTTTTTTGAATCCGTAAGGTACCACCATACATTTATACATCACCAACATATGTTACTTATTAATCATTAATTAATCTTCCCATATATGATATTTTTACCCACATGGGTAATGTAATAATTCATAAAAACGATAATAGTGATCTATGTGGGTCTCATCATCCCATCGTGGGTCCATTTAAATGCAAACCAATAGTAGTGGGTTTTTAATGATTCAACAAACCCTAAGTGGGTTAATTTAATAAGAATAAACCACAATAAAGGACATACATGGGTTGAGTCAAGTCTATATCACAACAATAACAATCCAAGACTTACCTACTTTGATATAATTATGCATATAACATGTGGGTAATTTCATCCATTAAACATCATATTTTAACAAATTTTACATTTATTTAATGGTATAGTTAGATAAATCAACATTATCAAATTATAAAAGTATGTTCCTTTAAAATATATAATTTTAATTCATGTAATTGGACCCCATAATTATAATGTTTCATTTATATCTATTTCTTATCCCAATTTATAAAGAGCCAATACACATTTTTAGGTGAAAATATAACACCAATTTAATTGTAACCATTCACATTTTAGTCCATGTGACAAATGATATAAGACTCAAACATGTCATAATTTTCTAGTAAAATATAATCACACCATAATGATAAGTAGGAAATAATCATTTAGGTTGATGCAGACACTTTATTTAATGAACAATATACTATAAATATCTTAATCCATGGTATCTCATCGTAATAATTATAGGTAAACATAGAAATTATCACCCAACATGGAATAAAATCAAGAATTATAAATAATCATATAACATGGTATAATTTTAATAAATTTAAAGAATCACATGATTAGGTTATAAACTTAAGGCATATATCACAATATTAGGATGTTTAAGTATATGAGCTACTTGGAATTACAAACACATGGAATGTGAATCTATATGTTCCAATAATGATGAATGTAATTATACGTCCTTACCTTATGGATAAGGGTAAAATACCATAATCCCATAGATAAAAATGAAAACAAAACTACATCAATTAGTCAAGGTTAATTAATAATCAACTAAAATAATTAACATAACGAACAAAAGTCCCATCCTTAGCCTCACATTATTTCCCCCAAGTAGGGTTGATTGCTCCTAGACATATCTATTTACCAAAAAAAAATCACAATCTCTTATCCCTAACAATATAATAGTAAGAGAAAATAAAAATTTATCTAATTCCTCTTTGTAACATCCTAACTTAGGAGCCACTAAAGTGGTTCCCAGAGTTGGCTAGTCACATGGTCTCAAGGGCACCTCCCCATATTTTAGATGCCACTAAATAGAAGAAAACGTACAATGATGATATAGTAGGGAGACTATACCCTCATGACCAGAGTTGCATAGTGGTATATAATAACTAAATATATAGTTGATGATTATTAAAAAATTGAGCAGCAGAATATAATAATGGAATAAAATAATAAAATAATGAATAATCTAGCTAACTCTAAGTATACAATCACGAATTCCCATACGAGGATACAATATACAAGCATGATATATACAATATGGAATTCATAATAGTATTCAATGGAAATAAAACCATCCCAAAGGCAGTTTCCATGAGAATCATGATCTATGTCTTAGTCTAGTGCTCTTAGTCTCCCATGTAAAAGTATAATGACAGAAGAAGGAATCCAAATCTTGATCCTGTAATCATGTGGTCTATTCAGGTATGTCAATGTAATGATTTCCCAGGCAGGGTGTGAGATATACTCTGTATGAAACCACTAATAGTGTCTTATTCTATCAATTCTATGGGTATAAAATAAACCAAAGTGTGGTTATAGTAATAAAGCATGAAATAAATAAAAGTAATCAAGTAGGTATCTAGTTCCCCAATGATACTTATTCGATTATAACTACTTTTTCCAAAGCCAGAATATCTCTGGAATTCCATCATAAATATATAAATATGCATATATATAAAGGCATGCACACACACACATACAGATATATACATGCACTAGTGAGGACTCGTGGCTAAATGACATGTTATCCACATAATAGTATCATAAATATCATTTCTCTTATTGAATAAATAAAACAACACATCCAAACTATGGAACATATCTAAGGTTATAAAATTATAATAGTTGAATAGGACCCTTGGTAAACCCATAATGTTCACGTATATTGAGTGTCTCTAAAACATTGTGGAATTTAAGGCAGTCACATGTATCTAAATATAAGACCAATAGTTGTTCAAGGACATGTGGTACAAGACAAGGAATCCGAGTATAGTAATAGTTATATAGATATATTACTACTCATATCTATTAATAAACAACCATGATAGAATGTTTTTCTTATGAACCCGTGAAATGTATTCGATAACAAAGAACCTAGGTATTTCTCAAGGAGTAACATAATCTTATTTATTCAATGATCCCATCCATGAAATTCCATATCGAGGAAACCTTGTTATCACTTGTAACTTCCAATTAACCCATGACACTATAGAAGGTGTTATATAAAACTTAAACCCATGTATTGGTCATTGAATGAGGAAAATAAACTAGCCTATGATCCCATCCATGGATTTTCGTAAAAGGGAACCCAAGTATCACTAAAGGTGTAAAATAATTCAAGTTACAGACGAGCCGGTCCATAGTATTACTTGATGAGGAAACTGGTATCACTCACGGTACATATAATCAGAAATATCTTATAATCCCATTATAAGAATTCCATAATCAAGAAACGAATTATAACTCAAGGCGTAAAATAATTCAATCATCCCATGGGTCCATCCATGGTATTCCATAATGTTGAAAGTAGTTTTACTCAAGGAACGGTGAAATTATATTTCACATGATGTATACTAGTTTCAAATCATCATACATGGTATTTATACATTCTGACATCAAGTATCATAACTAATTTAATTCTTTATTTTACAATTTAATTTGAAAAAGATATCTAAGAAAAATTTAATTATGAAGGCCATGTACATAACCATTCCATTAATCAAAAATGAAATATAAATAAATATATCCATGCACATAATCATACCACGTACCATACAAATATCTTCATTTAAATTTTTATTTTTATTAGAGAATTTTGTGAACCTAATAATTTTTTTATTACAAAATAGTAATGGTTGAAATAACAATTTAATATAATTTAAATAACCCTTACTTGAGTGTTAATTCAATAATCCTCAAATGTGATTAATGTATAGGTAGCACATTATAAATTAATGATTTAGAATAAAATCAATAAATGGTGATAATATATCCTATGAAATCATAGGCCACAACATAAAGATACACACCCATAAAGTGGGTGGTTATAGTTTAGGTGGATAACCTCCAGTGGTTTAAATTTAATGTATAACGACAATATAAATTTAGGAAAATCATTTAGGTTATTAATTTCACATGTTAAGAGCTAAAATCGTGAATTTAAAAACTTAAAACTATAATTTAGTTTTCAAACATGATAAAATTTAAGAAACAATATAGGGACCACATACCATATACATAAGTTTATACATTCAACCAATATCGGGTTTTGATTTGATTCAGAATGATAGATATCGGTAAATTCAGAAAACACCAAGAAAATATGGGATTAGAGATCCACATGAAATAGAATTCAATACGGAAGAATAATTTGGGAAAGGAAGGACATGGAATCATACACTCATTGATACTCTTCCATCACATATTAAAACACTTGATCAAGGCACCTGATTATGGAAATCCACTATAGGAAGAGGAGAAAGTGAGGTGGCATGCAGGAGACTCCCTCTATGAGTGAGGTAATGAAAAGGTTCTAATCCCTTGAAGGTATGGAGGAAAAAACTGGTAATTTTTTAACTTATAATGAGTCTTAAGGTTATCCTACATTGTTTGGCTAACTATGTGCCAACTGTTTATCTCACACATCCCAAGATCCATGCACCATATGGTTTCACTACATGGTTAGGGTAACCGCGGAAAACCCATGTGACACTTCTGGTTGAGTAGAACTGACCATGTTACCTGGGTACATGGTTTTCCAAACTATGTGTATCCCATGAATATCACCTATTCATTTCTCTACATATGTCTATAAAAACCAAGAAGCCTCAGGTACATGTATTTTTTTTACCATTTTCCAGCCACTTCAGGACCGCACAATTTCACTAAAAGGGATACATTGTTTAAAAAATACCATGTACCCCAAAATTATTCCACCAAACTATAGTTTTTAGATCCCAATGATCCAAAAAACATACTGTAATTCCCAATACACTTATTAGGGTTTAAAAACCAACTAATAAAACATATTTAGTAGTTACAAAGAACATATTTACATTCTGAATCTACATCTAGAAAATAACCCAACCACAAAAGAAGCTTAAAATTCTATAGTAAATTTTCCATGGTTTGAAATCATCAGATTTTACATTTAAAAAACCATTAATATAGTTAAATACATTCATTATCATGTAGATACACTATTCAAAATAATGGTGATTAATAAGAGATTTTAATCAAGGGTAAAAAATTTGAGATACGAAACCCTTATCATGTTTCCACAAATTATTGAATACACTTTGATATCCAATATATGACCCATAAACATCTTAACTAAATATTTTTTAAACTTTTTCCTATCCTTCTATAAGCATAATTTATGTCATGAACCTACCCATGTCACCCTTGATGCGGTCACTCGAGCTGATCCATGGAAAGGCATAAAGGGCATTCCTGATCTCCGTGGGCTAGAAACTAGTTACATGCATCAACAGAGTACACGACAGAATGATTTTACACAAACATAAATAGAATAACATGAATTCAAAAGAACCAAACAACCCATTATTTAAATAAAAAATTATCTGAACATGTTTTATACAGAAACAAAAAATTTAAAGCAACTACACAAAACAACCAACCAGACAAGAAGATAACACTATGTCCATGTGACCTCCCTCATCACTCTCTAACACAGTGATCAATCACCACCCAAGGTGATCGAACTCAATATAAAACCTAGAAAAGGGATAAAAATAAAAATTAATTATTGGTGTGAGTATTATAACTTAGTAGGATAAATCAATAATCAATTCCAAAGGAAAATCTTTTAAAATAAAAGAAACATAAATTTCATGTTTGAAAGACAATATATTAAAGTAAAGTTTTCTACAAATTTTATTTAACAAAAAACTGCAACTCATTAACCTTACTCATTTCCAAAAAACTAGTTTCATTTTATTAGGGTACTGTTAGAATTTTCAACGTGAAGGTGATGTATATATTTTCATCTTGTACAAAGAGGGTAAAACACTTTACACAAAAATAATTTTCATAAACCTTATTAAATAAACACATCACTTTCAATGGAAAACATTCAGAAAAAATGCATTGTAGTAACCACAAAACTAGGTAAATGAAATTAATTATAATAGTATCATGTTCATCACTAAAAACATCCAAGAGTTAATAGACACAGGTGAACTAAGTATATAAAGAAGAATATTGGAGAAAATAATACATGAGACCCCATTTACAATAGCATGGCTCACATGATGAAATTAAAACACTGAATATGCTCAGCCACCCTTTCTCAAGATAGACCGTGGGAAAATACCATAGCAATAAATCCAATATATTAACCTACTATGGGCCATCAGTAAGTACCAAGAACTATCATTACAGTAATCATTCTTATAAAATTATCTCAATAATCCATGTCCCAATGTCTCAAGTATTTTATGTAGGTGATCCATCTGATTCGATATAATCATCCATTCACTATATATATATATAATTATTCACAACTGGCATAATCCCGAGTCACTGTATGGACCGATCTCATGCCACATAAAAGACAAAACACAATGATTCCAGCCTGAGGAACTGTAATAATGGATCACAAGGTTTCTACAATGTGGATATCACATCAATTTTATACACATACTAGGCAAGAGAACATCCAAAGGATCTTTTTCCAAATAACAATCTTCATCATTTTCAAAATGTTTTCAAACACCCCATTAAAAATTTACAAAAAAACATTTATCAATGATACAAATTCCAATTCTCATATATAGGTGAAAACACACCATTTTAAGCATATAAATATTTATAGAAACCCCTTAAAAATTACGGTTACACATTCAAAAGACAACCAATTTTATAAAAATGACAAACAATCCATTCACCAGCAGTTCATACCAAATCACATTTAAAAAGAAAACAAATTAATTTATAAAGATGAAAACCATGTTGGTAACAATTTAAGGTATCCAAAATAACATTTCACCAGCTTTAAATATATTTATTAACAAAAAAATAAATTTATATCACAAACAACTCCTAGAATCCAACAGAGAAATTTATTGAACACATGTTATAAAACATTTAACAAACCTATTTCATTTAACTCTAAATAATGTATAAAACTCCAATTTTCATGACATAAATAAATTTAAACAACTAAAACATTTTTAAAATAACACAACCCATGTGTAAAAAATAACAAATCACATTAACAAACCTGTGGTGTGCATATTTTTGACAAAACAACTTGATTTCCCATTAAACAAACCACTATCCTCTACATTGCTCACCCAAAAATATATGTGTGTATTGTATATCAATATTTAGACTGGAAATTGGGAGAGAAAAAAACAATAAAGAGATGAATCAGAAATTATGAAGGAACGTGCATTGGAAATCCTACCTCGAATCCATGGTAGAATACCAACGTACACTCAAAACCAATCGCCACAGGTTCCAAAATCCTAGAAATATAATGATAATCACTTGATAAACAAAAAACCATAATAAAAATTGAAAAACATACCCCTAGGTAAAAAATGACCAGGGAATAAGAAAAAATCAATAATGAATGGGGGAAGGAGGAAGAGGGAGGGGAAAAGGGAAGTAAAATTACCTTAGAAACTAGACAACCCTTCCACATCTCTTAGATCTAGACTATGAGAGGAGGGGGAACGGCTTGGGAAGAAAGGGAGAGGGACCACTAGGTTCAGGAGATGTAGGTAATGGTGTTTTTTTCCATATTTTGGTCTGAAAATACTGTGGGGGAAAAACTAGAAAATTTAAAATTTTAATTCTGGGCAGACTCTCATGGTTAGGCCGCACAATTTATTAAACCTTGTGCCAAACCATGTGAAAGAAACATGGGTGAACACATGGTCACTCCTAATTGGATTCATGCCTATGCTCCAATCATGCAGTAGGTTTTATACCTACTATACAGTACCTGGGTCCAGTATGATGTTTTATGAAACCATGCACCAACTATGTGCAGGGCCTTTTTAGGCCAAAAATCCATGTTTTCTCCAAAAACTCGAAAAAAGAACCAAGGATCAACCATGGGGAAATGACTACATAATGAAATCATATCAAAAATAAACAACCATCACACCTGGAAATAGAGATAAATATCAGTATTCCCAATGAATCACATCTTAAACCAAAACTTGGAAAACTAGGTGTGACAATTCTCCCCACCATTGTTGCTTTCCAGCCCTGAAAATCCCTAACACATTTTATCATGTTGATTAATTCCTAAGGATTCCACCTCAACACTATCCAACCTCTAGAACCATAAAACGTTCACTCACCAAAAACAAAACTTAAGCCTCTTTCCTGAAACAAAACAATAACCCACAAATACACCCCAGGAATCAATGGAATGATCGAGCCCTTCCATCCACAACCAAGATAAGAACCATATTTTTGTGCCTTCTCCTAAATATCCCAATAATCACCCAAATAGATGAGCACTCATGAAGGATAATGATTTTAAGGGAGTCCAAAATGGACACCACACCATTGGAGAACAACTAGCCTTTGAAAACATCTTAAGAGAAAACACAACGAGACCTGCAGTGGGTATCCCCACAATTAAGAACCATTTAACATTGACCAAACAAGAATTCAACATGAACCAAGATCCCTGCCTCTTCTACACAGGCCAATCCAAAACTCCTTTACAAGGAAATATCATCTCAGGACAAGAAAAACCAAAAATAGACAATGAAACAACCCACTCCAGAATGGAGGCTGTAAATCTAAGCCAACAACCCCCACACGAACCAAAAATCCCCACTACATGGGGTAGGTAGGGAAGATGTGTAATTATTGGACCAATAAAACAATGAATAAAAACTAGAAACAACTCCTTTAAACATGGGAGTAAGTTTTGAGTGTTGAGAAACCACAATAAAAGCACTAGAACTTCCCCACTTCAATAGTGGAGGTACGAACCTAGCCAAACTCCTTAAACCTCAATGATTCTAGACTATGTTCTAGCTTCAGTCTGTGACCTATGGATGGAGATCTAATGGATGGAGTGTCTAATTACTCACAATGAGGACTAATAATCCCAAATAGGCACATGAATCACATGATTAGATAAAAGATTATGATCAGAAATTTCTATAATAGAAACCAACCTTCCATTGAATATAAGAGTTCACAAAATAAAAAAAATCCCTTACATTACAAAAACCAAAATACCATTAGAATAACCAAGATAAAATAATATCCCTTACACTGGAAGGAAATTTAAAAATGAAACATTAAACAACATTCCAACAACACATAAGTTTTGAGATTTTCCACCATGATGCTTTCTAACAACGCCTCGACAAAATCATTACACGAGACAAAAGTGTTTACAATAATGGTAGAGATTAGGAGTACTTGGACATGATGAACAATTGTGACCCAACATTCCACACTGATAGAAGAGAAAAACCTCATGCTCAGAAGAGCTTGATGAAAGATAAAAAGGCCTTTTTATTTCATGACCCACTCCATAAAAATTCAACTGCTTTCTCATCTCCTTGCCAGAACGTTCACCATAGATCCTAGGAATTGATGGAGGGAGGACTACATTGAGAACCCTGACTATCATGGCTTGAACATGAAAAATAATACCTCACCACAATGGAAAACAATGTTTGATTGAGATATAACTCATTCAGCTACAAATCAGGATGGATCCCATCCTCGAAACACTAAGCTTTCAAAGAGTCATCTGTGACATACCAGGAATCATAAGGGACTAGATACACAACGAAATTGAATTACTCCAACACCAACCCATCACCCATCTGAAAAAATCCCATTTTAATCCCCTTTCTCACCCTTTCTCTAATAGATAAATTCTAAAGAATGAATAAATCCTTGAAGAGATCCCATATGTGGTCTTAATGAGAATTTTTTCGAGAAACTGAATTCCACCACTTCCACGGTGAATATTTAAGCATGAAAGTCATAAACACAACATTTATCAACTCGTTCAACTCAATGAGGCTGAAGTTCCTTATGATATTTTTCATCCACTCCTCCATTATGAGAGGTTCTTATTTACCAAAAAAAATATAGGTGGATCTATCTTTTGTAACTCAAGTATAAAATCCTTAGGTTGATCAACCATACTATGATCACCCATCAGAGCTCCACAAGGATTCCCACTGGACAAGAAAAAAAGTCAAGAACCCAATCAAGGCCAAATGAACAAAAAAAATCCTAGATATCATACAAATCATTAGTGACAACCTTCAAACACAAGAAAAACAACCATTATATCATCAAAACTTTTCTGTTGGAAACATATTTAATTTAAAACAAAATTTGTGGCTTGATGAATTTTCATTGGTATTCCTTAGGGTCTCACACACATTCATGTTTCTGTGCCACTCTGGGAACCGATCGACCATTCCATACATGAAATTTGTTCACAATCCCATATACCACCATGAATGTAAGAACCCCTAAGAACACCAAGACTAAAACAAAACATCCCCATTTTCCAAAATAACCCATTAAACCCAGTTCAAAATCACAAACCATATAATGGATCACTAACCAAAACATAAGAAAACCATTTTTCTAATTCACATACAAAACCATTTCACCATACATAAGAACGAAACGCCATAGGATTCCATAAAAATCTATTTTACATTTATAAGAAAAATTTCCACCAACTCAACTAACCACAATCGACCAAATACCATTGATTAAAAATCCAACCATCTTCATTTAAAAAAAACATACAAGATAGAAATCCTCTCACCATAAAACCTAAGAGGTCATTTCATAAAACTAATTTCTATAAGATCTTTCACAAATTAAATTCTAAAAAACCCTTCTCCCATCTTCATAAACCCAACTATTACAATTAAATTCCAATTTTCACAATTAAGGCATAATATTTTTTCAAATTTTTTTTTATAATTCCAGAATATTCAAGGATACCCACAAAAGGAAACTATTGTTGATGGATGATTTGAACATATGGTTGGCGGCCATTTAAAAAACACACCACCAACATGGAGATCCTTCTAGGACCATGTACCAAGCTCTACATAACATGCCCGGCCCTGTGAGAACAGAAAAACCACTATTCCAATTTCATTTTCATATCCCAATCACCAAACACACTCTAAGACCAAAGAAACTAATACAACCTAACTTCCCCTTGAAACCTAAGGATCCGAAAGAGAAAGAGTATGTGACTCTCTTTCCACACCTATATATTGATTCCTAAAATTACTAATAATTCTACTAAGTAATCCCTAGTAAGAAAGAAACTATGAAAAACATAGTCTGTTAATAGCCAACCCGGCTCTAATGCCATTTTTTTCATGAACCAACCCAGGTAGACCCTAAACTGGTCACCTGAGATGATATGTGGAAATCCCCAAAGGTAATTTCCAATCCCCAAGGGATCAAAACTAGTACCAAGAATCAATAGAGTACAAGAGGTAATTATTTAAAAAATAAATAAATAGAGCTACATGTAGTGAATAGAACAAAACAACCCATTATTTAAATATAAATGAGCTAAACATATTTTATACCCAAAATGAAAATTTAAAACTACTAAAAAGCCAACCAACCACAGAAGAATAGAACACCACATCCATGTGACCTCACTGGTCACTTTCCAATAAAAAAATCACTCACCTCCTATGGTGTCTGAGCTTAAGCTGAATCCAATATAAGGGATAAAAATAGAAAAGAACTATAAGCATGATAATTAAAACCTAGAAGGATTTCCCAATAATCTATTCCCAATGCACTTCTATTAAAATTAAAGAAACATTAATTTCAAGTTTGAACTAAAATATATTAAGGCATATTTTTCTACATATTTAACTTAAAAATGTACAAATCATTTCCCTTAATCATTTCCATAACTAGTTTCATTTAATTAGTGCGACTTTAGCATTTTCAAGGGGAAAGTTAGGTCTATATTTTTCATCTTGGACAAAGAGGGTAAACCACTTTATTTGAAAACAATTTTCATAAACCTTATTTTAGAAAAACATCAATTTCAATGGAAAACATTCCATAATAAAGCACTATAGTAAACACACAACAAGTGAATTTGAAATAATTATAATATTATCAAATTCATCACTATAAGAATCCAAGAGTTAGTAGACATTGGTGAACCCAGGAGATGAAGAATAATCTATAAGACACCAATACCTGAGACCCCATATGTGTATCATTCCACACGAAAGTGATATCAAATTTCTCAATATTATCACCCCCCTTTCTTAGGACAGATTGAGGTAAAATCCTATATCAATAAGCCCAATATATGCACCTATTATGGGGCACTGATTAGTACCATAACCTACTAGTGCAGTAATCATTCCTATAAAATTCTATCAATATGATATGCTCCCATATTTAAAGTATTCAATAGGGTGAGTTAACTAATTCCAACCAATCATCCAATCAAAACATATAAATATATAATAATAATTCACAATATGCATCACCCAGAGTCACTCCATAGAACGATATCATGCCACACAATAAAAGGAACACCAAGAGACCTACCCAAGGCACTCTAATAATGGATAATAAGTATTCCATAGCGAGGATAAACCATCCATTATACACACATAGTATGAATGAGAACATCCAAACAAGGTTTTCCCTAATTATCAATTTCCCTATTTTCATAATGTTTCCAAACATTATTTCACAAAAAAAACATTTATCAATGGTAAAAAATTATATTTTCATATAGTGGTGTAAACGCACCATTTTAATTATATAAATATTTACATAAACCCTTTAAAAATTAATTTTACACAATAAAATCATTATTATTTTTATTAAAATTCCATACAGTCCATTCACAAGAAGCTCATTCCAAATCACATTTAAAATAAAAACTCATTACTCTATAAACTCAAAAACGAATTTTGGAACCACTTAAGGGATCCAAAATAAATTTTCAAATTCTTAAAATATATTTATAAATATAAAAAAAATTATATCACAAAAAACCCATAAAATCCAACCATGCAATTTATTGAACAAATGTCATTCAACATTTCACAAAACAATTCCATTTAACAATCAATATGGTATAAAACATAAATTTTCATGCCATAAATTTATTAAATCTAATGAAACTTGTTCAAAATTCCCAAAAACATATGTGAAATCAAAAAAATCATTTTAAAAAACATGTAGTGTGCAAAATTTCCACAAAACAACATGATTTTCCATAAAATAGACCATTAACTGCTACTATACACACCAAAAAATTAACCAATGTCTTGTATATCAATATTAAAACTGTTATTAGGGTTTAATAGATAATAAATATATCAATCATAAATTTTAAAGGAAAGTTTATCGTATAACCTATCTCAAATCCATAGAGGAATAACAACGGACACCCAAAACTGCTTGTCGTGGGTTCCGAAAACCTAGATCTATGAAAAAAATACCTAGAAAACCAAAACCATGTCATAAACCTGGGAAAATATGACCCTAGGTAGATAATGACACGAGAAGAAGAGAAACCCAATAAATAATGGTAGTGGGAGGAAGAGGGAGGGGAAACGAGAAATATGATTACCTTGGAAACTAGCCAACAATTCAACTTCTCTTAGATTTACAACATGATTGGAGGAGGAATGTATTGGGAGGAAAGGGGGAGGGATACCTAGGTCTAGGATAACTATTTGGGGGTGTTTCGGGTGGAATTTGGTACAAAAATCATGAGGGGTAAATGTTGGAAAATTTAAAATTTTATTTCTGGGCAGACTCGCACAGTTAGGTCTCACAATTTATTAAACCTTGCACTGAACCATATGTCAAACATAATAGTGATCGTAAAATCACTCCTAAGAAGTCACATTCCCATTAACCTATCATGTGGTAGGTTTTATACCTACCACAAGGTTACCTAGGTTCAGCCTCATGATTTATCAAATTGTTCACCTACCATGTGTAGGGCCTTTTTAGGCCAAACATCCATTTTTTTCCAAAAACACCAAAATAAACAAAGGAAAAAGCATTAATACATGACAATAAAATGAAAACATATCAAAAGTCAACACTTGTCACACCTAAAACCAATTAAAATGACCTGGATTCCCAATAAAATAAAACAGAACCCAAAACATGAAAAATAGGGTGTGATAATTTATAATTGTTATTTCTCTACATATTAGTATGTTATAATATTTTTTTAATACCATGTGTGAGTAAAATCTATTTATCTAGAAATATTTTGTATTATCAATAATTTTCTTCATTATTTCCGAAAATATCACCATCCCTAGATCATACATTATACTTATTTTGATGTTTTAAAATTCTTTATAATGTTTTAATTTCAATATATGGGTGTTTTCATTTTAGCTATTATATATGAATTTGTTCAAGAAATTTTTTATGAAATTTTTTAGAATCATGTAACAACTTAATATCTTGTGTGATATTTCTGTTCAGATAATTTGTTCTTTTTTATATTTTTTGTTGCATGCCACACTTAAATTAAACAAAACATTTGATATTGTTAAAATATTATTATTTAATATGATTGTTATCATATAGCCATTGTAATGGTTTGTATGAAAAGGATTAACTAAATTATTAAAATATATGGTTTAAAAATATATATATATATAATTAATTATTTGGTGACCGATTAACTATAAATGAAAATAAATATCATTTTAAAATAAACAGAATCTTTTTATAAATTTTTTTATATTCACACGAATGTGTGTTACCTCAATAAAATAAAAAATAATAATTTTTGGTGAACAATTTTAATGAAATTTATATATTATATATCTAATAAATTGTTAATAATTCATCTTATAAGTTTTCTATACAAGAGATGTGTATAAAACCAATTTTATGCAAAAAGAATAACATTTATTTTTGATAAGAAGTTTTTTCCATTTGATTTTTTTAAAATTAAATTTACCAATTTTAGAAAACTAAAATTACAAAAATAATTTTTTTAAATTGAACATGTCAAAATTATATTTTAGGGAATTGATTGTATTTTTCTGAAATGTTTAATTTTTTGATGAATAGTAAAAAATACATGTTTTTATTGAAAAAATTAATTTCATTTAAAGTATTTATAAGGTTAATTTATGTTTAATAATGGATTTAAAAGTAAAATTAGTTAAATTATATATCAATAAACACAATTAAATTCATTGGAATCATTCCCTTTTTTAATTTTACTAAAAATCATTTTAAACATTAAAACATTTTCTCTTTTGAAAACTACTTGGTCATCGTGACTGCGAGTTCAATTTTAGACTAAACTTTTCCAATTATGTGAATGGAATTTTGAAAAATATATTCCATATTTATAAAAAAATAATTTGTATTATCTAAAATGGTAAATTTAAAATTTTACCATTATGAATAGTAAAATAAGGAAATATTATTTACAATGGGTTAGGTGAAAATAAGTTTATCAAGGAGTTAAACGAAACCGACTAGGGTTAAAATTTCATTGAAACATGAAAAAAAATTCTAGAAATATTCTGAAATTATAAATTATATGTTTTAATAAGGGCCCATTTTGGATCATGTCATAATCTGAAAAATGTGGGTACACCATTTTCTTGTAAAAAAATTACAAGTGTGTCACTCACCTCACTTATAAAAGGAATCCCAATATCCTATACTCTTCACACTTATAAAACAAATTGGTTTAGAAAATACCTAATACTCTCCCTTAATTTATTTCCTACCATAATTATTGAAGCATTTTTTTCCATAAATCCATCTTTGGATGGTTTTTGGTGAAAATCAAAGGAGGTTTCAAGTAGTAGATGTATCATTTTACAATGAGTGTTTTTATTTTATTTCATCCTCAAAATCAATTGATTATTATTAAAACATGCTCATATAATAACCATTTTATATTTAATTAACTTATATTTTGTTATGTTATGTTAATTACCTACATCCATATCCTTCTTTCTTCCTATGGGAAACAATAATATCACTTGTGCATATGGAAGACAACCGCCTCACGAACCGATGTTATTCATTTTCCATAACCACCCCTCAGAGATTAATATGATTATTGATATAATATTAATATATCATATTTTTTATATTATTATTCCTATATAATTATAATAACACATATAAATTCTTATGTACTAACCCATTGTAGATCAATAACATCACTTGTGTCTACATTGGACTACCACCTCATGGATCGACGTGATGTGTTTTCTATATTTTTTTATGTGGATGAAAATAAGGATAGATTAATTGAATAAATATTCAATTTATAATATAATTATACTTATGGAATTATTATATCATATATACCTTCTTACATTGCATTACATGGTGATACAATAACATTTTTCGTGTGTGCAGTGGACTACCGCCTTGCGAAGTAATGTAATTTATTTTTCACATATGCTTTACATTAAAGGTATTATGGAATGTTTTAAATAATAACATGTGATATATATGAAATAAAAATTATTATATAATTTTAATATATAATTTATCCTTCAATATGGCATTATGTCAAGAAAATTTGAATAATGTTCCTGTATATGTATGACTTACGGTCTGCATGAACGATGCATATCATTTTCTCTATCTAATGTTTACAGATTTCTCTAAATACATAAATATTAAATATATAAAATATTTATTTCATGGTTAAAATTATAAAATTTATGTAACTACTGTAAACATAAGAGGATAAGAAATAAAAAATTTAAACATACATGAAAAGAAAAGAAATTATCATCAAAAATAATATTTAAACTTGGAATTGTCAATAAAAGGGTAATTAATGGTAATAAGTAATTCATTAATGATATGATACATAAAATTATGGATATGTTATAAACATATAGTAAATTTATTTTTATTATTTTGATTGTTTTAAAATGTATTATGGTAGTCAGGACTTAAAGTATGATATTTTTATTGTTTATTTTATTTCTTGTTGACATGTGAAAATTAACCACTCGTTTATTTACTGTGTTTTATATAATAACCCTTTGAAATGTTATATCATGAATATACTTATTATCATAAAATCTAATGTTTCAATTGGTATTATTCTCTGTTGAGGCTTATGATTCAAAACATTACTTAAGCGGTAAGGGATTTTTGTAACAAATTTTTTTTCATTGAGATATATGTCATATTAGGAACCTATATTATTTTATGTTGTGTATATAAATCAACAATTACATGTAATATCATGAATTTATTTATTAATAATAAATTTTATGTTTTTTTAATTTCATTCTTTCATTGTTCTTATGATACAATATTACCAAAGTGGAAATGGTTTAATGGTACAATCTCAGCATTTACTAGGATTGTTTATTTTTTTTAATTTTTAAGATAAAATATTTTGATAAACATCTAAAAGAACTCATGAATTTTATTCTCCTATGTTTATTTCATGAGAATAAAATGTTTTACATTATTTTACACTATTAATGTACTTAAGATCCAAAGATGAGGTTTTTATGAATAATCATATTTAATTCTCTCTTTGGTTTAAAATACTTTTTTTCCATATCATGGTTTTCTAAAAATGTATTAAAAATGTTTTATCATTATATAAAGTATTTATTAATTAAATTCTCACTGATATTTGGGTTTAAATTTTATATAAAAAGAATATTTATTTCATTTTCAAAATAAGGCCCATTTTGGTTTAACTGAAAATATGAAAGGAATACTTATTTTAACATATTGAACATTTCCCACTTTCATTTAAAACCAATTGTTTTAATGATTCTATTTTATGTTTTAATTGTTATTTTAAAAATAAGGGATTTCTAAAATGATTTGTAAAATTTTTGTTTCAAAAAAGTGATTTTTAATATATAAAGGCAATTTTACTCAGGAAATGTTTTAAGTTATTATTAAGGAATCATTTATATGTTTTGAATGTTATTTTTGAATACAATGATTTTTAAAATGATTTATATTTTAAAAAGTGTTTTCAATGTTTAAAGGCTATTTTTTCTCAATAAATTTTCCATGTGATCTTCGGAATTCAATTCCATTTAAGATGACATCATTTCATGTTGCTTATGCTTTACTGGGGCTATGTTCCAAGGAAATAGTTCTTATTTTTTCCAGGATGTTTTATGTTTACAATAAAATGATGCTTATGAAACGTGATTCTTTATCCATAGGTTATACCGTGATAAAATGCTTTTGAAACATAATTAATTTTCCTTAAGTTATGGTTTAATGATTTAATGAAATGATTATTAAACCAATTTCTTTTCTACAGGTTATGTTATGATAGAATGTTTATAAAATACATTTATTTTCAAGGATATTGAAATTGTGAATGTTTTATGATCTTTTGGACCATATATATATGATTTTCACTATGTGATAGTGGTTAATTTATAACTATGTATGGTGGTTATGTTATAACTAAGGATGATGATTAAGTTAAAACATAGAATGGTGGTAAATTTATCTCCCTCCAATTCATTGGTAAATTATTGATATCTCATGAGACAAATATGACTCAAATAGAAAGTTAATATAGTACAGTAAGAGACTTTTTCCACTTAATTGTTTTGGTAGTGAACATTTAATACTATGGTAGCTTGGGAAGTGAACACATAACACTATGATATCCCTGTAAATGTACCCCAAATACTATTGAAATGATTTTTTATGCTTATATAGATGGAATAATTTATTGTCTTATGTCAATGTTGGGATTTCAAGGCTCAATATCTTTTATTTCTTTATGAATAATGTCTTATGAACTACCAATATTTATTCCAAGACTCAAGATTTTTTTATTTTTTATGTAGAGTGTGGTTTTTATATGTTATCCTCATGTTTTTCATCCATTTATGATAATGTTATCTTTATGTATTTTCCTTGTTTACTATGACTGAGTATCTAAGATCATCCTTTCTTTTGTTTCTTTCCCCCAAATTATGATAATAGGTATTAGGTGTGATATGTCTAAAAAGGTAATCTGTTATGAGGATTTAAGTGGAAGATGGTATAAAACAATTACAAACTTGTTTTGTATGTTTCAATGTTTCCTAAGGAACTATACCTCTATGATCCTCAAGTGGTATTCGTGTAATGTAATGAATTTTTATCTAAACATATGTGATATAAGTGTATTAAAATCCTATGTTTCTTTTTTTGGTATTTTAGGAAATGTTTAGTCTACCTTTTGATACTAGGATTAGAAAACATTTGAGTGATCCCTAATGATATCTATAAGGATAAGTCTTGGGATTTTTCTAAATATAATTCCATTGACAGGAAAATGGAATGAAAATGTACTAGATTTTTTAAAGGAAAGAGTGAGTGGTTTTCATGAAATTATATCCCTATCTGGATTCTAAAAGTAGGTATGGACTTGGACCAGAAGTACCTAGGGTAAATAACTCAAAGGGCATGCTATTTTATACTCAATCATCACATAGTGAACTATAATGGGACTTTCTATACACTGGTTTTTAAAATCATGGGGGATATGCATGGAAGTTTATATACTATTTATGAACCATCCTACTAGATTTGAATAATGGCCATGAATGGCAAGGGTTAAGACTCTTGTCTCAGATATTAAAAAGAAGGTTTCATGATATAAAAAACTAAAAGTGATTTTTAATCATTATTTGGGTTTTCACTCAGATTAGCGTTCATTACACTATAATGTATTATTTAGTAAATAACTACAACTAAATGAATCTTGTTAACACTAAATCTGGTGGGAAATTTGGAGACTGTGAGATACCAAATAGGATGATTGGTCAATATAATGAGGTTTTGATTATGTATAATTTGCTTTCATGATATATTATTATCATTATGAGCTTTAGTGAGATTCTTAAAGAATCAAATGAGAGGAAGATGAAATTTTATGAATGTTTATATGGTAATTAACATAGGGTAATGGAGATCCATATTATTAATTATCATGAAAGTAAGAAGGACCTAGAATAATATCTCAAATAGTGGGGAAGATCTTTTATTTATTTAAATGAAGGTCATAGAGAAAGAAATTTCCATATAATTATATGTCTTATATGTGAGGAACATGGGAATTATCTGAGTTAATGACCTAAACTATGGGTTTTCATGAAGGCTGTAGAAGGACCGATATTATTAAAAATACTTGACATAAAAGAGTTAAAAAAAATTATGTATTTATATTTGGGAATTATGTTGTAAAAGTAGTTTACAAATGGTATTTTGGTTATTATAATTATGAAACTACTAAGGATTATGTTATTTGGGAAACATGTAAGTCTATATATAATATTGACTTAAGAGTTATGGATCCAATTATTTGTTTTACGTTTAATGATTGTCATATGCTCATATTATTAGACACCCCTCTTGATGTTTTGTATTATGGTGGATAATCAAGATTAATGATATTTTTGGAAACAGTTCTGTAAAGTCAACTCTATGGTTTTTTATATATTTTAGTGAAAACATTATTTTAGGAAGAATAACATTACATTTTTGAGGAATAACATTAAAGTTAATGGAAACCATTAGAGTTTATGTTATATTTTATATTGAGGTAAATAAGGTTTACATAAATTTGGTAATTTTATTAATATATATTTTGAAAAAAGGAAAACCTCATATAGAGTTGCAAACTACCACATACGGCATGTCCATTGTGCATGAATGCACAACCGAAGGACAACATGGGTGTATCACCTAGCACTAGCTTATGTGAAAGAGTATTTATAGCAGGAAAACAAAAGAGAGATATTGTTGAGTATGTATCATGGTACTTGGAATATCAGCAAGTTAAGGATGAGATATAAATGTCCAAGGGGATGCTACAACCATTATCAATATAATAATGGTTATAGTAAAAATTTATCCTAGATTTTGTAATTAGACCCACTAAAACATATAAAGGTAATAATGTTTTATGGACTATAGTCAATCATCTTAAAAATTCAGCAAACTCCATTACAATGAAATAATATTTCTCACTATTCAAACATTACATGATATTCATTAAATAATTGGTGAGATTACTTGTAGTACCAACATCGATTTTCTCTAATCCAGATCTAAGGTTTACTTCGATGTTGTTGTGAAGTCTTTAGCAATATATTAATAAAGAGTTGGGTTTCAATGCTATGTATTATCCACATATATAGGGATAGTCAAAAATAAAAATTCAAACCCAAGATGATATGATAAGATTATATTCAGTGTATTTCAAATGTGGTTGGGATTAGTACATTCCTCTTGTGGAGTTCTCTTAAAAAATAGCTTTCAATCAACAATTTAGATGATTTTTTATGGGTCCCATTATATAAATAAGTGTAGAATTACAATATTTTGGAAATAAGTTGTTGAAATAATTTTATAGGTACCTTTTCTAGCTAATTAAATAGAAGGTAAGGTTAGATCTATTTATAAACACAAAAGGGCGTCACCAAGTTGAATAATACATTATACTGATTATCGTCAACATGATTTGGAATATGAATTTATATACGATGTGTTTTTAGAAAGTTCTTAATTGAGATGTTTATGAGAATCTTTAAGGGAATATAATCCCTATATATATTGGTCCCTTTGAAAATATTAATTTTATTAGAACAAGAAATAGTTAATCGATGTTTCCACCAAATCTCTCACAAGTACATGATGTGACTTATATATCCTTCATGAGGAATTAAATATTTTTTCCCTTCACATGTATTGATCTTAAAAGTAATACTAGTGAAGAAATATATTTCGATTAAACATATAAAATTTCATATTATGGATCATATAGGGATTATTTTATGAAACAAGACCACTCAGATGGTAATTTTTTTGTGGTGAACCCCCCACCTTGATGAATTTAAGTGTGAAACTAAGGATATAATGAGGCTTGAGTATCCTTAGTTATTTGTACTAAAGTGATTAATATGGATGGATAAATTCATTTGAAGGGATGTTTAATGTAAAATCATGAGATTTTGGGTAATATTTGTTTTCAAAAAAAAATCAATATTTTATATATTTTTCATTATAAACAACACCGAGTTTTTCTTGTATTACACACAACATCAATTTTAAATAAAATGTGACACACTATTAAAATATTATTAATTAATATTATAGTTAACTACTAGATATTGGAATGAAATGTATGAAAATGATTAGAAAAATTATGTAAAAATATTTTTAAATATGTATATATAATGAATTATTTAGTGACAATGTAATTATAAATGAAAATAAAAACCATTTAAAAACAAAGGAATGATTTTTCTTAAATACAATTTTTATATTCACTAATAGTTTTTAACTCAATAAACTAAAGAAATAAATATTCGTGAATGATTTTATCTAATTTTATATATTATATATTTAATAATATGTTTTACATTCAACTTCTGTGTCTTCTAGACAATATATATGAATAAAACAGTTTTTACCCTAAAAAACGGTATTTTTCAAAAAGTAGTTTTGTCTTCTTTTTTGTATTTATATTTAAACTATTTTTTCTAATTTTAGAAATTTATTTTAAAAAATAAACTCAATTTTTTATTCATAAGGTCCAAAAAAATTTGGAGTTATTTTTTTATGAAATGATTAATTTTTTGATGAATAGTGATAAATATTGGTTTTTATTGAAAACAACATTTTATTTTAAAGAAATTTAAGGTTAATTATTATTTTAAAATTATCTTAAAAGTAAAAAATTTTATATTATATATTTTTTTATTAAATTTTGGCCATTAGAATAATTCTCATGTTTAATTTTTATTATGAAACATTGTAATCTTTTGAACATTTTTTTTGTTTGGAAAACCGTTTTTTCTTCGTGGCTAGATATTTAATTTTAAAAAAAAATTCTTCACTTATATCAATAAAATTATAAAAATTTAATTATATATTTAGAAAAAATATTAGATTATATTTTATAATAAGGTCAAAATTAGTTTTACCATTATTAATAATAAAACCAGAAAACATGTATTACCATGATTAATGTGAATATGGGTTTACTGAGAGGACAAACATAAAAGATAATCGGTAAAATGATGTTGAAACATGAACAAACCCTATTTTTGGGAAATGTTTAGAATTAATAGCCTCAATGTTTTATAGTAGAAAATTCAGAACCTTTTATATTGTCAAAAACATGGTTATACATTTTTATTTTCAAAAATTGTATGTGAGAAACCAACCTCAGTTATAAAAGGACAACACCTCTCCTCACCTATTCACACTTCTAAAATACATTTTTTCAGAAGATAAATATCTAAATAAATTATTTAATTCCCTAATAACATCCTATAATCCATATTAAAATCATAAATTAATCTTATTATGGTTTTTGGTTCAAACCTAAGGATATTACTCAAAGAGTAGACAACGTTCCTCAACAAGTGTTTTTAATTTATTTCTCTCTCCATATCATATGATTAATAATAAATCATGATGAAATAATAAAATAATTATATTATATATAATATTATGTTTTTTTCCATGGATATAATATACATCTCTCTCCTCTTCCAAAAAATGGGAAATAAAAATGGCACCCATATTTAAGGAGAACTACGGCCTCATGAACCGATGTTATTAATTCTATATCACTACCACTAATAGATGGATATAACAATGAATTTAATATTTATATATTATATTTATTATATTGTTATATACCTATAATTATAATAATATATCTCCCATATATCATCTCAAACCCTTGAAAAAAATAGTGTTGCTCGTGTTTGTAGAAGACTGCCGCCTCGCAAACTGATGTGACATGTTTTTCATTTTTTTACATGGATAGTAAAAAACATAGATTAAATGAATAGATATGATATATTTAATATTATTATACATAAAAAATTATGATATAACATATACCTTCAGAATTCCCATTCTTTGGGGGATACAATAACGTCGTTCTGTGTACGACGAATAATAACCTTACGTAGAGATGTGATTCATTTTTCACATTCAATTTACATGGAAGGTAATAAGTGTAATTTTAAATAAATATATGTTATATATATGAAATAAAATTTATTATATAATTTTAATATATCATTTACAATTCCTTCTTTAATTTCTTCAAGAAAATTGATACATCGTTCAAACGTTTGTACGAATTACCGTATCTATTAACAGTATATTTCATTTTCTACCTCTGACATTGATAAATTTATATAAATAAATTAATAAATATTATATATGATATATATATATATATCATTTTTACCATTATGTATATGATTTTACCATGAAAAATGTAAGAGTACATAAAAAATCAAAACGTACATGAAAACAATTCAATTATCACCCAACAGAAGATCTGAACATGGGATGGTTAATAAACAGGTTATAAATTTTTTCTTATAAAACATATATGAAAATATATATATAATTATGGTTGATTAAAATATTTATAAATAAATTTTATTTTTTATAATGAGGGTTTTAAGGATTACGAAGAATGTTGAGACATAAGATAATGGATTTCTAGATTCTCTTTTATTTATACAGGACATAAGAAAATTCACAATGTGTTTCTTTTTCATGGTTTATATACTAACCCCTTTGAAATTTTATATCACCAATACCCTTATTTTCATGATATTTAAAATTTCTTTTAAGGTTATGATTTATTGTCACTTATGAATCAAAATATTACAAAAGTGGTAAGAGAGTTTTGTCTCAAATTTCATTCTTTAACACATAAGTCATGTTATGAACATATCATATTTTATAATGTTTATATACAACCACTAGGACATGTAATATCATTATTTTATTTATTTTAATGAAATTTTCTATTTTATTTAATTTTATTCTTTCATGGGTCTTATGATTCCATGTTACCAAAGTGGTAATGGTTTTATGTAACAATATCATCATATATCGGTATAGTTTATTTTTATTCTTTATATGATGAAATATTTTGATAATACTTTCAAGAAATTGATGAATTTTTATATCCTATATTTATTTCAAGCGAATAAATGGTTTCCCTTCATTTTAATCTCTTCCCATTCTGAGGATTTCAAGATAAATTTTTCTCTGAAAGATCATCTTCATTTCTCAATTTGGTCAAAATCTTACTTTACATCCATATAATGTTTTCTAAAAAAATCAAAAAGTGTTTAAAAATTATCTAAAGTATTTATTAAATTTATTCATGCCCATGTTTTAATTTTTAAATCATTATTTAAATTGAATGTTTTTATTCCCAAATCAAGGTCTATTTAACTTTGACAAAAAAACATGAAAAAAATTATTATTTTAACATGTGCAAAATTTACCTCCATCATGAAAAAATCATTGTGTGAAACTTTCTGTTGTATGTTTAAATGTTTATTTTTGAATAAAATTATTTCCAAAATATTTTATGAAAATTATGTTTTAAAAAATTGATTTTCAAAATGGAAAGTAAATTTTTATCATGAAATGTTTTGAATGATTTTTATGGATTTTGTATATGATTCTATTATTAATTTTGATGAAAATTATTTTGAAAAGGTTTTATATTATAAAAAGTTTCTTTCAAAGTTTAAAGTATACTTTACTCAATAAATGTCCTAAGTGATCTTTAAAAATAATTTTACTTCTTAAATGACATCATTTGATGTTACTTTTGCTTTATAGGAGGATATAATCCAAGGATTCGATTATCATTTACTTTCTATATGGGTTAGGTTTATTTTGACATGATTCTTATGAAACAAAATTATATTTTAATAGGTTATACTATGACAATATGTTTATAAAAGATCATACTATTCTCATATGTTATGATTTGATGACATGATGAAATATTTATGAAACCTATATCATTTCCTTAGTTATGTTATGATGAATTGTTTGTGAAATACATTTTATTTCATAGATCATGATATAATAAAGGTATTACAAAATTTTGTTATACATGTGTATGTTTTTTATTATGTGATGGTGGTTACTTTATACTAAGGGTGGTGGTTATGTTATAACCGATGGTTGTGGTTAGGTTATAAAAAAATGGGTGGTACTTATATCTCCCTCCAATTAATTCGGTGAAGATTTATATATTATGAGATAAACATTTTTTAATAGAATGTGAATCTAGTTCAAGAAGGGACATTTTAAACTATAATAGTCTTGGTAGTGAACCTTTACCACTATGATTGTTAGAACCTATTCCACTATGATATCCTTCGAAATGAGCCATGAATACTATGGAAATAATTTTCTATGGTTATGTTTATTCCTCAATTCCATGTCTTATGTAAATGAAATGATCTCACATATCATTTTCAATGAATTCCTTATGATTAGTTCCATATGAACTTATAATATTTATTCCATGACTCAAGATTTTGATTTATGTTATTTAGGGGGAGGTTTTCATATGTTATTTTCTTTTTATAGTATTCGTATGCTCGTGCTATGTTTATGTATTTCTCAAATTTATCCTTACCGATCATCTAAGATGACCCTTTCATATGTTTCTTTCTCCCAGGTTAGGATGATAAGTAGTAGATAAGATATGTATAAGAAATTTACTAGTTATAATGATATAAGTGGGAGGTGATGTAAAAATTTTATGAACCAGTTGTTTATGTTTCATTGTTTGGAAATGTATTGAATCTTTATGATCCTCAGGTGTTTGTTTTTCTAATGTAATGAATATTCTTATAAATGATATAATATTTATGTATGAAAATCTTGGGCCTCTATAAAATAAGTATTTGTATCATAATTAATTTCTTTAATATTAATGTTTCAATTCTAGAATAAAAATGTAATATTTAATTTTATTATTTATATATTATATTACTATTTATTATGTGTTAATAGTCATCCATGATATCTTTTTATAGCAATTTTCAGGTAGGTTTATTGAACAACAAAACCATGAACTTACTATAATAAATGGATGATTGTGATTACGAAAATAATATATTTAAAAATAATATCATTATTACAAATGATTAATGATATTATTTTTATACTTTCATGGTTTTTAATAATAATTTCTAGACATTTTTATAAATTATAAATAAAATATATAAAAAAGTGAGATACGATACTTTATATGGTCGGCAACCAACACAATGTATGGTTAATGTTGTCATTTACTAAAAATGAAATTGAAAGAAGTTGGATTATAATATGGATATTAATATTAATAATTATATTTTATATATCACAATTATTCTTATGTTTCACCATTATAATCAGAAGAGATAGGTAGTGGGGGAAAAACAAATGTTGTCGCTCCATGAAAGCGGTAGCCCGCCCAACACATTTTGAACTATTTCATTTATCTTAATAAGAATTTGAAATGGAGTTAGATATTTTCTATCTTATCATAATAATATTTAGTATAAAAATATAGAGATGTAATTATATATTAATGAAGAAACTATATTTTTAATTTAATAATCTAGATAAAAGATATTATAAAAAAGCGCTAATGTTGATGACATGTGATTTCTCTTTGTGGAATTTTTATAAATGGAGGTCTTAGGTAATTATAATATTTCTAGAGGCTCAGGAAAAAGATCAATTATTATTGGGGAATGAAAAAGGGGAGTGTTTTAATAAGAAAATGAATTCTTAGAGTGGTCATGATGGGGGGGGATGGCTTATTTGTAATTGGTGAGAATTGATTTCTTGTAAAAATATCTACTTTAAATAAAGAGATAACATGATTCTCATGTCAATAAGAATATAAAATGTATAATAATGGTGTTAGGTATGATAATATGTCTATAATTTCCTATCTATTCAGTTTCAAACATATGTTTTGAACTTATTTCAGTGTCCTTACTCATAGAATTTAGACTTTTACCATTATTTGGTTTTACGATATTAGCATGTTTGTACCTAATTATTTTACTCTTAATGAATAGAAATATGATAGAAAATATTAATTAATTTTAGACTATATATTATAAATAAATAATTGATTTTATCAGGTGAAATTTATATGTGTAAGAATATACTATACTAACTTTGGATCTTATAAAAAGTAAAACCCCATTTTTAGAAAAAGTGTTTTTATGATTAGAATTTATGTGTAGAATTAAATTATTAATCTGTTTGATTTTAATGATACTAATAATTATTCTACAATAATAATAATTCTATATCGATTTAAATGAATTCCAAACCATAATTGTTCCCAAAGAATATATAATTGAAATAGTAGATCAAAAATTTATTTATTGGAAAATATTACCTATGTTCTTAAACTATTTATCATAGGATTTATAAATCAGACATCATATTTTAAAATTAATAATAATAATTACATAATTATATCTAAAATGTATTATAAATTTATAAGACAATATAATATATTGAAAATATCAATAAAATTATATTTTTCATTAAAATATTAATTTTTATTATTATATTTAATGATTACCATTTTAGAAAAATATAAAAATTTATTCTAAGATAATTTTTTTCTTTTAAGTCCCAAAATGATGTTAATTTTTATTTTTTAAAAATTTTAAAATTCATAAATTTACCTTAAAATTGAAAATGATAAATATTGGCGAAAAATGATGTTATTGAAAAATGGTGTTTTAAACATTATGTTTTTTTAATACTATATCATATAAATTTCCAATTTAAATAATATTATTAGGATATTTCGTATTTTACAATATTTTAAAATTATTCATTTTAATTACTTTTTTTTAAAATATAAAACAATAAATTAAATAGTTCTTTGAAAAAAACTCATATAAAGAAGAAACTTTTTAAAAATACCATCAAAATAAATAAGTTAAGATATAATTGTTTTTGGGGGATGGTTTGCACAATATTAAAGTTAATTCTCGTGGTATAGTATTTATAGTGGTGTGATGGGTGTTACGTTAGAGAAGGAATATTGCAATAGAAGGAAAGAGAATCTCTCTCCTTAGTATTCATGTTTTTATTAAATCACTTATGGTGAACCTTGGAGCTCTAATCAATGTCATGGGATCATAATTTCTCATGAGAGGGATCATTTAAAGGATTTACATCTTCATAAAAGAAGGCCATAAGGGCCCCCAATTGAAGTGAGTTAAATGTAATTATCCCAATAACAGACTAAAGATGAATGTCAATGTGTCTTGTATGATTGGAGTGATGAGAAGTTGTTGTTTGGTGTGGGATAATAAGTGTTTTGTGGTATTTTGATTTAGAAACTTCTACATACCCGACAACTCGATTGGGGTTGATATAAGGGAAATGTGTTTTATGATTTTATTATGTATTTTTTATAACATCATTATCTATATGGTGTTATCTAACTATAAATTATGCATTTCGTTTCTTTCGAGACTTGGTTTTAACCATATGGGATATAATTTAATATTTCAAAAAATTGAATGATGATCATTGGAAATGGACAGGATGTTATTAATACTTGTATGGAAGGGAACATTATAGATATCATTATAGCTATTAATGGGATCTCTAATGGAAGTCTCATTTTTTATCAATGTACTAGGTTCCCACCACATGATTGTAATCTCATTGTAACTAGAGACACCCTAGGACCTCACCCCTTTCACCCAATATTATTATAGAATATTTGAATATAATTCTATTTTTGAGTGATCGAGTGAGTAATTATTTATATAAAAAAATTAAAATTTACAATACAATTGATATAAAAATATTAATATAAAATTTATAAATACATTGTATTATATTTCAATATGAATAATATGAATATTTTTATATAACCCATATATATATATATATAATATTTTAATAATATATTTCTATTTCACTAGATGTTATATTATTCTATGTTTAATACTAATAATACACAAATTAAGTAAGCCTATTAGATACATGTATATAAAAGAACCATATTATCAAAATCCATATTTCCAATTACCATATTTACAAAGACCATTTTTATATGGGCCACATTTTGTTTCTATATATATAAAATATTGAAACATGTATTCCATTCCTACATCTTATGTCACAATTCTCATTTACAATGTTTTTATTTTATATATAACAATATTCTTTTCTATTTTATAATTGTCTTCTTCATTATTGGTTTTTGATTGCTATTGGCGATCATGAATGGTGAAGATGATCCAACAGATCTCTTAGTGTTAAATATTTTATTCTTTTATCTTTATTTCACCTTGTAAATTTTTACATTTTAAATGATGTAATAGTCCAAGGTGAGTAAATATTTGTTTGATATTATTTTAGGGTAATAATTTATAATGAAATGATAATGTGTTGTTACTTTAATTTATATATTTTTATGACTTATTTATGAATCTAATTTAATTACAATTAATAATTTAATTTAATTTGAATTATAAATAAATTTTTTATAGAAAGAATATTCTTCATAAAAACCCTACATGTCCCATAAAAAAACCTTTGTGGTCCTTGAATCTAGTTACTAACCCCATGTTTCATGTAAAAACTTTGTTTAATTTCCAACACACCAGATGTTATTACCCAATCGGGTCACCTCTTAAACTAACAACTATCCCCATAGGAAAACATATGTTTTTTTAATATTTTACTGAGTTTAAATTGATGAAATGTATCAAGAAATTTTGAGTAGTGAACTTAACAAAGCAAGGTATAATATGGAAAATTTGGGACGATGTCTATTAGAGTTAGAAAAAACCCTATTGCAGATCAGTCCCAAGACGATGGCACGATAATATGGAATAAGTAGATGATGTGAAACAATACATGATTCTATTACCACCTATAGGTCATTATAAGTATTTAGTATAAAAATATTCATTAGATAAGTCTATTATTGATAACAAAGAAAGACCATAAACTATTAGATGTGTTACTATGGTATATTTTAATCTAGAGTGCACATTACTTTTTATAGATGTTCCTTGCTCTTTGATTTTTTTTTCTCAATTGATATCACTTCTTGAGATTACTGTTAAAGAATTACCTGTAAATATGTCTATTTAAACTCCTCCTAATGTAAGTATTGAGTATTAAAAAACGTGTACATCTAGTTCTTTGATTTTTGTTTCTTATATTCCTTTTTTGGATCATATGGTTTCAAATACGGATGAATTTTCATCATTTATTGGATCAATTGAAGGAAATGATTCTAGTCACAATTTGATTATACTGTTTTAGGAGTATCTATGTGGTTCCCAATATAGACTCCAAATAAAGAGGGTGTTTCGTGCTCATTTAGTGTGTCTTGATCAAGGGTATGTTAATTCCATTGGTGCTGAAATAGTGAGTTACTTAATTGGTGTAGTTGAATATAAATATATTTTGAGTATAATACCTAAATAAGAAGTTGAATTTTTATATAACTAGTACCTAGTACTAAGAAAATATTTTTCCCTCCTTATAATAAGGTACCCACAAGTTTTTGGAATTAAAGATATAATTATAACAGTTTGAGGCAAAGGGGTTTTTTAGTAAAATAACTACTTTCTAGTTTTATTTGATTATTTTTTCTAAAAAAATTAATGGGATTTTTGGTTTATGTGTGGATTATAAATATATGAACAAGGTAATGATCTAGAATCATTATACTTTTCCCACAATTGAAGATATATTTAATCAAATAAAAAAGGAAAGGTTATTCTCTTGGATAGAACTCAACTCAGTTTATCATTATCTCTAAGTAAGATAAAATTGTATTTTAAACGTATCATTAAAATATATTATGATCATTTTTAATATATTATAATTCCATTCTATTTCACCAATTCTCTTTCCATGTTCGTGTAATTAATGAAAATGTTCCTTTATCCATTCGTGTCTCCACACTGTAGTCTTTTCAGATGATATCCTAATATTTCTAAGTATCATGATAAACATGGTTTGAAATCTTCATGTTGTTTTATAGACATTGGGAAAATATATACTTTATGCCCTGATATCTAAATAATCAATATCGATAAATGAAATTCATGTACCATCGGTATGATATTTATAAATCTGAATTTGTATGGAATTTAATAAAGTGGTATTGATTATATCATGGAGGGTTCTTTTAAATTTATTTGAATGAGGGAGTTCCCTAAGACTTTCAGGATATTATCACCAGTTCATCCATGATTTTTTGAAGATAAATCCTCCACTGGAAACTTTTACACTATAGAAAATTGTATTTGGTTTGATCAATGTGATGCGGCTTTCCTAGAGTTGAATAAATGTTTGAACACAACTCTAGTAATTGTAATAATGCACCCATAAATTTATTCAAGTAATATTTTGATATATCACTATTTATCTTTCATTATTTTCTTATTTTAAATCCTCAGTAAGCGGTGCTGGTTGAAAACCAACTACATCCCAATAAATCTAATCATGTTACCCATGATATAGAGTTGAATATTTTTATTCATACAATAATGTGTCTACCTATTATTTATTTTGAGAAAAATACATGGGGTTTTTTATCATAAAATACATAAAAAATATATTCTTACAATTAATTTAAAGTAAAATCATTGTGTTTTTTTATAATCAATCAATTTATTTCAATATTAAATATTCTCTTGATAATATCCATCCAAATATATATTTTTATTAAAAGGACACTTTTATGGAGAAAGTGTGAAACCAACAAGTACAACCAAGATGTCAAGCACTATATTCCATTACAAAATTATTAAAGACCAGATTAAACCCATTAGGTGTAATTTATTTAAAAAAATTCTAAGAAATATATGTTTCCTTTTTTCTTGGATCATCTCTGATAATGTCTTTGAAATGAGAGGCCAACTTACTGCACACTCGCAAGAACTCGTCCTCAAGTATTTTCTTGGTGTCGAACCCTATGACTAGGATTTGGTGTTGTTTTTTGATCCACTCTCTTTTCTCCTTGTTCGTGTCAACTTGAATCTATATTTCATTCATTTTTTCTGTAGCGTTAGCAGAATAATAGATGGCTACCACCTTCTCTTACATCTCATCCTAAGATTATTATAACAACTCCCATGGATATTCCCTGATCATAGCCTTCCCTTCCAGCTCCCCAAGCGTCCCCTACACTCTCATATTGGCACGTGAGACTGATTTACTCACTTGTACCTCCACTCCCTCTACACCGACCTTAAAAATTGGTCAGGTTCCTTCCTCACACTGTGGACTAGAAGAAGTAGTGTTCTCCACCACCGGTATCACCTCCTTGGTATGTAATGGAATCTCTTCTTGCTTATATACTTCATGTGATGATTCAATCTCATGTGGCTCAGAGACCAATAATTTCTCTCCATCCACTCAATCCACTAGTTAGAACATGAGATCCTTGGGTTTCCCCTCTTTTTTGGCCGACTGGGTCTCCATCGGCCTAGTAAGGTAAGAGTAGTCTTTGTGCCCCATCGGTTTTGGCTTCCTAGAAACAATGTAGCACCCTTTTTCCTTGTTCTCTTTGTTCCCTTTCTTCCACCATTGTAAGTGAAAGCCTTTACCCACCCCTTTTAGACCATTATCATCAAAAATTTGTTCGTCACCCTCAGACTCAGCCTCTAATGGACCCTTGGAAAACCCCTCAGACTCTTCCTCATTGCTCAAACTCCCAAAATGACTGTTCAGGGAAATGAAGGACGGAGCTCCCCTCGAGTTGGTGTCCTTCTCAGTATGTAGTGGCCTATGTTCCAAAAGTGAAATATACTACTACTCATGTACTGTCGTCAACTTATTCTCAACTAGAGAAACCCTTTCAGAGACCATGATACTGCCATACCGCACATCCATTGCATAAGAGCAGGGTTTTGACTTTTCTTAGTCATAGGAGATGGGCCACCATCTCTAGTAGCTCCAACTGACTCCCCTGGAACAAGATTCAGAGTAGTGAATGTGACTTGAATTCCTTCATCCACTTCACTTGCCTGAGCACCCCCCACCATGGTCTTTTTGCAAGAGGTACTACCCAAATTACTCTGTATCCTTTTGAATAATTCCACTACACTAGGTCCTGGAGGTAAGGCCATGGCATGTTTATGAGCCTCGTTCACTGGACCACTTCCGGATCAACCATGCTCACATTTTCTTTCTCATCCCTACCCTCAAAAACCCACACTTTCTGGTTCACAAAAGTATCAGCCATCACCACATTCCCCTCAGTTGCACTAATATCCTCTTGCCTAACCCATCGGCCATAGTGACAAATAGAGACCGAGTGTCCTATCATGTAGCATCCCAAAAAAAACACAGGCCACAATTTGAAGACAACCTATTGTTTCCAGCGAAACTCCTCTCCAACTAAAATCCACATCCACTCCATGGGGGCCTTTGAAACATCAGCCTTTACACATATGTGAGGATAGATCACGTGACATAGCACCAAAATCCAACTACCAGAGCATAGATATCTACAAACCATATTTCCTAATATTCTGGTATTTGAGGGGTTTTAGGAAGGGAGGGGTAGATTCAATAAGCTTACCCAAACCATAGATGAAGGCCCATCATGATTCATGATGGGTTCGTTGAACCAGTGAAGAAGAAAAATATACATCCATTTAATACACAAGGAGCTATGGACTAGGTGGAAGTCAGATCGTCCTCCCAGTAGAAAGGAATCATTAGGTGCCTCCGATCAAAGAGTCCCACCACCACGCGTTCATGAAAATCCTATGAATCAAAGACGAACTGATCAAAAGCATCTACAGAGGGGAGACGACCTCCGAATCTATCTAAAAGCGTCAATCCATGAAGATATGAGGTTTCATTTCACTCTTTAGTAGAGATCGTGAGTTGTGGATAGCCCTTGTGATGGTCAGGTACCTTAGGGAAGAGTGGGATAGATGGAAATGGGGGAAGGATATATGGGTTTGAGAAAGGGATGAAGGAATGGTCCGAAAAGGGGGAAGGAAGAACATGCCCCCTCCCCCACCGAGGAGGAGGGGTTCAGAGCCGCGACCATCTCTACTAGGGAATCACATCCAAGGGTCGAGGTCCACTCCCAAATTCCACTAATCAAACCATCTCTCTCCCGATAATAGAAATGTTGTATTTATTCTCTAATAATGATGTTGCAACTATTATATCTATATGAGGAAATATTGAGTAGTGATTGATGTCTTTCATATATAAAATAAAACTATATTTGGGTAAGAATCCATGTGGTGCGAATTTATTCAACATATACATTATGTCATCTATAGTTGAGAGTGTCAAGGACCCCTTGATGCTTGACGTTAACTATATAATTATTTTTGAGAAACCTAATGGTTGGGAGATCCATGATGGTTGGTACGAAGATCCCCCTTATTTCATGTTTTTACATGGAATAATAGACATTAAAAGATGTAAGGGAAATGAATTGATGAAAGGGTATCACACTTCTTGATGGGTTGTACACCTTGGGAGTATAATGAAATATCATGATGTTCACAATCAGTTCTGGTATCCAATAATAAAAAATGATATCATATGGTTTGTTCCTAGATGTTCTACTTATCAATTGGTAAAGGTAAAACATTAGAATATTACATGTGTTCATTAGCCCCAACCTTTAGGTGGGGGTAATGATATGAGATCCTGCTAGAATTTGGGATTTTTTGACCTATACTTTTAGATGATGGGATATAATTTTGGTGATCTTGGTTCAGTTGACTAAGATAGATACCATTTTTTGGATCATAGGAATAACTTTTGATAATGATTGGGTAAAACATATATATATTGGAAATTAAAAACCTTAAATTTTTACTAGGTAGAACCATCATGAATAGAGATCATATTTTCACATCTTAGTTTTGGTGATGGACGTAGCTATTATTGGGAACATAGGTCAACATAAATATTTTTATCTCCCAAAAACTAATTTCCCGTTTTAATGAACTATACAAATTCCCAAATATAGTCATAGGGACATTATTATTCAATTAAATGTATTTTAAGATGTTCATATATATTTGGAATAATTGTACTATAATAATAACTATAGATCGTGTATTCAAATTTCTCCATTATAGGATCATTATAAAATTCATTATTTAATGCCCCTGACCCGATGCCTGTCAGTTGAGTTAGCCAATTGACAACATGACCTCACCTGTGCCACCCCAATCAACAGTAGCTGATGACTAGTAGTGATGGTCTAAAGAATACAGTGGAAATACTATAACCACTCTCAAAGAGTTTTATGAAAGAGTTGAATAATAGTAGAGTAACAGAAATAATAGAAACCATATGAATAGTTAATCATACTACCAAATTTGGGAAAAGTCCAATTGAATTTATCCAAATAAAAAAGAATAATGCAATGAAAACGAAAATGAAACTAATTGATATTATTGAAATTCTAAAAGATAAAATAATATGATGAATCATGTAAATATAACAAATACCCTAGTCTCCAATCCCATTTATGTCCCGTATCTAAGATCCAATGAATCCATCCTACTATAAATTAATAATAGTTTCCCTTTCCCCTATCAAAAATTGAATCCATTAAATCTTTTCAGTTACCAAGTAGCGTACCATCTAGGTTTTGAGGAAAACATAGTAAGTTGAAATCTCTAATTATAAAAAAATATAGTTTAAGTAATTTAGTGGATGAAATATAGCGATAAACTGAGTATTAATTTATTAAATTATAACTTTGAAAAATGTATACCTACTAAAACCCCAATCTCCAAGATGAAATTTGGTGTTACAAAAACCTACTTCAACGCCCTTTTGGGTATCATTGAATAAGGATGGATTGTCATACATTAGGATATATTACCCAACCAGTAGACGGTTCTCCATATAAGGATGAATTAGACAATCATACAATTCTCACATGGCCTTTGCATGAAAGTTATCTAAAATATCACCTGTTGTAATATAGTTACTATGAATCTAGTCCACATACATATAATAAAATTATATATGCTTCCATTTGGAATCAAGTAGCTATTATCATATCCCTCATGTGGTATGAAAATAAAGAACCATTACCTCAAACATCAATATAAATCTTTAGTCATATATATAGAAACTAAATATTTCTCAATTCAACACACCCTTATGTGTAAATCACATAAGTGTCACATAAACACAAAAGCTATTTGAGAAAAATAACAAGTATAACAACAAACATAGTAGATATGTCGTAAAATTACACAGTGATTAATTTTCGGAATAATAATCTATCTACTAGAATCCATTTCATCTACTGAGGTTCCTAATAATCATTATAATATAATTAAACCTATTCTATTTATAATTAAACCCTAAGGAAATCAACATAAAAATTAACCTAATTTACCCAAATTTATTAAACCTTATGTAATCAAAGTTTACATGTCATTCCATATCAAAATACAATGACAAGACTTAATCAATTTTTCTAGTTTGTCACAGGGCTTTAATATCAATATGATTAAGTCTTATAAATTTCCAAAGATTGCACAAAAATTGGGTCACTACAAGTCTCAGTCTCCACACCAATGTACCCAATTGGATCTGATGTATGATATAATAAAGTGGATGATTATTTAATAGGTTTTATACAATTAATTATGTCTTGTGAGTGGAGTAACAGTGTGATTAAAAATATCAAACATACTATAGATATCTAAATCAGTCAAAAGGGGATAAGATTTAAACTAGTGACTTTTAAAGGGCGATCAATACATTTCTTTTAATTGGAAATTCCAACGAAGGAAGAAGGTGATTTGATCATGAATAAAATATTGATCAGAAAAGACCATTATTAACCCCCAAGAAAACATTTTTCAAGATATTCCACTGTTACAACATCGAGAAACAAAACAGAAGGGAAAACCATAGAAAAATAACTCACTAGGAATCAAGTGCTTGATAAATCCATTTAAAATGGAAGAAATCACTCCAAAAATTTACATGAGTTTCGCTTAGGTTTGTGGGAGAAGGGATTCATGCATATTAAATTAATCCATATGTTTATCATGCATTTAACACAATTGATCCTTTTAAATACATGGTGTGTGATCCTTACACATCTAATATTTCTCAATTTCAGAGTTATTCTGAAAAACACATTTCCTTGTATTAAAAGAACACCAATTGGGCATTAAAATACAGATCATGTTTTATATTGTGTAACTATTTCACAAAATGAACTATTTCATGATTTTTTCCTTGCCACATGTTTTCAACCTGTAATAGTTTACTTCTTTTAAATTTCTTATAGACAACAGTGGTCCCAGTTTCCACAAAATACGTAGAACCATATATAAAACCTCCAAAACTCATGTATAACCCTCATAATCCCTTGGAACTCTTACATAGGCTCCATTAATTCAAAAAAAAACACAACCGTGAAAATTTGGTAATTTTTACCAGAAAAAGATCACTATTCTCAAAAAATTCCCAACCAATAAGGTTCAAAGAAGAAGAAAACCCCAAAATAAAGAGGTTCAACATGAAACCCAAAGACGTATGTACTTAAAAAATATGGAATATTTCACCTTTTTATTCAACTATTTTCATTATAGAAATAAAAAAAAATTATATGGTTAGGCCTTATATTTTCTATGAGTTGATTTAATTGGTGAAATTGTTTATGAAGTGGCATATAACCACTTGAATTTTAAATAAACCCTTGAAATTCAATGTAAGAGGTTATGAATTCCTTTTGGTTGTACCAATCTTGGAACACTGAGGAATTAGTTAGAAGGGATGTCAACCCTGTGATTTTTTTGAAACATTAAATCATGGGACGACTTAGAGAAACAACATGCATGATTACCCTATATATAAAATTATATACAATGTATAATACATCACTTATTTCTAAATTGAGGAAATATTAACCTAAACATGCACATGTAATTTTACATTATGAAATTAATCTAAAAAATGAGGTCACCTATAAAGAGTGTAATATAATTGTTATTGATAAATTTAATAAATTTCATTGAGGAAATATCATTTTAGATGTTTGAGTTAAGTGGAATCATGAAAAGTTACAATAATAATATTTTAGGTGAGATTCTTATGTAAATTATCAATGATAGAAATTACCCCCTCTACAAACTAGGTGAACTTCTTTAGGATGAGTAACCTTATAGTGGATAAATGGTAAAAATATTCACTTTCATGGGATGGTATTTATCTTCAATTCCTTTATTACAATTACTTTATAGCAGTAATTATAAATTTTTATGATATTTAACATGTTTGTTAGTGGTTGGAAGATTATGGGATAAGGAAACTTATTATGAGGATAATAAGGGGTACCTGATAGGATAACACTCTGTACATAGTGGAATACTAGTGGTGTAAGAGCCACATTCATCTCTACTATGTGCCCGATGTACGACGAGGTACTTAGTAGAAATATGAGTTTTTTTCTTTTTAACATGGTATTGGTTGGTCATTACACCTATGATATTAACCAAATTAATTTCCTATTACATAGTATTTAAACCTTATTTCTATATACCCCCACCCCATACAAATCTCCCCAACCTATCCTTCATCCCAAATTGATCCACCTCCATACTTAGTCTAAGTGTCTCTTATCAATCATAGAATCAATGAATAACAAAATGTTATTGGTGTTAGAAATTCCTAAAATTATTCCATCTTAAATTTCATCACAACAAATTAAATCCAATATTTTCATTATCCATGGAGTATAAAAACATTTAGTTACATTGGTTTTATCCCAGTCTAGCTTCTGTGGGAGTTTTAATCAAGATAAAAAAGGTATTTCCATGGGTTTTCATCTCTGAATCTCTCTTTAAAGTCAAAAATGGCAAATACCTAAAATACACGCATTATGGTGTTGTTAAATTAATCAATTGTTGATATAAACTCTTCTATAGGACCATGAAAAACATTTTTCATAAATTTTGGTATGTGATCCCCTTCCACTTATTATATTCTTTAATGGTTGATATTACAGTGACATATGGATGACTAAATGTTGTAAAATCAAACTAATTTGACACAAATAAATGTTTCTTAAATCGGTTTTAAAAAATTTAGCATTTATTTAACTAAGTCTACATGTATTTACTTGTTTTCATACCTTGATAGATATGTGATTTCATTGTTCTTTATTTTACTATTTGTAAGGAATGTTTTGTACATGGATGACAGAAAGTAATTCAATTTATGAGTATGATCAATATATTATATTTTATCCAATATTCATGGATTTTGTATTCTATTTTTATAAAAATGTTATATTGAAAGATTTTGTTTCTTTTTATATGGTTATTATTCTGGATAATAGTTATTGATTTCAAAGTAATATTTTATTTTGGTATAAAAGGTTATCAGTCACACATATAAAAAAATAGATTGATTGTATAATATCAGATTTTAATTCCATGAAACGTGTATATCAATAAGCATAGATTCTTCATCAGTCTTAAAGAAAGTATTTCAGGTATGGACCCAAATTTTTTAGATAATTTTCTATTGTCATTGATATATATGATATAAAATTTAAATTCATGTTTTATATTTTTTTACCTATCCATATCATCCTATATTATTTCTATATACACTTTAGTTTATGGAATGATTTTAGGGGTATGATGATGACTACATTTTGTTTATTTTTTATAATGACACACTACATGTTCTCATTCATGATAAATGCAGATCTTTTTGTAAATTATCATTGTAATATAATGGTCTTTGATCTCAGAAGCACATCACACATGGAACATGTAGTTAATGTGGTCTTTTAGTGGGATTTTGATGGATGTCCTGAGAGATAATATAGGGGATATTCTTGAGGTTATAAAAGGTAGATTCTATTTATTGGAGTTGTTTATTTTTTTATTAATGGAATATTCAATACCATTAAAATGATTATATGTATCTGCAACATTTTTACACAATTTTTAGAACATTGATTACTTCTTTTGGTATATGATGTATTATACTCATATTTATTATACCCTATATGTATATGTATACTTAATTATCCATATAATTTTGCATAGGTCATACCAATTATTTGGTTGAACCTTATGTCATGTATTATAATATTTTATAGGGAAAAACATATTACCCACATATTTTCTTGATCCACTCACATTTATGCAAACCTATAAGGATCAAGTGGTCACTTAAGATGTTATGATTTTGTGATTTAGGAAATGATTGGGTATCTAGGTCACGATCATTTCAATTCCGCACCCAACACACCAAAATCTCAATAATAAATGTTGAAACCCCAGGATATCAACTCACGATCCAAAAATATTCCCCAAACCAAATAATATAATGGAAAATTATGGGTTTTATTTGAAAATATAGTGATCATTACCATAAAAAAGAATCCAAAAATTTCAAATATTTTGTCTCTAATAGTCAATAACATTAGTGTATTTGAAATATAGAGTATAAAATAGTATACCTATAATTACAGAAAAATTTGAATACTTTTTCTTCTTCCATTAATGAATTATTCTTAAGGAATATCATATGTAGTAGTAATCATGTGTATCTTACCTCTATTGAGGGAGCACATTCCAATTGATCCATGAAATCCACATGAGGACATCTAAATAATTGAAGTGGTGAAAAACATATCACCATGTCATCAATGGGATATATGAAAGAAATGATGTCTCTTAGAGAATGCGGTCATCATTAGTTCCATACTCCCACCCAAAAATAGAGGATAATATCCACTTATGTAGTTATCATTAATTCTCTCCATTGAATGTAGATCATTGACTATATGTGATGGATTAAGCTCTATCACAGGGAATACATCTGTTTCATCTTATATGTTCTCATTCATTATACCATTCAATGTATTAATGTCACATGATATAAGTAACAAAGCTATTTGATTTATAAATAATGAGATATATATTGGAGAAGGATGTGGTAGTTTTTTGCTTCACATGGATGATAAAAATTAGAATAGTTTCTGACCATGAAATCAATACAATAATACGACATAAGGATGACTATTTTAGTATAAATCTAATAGAAAACACATGATATCCACCTATCCTATTCATGGAAACATATAACCCTTCGATAATTTAGCAAACTAATGATGTGAACATAGTTGAATCACAATATTTTTTATATACCTGATACATGATATGATTCATTATTCCTTTATCATAGAGTGTCCCTAAACTCATGAACTAACTGAAAAATTCTATCATTTCCATGACCTAGATATCAACTATTACACACCTGATGTGAGGGTTATTCACCAATAATTAATTATTGTTCTCCTCACTATGGAATCATTTATAACATCATCCTTCTTACACTATCTCACTTGAAAATATACATTCCACAAAAACAGAAAAAATTGATACTTTCTCATCAAAACCTATCAATCTCAATCCATTAGTGCTTCTCCCTTTTCCTTTTATTTCCAAATATCTCGATCAAAACCCACATAACCCAGCAGTCCCATGATCATTAATTTCATTCATATATATGATTTAATCCATCTATGGACTATCAAACTTGATCCATATAATTGTTCTATACTTTTCCCAACATCCCCGAGCCACTATCTCATATTTACCTATTCAAAAATATTATTACCATATACTTATCTTTTATAGAGCCTAGAAAAAATTACCAATTTACACACTAGCCTATACATATACATGAAATTCATCCATTTAAAAAATGATACTTCTCCCTTATAATTGTCACTTCTATTTTTTCAAACAAGAACCATGTCCATAGCTTCTTCAGAAATTCAATTTCGTATCTATTTTCCCAATTCCACCGCTGTGTATTCAAAATATTCCCAACATGCCTAATTCTGGGGTAGTTTCACCAATGGACTACCCATTGAAGAAATTATTTATCTGTATATGAACTTCTCAACACAAATACCTATTGGGAAAAACTTACCAACACTAATTCACCCAACTGGCAGTTATTTAATAGTGATCTGTCCATTCTTCCCCAAACTAATACACAAATCTAATTTCCAAACTAATCCTAAATCCAAAAATGATATTACTATTTCTAGAACCCAAGAAAACTCTCTTGGGACATAAACCTTTATTTTTTATAAAAAACCAAGGTAGAAATATGATAAACCAAACACATGATCCCACACTATATGAGCATTTTTCCACCATTTAAAACATTCATCCATGCCCCCTAAACATATGTTTCTCACTTTCATATGTGAAAAATCAATATTGGATGAGCTATGTGAATTTTTGAATTCCATTTTCTTCCTTAGTTAATTCCTATTATGATCTATTTCTAAGGTTGTTTTTAGGTTCTTAGTGTCTAAATATTGATAATGGAGATACCAGAGATGAATCTATGTGGTTATGTTTCTGTAAAATTAAAATTGAAATCTAGTTGACTATACCGGCTCATTGTTGGATTTATTATAGGTTTTTTGTTTTTTTAAACCACCAACAACTAGCCATATATTCGGCTAGAACCCAGGTAGTTCTTCCATAAACCCCAGCTCACTAGGGACCAGCTATTAGCTAGTATTTGGAACATTAAAATTTGTGAAGTAAATTCACCATGTAGTATTTTATGTAAAATAACTCTCCATATTGTTTTATAAATAAATCCCACATAATATTTATATTTAACTAGATACATTCTCCCATTATTCTTAGGCTCTACCATTCACCCCCTTCAAATATCAATACCGCATCAATCAAGTGAGTCTGGATTAGTATGTTTTCTATCAATCTTCACCAAATACCACTTTTTTACTTGAGAGAAATTCATTGATATATGATGGATATATGTTTTATATAAATATTTGATGATTATTTATTCTATCCAAAATTAATTAGTGGTGGATATCTTGATTAGATAGTGATATATTTCTACCTTTGACTATGACCATCTTAAGGGTATGTTGTTATGGATCTCTTTCGAAGTCCTCTAATTTTTTCCATATTGATGTTCAATAATTCATTGAAAAGATCATTGGGATCCTCAAATATCTAATTTGTGTAAATGATCATTTAAAATATTGATGATTACATTTATGTGTAAATGATATCCCTTTGACCAGAGTTTTATCACAGATGAATGGGGGATATTTTTGGTTAAGTCATCATATATCAATCATCTTGTAGTAATTGTCATCTTTGATTTATATTTTAATGATGGATGAATAGTCAATCGATATTCATCGACTAGTACTAATTTTATCCTATAGTTCTTTTGAGTAACTCTGGATATATTCATTAACCAATAAAAAATCTAATATATTGATTTCCTCCTCCTCGGCATATGTATGAATTAGTTCCATTGAAAGAATACATGGGGTATTTTGTTCTAGAACTACACTAATTAAAATATATTATCCCCATGTCACTTTATTTAGAATATGTTTATTGATAATGATGAACTTGGAATATGAATACTTTATGTGTGAAAATGATTTTTTTATTTCACAATGTCATTTGGTATTTTATCCCTTGAAAAATATTTTTGAATTTCATTAATGAGATTCATGCAGGAAGCTGTGTACCATATATTCCATTGTACAACCCAAGGTTCCTTTAGATGATTCTTGCATAGAAATAACTCATTGTTTATTAGTGATATTTCTCTCATTTGTTTCTGTGAAAAAACCTATGACACCATTATAAGGTGATTAATTCCTTGAGTGTGATTAGGTATACTTATTGATAATGTTTGACTTTTTGATGACATGTATGTACCTGTATAAACTATTAAGTGGGATTATATACTATTGGTTTTGATTATTTTCATGGTCTTTGGTATTTTGGGATATATAAAATTTCTTTTGGTGGCATTTTTTAGTATTTTATGGTAGGTGTACCATCATGATATGTCTATCACTTTGATGGGGAGTGTTAATGTCTGGTGTGATGACAATGCTGGATCTGAACATAAATATGGGTTATGACATCTTTGAGGAAAGAATTATGATGAAAGAAGTGTTTCATAATGGACTTGGGGATTAAACTAGGGCATAAACAGGCTATTAAAACATTTAGGCATTTACTATGAATGTTGTTGACTATATTGGTTTGAATCTTAGTCCATGATGGATATGGGGTGTGATGACTTCGTAGTCTGGATTAATTCAAATTCCTTGTAAATACACATGGATATCCCTTGGACTCATAGTTAACCAATGATCTCAAATCCTTATTTATATCCTTTTTGTATTTGATCCAATATAGCTATAATTGGGTTTCGGAGAAGCCCGACCTACTTATATACACTCCATGTATGCTTGATTGTTTATTTGTTTCTTCTTGAGAATATACTATCATCACCACATACATCAATTATACATGCGAACATATGTTGAGGGTACATTGGTGGTTTTCCACTAGGTTTCATTACTCAAACCACAAGTAGGAATCTTCGTAATCATGTAGACATAATGGTCATGGACCTAGGTAACGGAAATCGGATCATGGAGTACAACTGAGATGTTGAAATAAGGAGTTGGAGAGGTACTATGATGTATTTTGGATGAATACCATAATGATTTATTTTTATCTACTTGACCTTATATACACTATTTTGAACTACCACACTACGGTTCCTTGATAATTTAATGTGGTGATGTGACATCTTTTATTATAAGGATAATTACTTTTCCATATGAAAATAGTTTTAGTGGTTATATATTGAAATGTGTATTTCTATGATTACAGAGGGTATAGTATCTAGACTATGTATCTATACATTCTCCTATAGTCATCAACATATTTAATATGTATAGTAATGCACGGGGTTATGTGGCACTCCATCTCGGACCAGGTGATTAGGGTCAGAGCCTTACAAAATGGTATTAATTTATAGGTTCTATTATTTATTTTCTTTTAGAATAATATGTGGAATAAAATAAATGAGGTGGGCTATGTGGAACTTGGGAATGGGATTTTCTATGTTATTGGACAAATCACGTGAGAAAAACCTCCAGGTTAACATTGATAGGATCACTATTACACTTTTATTTGTATATGGGAGATTTCATTCATCTTGAGTCAGCATGTAGAATAAAAATTCATATATTAAACTATTGTGTGATGCAATATAGTTCATTAATTTAATTCCTTGACTTCTATTAGCTATTTGGGATACACCTATACTCTCTACGGATGTGATATATTTATTTTTAAATAAATTTTGTTAACATGATAATGATTTTATGTTCTTTATATAGATACTTATGAGAAACATACAGGTACAAAGAACATTGGGTAATAAACCAAGGGATATACCATGGGATATGGATATCCTCCTATGAGAACCTTTTTATGATCCCATTGTCACGACCCGACCCTACCCGGGCTCGAGCCGTAACTACCCCAAGCCCGCCTCCATAGGCCAGGGGCTGGCGACCAGCGCCGAAGGCACAATAACCCGGGGAGGCATTTGCCTAAGCACCTGCACACACACACACAACACACCCAATGCAACAGAGCAGGGTAAAAGAAAAGACAAGAAGAGTAAAAATAATAACTGCTATAAATAAACCGGAATGTGCATCGACCTCTAAAAGATACAAGTAAAGTGTTGAAAAGGAAAAAGCGGCAAAACACGCGCCCAACCAGAAAAGGTGCCACAACCTGGCAACAGGTAAACAAAAAGGAACAGCTGACGGGTCTCCCACCTGGATCCCAGCCACGACCACCGCATGTGGTCCGAGCTCCCAAGCTCCTACGCTCCACTAAGGTCACGACCAACCTGTCTGTCGTCTACAAGGGCACACCAAGTGCGGGCAAAGCCCAAGCAGGGGTGAGTATAAAAATACTCAGTAGGATACCCCGAAGGCTCGAGGGAGCAACAAAGGAGGTACCGAAGGGTGAGTAGTAGAGTGAACAGGAAAAGTAAAGGAGGAAAACATAGACTATAGTAAAGAGTCTAGCTCAACCAAACAAGAGGAGAGAAGGTAGACTCGTCCAGACACAAGGAGGTGGAAACGATGAGAATATGAACTCCCCGTCGAGTCTTCTCTACCTATAGCAGGAGAGTAGACTCGTCCAACCATGAGAAGCTAGACACAGAAACCATGTGGCATACCCCGCGCGTCTTCGCCTCCCCTGGAAGGAGAGTAAACAAACCCAAGAAGTGGATACTAGAACAAGGTATATATACAAGTCCATATGCTAAATCAAGAAGCCCAAACAAGATCGTAAGGGGATCTCCATCCCGTAGCTCAGCCCAAGAAAGAGTAACCAATAGTCCCAGAAGTAACACCATCGATGCACATCATCCCGCACGTCTGCCCCGAATCGCAAGCCAAGGGCCCAATCACCACAGCTCGACACTATCCTCTTTGGGCGGCACTGACTCGCCCGCACGGTTTTTAGTCACGTCACAAGGACGCGTCTCAGTGGGGGAAAGTTCTCCTCGTACTTGAGAGTTCTGGGGGAACGTCAACCACAACTCGCCACTGCCCCGCAGTCGAGAGGTCTGCTCAAATTCGGCAGGCGACCCCCTGCCCAGCCCCGCTGGAGGATCCCTGGAAGTCAACGGGTTCCCACTACGGGGATACCTGGAAAGTCGACGGGTGCCTCACTGCCCAGTCCTGTAATAGGGTAATCCACTAGAGGGCGACCCGTCTAAAGTCGGCGACGGGACTACTGCCTAGCCTAGCTGGAGGTAACCCGGCATCGGGGACCACTGCCCATCCCAGCTGGAGGTAAGCCCGGCATCAGGGACCACTTCCCAGCCCTACTAGAGGTAAGCCCGGCATAGGGGACCACTGCCCAGCCCCGCTGGAGGTAAGCCCGACATCGGGGACCACAGCCCAGCCCCGCTAGAGGTAAGCCCGGAACTGCGCTGGCCATCTCTAATGGATGGTACTGATCGGTGAACACCGTTGTACTGGCCAACCCTGCTGGATGGTAACCCACTGACGAGCCCGGCTCGATACAACCTCAGCCCTACTGGAAACAACTTCAGCCCTATTGGAAACAACCGCAGCCTTGCTGGAAACAACCTCAGCCCTGCTGGGACAACCTTAGCCCTGCTGGAACAACCTCAGCCCTGCTGGAACAACCTCAGCCCTGCTGGAACAACCTCATGGGTAGAGGATTGGTGCCCGCGTAAAGTGTTGGTCACACCGAAACCACAAGCTCTACCAGGGAACACGGAGCAATGGGAGAAACTCCCCAGGCCTCACAAGGAGATCCCGCTCCAATCCGCTGAGTCACTGTCGAAGTGGATCGAGACACCTCATCCCAAAAAGTGGGGAAAATGCCCACGCTGCACGAAAACCCGTAGTCGCAGACGGTGTCGCAGTCTGGTGAAAGGGCACAGTACTGAAACCCCTCATAGCTGAAGAAGCAGAGGAACCAAACCATCTCTGCCGGCCAAACCATCGAGAACAAGACCAGGGGGAGACCACTCAACCATGCTGGTCAGACAAAAGAGCACCAGGCCAAGGGAAACTCCGCCATGCTGGTCCAACAAACGAGAACAAAGCCAGGGGAAAACTCCTCCCTACTGCTCAAACAAACGCGGACAAAGCTAGGGGGAAACTCCACCCTGCTGATCAAACAAAGGAGCACAAAGCCAGGGGAAAACTCCACCCTGCTGGTCAAACAAATGAGAACAAAGGGACCCTCTACGTCGCAAGAGGTCAAAGTACGTAAAGAAGATCGCGGCACGCACGTGGGGCCCACCCGACGTGTGGCCCCAAGTCAACCCCAACTGAGTGCACAAACATCCTCAGGTACAAACAACAACACGTACCTCCAAGCGCTCCCGTATACTCCCGGAGTATACCTCATTCCATCCCAAAGGCTATCGTGCACACGACACCCAGCATCAACGCGAAGGCGTGATGTATCAACTCCACCTCAAGGCCTAGGCACGACCAGCCACATCTCATGAACCATTTGTATCACTCTCCCAAGAGTGCACGATCACACGTCAAGGGTCCTCTACAAACAATGTAGGACGAACCGCCAACAGAGCACCTCTCATGCTCCACATTTAACAAGATCGCGCAAGAGGATCCGCACAACCAAACGGATTGCACCGTTGTAATCCTTGCGAAAAAACACCTGAGATTGACTACTTACTCGTCTCCAACGGATATCCGACGAAAAATTCACCAACACCGCCTCACGCCCGAACGACGTCCTGTGATCCCAAGCCTCAGCCCCGAAAATAGTCGGGCGCATCGCACCATTGCGATCCCCTGGGGAAAAAAGTCAAAATCACTACTCACTTGAGTGCAACGGATATCCGGAGAAAAAGGTTCATCTCGGCAAACTGAACACGAGCGGTGCCACGTGGGACCCGCATCCCGCTTCCGAAACTCAATGAACGGATCACACCATTGCGATCCTCTAGAAAAAGTACATGAAATGGACTATTCACTTGTCCAAAACGGTCGCCCGGTGATAAAGCTACAAATCACCGTCAACTCTCGAAACGGCCCTCATGGGGCCCGCACCATCGTGCGAAATTACAGTGGGCAGACTGCGCCAACGCGATGCCCTCGGAAAAACACCCAACATCGACTGCTCGCACGCCCCGAACAAACGTCCGAGGAAAAAGTCGCTAAAAGCTGCACGCAGCTCAAAAGACGGGCCGTGGGGCCCACGCCTCAACTTTGGCTTTAGTGAATGAAACCACCCTGTAAACCTCCGCTTTGGTGCCAGGGTCGCAATGCCACTGACGGCGCTCAAAACGGACGTCGGACGCGTCCGCGCCGTCCAAAAAAAGATCCCCCGAAGGAAACGACAAACCACTTAAATACGCGTCGCGCCGCCGACGCCCCTCGTTTCGGGAATTAAAAATTCCCAAAACCATCTCAAAAACTCCACCTCGTCGATATGGTTCCACCGCCGCAGACGGTACTCAAAATGGACACCCGTAGCGGATCATACGGGTGTCCGAACACCGAGGCGGCAAGGCCCCTGGGGCTGGACCGGCCCGCGGCTTTACCACGCGGGCCGACGGTGGACCCAGTCTACTGCCCGGCCGACCGCCTGAGGCCGGTCGCCGCGCGACGCCCTGCACGCCGCGGGTCCTGCCTCCTCCGCGGGGACGCGCTCCGCGACCCCGGTTCCCCGTCGCGCTCCGGTGAGCGCTGCCTCGCGCCGGAGCCCAGCCAACCCGCCAGCGCCGCGCGCCCTGGCCTCGCCTGGACGCTCCCCCTCGCCGCTCCGCTGATAGAACGCCACACCCCGGCCTCGTCCAGCGCCTCCACCGGACACCCGCGGACGCCCGCGGACACCCCCTACTGCCGCCGTGAGCCCCCGGCCGCCTGAAGCTCGGCCGAACCACCACGCCGCCGTGCTGCTCAACCAAAATTCCTGCAAACTTCGGCGAACATCTCTGAGCGGCTCGGGACTCAGAATTGAAATCCGAAAGATGCGTCGGAAAGAGTATAAAATTTACTTCGCATTCATGCGATTTGTTTTATAATCCGATAGAGTTTCAATACAATTATTTGAGCTCTAATAGGTGCGGTGAATGAAAAATGCAAACGACAAATCCTACCTCGTGGGCGTTGCCCGAAGCTTCACGGGTGATCCGCCGGAGCCGCGCCTTTCTGGAGAGGAGTAGGTGATGGAGGGGAGCTTCCTCCTTCGCTGTGGGGAGCTGTTGGCGCCAGGGGAGAAGAGGAGAGGAAGGGGATGAGTTAAGTGTGTAAATAGAAAACTCTTAACCACCCGCCCATCGGTCTGAACCCGAACCCTCAGCAGGGTCGAGGTAAAGCCCCCCCTAGGGTAAAAACCACCTCCCGAGCACAACGGAGGTCTAGAAAGTTAAATCCGAGACCCCGTTCAAAAGTTATAAAATTTAACACCCGAAGCTGCTAAATTACGAAAATGCCCCTGGAGCCATTTTTCACAAACGGCCCGCGCCCGCGAAACTTATACCCCTACTAGGGTAAACGGCATGCTCCAAACTCAACGGTGCCCTCGATTTTCCAATCCGAGCCACCTTTTAAGAGATACTCGAGTTTCACCATTAAACGAATTAATTAATTAATTTAATCCGTTTAAAGTTCCAGAAGCGGGCGAGGGGTCCAAACATCCCGCGCCGACAATTGTTATGTCGTTACTAGGGTAAACACCCCATTATGGACCCATCCGTACACTCGGATCTCTGATCTGAAGCTCCTATTAGGAGTGATCCCATTTATTTAGCATTTCTAGTGTGAACGCACTGAAAATTTAATTCCGGCAACTCTGGGGCTCGGAATCGCATTCTGTTTGAAGGCACTGCTCTGGAATATCATCAAGAATATTCCAAATACCTTTACAGCAAAAACCAGGTTCTTACATAATTCCCTCCTTCAAACATTTCGTTCCCGAAAAGAAAAACTAGGGAGCAACACAGGGTACTAAGCCCACACATGGATTTCCCATACCCAGAAGAAATCACTCACAGTTCTGCGCCTCCGCACACTGACCAAAGGATTGATCTGTTCTTGCGAGGTCAGCCCTTGACGATGTAGTGCACCCACTCCAGACATTGGGGTTAGGGAAAGGCGGTAGAAAACCTCGCCATCCCTTTGCACGGTCTCAAACGGCCCGAAGGCTCTCGGGGGTAGCTCACCTCCCCGAACGAACCTCTACGTCGCACGCTGCGACTGAAATCACTGCCCGCACCTGGAACAAGACCCGAGGATTCCCTCCTTCAGAATATCTATATGGTGAAACACCCAAGGATATCTGGTCATGCAAGGTTCCACAGTCGATGCTCTCTTACACGCTCAAAAGGCGAAGGATTCAACACCATCGACTAAAGGAAAAGGTCTCACGCCTTTTTCCTTACCGACACAGGGTTACACCCGACGCCATGCGTCACCCTGGTAACACCTCAAACAAGGAGTAGGGAGAAAATCCATTCACACGGAGAGCCTAAAAATTCTACTACAAAAGGTAGAAGAGTCGCAAGGGGTACCTCTCACCATCCCATGCTCTGGAAGATCGTAGACATCCAAAGCTCAAGGCTGCCCGCAGTCCCAACCGTCAGCTCCTGGTGCTTGACGTGGACCGCCTAGTGGTGATGGGGAGATCTCGTAACGTCATCCCCCACCTCCAGCTCCTCCCGCTCCTCTACCAGCACCACCTCTCGGGCCACTACTCCGATCACGGTGCTACCTCTGCCATGGTGGTGCGCCTGCTGCCTGCCCGAAGCTCTCAGCAACTCGGGTTGGGCAGTCTCGTGCCAAGTGACCTCGCCCGTCACAAGCATAGCACCAGCGCTCTCTGGGCTGCCATGGTGCCCTCCGGTGCCACTGTGGTGTACGACCATGGCCCGAGATCCACTCACGGAAGGGAATCCTCGGCTAAGGCCTTGTGCCTTTCCGCCACAGTGGTATACGACCACGTCTCCAAAACCGGCAGTGGGAAGACCACCTTCATCGAGGTCCTGTTCTCCGGCGCCTGCTAGCTACGGCAGACATCCCATCTCTATCGCACCCACTGCCACTACCAACCGCAAAACATGATAGGAAGCCCTCTGTCACCAGCGTATTCTCTAGCACCTCAGCATATGTGGAAATTCCCAAGGGTACTATGGTAGCCCGAATCTCTCACCGAAGACCCTACTCAAACATCTGTGCTCGGATGTTGTCATCATGGACCATGTCCGCGTAAAAGCGTGTACGGTCTGCAAAACTAGCCACGTACTCGGCCACCGTCATCCCTCCCTGCTGAAACTGTAGGAGCTCCGGAATCCGAACGGAGCGCAAGCAGGATGGGCAAAACTCCTCATGAAACACCAACTGAACGTCGCCCCGCAAAAGAGACGACTCATCAAGAAACTGAGTCACCACAATCCACCAATGCCGATTTTCTCCACGAAAAAGGGTGGCTGCCAAGGCAACTCTCTGATCTGTCGGCGTCTGAACAAGCCTGAAAAGGTGAACCACTGTCTCTAGCCAACCCTCTGCTGCCAGAGGGTCTAGCTCACCAATGAACCTCAGCGGCCTCTGCCGCTGGAACTCATGGAGCACGCTCAACCTGCGCTCAAGCTCAACCTTTTCTACTGAAATAGTCTGCAGCCCAACAGGTGGGGGTGTTGCAACTGGACGACCCGGAGAAAGGGGCTCACATGATGGGTCCTGGACTGTGGCCTCGTAGCTCACAGGGTCATCGTCATGAACCAAAGCTGGTATCCTGGCTGGCTGTCCTCACGGAGACTTCCTGAATATTATCAAGGAGTGTCGCGGTCAGATGAGAATACATGTATATATCAATAGCAAAGATTGGGAGCACACTCAAGAAGTACAGTCAGAGACTCAATCCTATGTGATGCACAGACAAATTTTCCCTGCAACAAGTGTCTCAGCATGCCAAGCCAACAAGCGGGTTATCAAGGTCCTGGTGAATAGATACGTCGGTCGCCGTACCATCACTGGACTTTCTGGCCTGAGAGCCGCTATCGAGACACGTTAACACTGTTTCCCTATATCCCAACCAATTCCTCTTTTGGGGACGTCCGAACAGTGTCCCAAGGAACGAACCACCTTTGATACCACTTTGTCATGACCCGACCCTACCCAGGCTCGAGCCACAACTACCCCAAGGCCGCCTCCATAGGCCAGGGGCTGGCGACTAGCGCTGAAGGCACAACAACTCGGGGAGGCCTTTTCCTAAGCACCTGTACACACACACGCAACGCACCCAATGCAACAATGCAGGGTAAAAGAATAGACAAGAAGAGTAAAAAAGAATAACTGCTATAAATAAACCAAAATGTGCATCGACCTCTAAAAGATACAAGTAAAGTGATGAAAAGGAAAAAGGGGCAAAACACGCGCCCAACCAGAAAAGGGTCCACAACCCGACAACAGGTAAACAAAATGGAACAACTGACGGGTCTCCCACCAGGATCCCGGCCACGACCACCGCACGCGGTCCAAGCTCCCAAGCTCCTCTGCTCCACTGAGGTCACGACCAACCTGTCTGTCGTCTGCAAGGGCACACCAAGTTTGGGCAAAGCCCAAGAAGGGGTGAGTATAAAAATACTCAGTAGGATACCCCGAAGGCTCTAGGGAGAAACAAAGGAGGTACCGAAGGGTGAGCAGTAGAGCGAACAGGAGAAGTAAAGGAGTACAACAGAGACTGTGGTAAAGAGTCCATCTCAACCCAACAAGATGAGAGAAGGTAGACTCAACCAAACACAAGGAATTGGAAACGGTGAGAAGATGAACTTCCCGTCGAGTCTTCGCTACCTATAGCAGGAGAGTAGACTCGTCCAACCATGAGAAGCTAGACATGGAAAGCAACTGGCATACCTCACGCGTCTTCGCCTCCCCGGGAAGGAGAGTAACCAAACCCAAGAAGTGGGTACTAGAACAAGGTATATATACAAGTCCATATGCTCAATCAAGAATCCCAAACAAGATCGTAAGGGGATCTCTATCCCATAGCTCAGCCCAAGAAAGAGTAGCCAATAGTCCCAGAAGTAACGCCATCGATGCCCAACATCCCGCACGTCTGACCCGAACTGCAAGCCAAGGGATCAATCACCACACCTCGACACTATCCGCTTTGGGCGGCACTGAATCGCCCGCACGGTTTTAGGTCGCATCACAAGGACACATCTCGGTGGGGGAAAACGCTCCTTGTACTTGAGAGTTCTGGGGGAACGTCAACCAAAACTCGTCACTGCCCTGTAGTCGAGAGGTCTTTTCAAAGTCGACAGGCGACCCCCTGCCCAGCCCCGCTGTAGGATCCCTGTAAGTCAACGGGTTCCCACTACGGGGATACCCAGAAAGTCGACGGGTGCCTCACTGCCCAGTCCCGTAATAGGGTAATCCACTGGAGGGCAACCCGGCTAAAGTCGGCGACGACACCAGTGCCCAGCCCAGCTATAGGTAACCCGACATCGGGGACCACTGCCCAGCCCAGCTGGAGGTAAGCTTGGCATCGGGGACCACTGCCCAGCCCAGCTAGAGGTAAGCCCCGCATCGGAGACAACTGCCCAGCCCCGCTGGAGGTAAGCCCGGCATCGGGGACCACTGCCCAGCCCCGCTGGAGGTAAGACCGAAACTGCTCTGGCCATCCCTGCTGGATGGTACTGCTCGGTGAACACCGCTGTACTGGACATCCTTGCTGGATGGTAATCCACTTACGAGCCCTGCTCGATACAACCTCAGCCATGCTGGAAACAACCTCAACCCTGCTGGAAACAAGCTCAACCCTGCTGGAAACAACCTCAGCCCTGCTGGAACAACCTCAGCCCTCAGGGAACAACCTCAGCCCTGCTGGAACAACCTCAACCCTGCTGTAACAACCTCAGCTCTACTGGAACAACCTCCTGGGTAGAGGATCGGTGCCCGCGTAAAGTGTTGGTCACACCAAAACCACAAGCTCTACCAGGGAACACAGAGCAACGGGAGAAACTCACCAGGCCTCACAAGGATATCCCGCTCCAATCCACTGAATCACTGTCAAAGCGGACCGAGACACCTCATCCCAAAAAGTGGGGAAAACGCCCACGCTGCACGAACACCCATAGTCGTAGATGGTGTCGCAGTACGGTGAAAGGGCATAGTACTGAAACCCCTCATAGACGAAGAAGCAGAGGAACCAAACCATCTCTGTCGGACAAACCATCAAGAACAAGACCAGGGGGAGACCACTCAACCCTGCTAGCCAGACAAAAGAGAACCAGGCCAGGGGAAACTCCGCCCTGCTGGTCCAACAAATCAGCACAAAGCCAGGGAAAAACTCCACCCTGCTGATCAAACAAACGAGCACAAAGGCAGGGGAAAACTCCACCCTGCTGATCAAACAAACGAGCACAAAGCGAGGGGAAAACTCCACCCTGTTGGTCAAAGAAATGAGCACAAAGGGTCCCTCTACGTCGCGAGAGGTAAATTTACGTAAAGCAGATCATGGCACGCACGTGGGGCCCACACGATGTGTGGCCCCAAGTCAACCCCAACTAAGTGCACAAACATCCTCAGATACAAACAACCACAAGTACCTCCAAGCGCTCCCGTATACTCCCGGAGTATACCTCATTCTAGCCCAAAGGCTATCGTGCACATGGAACCCAACGTCAACATGAAGGAGTGACGTAACAACTCCACCTAAAGGCCCAGGCAAGGCCAGCCACATCTCATGAACCATTTGTATCACTCTCCCAAGAGTGCGCGATCACACTCCAAGGGTCCGCTACAAACAAGGTAGGACGAACCGCCACCGGAGCACCTCTCATGGTCCAAATTTAACAAGATCGTGCAAGAGGCTCCACACAACAAAACGGATTGCACCATTGTAATCCTCATGTAAAAACACGCGAGATCAACTACTAACTCGCCTCCAATGGATATCCGACAAAAAAGTCACCAACACCGCCTCACGCCTGAACGACGTCCCGTGATCCCGAGCCTCGGCCCCGAAAACAGTCGGGCGCATCGCACCATTGAGATCCCCTTGGTAAAACACGTCAAAAGCACTACTCACTTGAGTGCAATAGATATCCGGAGAAAAAGGTTCATCCCGGCGCACCACACATGAGCGGTGCCACGTGGGACCCGTCTCCCGGTCCCGAAACACAACGAACGGATCGCACCGTTGCGATCTTCTCGAAAGAGTACACGAAATGGACTATTCATTTGTCCAAAACGGTCGCCCAGTGATAATGCTGGAAATCACAGTCAACTCCCAAAACGGCCCTCACGGGGCCCGCACAATCGTGCGGAATTACAGCGGGTAGACTACGCCAACGCGATGCCCTCGGAAAAACACCCAACATCGATTACTCACACGCGCCGAACGGAAGTCCGAGGAAAATGTCACTAAATGCTGCACGCAACTCAAAAGATGGGTCATGGGTCCCATGCCTCACTCTAGATTCCACGCCCGAAACCTCCCTAGAAACCACCTCTTCGGTGCCTGGGCCGCAACACCACTGACGACACTCAAAACGGTCGTCGGACGCGTCCGCGCCGTCCAAAACAAGATCCCCCGAAGGAAACGACAAACCACTTAAATACGCGTCGCGTCCCTGAGGCCCCTCTTGTCAGGAATTAAAAATTCCCGAAACAATCTCAAAAAGTCCCCCTCGTCGATACGGTTCCACCGCCACAGACGGTACTCAAAACGGACACCCGTGGCGGAAAATACGGGTGTCCGAACACCGAGGGGGCAAGGCCCCTGGGGCTGGACCGGCCGGTCCGCGGCTTAACCGCGCGGGCCGGCGGTGGACCCGGTCCCCCGCCCGGCCGACCGGCTGAGGCCGGTCGCCACATGACGACCCGCACGACACAGGTCGTGCCACCTCCGTGGGGTCGCGTGCCGTGACCCCGGTTCCCCGTCGCTCTCCAGTGGGCGCTGCCTCGCGCCGGCGCCCTGCAAACCCGCCAGCACCGCGCGCCCTGGCCTCGCCTGGACGCTCCCCCTATCCGCTCCGCTGATGGAACGCCGCGCCCCGACCTCATTCAGCGCCTCCACCAGACACCCGCAGACGCCCGCGGGCACCCCCCTGTTGCCGCTGTGAGCCCCTGGTCGCCTGAAGCTTGGCCGAACCACCACGCCGCCCTGCTGCTCCACCCAAATTCTAGCAAACTTCGGCGAACATCTGTGAGCAGCTCAGGACTCGGAATTGAAATCTGAAAGATGCATCCGAAAGAGTATAAAATCTAATTCACATTCATGGGATTTTTTATATAATCTGAAAAAGTTTCAATACAATTATTTGAGCTCGAAGTAGGTGTAGTGATTGAAAAATGAAAACGACAAATCCTACCTCATGGGCGTTGCCCGAAGCTTCACGGGCGATCCGCCGGAGACGCGCCTTGCCGGAGAGGAGGAGGTAATGGAGGGGAGCTTCCTCCTTTACTGTGGGGAGTTGCTGGCACCAGGGTAGAAGAGGGGAGGAAAGGGATGGGTTAAGCGTTTAAATAGAAAACGCATAACCACCCGCCCGTCGGTCCGAACCCGAACCCTCAACAGGGTTGAGGTTAAGCCTCCCCTAGGGTAAACGCCACCTCCCGAGCACAACGGCGGTCTCAAAATTTTAATCCGAGATCCCGTTCAAAAGTTATAAAATTTAACGTCTGAAGCCACTAAATTATGAAAACCCCCTGGAGCCATTTTTCACAAACGGCCTGCGCCCGCGAAACTTATACCCCTCCTAGGGTAAACGGCACGCTCTGAACTCAACGGTGCCCTCAGTTTTCCAATCCGAGCCATCGTTTAAGAGACACTTGAGTTTCACCATTAAACGAATTAATTATTTTATTTAATCTGTATAACGTTCCAGAAGCGGGCGAGGGGTCCAAACATACCACGCCGACAAGTTTTATGTTGTTCCTAGGGTAAACACCCCATTCCGGACCCATCCGTACACTCGGATCTCTGATATGAAGCTCCGTTTAGGAGTTATCTTATTTATTTAGCATTTCCAGTGTGAATGCACTGAAAATTTAATTCCAGCCACTCCAGGGCTTGGAATCGCATGCCATCTGAAGGCGCTACTCTGGAATAACATCAAGAATATTCCAAAGTCTTTCACAGCAAAAAACGAGTTCTTACACCCATATATTTATATGGGTAACTATTAATAGATTTATTTATTTTACTATTTGTATTTAATTTCATAAAAATACTTCCTCAAATCATCATAATGGGATGGGCTAGAAGACATGAGTTCCTTTCGCAAGAGGAAATTTAGGACCCTTTCCTTGATGATTCTTTTTTCTATACACCATAATTATTGAATGTGAACATGAGTGTATAGAGTTATAAAGGAGTTCTTGGATAGTTTTAGTATACCCTACATGTTTACATAGTATATCTATTTCACCACTCTTACCTAGGAATTAGGCACAAAAGTCCAAGATGATCTATATTGTCTTTTTTTAGTGATCAGACAATTAGTCAGGGGATTTGACTCAAGAACCTGTTCTGATGTATTTAATAATGTTTTGATTATTGATAATGAAATAGAGGTTAATTTTGAAACTATAATTCTTCTTCTTTTCAGTTTACATGTTAGAAAATCCCATAATATTTTGGTGAGAATCCCCTCTAGAAGCAAGAGGAGGATAGTGAAATAGATGAGCTAGGGTGGCAGTAGATAGATCAATCATAGAAAAGTATCATGTACACTTTTAGGAGGAGTTATATATGGATTAATCATGTATTGTTTAACAACTTTATTAAATTATTCTTATCACCTTATATGATGTTTCTAGAGTGAATAATTATGGGATATCTCCAGTAGTTTATTTCTAGAGCAATGAGGTCAATATTTTATAGTGGATCAAGTTAGATGTTATTATTTAACCATGGATATTGATAGGGGACACAACAATATACTATGGTAATGATAAATTAGACAAGTCATGTTCCTCAGGGACAGGGTCATGGATCTAAGTTAAGCTATCTACATGCAGTGAATGATACTCCTCTCGATTGTCTTCATGGACCATATACTGATTGAGGTAGTGTATTGAACAGTTTTACTCTTTCTATTTTTTTTATACAAATGATAATAATTCCCTTATATATGAAAAATTCATTTCTGGACATGGCTTACAAGTTAATTTTACTTCTATATTTGTTTAACATGGAAATATATTGGGGAAAACATGATCATATTCTGTTATTACTATTATATCTTAAAATCATCATTGAATATGAAAAAATGTGGTGTTTCATGGTTATATAGATTATTATATTTGATGTGATTCCTTCATTGTATGGATGATAATTTATAGATCCCACATTGAATATTATCATTGATGTGTTTCATTTACATCACCATAGTGGGAGAAGTTCACGATGAATAGTAAGTGGATGTTGGGTACAATAATAATGCATCTAGAAACGATCTAGATTCAAATTATTACAATACGTCTTATTTTTTAGACTTTTCAAATACATCATTAGTAGCATCATAATCCATTCTTTAATTGTGTATCTCTATAAGGAATTTATTCCAGATGACACCATAGGTCTTCCCCTTGAAAGAGATGTGAAGGTTGAGATAAAACTCATGATAGATACATAACCCATTTTAATACCCTCTTATAATATTGAATCGACTGAGTTGATATGTCTCAAATTATATCTGAAGGACTTGAAACAAAAGGATTTTATCCGGATGAGAACATCACCATGGAGTGAATCTATTTTTTTAAATAAGGTTGATGATTGTAGTTGTAATTATATGGATCACCAGATAAGAAATTATGTGATAGTGAAGAATAATTAAACATTTTTTCTAGGATATCTGTTTATATTGATTAGTTATGGGAAGTCCAGTGGTACTCTAAGAATTATCTTTTATCAAGATATCAGTTGTTATGTGTTAGAGAGGTGTACATCCCAAATAAAATTCTTATGAGAAGGTATAATTTATAAAAGTAACTAGTTATGTTGTTTGGAAAACTAAATTCAGAAAATAGTGTTTCTGTATCTCATGAACAATATCTTACATCAATAATTATTCTCATTCATTAATGTGTCCTTTGATGATATCCTCATTTAATCACAGACCCCATATCATCTATTCAAATACCCAAGACAGTTTCGAGTAATATTAGATCTCACTATCTTTACCTAAAGTTGTCAAAGTGTCACATTTGTATTTAGAATGAAGAAATATTTGGAAATAAGGGTTTTAAGACTAATGTATTAATGGATTGAAAGAAATTGGTGGCCATAATTTCATGGAATGGTTCTTGGAACATGTTTGATTTTTGAATCATTATTAGATTATTGGGATACTATTGATATTTTATATAGGTACTTGTTCTCTTTATAAACACCCATGATTGTTCTAACAAATAATGGGGTGAATTTTAAGTGTCTAGACTAACGTGAGGAGGATTTTTGTAGGATGAAGTGAATGTTGAATATTTATCACTTGTTTAATATTCTAGTTCCTAGGATAGGGTATGTAATATATTGTGATGCATCAATAGTTTTGCTGGGAAAATATTTATGTAAAGGGATTGGGTAGTAGGTTATGGGATACATGAGCTACTTTCCAAATGATAAAAACTATTCTACCCACGACATAGAGTTAGAATCCATGGTCTAATCTTTGAATTATCATTGATAGTTCCTCTTTGGAATGTTGTTTGTTATCTACATAGACCATAATAATATCTTCAATACATTCCCATGGTATCATCTCATCTTGAGGTAGATTCAGAGGGTAGAGTAACTGCATATGTTACATTTTTAGATAGCCTATGAACAAGGTAAAGCTTACATCATTGAATATTATCTTAGCCATAAGATGATGATAACTTAGGATCATGGTGAATGAACTTTATGTGAATAGTGTATCCTGATGTGTTTATTGGAGGATTGAAGAATGGATTATTTTTAAGAACATGTATCGATGATATTTTCGTTATTAGTGATCTTGTCTCTACAAGTAGATCAACTAGAGGGGAACTAGGAATCTAACCTAGAGTGTACTATGATGGGGGACTAGTTGGATGTTGTTGACCTGATACCTATAATATTTTTGGATGGTGATGAAGTGATCCTAGTACAAGATGGATTTCTAGTTTCTACATCGATTAAGGAATAAATAATGAAATATTTTTGTTCCTCTAAGAGGGTGGTTCATCCTAGAGTGAAAATTATGTTCCCTAGATTTATGGGGACTTTATAGTTTCTATGGATAAATAGGTACATTAATGGATTCATTTCCCAAATTTATACCTTTCAAAGGGTAAAGTTCATGTCATGACCCGCCTTCACCAAAAGGAGAGAAGGGAAAATAGATTTATAGGCCCTTCCTTATTTAAGTTGAAGGAGAGATATTGACCCCCGAGACCCGCCTTCAATAGGTTCCGGAGTGACGACTAACACCAAGGGTATATAATCATACAAAATATAGAAGGAATTACCCTTTTTATTTTTATAGGATTGGGAGATAAGATATAAACCCCAACAACACCAAAGCTGAAAGTAGAGGTAAAGCCGAAAGTAAACCATTACTATGTGCATTATCAAAGGTAAAAGATAAAATCCACAAAAACTCCAAAGGTAAAGTACCAAGAAAAAGGAAAACTACAAAAAAAACTGCCCCAAGTCCGAGCTATTACAGTCCTGCATGATTCTTGAAGTCCTCCTGGAAACGTGAAAGCAGTATTATAAACATAGGATGAGCATACAGGTATACTCACTTGGGAAAACCAATGACTCTCATGCACAAGTAGGGAGGCATTATAATGTTCTATGAGGATGTGACCACCAAAGCACCTAGCAAGGAAAACTATCCACCCGAGCCTCAATAAGGAACACTCCCCAAATAACTCAAGTCATTTAATGTATAGTAATAGCACATCGAAATTTGGGTACCACATGCCACTTTCCCACTGGTTATTGAAGACATCCTACGCATCTTACCAATCCCTCCATTCTCACCATAGTCCCACTGCCACACTCGCCCGCACACACCTGGGCCACAACCACACATCCCACCCACAAACACCTGGTCCACAACCACCATCTTGCCTACAGACACCTGGGACACAACAACCACGTGTTACAACACCAACAAAATACCTGGGCTAGAACAACTACTACAATGCCCGAAGACACCTGGGCATTTTCCCGAAGATTCTTGGGAAGAACCTGCCCGCACAAACCTAGGCCAACCCCCAAAACTACCCTGCCCGAAGAATCTTGGGCTATAATGGACCTCATGTCGTCACAACTTGCCCGAAGAGTCTTGGGTAATTCGGGAAAGGGAGAAGAAAATGAGCTAATAACCAGCCACTCATAGGAGTGTTTGGAAAACACCCTCCCACATGAAATGGGGGTGTTCAGAACTAGATGCACTACTTGAGTGGGGAGCAAATAAGAAACATAAAAACTAAAGATATATGTATATTTAACAAGAACTTATCCTAACATAGGGTTCACAATGCCAAACTAAGAACAACACCCTTGTTACTATTCATTCATAAAAGAAGCCACAACACTCACGACCAAGACAAAAATCATTCCCAAAAAAAATTCCCCATTTAACCCATTCTTGGTTTCATGTTTAAGTAATCCCATTTAAGTAAATTCTACACTATTGGGAAACTAGCATGCATAACCACCAGCCAGGAAATGAGAAATACCCAAACAACAATTTAAGCATTCACAGCCGGTTCTCTTGTGAAGTCACAACAACAAAGGGATAAGTGATATCTCTCAAAGTACTGGAACGAATACAAGCCTCTAGATACATCCCCACACCATTTTAGATTCAAAACCAACAACCATGCCACAGTATATGATCCCATCCTCACCCACTTCATCACACAATCATCAAACCGAACAATACACCTACTACCAAAACAGAGCGGGAAACTTCAAGGTTCAAGAACATCATTAATTATCATCTTCTTTATGTTTGTTAACCGGGGTGATCACATAGGGATTCTAGTTTTTATGAACATCCATTTAAACCAAACTGAGTTTAGGTGACTAACCAATTCCATGTTATAGTTATTTAGTCATCACAAAAGATGATGGTTCATTAGGATGCAAGGAAAGACAACCAATGACCATGATTTTCAGTGAGCACAAGCCCATGTAGTTCACAACACATATCAATATAAAAGTGTACAACTGAACATCGATCACACCCCCTTCATTCTTGATAGGTCTTTTCATAATCTTTATTAAGTTTGGTTTCATCAATCCCCACAAAAATAATAGCATACCCACCCCACATGATACACACTAAAGAGATACGAAGGGAAAAACCTACCTTGATGATCAAAGATTGAAGTTATTCTCCACGCGCCAAGAACGGGGGATACACGACTTGCAGTGTAGGAACGTTGAGAACTCCAAGGGTGAGCACAAAGATTCCGACACAGATGCACCTCTTCTCAGGAAGGGAGACTCCAAATGCACTGGGAAGAAAAGGAGGCCAGTAAAAAGGATGAAGAAGAAGAATAATTTCAAGTGTGATATATAGATGAGATCCAGTTGTTACGGGATATGGGGATTTGAACATCCTTAAAGTCAGATCGTGGTTCCCCACACGGTTGAATGGTTACACACGACTGAAGAAATATTTATTTAAAGATACCTATCATAAAAGGCTGTAATAGATGTGACTTTAAGGATTTTATATAAACATAGGGGCACGTTATGCGGACACACATATGGGTCCGTTGAGGGTCGCCCCAATCTTACGAATTTGAATCATTGACTATGGGATAAAAAGAAAATGGCCTTGAACCACTTCAAAAAGGTTAAAAGGTCTAAAAGTGGTGTTATGGGAGAAATGTAGAAGAATAAAACCAGAAAAGACCGGGTGACACCGATAGCATCACACCGATCATGCCACACAATGATCGATCACACGGATCGGTGAGGCACATATCAGGCTCATCGATCGAGGAGGCACTGATCGGTCACACCGATCAGGGAGGCACCGATCGGTCCTGCCGATCGTGCCACACAGTGATCGGGCACACCGATCGTGCCACACACCAATGGGTCCCACTGATCGGTTGCACTGATCACTCGCACCGATCAGTGAGGCACCAATCCCTCGCAGCGATCGGTGAGGCACCGATCGGTGACACCCTGATCGTGTCACACACTGATCGGTCACACCGAGCAGTGAGGCACCAATCGGTGACCCACCAAGCGTGTCACACTGGTATGTGGGGCACTGAACGTGTCACACCAATTGGGTGAACCCCGATCGGTCGCATGTCAATCGTTCACATGCCGATCGGTCCCACACCGATCGGTCGCCCATTGATCGGTCACCCACCGATCGGTCGCACGCCGATCGGTCGCACACCGATCGGTCACATCCACCGACACTCCACCCTTAGGATCCTGATTTTTGAAAAGGGGTGGACAATGAGGGTCTGGTCCATCACATTAGATACCTCTCAAACTATTCTCATGCTCGAGAATCAAAACCAAACCAGAAGAAGAGAGGGGGTCTGAAAAACCACCTCGAAAGATACCTATCAGGAGTGAACCTCATCGACATATAAAAACACCTCTCCCTCAAGCAACAATGCAACATTAAAGGGTCATGTTGTCCAGTCATATTGGTTTGGGAGTTTCTTTATCCATGTCAAGATATTATCCTCTTTGGGTGGCACTGACTCGTGCACACGGGTTTAATCGCATCCACCTTAATGCATCTTGATTAGGGATCAGGTCCCCCCATCCCCGCAGTCAGGACTTTTCACATGCATTGAGAGAATATGGAAAACCATACATCCCAGAGTTAACAAGGTAAAATGTTCCGTCACTAATAACTACTAAAAAAATGGGACAAAAATCAAAACAGCTCTGGGAACTGGGCACGCATTTGCGTCTCCAGTTCCCAGGTACTTTCCTCGAGCCTGCCAAGCCTCCACAACACACGAACCAAAGTAATGGACCATCCACTGAGCACCTTCTTCTCACGTTCCTCAATCCTCACTGGCCTTTCCAAAAAAGTCATGTCGTCCTCGATGTCCACCTTTCCCCAGTCGAGGATGTGTGAGTCATCGTGCAGATACCGTCAGAGTTGTGACACATGGAAGACGTCATGTATTCTCAGTAGCAGTAGTGGTAACGCTATCTAATAAGCCACTTCTCCTACCCGCCTCAACACATCAAAGGGTCTGATGAACCTTGTAGAAAGCTTACCCCCCCTGCCGAACCTCCATTGTCCACGCCGAGGGGAGACCTTCAAGAATACGCGGTCCCCGACCCTAAACTCCAAGGGTATCCCCTATTATCGGAATATGACTTTTGCTGGTCCTGAGCCGCCTTCATCCTATCCCATATAAGCTAAATCTTATCCATCATGATCTGCACCAACTCTGGGCCAAGAACACTTGTTCCCCCAACCTCGGTGTAGTACACGGGTGAGCGACATGGCCTCCCGTACAAGAATTTGAACGGAGCCATTCCAATGGTAGAGTGATAGATATTATTTTAGGAAAACTCTACCATAGGCAAGTGTCACACCCTCAATCCCCTAGAGTCCAGAATACTTTCCCGTAGCATGTCCTCCATTGACCGGATGGTGCGCTCTATCTGTCCATCTGTCTGAGGGTGGGAAACAGTGCTAAGACATAGCTCGGTGTCAAAAGCATGATGAAATCCTCTCCAGAATCATGAGGTAAACCATGCATCCCTATCTGAGACTATGGACCTCAGAACTCCATGCAACTGCCCCACCTCATCCACATACCTCCGTGCTATGGCATCCACTATTCTTGATTCCTTGATCTCTAGTAAGTGAGCCGATTTCATCAACCCGTCCACCACTACCCAGATAGCATCACAACCTCCTTGAAACTTGAGTAACCCTGTGAAGAAATACATCGAGATGTCATTCCACTTCCACTCAGGGACACCCAAAGGCTACAAGAAGCCGCATGGAGCCCGGTGTTTAGCCTTCACCTGCTGACACACTAAGCACCTGGCCATGAACTCTAGCACCGCCCGCTTTACCTCGGGCCACTAGAATTGACCCCTCAAGCCCTGGTACATCTTGAAAACTCCCGGGTGCACTGCTAGGGGTGTGTTGTGGAACTCACCAAGAACAATTTCGCACATCGCCTCTCGGAAAAACAAATTTCCTCAAAAAAGCATCTGGTTTTGACCATCCTCCGTCCACCCATCTGGAGCATCACCTTGGTTAACCGGTCACGCAACACTTCACTTTATGAGTCTCCCCACTGGGACTCATCCACCTGCTGTAGTAGATAATACTGCACTGTCATCTGATGCAGGCAACCTCTACCACCATTCAACCTTTCATCCAGGTGCATGGCAGCCAACTCCTCCATCGCCTTCTAAGAATCTTCCAACTCTCGAACCACATCCTTCTGCGACATCCTTCTCAAGGTATCAGTCACCAAATTCCCTTTTTCTGAGTTGTAGGAAATCTCAATGTCATTGTACTGAAGGAACTCCATCCACCTTCGCTGACGTAAGTTCATATCCCATTGGGAGAAGATATACTTTAATATTTTGTGATCCGTGAAAACCACGAAGCACTACACGATGAGGTAGTGCCACCACAACATCAGCGCAAATACAACCTCCGCATGCTCCAGATCATGTGTGGAATAATTACGCTCAGGAGGACGTAACTATCTAGACCCATAAGAGATCACACCTTGTCGTTGAATCATCAAACACCCAAGGCCTTGTCCTTAAGCATCACAGAACACCTCATACGCTGCCCCTTCTTCTGGAAACCTCAGCACTGGGGAACTTACCAACTTATCCTTCAGATAGCTAATGGATTCCTGGAACTGCCCATTTCACACAAAAGCCTAGTCCTTCTTGGTCAAAGCTGTCAAAGGTGCCACAACTTGAGAGAAGTTGGGCACGAACCTCCGCTAGTAACCTGCCAGTCCAAGGAAACTATGAACCTCTATCACGTTCTTGGGTGCTACCCAGGAAACAACCGCCTCAACCTTCAATGGGTCCATCGCTATCCCCTTATCGGACACCACATGCCCAATGAAGTGTACTTCTCGCATCCAGAACATACACTTGTCCAACATCCCATAGAGTTGGTGCTACCAACAGACCTCTAAAACCATTCTTAGGGGCTCAGTGTGATCCTTCTATGATCTTGAGTATATTAGGATGTCGTCAATAAACACGACTACGAACCGGTCCAGATATTCCAGAAAGACTGAGTTCATGAGCCCCATGAATACGGCTGGAGCATTCATAACACCAAACTACATGACCACAAACTCAAAATGCCCATATCTTCATCTGAAGGCAGTCTTCGAGATGTCACCCTCCTTCACCCTCAGCAGGTGATATCCTGACCACATGTCAATCATAGAGAACCACCCTGCCCCTCTTAACTGGTCAAAAAGGTCGTCTATCCTCGTGAGAGGGTAACAGTTCTTGACTATTACCTGATTCGGCCTCCGGTATTCTATGAACAGCCTGAGACCACCATATGCCTTCTTTGAGAATTAGACTGGAGCACCCCACGGTGACACACTTGGCCGAACAAAACCATTCTTCATCAGATATCAATCTGGACCTGCAACTCCCACAACTCAGAATTTTCCATCCAGTAGGGATCCATCAAAATCAGACGGGCACTAGGTTTTAATTCTATCTCGAACTCAACATCACGTCGAGGGGGTAGAATTTCCACCTCCTCAGTGAAGACGTCCATAAACTCGCTGACAATCCCCGGGACATCCACCATCTCTGCATCCACCGACTCCACAGATAGTTCGGCTAACAAGGAAATGAGGGGCTCCTCTCACCTGCTGACTTTTTGGTAACCCCACTCACCGATGAATGTTACACGTCGTCTGCCCACATCTAAAAACACGACCCTTCCTCGAAAGCAGTCAATGACGGTACATACAGAGAACAACTATTGAAATACTAGGATGAAATCATATGGATGTATCTGTAATAGTAGAATATCCCTGATAGAATGATGTGGCCCTAACAACAGCTTACACCCTCGAAAAACATATGACTAGTCAGTTTGACCTCCAACTGGTGTGCTCATCACCAGGGGAACTGTAAATATCTCAGCATCTAAACCCAGAGCATGGGCAAGGCTGGGTGCAACAAAGGAGTCTAAAGCTCCTGTATCGAAAAAATAATAGGCAGGAGTACTAAACAAGCTGATCATACCTCGAATGACTTCTGGCCCTGCTGGAACTGCAACCTCTGCGGCGTGACACTGTCCACACCCAGCTCTCCTACCTCTCAGATGTCGCCACCTCCCTGACCATGCCCTGGTCGAGGTCCCGGAGGGGTTTCATGAGGTCGTCCTCCTCCTGTAATGCCTACCCTTTAAGGAGCAGAAGCTTTCTGCCCTTACTGCTGCTGCTGCTGAAAGGGTCTAACTGGAAACTGCTGCTGAGGTGGGTGCTGAAACTGCCCACCCTCTCTATACTATTTACTATCTGGGAACTAAATTTTAAGGTGCACATAGCTTCCACAGATAAAGCATATCAGCCCTGTTCTTGAAAAGAAAGGGAGAGGGGTAGGAGATCAGAACTAGAACTATTGAGGCCTGCTCCCTGTTTGTCAAAACCTAGAGGGTCCTGACGCAGGAGGCCTGCTACTGACAGCTTTCCCCTTTGACGAGCCTTACTGGATTCCCTATCATGAAACACTTCCTAGCGTGTGGATCCTCTCCACTACTTCATCCTTCTACTGGACCTCTAAGTACATCGGTATGGTGAAGGGAGTAACATCATACTGAAGAGAAGGTCTAAGCGCCTCCACCAAATGTCTTGCCCGAGACTCCTCATCTGGAAAGAGGTCCGTAGAAAAGTGCATGAGATCCTTGAACATCATCCCCAATTATCTCATTGACATGCTCCCCTGTTGGAGGGTGAGTAGCTCCGGCCTCTTCTCATCTTTCATCGTGGACGAGTGGAATTCCTCCCGGAACTCCTTCTCAAAGTCAGCCCACGTAACCTTAGTCTCCCTCTTCTCCCCAAGATAAAGCATCCACCACTAACACGCCACTCCACACATCTGGCTTATAGCCAGTGGAACCCAGTACTCTATCGGAGCCCGGATCAAGCAGAAAGCTATCACCAGTTTCTCTAGCCATCTCTCTATCCCCATGTCTGAGATGCTTCCCTCATACTTCCCGAGGGTCTGCCGCTAAAAGGCATGAAGTGTCCTCTTCCACTGATCATCTTCCTCTTCTCAGTCAGCCCTCTGTCGATCATCCAAATCAACCTGATGGGCCTCGATCACCCTCACTACTCGTGGTCATCTCCCAGGTTCCATACCTACAAGGTAAACAAGGAATACCTAAGCCCGAGTAGTGTAGAATATTTTTCTTAAATATTACTTAGAATTCTTGTTAATTTTAAATCCCAAAAATACCCATAAAACACAAAAACCCAAGTCATTATAATGAATGTACCATTCCCAGGGTCTCTACCCAGCGATCCGTTTAGCCACACTTGGTCGTTCGGTAGGCCCAGAGTCGTTGCATCAGATCATGGGGGGCCCTCAAATCCCATGTTTTATCCGGTCTTCCCTAGCCTATTTCATGCACCATGATCACCCAACACGGTTGCCCTACGATCCCATGCAATCCTCACTGTTCCTAACTCCTGAATCCATCATATCTCTCAATCTCCCTCCAATACAATTCTATCACAACCTGCCTTCACCAAGAGGAGATAAGGGATATAAGATTGCCATACCCTTACTACTTTAAGTTGAAGGAGAGATAATGACCCCTGAGACCCGCCTTCAATAGGTCCCGGAGTGGCGACTAGCACCAAGGGTATATAATCATACACAAGATGGAAGGCATTAACCTTTTTATTTTTATAAGACCGGGAGATAAGATAGAAAACCCAAAAACAAAAAAGCTGAAAGTAAAGTAAAATCCGAAAGTAAACCATTCCCATATGAATGTTAAAAGGTAAAATATAGAAGCTACAAGAACTCCAAAGGTAAAGTAACAAGAAAGAGGAAAACAACAACAACAACTGCCCCCAAGTCTAAGCTAGTATGGTCCTACACGATCCCTGTAGTCCTCCTGGAAACCTGAATGATGTTTTATAAACATAGGGCAAGCATAAAATTATACTCAGTAGGGAAAACCAAAGACTCTCATGTGCAAGTGGGGAGGCATTCTAATGCCCATTGAGGAAGTGAAAACAAAAGCACATAGCAAGGAAAACTATCCACCCGAGACTCACCATGGAACATTCCCCAAATAGTGCCAGTCAAGTAATGTATATTAATAGAACATCGATATTTGGGTACCCCGTGCCACTTTCCCACTAGTTATTGAAGACATCCTGCACATCGTATCAATCCCTCCATTCTCACTGTAGTCCCACTGCCACACCCGCTCGCACACACCTAGTCCACAACCACACATCCCGCCTTCAATAACCTGGGCCACAACCACCATCCCGCCAACAAACACCTGGGCCACAACCCCCACGCATAAAAACACCCATAAACACCTGGGCCAGAACAACTACTGTGACGCCCGAAGACACCTGGGCCTCATCCCGAAGATTCATGGTAACAACCTGCCCGCACACAGCTGCGCCAACCCCCAAAACTACCCTGCTTGAAGAATCTTGGTCTATAATAGACCTCATCCCATCACAGCCTTCCCAAAGAGTCTTAGTCTATTTTGGAAAGGGAGATAAAAACAATCTAATAACCAGCCACTCATTGGAGTGTTTGAAAAAACACCCTCCCCCATGAAATTGGGGTGTTCGACACTAAATTCTCAACTTGGGTGGGGCGTGAAAAAGAAAAATAAAAACTATAGATATATGTATAATTAACAAGCACTCATCCCAACCTAGGTTTCCAAAACCCAACATATGCACAACACCCTTGTTACTATTCATTCATAAAAGAAGCCACAACACTCACAACCACGAAAAAACTCATTCCCAAAACCAATTCCCCATTTAACCCATTATTCATTTCATGTTCAAGTGATCCCATTCAATTAAATTTTGTACAACTGGGAAACTAACAGGTATAACCACCAACCAGGAAAAGAGAAACAACCAAACATCAATTTAAATATTCACACCGAGTTCTCTTGTGAAGTCACAAAAACAAAGGGATAAGTGAGATCCCTCAATGTACTGGAACCAAACCAAGCCTCGAGATACAGCCCGACACAATTTCAGATTCACAACCAACATCCGTCCAACAGCAGAGGATCCCATCCTCACCCACTTCATCCCAAAATCATGAAACAGAACAACACACCTACTACCAAAACAGAGTGGGAAACTTCCAGGTTCAAGCACATCATTCATTATGTTATTCATTCTATTTGTTAAATGGGGTGATCACACATGGATTATGTTTTTACTGAACATCCATTTAAACCAAACTGATTATAGGTGACTAACAAATTCCTTGTTACAGTTTTTAGTTATCACAAAAGACAAAGGGTTCATTAGGACGTAAGGAATGACCACCAACAACCATGATTTTCAGTGAGCACAAGCCCATACAGTTCACAACACATATCAACATAAAAGATTAAAACAGAACATTGATCACACCCCCTTAATTATTCATTGGTCTGTCCATTATCTTCATTAGGTTTGTTTTCATCAATACCCACAGAAATAATAGCATACCCACCCCGCATGATACACAGTATGGAGAGACGCAGGGAAAACCTACATGGATTATCAAACATTGAAGTTATTCTCCACGTGCCAAGAACGGGGGATGCACGACTTGCAGGGGCGAAATGTCGAGGACTGCAAGGGTGAGCAGAATGGTTCTGGCATAGGTGCACCTCTTATCGGGAAGGGAGACTCCAAACGAATTGGGAAGAAAAGGAGGCTGGCCAAATGGAAGAAGAAGAAGAAGAATACATTCCCGTGTGATATATAGATGAGATCCCATTGTTACGAGATATGGGGATTTGAATAGATTTATAGTCGGATCGTGGATCCCCATGCGGTTCGGTGGTTACACACGACTGAATTAATTGTTATTTAATGATTCCCACCGGAGAAGGTGGTAACAACCATGACATTAAGGATTTTATATAAATAGATGGGCACGTTATTCAGAAACACAACTAGGTCCGTTTAGGGTCACCCCACTCTTAGGAATTTGAATAATCAACTATGGGATAAAAATAAAATGGACTTGAACCACTTCAAAAAGGTTAAAAGGGCTAAAAGTGGTGTTATAGGAGAACTGTAGAAGAAATAAACCCGACAAGACTGGATGACACCGATCGCATCACACCGATCGTGCCACACACCGATCGGTCGCACTGATCGTGACACACACCGATCGGTCGCACCAATCCTGCCACACACCAATCGGTCCCACCGATCGGTCGCACCGATCGATCGCACCGATCCGTGAGGCACCGACCGATGACACATAGATCGTGTCACACACCAATCCGTCGGGCCAATCGGTCGCACTGATCGGTGAGGCATCGATCGATGACACAACGATCGTGTCACATCGGTCAGTGGGGCACCGATCGTGTCACACCGATTGGGTGCACACCGATAGGTCGCACACCGATCGGTCACACGCCGATCGGTCGCACTGACCGAGAAACCACCCTTATGATCCAGATTTTGGAAAAGGGGGGGGGGACCATGAGGGTTCGGTCCCTCACAGTTCAAGTACCAACACATTGATGGTTTTTACAACAACTTATTGTACACCTGTGGAAGTAGGGGGGACATCATGATGGAAATTCTAGTGAGGTTACCTAGGACCATGAGGATCCTTGATGTCGTTTGGCCAATGTTAGATCATCTAAAAAATGATTTCCATTTCCTAATGTTCCTTGAGACTAATAGAGTAAATGAGCATAGAAATATGTATGTCTGTGATATTATAAAATTTTATAGATTTCCATTTATATTTTTATCTTGTAGGGATACAAATTTTACATAGTTATTTTGGTAGGTTTTTTATATTTTGTTAAAGAATTATCTAAGATTGAGTACATCGTACCATACATAGGGAAGTAGAAATTTGGAGTGAATTATTTATATATTAAAGGATATCTCTCAACCTCAATTTTTTATCTTGGAGGATCCTAATATGATCAACTATACATCAATTAATTTGAATAAAAAAATAGTATCTAGGATACGATTCAGATGAAACCTTATGTTGATGCATATGGTAAGCAATTTTTTACACAAATCTGTTTCCATGAGGATAGTGAGGCCATAGTTATGGTGGCCAATATAGTACAAGATACCCATGAGATTTTTTATTTTATTCAAAAGATGTCTCTCATACTGAAATGTATGAAAAGATACACTACTGGAAAACTAACCTATACCAACGGTTTGGAACCGTTGGTATAGGCCTCTAAACCGTTGGTATAGCCTATACCAATAGTTTGGAGAACCGTGGAGAAGTAAGCCGTTGGGATAGGTCTATACCAACGGTTTTGGGAAAACCGTTGGTATAGACCTATCCCAACAGTTTTGAAAACCGTTGGCATAGGTAATATGAAAATCTATTCCAACGGTTATAAAACCGTTGGTATATGTATTTCAAAAAAAATACATTCGGTGTGATTTGATCCCTCAACCCTTCGTTTATAATAGAACGACTTAACCACTAACCTAATATGACTTTTTTAAACATAATTTCATAAATATATATATGTATTATAATAATTATTTAAAATTTAGATTTATAAAATGTTCTCGGGCAGTAGACCTGGAAAACAAATCGAAGAACCTATCCCAACGGTTCGCAAAACCGTTGGGATAGGTGCATATTTGTTTTCGGGGTGTATGCTGGATTTTGGGACACCCTTTCCCAATGGTTTGGGAGAACCGTTGGGAAAGACCCACCCCTTTCCCAACGGTTCCCCAAAACCGTTGGGAAAGGTGTGTTTTGAGCTCCCTTTCCCAACGGTTTGGGAGAACCGTTGGGGAAGGGTTCCTATACCAACGGTTTTTACAAACCGTTGGTATTGAAGTATTGGGAAAGATCCGATTTCTAGTAGTGATACTATACTGGCCACAAGAGGAGACCTTTGGTGTTTTCTATAGGTGAACTTTTTTTTTAAGAGTGAATCCTCTTTTGGGTAATCAATATTTTTGAATGAAATGAATTCTTGAGACATGTTTTATTGGACCCTATTAGATAGTTTAGTGGAATATAATAAATGGAACTATCTAGATCTTTCATTATTTACCAAGGTATGGATGATGTGTTTCATGTCTCTCTATTTTGTTGGTACATTCCCTATAAAATTCAAATGATTGAATGAATGCATATAGGGATGGGTAGAGATGAATAGTATGATTGGAGACTAGTTTAGATAGTTTATAGGAGTGATATACTCCAAAAAGGGAAGATAATTCAACTTTTCTAGATTCTATGTAATCATGGGGGGAATTTTAAGGAGACATGGGATTGTGGTACAACTAGTTGGGATTAATTGTTCATTTTATTCAAGTGGAACCTTTGAACATACTTCTTGAAGATGACATGTCATTAGAGGGGGAGAAGTATTACATTATCAATTGTACTAGTCACATTACATCTTGAATTTCATGTTCTTACTCAGTTAATTTTTTGTTGAGGCATTTTTGTGGTTGTTTTATGGTTCTTTGAGTCTAGATTGTGAGAATAGGGGATACTGGAGAGGAAGCTACGATATTTGGTGGTAGTAAACTACAATAGGCCATACCATGGACTCCCTAAAATCCTTGATGGGGTTACAATAGGGTCAATGTTTTCTATTGAACCATTTTCCAACCAGTGGTGGTGGAGAATCTTAGGTTGTTTTTTCATTAACACTGTCCTTATGGGGGAATCCACCACTAGTTAGTGGATCCTGAATGGATTTTCATTAAATGAACCACATGAATTTTCAATTCCACTATATTACCCCTTATTTGAAAAAAATCTAACCACGACCCCCTATTTATTACTAGCTACCTTCTCACATGTTTCTTAATATCTCTAATTCAACATCCCTTAGACATTAAACATTATATGAATCTGGTGATACTAGATTGGTATGTTTTCTATAGATCTAATAAAAATTACTATTATTTCTTATGAGAGGTGCATTGATATATGATAGAACAATGTTTTATATGAAGATATTATGATGAATTATTCTTTATTTAATAGAAAAGTGGTGGATATAGTGGTATGAGAATTCATGTCGATCAGATCTAGATCTACCTTGGACTATGAGATCTTATGGATATGCAGTTATGAATTTTCATCCAATATCTCTTCTTTATGTTGGATTCATGATCTATAATATATTGGAAATATATTTATGTTCCGTAATGATCTAAAAATAGTTAATGAACAATTGATATATTTATGGTGGATTTAATGTGTTAATGACATCCCTTTGATCGAATCCAGATTTGTCATGAATGGTGGACCTTTCCAGGTAATTTCTACTAGATTGATCATCTTGGGAACCTCTTCATTTGGGATCACTTTTTAATGATTTATCAGTGGTGGATCATTGTTAGTTTACTAATCCCAAGGCAATCTTCTAAAATTTACTTGTAACTATGATCCATTCTTTAATTTAAAATAGATCTGGTGAATTGATGTCCCCATCTTCAAAATATATCAGAACTAGTTTCATTAACAAATTCAATGAGGTATGTGGTTCTAGAACTACCATTTTTGAAAGGTAATCTCCTTGTATCTCTTTTTATGTACCTCTTATTTGATTAAAAAACCCCTCATATGTGCTCCCATGATGTTAATGTACATTTTTCATGGGAGTTCAAGTGGAATAATGCTTCAATCATTAGACAGTTATTTCATAAATTCATCAAAGAGATGGAGCTAGGAAGTTATTTTCCATATATATCCTTATAAAACCCCTTGTTCCCTTGATATGGTTCTAATTAGGGAATGCATAATTTTTATTTTTTGATATCGATCACATATGAGTGTGTGTAGCCTGTGATGACATTGTATAATGATTGACTTAATGAGTATTCTAAGGAATCCAAATTGACAGTGTTCAAATTTTTGAATTGACATGCATACATGTATATATTATTACTTAGTATAAAATTATTTTTTTTTATATTAATTGATTTCCATGTTTTATTATATATAATGATCCCTCTAGAGGTATTATCCTAGTATTTTATAATAGATCGATTGTTGTGATATGACTACCCCTTAGAGGGGGAGTGCACACAACATGTGTCAATAATGATCATTGACCTGGGAATATTGTATGGGAATGAATTAGTTGAGTTCATACCCATGAATAAAATAGAGTGGAATGATGACCTTGTGTCCTAACCTTGGGAACAACTGAGATATGATGACCTTGAGTCTGGAAATGTGAACACTAGAGGTTATGATGTCTCGAAGCCTGGTTTATAATAGAGATCATGTATTATGACTTTATATCCTAACCCAGATCATATAATTTGTGTCTCGAAGAGGATACTCATTATACTTATAACAAACCCCTGATATGATATCTCTATTTCTATCATTTATGGAACTGAGCTGAATTAGGTATAGTTGGAGTTCGTGGCATCTTTATTAGCACAAAAATAGTCAGTGTATGATTAATTGTTTATTTAAATATTTCTTTTTTTTAAAATTAATAATGATTGAATATAACTGTTATATATGTGAAATTATGTTGAGGATACATTAGAGGTTTTCTACTGGGTTTATTTTCTCACACGTCACATGGTCTCCTTGGTTAATATGTGGACTTTATGATTAGGGGTCCATTTATGGGAAAGGGGCCCATGAAAGATTGTAGAGATGTTGGAGTATGGAGTTAGAGAGATATCAAGAAAGAATTGGGAGTACTAGCATATTTTTTTATTTTTATCCACTTAACAATATATAAATTGGTTTTTCATGCCACCCTAAGTATGATTCATACTTTTGTGTGGTGATGTGACCTATATTATAGAATGGTTATTTAATTTTTCTTTTAATATTATTTACAGTTGTTATAGTTTGAAAAATGAATGTATATTATTACTGAGGGTATAGTCCCACACACAATGTACCCATACCCTCCCTTCTAGTCATAAGACACTTTTATATAGGGATACATGTATTAGGTTATGTGTGAATTCATCTTGGACTAGAAAATTCAGGTTTGGTCATTTCATTATAACTATATTTCAATACGTTTGACCCACCTACATTCACCTATATGGTTAATTAACACAAAAAACCTATATGAAACAAGAATAGATAACCAACCCACCCATTTTACCCTTGTTCTATCCTGACTCACCCAATTACATTATGCATATCTATATCTAAAGAAAATAATAAAAACTGATTTTTCCACTTGAGGGTCTCTTACAAATCGATATCTCTTGTTGAAACACACTGACCCCAGAATCCTGAAGTTGGTGAATTAATTTTTTACGTTGGCATGATTAAAAGGAAGAAAATCCAAAATTACCTATCAGATTAGAATTCATGGAATGCTAGATTACAAGCATGATATCCATAATACATAGGTAAAACAATATAAATCACGATACACAATAAACTGAAATAAACTGAATCCTTGAAATCTTATCCAATGTTATATTCTCCATAACCCGGGGAGCAAAACCGAATAGGGGTGACATCCAATTTATTGTAATGGTAAGTAATGTTGAATCAATAAAGAACCAATATGAATTAATTAACATGGAACGAAAAAATAATTGATAAAATATGCAATTCAAATAACTAGATAAGGGAAATTCAATATGGAAAGGTATGAAACCCGTACACATTCCATTTAATAAATGAACAAAAATGAAATCTATCCATAGATGAGATGACACAAAATCTCATGGATGAATAATAACTAAAAATATATGAAGGAAATTATTATTTATTGGACTTCATTTCATCAACACATGAGGACCTATACTATGAATATCCATCCTCTAGATAGTTTAAAACTATATTTAAAAACATCTTTAATTTGGAAAACATGATTATATAATGAGAAAATATTGATTCATAAAGAATCTAAAAAAATAATAGGTGTCACCCATCATTGCATGTAAAAATAATTCCTCATATAAAATAATAAATTTAATCTATAGGCAATATGCTTTATCAAATACTCGTATTGAATAAAAGGCAATGATTTATCAATAATTCCACAGTTCATCAAATAAATGTTAAAGTAAACACCATATGTGAAATGATATATTGTTTAAAAAATAATAATACCCATACTATAAAAATATGGATAAACATAGAATTTTATAATTAATAATTATAACAAAATGGAGAGAGATTTCAAAGATTATCATTAAGAACATTCTTGAGGCGAATAATCTTTGAACATTACAATGTATCCCATATGACTTGGAAACATTTGAATCATAGTATCTAGAATTTATGAAATTAAATGATAATTATAATATCATGAGAATAATGGGATTCATGATATAATAAGAAAACTGTAGTATATAAACCAAATAAAACTTAATTGTTTCATAATAACAAATAATACTCAATGAAATGTAAATTGAGATGAAATTCTTTACCTTATCCTTACATTTTATTGTGTGGTATTTATCCTATTTTATAGAGGTTTAAAATATGTTAATAACAAATAATATAACCATACTCATGTTTATAATTTCATATATCTCCTTTTTATAATATCTTATTACCTTTTTGATAACAACATTTGATTATTTTAACTATTTCAGGTGTTCATTGCCTAGTTTTCTCGAGCAAGTTTTAACTCGTTGTTTGTTCTAAATGTTAACTAGATAATGTTTTAATCATACCCAAAATTTAATATTTACTTAATCATAATCTATAATCAATATATATATATATAATAATATTTAATAATTGGTGATTTGAAATTAAGTACACCATTCATGGAGATGGTAGGTCATATGTATGCATGAGCGCTACTTTCATTTATTTATTGTAATAAAAGAATGAAAAATAAAATATAAATTTGTATATGATAATTAAAGTATCATATCTATGTGAAATATAATAAATAGTATTATTAAAACCATTTTTATATGTTTCTTGTGTGTGATGAACGAGTCATATCGCTTTGAGGTGGCGGTAGTCTACACATCCCAAAATTTTTTATCATATTTAGAAAAGATGGAAAGAATAAAGGTATATTCTACATAAAATTTGTAAAAGAATAAAGAAATTATAAATATCATATATAAAATATATAAACAATTTTTCCTTCATAATTTCCACCATGATGGATGGAAAGGAGAAAATGAACAATCATGGTTTCGTGAGGCAGCAGTTCACTGTATACGGAAACAGTGTGTTCGTTACCCATTAGATGGAGGCGTGTGTAAGTGTAGATATAAATAAAACAAATCCTAGAATATTTTGGATAATTTTATGTTATATAATAATTGAATAATTTTATCTTAGGGGGTGGATAATGGAAATGAAATAAGAGAGCTTCAAAGAAGACATTACCTCTTAATTGGGTGACTTCTTCTGGTTTATACAAAAACGAATCCATGAAAGGCTTAATTCCAAAAGGAATGCTTCATGTACTAGTTATGGGAGGTTATGTAGATATTTCTTATGATCATTGACAAACATTAGATTTTTTAGATGTTTGAATAAGTGGGATAGGTGGTGGCCCTTTATAGGGAATGAAAAGGACTCACATGGAATTTCTGGAAAAAAGTTAGGTTTACACATTTTATTACCAAAAAAAAGTCACAAAAACCCAAAAAACTCAATATTGGTATGTTTATATCTGAAATATGTCCATCAAATAGGTTTTTGATAAGTGGATTGTTAATTTGGGCCCATAATGCAATGATTATTTTCTTTAATAAAGCTTAATTTGTTCCTTAATAATTGTAAATAATTTAAAATAATTTAACTATTTTTTTTTTGTAAAAAACTAATATTACCTTTTTAGATAATATAAATTATTACCATTCCAAATATGAAATCAATTTTTCCCAATTTATATAAAAATAGTGGAATAAAAAAACCTAAAATTCATCCAAAAATAGGGATGTCAACACATGTTTTTAAAGTAAAAACGTACAAAATTTGTTATGTTTGTATAGTCAATTCAAAATTAAAATTAATTATGACATCCTAAATTGGATTCATCGATAAAAATATTACCTAATTAAACATTAAAACCAATATAAAACATAATTAAACATTATACATAAATTAAATAAAAAACAGTTTAGATCTAAAAGGTAGTATTTTTCACTATTCATTAAAAAATGAAATGTTTTAGAAAAACATAAAAAATTAACCCTAACCTAATTATTAATATTTTATTTCAAAAATTATGTTTATTTTGACATATTTAATTGAATAAAGCGTCCAAATTATGATTTAAAATTAATTCCCAATTAAAAGGTCGTAAAAATATATTAATAAAATATAGTATTTTATTCATCAAAGTGGGTTTGTTGTGATCTTATGATTATCAAATCAATGGTATTAACATAAAATATATTTTATAGAATATATATATTTCATTAAAATGATTCAATAATTCATATTACATTATATTATTTGGATAAAACAACTTTTTGAGCATTAAGATGGTTTTATATAAAAACATTCCGTTTATATTTAGTTGGTTCTAATATTCATTTCAAATTAATTTTTTACCTATAAATTTATGTCATATTATTATAAATGATATAATTCATAATTTTTTTAATACTATTAATAACTTCTAATTTAATAGCTAGGTCAAGTATTATTAAATTAAATTATAATATTTTAATAATGTGTGGTTAAAACATGGTCTTGCGTGTAATGTATTCTTTCGAAGAAAGTTAATATTTCATGTATCATAAGTTAAGTCTGTGTCACGTTCTTTACCAAATATAAAATAAGAAAAATCAATGTGAAATAGTAAAATATTTTTAAAATATTTTTGTATTATATCTCCTTACATGATTGGTGTCACGTGTCATGCACACTATCAAATAGAATGTTCTTATTTTAGAATTTTAGGGTGTTACATTCTCCCCACATTAATTAAACTCTTTACTCACAATTTAAAATTGTTCTTGTTGATATATTTATTGTAAAAAACTGTTTTTGAAATACCCACATCTTAAAAAGTGTTAATATCACATATTCTTTATAAGAGAGAATGAAAAGTACAACTGTCACAAAACTAGGTTCCCTAGTTGTTGAACATTGGTAGGAAATAGAAATATGGATATTGGAGAAAAAGTCCCAAAATCAAGTTCTAATGGAGGGATATAGAGAACATTTTTAGATTAAAGTTGTTGACCACCAAACCATAAACCATGGATTTAAATAAAGGTCATTGATATCATAAAAATGATGATAATATGAATTAATTGATTCAAAACCATTTTTTTGTATCTATGGAATTATTTCACTCTATATGAATATATGTAAATATTTATTTCTATAAGAACAATATTTTCCTTTTAATATAACTTCAACTATTTCTACTTAATCTCTTAGAACATGCTTCATCATATGGTGAAGTAATAAATTAATCTCTAAATCTCATCCAATGATCATTTTAAACCATTTTTTAAATGGTTAAATTTTTCTACAGATTCTGATCCAATCACTTTTGAAGTTGAGTCACTGAATTTTAAAATTTTACTTTTCATTAACCCTTAATCAACATGAAGTATCTCAGAATTTTCACATTCCAAATAAGTGAATAACTTCTCCATTTATCCTCTTGAAATATGGTAATAACAAAATTCACCATAAAACCATATTGGAAATATGAATTCTTCTTTATTACTTATGAAAGACATTAGTTATTGGATATATTCCTTCAATTCATTTTTTTGTTAAATACATCAATTATAACATAGACAACTTGTTGAAAATATATTAAGGTGGTCAGAAATTCACCAAATCAATCATTTCATCATCATTATCTCAACACCAAGAACATATTAAGAGTTCTCTTCCTTCAATCATGTGTTTTACGAAAAGTTTTACTTTCTACTTAATATGTTTTCTTGGTAACATTAAATATATGATCTCAAATATTTATAGAACAAGTATTTAAGTATAATGCTTTCTTATTTCATAAATTATATGATAATAAGAACATAAATAATTAATTTACAAAATACTTCATGTGTCCAAAATAAAGAAGTACATTAATTATTCCACGTCGGTCATGTCAATAGAATATGATTTAATTTGGTCCCTTATCTTCATTGTAGGTATATTCCCCTTAAATTTAGATTATTCATTTGTGTAGTGCCCATGTTATTAAAGTGTTAACATTGAATAACTCTCTTTTCCTTCTATCCTTTTCATTTTTACCATAGTTACCTTTTCCCCCACACATATAAAAAACTCCGAATCCTTTCAATCATTTAATAGGGTGATTCTTTCCACAGTTATCACATGTTGGAAAATAATTCTTTCCCTTAATATTCTTCGACTCATTAACTTTATTCATGGTGCTCAGATGAACTCTTCTTTTCTTAGTTTCCCTAAATGATATAATACTTGAGGAATTATTAACCCATCTCATTATCTCATAATAATATGTCCTTATGTTATGATAATGTTTTGGAGACTCTTTACATAGGAAATATTATCTTAGGACTACGAAATATTTGATCCTTCTTACTCTTTGGATAACGTTCATCAATGTGGTCCACCGTCCTTATAATAGGATCCATTTCTAAACAACGAAATATACTATATTAAATCATAACATAATGTATAATTACAAATTTGGTATAGCACCAACATTTATGAATTTTGAATCCTAGAATCATAAAATTTGGATACTTTGGGAAAATCATTACTTATAAATCCCTCATAAATGATTGCAAAGTAAATGTGATTTATCATAAGAGTATCCCCAATGAGTTTGAAACTATAAGCTTTGTAAGGACTATTATTATATACCAGGTTACCCCATATCCGACTGGGAATACCTTTTTAGAGTTATTAATCCTAGTTACATCTATTCGAGAACCACGTTTACTTGTAGTATGAAGACATGGATGTATTAATTAGAATACCCACATAATTTATTACTTTCCAAATATTTAGGATATTATTATATAATTATCCTCTTATCATATCTTAGGGTTCTATTCCCTAATCTATGTTTTTCTAAATCTAGTTTTCAATGTGTATGCTAAACTTTCTATGATACTAACTATATTGCCCCAACCCCGAATGCCCAGAATATGTGAATTAATTTATTACATTGGCATGATTACAAGGATTGAAATACCAAAGGATTGATCAATTTTTATGTCTTGGAAAGAGAGATTATATATTTGAAACCCATAATACATTGGAAAATAAATAAATCATGCTACACAATAATGTGAAATAAATTGATCCATTGAAATCTTATTCAATGTTATCTTCTTCATAACCTAGGGAAATAAAAATAAAAATGGTGAGGTCAAATGGTCAGTAAGGGTATGTAATAAGAAATAAACATTCATTAAATATGAATAAATTATCCTGTAAAGGAAAATAACTGATAAAACATGATATTCAAATAAATAGATTATAGAAATTCAATATGGCAAGTTAAGAAACTCATACACATGCCATTTAATCAATGAATAGAAATTAATTGCATCCATAGATATTTCAACACTAAATCTAATGGATGAATAATAACTTATATATCTAGGATGGAAATTCTTAAATATTTGATGTCATTTCATAATCATATGAGGCCATATACTATCAAGATCCATACTTCAGACAGTTTAAACTACAGGTAGAAAGCTATTTAATTTTTCCAACTTAATCATCTCATGGGAACCTGTCACTGCATCTAGATATATAATTTCTATGATCCACACATCATTTCATTTCAAAATAATTCCTCATATCTAATAATATATTTAATCAATAGACAATATGCCTTATCAAATATCAGTATTCAATAAAAGATAGTCTTTATAAATAATTCCATAGTTCATCAAATAACTATCAAAGTAAATACCATATGTGAAATGATATATGGTTTAGGGAATAATGACAACCATATTAAAAAAATATGGATACTAAAAGAAATTAAATATGATAAATTATTACAAAATGGCGTGAGATCACAAAGAGTATCTTTAAGAACATTCTTGAGGATAATAATCATTAAACATTCCAAAGTGTCCCGAACCACATAGAAACTTTTGAATAATATTCATTAGAATGTATGAAATGAAATGAAACTTATAATGTCATTAAAATATGGGGATTCATGATATAAAAATAAAATGATATTATATACACAAAATAAATGTGAATTGTATTATAATTACAAATAAGTCTCAATGAAAAGTAAATTGATATGATATTCCATACCTTATCCTTCCATTTTGTTGTGTGGTATTTATAAAAGTATATAGTGGTTTAAAATTTGTTAATAACAAATACCATAACCATTATCATGTTTATAATATGATATATCATCTTCTTATAACATATTATTACCTATTTATTAATAACCTTTAATTATTTTTATTATTTTGGTTGTTAATTGCCTATTTTTCTCAAGTATGTTTTAACTTGTTTTTTATATTTATCATTAATTAGACCATGTTTTAATAATATAAGAAAAGTATTCCCTGACTAAACTATAATATATAATCATTATATAATTATTTAGTGTAATTTATAATAATTGGATATAATAAATAAAGTGCAATATTCATGTAGACTGTTGGTCATACGTACGCATGACCACTACCTTCATTTATTTGTTTTATTAAAAGAATGAAAAATAAATGATAAATATTTACATTATAAATCCATAAGAAATATTAGGTTTTACATGTTACATAATTTTTCTAAAACCATCCATTATATGTTATGTGTGTTGCATGAACGAGTCATATCGCATTGAGGAGGTTCGAGTCCGTACTTCCTCAAATAAAATAATCATATTTACAGAAGATGGAAAGAATAAAACATGTTATAGATGAAAATTATAGAAGAATAAAGAAATTATAAATATTTTATATGACATATATAAACATATTTTCCATTATATTGACCACCATGATAGGTGGAGAGGAAAAAACTAACAATAATCATTTCATGAAAAAGTAGTTCGCCTTATAAAGAAACAATATGTTCATTAGCCATTAGATGGAGGTGTGTGTATGTGTAGGTTAACAAATTTACAAGAAAACATCCTAGTATATTTAGGATATTGGTTTTTTATGTAATAATGGAACAAATTGATTTGAGGGGGTATATTATAGAAATGAAACTAGAGAGCTTCAGAGAGGATGTTACCACATTATTGGGTAACTTCATTTGGTTTGTAATAAAAAGAATGCATGGAAGGATTATTTCTAAAAGATAGGCATCAAGGAAAAGGTTATAGAGGAGGGAATGATATTTATATGACCAAAAGGGGCATTGATACCCTGAGAGGGGGGTGAATTAGGTAATATATATTCTCTTTCAACATTATTACTACACCACTGGATATTTACCACAATATTCTAAGGGTCACTTTGTTTAAACTTATTTTTCAATTTTGATCTTATTCTTCCTTTATTTATCTGATTATGATGATAATTTTAATGTAACGTAAGAATGAAAACAAATAGTAACACATATTTTTACATGGTTTACCCTCACTTGGCTACATCCAAGGAGCATACAACAATGATGTGCAAATGTATAAAATCCACTAAATGTTGCTGCCAATAATGATTTGGATAGATCACTTCTATGTCCAAGATCACTACCATTAAAAATTTTAGGGTCATCTCACTGATTTTCCTAGGGTATCTCTTTATTTCTCTCTCTTTGGATCACTTTCAGTAGAATAAACAACCTTATTCCTCTTCTTTCACTCACTAATCGAGGAAGGGATCCACTCATAATTTTTGGACTTGTAGGGCTGTTCATTATCACTATTTAATTTATCCTCCACTCTGTATAGATGCTTTGTTGAATTCCAACATTCATCCACTAATGAATACACCTTTTCCACTAACCACTGGGCAATAACCTTTGAAAAATACTTTCGCAAAGCTCTCTGATTCACAAATCTCTTTATTAGGAAAATATCAAACAAGCCTTCAGGAAGTCCCTTCCTCTTCTCAAAGAATACACCATCACAGATATCACTGCATTTCATATCACACTACATCAAATAGAAAAAGAAATCACATTGAAAAACTTATTTTTGTGATTTCACAAAGCTCAAATAAGCATTTTCAAAGAACACTTCTTCAGCAGATCTAGATTCATCGCCACAAATCTCCTTTTTAAAATCTAAACTAGTCTATGCAGATCCGACTTCCATCATGAAGTATGCTACCTTTACCCTAGTTCTCTGAGAGAATGTAGAACTCCCCATATTTATGAATCTCCCATTTCATAGAATCATTGACATCAGTTAAGATTATAATAGTATTTTTTCAAATCATAATATCTCTTTGAAAACTTGCTTCGTGAAGCACCCCTTTCTTCATGATATCAGAGAGATTCTAGATTTTCTCTCTTTTTTCATGTGGAATGAAGTGGGGTGGACCATTATTTATAGGCATGGTCGAACACATATATTTTCGTCTTCTAGCCTGATTTCTAGAATTGTTAAAATTGTCTCTACGGTACATCTTCCTTTCACAAATCACCACTGAATTTCATTCCTCTTTGTCAACAAGGATTGTTATAAAAATATCTAGAACATAACAATTCCCCTTGGAAACACGCTTTACAGGCAGACACAACGAACTGAAAAATACTACAATGTTACCATAAGTGATTTCTTCCAAACAATATCCCCCCTTCGGGTTTATTGAGAACTCTTCTCATAACGATTATTTTAACTTTAATACCTCACTGAAGCACCTTCCACCAAATTGCATCAATCACCTCTTGTGATTCATATAGTGACCAAAGATTCACTCACCACATACTCTAACCTCACATGATCAATGATCGGTGTGAGAAACAAGAGTATTATGAAATGTTCATCAAGAATCACTACATTTCTGACACCAATTGTTGATACCATTCCAACAGCACCCTCCTACTTGCATCACAAACCGTAGCTATCATGATATCTAATCATTGATAGATCACTTACAACATCATCATATTTTAAAACTATCCCCATATCTCATTGATCCCACTATCTCAATACTCCACCTATTAGCTTCTCCTCGTGTCTTGGATTAAGACATTTTCTCCTATAAATACCCACACTTTCTCCCCCTTGAACAATCTCATTTCCCCCTTTGTCAATGAACCCAAATATCACTCATTTTATATCAACAATAAGGTAAAAAAAAGTACATTATGGGAAAACACATCACACGTTTGGGATAGGGGGAGGGGCCACATCTAAACTTTTTCATGTGCAGGGAGTCTACCGAACTCCCATAGCTAGTTGATGCCTCTCAAAAGATTCTTTGGGTAAGGCCTTGGTCCTAATTTTCATAATATGTAGCTCTATAGGCATATACTCCAAATTCACAAGCCCCTCATCCACCTTCTCCTCAATATAATGATATTTTATTTCAATGTGCTTTGTCCTTTATTGATGGACATGTTTTTTGATAAGGGTTCTAGCACTTGAATTATCACATTAGATTCCAGTTGGAGACATCACTTTACCCCCATGTATCAAGCTGCTGCTTCATCCACAAGAATTGTGTGCATGCTTGAGTGGTCATAATGTACTCAGCTTCCGGAGTGATCAAGGAAATAAAATATACATTTTTCTTTTACATGAAATACACTAACCACTAAGATAGGAAGCACCTCTCGACGTTGATTCCCTACCATTTACTGATCTGACCCAATTTGAATCTATTTATCCCAAAATAATTGGAAGAGATTTATTATTATACATTAAACCGAAATCCAAAGTTCTTTTAATATACTAATGTATTATTTTCACTGAAATAATGTGACTTTACTTGGGATTACTTTGATACCTCACTACCAAGTATGTGGAAAATACCCTATCAGGTCTCGTCGCTCTCATGTATAGTAATCTTCCAATTATTTTTCTATGTAATGTGATACTAACTATCTTACCGTCATCATATTTTTAAAGATTCATCTAGTTAGCAACCAAAATTTATATTTTCAGCTGTTTCCTCCTACCCATCATCATTATCTTCATCTGAATAAACATTTTAAACTTCTACATTCCCTAATTTTCACTCATCCTTGTCGCCACCATAAGGAAACAGATCACTATTTTGTTAAATATTCTATTCATTTCCGACTATAGTGAAATCATTAAATTCAACTACATTTCAGACTCACGTTGAAACATTTTTTATATTCTCTCACAGCTTCTTGGTATCCTGAAAACAGTTTGCTGATACCATTTTGTTAGTTAAAAATATATATTCTTGAAATACCAGAATGTTGATGTTCGTCCCCCTATCAGTCTTCTTAAAAATATACTCTCATCATTTTAAGACCATTGAGATTTTTCAACAGATTTTGAGATAGATATCTCCCCCTATGATGTGAAACACTTCAAGTCGTTAGGACCACTATTTAGAAGACAAACATTTTTATTATCTATCATTATTTCATCACAGGTGACTACAAGATTGAGAAAATTATCCATCTCAATTACATATTATAGTTTATGATTACTTCAATGGGATTTACATTGGATAAAAATACAACTTAGAAATGATCCATCAATAAATTCACTAATCCTATTGAGTTGGGAATCAATGTAAAAAACTATAGATAAACTTAATATCACTGCCATTGTCCATTTCTATCAATTAATTCCTCCCATCTCATGTAACCATATAAAATTAACACCTTTCATGGAATTCTTCTTGATTCATTATTTAGATATGGTAACTAATCTAAATCATATGTAATTATAGATCACATCACAACACTACTTTAAACATTTTGATCCCACTTCCCCTAGGATTCCTTCTCTCCTTTAACCTGAACTACATGAACATCAGTTAATAGCATTTATACACATTGAGAAAAGGTATTCTCTAGAATCCTCATTAAAAGTATTGTGGTCAATCATGTTGGATCGGCCCTTTGATACTTTCTTGTAAAGAACTATACTCTTAATGTTGTTATTCCAACTGCCCAGCCAGCCTCAACCGTTCTCGCCATATAGATAAAAATTAATTAACCACATTTTGAGACTTCTTTAGATATTTATGTTTTGTTTGTTTGGACTTCTTCCCAATTTGGGGTTTATAGACACTATTAAAAATATCTTTCTTTGAGGTTCCACCAAAATTACATTTCTTAGGAATCTTTCTAGGAGTATGAATCTCTACACTATCCGTCTTCACATTCTAATTCCACCATTAGAGGGATCTCTCACCTTGTTTTACTTATCACCTTTTGAAACATGTGATATTGTTTGGATAATATTCATTCATTTTTCTTTTATCAGCTTTTCGAGTCTCCATACTTTTTCATAATATTGGTGGGTTATTAATAGGCTGTACATTATTCTTACCCACTACTAGAGTAGCTTCTATATTTTTATTCTTTTTTTGTTCACATTTTTTTCTAGAGAGTTTTTATGAGTGTATAAGAGGAGGTGATTGATACACTATTCATTTAGCTCCTTGATATTCCCCTGATGTTTTAAATTTATACATCAACCCATCATTCTATCTTTCAATATAGGTATTTTTTATACACATTCAGAGTTTAGTGTCTTCATTTGAGTTCCTTTTCCCTCCCCTCTTTCTTATTCCAATAATATGTTACCGAATTCCCATAATAATAACATATAAAACCTATCCCATTAAAAACATACATCATGTAATTATTTATCGATTGAGATAATGATGAATCGTTTTTTCCCTCAGATATTGTTCTATTATGATGCTTAATAGATGAAAATGTTATTTCCATGTCTTCCATAATAATATCATCTGATGGATTCTTTCTTCGGAGAGGAATTCATTTTAGACATTTCATGATGCTTATTCTTATATTCAGATTTAGCAATATTTTTACCTTCACAGCATGAAATATATTACAAATCCTCTGAATAAAAACATTATACGAGACCATTCATCCCACAAAAATATAACATGATGTCATTACTCCCTTTAAAATCCCTTTTAGGTCATTATTTAACCCCTACTGGATGTTTTCTATTTGTAGAAATCTTTTTGGCTCTTTTCCTCTCATGTATTGGTTTGGGTTCATCATATCCAATACCCATTTTACCCAAACTAGATGGACTTAGGGATGATACAATCCCTTCATGCTTCTCCTATTTAGTATCATAGTTTCTTTTCATTTCATCATCACTTCCTAAAGAGTAATCAAATAGTAACTGCAAAGAATCCTTTAACATGGGCTTTCCTTTGGCATTAGATTTCTCCAATTATTATACCTATTCACTCTATTGTTGAATCTTTATATCCCTTGATTCATTTTGATAATTAATTTATCTCTTTAGATTCTTCTCGCTACTCATCTCATCTTTCAACTCATATGCCAGTTTATCCACCATGTCACTTTGGTCATTTATTTTAAAATTTTCTTGATCAGAAGAATCAGAACAATATACATTCTCTCATTGAAGCCTTTGATTCATATGAACTAGTTCAGACAACTATTGAGCAAGATTATCATGTTTGGACTTTAGATTATGAAATTTATATTCCTTTTTTTATTTCCCATACCATAACCTTTGAGGTTTTCTCTCTTTGTAGACATCTATTTCAGTTCTTTAGCATAGGAATCATTCTTCTCTATAAGACCAGTAGCCCCGTCGATAAACCTTTTATTTAAACATCATAGCATGTTTACCTCAATATCTAGTACTTGAACCCGAATATATTTAGATTTAATTTCTTCCAAATATTTATGATATGATTTCTTTATTTTGTGGATAGATTCCACTTTAGGTCTTCATGTAATTTCATCATCATTAGCAATTCTAGCATCAATTAGAATATCATTTTCTTCACTCATTCCTTCTACATCATTGAATGAGTAATTATTTTCACTGTATGATTTATAAAAATAATTATTCTATTCACTACTGGATTCCCTCAACTAAATCACACTATTTTTATAGGGACTTCCACTCTTAGTAATTTCTCCAAACTTCTACTTCTTCAGTGAAGTTATACCCTTTTCCATTGAACTCCAAGGTATAATCAAACTGAAAATTTAATTTCACCTATAAACTGAACCAAGTCAGAGAAAAATATATGATAAAATAAAACTTTACTCTGATACCAATTGTTCGGGCCCAAAAGGACCTATGTACTCTGAGGGGGGGATACAGTTATGGATATTTTATTTCAAAATTATTTCATTCCCACTGAATATTGTCCTCAATATTATAAGGGTCACATTGTTTTCACTTATGTGTCAGTGTTGATATTATTATTCCTTTATTTATCCGAAGATGATGATGATTTGAATGTAATTTCAGAAAGAATACACATATGTAGACATATTTTTACTTAGTTTACCATCAATGGGCTACATCCAAGGATCATACAATGATGATGTTTCATTGTACCAAATACATTAAATCTAACTACCCAAATTGTTTGTGATAGATCACTTCTATGCCCATGATCACTGCCTTTATAATGTTTTAGGTCAACTCACTACTTTCCCTAGTGTCTCTCCCTATTTCTCTTTATGTATCACTATTGGTAGAAATGAATACCTTCTTCCCCTTCCTTCGGCCACTACTCTTGTAAGGGATCCAATCAATGTTTATAGCTTTGTAGGTCCATTCATTATAACAAATGAATGGATCCTCCATAGTATGTAGATGTTATGATGAATTCCCACATTTATCCAATGTTGAATGACTGACCACTGGGTTATAAACATTAAAAATACATTTTAAAATATCACTTCTTTGTGATGGTCCTTATTTTGTAAAGTTGAAACAATCCTCCATGAATTCTTTGGCTCTTCACAAAGTACACACTTTTGCAGAGCACACTACATTGAAGAGAAAACTACTTCAAAGATAAAACTACTTCATAGAGAAAAAGCTATCACACAGCACAACTACCTTTGTGATTTAACAAAGCTCAAACAATCCTTTGAAAATAACACTTCTTTCGCAGAGCTTGATTTGCTACCAAAAATCTCTTACCTTTTGCATAGATAAACTAGCCTTTGCAGATTCGACTTCATTCTTGGAGCACATTGACTTTGTGGAACACATTACTTTATTGAGATCACCTAGCCCACAAGGAACACTACATCTTCATAATTCTCCAAATTCTTAGTAGAATTGACCTTGGTCAAGACTAAAACAATATTTTCGAAAATCTCAAGCACTCTTTGAAACCTAGCTTCATGAAGAACCCATTTCATCCTAATATCATATGGATTCTAGACATTATCACTTTTGATTATTCGTAATGAAGAGGGGTGGACTCTTATTTATAGGAATGGTCGAATGCATAGATCTTCTTCTTCCGATGCGATTTCTGGTACAGAAAAAATCATCACTACAGCAAATCTTCCCTTTGCAAAGCACCAATGAAATTTTTTTGCTGTCTCAATACACTCCATCAAATTTATTGTTCCACTATCGTAATTCTCCCTCACAATTCTATTTACCTATTCTATTCATGAAGCACATCATAATCATTGAGCTCATTGTCAACATTCTTCATGTATTGGAAAAATCCACTTCATGTATCTCATATTCTATAAATTCACTAATTTTCAATATTTTGGTGATATACTCAAATAAATACATCTTGTACGTGTTATTCTTTTACCATATATAGATCTTCCATTCGTTTTTCATGGTTATTTGTGAACATGGATTGTCAAAAACATCTTTGGAACTTGAAAACTCACCATGAAAACCTGCTTTGTCAACAAACAAAACCAACCCAAAAATACTACAATGTTACCTTGAGGTATTTTTTCCCAACATGAATTTGGGTATATTTTGGACAAATACAAGAGGTTTTAGAGGTGTAAATAATTAGGAGAGGTGGTGACCATTTATAGGGAAGGAAAATGACTCACTTGGAATTTTTGGAAACAAGTTAGGTGTACACATGTTCATACCTAAAAAAGTTCTCAAAGAAGAAAAATAAATAATGGAATACTTATGGTAGAGATATCTCTATAAAATTGGTGTTGAACAAGTTTCTTGGTTATTTGTGTGCATAATTTAAATGTTTTGTCCTTTCTTAAGATTGATTTTCCGTTATATTTGTAATTAATTTTAATTACTATCAATAATATTTTTGGCCAAAAAACAATGTTTACATTATTAGGAATTATAAATTATTCTTATTCCAAATATGGAATAATTTTTTCCAATCTTAATCATATAAGTGGTATAAATTAATTTAAAATTAATCTTGCAAGATGGAGGATAAGGCATGAATTTTAAGAAAAAACATCCAAAAAATTTGTTATGTTTTTATAGTCAATTTCAATGTTAATTTAATTATAATAACCTAAATTGAAATAATTTATAAAAATATTATTTAATTAAAAATTAAATCAAATATAAAACAGAATTTAATGTTATAAATAAATCAAATGAAAAAGATGTTTTGAACTAAAATGCGGAATTTTTAACTATTCATTTAAAAATGAAATGTTTCAGAGAATCCTAACAAATTCAGCATAACCAAATTCTTATGTTTATATATCAAATATAAAGATTCTTTTTTATATATTGAATCAATTAATGTTTCGAAAAGAATATTTAAAATGGGTTTTCCATTAAAAGGAGGTAAAAATTCCTTAATAAAAATATAGTATTTTATGAATAAAATTGGGTATGTTGTGATTTTATCCTCATCCAATACATGAGATTAATAATAAAAATATTTTATATAACCTATATATTTCATTAAAATAATTCAATATTTTTTATTACATTACTTTATTAGGATAAAAATCTCCATGTGAATTGAAATGGTTTTATATAAAAACATTCTGTTTATATTATATTGGTTACAATATTAATTTATAAATTATTTTTCACCTATAAAAAATATTATATTATTTTAAATAGTATGTTTTATATGTTGGTTAATAATATTCATAATTTATATTTTAACATCTAGGTAAGGCTTATTATATTAAATAATAATATTTTAATAATGTATGGTTAAAACTCATTCATACATTTATTATAAAATTTTGAATAAAGTCACTCTTGTGTGTAACACAAGGTAAATCAGAGTCATCTGCATTACCAAATAGAGAATAAATCAAATCTATTTTAAAGATTAACTATATATTAAATTTTCATAGTATTATATCCCCTTATGCACTTGGAGTCGCATGTGATGTACGCTATCAAATATGAGGTTCTTATTTTAGAATTTTGGGTTGTTACATTTGTACCGGTATAATTAAACACAAAGTCAAACAATCATAGGGAACAAAATCAAAATCTACCCTCTATAAGGCCTTTAACTACTATGAGAATGACTAAAATTATAAAATTATCACAAAAATTAATGTAAAAAACAATAATGATTTAAAAAAATTTATTCTCCACCAATAGATTATTTAGGAAAATGATGAATAAATAATTATTGACATTTTAATTAATTTAATCCTATATCTCAACACCATTCTCTTTCCATAAATCTATTTTCCGTAAGACATTTCCCCTTTCAAAACCATCCCTGAAACGAAATCTGTCATGAACATGTAAGAAACTCTTACATTACATATTATAATGCATCAATGCACACCTCTTATAATTCCAGTCCAAGATTAGAACCTAAAATAAATAAAAAATTCATTACACATCGATCAAATAAAAAACTCAATTGTAACCGTGAAAAACTATCTTGTTCCTGGAATCTTATAATTTTCTCATATATGGGTTACTTATACCTATATATAATGTCCATCTCATAAACTTCCAACAACCTACATAAAACTACTATACCCAATGTTTTAAACAACCAAAACAATGCTATGATATAATTTTGTTATAGCCAAACCCAATAATCCCTAAACTATGGTCATATTGGTGGCACAAAAAGCCCCTATGCACACCTCATCACATACCAGAAACTAAAAAATCGCAATTAGATTTTATAAAATCTTAGTGTTCCTATACACTGAATATTAAAAGTTGCAATGAAAAATGCAAATCTATGGTTATGTAAAAAAATGAAAAATCCTCAAAACTAACCCAACCCATTTTGGCTCACCTAAAAAACCATAAACCCTAAATACTCATTAAATAAGGTTTTCTAAATTTCATTCATTCATTAACGTTGGGTTATACAGTTTTATAATGTGTTTATAATCTAAATTATGACTTTTTTTTGTTATATTTAATTATGTATAATTAATATTATGTCGGGAAAATAATATTTTTTCAAATTATTAGAGTTAAAAATTGGGTTATTAAAAATGAATTATCTTTATTGTATGATATTTAAATATATTATTAAATTTGTAACATTTTTTAATTAAATCGTTTTATATTTTTATGTATTATTATAATATTTTTCCAACCATAATTGACCCACAATTTAATTAACCTCTACCCGACATGTCGAGTTTTCTAGAAAACTACCTATCGAGGTGTTAAAGGCTAGTTGTATTTTTCCCCAATTAATATGGGTTGGGTGAGATTTGTCTCAAAAATAAACTGAAGAAATCATTTACACACCCTTATAAACAACCAAAAATACATATAAAATTTCAATATATTGAAGGAATTATAGCTTAAGATATACCATCAATATAATATAAATATAAAAATAATATATCAAATTGGTCCTATGAAAATCACATATATATTTATATATAATAAATGGATTTCTTAATAATATGAATGTGTAATGTATAAAAAGGCACAAAATAGGTGGATACCTAATAAAAATTCTTAGTTCCTCCATGGTCCTATTTCCCAAACTGTATCCAACTACTTTAGATAGATTCCATGTACAACGATCCACTTGAATGTCAATCATATGTTCTGTAAGAATACCAAAGTACACATATTGAGTAGGAGCATAAAATTCAATAGGGAACCACTAATTATGAGCCTACCATATGCCTGGATGTACCAGCATATTCATGGCCGAAATAAATAAATATGAACACACATGACGTAGAATAATAAACATTGGATCCTAATGTTCTAAACATGTCACTATGATCCATGGGCATACATTATTTGTAAAATCCAGTGAACCATGCCCCTCATAATGTATAAGTAATAAGAGTAATTTTTAAATTCCAAAAAATTGATTTTTTTCAAAACATTAAATGAAAAATGTTGTAAGGATTCCAAGGATTTTGATTGATCTAACAATTAGTGCTAAATGAAAAATAATATATTTTCATTTTAACTAATCAAACCATATATGTTCAATTGATAACTGTGTCTGAGAAAATCAGCTCATCTAACCATGGGATCTAAATTATGAATGGAATCTTAGGATCATGAATAGTCTAAAAACGGGTGTAAAATTAAACATTGAGTAATGTGATATTATCCACTCTAACAATGGTTGATCAATTTTAGATGGATTCCTAGGATCACAAGCGATCTAACCATGGGGGATAAAATATAACACATCCATTGTGATAAGAACTAGAATGTTGTACCTCCCCCGTAGGTTCCAAAGGACATATTCTACTATCAAGATCCATTCATACATTAACATACAAATGTTGAACCAAATAAAACCAACCACACAACACTGTATCCTAGCCCTTAGATTGGATCATTCATATACCACACATGATGCACCTGGTCACATAACCTATATTCATGTTTTCCATGACATAGCTTCATCACCTTTATCAAGTCACACTATTTTTATTATCTCACAATTTTACAATTTTATACTTATCCTTGATTCTCAAGGGTTAAAAATCCATATTCAATGAAATATCCAAATCAATAATAGAATAAAACACACGGATTCTATAATCAATATGGTACAAATTCATAGGACCATCACATATCCTTCACAATATTTTTGAACTTGTAGAGTATAGAAATTATCCATTCCCTACCCTATGAGGCTAATTTTTTTCATTCCTATTTACATTCACCACTTACATGGTCATGATAATGACATACAATCTTAGGTTTAGAAAGTCTATGAACCCTGGTATACTCGTACTATGTCATTCAATTTTCCCCAAAACCTTCAATTTAGCCCACATAATATCTCTACCAAAATTTAAATCATGAACCTCCATACCACGGTAACCCCTTTATTATAAATATACACCCCATTTATGAGGACATATATTTCTCACAAATACAATAAGACCTCAAATCACATAAATAAGGGGTTTTCTAGATAGTTCATATATTTAATAGTCATTTCATCCATCCCTACTAGGAATAATCCCACTAGGAATCTCAATTTAGGACGAATAAGTGAAAAATAGGCTAATCTACACTCACCCTGAGCCTAATGACATTTGTAAGTCCTATAAATCATAACTATATTTCTCACCAAACTATAGAGAAAAAGTTACTCTGTTATCTTATTTCATTAAATTCAATGGTAAATAATCATTCTAATACTTAGAGAATCAGTCATTTTTATTACCCATATTAGGTCACACATGGTCCCTATTTTATTTCACGAACTTGAAACCACATGCATGTGGTGGAAAAAGGAAATCTATAATATCATACTCTATTACATGATGTTCTTCACTAGACTTTCTTCATTGAAAGGCATGAGATACTAGAGAAACTGATCATATAGAATATTCTTCCCCCTGATCTTAGTATAATGTAAGATAAAAAACCCTTTCACTCTAGAAAATGAAATATGTGAGAATATCACACACACACACAAACTATTTAACCCACAAATCGTTTAACATGTAATGTAAACAATAAGATTGAACAGAACATAATGTTTTCCTGATTAGGAAAATATGTTATACATCCATGAGAGAATAGTGTAAAAAATTAATTACTTTATTGTTTCACTGATTATAAATCTCCATCATTAATTGCCCATATTTTAATAGTTATATCTTGTTGCCAAATTTTCTTATCCAAGTGGTAAAACTACAAATATATAGTGTTCCCTAGACAAACATCTCATAACAACGACCTTGGATTTTAATTTTCATCCATCCATAGAACTGATGTGACTGTCGATACAATATATATTGAATTGACATGACTATTAATATCTAGTTTATAACATTACACTTCATCCTCACAAAAAAACTCAGATGAAACAAGTATAAGTTTCATTTATCCATTTCTAGTAAACTAACATATAGACAAGCATCCATATGTAGATACATCCTTTTAATTAACCCTCTTTCCACTGGAGTTAGAAGATGCCTCTAGATACTCGATGAATCCCACTATATCTTTTAGTTTATCCCCTTTATGGTCAATCTAAATTGAAAATGGAACTATATTTACTATCCTAATAATAATCCATTATAATATTATTTTAATGAAACATTTGAAACATCTAAAACATAGGTAAATTTGAAAACCCGTCATTCATTGTTATATATATAGTGTTGTCCTTCAAAAAACATCATCCTAGTCTGAATGAGAATAATTTATCTTTATACATTCATAGAATTATTCATTTTTAAACATACCATCCAAATTCAATATTTTGATTATTTTCATAAAATAAAATGATTCCTATTTTTTAAAATTCTAAATTAGTTGGAATTCCAATTCAAGTCTTTTATCTATTAACGAATCACTAGATGCCATGATTGGTAAACCACACTATGTTAATTATATTAGAGTTCTCCCTCGTCCAAAAATCGTTTAAAATTCATCAAAAATAACATAAACCAAATAAATTCATTTCACACTTATATTGTTACCACATATCATACTTCAATGGTAAACAAATAAACCACCAGTTTTCAATAAAATTTTCAAATAACCTTTTACTCATTACAAGTAAACACAAATCCAATTATACTATTTTAGGTATTTGAATCTATATATTATTTTATATCAATAATAACTTACAATGGTTCGTCTTTCCCAAAGAACAAAACTATATCTTATAATCCATTAAGTATCATTTGTTTTATAATGAAACCTCATCGTCTTCGCTTCATGTATTTTACATGTAATTACATACCACTCCAACTACAAAATAAAAATATGGTCATGCACAAATCATTACATATGTAAAACATTATAGAGTTTATGAAAATAGAACCCCAAAAATGTACCATACCCTATATTCTGTGCTTAATTCCTTTTTACATGGAAAACATGAGGTGTCCAACCAATGGAGTTAGGACAAGCTCACAATAAGTCATCCAAAATCATTCAGTTATGTTCTAGATGTAGTTCTTATATGATAATACCAATGTTCTATTACTCCCTTCTCTGTTAATTCTAATTCCCAATATCATAGTGTCAAATCCATATTCTATCATCTTATACCTTCTAGAAAAAAAATTTATCTTTAGAATAATTTTAGGTTCTAATTCAAAAAAATATATTTCATTCACATAAAAAATAATCATGTAAATTTTTTCATCCCAAACATTCCACAAAAGATTTATAATTTTCTATATTAAAATCCTTCATCATGGATGAATCCATTAATCTTTTGGTTCTATTTTTGAGTAACCTTATTCAATCCAAAAAGGGTTCTATTAAGTCAACAAATAATAATTTTATTATAATGATCCTTGAAGACATTGGTTTTCTTCATAGTTCTATACCTCCATGTCTCCTTGGATGAAGGTTATTTTTACATCCCTATGAAAAAGTTGAATATAATTAGAAGCTAACATACTAAAAAATATCTAGATGGTAGAATTATTAACTACCATTGATAATATATCTAAGAAATTTATTCCATCTTTCTATTTTAAATCCTTCACCACCTTCTATTCCACATACTGAATCATTTTATCAACTTATTACTTGAAACTAGGGACCCATTTATTCCCATGATAACTTTTATCCTATGGTAGTATTTTCAGCCTCAATGTTCCAATATAATATAATTTCGCTATCTCTTACTTAATCATAAACTCTTACTAGTTGAAGTCATTGAGACTTGTGTATTCTAAAGGGAATTCATGTTCTCCTTCATCCATTAGAAGTAAGGAATTCATGTGGTCCCCAAAGAACTATACGAAGCTACTATCTATAGAAGATTTTCTTTATTGACCATAATAATATCCTATTTTAGAAAAAGAAAATTTGTGATCTCTAAAATTTGTATCTCCCACTGATGATTACCTAACTTTCAGATCATTCCCCAAGAGTTTAAAAGTTTTAGACTATACCTGTACATATTTTTTGTCCAGTTTTTGGAATAATCTTTTTTGAATTCTGAACACAATGGATCTTATTATATTTTTTAATCTCCATCTAGATCTACATGAGAATCAATTGATAATTCATTATTCTATACCTGCAACTCATCAATGTTATAGTACCACCACTAGACCTTCTCATAGAAGAGGAATTCTTTAGTCATGACGATCTCCCATGGATCATCATATCGAACTCTAAAAAAATACTATTCACCACTCTATCTTATAAGGAAACAAGATATATAATTTTACACAAACTTTTCTCTATCTTTAGAGTCAACATAGCCACATATAATATTATATAAGTCTTTGGGGTGACCAATTTCCAGTAGTATATCTAAACACATATAATCCAAAAGTTATTTCACATTAATGATAGAATAATTCTATTTATAGACTATTTATTTTATTAAATTACTAATAAAAAGTTTTCTTCAGCATCCCAAATTGAAACCAGATACTCTTATATTTATCTCTTGATGTCTAATTCATCATTTTTGAAAAACTATTTTACTATGATATTCTAGCACTATCTTATCTGGGACAATACATTTATTCCATAAAAAGTGCCAAATGTTCAAACCATAATACCCACCTATATTATTGGATCATACACATTTTAATTTTTGACAAAATTCTCTCCACACCATTGTTATCGACAGAACAAAGGTATTGAATACATTAAATTTATGCATGATGAAGTGAACCCATACATTCTTTATAGGATCATTAATGAATCCGATAAAGTGAAGAAAACCTCTCTAGAACTGAACAAAGTATGGCCCCCATATATTAGAGTGAATCAACTATAACTTCTGGTTATTTGAATATTTACGAGTCAAATTGGATGACACCCTCTTTAATTTCTTAATCACACAATTCTAAAAACATTCAATTTTAGTTTTATTGAGATTCAGTATACATTTTGTGTCTATGAATTTTATGTTTTCCTAAAAAAAATTCTAATAATACAATACCATTACTTATGATCATTAAAATTCATTTCATATGATCAATGTATTTTATATTACTTATCATATGATTTGATGGTGGATAAAGGTATTGGCACACATCTAAAATAATTGGTGTGAAAACATAAAACTATTGATGATTATAAAAATTTATCAAAACCAAGTCCTCATGATTTTATTGGAACTATTATTATATATGAGAATATTTTAAAAAGATACACTAAAAAATGGAATAAGGATAATGGGGTTTCATCTACTCAACCATTAGAACATTTTCTTATTGAATCATAACATTGGTTTCCCATCATAAGAGGAATAAATCAAAGTGATCATCATATATTTTCGATTTTGAATTTGGTGAGGGATAAATTATTTATTTATCAGGGAAAATTAATAAGATTATAAGAAATAATATTTCTGGATATGATTGGATAAAAAATATATAGGAATAAAAAGAGAAAAAATATTAATATTATATTAATTTTGAATGTATGTAGACCAGTTATATAATATAATAATACCCATGAATAATGATTAAAAATTAAAAATTAATATATCTTATTAAATTAGAGGGAATAAATATCTGAAAGCATTGTACACTTAATAAGTGGAGAATACACAATGAAATCTAGTTTATCAAATTAAAGTGGTAGAGATAGTTAGACAGTTATTGGTTTCTGTATAAATATTCCAACGGACATGAAATGTGTTATGATGAAGGTGATTTTCAAAACACTTATTAATTTAAAAGTGGATTATAAATTTTATTATGATAATAATTAGTTTATTCAAATTCATCGGATGACGAGAATGTAACTGAATTAGATCATGATAAATTTAATATTTCTAATGATTGAGAAGAAGTTCATACTTATTAATAAATGATGATATTTGTATTTGTTTTTGAATAATAGAATGGAAAGTTAAATAATAACTATGATTATGCAAAATGGGATAATTATTAAGATTATAATATAATATAAAATATTATTAAATTATTATATTTTCAATATAATGACAGTTAAAATATAGATCATGTATAACTTATAATGTTAATAATTTTTTTTTCAAAGATTACTTTTACGTATGTAATTAAAAGGAAAACTATTCAAACATTATTTATTATAGATAAAAATTTGAAAAAATGTATAATGAACTGATATGATTAATATAACAAATTGAAATAGGTAATAATTTCAAAAAAATCATTTTCTGTGAAATATATTTATACCTAAAAGTGTACATTAGTGGAAAATACCAAAAGGGAGGTCACTAGATAATTTTTATCTTTTAATTATAGTAAATTATTTTTATTTCATAAATACTTTATTACTATATAACTAGTTTCAATTAAACATAAAATAATTGACCAAATGTGAGTTCCAAAAGATTTATTTTATATCATTTCTAGACCCAAGGAATATTGGAACTATGAACATAGTTTTATTGTTTCAATGGAAATAGGTTGATTATCAAATGTAAAAATTAGTGGAACATGGATAATCATTTTTTTTGGAACACATGTTATGACAAAATTTCGAATTCAAGTGAAAGAAAAAAATACAATGATGGATGAGTAACATTTTTAGACAACGAAAATGGGTAAATAATTACCATCAATGATGTATCCTTTCCGGGAAAAGTTTTTAATTAATGATATGTTATATTCATTTAGACTTAACCACATACATGATGTAATATGTCAACTATGCGATGAGGTACACATTATATGCATTTGAAATGGTAAACATAATCATCATATTTTTGATGATTATTTTATTATATGTATCGATAGGCATGAGAATATTTACTCTATTGAATTATTAAATCTTAGAAATCAAAATTTACACTATCTAATAGGAATTGAATACATATCATGGATTTGGTGTAGGAGTCTATGTGCCTCTAACATTTGTACATTGGCAAAAAATTATGGTAAAAGAATCATTAGGGATCTACTATAACATAAGCTTAACTCAAAAATAGTATATAACCCATATTGATTTTTTTAAAATCTATTTTTTTATTTAAAACTATTAGTGATTTCAATACTTAAAGATCTTTTCCATTGGTTGACATGGATTAATTTCATCTTACAAAAATTGGCTGATTTAAGGGAAAACTCATTGTGTTTTTCCTCAATGATGATTATATTATATTTACCTTTTCAATTTTCCCACATGAAATTATGAAATATTATTTTATTTTAAGTATATTCATACATTTTTAAAAAATGATAAAAACATAAATTTTATTAATATTGAGAGTGATGATAGTGATTAACTTGTAAATTCTAACATTTAAAATTTTAATAATAAATTTTTTTTATAAAACAAATTCCATTCCAAAAACCTAAAAAATTTAGTAGTTGGATGATGAAATATAATTATTCAAGAAATTAATTAGGTTTAATTTAAGTGAATATTTTGTGGAATTTGTTTTGGGTTTAAACTAGTTTTTACAAGCATTTATACTATAAATTTTCTTTACTTCATTTCTTAAAATAAGAATCTATATTTGTGGAGTGAAGGAATAAAACTAAAACATTCAAACATTTGAGTCTTTTTGTGTAAATGATTACTTTTTAATACTAAATATCAACCTCATAAATTTAATCATAAAACCTTTGATGAATTTTTTAGGGTTACTCTATAGATATTAAGAATTATAGTGTTTTTAATAAATAAAATAATTGTATTTTGGAAAAAAATTCATGTAAAATTTGATAAAGATAATCCTTTTGCAGTTTTAAAATATAAAAACATTTATCCTCTGTAAAATGGTTTTTAAATCACTTATTTTCATTTACTATAATATGAACCATCGCAATATTTACGGAATTCTTTATAACTTATCCTAAAAAACAGAAGATATCATCAAATTACATTAATAGTAGATGAAAACCATATTTTTGAATAAGAAAAAATATTTTTACCTATGAATCAATTGTTCTCAGGGGACCATCCTATAGATAAATTCCTTAGATATGTGAGTCAACTATTCAATAATAAAAATTCCATTAGAAATAAATATGAGAATTGTGTATTTCTATCTCATTTTGAACGTAAAATTGAAGTTGATATCCAGAGATATGAGTATTGGATATATTGAATACAATAATATCTTATTAATTTTGAATAGAATCCTGATTGGAATTTTGTTTAAGGATCTAATGAACTTTTTATGATTGGATCTAAATGGTGGTTTTGTAAAGAAATGTGATGAAAATTGAGTAGTTGTTAAGTATAAAAAAGAAAATTTTCTATTGCTTAATATTAACATGATGAAATATAATATAGTGATAATTGTTCACTAGTACCAAGGATTCATTTTATCATATTCTATTATCCTTCAATACACTTATAAATTTAACTTTTTATCAAAATTTAGGTAAAAAGTGATTTTATCAACATATATGTTTATTTGGAAGTTTACATTGGACAACCACGTTATTTTAATAATTATAAATTTAATGAACATGTATTTAAAAATAAAAATTATCATTATGTATTGATTTAAATATTTTTCTTTATACAATTCAATGAGTATTGGTACTGTAGTGGGAATCATAATCAAACCTAATCTTGAAGAATATGGGAACTGGTTGTCTAAAATATTTATAGTTGTATGAGATGATTTTTTGATATTGTTATCTAGTTTTCTAGAACTTATGTTTTCTATGTATTTTTTCATGATGATTAATTAAAATATATGGGAATCACATTTATAAGTGGTAAAGTTAATTAACTATTTCATTAAAGGCTAGCCATAACATGATCAATTTTAATAATCTAAAATAGATTTTACAGTTAAAAGTTAATTAGATGCTTAATTTGGAGGATATAGGTTTGATAGAAATTATACTTCCAAAAAAATTAATTTTCCTAGAAATGATTTGGTTTCATTCTCTATCAATAAGAAATATTCAACTGATAGTTTACCAAAAATGACTCTAGTAACCTAGAACTAGTGATAAATTTATTACATAAGAATAAATAAAAGGGGTAAAATCCTAAAGGACCACATGATTTAGTAGTCTTGGTGGGATAAATAGATACTTGATACCCATTTTAGATTTAGAATGAAATATAATATGTATTATTGAATAATAATTTTCATCATTGAAATCATTCAATGAATTATTTGCATATCCTAGGGAATGGAAATAAAACAAGTGTTATCTCAACTTCTATGTAATATTTTTGTACTATGGAATCAATCATAAATATGTAAATTATAATCAATATGTAAAGGTAAATAGATGAACATCTGTGACATTAATCAATAACATGCCTATCATTATTACTTAAGTCATAATCACTATGGAAAGTTAAATAACAGAACACAAATTACATTTAACCAATTACTTGATAATCATGATTAGATAATTCACAGTCAATATGGTAAGGTAATTTTCGGAACTCCCGATCCATTAAATAAATAAATTGGCTATAATAATTAGATATGGAATAATCAATTTGGAAAGATAAATAACTAAAAAAGCATTCCATTTAATTAATAACTTGATAATAATGATTAGATATTTCATAATCAAAAAGGGAAGGTAAATTACTTAACCCAAATTCCATTTAACAAATAACCTAACTATCATAATTTGATATGGCATAACCAATTTGGCAAGGAAAATAACATACCACCCATTCCATTTAATCCATAACTTGAATATCATGAATAAATAAGGCATAATCAATACAGAAAGGTACATAACTAAACATACATTCCATTTATTGAATATCTAATCTATCATGATAGATAAGGTATAATCAATATAAAATGGTAAATTATTGAACACGCATTCAATTAAATAAATAATTTTACAACCAACAATATATAATTAATAATCAATTGGGCAAGGTAAATAACGGAATATACATGAAATTTAATCAACCACTTGTGAATAAAAAGAATACATAGATAATACCAATGATAAAATATCATGGATAATAAGAATTGAATTCTCAACAATTGAAAATATTAATATTGGACATCATGATATCAATATGATCTTGATAGTGACTCATGATAGGTTATAACTATATGTAAAAAACCATTAATTTTTCAATTAGAGTTTTCTCTTGAGACTTATCGCTGTATCAAGGAGCCATAAAAATTTGGGATCCACCATTTAATAAAATTTTAGTGCATTCCTCGTATATAAAAGTATTTATTTAATTCATAAAATATATTACTTATGAAAAAAATATATATATTGGGTAAGGAATAAAGATTTATCAATATTTCCATCGTTAATTAAAAGACATTCAAATTAAACATTGAAATTTAAAATGGTATCTAGTTTAGAATATAAAAAACTCTTGGATTAATGTAGTTTCGAATGATAAATGATCATAATAAAGTGATTTCCTCAAGAGAAATTTATAATAAAAAATTAATTAAGAGATGTGAGGTAAGCACTAGTTCATCGATAATATTGGTTATGTAATAAAAGCATGTAATTTGGAAGAATAAATGGAATGGACATGAAATATTTAAATAGTCATTCATAAAATATATTTCTTTGTAAAACAATTTAAATATTTTAGAAGAAGATAATTTTTTTGAAACATTTAGTTTGGTTGTGATGTCGGTTATCACAATATATATTTGAAACTATCCTTCAAATTTTATTTGAAAACATAAATTTCAATAGAACATGAAATATTAAATTTATAACAATTTTTAAAAATTCTAGGATAACAAAAATTTTTATTAATAAATAACACGATCAACTATAGTTACTTTTGTAAATAAATTTTGGAAGACTTGTACATGGAGGAAATTTTATCTGATTTAAAGGGAAATAAAAGAGGGATTTATCGTTTGAAATTTCTATTTCTTGATTCATGTACTAAATAGAGGAAAATTTTAAACAGAATATTAAAACACCTTAAATATGATAAGAAAATTATTTGATATTAGGAATTATAAATAATAATATTCTATCAATGAAATTAATAGGAATCCTGAAAGATAGTGAGATAGTAAAATAGATTCTACAATCCTTGGTAACATTAAAATTCTAACATTCTGAAGAATTAAAATTTAATGGAATCATTTATCATCATGATTAAATATTTATTCAGGTTAAATACAACAAATTGGCATTAGGTAAACTCTATAAAACTGAATAGATTGATATTAACAAATATGCCTCAATGAAATGGAAATTGAGATGAAATGTCATACCTTATTCTTACCTTTTGATGAACATGATTAAAATAATTGTATAATGGATTTATGAATGTTATTAATTTATAACAGAATAAAATTAATATTTATAATATATTAATTGATCCTCCTAAAACATTTACCACATGTTTTTTTATAATATTTTATCATTACTATTATTTTTTTGTGTCAATTGCCTTATTTTTTTGTTCGTGTTTTATCTCTAATGTTATTGTTCTTGTACACAGGATAAAGATCCATAATATTCCAAAATATCTTAATGGTATAAATTACATATTTACTCATTAGATAAATTTTTAGAACCAATTTATAATGCTTTATAAGGAAACAAATAACATCTCTTCATGGAGAGCGTAGGATGTATGTATGAATGAGTAATAATATCATTACCTTAATGGGTGAAAGGTTAAGAGAGTATTTGAGACATTTATTTTATAAAATCTATATCATGTCTTAATTATAATATATATTCATTATTTCTATAATTATGACTATCCATGTGATTCTGTAATGGGAAATAATACATCTGTTTATGATGTTGTAGTCTTCCATACACATGATTGGTGGGTTTGATTCCCATTTGATGGAAAAGGAGGTGGGAAAATATTATTCCATAAATATAGTAAAATATTAGTTTATAAGATATATCAGTGATATTATATTTGATACTTCAATAATCAATTTATTGTTGTAAAACAAAAAGGATATTGTTTAAGATGATTACCACCTCTTAGAAAAACGTCAATTGAATCGCTTCTTAAAGACAGTAGGAATGAATTTTTTTGAGGAAAAGAGAATCTAAAATGATTATAAGTAAATTTATGATATTTTTGTTTTAGTTGTTATTATACAAATATATTTATATGTTTTAATATGCAAGGGGAGAGAATGAAAGTTTCGAAATGAAAAGGAGGGGAATTTTTTTTAAATACCACAAACTATTCAAAAATGGAAAGTAAATCTAACTATAAGTGCCTAAATAATTGAAAAATAATGGGTTTTAGAGGTAATAAAAGAAATACATACAAACAAAACATAAAGAATAAATTATTTTGAGCATGTCATTCCTTTATCCTATAAGTTTACATAAATATAAGATTTTAGTTTTCACCACGTTAACTTATTTTTAGAAAATGTATTTAATCCTGAAAGACTAAAATAGAAAAGTTTTTTTTAGATAATTTGGACCCATTGATTATTTATATTAAACAAAATTTCGGAAACAAAATTTTTATGTGTTTTTAAAATTAATTTTAACACAATCACATGTTACATGAAAAACATAGTTTTAACCTTAACCACAATAATTAATGTTTTCTATTATTAAAAATAATTAAAAAAACAATTAAGTTAAAAATATTAAAAACTAATAATTAATCTTAAAAAATAATTAATACAATTTTTAAAATTTAATTTACCAAAGTGTTAGAATATTTGTTTAAAACTAACTCATAAATTGTGTCGAAAAATAGATTTCACGAAATGTATTTTTCAAGTATAATATGATCTTATATTAACTATATGAATAATAATCACAATTAGATGGATTTAAATTATTATAGTAATATAATACTATATATATTTAATTTAAAAAATTAATAATTAATAATATTTTATTTAATTAAAATGGATAGATATTATGCCTTTTAAAACAAAAATAGTTCTCTAAAAAACCAGTTTTCTGAAAAACAACAATTTTTTACATCCAAATGATATTATATTTATTTATTTAAAATTTATAGTTAATAAATTGTTTAATATAAATATAATTTCATATTATTCTTAATTAATGAATAAATATTTAAATAATAAATATTTATTATTCATAAAATATTAATTTAATGGGAAAATTTCAATAAATAATTCTAGGTTTATTTTGACCAAGTAAGTTTGAAATTGATATACATAATATAAAAATATAAATTGTGTGAAATTACATGTTATGTTTTCATGGTATTATAGTTTTAAAAAAATTTAAAATTCAACTAATAAAATTGAGGTTCAAGTGTTTCTTTCTTCCCTTTTATAAAAATTCCATCGTCAAAAATTTCATGGAAATTACCATCCAAACAAATGGTCCAGAAGAGTGCTTAACTTTATTATTTCTTCTCATGTTAATTCAGGTAGTACAATAATCCTTTCACAAACATCATACCAAAATTTTGGTGTGTGGATACTCAAACTATATAATTCTTCAATCTGTTCCATTTGAATACAATAATAGAGACTATTGTTATAGGTAAACTCTACCAAAGCGAAATATTGAACCTAAATAACAATAAAGTTAAGTCTTCTTATTCTCAAAATGTCTTAGAATGTTTTAATTTTCCTTATAGATTATCTATCTAACTTGGGATGGTAGGTGGTTCCTAAATGAAGCCCAGTTTCAGGAGCCTTTTGAAGACTCTTCTTAAATTTCGATGTAAAACAGGGAATATGATTAGTCAAAATTGAAAAATGATTACCATTAAGTATTACATATTCATTAATATAAATCCTTATAAATAAATAAATAGGTAATGTTCAATTATAGAGATTAAATGTTTATATTTGGTTAGGAAATAAATAGTAACCCATATTAGATCATTAATTCTATGATTATTTAGCGGTCCTGTGACAAAGTACATAGTAATGTCATCCCCTGGGAACATAGAAAAGTACAGTTTTTTCTTTAATCTTGTAGGTTGATTCTATCTTTCTTATCATATTTAAAACATGTATAGTGACACATAATCACTCATTTCCTCTTTTATATTGTCCCCCCAAAAAAATTCCCTCAAATTTGTATACATATTAGTTCAAGAAGGTTGTATAGAGAAATTGGAGTTATGATCATCATCCAACTATTCCATTTTCATCTCAGGTATAGATAAAATAGAAAAAATATTTCCAAATTTCATAATACCAACTTCGCAATTGAATTCATCCAAATTCCCATCAATCATGGATTTAAATTTCTTTATTAAATTATCGTTATCAGATTTAAAACATTTTATCTATTCTAATATATTTTGTTTCATAACCATTTCAAAAAGGGGGGATTTCACCCTTTCATTAATAATTTCCATATTGATATTTACTATATCCAAGAACATATGATCCCTCTATATCAATATTTGGGTTATAAATCCATGATTTTTCCATTTTAAGGAAACATATATATTCTTTTCATTCACTCAGTTATAGTGTGTTGATAAATCATAATCTATGAGTAGCTCATGACCTCTGATTTTCCTCATGTTGATTTGTTTCTTTGAAAATATAAATTTTAGGTTCTTATGTTCTATGTATATCTCACATCATTAACCATAGAGATAATGTTTCCACAACTTCAATGAAAACATTACATCTTAATGTCAATATCACAAGTTATATTGTTATATTCATGAGTTTTTAACTACCCTAATGAGTATGCTATAAATTTACCAATATTTTAAAGAAACTACCAATTACCTTCTTCGATACATCGTTATATTTACCAAACCTATCATTTCCTAACGGTAGGGTCAAATTGGATTATTGACCAAATCCCTCTTGAACTATTCAAATCATTCTTTATATTCTTTTTTCAAAACGAACATAACCCATTTATTTGTATGCATTGTTAACTGGTTATCCAATTAACAAAAATTCTAAACAAATTAACAATAGTAACTTTTAAACCAATGATAATCAATATATCAATTATTTTTATTGTTGTAAGACTTTTTTTATACATTCAGTTTCACAGGTTCAAGTGAGATTCCCTCTTTTAGATAATATGTCCAAGAAAAGAAACACCTAGAATCCAATAATCTCCCCTACTAAATTTTCCATATAACTATATTTTTGTAAAAGACTCACGAAGGAAATGAAATTAATTCATATAGTCCTCATAAACATAATAATACACCAAGATATCATTGATCGATACCACAAAAAAATCATCATTATTTTTATTGAATACTTTGTTCATTATATCCAAAAAATGGATGATGCATTTTTTAATCCAAATGAATTAATATAAACATTTATTCTTCATACCTCATTTGGAATATTGTCTTCATAATTTCTTACTTTATTAATCATTACATAAGAGAGACATAATGAATTTCAGTCATTGAAAAATGATGAGATTCATAAAATGTATAAAATACGACAAAAATGTGAGGCAATGGGTACTTTTTAGTTTTCATAATTACATTAATGTACCTATAATAAAAGAAAAAATTCATTGGTCCATATTTATTATCAACAATGATAACATGGGATCCCCATGGTGAATTATTAGATTGAATAATTCCCTTATCACAAAAAATACTCTAGTTGTTCTTAAACTCCAATAATTCCATATGGGTCATTCCATATGGATTAATTTATATATTTTTTGAATTATGGAGTAAATCCATGTAAAATTAATTTGTAAAATATGGTTTATGTCTAGGTAATTCCCTAATAAATACCTTATTTTATTGTTATACAGTGGTTACATACTCAATTTTATGATTAACATTTCCATTTGTATAATTAGTTTTATCTTATTCCACAATAATATCATTGAGAAGAGCTTATAGGGGAAGATATATAACTAACATAGAAAATGAATTATCCACTCTAATGACTAGTAATTAAAAATCTTCATGAAAAATATTAACTTCATTCTCCATGAAATAAATATTTTCTTCATTTTTTCAAATCTAGTCCATAATAAAAATTATATTAATGTTTACCATTGGTATAATATTGAATTCCTTAAATCGGGCATATGTATGTGTCGTAATGACGACTGCCTAACAGATCCTTATTATCTTGAGGCTTCCACTTGAGTTTTGAATGAAAACTCTTAACTTATGGTTCAAGGTAAATATCTAATTTTCTAAAAAAACATGTTAAATACAAAAGAGTGATAAGTTATGGATTCAAAAAAATCATCGGATAAATTTGATGATATAATTTACGTACATTCCACCGCATCATTGGGTACTTCCACATCAGTTTTTGTGACCACATAAGATTAGCCTACTACCCTTCACCTATTCAATGGAATAATAACCTAAAACATTTGGTATTATTGTGATTAATTACCTAATGTTTAATAGTGGAATCACTAGGAATCATTTATTTTTTTTCTTCCCCTTATATTCATTCTACAATTTACCCTTATGATAAAACATATAAAATCTATAATTACCTTCGAGAATTTTCAAGGATGATTCCTTATATAATTTTTACATGATTGAAATTACTTTGCTAGCTTCTTATTTTTTGACAGATTAATTTTTTAGGTGTTTAGATGAACTATTTTTCAGTTGATTCCCATATAATATATAACATTAAGATAAATATTTCTCTTCTTGGATTTCAAATAAAATCATTTTATATTATGAAAAACAGAGTTGAGCCAAGATCCCTTCAGAGAGTTGGATGAATCCCTTCAAATGAATTGTTTATCTTTCATTATTTATTAAATTTTTAATCAATAAAATTTATAGATAATCCTTTGAAGGAAGACACAGACTATGAAATATTTTATTCATAATTTTTCTTTAAGATAATTAACACTCTCTTTATTTTAGTTCACTGATCACAACAGAAATACTAATCTAGGAATGTTTTACTAATAATTATCCATTCAACGAGTTATCATTTTTATTCCTCCATAGAATTATTAATCGATGAGCACCATTGATTAGAATATTGCTTAAGACAATACAGTAATATTTTAGTATTTTTCTTATTAATGAATCCCATGATAATATATATATTATCAAGGGGATTAAACAATTCCTAAACAATAAAATTATTTGTAGTCAAACGAAATTATTTTGGAATATTTCACAATAAGAGATCCAATTTAGGATAATAATTATATGGAATAGTAGATTGATCCATTATGGAAATGTTATTATTTATAACAAGATTACAGTTCCCTAGAAGAGTGATGATATTATCAGTTTTAATATGATCCGTATTGGATTTCTTATTAGAGAATTCTCTACATTAACACTAAGTGTTGATACCCGTATTTTTAATGGATCCATTTCTATAAAATATAATATAAATAATTAGTTCAAAAAATTATGAAATTTAGATCATAAAATATCATTATAAATATTGTGTAACACTTAATTTAAATAAAAACATTATTCATTGTTAAGTTCATAATCATAAAATGGGTTTATTTTCAGACATCGTTATTTTCATGTTCTACATAATGTTTATAAGGATAGTGAAAATTACATTACAAATGTCCCCTAGGAGTGTGAACCTATGTTTTTAGTAAGGCCTTTTGTTGTGCAACAGGTTACGATCAAGTCAAATCCCAATGTTGTTTTTCATAGTTATTAACCCTAGGTATAAATGTTCAGGAACCATTTTCACTTTTAGTATCTAGATATGGAATTATTTATTTGAAAAAGTACATAATATATGTTTTATCAAAAAATTAAGTTGTTATTTTATACATATCCTTAAATGTACCACAAGATTATGTTCCCTATTATTTTTTTTCTTAATATTGTTCCCAATGGTTTCCTTTAAACTTCCTTTGATAGCAACTATTACAACCCCGAATCGTCAAATGCAGAGAAGGTGGTTACATTATTATATTGGAAAAAATCCAGGGTTTAAATCCTAAACAACTGATTATTTCTGTAGACTTGAAGTGAACGATATATACACTATACCCAATTTTAATTTAGGTTAAAATATTAAACATAGTAATGGAAAATATTCAACATCCATGAACTCATTCAAATAATTTTCTTTCCTATCCTGGGAAAAAAGTAAGGGGAATCTCAAATTCATAGTAATTTTTACTTACAATGAATTTTTTATGAATAAATAATGTATAATCAATATTCTAAGGTAAATAACTAATCACACAGTCTATTTAATCATTAATTTCACTATCATGATTAGATGATTCATAATCAATATTTAATGGAATATAACTTAACCAACACATAATTTAATCAATAAACTTACTATAATGATTAGATAAGGCATAATAAATATTAAAAGGTAAATACCATAACAAACATTACATTTAGTTGAAAACATGAATATAATTATTTTGTAAGGAAAAATAAATATGGTATGGTAAATAACTGAACCCACATTTTATTTAACCAATAACATGATATATAATGCATCTATGGATAATATCAATGAAATAATCTCATTGATAATAATAACTAATTTCTCAATGAATAAAATGAATAATTTTGGAATGATGATCTTAGAAATCATGATATATATATTGTTAATAGTAGAAGAATGGGGTGTGTTGTGGGAAAGATATCACGGCATCTTCATTGATTAGGGTTTCTTTCCTTCAATGGAGTTTCCGAACAAATTAGAATTGTATATTTAGGCTGTAGTTTTTCGTCCTAGTTTGGCTATATTAAATTTCACAGAGATCGTATTGAAAGAGTACAACTTATCCTCAAGGACATGATTATTGGCTGAGGAGGATTTCAATAGAAGGTATTTTTCCTCAATGAAAGATTCTATCCTAGAATAGATTGTTTGAAAATGTATGAAATCTAATGTTAATGAAACTAAATAATCTACCTTTTAAAAGTTTAATATATATAGATATTTGTATTATTGGTCACCTTTTCCTTCCTATTAGAAGAGGTTTATGGGTGATAGAAGAACTGAAAAGGAGAATTTCATATATATTGGGATTTTTAGATAAGAAATGCATCCCTTTTGTTAAAGGATTCTTTTATATCCTCTTCCCTTCTTATTTTTTATGTCTTGTTCTAATAGAATGGATTAATCTCTTTAAAACTAGGTACAAATACCTTTCCGTAATGGGATATTGATTACCATCAATTCAAAATAAAGATCAATAGGGTCTAGAAATGGATAATAATGATAGGACTCTACTATATTTTTTGGCACCCAAAAATTCTGTTTGTTATCATATATGCTATATGAATTCCCATCAAAATAGACATGGATACCAATACCTCTTGTATTGGTAACTATTCTCATGGATTAGTGGAGGTTTATTATAGTAACCCTCTCATTAATAAGGTTATTATTTCAACTTTAGACTATGATATTAACCTATAGGTCCATTATAAAAACCATCCTATGTTTTATGAGGATTTCTTAGTAATTGGACATCATAATTAGAATTTCAATAGAGATATGGATTGCTAATTTTTTTAAATTAATGTGAAACATTATTATTAGATATAGAAAATTTCACATAAGGCGTGAAGTTTTTGTGTGGTTGTTTTTGAATCTATTTGGAATGATCATGATAATGGAAGCCATGTTAACTGTTCTAATGATGCTTTTGTTGATTATTATGGAACACAATGGGCGGGGGAAAAGATTTATTATTTGTGTATGGATAGTTAGAAGCATGTTCCAGAGCATACATAGGCAAAAAAGGCTGACATAACATAGGATAGAGATGGAGTTAATAGCAGGACCATACATGAGTTGATATTATAGAGGATGTGAAATTGAGTGATACATATAAAATAAAATATTGTAGTCATTTAATAATAGTACACAATATTAATCATGGATAATAGTATTTTTAGAACCATGCATGGAATTATCATGGGAATATTAGATATTTGGATTCTGCAATCCAACCCTATGATTTAAATGTTAGCACTTATTCCATTGAAGATACCCAGATCTTAGAGGAACTTAATTAGCAATTGAGTTCTAATAGCATTGGGCAGAATTTATCAGGCACGGGGGATGGAGATTAACCAAAGAGAATATCTAATCGGGATTCATAAAAAAGGCAGTGGAAAGTGAACATTTTCATTCAATTCCATTTATGAAATCGAGGAGAAGAAAATATTATTCACATCTAAATCACACTATGAATACAAAATCTCACTCATGAAGGGGGAAAACTCAAGGTAATTACTTACTTAATTTAAAATATGAATGTGACTGGGGTTTTGATAATTATAATTACTTATACTATGATTTTTATTCATTTTTATGTTATTTAAGGTTTTAAAAGAGTGATGGTTCATGTCTTCCCCATTCCCATACTTATGTTTCTTAAATTTAATTTCATTGATAAAAGGTATTGGCCCCACCGTTATAAGGAAAAACATGTATTGGTCACAACCTTTCCACATGATAGTTTAAAAGTACGGGTACATTTTGATTTAATTTGGCCAATTGATTTGTCCTATTAGAACTATCAATACATCTAGGGGATATTTAATATCGAACCTCACAAATAACATTATCTCCTGAACATTCCTCATATATCAAATGGAAAATTTAATTCATGAAAGATATTCCTTATTAATTGATATAATTTCTTATTATAGAATATAAATTTATCAATATTTCCATTTTCAATCAAGTATCTTTCAAATTAAAAACCATATATAAAAATATAATATGATTTTTTAAATAATAATATCCATTATCAAATTAATATGGATATTTAATAGAAATTTAATTTCTAATGATAAATTATCTTATGAAAGATACTATCTTATGATTAATTTAACAATCACTATATTAATAATTATATGATAGGTGTACATTTGTTTATCAGGAATATAGGTTTTCTAATGAAATCGTATCCTTTGGAACTGTAAATAATATGAAAGTGGAATATTAAAATAATCTTTCATAAAATTATTTTATTTTTATAACCATTCAAAATTTTTAGAAAAAGAAAAATTTCCTAAAATGGATATGGCAACGAGGATGCTCATTACCTCTGTATAACATAAAAAACATTCCTATTAATTTTTTTTGAAAAATCCAATTTAGAAATATATTATAATTATTCCCATTATTTTTTTTAAAAAATTTCAATGATAATATTAAATGAATTTAAAAAATAACATTAATAATTTCAAATACCATTTTATAATAATATAGAAAAACAATAACATGGAAGATAATAGTTTCGATTTAAAGAAAAATAAAATCAAATTTCCTAATAATGTTTTATTTTCTTGATTCATATAAAAATGAGGATGATTAAGAATAAAATATGGACCTCTTTAAATGTAATGTGTATGTGAAAATTTTGGGGAATATGAATGATATATGACAATATTTCTTTGTTGAAGGTGAACGAAATCCCAAATAGAAGTGAGATTTTGAAATACATTATAGTATCATTGGAAAATTATAAATTATAACCCCATGAATGAAGGAAATTGAAATAAAACATTAAACATAATTAATTAATATATATTCAAGTAAAATTCATCTTATTTTCAGTATATACACCACCTAAAAGTTCATATGATCATATTAAAAAACATGTCTCAATAAAATGGAAATTGAGTTAAAATCACTTACATTACGCATCTCATTAGTTGAATGTAATTTCACATCATATATAATGGGTTTAATCAGGTAATTAATTTATAATTAAACCATATTCATATTTAAAATATCATATTTTTTCCTCTTATAACATTATAATACTACTTTGTTAAGAATATTTTATTATTACTATTATTTTGCGTATTAAATGCCTTGTTTTATCTAGCTTGTTTTGACATGAAAGGCCTATTTAATTTACGTAGGATTTAGAAACATAATCTATAGAATTAAATTATTGTAATAAATGTCATATTTACTCACTAGATAATTTTTTTAACCATTTCTGAATTGGAAATGGTAGATGAATTGCATCGCTTTGTGGAGACAACTGACTGTACATACGCAGGAGTGATAATATAATTTCTTTAATGGTTGTATGTTTTAGGAAGTGGATGGTGTATTTATTTTATATAATAATTATCATTCCATCATTATTATATATATTAATTATTTTCATCATTATTACTATCTATGTGACTTGGGGATGGAAAAAAATTATATCAGTTTTTGAGGCTGTAGTCCACTGTACACATGATCGACCGATTTGATTCCAATTTTACGGAGAAGGATAGAGGTACATATTATTAAATTATCAAAATAGAAATATAGATTATGTTAGATAAAATTGTAATTATATTTTATGTTTTATTACATAATTTAAGGTTTTAAAATAAGAAATAAAAATAAAGATCTTTGTTAAGATGATTACCTTTTCTAAGAGAAACCACATTCAGATCTCTTCTTGAGGACTCTAGGGTTGGTATTTTGGGAATAAAATTTAATATATAATATGGATAATTCGTTTTTGGTAGTTTCTGGTAGTTTCAGGTCATGAAGTATTTTTTGAGATTTGCGAACATGTGAGGGGAAAGAGTTCACTTTTACAATTGAGGAGGAGTAAAATTTTTTAATACCCAAAACTATTAAATAATGGGATGTCACGTTCACCACAAGTTACAAAAAAATTAATACAAAATGTGTTATATGGATTATAATTTCAATAAAAACCTCTAATAAATAATAATTAATATTTTTTTAATCAATTCATTTCCATATCATCTTTGTTTACAAACATTTACAATTTTAGTTTTCAATAGAGTAACTAAATTTCCTTCAAGGTAATTAACCCTTTAAGAATAAAGTAAAATGAGAATTATTAGATAATTTGGAATCATATATTAAAAATATAAAATACAATTAACTAAAACAAATATATTTTTGTGTAAAATTTATTTTAACCGAAGAATATGTAAAAAGATGAACCTCTTTATAAACCTAATTGTGTAATCTAATTTTATTATTTTTACTAATAATTAAGACCAAATATAATGTTGAACCTATTATATAATAGTAATTATATTGATTTAACATATTCAATACATTTAATTGATGTTAATTTAAATAAGTGGTAGAATTTAGTTTAAGATAATCACACAAATAGAGTTGAATAATAGTTTTCCAGGAAATGCAATTTATAAATAGAAGGTTTTCTTATATTAATTATATGAATATTCATAAAAATTATATATATTTAAATTAACATATATATTAATAATATAAATTCATAATTTAAATAATTAATCAGTAAGTATTAATTTTATTTACTAAAATTTATATACATTTTTCCTTTTTAAACAAAAAATGTTTCCTGAAAAACTTATTTTCCAAAAAAATACAATAGTTTTACTTCTATATGATCTTACCATTATTCCAATAAATTCTATAGTTAATAAATTTATAATAATAAATATAATTAAACATTATTTTTAATAAAATGTGTAATATTTGAAAACTACATTTTTTAGTTTTCATGAAATTATGTTTTTAAGGAAAATTTTCAAATATTCATTCTACCCCTATTTTGACTATGTGAGTTCAAAAACAATACACATCCTAGAAAATTAGTATTTTTGTTAAATGATATATTAAAATTGTTATTTTATATTTTTTTTATTAAAATATAATTTCCACATAATATAATTTATGTTTGAATGTAACAACACTCTCTACCGCTGAAGTTTAATATTTTTCAATTAGAATTTACTGCACTCAGTTGTTGTATATTTGACATGAATTCATAAATTTTGTTTGGAAATTTACACAATATATATTCCTTAGGGATAAAATTATAGTGATTTATTTTTTGAGAAACCAAACACATCACTAATGATAAAATAAGATATATGCAATACTCTATTTACATCTATATAACAGAGTGAAAGAAGGTATTTGTCTTTAATTTATAGGAATGTTAAATCAGCTTGATCAGATTTTCACTAATCCTTTATGATCTGAATGATTCAAGTATATTAAATAATTGGTTGAAATGATCAATTTAATGTTTTCAATAATATACTTATTATTTAATTTAACTCTTATATTAAAAAAATCATTGAATAAAGGATGCCATTCTTAATTTTTATATTGTTCTAATGCTTTACAAAGGTTCATGAAATTTATATTTCGGAATATATTATAATTTTAAAATTTAATCCAACACAAAATATATCTATTAAAATTTCATATTGTTTTTAGGTTAATATTTTAAAATTAATTTATATTTCACCCATATAATTATTCTACTTTTATAACCAGTACTTATGAGTTTGTTTAAGAAGTGAGAAAAAAAATTATTCAAGAATATTTTTAGAAAGTATAACATAAATACAATAAGGTATAAGAAAATTTGTATTTAATTTTCATTATAATAATATTTTAAAGGATATTCTCATCTATATACAAAGGAAGATAAATTTTGGTAAAATATTAAATCCATTTCATCATATCATTCATTGATTTTTTATAAGATTTCAAATATAGAAAATTAATGAAAGGGTTTTCTAATTTATCTTAACTTCATACATAATATTATATTTTCTTATGGTGGGGGAGTTATTTTCATTTATCAAATAGTAAATCTAGTAGATTTATGTAAACTTATCCATATATTTAAATTAATGTAATAAGATATTCTTTATTTATGTCATGTTTATAATTTTAATGATTGAATTTATTTAATGTTTACATTTTATGTTATTTTTGAAAACTAAGAGTGAGAAATGTTATAAATTTTCTCCTGTTTAAGGTATTTTATAAATCTTATCAAGGTGTATTTTAAAAAAAAATTGTTTCTAATATTTGGCACAAACATTATCTAATGATGTAGATTATTTTTAATTTATTTAAAAAAATTATGGAATTAATTATATATAAATTTTCACAACTCTCTTATCTTTATTTCATTCTTCACATGTGATTATTTTTGAAAACAAAAAAGTGGTATTGGTTTAGGAAATGATATTTTTTGAAAAAATTCATAAGAAGATTTTGTAGTGTATTTTAACTTTCATATATTGTATATTGAAAAATGTATTTCCCTTTTACGGTTCTTTTATGTCATGATTATTAGGAAAATTATACGTGTTTAATCATATTTATTATATAAAGTAATTTCTAATTAATATAAAATATGATGTATTTTATTTTATATTTTTCTCAGACATTTATATTGTCTTATATTCTTAATGCATTAAAAATGGGAATATGTTTTTGTCAATGACTATTTTATAACTATTTATTTGGAAATAAAAATTCAATTTTCAGTGATTTGAGTTAATGATATATATTGTTTTGTAATTTTTATTGTGTATAATGAAAATATGTTAAAATGAGGTTTCATCTGTGGTTTAATTATATTGGTTGTAAAAACATAGTTTTAATTCTAGGGTGACTTCATAATAAAATTTAAAGTGATGTTGAGTCCATTTGATTATGATAATCCTAATTCCAATGATGTTGCAAATATTATTAAAGAAAGAAAAATTTGAATGTTGGAATTCAATATTGATTCATTTATATAATGAATTAATATTCATTGATTGGGTGTACATTTTTTCATATACATTAAGAATTTTAAATGTTTCTGATGGTTTTAATGTTGATCAACTTCTTGATGCTAATGGAACTTCTTATTAGCGTAATTTTTTTCTGAGTTTTTTCTCAAAGAGATACCATAATGTGAGTGTTTAAATCATAATATTCTTTATAATATTATATTTATCTTAATTCTATTTCTAATTATTGTGATTAAGGGATTTGTTGGATATGATGATAGATGTTTTTTGAATCCAACATAGTCAAGGGATTCCAAGAATAGGAATGCAGAGGTTACTCTAGAAATATTGGTCATGGAATTCTGAGGATTGTAAAAAACAGCTTCTTATTGTTTCTACACAAGTAATTATAAGTATAAAAATATGTGATACCTTTATTTTCATTTAATGACTCTCATTTTACTTTTAATAAATTAAAATTTCATTAATAATTTCATTTTTTTAGTTTATGGATTTTAATCCTCACTCCACACATTCTTATTTATACAATGAAGAATTTTTAATTTATATAATGTTCTTCAATTATTTAGATATTATCAAAATTAGACAAACTTAATTTCCACATGTTTGTAAATTTTTTTCAGGTTGTCTCACATTACTATAGTTTTATTTTTTGTTTCATTTACTTTTAAAATCATATAAATTTTTATTTTATTGGAATATTGAATATCCAATCAACATACATATTAAGGTTCATTAAAATGGTAAATCAGGTTTTAGACTAAAATTTATCCCCTATTGTTGTTTTATTTCCTTATATATATATGGGATAATGGGTATAATATCTATGGAAAAGAGAAATGATAATAAATATAGACCTGTATATTAAGGATTATATTTATAGAAGTAAATATCAACTACATATATTAGTTTTTGGAAATAGAGAAAAAAAGTGAGAATATAGAAAATTAAAAGAGGTGATATGTATCAGTTCGAGAAGATTATAGGGGAAGAAAGAGGATATCTAAGAGATATTATCACTAAATGATTTATGGAGTTTTTAAACTAGATGAGAGTGGATCCAATTGAAACACCATTACTTGTGGGATCATATTTATATATTTATGAAACTTGAAGTAGAGACACATAGAAGAGTAGCGAGTTACATGAGAATTTGAAAACATTTTGATTTCATACTGTGTTGGTTTTAAATAATGAGGGTTAGTTTTCATGCACTAATACTATAAAAAAATAGTGACATTAGAATTTTATGTTTAAAAACTTACTTCCATTCATGGTAGTTGAATTAGGCTATTTTTCTTAGAAATATAAAATACTTGTGAGTCCCTTATTTTTTTATTTGTAATGAATGAGGGGAAGAGAGACGTGTTCCTTTTAATAAATAACAATATCATTGGTAAGGCTTGAGAAAAGAACTTAAAATACCCCTACTCACTCATGATATCATTGTATTCATCCTTAGTTTGGACTAACATGTGGTATCAAATTTGAAGACTTTTAATGGGCTTCGAATCACTCTAAAATAAATAGATTCAATATTCAATCGTAATGTATTCTCGTCCTTAAAGGTAATAATTTTTAGTTATATAAAAAAATAAATCAACACTACTTTCATTCACTAAGAATGGATGAATACAATACTTATTTATATTGTATTTTTTTCTAGCATGGAGAGTGGATCCCTATATGAAAAGAATGAAAAAATGGTTGTATGTAAACATTTTATCGATTAATGATTTAGGGAGGGATTTTAGTGACCCAATTTACACAGGGGTTATTTTTGGTAACACTTATTTCCTTATTTCGGAGAAACATATCAATATTTATGAGGGTGATTGAAAATTGTGAGAGGAATAGTTACAATTGTTATGGAGTAAGTATGGATATATTGGAAGGAACCTAAATGCGATATTTGATATATTATTTGATAGGTCGGTCATTCTTATGTAAGATTGTCATGGAAATGGAGAGGAATTTGGGGATATAAATTTTATTAAACAAATTATTGAAATATTATCTATAAGGTTTCTTGTAAAATTATTAGTTCTTAAAGATAATGAACTAAATTAGGGGATTATGGATAGTCCTCACAACACTCTAATCATATATGAGTAGATGAATGACTATAAAATTATATGTTATAATATAATTATTAGGATGTGGGTGTTATGGTAATCAAGAAACATTCATTTTAGGAGGGCCCCATTGAAGAAGAATTGGATACATTAATATAATTTTTAACCTCTAATATAAAATGAGAAAAGAGTAATGCCAAGGAAAATATTCCACTAGCATTCACTAACTGTTAAATGGGTGGAATCTTGTAGTTAGGGATACCAAAATGTTCCATGAGAGTTATGGAGATGAATACCTTATAAATAAATCAACAATAGTTGTTAATGATAAGAGTAATTTACACTAAAAATTATTTCAAATTAAAAATATTGTTTTAAAAAAAATATAGCTCCATAGAAAAATAATTGGTTGAGGTTGAGTATTTTAAGGTACTTGGTGACTATTTTCTTATGGATATTATATACAAGAAAGAAGAAGAAGGAAAAACAAATTGGTTGAGGTTGAGTATTGTGAGGCACCGATCGATGACACACGGATCATGTCACACACTGATCTGTCATGCCGATCGGTCGCACCGATCGGTGAGGCATCGATCGATGACACACCGATCGTGTCACACTTGTCGGTGGGGCAACGATCGTGTCAAACAGATCGGGTGCACACCGATCGGTCACACACCGATTGGTCACACGCCGATCGGTCGCACCGACCAAGACAACACCCTTAGGATCCAGATTTCGGCAAAGGGGTGGACCATGAGGGTTTGGGCCCTCACAGTTCGAGTACCAACATATTGATGGTTTTTCCAACAACTTATTGTACACCTGAGGAACTAGGGGTGACATCATAATGGACATTCTAGTGAGTTTACCTAGGACCCTTAGGATCCTTGATGCCGTTTGGCCAATGTTAGATCATCTAAAAAATGACTCCCATTTCCTGATGTTCCATGAGACTAATAGATTAAATGAGCATAGAAATATGTATGCCTGTGATATTATAAGATTTTATTTATTTCTATTTATATTTTTATCTTGTAGGGATTCAAACATTACATAGTGATTTTGGAAGGTTTTGTATATTTCGTTAAAGGATTATCTAAGATTGAGTACATCGTACCATACATAGGGAAGTAGAAATTTGGAGTGAATGATTCATATATTATAGGATAATCTCTCAACCTCAATTTTTTATCTTGGAGGATCCTAATATGAACAACTATACATTAATTAATTTGAATACAAAAATAGTTTCTAGGATACGATTCAGATGAAACCTTATGTTGATTCTTATGGTAAGCAATTTTTTACACTAATCTGTTTCCATGAGGATAGTGAGGCCATAGTTATGGTGCCCAATATAGTACAAGATACCCATGATATTTTTTATTTTATTCAAAAGATGTCTCTCATACCACAATGTATGAAAAGATACTATACTGGACACAATAGGAGACCTTTGGTGTTTTCTATAGGTGAACTTGTTTTTTAAAGAGTGAATCCTCTTTTGGGTCATCAATGTTTTTGAATGAAATGAAATCTTGAGACAAGTATTATTGGACTCCATGAGATAGTTTAGTGGAATATAATAATTTGAACTATCTAGATCTTTCATTATTTACCAATGTATGGATGATGTGTTTCATGTCTCTCTATTTTGTTGGTAGGTTCCATATAAAATTCAAATGATTGAATGAATTCATATCGGGATGGGTAGAGATGAATCATATGATTGGAGACTAGTTTAGATTGTTTATAGGAGTGATATACTCCTAAAGGGGAAGATAATTCAACTTTTCCAGATTCTATGTAATCATGGGGGGAATTTTAAGGAGACAGGGGATTGGGGTACAAATAGTTGGGATTAATTGTTCAATTTATTCAAGTGGAACCTCTGAACTTGCTTCTTGAAGATGACATGTCATTAGAGGGGGAGAATTGTTACATTATCAATTGAACTAGTCACATTACATCTTGAATTTCATGTTCTTACTCAGTTAATTTTTTATTGAGGCATTTTTATGGTTGTTTTACGGTTCTTTGAGTCTAAAGTTTGAGAATAGGGGATACTGGAGAGGAAGCTAGGATATTTGGGAGTAGTAAACTACAATAGGCCATATCATGGACTCCCTCAAATCCCTGATGGGGTTACAATAGGGTCAAAGTTTTCTATTGATACCATTTTCCAACCAGTGGTGGTGGAAAATCCCAGGTTGTTTTTTCATTAACACTGTCCTTATGGGGGGAATCCACCACTAGTTAGTGGATCCTGAATGGATTTTCATTAAATTAACCACATGAATTTTCAATTCCACTATATTACCCCTTATTTGAAAAAAATCTAACCACGACCCACTATTTATTACTACATACCTTCTCCCCTGTTTCTTAATCTCTCTAATTCAACATCCCTTAGACATTCAACATTATATGAATATGGTGATACTATATTGGTATGTTTTCTATAGATCTACTCCAAATTCCAATTCTTTATTATGAGAGGTGCATTGATATATGGTAGAAATATGTTTTATATGAAGATATTATGATGAATTATTCTTTATTTAATAGATCAGTGGTGGATATAGTGGTATGAGAATTCATGTCGATCAGATCTAGACCTACCTTGGACTATGAGATCTTATGGATATGCAGTTATGAATTTTCATCCCGGATCTCTTATTTATGTTTGATTAATGATCTATAATATGTTGGAAATATATTTATGTTCCGTAATGATCTAAAAAGAGTTAAGGATAAATTCATATCTTTATGGTGGATTTAATGTGTCAGTTCCATCCCTTTGATCGAATCCAGATTTGTCATGAATGGTGGACCTTTCCGGGTAATTTCTACTAGATTGATAATCTTGGGATCCTCTTCATTTGGGATCACTTTTTTAATGATGTATCAGTGGTGGATCATTGTTAGTTTACTAATCCCAAGTCAATCTTCTAAAATTTACTTGTAATTATGACCCATTCATTAATTTAAAATAGATCTGGTGAATTGATGTCCCCATCTTCAACATATATCAGAACTAGTTTCATTAACAAATTCAATGAGGTATGTGGTTCTTGAAATACCATTTTTAAAAGTAATATCCTCGTATCTCTTTTTATGTACCTCTTATTTGATTAAAAAACCCCTCATATGTGCTCCCATGATGTTAATGTACATTTTACATGGGATTTCATGTGGAATAATGCTTCAATAATTAGACAATTATTTGATAAATTCATCAAAAGATCTGAAGGTAGGAAGTTATTTTCCATATATTTCATCATAGAACACCTTTTTCCCTTGATATGGTTCTAATTAGGGAATGTATAATTGTTATTTTTTGATATCGATCACATATGAGTGTGTGTAGCATGTGATAACATTGTATTATGATTGACTTAATGAGTATTCTAAGGAATCCAAATAGACAGTGTTCAAATTTTTGAATTCACATGCATACATGTATATATTATTACTTAGTATAAAGTTATATATTTTTTATATTAATTGATTTCCATGTTTTATTATATATCATGTTCCCTCTAGAGTTATTATCCTAGTATTTTATAATAGATCTATTATTGTGATATGACTACCCCTTAGAGGGGGAGTGCACACAACATGCGTCAATAATGATCATAGACCTGGGAATATTGTATTGGAATGAATTAGTTGAGTTCATAACCATGAAAAAAATAGATTGGAATGATGACCTTGTGACCTAACCTTGGGAACAACCAAGATATGATGACCTTGAGTCTGGATATGTTAACACCCTAGGTTATGATGTCTCAAAGCCTGGTTTATAATAGAGATCATGTATGGTGACTTTATATCGTAACCCAGATCATATAATTTGTGTCTCGAAAAGGATACTCGTTATACTTATAACAAACCCCTAATATGATATCGCTATTTCTATCATTTGTGGAACTGAGCTGAATTTGGTATAGTTGGAGTTCATGGCATCTTTATTAGCACAAAAATAGTCAGTGTATGATTAATTGTTTATTTAAATATTTCTTTTTTTTTTAAATTAATAATGATTGAATATAACTGTTATATATGTGAAATTATGTAGTGGATACATTAGTGGTTTTCTACTGGGTTTCTTTTCTCACACATCACATGGTCTTCTGGGTGAACATGTGGACTTTATGATTAGGGGTCCATATATGGGAAAGGGGCCCATGAAAGATTGTCGAGATGTTGGAGTATGGAGTTAGAGAGATATCAAGCAATAACTGGGAGTACTAGCATATTTTTTTTATTTTTACCTGCTTAACAATAGATAAATTTGTTTTTCATGCCACACTAGGTGTGCTTCATTCTTTTGTGTGGTGATGTGACATATATTATAGAATGGTTATTTACTTTTGCTTTTAATATTATTTACAATGGATATAGTTTAATAAATGAAGGTATATTATTACTGAGGGTATAGTCCCACACACAATGTACCCAGACCCTCCCTTCTAGTCATAAGCCACTTTTATATAGGGATACATGTATTAGGTTATGTGTGAATTAGTCTTGGACTAGGAGATTCAGGTTTGTTCATTTCATTATAACTATATTTCGATATGTTAGACCCACCCTCATTCACCTTTATGGTTAATTAACACAAAAAACCTATATAAAACAAGAATAGCTAGCCAACCCACCCATTTTACCCTTGTTATATCCTGACTCACCCCATTAATTTACACAGATATATATCTAAAGAAAATAATACAAACTGATTTTTCCACTTGAGGGTCTCTTACAAATCCATATCTCTTGTTTTAACACACAGACCCCAGAAGCCTGAAGCTGGTGAATTACTTTTTTACGTTGGCATGATTAAAAGGAAGAAAATCGAAAATTACCTATCAGATTAGAAGTCATGGAAATCTAGATTACATACATGATATCCATAATACATAGGTAAAACAATATAAATCATGATACACAATAAACTGAAATAAACTGCATCCTTGAAATCTTATCCAATGTTATATTCTCCATAACCCGGGGAAGAAAACCAAATAGGGGTGAAATAAAATTCATTATAATGGTACGTAATGTTGAATCAATAATGAACCAATAGGAATAAAATAACATGGAATGGAAAAAAATTAATAAAACATGAAATTCAAATAACTAGATAAGAGAAATTCAATATGGAACGGTTTGAAACTCGTACACATGCCATTTAATAAATGAACAAAAATGAAATCTATCCATATATGCGATGACACAAAATCTCATGGATGAATAATAACTGAAAATATATGAAGGAAATGATTAATTATTTGACTTCATCTCATCAACACATGAAGACCTATACTTTGAATATCCATCCTCTATATTGTTTAAAACTATATTTAGAAACATCTTTAATTTGGAATACGTGATTATATAATGAGAAAATATTGATTCATCAAGAATATAAAAAAATAATAGGATCCAACCATCATTTCATGAAAAAATAATTCCTCATTTCAAATAAAAAATTTAATCTATAGACAATATGCTTTATCAAATACTCGTATTGAATAAAAGGAAAATATTTATCAATAATTCCCCAGTTCATCAAATAGCTATCAAAGTAAACACCATTTGTGAAATTATATATTGTTTTAAAAATAATAACAACCATACTATAAAAATAAGGATACACGTAGAATTTTATAATTAATAATTATTACCAAAGGGAGAGAGAGTTCAAAGATTATGATTACGAACATTCTTGAGGATAATAATCTTTGAACATTACAAAGTGTCCCATATAACTTAGAAATATTTGAATCAAAGTATCTAGAATTTATGAAATTAATTGATAATTATAATATCATGAGAATAATGGTATTCATGATACAATAAGAAATATGTAGCATATACATCAAATAAAACTTAATTGTTTCATAATAACAAATAAGACTCAATGAAATGTAAATAGAGATGAAATTCTTTACCTTATGCTTACATTTTAGTGTATGGTATTTATCCTATTTTATAGAGATTTAAAATATGTTAAAAACATATAATAGAACCATACTCATGTTTATAATATCATATATCCCCTTTTTATAATATATTATTACCTTTTTGTTAACAACCTCTGATTATTTTAACTATTTCAGTTGTTAATTGCCTAGTTTTCTCGAGTAAGTTTTAACTCGTTGTTTGTTCTAATTTTAAATTAGATAATGTTTTAATCATACCCAAAATTTAATATTTACTTAATCATAATCTATAATCAATATATATATATAATAATATTTAATAATTAGATATTATAAATTAAGTACACTATTCATGGAGATGGTAGGTCGTACGTATGCATGAGCACTACATTCATTTATTTATTGTAATAAAAGAATGAAAAATAAAATATAAATTTGTATATGATAATTAAATTATCATATCTATGTGAAATATTTTACATCATATTATTAATACCATTTTATATGTTTCTTGTGTGCGATGAACGAGTCATATCGCTTTGAGGGGGTGGCAGTCTACAAATCCCTCAAAAAATTTATCATATTTCGAAAAGATGGAAAGAATAAAGGTATATTCTAAATAAAATTTGTAGAAGAATTAAGACATTATAAATATCATATATAACATATATAAACAATTTTTCATTCATAATTTCCACCATGATAGTTGGAAAGGAGAAAATGAACAATCATGGTTTCGTGAGGCAGTAGTTCACCATATACGGAGACAGTGTGTTCGTTACCCATTAGATGGAGGAGTGTGTAAGTGTAGATATAAAGAGAAAAAATCATAGTATATTTTGGATAATTTTATGTTACAAAATAATTGAATAATTTTATCTTCAGGGGTGGATAATGGAAATGAAATAAGAGAGCTTCAAAGAAGACGTTACCTCTTAATTGGGTAACTTCTTTTGGTTTATACAAAAAGGCATCCATGAAAGGCTTAATTACAAAAGGAATGCTTCATGTACTAGTTATGGGAGGTTACGTCGATATTTTTTATCATCATTGACAAACATTAGATCTTTTATATGTTTGAATAAGTGGGATAGGTGGTGGCCCTTTATAGGGAATGAAAAGGACTCACATGGAATTTCTGGAAACACGTTATGTTAATGCATTTTATTACCAAACAATAGTCATAAAAACCCAAAAAACTCAATAATGGTATGTTTATATCTGAAATATGTCCATAAAATTGGTTTTTGATAAGTGGATTGTTAATTTTGGCCCATAAGGTAATGATTTTTTTCTTTAATAAAGCATAATTGTTCCTTAATAATTGTAAATAATTTAATATACATTAACTTTTTTTTTTGTAAAAAACTAATATTAACTTTTTAGATAATATAAATTATTATCATTACAAATATGAAATCAATTTTTCCCAATTTATATAAAAACAGTGTAATAAAAAAAACTAAAATTAATCCCAAAATAGGGATGACAACGCATGTTTTTAAAGTAATAATGTACAAACGTTTGTTATGTTTGTATAGTCAATTCAAAATTAAAATTAATTATGACATCCTAAATTGTATTCATTGATAAAAATATTACCTAATTAAACATTAAAACCAATATAAAACATAATTAAACATTATACATAAATCAAATAAAAAACATTTTAGATCTAAAATGTAGTATTTTTCACTATTCATTAAAAAATGAAATGTTTTAGAAAAACATAAAAAATTAACCGTAACCAAATTATTATTATTTTATTTAGAAAATTATATTTATTTTGACATATTAAATTAATAAAGCGTCCAAATTATGATTTAAAATGTGTTCTCCATTAAAAGGTCGTAAAAATACATTAATAAAATATAGTATTATATTCATCAAATTGGGTTTGTTGTGATCTTATGATTATGAAATAAATGGTATTAACATAAAATATATTTTATAGAATATATATATTTCATTAATATGATTCAATAATTCATATTACTTTATTTTATAAGGATAAAACAACTTTTTGAGCGTTAATATGGTTTTATATAAAAACATTCCATTTATATTTAGTTGGTTCTAATATTCATTTCATATTAATTTTTTAACTTTAAATTTATCTCATATTATTATAAAAGATATAATTCATAATTTAGTTAATACTATTAATAACTTCTAAATTAACAGCTAGGTCAAGTCTTATTATATTAAATTATAATATTTTAATAATGTATGGTTAAAACATGGTCTTGTGTGTAATGTAAGCTTTCGAAGAAAGTTAATATTTCGTGTATCATAAGGTAAGTCTGGGTCATGTTCTTTACTAAATATAAAATATTACAAATCAATTTAAAATAGTAAATTATTTTTAAATTATTTTTGTATTATATCTCCTTACATGATTTGTGTCACGTGTCATGCACACTATCAAATAAAATGTTCTTATTTTAGAATTTTAGGGTGTTACATTCTCCCCACATTAATTAAACTCTTTCCTCACAATTTAAAATTGTTCTTGTTGATATATTTATTGTAAAAAAAACTATTTTTGAAATACCCACATCTTAAAAAGTGTTAATATCACATATTCTTTATAAGAGAGATTGGAAAGTACAACTGTCACAAAACTAGGTTCCCTAGTTCTTGAACAGTGGTAGGAAATAGAAATATGGATATTGGAGAAAAAGTCCCAAAATCAAGTTCTAATGGATGGTTATAGAGAACATTTTTAGATGAAAGTTGTCGACCCCCAAACCATAAACCATATCTTTGAATAAAGGTCAATGATATCATAAAAATGATGATATAATGAATAAATTGTTTCAAAACCATTTTTTGTACCTACAGAATTATTTCACTCTATATGAATATATGTAAATATTTATTTCTATAAGCATAGTATTTTTCTTTAAATATAACTTGAACTATTTCTACTTAATCTCTTAGAACATGCTGCATCATATAATGAAGTAATAAATTAATCTCTAAATATCATCCAATGATCATTTTAAACCATTTTTTAAATGGTAAAATTTTTCGACAGATTATGATCCAATCACTTTTGAAGGAGAGTCACTGAATTCTAAAATTTTAATTTCATTAACCATTAATCAACATGAAGTATCTCAGAATTTTCACATTCCAAATAAGTGAATAACTTCTCCATGTATCCTCTTGAAATATTGTAATAACACAATTCACCATAAAACCTTAATGGAAATATGATTTCTTTTTTATTACTTATGTAAGACATTAGTTATTGGATATATTCCATTAATTTATTTATTTTTGTTAAATACATCAATTATAACATAGAAAACTTGTTGAAAAGCCATTAAGGTGGTCAGAAATTCTCCATATTAATCATTTCTTCATCATTATCTCAACATCAAGAACATATTAAGGGTTCTCTTCCTTCAATCATGTGTTTTACGAAAAGTTTCACTTTCTACTTAATATGTTTTATTGGTAACATTCAATATATGATCTCAAATATTTAGAGAAAAAGTATTTATGTATCATCCTCTCTTATTTCATAAATTATATGATAAGAAGAACATAAATAATTACTTTACAACATACTTAATGGGTCCAAAATAAAGAAGTACATTAATCATTCCACATCGGTCATGTCAATAGCATATGATTTAATTTTTTCCCTTATCTTCTTTATAGGTATATTCCCCTTAAATTTAGATTATTCATTTGTGTAGTTCCCCATGTTATTAATGTTTTAACATTAAATAGCTGTCTTTTTCCTTCTTTCCTTTTCATTTTTACCATAGTTACCTTTTTCCCCCACACATATAAAAAACTCCCAATCCCTTCAATCATTTAATAGGGTGATTCTTTCCACAGTTATCACATGTTGGAAAATCATTCTTTCCCTTAATCTTCTTCGACTCCTTCACTTTATTCATGGTGCTAATATGGAATCATCTTTTCTTAGTTTCCATCAAAGATATAATACTTGGGGAAGTATTTACCCATCTCATTATCTCATAATAATATGTCCTTATGTTATGAGAATGTTTGGGAGACTATTTACATGAGAAAATCTTAGCTTAGGACTACGAAATATTTGATCCTTCTTACTCATTAGATCACTTTCATCAATATGGTCCACCGTCCTTATAATAGGATCCATTTCTAAACAATGGAATATACTATATTAAAGCATAACATAATGTATAATTCCAAATTTGATATAGCACATAAATTTATGCATTTTGAATCCTAGAATCAAAAAATTTGGATACTTTGGGGAAATCATTACTTATAAATCCCTTATAAATGATTACAAAGTAAATGTGATTTATCCTAAGATTATACCCAATGAGTGTCAAACTATGAGATTAGTAAGGACCATTATTATATACCAGGTTACCCCATATCTGACTTGGAATACCTTTTCAGAGTTATTAATCCTAGGTACATCTATTCTAGAACCACATTTACTTTTAGTATGAAGACATGGATGCATTACTTGGAATAGCCACATAATATCTAAATCACCAAATATTTAGGATATTATTATATAGTTATCCTCTTATCCTATTGTAGGGTTCTATTCCCTAATCATTGTTTTTCTAAATCGAGTTTTCAATGTTTATGCTAAACTTTCTCTGATACAAACTATATTTCCCCTAACCCCGAAAGCCTTGAATAGGTTAATTAATTTATTAAATTGGCATGATTACAAGGAATGAAATGAAAAAGGATTGATCAATTTTTATGTCTCGAAAATATAGATTATATATATTAAACAAATAATACATTGGAAAAAAATAAATCATGCTACACAATAATGTGAAATAAATTGATCCATTGAAATCATATTCAATGTTATTTTCTTCATAACATGGGGAATGAAAAATAAAAATGTTGAGGTCAAATGGTCAGGAAGGGTATGTAATAAGAAATAAATATTAATTAAATAGGAATAAATTATCATGGAAAGGAAAATAACTAATAACACATGATATTCAAATAAATAGATTATGGAAATTCAATATGGCAGGTTAAGAAACTCATACACATGCCATTTAATCAATGAATAGAAATGAATTGCATCCATAGATATGTCAACACTAAATCAAACAGATGAATAATAACTGAAATATCTAGGATGGAAATTCATAAATATTTTATGTCATTTATTAAGCATATGAGGCCATATACTATCAAGATCCATACTTCTGACAGTTTAAAACTACAGGAAGAAACCTATTTAATATTGCCAACATAATCATCTCATGGGAACATGTCGATGCATCGAGCTATATAATTTCTATGATCCACCCATCATTTCATTTCAAAATCATTCCTCATATCTAATAATATATTTAATCAATAGACAATATTCCTTATCAAATATCGGTATTTAATAAATCATATAGCTTTATAAATAATTCAATAGTTCATCAAATAACTATCAAAGTAAATACCATATGTGAAATGATATATGGTTTAGGGAATAATAATATCCATATTAAAAAAATATGGTTACTAAAAGAAATTAACTATGAAAAATTATTACAAAATGGCGTGTGATCACAAAGAGTATATTTAAGAACATTCTTGAGGATAATAATCATTAAACATTCCAAAGTGTCCCAAACCACATTGAAACTTTCGAATCATATTCATTAGAATGTATGACATGAAATGAATCCTATAATGTCATTGAAATATGGATATTCATGATATAAAAATAAAATGGTATTATATAAAAAATAAATTTGAATTGGATTATAATTACAAATAAGTTTCAATGAAAAGTAAATTAATATAAAATTCCATACCTTATCCTTCCATTTTTGTGTGTGGTATTTATCAAAGTATATAGTGGATTAAAATATTTTAATAACAAATACCATAACCATTATCATGTTTATAATATGATATATCATCTTCTTATGACATATTATTACCTTTATCTTAATAACCTTTCGTTATTTTTACTATTTTGGGTGTTAATTGCCTAGTTTTCTCAAGTATGTTTTAACTTGTTTTTTATTTTTATCATTAATTAGATCATGTTTTAATACTCTAAAAAAATTATTCCCTGACTAATCTATAATATATAATCATTATATAATTATTTAGAGTAATTTATAGTAATTTGATATAATAAATAAAGTGCACCATTCATGTAGACTGTTGGTCATACGTACGCATGGCCACTACCTTCATATATTTGATTTATTAAAAGAATGAAAAACAAATGATAAATATTTATATTATAAATCCAGAAGAAATTTTAGGTTTTACAAGTTACATAGTTTTTCTAAAACCATCCATTATATGTTATGTGTGTTTCATGAACGAGTCGTATCGCATTGAGGTGGTGAGAGTCCGTACTTCCTCAAATAAAATAATCATATTTACAGAAGATGGAAAGAATAAAAGCATATTATAGATGAATATTATAGACGAATAAATAAATTATAAATATTTTATATAACATATATAAACATATTTTCCATTATAATGACCACCATGATAGGTGGAGAGAGAAAAAGGAACAATAATCATTTCATGAGGATATAGTTCCCCTTAAAAAGAAAAAATATGTTCATTACCCATTAGATGGAGGTGTGTTTATGTGTAGGTCAAAAAAATTATAGGAAAACATCCTAGTATATTTGGGATATTTGTTTTTTATATAATAATGGAACAAAGTGATTTGAAGGGGTATAGTATGGAAATGAAAGTAGAGAGCTTCAGAGAGGATGTTACCACATTATTGGGTAGCTTCATTTGGTTTGTACAAAAAAGAATGCTTGGAAGGCTTATTTCCAAAAGATAGGCATCATGGAAAAGGTTATAGAGGAGGGAAAGATATTTATATGACCAAAATGGGCATTGATACCCTGAGAGGAAGGTGAATTAGGTAATATATATTCTATTTCAACATTATTACTACACCACTGGATATTTACCAGAATATTCTAAGGGTCACTTTGCATACACTTATTTTTCAATTTTGATCTTATTATTCCTTTATTTATCTGATTATGATGATAATCTTAATGTAATGTAAGAAAGAAAACAAATAGTAACACATATTTTTACTTGGCTTACCCTCACTAGGCTACATCCAAGGAGCATACAACAATGATGTGCAACGGTATAAAATCCACTAAATGTTGCTGCCAATAATGATTTGGCTAGATCACTTCTATGTCTAGGATCACTACCATTACATGTTTTAGGGTTTTCTCACTGATTTTCCTAGGGTATCTCTGTATTTCTCTCTCTTTGGATCACTTTCAGTAGAATAAACAACCTTCTTCCTCTTCTTTCACTCACTACTCGTGGAAGGGATCCACTAATAATTTTTGGACGTGTAGGGATATTCATTATCACTATTTAATTTATCCTCCACTCTGTATAGATTATTTGTTGAATTCCAACATTCATCCACTAATGATTACACCTTTTCCACTGACCACTGGGCAATAATAATTGAAAATAATTTCGCAAATCTCTCTGATTCACAAATCTCTTTATTAGGAAAATATCAAACAAGCCTTCAGGAAGTCCCTTCCTCTTTTCAAAGCACACAACATCCTAGAGAACACTACATTCCATATCACACTACATCACATAGTACAAGAAATCACATATAACAACATTTTTTTTGGATTTCGCAAAGCTCAAATAACCATTTTCATAGAACACTTCTTCCGAAGATCTAGATTCATCGCCACAAATATCCTTTTGTAAATCTAAAATAGTCTATACAGATCCAACTTCCGTCATGAAGCATGCTACCGTTACCCCAGTTCACTGAGAGAATGTAGAACTCCCCATATTTGTGAATCTCTCATTTCTTAGAATCATTGACATCAGTTAAGATTATAATAGTATTATTCCAAATCTCAATATCTCTTTGAAACCTTGCTTCTTGAAGCACCCCTTGCTTCGTGATATCAGAGAGATTATAGATTTTCTCTCTTTTTCGTGTGGAATGAAGTGGGGTGGACCATTATTTATAGTCATGGTTGAACACATATATTTTCATCTTCTAGCCAGATTTCTAGAATAGTTAAAATTGTCTCTGTGACACATCTTCCTTTCACAAAGAACCACTGCATTTCATTCCTCATTGTCAACATGGATTGTTAAAAACATATATAGAACATAACAATTCTATTTATAAAAAAGGTTTATAAAAAGACACAACCAACTAAAAAATAATGCAATGTTACCCTAAGTTATTTTTTCCAAACAATATCCCCCCTTTGGGTTTGTTGAGAACACTTCTCAGAACGATTATTTAATCATTAATACCTCACTGAAGCTCCTTCCACCAAATTGCATCAATCACCTCTTTCAATTCATATAGTGACCAAAGATTCACTCACCACATACTCTAACCTCACATGATCAATGATCGGTGTGAGAAACAAGAGTATTATGAAATGTTCATCAATGAATCAATACAATTCTGACACCAATTGTTGATACCATTCCAATGACACCCTCCTACTTGCATCACAAACCGCATCTATCATGATATCTAATAATTGATAGATCACTTCCAGCATCATCATATTTTAAAACTATCCCCATATCTCATTGATACGACTATCTCACTACTCCACCTATTAGATTCTCCCCATGTCTTGGATTATGACATTTTCTCCTATAAATATCCACACTTTCTCCCCCTTGAACAATCTCATTTTCCCCCTTTGTCAATGAACCCAAATATCACTCATTTTCTATCTACAATCAGGTAAAAAAATAAGTACATTATGGGAAAAAACATCACACGTTCGGGATAGGGGAGGGACCACATCTATACCTTTTCATGTGCAGGGAGTCTATCGAACTCCCATAGCTAGTTGATGCCTCTCAAAAGATTCTTTGGGTAAGGCCTTTATCCAAATTTTCACAATCTGTAGCACTATTGGAATATACTCCAACTCCACAATCCCCTCATCCACCTTATCCTCAATAAAATTATATTTTAATTCAATGTTCTTTTTTCCTTGATCGATGGACATGATTTTTGATAAGGGTGCTAGCACTTGAATTATCACATTGGATTCCAACTGGAGGCATCACATTACCCCCATGTATCAAGCTGCTGCTTCATCCACAAAAATTGTGTGCATGCTTGAGTGGTCATAATGTACTCAGCATCTGCAGTGATCAAGGAAATAAAATATATATTTTTCTTTTCCAAGAAATACACTAACCACTAAGATAGGAAGCACCTCTCGACGTTGATTCCCTACCATTTACTGTTCTAGCCCAATTTGAATCTATTTATCCCAAAAGCATTGGCAGAGATTTATCATTATACCTTAAACTGAAATCCAATGTTCTTTTAATATACTAATGTATTATATTCACTGAAATCATGTGACTTTCCTTGGGATTGCATTGATACCTCACTACCTAGTATGTGGAAAATACCCTATCAGGTCTCGTCGCTCTCAAGTATAGTAATCTTACTATTATTTTCCTGTGTTATGTGATACTAACTGTCTTACCATCATCATATTTTTAATGATTCATCTGGTTAGCAACCAAAATTTATATTTTCAGCTGCTTTCTCCTACTCATCATTATTATCTTCATCTGAATAAACATTTTAAACTTCTACATTCCCTAATTTTCACTCATCATTGCTGCCACCATAAAGAAACTGATCACTATTTTGTTAAATATTATATTCATTTCCTACTACAGTGAAAACATTAAATTCAACTACATTTCAGACTCACATTGAAACATTTTTTATATTCTCTCACAACTTCTTGGTATCCTGAAAACAGTTAGCTGATACCATGTTGTCAGTTAAAAATATATATTCATGAAATACATGAATGTTGATGCCCGTCCCCATATCAGTCTTCTTAAAAATATACTCTCATCATTTTAAGACCATTGAAATTTTTCAACTGATTTTGAGATAGATATCACCCCCTATGATGTGAAACACTTCAAGTCGTTAGGACCACTGTTTAGAACACAAACATTTTTATTCTATATCATTATTTCATCAATTGTGACTACCAGATTGAGAAAATTATCCATCTGAATTACATATTCTAGTTGTGGATGCCTTCAATGGGATTTACATTGGATAAAAATACAACTTAGAAACGATCCATTAATAGAACCACTAATCCTACTGAGTTGGAAATCGGTGTAAAGAACTAAAGATAAACATAATATCACTGCCATTGTCCATTGCTATCAATTAATTCCTCCTATCTCATGTAACCATATAACAGTAACACCTTTCATGGAATTCTTCTTGATTCATTCTTTAGATCTGGTAACTAATATTAATCATTTGAAATTATAGATCACATCACAACACTACTTTAAACCTTTTGATCTCACTTCCCATAGGATTACTTCTCTCCTTGAACCTGAACTACATGAACATCAGTTAATAGCATTTATACACATTGAGAAAGGGGATTATCTAGAATCTTCATGATAAGTATTGTGGTCAATCATGTTGGATCGACCCTTTGATACTTTCTTCTAAAGAACTGTAATCTTTATGTTGTTGTTCCAACTGCCCAGCCAGCCTTAGCTGTTCTCTCCATATAGCTAAAAATTAATTAACCACATTTTGAGTCTTCATTAGATATTTACGTTTTGTTTTTTTGGACTTCTTCACAATTTGGGTTTATGGACTCTATTAAAAATATCCTTCTTTGAGGTTCCACCAAAATTCCATTTCTCACGATTCTTTCTATGAGCAGGAATCTCTCCATTATCCATCTTCACATTATAATTCCACCATTAGAGGGATATCTCCCCTTGTTTTAATTATCACCTTTTGAAACATGTGATATTGTAGGGACAATATTCATTCATTTTTCTTTTATCAGTTTTTCGAGTCTCCACACTGTTTCATAATATTGGTGGGTTATTCACTGGCTGTACATTCTTCTTATTCACTACCAAAGTAGCTTCTATATTTTTATTCTTGTTTTGTTCACATTTTTTCCTAGAGAGTTTTTTTGAGTGTATAAGAGGATGTGATTGATACACCATTAATTGAGATCCTTAATATTCCCATGTTGTTTTAAATTTGTAGATCAACCCATCATTCCTACTTTCAATACAGGCCTTTTTTATACACATTAAAAGTTTAGTTTTTTCATTTGAGTTCCTTTTCCTTCCCCTCATTCTTATTTCTATAATATGTTTCCGAATTCTTATAATCATAACATATATAAACCATCCCATTAAAAACATACATCATGTAATTATTTCTCAACTGAGATAATGATGAATCATTTTTTTCGTCAGATATTGTTCTCTTGTGATACTTAATTGATGAACATATTATTTCCATGTCTTCCATAATAATATCATCTGATGGATTCTTTCATCGGAGAGGAATTCCTTTTAGACATTTCATGAATCTTTTTCTTATTCTTAGATTTAGCAATATTTTTCCCTTGACAGCATTAAATATATTACAAATCCTCTGAATAAAAACTTGATATGTGACCATGCATCCCACAAAAATAGAACATGATGTCATTACTCCCTTTAAAAGCCTTTTTAATTCAGTATTTAACACCTACTGGATGTTTTCTATTTGTAGAAATATTTTTGGCTCTTTTCCTCTCATGTATTGGTTTGGGTTCATCATATCCAATACCCATTTTCCCTAAACTAGATGGACTAAGGGATGATTCAATACCTTTATTCTTCTCCCCTTTAGAATCATATTTTCTTTTCATTTCATCATCAGTTCCTAAAGAATAACCAAATAGTAACTGCAAAGAATCCTTTTTCAAGGGCTTGCCTTTGGCATTAGATTTATCCAATTATTATACCTATTGAATCTATTGTTAAATCGTTATATCCCTTGATTCATGTTGATAATTAATTTATCTCTTTATATTCTTCTCACTACTCATCTCATATTTCAATTCACATGCTAGTTTATCCACCATGTCACATGGTCATTTATTTTAAAATGTTCTTGATCAGAAGAATCGGAATAATATACATTCTATCATTGAAGCCTTTGATTCATATGAACTAGTTCAGAAAACTGTTTCGCAAGATTATCATTTTTGGACTTTAGATTCTGAAATTTATATTCCTTTTATTATTTCCCTTACCATAAACATTGAGGTTTTCTCTCTTTGTAGACATCTATTTCAGTTCTTTAGGATATGAATCATTCTTCTCTATAAGACCAGTAGCCCCATCGATAAACCTTTGATTTAAACTTCTTAGATGGTTTACCTCAATATCTAGTACTTGAATCCGAATATATTTAGATTTAGTTTCTTTCAAAAATTTATGATATGATTTCTTTGTTTTGTGGATAGCTTCCACTTTAGGTCTTCTTGTAATTTCATCATAATTAGCAGTTCTAGCATCAATTTGAATATCATGTTATTCACTCATTCCTTATACATCATTGAATGAGTAATTATTTTCACTGTATGATTTATAAAAATAATTATTCTATTCACTACTAGATTCCCTCAACTGAATCACACTATTTTTATAGGGACTTCCACTCTTAGTAATTTCACCAAACTTATACTTCTTCAGTGAAGTTATACCCTTTTCCATGGAACTCCAAGTTACAATCAAACTTAAAATTTTATTTCACCAATAAAATGAACCAATTCAGAGAAAAATATATGATAAAATAAAACTTTACTCTGATACCAATTGTTGGGGCCCAAAAGGACCTATGTACTCTGAGGGGGGGGATCTAGTTATGGATATTTTATTTCAAAATTCTTTCATTCCCACTGGATATTGTCCTCAATATTATAAGGGTCACATTGTTTTCACTTATGTGTCAGTGTTTATATTATTATTCCTTTATTTATCCGAGGATGATGATGATTTGAATGTAATGTAAGAAAGAATACACATAGGTAGAAATATTTTTACTTGGTTTACCATCAATGGGCTACTTCCGAGGATGATACAATGATGATGTTTCATCGTACCAAATACATTAAATCTGACTTCCCAAAATGTTTATGCTAGATCACTTCTATTCCCATGATCACTGCCTTTATAATGTTTTGGGTCAACTCACTACTTTCCCTAGTGTCTCTCCCTATTTCTCTCTATAGATCACTACTTTTAGAAATGAAAACCTTCTTCCTCTTCCTTCGGCCACTACTCTTGTAAGGGATCCACTCAGTGCTTATAGCTTTGTAGGTCCTTTCATTATCACAAATGAATGGATCCTCTATAGTATGGAGATGCTATGTTGAATTCCCACATTTAACCAATGTTGACTAATAGACCAGTGGGTTATAACCTTTAAAAATACCTTTTAAAATATCACTTCTTTGTGATGCTCCTTATTTTGTAAAGTTGAAACAATCCTCCATGAAGTCCTTGGCTCTTCACAAAGTACACACTTTCGCAAGTCACACTACATTGAAGAGAAAAATACTTCGAAGATAACACTACTTCATAGAGAAAAATCTATCGCAAATAATAACTACCTTTGTGATTTAACAAAGCTCAAACAAGACTTCTAAAATAACACTTCTTTCGTAGAGCATGATTTTCTACCAAAAAGCTCCTTCCTTTTGCATTGATAAACTAGCCTTTGCAGATTTGACTTCATTCATAGATCACATTGACTTTGTGGAACACATTACTTCATTGGATCACCGATCCCACAAAGAACACTGCATCTTTGTCAATCCCCAAATTCTTAGAAGAATTGACCTTGGTCGAGACAAAAAAAATATTTTCACAAATCTCAAGAACTCATTGAAACCTCGCTTCGTGAAGAACCCATTTCATCCTAATATCATATAGATTCCAGACATTATCTCTTTTTTTATTCATAATGAATAGAGGTGGAATCTTATTTATATGCATGGTCGAACGCATAGATCTTCTTCTTCCGATGCGATTTCCGGTACAGAAAAAATCATCACTACGACAAATCTCCCCTTTGAAAAGAACCAATGAAATTTTTTGTTGTCTCAATACACTCCATCAAATTCATTATTCCATTATCTTAATGCTCCCTCAGAATTCTCTTCACCTATTCTATTCACGAAGCACATCATAACCACTGAGCTCATTGCCAACATTCTTCATGTATTGGAAAAATCCACTTCATGTATCTCATATTCTAGAAATTCATTAATTTGCAATATTTTGATGATATATTCAAAGAAATACATATTCTATGTGTTATTGTTTACCATCTATAGTACGTCCATTCGTTTTTCATGGTTATTTGTGAACATGGATGGTCAAAAACATCTTTGGAACTTGAAAATTCACCCAGAAAACCTGCTTTGTCAATAAACAAAATGAACCCAAAAATACTACAATGTTACCTTTAGGTATTTTTTCCCAACATGAATTTGGGTAGATTTTGGACAAATACAAGAGGTTTGAGAGGTGTAAATAATTAAGAGAGGTGGTGACCATTTATAGTGAAGGAAAATCACTCACTTGGAATTTTTGGAAACAAGTTAGGTGCACACAAGTTCATGCCTAAAAAGTCCTCAAAGAAGAAAAATAAATAATGGAAGACTTTTGGTTGAGATATCTCTATAAAATAGGTGTTGAAAATGTTTCTTGGTTATTTGTGTTCTTAATTTAAAAGGTTTGTCCGTTCTTAAGATTAATTTTTCCATTATAATTGTAATTAATTTAAATTACTATCAATAATATTTTTTTTCAAAAAACAATGTTTACATTATTAGGAATTATAAATTATTCTTATTCCAAATATGGAATCATTTTTTCCAATCTCAATCATAGAAGTGGTATAAATTAATTTAAAATTCATCTTGCAAGATGGAAGATAAGGCATGAATTTTAAGTAAAAACATCCAAAAATGTTGTTATGTTTTTATAGTCAATTTCAATGTTAAATTCATTATAATAACCTAAATTTAATTAATTTATAAAAATATTATTTAATTAATAATTAAATAAAATATAAAACAGAATTTAATGTTATAAATAAATCTAATGAAAAATTAGTTTTGAACTAAAATGCGGAATTTTTAACTATTCATTAAAAAATGAAATGTTATAGAGAAACCTAACAAATTCAGCCTAGCCAAATTATTATGTTTCTATTTCAAATATAAAGATTAATTTTATATATTAAATCAATTAATGTTTCCAAAAGAATATTTAAAATGGGGTTTCCATTAAAAGGAGGTAAAAATTCCTAAATAAAAATATAGTATTTTATGCATAAAATTGGGTATGTTGTGATCTTATCCTCATCCAATACATGAGACTAATAATAAAAATATTTTATATAACATATATTTTTCATTAAAATAATTCAATATTTTTTATTACATTACTTTATTAGGATAAAAAACTCCGTGTGCATTGAAATGGTTTTATATAAAAACATTCTGTTTATATTATATTGGTTCCAATATTCGTTTATAAATAATTTTTAACCTATAAAAAATATTATATTATTTTAAACTGTATATTTTATATGTTAGATAATAATATTCATAATTTACATTTTAACATCTAGGTAAGGATTATTATATTAAATAATAATATTTTAATAATGTATGGTTAAAACTCAGATATACATTTATTATAAGATTATGAATAAAGTCACTCTTGTGTGTAATACAAGGTAACTCGGTGTCATGTGCATTACCAAATATAGAATAAATCAAATCTATTTTAAAGATTAACAATATATTAAATTTTCATTGTATTATATCCCCTTATGCACTTGGAGTCGCATGTGATGTACGCTATCAAATATGAGGTTCTTATTTTAGAATTTTGGGTTGTTACATTTGTACTGGTATAAGTAAACACAAAGTCAAACAATCAGAGGGATCAAAATCAAAATCTACCCTCTATAAGGCCTTTAACTACTATGATAATGTCTAAAATTATAAAATTATCACAAAAATTAATGTAAAAAACCATAATGATTTCATTAAATTTATTCTCCACCAGTAGATTATTTAGGAAAATAATGAATAAATAATTATTGAAATTTTAACTAATTTAATCCTATTTCTCAACACCATTCTCTTTCCAGAAATCAATTTTCTATAAGACATTTCCCCTTTCAAAACTATCCCTGAAACCAAATATGTCATGCACATGTAAGAAACTCTTACATTACATATTATAATGCATCAATGCACACCTCTTGTAATTCTAGTCCAAGACTAGAACCTAAAATAAATAAAAAATTCATCACACTTCGATAAAATAAAAAACTCAATTGTAACCATGAAAAACCATCTTGTACCTGGAAACATATAATTTTCTCATATATGGGTTACTTATACCTATATATAATATCAATCTCATAAAATTCCAACAACCTAAATAAAACTACTATACCCAAAGTTTTAAACAACCAAAACAATTCTATGATATAATTTTGAGATAGCCAGACCCAACAATCCCTAAACTATGGTCATATTGGTGGCACAAAAAGGCCCTATGCACACCTCCTCACATTCCAAAAACTAACAAATTGTAGTTAGATTTTATAAAATCTTAGGGTTCCTATACACTGAATATTAAAAGTTCTAATGACAAATAAAAAGCTATGGTTATGTAAAAAAATGAAAAATCCTCAAAACTAACCCAACCCATTTTGGCTCACCTAAAAAACCATAAACCCTAAAGACTCATTAAGGAAGGTTTTCTAAATTTCATTCATTCATTCATTAACGTTGGGTTATAAATTTTTATAATGTGTTTATACTCTAAATTATGACTTTTTTTTATTAAATTTAATTATGTATAATTAATTTTATGCCTGGAAAATAATATTTTATCAAATTATTAGAGTTAAAAATTGGGTTATTAAAAATGAATTATCCTTATTGTATGATATTTAAATATATTATTAAATTTGTAACATTTTTTAATGAAATTGTTTTATATTTTTATGTATTATTATAATATTTTTCCAACCATAATTGACCCACAATTTAATTAACCTTTACCCACCATGTCGAGTTTTCTAGAAAACTACCTATCGAGGTGTTAAATACTAGTTTTATTTTTTCCCCAATTATTATGGGTTGGGTGAGATTTATCTCAAAAATAACCTGAAGAAATCATTTACACACCCTTATAAATAGCCAAAACTACATATAAAATATGTATATATTCAAGGAATTATAGCTTAAGATATACCATCAATATCATATAAATATAAAAATACTATATCAAATTGGTCCTATGAAAATCATATATATATATATATACAAAAAATGGATTTCTCAATAATATTAATGTGTAATGTATACAAAGACACAAAATAGGCGGATACCTAATAAAAAAACATTGTTCCTCCATGGTCCTATTTCCCAAACTGTATCCAACTACTTTAGATAGATTCAATGTATAACTATCCACTTGAAATTCAATCATATGTTCCGTAAGAATACCAAAGTACCCATGTTGAGGAGGATCATAAAATTCAATAGGGAACCACTAATTATGAGCCTAACGTATGCCAGGATGTACCAGCATATTCATGGCCAAAATAAATAAATATGAACACACATGACCTATAATAATAAACACTGTCTCTTAATGTTATAACCAGGTCACTATGATCCATGGGAATACCTTATTTGTAAAATCCAGTGAACCATGCCCCTCATGATGGAGAAGTAATAAGAGTTTTTTATAACTTCCAAAAAATGGATTTTGGTCAAAACATTAAATGAAAAAGGTTGAAAGGATTCCCAGGATTTTGATTGATCTAACAATGAGTGCTAAATGACAAATAATATCTTTGCATTTTAACAAATCTAACTATGGGATCTAAATTATGAATGGAATCTTAGGATGATGAATAGTCTAAAAACGGGTGTAAAATTCTAGAATGAGTAATGTGATCTTATCCACTCTAACAATGGTTGATCAATTTTAGATGGCTTCCTAGGATCACAAGCAATCTAACCATTGGGGATAAAATATAACACATCCATTGTGATAAGAACTAGGATGTTGTACCTCCCCATAGGTTCCAAAGGACATATTCTACTATCAAAATCCATTCATACATTAACATAAAAAAGTTGAACCAAATAAACCCAACCACACTACACCGTATCCTAGCCCTTAGCTTAGATATTTCACATACCACACAAGATGCACCTGGTCACATAACCTATATTCATGTTTTACTCAACATAGCTTTATCACCATTATCAAGTCACACTATTTTTATTATCTCACATTCTTACAATTTTATGCTTATCCTTGATTCTCAAGGGTTAAAAATCAAAATTCAATGAAATATCCAAATCACTAATGGAAAAAAACACATGGATTCTATAATCATTATGGTACATATTCATAGGACCATCACATATCCTTCACAATATTTTTGAACTTACAGAGTATAGGAATTATCCATTCCCAACCCTATGAGGATAATTTTTTTCATTCCTATTTACATTCACCACTAACATGGTCATGATAATGACATACAATCTTAGGTTTAGCATGTATATGAACCCTAGAAAACACATACTATGTCCTTCAATTTTCCCCAAAAACATCAATTTAGTCCACATAATATCTCTACCAAAATTGAAATCATGAACCTCCATACCATGGTAACCCCTTTATTATAAATATACACCCAATTTATGAAGACATATATTTATCATAAATACAATAAGACCTCAACTCACATAAATAAGGGGTGTTCTAGATAGTTCATATATTTAATAGTCATTTCATCCATCCCTAATAGGAATAATCCCACTAGGAACTTCAATTTAGAATGAATAAGTCAAAATTAGGCTAATCTACACTCACCCTGAGCATAATGACATTTGTATGTCCTATAAATCATAACTATATTTCTCACCACACTATAGAGAAAAAGTGACTATGTTATCTTATTCCATTAAATTCAAGGGTGAATAATCATTCTAATACTTAGAGGATCAATCATTTTTATTACCCATATTAGGTCACACATGGTCCCTATTTAATTTCACGAACTTGAAACCACATGCATGTGGTTGAAGAAGGAAATCTATAATATCCTACTCTCTTACATGATGATCTTCACTAGAAATTCTTCAATGAAAGGCATGAGATACTAGAGAAACTGATCATATAGAATAGTGTTCCCCCTGATCTTAGTATAATGTAAGATAAAAATCCCTTTCACTATAGAAAATGAAATATGTGAGAATATCACACACACACACACTGTTTAACCCACAACTCGTTTAACGTGTAATGTAAACAATAAGATTGAACAGAACATAATGTTTTCCTGATTAAGAAAATATGTTATACATCCATGAGAGAATAGTGTAAAAAATTAATTACTTTATTGTTTCCCTGATTAAAAATATCAATCATTAATTTCCCATATTTTAATAGTTATATCCTTTTCCCAAATTTTCTTATGCAAGTTCCCAAACTACAAATATATAGTGTGCCCTAGAAAAACATCTCATAACACCGAAATTGGATTTTAATTTTCATCCTTACATAGAACTGATGTGACTGTCGATACAATATATATTTAAATGACATGACTATTAATAGCTAGTTTATGACATTACACTTCATCCTCACAGAAAAACTCAGATGAAACAAGTATAAGTTTCATTTATCCATTTCTAGTAGACTAACACATAGACAAGCATCCATCTGTAGATACATCCTTTTGATTAACCCTCTTTCCACTGGAGTTAGAGGATGCCTCTAGATACGCGATGAATCCCACTATATCTTTTAGTTTATCCCCTTAATAGTAAATTTAAATGGAAAATGATACTATATTTACTATCCTAATAATAATCCATTATAATTTTATTTTAAAGAAACAATGGAAACCTCTAAAACATAGGTAAATTTGAAAACCCATCATTCATTATTATATATATAGTGTTTTCCTTCAATGAAATTCATCCTAGTCTGAATGAGAATAATTTATCTTCATACTTTCATAGAATTATTCATTTTTAAACATACCATCCAAATTCAATATTTTGATTATTTTCATAAACTAAAATAATTTTTATTTTATATAATTATAAATTATTTTGAATTCCAATTCATGTATTTTATCCTTTAAGGAATCACTAGATTCCATGCTTGGTAAACCACACTATGATAATTATATTAGAGTTCTCCCTCCTCCAAAAATCATTTAAAATTCATCAAAAATAACATAAACCAAATCAATTCATTTCACACTTATATTGTTACCACATATCATACTTCAATAGTAGACAAATAAACCACCAGTTTTCAATAAAAAATTTCAAATAAACTTTTAATCTTTACAAGTAAACACAAATCCAATTATACTATTTTAGGTATTTGAATCTATATAAAATTTTATATCAATAGTCACTTATAATGGTTAGTCTTTCCCAAAGAACAAAACTATATTCTATAATCCATTAAGTATCATTTGTTTTATAATTAAACTTCATCGTGTTCTCTTCATGTATTTTACATGTAATTACTTACCACTCCAACTACAAAATAAACATAAGGTCATGCAAAAATTATTACATATGTAAAACCTTATAGAGTTTATCAAAATAGAACCCCAACCATGTACCATACCCCATATTCTGTGCTTAATTCCTATTTCGTTAGAATACATGAGGTGTCCAACCAAAAGAGTTAGGGAAAGATCACAATAAGTCATCCAAAATCATTCAATTATGTTCTAGATGTAGTTCTTATAGGATAATACCAATGTTATATTACTCTCATATCTGTTAATTCCCAATCCCAATATCATAGTTTCAAATCCATATTCTATGATCTTATACCTTCTAGAAAAAGAAAATTTAACTTTAAAATAATTATAGTTTCTAATTCAAAAAAATATATTTCATTCACATAAAAAATAATCATGTAAATTTTTTCATCCCAAACAGTCCACAAAAGATTTATAATTTCCTATATTAAAATCCTTCATCATGGATGAATCCATTAATCTTTTGGTTCTATTGTTGATTAACCTTCTTCAATACAATAAGGGTTCTATTTAGTCAACAAATAATAATTTTCTTATAATTATGTTTGAGGACATTGGTGTTCTTCATAGTTCTATACCTCCATGTCTCTATGGATCATGGTTATTTGTACATCCCTATGAAAAAGATGAAGATAATTAAAAGCTAACATACTAAAAAATATCTAGATGGTAGAATTCTTAACTACAGTTGATAATATATCTAAGAAATTTATTCCCTCTTTCTATTTTAAATCCTTCACCACCTTCTATTCCCCATACCGAATCTTTCTGTCACCTTATTACTTAAAAATAAGGACCCATTTATTCCCATGATAACTTTTATCCTATGGTAGTATTTTCAGCCTCAATGTTCCAATAGAATATAATTTAGCTATCTCTTCCTAAATCATAAACTCTTACTAGTTGTAGTCATTGAGACTTGTGTATTATAAAGGGAATTTAGGTGCTCTTTCATCCATTAGAAGTAAGGAATTCATGTGGTCCCCAAAAAACTATACTAAGCTACTATCTATAGTAGATTTTCTTTATTGACCATAATAATATCCTGTTTTAGATAAAAAAATTCGTGATCTCTGAAATTTTTATCTCCCACTTATGATTCCCTAACATTCAAATCATTCCCCTAGAGTTTAAAAGTTTTAGACTATACCTGTACATATTGTTTGGCCAGGTTTTGGAAACATATTTTTTGAATTCTGAACTCAATGTATCTTGTTATATTTTGTTATCTCCATCTATATCAATATGATCATCAATTGATAATTCATTATTCTCTACCTGCAACTCATCAATGTTATAGTACCACCACTAGACCTTCTCATAGAAGATTAATTCTTTAGTCATGACGATCTCCCATGGATCATCATACCGAACTCTAAAAAAATACTATTCACCACTCTATCTTATAAGGAAACAAGATTTATAATTTTACAAAAAAATTTCTCTATCTTTAGAGTCAACATAGGAACATATAATATTATATAAGTCTTTGGGGTGACCAATATACAGTAGTATATCTAAACACATATATTCCAAAAGTTATTTCACATTCATGATAGAATACTTCTATTGATAAGACGATTTATTTTATTAAAGTACTAATAAAAAAATTTCCTGGGCATCCCTGATTGAAACCAGATACTCTTATATTTATCTCTTGATGTCCAATTCATCATTTTTGCAAAATTATTTTACTATGATATTCTATCACAATCTTATCTGGGACAATACATTTCTTCCATAAAAATTGCCAAATTTTCAAACCATAATACCCACCTCTATTATTGGATCGTAAACATTTTAATTTTTGACTAAATTTTCTCCACACCATTCTTATTGACAGAACAAAGGCATTGAATACATTCAATTTATGCATGATGATGTGAACCCATACCTTCTTTATAGAATCATTAATGAATCCGATAAAGTGAAGAGAACCTCTCTAGAACTGAACAAAGTAAGGCCCCCATATATTAGAGTTAATCAACTATAACTTTTGGTTATTTGGATTTTTACGAGTCGAATTGGATGACACCCTCTTCAATTTCTTAATCACACAATTCTAAAAACATGCAATTTCAGTTTCATTGAGGTTCAATATACATTTTGTGTCTGAATTTTATGTTTTCGTAAAAAAATTCTAATAATACAGTACCATTACTTATGATCATTAAAATTCATTTCATATCATCAATGTATTTTATATTACTTATCATATGATTTGATGGTGGAAAAAGTTATTGGCATACATCTAAAATAATTTGTGTGAAAACATAAAACTATTGATGGTTATAAAAATTTAACAAAACGAAGTCCTCATGATTTTATTGGAACTATTATTCTATATGAGAATATTTTAAAATGATACAACAAAAAATTGAATAAGGATATTGGGGTTTCATCAACTCAACCATTAGAACATTTTCTTATTGAATTATAACATTGTTTTCCCATCATAAGAAGAATAAATCAAAGTGATCATCATATATTTTCGATGTCGAATTTGGTGAAGGATAAAATATTTAATTATCAAGGATTATTAATAAGATTATAAGAAATAATATTTCTGGATATGATTGGATAAAAAATATATAAGAATAATATGAGAAAAAAAATTAATATTATATACATTTTTAATGTATGTAGACGAGTTATATAATGTCATATTAACCATGAATAATGATTAAAAATTAAAAATTATTATATCTTATTAAATTAGAGGGAATAAATATCTAAAACAATTGTACACTTAGATAACAAGTGGAGAATACACAACCAACTCTAGTTTATCAAATTAAAGTGGTAGAGATAGTTATACAGTTATTGGTTTCTGTATAAATATTCTAATAGACATGAAATGGGTTATGGTGAAGGTGATCTTCAAAACACTTACAAATTTAAAAGTGGTTTATAAATTTTATTATGATAGTAATTATTTTATTCAAATTCATCGGATAATGAGAATGTAAGTTAATTAGATCATGTTAAATTCAATATATCTAATGATTGATAAGAAGTTTATATGTATTAATAAATGATGATTTTTGTATCTCTTTTTGAATAATAGAACAGAAAGTTAAATAATAACTATGATTATTCTAAATGGGAGCATTTTTAAGATTATAATCTAATATCAAATATTATTATATTATTATATTTTCAATATAATGACAGTTAAAATATAGATCATGTATAACTTATAATGTTAATAATTCTTTTTCAAAGATAACTTTTCTGTATGTAATTCATATTAAAACCTTTCAAACATTAGTTATTATAGATAACAATTTGAAAAAATGTATAATGAACTGAAATGATCAGTAAACCATATTGGAATAGGTTATAATTTCAGAAAAAATCATTTTCTGTGAAATTTATTTATACCTAAAAGTGTACTTTTGTGGAAAATACCAAAGGGAAGGTCACTAGATAATTTTTATCTTTTAATTATATTCAATTAATTTTATTTCATAAAACCTTTATTACTATATAACTAGTTTCAATTCAACATAAAATAATTTAACAAATGTGAGTTCGAAAAGATTTATTTTATATTATTTCTAGACCCAAGGAATATTGGGTACTATGAACTTAGTTTTTTTTTCAATAGAAATAGGATGATTATCAAATGAAAAAATTAGTGGAACATGGATAATGTTTTTTTTCTAACACATGTTATGACAATATTTCTAATTCAAGAGAATGAAAAAAATACAATTATGGATAAGTAATATTTTTTGACAATGAAAATGGTTAAATAATTACCATCAATGATGTATCCTTTCAGGGAAAAGTTTTAATTAATGATTTGTTATATTCATTTAGACAAAACCACATACATTATGTAATATGTCAACTATGCGATGAGGTACACCTTATATTCATTTGAAATGGTAAACATAATCTTCATAGTTTTGATGATTATTTTATTATATGTATCAATAGGCATGAGAATATTTACTTTATTGAATTATTAAATCTTAGAAATCAAAATTTACCCTATCTAATAGGAATGGAAGAAATCTCATGGATTTTGTGTAGGAGTCTATGTGCCTCTAACATTTGTACATTGGATAAAATTTACGGTAAATGAATCATTAGTGATCTACTATAACATATGCTTAACTCAAACATAGTCTATAACCCATAGTGATTTTTTTAAAAACCTATTTTTTGATTTAAAACCATTAGTGATTTCAATACTTATAGATATTTTCCATTGGTTCACATGGATTAATTTCATCTTAAAAAAATTGGATGATTTAAGGGAAGCCTCATTGTGTTTATCCTAAATGATGATTATATTATATTTACCTTTTCATTTTTCCCACATGAAATTATGAAATATTATTTTATTTTAAATATATTCATACATTTTTAAAAAATGATAAAAACATAAATTTTATTAATATTGAGAGTGATGATAGTGATGAGCTTGTAAATTCTGATATTTAAAATTTTAATAATAAAAAAAATTTTCTAATAAAAATTCCATTACAAAAAGCCTAAAAAATGTAGTAGTTGGATGATGATATATAATTATTCACGAAATTAATTAGGCTTTATTTAGGTGAATATTTTTTGGAATTTTAGTTTGGTTTAAACTAGTTTTTAGAAACATTTATACTATAAATTGTTTTTACTTCATTTCTTAAAATAAGAATCTATATTTGTGGAGTGTAGGAATAAAACTAAAACATTCAATCATTTGAGTCTTTGTGTGTAAATTTTTACTTTGTAATACTAAATATCAACTTCATAAATTTAATTTTAAAACCTTCGATGAAATTTTTTAGGGTTACTCTACAACTATTAAGAAATATAGTGTTTTTAATAAATAAAATAATTCTATTTTGTAAAAAAATCATGTAAAATTTGATAATGATGATCCTTTTGAATTTTTAAAATATAAAAACATTTATCCTCTGTAAAATGGTTTTTGAATCACATATTTCCATTTACTAAAATATGAACCATAGAAATATTTAGGGAATTCTTTAGAACTTATCTAAAAAAACTGAAGATATCTTCAAAGTACATTAATAGAAGTTGAAAACCATAATTTTGAATAAGAATAAATATTTTTACCTATGATTCAATTGTTCTCGAGGGACCATCCTACTAATAAATTCCTTAGATATGTGAGTCAACTGTTTAATATTTAAAATTCCATTAGAAATAAATGTGAGAATTGTGTATTTCTATCTCATTTTGAACCTAAAATTTAAGTTGATATCTAGAGAGATGAGTATTAGATATATTGAATATAATAATATCTTATTAATTTTGAAGAGAATCCTGATTGGAATTTGGTTTAATGATCTAATGAACTTTTTATGATTGGATCTAAATGGTGGTTTTGTAAAGAAATGTGATGAAAATTGAGTAGTTGTTAAGTATAAAAATGAAAATTTTCTATGGCTTAATATTAACATGATGAAATATAATATAGTGATAATTGTTCACTAGTACCAAGGATTGTTTTTATCCTATTCTATTATCCTTTAATACACTTATAGATTTAAATTTTTATCAAATTGAGGCAAAAAGTGATTTTATCAACATATATGTTTATTTGGACGTTTACATTGGACAACCACGTTATTTTAATAATTATAAATTTAATGAACATGTATTTAAAAATAAAAGTTATGATAATGTATTGATTTAAATATTTTTCTTTATACAATTCAATGAGTATTGGTACTGTAGTGGGAATCATAATCAAACCTGATCTTGAAGAATATGGGAACTGGTTGTCTAAACAATTTATAGTTGTATTAGATGATTTTATGATATTGTTATCTAGTTGTCTAGACATTATGTTTTCTATGTATTTTTTCATGATTATTAATGAAAATATATGGTAATCACATTTAGAAGTGGTAAAGTTAATTAACTATTTCATTAAAGGCTCGCCATAACATGATCTATTTTAATCATCTAAAATTGATTTTACACTTAAAAGTTAATTAGATATTGAATTTGGAGGATATAGGTTTGATAGGAAGTATACTTCCAAAAAAAATAATTTTCATAGAAATGATTCAATTTCATTCTCTATCGATAAGAAATATTCGACTGATATTTAACAAAAAATGACTCTAGTAACCTAGAACTAGTGATAAATTTATTAGATAGGCATAAATGCAAGGGGTTAAATCCTAAAGGACTGAATGATTTAGTAGTCTTATTGGGATAGATAGACACTTGATACCAATTTTAGATTCATAATGAAATATAATATTTGTTATTGAATAATACTTTTCATCATTGAAATCATACAATGAATTATTTGCATATCCTAGGGAAAGGAAAGAAAACAAGTGTTATCTCAACTTCTATGTAATATTTTTGTACTATGGAATCAATCATAAATACGTAAATTATTTTCAATATGTAAAGTTAAATAGATGAACACCTGTGAAATTTAATCAATAACTTGACTATCATTATTACTTAAGTCATAATCATTATGGAAAGGTAAATAAATGAACGCAAATTACATTTAACCAATAACTTAGCAATCATGATTAGATAATTCATAGTTAATATGGTAAGGTGATTTACTGAACTCCTGATCTATTAAAAAATAAATTTTCTATAATAATTAGATATGGAATATTCAATTTGGAAAGATAAATAATAGAAAAAACATTCCATTTAATTAATAACGTGACAATAATGACTAGATATTTCATAATCAAAATGGGAAGGTATATTAATTAACCCACATTCCATTTAACAAATAACCTAACTATCATAATTTGAAATGGCATAACCAATTTGGCATGGAAAATAACATACCACCCATTCCATTTAATCCATAACATGAATATCATGAATAAATAAGGCATAATCAATACAGATAGGTAAATAACTAAACATACATTCCATTTATTCAATATCTAAACTATCATGATAGATAAGGTATAATCAACATAAAATGGTAAATTATTTAACATGCATTCCATTAAATAAATAATTTTACAATGAACAATATATTAATTAATAATCAATTTGGCAAGGTAAAAAACTGAATATACATGAAATTTAATCAACCACTTGTAAAAAAAATACATAGATAATATCAATGATAAAATATCATGGATAATAAGAATTGAACTCTCAATAATGGAAAATATTAATATTGGACATAATGATATCAGACATCATGATATCAATATTATCTTGACAGTGATTCATGATAGGTTAAAACTATATGTAAAAAAACATTAATTTTTCAATTAGAGTATTCTATTGAGACTTATCGCTAAATCAAGGAGACATATAAATTTGGGATCCACCATTTAATAAAATCATAGTGCATTACTCATATATAAAACTATTTATTTAATTCATGAACTATATTACTTATGAAACAATATCTATATTGTGTAAGGAATAAAGATTTATCAATATTTCCATCATTAATTAAATGACATTCAAATTAAAAATTGAAAGTTAAAATGGTACCTAGTTTAGAAAACAACAAACTTGAGGATTAATGTAGTTTCCAATGATAAATGATCATAATAAAGTGATTTCCTCAATAGAAATTTATAATAAAAAAATTAATTAAGAGATGTGAGGTAAGCACCAGTTCATCGATAATATTGGTTATATAATAAAAGCATGTACCTTTGATGAATAAATGGAATTGACATGAAATATTTAAATAATCATTCATAAAATATATTTCTTTGTAAAACCATTTAAATATTTTAGAAGAAGATAAATTTTTTGAAATATTTAGTATGGTTGTGATGTCAGTTATCACAATATATATTTTAAACTATCTTTTAAATTTTAGTTGAAAACATAAATTTCATTAAAAAATGAAATATTAAATTTATAACATTTTTAAAAAATTATAGGATAACATATAATTTTATTAATAAATAACATGATCAACTATAGTTACTGTTGTAAATCAATTTTGGAAGACTTGTACATGGATGAAATTTTATCTGATTTAAAGGGAAAAAAGAGGGTTTTATCATTTGAAATTTATATTTCTTGATTCATGTAATAAATAGAGGAAAATTTTAAACAGAATATTAAAACACCTTAAATATCAATATGATAAGAAAATTATTTGATATTAGGAATTATAAATCATAATATTCTATCAATGAAAGTACAAGGAATCCTGAAAGATAGTGAGATAGTAAAATAGATTCTACAATCCTTGGTAACATTAAAATTCTAACACTCTGAAGAATTAAAATTTAATGGAAACATTTATCATCATGATTAAATATTTATTCAGGTTAAATACATCAAATTGGCATTAGGTAAACTCTATAAAACTGAATAGATGGATATTAACAAATATTCCTCAATGAAATGGATATTGAGATGAAATATCATACCTTATTCTTACCTTTTGATGAACATGATTAAAATAATTTTATAATGGATTTATGAATGTTATTAATTTATAACAAAACAAAATTATTATTTATAATATATTAATTGATCCTCCTAAAACATTTACCACATGTTTGTTTATAATATTTTATCATTACTATTATTTTTTGTGTCCATTGCCTTGTTTTTTTGTTCTTGTTTTATCTATAATGTTATTGTTCTTGTACACATGATAAAGATCCATAAAATTCCAAGATATATTAATGTTATAAATTACATATTTACTCATTAGATACATTTTTAGAACCAATTTATAATGCTTTCTAAGGAAAAAAAGTGCATCTCTTCATGGAGACCGTAGGACGTATGTATGAATGAGTAATAATATCATTACCTTAATGGGTGAAAGGTTAAGAGAGTATTTGAGACATTTATTTTATAAAATCTATATCATGTCATAATTATAATATATATTCATTATTTCTATAATTATGACTATCCATGTGTTTCTGTGATGGGAAATAATACATCGGTTCATGATGTTGTTGTCTTCCATACACATGGTCGGTGGATTTGTTTCCCATTTGATGGAAAAGTTGGTGGGAAAATATTATTCCATAAATATAGTAAAATATTATTTTATAAGATATATTAGTGATATTATATTTGATTCTTCAATATTCAATTTATTGTTGTAAAACAAAAGGGATATTCTTTAATATGATTACCATCTCTTAGAAAAACCTCAATTGAATCACTTCTTAAAGACACTAGGGATGAAATTTTTTTTGGAAAAGAGAATCTAAAATGATTATAAGTAATTTTATGATATTTTTGTTTTAGTTTTTCTTATACAAATATATTTATATGTTTTAATATGCAAGGGGAGGGAATAAAAGTTTCAAAATGAAGAGGAGGGGAATTTTTTTAAATACCAAAATCTATTCAAAAATGGGAAGTAAATCTCAGTATAAGTGCCTAAATAATTGAAAAATAATGGGTTTCAGAGGTAATAAGGGAAATATATACATAAAAAACATAAAGAAGAAAATATTTTGAGCATGTCATTCCTTTATCTTGTAAGTTTACATAATTATATGATTTTAGTTTTCACAACTTTAACTTGTTTTTAGAAAATGTATTTAATCCTCAAAGACTAAAATAGAAAATTTTTATTAGATTATATGGACCCATTTATTGTAAATATTAAAAAAAAATTATGAAAATTTTTCTATGTGTTTTTAAAATTAATTTAAACACAATCACATGTGACATAAAAAACATAGTTTTAACCTTAACCACAATAATTAACGTTTTCTATTATTAAAATTAATTAGAAAAACAATTAAGTTAAACATATTAAATACTAATAATCATTCTTAATAAAAATATTTAATACATTTTATAAAATTTAATTTACCAAAGTGTTAGAATATTGTTTAAAAACAAACTCAGAAATTGTGTCGAAAAATAGATTTCAAGAAATGTATTTTTCAAGTATAATATGACCTTATATTAACTATATGAATAATATCCACAATTATATAGAATTAAAATTATTATAGTAATATAATACTATATATATTTAATTTAAATCATTAATAATTAATAAAAGTTATTTTAATTAAAATGGATAGATATTATGCATTTTAAAACAAAAATAGTTCTCCATAAAACCAGTTTTCTGAAAAACAACACTTTTTTTACATCGAAATGATATTATATTTATTTATATATAATCTATAGTTAATAAATTGTTTAATATAAATATAATTTCATATTATTTTTAATTATGGATAAATATTTAAATAATAAATATTTATTATTCATAAAATATTGATTTAATTGGAAAATTTCAATAAATAATTCTAAGTTTATTTTGACCAAGTAGGTTCGAAATTGATATACATCTTATCAAAATATAAATTTTGTGAAATTACATATTATGTTTTCATGGTATTATATTTTTAACAAAATTTAAAATTCAACTAATAAAATTGGGGTTCATGTGTTTCTTTCTTCCCTTTTATAAAAATTTCATCGTCAAAATTTTCATGGATATTACCAACCAAACAAATGGTCCAGAAGAGTGCTTACCTTTATTATTTCTTCTGCTGTCAATTCGGGTAGTACAATAATTTTTTCACAAACATCATAATAAAATGTTTGTGTGTGAATACTCAAACTATATAATTCTTCATGGAGTACCATTTGAATACAATAATGGAGACTATTGTCTTACGTAAACTCTACCAAGGGGAAATATTGAACCTAAATAACAATAAAGTAAAGTCTTCTTGTCCTCAAAATGTCTTAGAATGTTTTAATTGTCCTTCTAGATTGTCCATCTTACTTGGGATGGTAGGTGGTTCCTAAATGAAGCCCAGTTTTAGGAGCCTTTTGAAGACTCTTCTTAAATTTCGATGTAAAACAGGGAACATGAATAGACACAATTGAAAAAGGATTACCATTAAGTATTAAATATTCATTAATATAAATCCTTATAAAGAAATCAAGTGGTAATGTTCAATTAGAGAGATGAAATGTTTATATTTTGTTAGGAAATAAATATTAACCCATATTGGATCATTAATTCTATGATTATTTAGCAGTACTGTGACAAATTACATATTAATTTCATCCCATGTTAACATAGAAAAGTACATTTGTTTCATTAATCCTATAGGTTGATTCTATCTTTCTTATCTTATTGAAAACATGTATAGTGACACAAAATCACTCATTTCCTCCTTTATGTTGTCCCCCAAAAATATTCCCTCAAATTTGTATACATCTTAGTTCTAGAAGGTTGTATAGAAAAATTTGAGTTATGATCATCATCCAACTATTCCCTTTTCATCTCAGGTATAGATGAAATAGACAACATATTTACAAATTTCATAATACCAACTTCACAATTGAATTCTTCCAACTTCCCATCACTCATGGATTTAACTTTATTTATTAAATTATCGTTATCATATTTATAACATTTTATCTATTCTAATATATTTTGTTTCATAACCATTGGAAAAAGGGGGGATGTAACCCCTTCATTAATAATTTCCATATTGATATTTACTATATCCAATAACATATGATCCCTCTCTATCAATATTTGGGTTATAAATCCATTATTTTTCCGTTTTAAGGAAACTTATATATTATTTCCATTCACATAGTTGTAGTGTATTGATAAATCATAATATATGATTAGCTCAAGGCTTCTGATTTTCCTCATATTGATTAGTTTCGTTGAAAATATACATTTTAGGTTCTTATGGTCTATGTATATCTCAAATCATTAACCATAGAGACAATGTTTCCACAACTTCAATGAATACATTACATCCTAAAGTCAATATCACAATTTAGATTGTTCTATTCATGAGTTTTTAACTACCCTAATGATTATGCTATAAAGTTACCAATTTTTGAAAGAAACTACCAATTACCTTCTTCGATACATTATTATATGTACCAAACCTATCATTTCCTAATGGTAGGTTCAAATTGAATTATTGACCAAATCCCTCTTCAACTGTAACACCCCAGGTAAATAAAGAATATGAAATTTTCATATTTATCCATATTTGTGAATAAAATATTAATATGACTTTAAAGGGGACGCTATGCTCGATGGCGTACCCAACACGCAACAACGAGTTTCTTGAGAATCTTACGTTGCACTCTAATAATAAAATAATATTATTTTAAATGGCAGTTAACATGTAGCTGTTGTATTGGAGGGAATGGATAGAAATAACTAAAATATGATTATATATTTTTTAAATGTTTTTACATATATCCAATAAAAGATAAAGGATTAAAATATGGAAAGAATTCAATTTTAGGCGTATATGCCCTAGTTTTCACTAAAGGTTCACTTATCGTCTTTTGATGGAGAACCGTCATTAAATATAGTTTTTTTTCACTCTTATACATTCTATTAGACCAAATAAAACTCTTCTTTAGAATTGGGACATCAAACTTTACTTTGTGTAAATTTTTGGTATCTTTACGATAAAGTTCTTTTTTTAATGAATAGTGTAAAATGTTGTATTTTAATTTAAAACCTCTTTTAATATAATTTATTTATATGATTATATTATCTTTTGAATTGGTTTTAAAGTGAAATTGGAATATATGTTTACCATTAAATCCAATAGTGGTCGTTGGAATTAATTTCACTTTGAAATCAGACTTAAACTAGTGTCAATCTTTTGATACTTATTGTTTCATAAAAACACGCTATTTGCTCTGACAACGGGAATTAATTATAAAATAAATTAATGTGACTTATATTATTTGAATTTTGTAAAATAGACTTCATTTTTTAATTCAGAATATCAAATATAGCTTAGGGTGAAGTTTTGGGATATTTATGAAAAACATCAATTTTGGATGAATAGTGATACCACTAAGTGGTACTTATAAAAAAACTGATTTTTCCGTTTAAATGAAAGTTTACCACTAATGTGTATTTAATTTTGAAAATACGACATACATGGTTGTCATTAGTATGTAAAATGCGGTTCAATGGGATGAAAATAATTTTGTGGTGAATAGTAACTTTTTTTCATTAATCGCGATTAGAGGTAATTAGTGTAATTTAAGGTAAAAATGATATTATAAAAATGTGAAAACACCATGACACTTGTCCTACCCCTTTTGGATGAGTCATGTCCGACCCAGACAACCCATGGGTCGATTTAGGGGACACTATAGAGCCTCTTGGGTGAGATAATGACTTTAATGCCTTTTTTTAAAAAAATAAAGGTGAAAATGACACTAACATAAATTGTTTTACTAAAACAATTTTTAGAAGGGGTTATACTAATCATAATTTTGTCTATAAATACTATTTGGAAAGATAAATATATTTCCTACATCAGGATATTTTTTTTATAATTTTTAGACATTAAATAAATTAATTTAATTATGACATCAGGATGATGCAACGATGACCTCATTAATGAACAGTTTAAATAAAATGAAACGATAATATAAAATATAAAGACCTAAACTTGTCCAAAAACTATTGGATGGGAATATTTAGAAGCCTTATCATCTTATCGTCTAAATATATCAATTTGGGACCTTAGAAATTCGATACACTTTTGAAAATAAAATAATAGTTTCATGATTTCCAAAAGTGCCCCTCCTCTCCTCTTATAAAAGGCCCCCACCTCTACCTCATTTCACACACTCCTCAAGCCTTTGGCTCGGACATCCACTATCCATTTACTCTCTACACATCCCTCTCCTCATCCTAGAGGATTCCATTTGGGCGGCATCCTTTCAAAGAAAGCATTTAGGTTCAAATCAAAAAGAGTTACACTTTTAAAGGTAATTCATTCTCTCATGTTCATTTGTTTTATTTTGCTTATCCAACCCCATGAACTATTTTTATTTACTTATTTTGTAACAAAACCAGTATCTTCAATATAATAGGATGTTGTTATAAGATTTATTCAAGCTACACTCTCACACAACTACATAAAATGGTTACAGATCATACGGTTTCCGTGGATGGTGAAATTCTGCCTCCCGAAACGATGATTGTTCAATAATCATTTAACACCTTCGAAGGTGGCCATTATGATGTCACTATTTTTATATATGATATATAATATTTTTATGCTTTCCTTAAGCTTCTGTATTTTTCATTTATGGAATACCATTATTGTTTCCATTATGGGTAAACACGATATCTTCATTTTAGGAAGTGCGGACTACCGCCCCCTGAAAGTGATTTGATTCGTTAATACCATATGGGGGATGTGTAAAGGATAAAGTTAATGATATTATATATGTTATTATACTGGAATTATAATATACTCTTATATCATTATGATTACATTCTAGAAAATACGAAATAGAAATGGAAGTAGCGTTCATGCGTACGTACGGCTTACCGTCTCCATGAACGGTGCATTTCATTTCTTACCTATAAATGTGATGTAATATTATAAATACACATATATTATGAATATATATGATATATATTTTATCCAAATAATTAATATCATTCTGGATATAACGATCCTTTGACCAAATTAACAACATGTAAGTGTAAGAAGTCTATTTTTGACTTAAGAACCAAATACCGAAAAAATGAACATTATTAACTTAAATGATTACATGATGTTCATAACATGGTATAAAAGGAATAATTAACTTTAAAAAGGTTCTTAATCAAGTAGATATTAACTCAAGTTTATTATTCCGGACGTTAATGAACGATCGAGTCAAGTCGGACCCGAGGTAAGTGATCTTACTCCTCTCTTACTTTTTAAGTACACTCTTTTATGTCATTCCCTCTAAAGCTCATATTTCTTGTTATTGGGATGTTATTTTATATTACACATACTGTAATTTTTATGTTCATGTGATGAGAGACCCTATTCTCTCTCATCAATCCATTTTTGGAAGTTTTGAGTGGCGCCGTTAGGCTGCCGAATTTTCATAAGAGATCTAACCCCTCTCTTTCTCTTTAATTACTCCCCTTTATGTCACTTCTTTTAAGCTCCTATTTGTAATCATGGGGGATGTTCTTTCATATTCCTCTTTCTGTACATTTTATTGTAAAGTGATGAGATACCCTATTTGATCTCATCAATCCATTTTTGGAAGTTTTAAGTGGCGTCGTTAGGCTGCCGAGTTTTCGTAAGTGATTTTTCATCTCACTTTTATTCCCGTGAGATTTATGCTACATTTTCCACAATTTCCATTGAGTGGTGTATGTACTGACCATTATTCTACTCTTTGTGTAATATAATTTCGTTTATGAGTATTTACATCAATGATTTATTGTCCTTCTTTCATGGGGTGTATGTTTTGAAAGATACCCAAGTCGGTAAGAGAACCTTTCACCCTCCTCTTTTTAAAAGACTTCTTTTGTTGGGTCTTTTAATTAATATACTATTATGTTGGTATAAGTTCTTCTATATCATGATTGATGTAAATTTTATGTCCAAGTGATGAGATTCCTTTTTATCTCTCATCAACTCATTTTCTGAATTTTTGAAGTGACACTGTTAGGCTATCGAATTTTACCAAGGGAACTTTTTAACCCAATTTCGATTTCTTTGGGTTCAACATGTATTTATTGAATATGTCATCCTTTGAATATGTGTGAATGACCTTTTATTATTTTACACTTAATATCCACTAATATTTGGTGTATTCGTTTGTCACAGATAATTATGTAATTGATTTATCCTTAAACCAAGGATACCGTCTTTGTATGGGACTTCGTCTCAATCACCTTTCATTGCGGCATATTTTGTTTTATACACAACCTTCTTTTATACGGTGTATAAACCCCTTTTACGTTTATGTTTATTCAAAAGGAATCTTTTTTATATGAAGCGTTTACTAAACGACAAAAGGGAATGTTTTTGTCGTACGTATGCGGCGACAACGACTTCTCCGCCGTCGTGACCGTTATTTGAGTTTTCGGCTTCCTCTAAAAGACATACATTCTTTTTAAAAGAAAAATAAATATCATGTTATACATTTCTTTTATTTTGGTATCGAAGATGGTTTTCATAATGTTTTTATATCAATGTGTTGTATTGATATCTTGTGATTTAAAGGTGGGAATGTTATGTTTCCTTTATGCATGTTTTATGTGATATTATTATGTTGAGTTTCTTGGGAATTATTATGAAAAAGGGTGGTTCCGTGATAATCTAAGGGCGGGTGAGCCCGATATAGCTCTTCAATGCATTGGGTAACGTGAAGGAGTGAAACGTTAAGGTTTCTCCGAAGATATTTAGGGAATATACTGTGATGGGTATTCCAAACGTAACCAAGAGGGTTACTCCCTACGTAAGAATGTTATGAATGCCTCAATTTACCTTTATGTATTATGATTTCTATGATTTATTCATGGTTTGATGAGGTATGTTAAAGTGCCTATGTTTTATGGGTAAAGTATGATTTCATTCTTATGTATATATGAACTCATGTTTCCTTTCCATATTTTTATATCCCTTACTGAGCTTTTTTATGCTCATCCCAAGTTTTTAAAATGTTTTTCACAGGTCAAGGTAAAGGTACGTGATGTTATGATAGTGTCAAGGATGTGTCAAGAAAGAATCCAAGTTTTATTTTAAATATGTTTCTGTTGATGGGAAGAACGAATCCTGTCTTTTATGCAACCACTTTGTTTAAATGTGGAATGTAATGCAGGTTTTATGATCTAATTATCTAAAACTCTAAACCTGAAAAGATCTTCAATGTGTAATCTTGTATTAACTCAAGATTAAGTAAGGTTTAAGGATGGGGCCTTATAGTTGGTATCAAAGGTCGGTTTAGATAACTTTAGAGGTTAGGGTATTCTTTAAGCATAAGTGACATTACCATAATGGTTAGGATTTCAGAAAGAGTCCTAGTTTTAAATAAAGTGAATGAGTAAGTATATCTTATTGTTTACCTTCCTCATTAGTACATGATGGTTTTGTTGATATACTCACACTGACATTTCTGGTTTTAGTGAATGGATGGATCTAGCAGGCACCAAAGTGACAATGGGTTTGAAGGAAACTGTGGTGGTTCTCTGATTAAGAGACTAGATGAGATGGGGGATTCAATGAGGAATCTCATGGTTGTTCTAAAACAACTATCAAGGAGTCATGATCAACCACTTCAACCTCGGTGATTTCTCTAATACATCATGTACGAGATGGACAACTCGATGTGGAAATTCAGGTAATAATTATTAAGGTAACCATTAGGGTTTATATGATCCTTACTTTTTAGGTAATTATGGGTTACTCTATGATATGATGGAAAATGAAAGGAATGAGATAAACATGAGGTTAAAATATGTTATGATCATTTTTGAAGATTTTATCTCGTTTTGGGGAATGTTTTAAGAATTATATAGTTTTGGAAAAAGGACAACATGCAGACCGTGTGACAACCCGTCGCGTCGGACAAAGCTTTGGGAATCGAACCCACAACCAAAGTGCGACTGGTATTTATCGCCTACCACTGGACTACGTGAAGTCCCTGGTTAGTTTGACTGATTCTTTTTAGTTATATGATTTTATGAATTAAGAGTAAGTTGATTTTGGGTTATTTATGAAAATGATTAACCTATCATGGAGGATATGTGATTAGGTTAAGTACTTTTCAATATGAGACTTTAGGAGCAACTGATGTTGTTTGGAGATAAATGTTACGATTTAACTTGGAAGACTATGTGACTAAATCCCTCAAAAATTTGGGTTTCAATCTTAGTTTCGTTTACTTTGAAGAATTTTATGGACAAATTGTTCATCGAATGGTCTTCGTTGAACTTTGGGTTTTGTTGGGCAAATTTTGGAGATTAAGAATAGATTTTCTTTTTAAAAAGGGTTATCCTTTTCTGGATTATCTGATCATGTACTAACCTTTTTGGTTTTGGTTTTGGTTAGAGTCTAAAGACATGGGAAGTATATAGTTCTCTATTATGGATTAGGTGATTCTCTAGAAGTTGATTATAGTACTCTTAATGCGAACAAGTCTCCTTAAATACTCATCTTTTGGAAAAAAAATATGAGTTTGATTAAGGAATCAAGTAAAAGTTGAAAGTCAACATGATAAGTGATTATGTTTCCTTATGAATAAATTCCTCAATAAAAAGTAACTTAAAACAAAAATGTTGACTATTAACTTTTCCTACTGGGGAATCGAATACCGTTTAACAAATAACAAGTTTGTGATTTTCTCATGGTTAACTTTCTCCTAAACATGTTTTCTATCACTCTCCATCAGAACATGACCCTTTGCTTTTTCTTCCATGTCCATGTTTTCCTACACGGAATCCTATTATGGGTTAACTCGGGTGACCTTTGTACTTATCATTCTTTATTTTAAAGTGATTGTTTTACCGAATCTTGTTTCGATGTGGGACTTTCAAGGATGTTTCCAAGCCCAATTTTAAAATTGTGAGGACGCAATTCCCAAAAAGGGGTGAAGGATGTAACACCCCAGGTAAATAAAGAATATTACATTTTCATATTTATCCATATTTGTGAATAAAATATTAATATGACTTTAAAGGGAACGCTATGCTCGATGGCGTACCCAACACGCAACAACGGGTTTCTTGGGAATCCTACATTGCACTCTAATAATAAAATAATATTATTTTAAATGGCAGCTAACATGTAGCCGTTGTATTGGCGGGAATGGATAGAAATAAATAAAATATGATTATATATGTTTTTAAATGTTTTTAAATTTATCCAATAAAAGATAAAGGCATAAAATATGGAAAGAATTCAATTTTAGGCGTATATGCCCCAGTTTTCACTAAAGGTTCACTTATCACCTTTTGATGGCGAAACGTCATTAAATATAGTTTTATTTCACTATTATACATTCTATTGGACCAAATAAAACTCTTCTTTAGAATTGGGACATCAAACTTTACTTTGTGTAAATTTTTGGTATCTTTACGATAAAATTCTTTTTTTAATGAATAGTGTAAAATGTTGTATTTTAATTCAAAACCACTTTTAATATAATTTATTTATATGATTATATTATCTTTTGAATTGGTTTTAAAGTGAAATTGGAATATATTTTTACCATTAAATCCAATAGTGGTCGTTGGAATTAATTTCACTTTGAAATCAGACTTAAACTAGTGTCAATATTTTGATACTTATTGTTTCATAAAAACACGCTATTTGCTCTGACAACGGGAATTAATTATTAAATAAATTAATGCGACTTATATGATTTGAATTTTGTAAAATAGACTTAATTTTTGAATTCAGAATATCAAATATATATTAGGGTGAATTTTTGGGATTTTTCTGAAAAACATCAATTTTTGATGAATAGTGAAACCACTAAGTGGTACTTATAAAAAAACTGATTTTTAAGTTTAAATGAAATATTACCACTAATGTGTATTGAATTTTGAAAATCCGACATACATGGTTGTCATTAGTATGTAAAATGTGGTTCAATGGGATGAAAATAATTTTTTGGTGAATAGTAACTTTTTTTCATTAATCGCGATTAGAGGTAATTAGTGTAATTTAAGGTAAAAATGATAATATAAAAATGTGCAAACACCATGACACATGTCCTACCCCTATTGGATGAGTCATGGCCGACCATGAAAACCCATGGGTCGATTTAGGGGACCCTATGGAGTCTCTTGGGTGAGATAATGACTTTAATACCTTTTTTTAAAAAATAAAGGTGAAAATGACACTAACATAAATTGTTTTACTAAAAAAAAATTTGGAAGGGGTTATACTAATCATAATTTTGTCTATATATACTCTTTGTAAAGATAAAAAGATTTCGTACATCAGGATATTTTTTTATAATTTTTAGACATTAAATAAATTAATTTAATTATGACATCGTGATGTTGCAACGATGACCTCATTAATGAACAGTTTAAATAAAATGAAACGATAATATAAATTCTAAAGACCTACACTTGTCCAAAAACTATTGGATGGAAATATTTAGAAGCCTCATCATCTTATCTTCGAAATATATCAATGTGGGACCTTAGAAATTCGAAACAGTTTTGAAAATAAAATAATAGTTTCATGATTTCCAAAACTGCCCCTCCTCTCCTCTTATAAAAGGCCCCCACCTCTACCTCATTTCACACACTCCTCAAGACTTTGGCTCGGCCATCCCCTGCCCATTTAATCTCTCTACATACCTATCCTCATCCCAGAGGATTCCCTTTGGGAAGAATCCTTTCAAAGGAAGCCTTTATGCTCAAATCAAAAGGAGTTACACTTTTAAAGGTAATTCATTCTCTCAAGTTCATTTGTATTATTTGGCTTCTCCAACCCCCTAAACTCTTGTTATTTACTTCTTTTGTAACAACACCAGTATATTCAATATACTATGATGTTTTTATAAGATTTATTCGATTTACACTCTCACACAACTACATCAAATGGTTAATGAACATACGGTTTCTCTGGATGGCGAAATTCTGCCTCCCGAAACGATGATTGTTCAATACTCATTTAACACCTTCAAAGGTGGCCATTATGATGTCACTATTTTTATATATTATATATAATATGTTTATTCTTTCCTTAAGCTTCTGTATTTTTTATTTATGGCATACCATTATTTTTTCCATTATGGGTAAACACGATATCTTCATTTTAGGATGTGCGGACTACCGCCCCCTGAAAGTGATTTGATTCGTTAATACCATATGTGAGATGTGTAAAAGATAAATTTAATGATATTATATATTTTATTATACTGGAATTATAATATATTCTTATATCATTATGATTCCATTCCAGAACATACGAAATAGAAATGGAAGTAGCGTTCATGCGTACGTACGACTTACCGTCTCCATGAACGGTGCTTTTCATTTCTTTCCTCTAAATGTGATGTAATATTATAAATACATGTATATGATGAATATATATGATATATATGTTATCCAAATCATTAATATAATTCTATATATAACTAAACTTGGACCAAATTAACAACATGTAGGTGTAAGAAGTCTATTTTTGACTTAAGAACCAAATACCGACAAAATGAACATTATTAACTTAAATGATTACTTGATGTTCATAACATGGTATAAAAGTAATAATGAACTTGAAAATGGTTCTTAAGAAAGTATAGATTATCTCATGTTTATTATTCAGGACGTTAAAGAAAGATCGAGTCAAGTCGGACCTGAGGTAATGGATCTTACTCCTCTCTTTCTTTTTAAGTACACTCTTTTATGTCATTCCCTCTAAAGCTCATCTTTCTTGTTATTGGGATGTTATTTTATATTACACATACTTTAATTTTTATGTTCATGTGATGAGAGACCCTATTCTCTCTTATCAATCCATTATTTGGAAGTTTTGAGTGGCGCCGTTAGGCTGCCGAATTTTCGTAAGAGATCTAACCTCTCTCTTTCTCTTTAAGTACTCCCCTTTATGTCACTTCTTTTAAGCTCCTATTTGTTATGATGGGGGATGTTATTTCATATTCCTATTTCTGTACATTTTATAGTAATGTGATGAGATACCCTCTTTGATCTCATCAATCCATTTTTGGAAGTTTTATGTGGCGTCGTTAGGCTGCCGAGTTTTCGTAAGTGATTTTTCATCTCACTTTTATTCCCGTGAGATTTATGCTACATTTGCCACAATTTCCATTGAGTGGTGTATGTACTTCACATTATTCTACTCTTTTTGTAATATAATTTCGTTTATGAGTATTTACATCAATGATTTATTGTCCTTCTTTCATGGGGTGTATGTTTTGAAAGATACACAAGTCGGTAAGGGAACCTTTCACCCTCCTCTTTTTAAAAGACTTCTTTTGTTGGGTCTTTTAATTCATGTACTATTATGTTGGGATATGTTGTTCTATATCATGATTGATTTAAATTTTATGTCCAAGTGATGAGATTCTTTTTTATCTCTCATCAACGCATTTTCTGAATTTTTGAATTGACACCGTTAGGCTGTCGAATTTTACCAAGGGAACTTTTTAACCCAATTTCGATTTCTTTGGGTTCAACATGTAGTTATTGAATATGTCATCCTTTGAATATGTGTGAATGACCTTTGATTATTTTACACTTAATATCCACTTATATTTGGTGGATTCGTTTGTCACACATAATTATGTAATTGATTTATCCTTAAACCAAGGATACTGTCTTTGTATGGGACTTCGTCTCAATCTCCTTTCATTGAGGCATATTTTGTTTTATACAAAACCTTATTTTATACGGTGTATAAACCCCTTTTACTCTTACGTTTATTCAAAAGGAATCTTTTTTATACGAAGTGTTTACTAAATGACAAAATGGAATGTTTTTGTCGTACGGTTGCGGCGACAACGACTTCTCCACTGTCGTGACAGTTATTTGAGTTTTCGGCTTCCTCTACAAGCCATACGTTATTTTTAAAAGAAAAATAAATACCATGTTATACTTTTCTTTTATTTTGTTATCAAAAATGGTTTTCATAATGTTTTTATATCCATGTGCTGTATTGATATCTTGTGATTTAATGGTGGGAATGTTATGTTTCCTTTATGCGTGTTTTATGCGATATGATTATGTTGAGGTTCTTCGGAATTATTATGAAAATGGGTGGTTCCGTGATAAACTAAGGGCGGGTGAGCCCTATATAGCTCTCCAATGCATTGGGTAACACGAAGGAGTGAAACGTTAAGGTTTCTCCGAGGATATTTAGGGAATATACTGTGATGGGTATTCCAAACGTAACCAAGAGGGTTACTCCCTACGTAATAATGTTATGAATGCCTTAAGTTACCTTTATGTCTTATGATTTCTATGATTTATTCATGGTTTGATGAGGTATTTTAAAGTTCCTAAGATTTATGGGTAAAGTATGATTTCATTCTTATGTATATATGAACTCATGTTTCCTTTCCATATTTTTATATCCCTTACTGAGCTTTTTTATGCTCATCCCAAGTTTTTAAAATGTTTTTCACAGGTCAAGGGAATGGTAAGTGATGTGATGATAGTGTCAAGGATGTGTCTAGAAAGAATCCAAGTTTTATTTTAAATATGTTTCTGTTTATGGGAAGAATGAATCCTGTCTTTTATGTAACCACTTTGTTTAAATGTGGAATGTAATGCAAGTTTTATTATCTAATTCTCTAAAACTCTAAACCTGAAAAGATCCTCAATGTGTAATCTTGTATTAACTCAAGATTAAGTAAGGTTTAAGGCTGGGGAATTATATCAACTATTCAAATCATTCTTTATATTCTTTTTTCAAAACGAACATAACCCCTTTATTTGTAAGAATTGTTAACAGGTTATCCAATTAACAAAAATTTTAAACAAATCAACAATAGTAACTTTCAAACCAATGATAATAAATATCTCAATTTTTTTTTATTTTTGTAAGAATTTTTTATACATTCAGTTTCACAGGTTCAAGTGAGATTCCCTCTTTTAGATAATATGTCCACGAAAAGAAACACCCAGAATCCAATAATCTCCCCTACTAAATTTCCCATATAAATATATTTTTCTAAAAGACACATGAAGGAAATGAAATTAATTTGTATAGTCCTCATAATCATTATAATACACCAATATATCATCGATGGATACCACAAAAAAATCATCATGATTTTTATTGAATACTTTGTTCAATAGATCCAAAAAAATGGATGATGCATTTGTTAATCCAAATGAATTAATATAAACATTTAATCTTCATACTTCATTTGGAATACTGTCTTCATAATTTCTTCCTTTATTACTCATTACATATGACCCACATAATGAAGCTAAGTCATTGAAAAATGTTTAGATTCATGAAATTTATAAAATAAGTCAAAAATGTGAGGCCGTGGGTACTTTTTCTTTTTCATAATTACATTTATGTACCTATAATAAATGAAAAAATTCATTGGTCCATATTTATTCTCAAAAATGATAACATGGGATCCCCATGGTGAATTATTAGATTGAATAATTACCTTATCACAAAAAATACTCTAGTTGTTCTTAAACTCCAATAATTCCATATGGGTCATTCCATATGGATTCCTTTATATATTTTTTGAATTATGGAGTAAATAAATGGAAAATTCATTTGTAAAATATGGTGGATGTCTAGGTAATTCCCTAATAAATACCATATTGTATTGTTATACAGTGGTTACATACTCAATTTTATGATTATCATTTCCATTTGTATAATTAGTTTTATCTTATTCCACAATAATATCATTGAAAAGATCTTATAGGGGAAGATATATACCTAACATAGAAAATGAATTATCTACTCTAATGACCAATAATTAAACATCTTCATGAAAAATATTAACATCATTCTCCAGGAAATAAATATTTTCTTCATTTTTTCAAATCTTGTCCATATTAAAAATTATATCAATGTTTACGATTGGTATAATCTTGAATTCCTTAAATCGGGCACATTTATGAGTCATAATGACGAGTGCCTAACACATCCTTATTATCTTTAGGCTTCCACATGAGTTTTTAATTAAAAATCTAAACTTATTGTTCAAGGTAAATATCTAATTTTCCTAAAAAACATGTTAAATATAAGAGTGAGAAGATATAGATTCAAAAAAATCCTCGGATAAATTTGATGATATAATTAACGTACATTACACTACATCTTTGGGTACTTCCACATTAGTTGTAGTGACCACATAAGCTTATCCTACTACCCTTCATCTATTCAATTGAATAACAACATAAAAAATTTGGAATTAGTGTCAATAATTCACTAATGTTTAATAGTGGAAGCACTAGGAATAATTTATTTTTTTCTTCCCCTCATATTCATTCTACAATTTACCCTTGTGATAAAACTTATACAATATCTAATTACCTTCTAGAATTTTCTAGGATGATTCCTTATATAATTTTTACCTGATTGAAATTACTTTACTAGCTTCCTCGTTTTTGACACATTAATTTTTTAGGTCTTTAGATGTACTCTTTTTCACTTGATTCCCAAATAATATATAACATTAAGATATATATTTCTCTGCTTTAATTTCAAATAAAATTATTTCATATTATGAAAAACAGTTGTGAGCCAAGTTCCCTTCATAGAGTTGGAAGAATCCCTTTAAATTAATTGTTTATATTTCATTATTTATTATATTTTCAATCCATAAGATTTATAGATAATCGTTTGAAGGAATCCACAGACTATGAAATATTTTATTCATAATTTTTCTTTAAGATAATTAACAATCTCTTTATTTTATTTCACTGATCACAATGGAAATACTTATCTTGGAATGTTTTACTAAAAGTTATCCATTAAACGAGTTATCAGTTTTATTCCTCCATGGAATTATGAATCGATGAGAACCATTAATTAGAATATTGCTTAAGACAATACAGTAATATTTTAGTATTTTTCTTATTAATGAATCCCAAGATAATATATATATTATCAAGGGACCCATTCTTAAACAATAAAATGATTTGTAGTCAAACTAAACTATTTTGGAATATTTCACAATAAGAGAACCAATGTAGGATAATAACTCTATGGAATAGTAGATTGATCCATTCTGGAAATGTTATTATTTATAAGAGGATTACAGTTCCCTAGAAGAGTGATGATATTCTAAGTTTTAATATGATCTGTATTGGATTTCTTATTAGAGATTTCTCTACATTAATACTAAGTGTTGATACCACATTTTTTAATGGATCCATTTCTAAAAAATTTAATATAAATAATTTGTTCAAAACATTATGAATTTTAGATCATAACAGATCTTTATAAATATTGTGTAACACTTAATTTAAATAAAAAATTTATTCATTGTTAAGTTCATAATCATAAAATTGGTTTATTTTCAGACATCATTATTTTCATGTTCCACATAATGCTTATAAAGAGAGTGAAAATTACTTCACAAATATCCCCTAGGAGTGTGAAACTATGTTTTTAGTAAGGCGTTTTGTTGTGCACCAGGTTACGATCAACTCAAATCTCAATGTTTTTTTTCATAGTTATTAACCCCAGGTATAAATTTTCAAGAACCATTTTCACTTTTAGTATCTAGATATGGAATTATTTCTTTGAAAAAATACACAATATATTTTTTATCAAAACATTAAGTTGTTATTTTATATGTTTCCTTAAGTGTACCATAGGATTATGTTCCCTAATATTTTTTTTTCATAATATAGTTCCCAATGGTTTCCTTTAAACTTCCTTTGATAGCAACTATTACAATCCTGAATTGTGAAATGCAGAGAAGGTGGTTAAATTATTATATTGGAAAAAATCTAGGGTTCAAATCATAAACAACTAATTATTTTAGTAGACTTGGAGTGCAAGATGCATACATGATACCCATTTTTAATTTAGGTTAAAATATTAAACATAGTAATGGAAAATATTCAACATCCTTGAACTCATTCAAATAATTCTCTTTCCTATCCTGGGAAAAAAGTAAGGGGAATCTCAAATTTAGAGTAATTTTTACTTACAATGAATTTTTTATGAATCAATAAGGTATAATAAATATTCTAAGGTAAATGTCTAATCACACAGTCTATTTAATAATTAATTTCACTATCATGATTAGATAATTCATATTCAATGCTTAATTCAATATAACTGAACCAACACATCATCTAATCAATAACGTTACTATAATGATTAGATAAGTCATAATAAATATTAAAAGGTAAATACCATAACAAACAATACATTTAATTGACAACATTAATATCATGATTTTGTAAGGAAAAATAAATATGGTATGGTAAATAACTGAACCCACATTCTATTTAACCAATAACATGATAAAAATGAATCTATGGATAATATCAATGAAATAATCTCATTGATAATAATAACTAATTTCTCAATGAATAAAATGAATAATTTGGGAATGATGATCTTAGAAATAATGATATATACATTGTTAATTGGAGAATAATGGGGTGTGTTGTGGGAAAGATCTCATGGCATCTTCAATGATTAGGGTTTCTTTCCTTCAATTGAGTTTCCGAATGATTTAGAATTGTATATTTAGGCTGGAGTATGTTGTCCTAGTTTGGATATATTATATTTCATATAGATTGTATTGAAATTATAAGGCCCCAGCCTTAAACCTTACTTAATCTTGAGTTATTACAAGATTACACATTGAGGATCTTTTCGGGTTTAGAGTTTTAGAGAATTAGATCATAAAAAATGCATTACATTCCACATATAAACACAGTGGTTACATAAAGATAGTATTCTTATTTCCCATCAATGGAAACATATTTAAAATAAAACATGGATTCTTTCTTGACACTTCCTTGACACTATCATCATATCATGTACCCTTCCCTTGACCTGTGAAAAAAATTTCAAAACAACTTGGGATGAGCATAAAAAGCTCAGTAAGGGATATAAAAATATATGGAAAGGAAACATGGGTACATATATACATAAGAATGAAATCATACTTTACCCATAAAACATAAGCACTTCAACATACCTCATCAAATCATGAATAAATAATAGAAATCATAAGACATAAAGGTAACTTGAGGAATTCATAACATTCTTACGTAGGGAGTAACCCTCTTGGTTACGTTTGGAATACCCATCACAGTATATTCCCTAAATCTCTTCGAAGAAACCCTAAAAATTCAATCCTTCGCGTTACCCAATGCATTGGAGAGCTATATCGGGCTCACTCGCCCTTAGTTTATCACGAAACCACCCGTCTTCATAATAATGCCCACGAACCTCAACATAATCATATCACATAAAACATGAATAAAGGAAACATAACATTTCCACCATTCAATCACAAGATATAAATACAACACATTGATAGAAAAACATTATGAAAACCATTTTCAATAAAAGAAAATTAAAACATGGTATTTATTTTTCTTCTAAAAAGAAGGTATGGCTTGTAGAGGAAGCCGAAACTCAAATAACGGTCACGACGGCAGAGAAGTCGTTGTCGCCGCATACGTACGACAAAGACATTCCCTTTTGTCGTTTAGTAAATGATTCGTATAAAAAATATTCCTTTTGAATAAACATAAAAGTCAAAGGGGTTTATACACCGTATAAAAGAAGGTTTTGTATAAAACAAAATACGCCTCAATGAAAGGAGATTGAGACGAAGTCCCATAACTCGGGTCCAACTTGACTCGATCGTTCTTTAATCTCCTGAATAATAAACTTGAGTTAATTTATACTTTCTTAAGAACCTTTTTCATGTTCATTATTCCTTTTATATAACTTATTTCCATGTCATGAACACTATGTAATTATTTAAATAACGGTCGTTTTAACGATCATTGGCACTTGAGTAAAAAATAAGCCCTTTACAATTACAAGTTGTTCATGTATCCATTATATCCAGAATGGTATTCATGATTTAGATATTATATATGTCATATATATCCAGTACATGAATGCATTTATAATATTACATAATCATTTAGAGGTAAGAAATGAAATGCACCGTTCATTGATATGGTAAGCCGTACGTACGCATGAACGCTACTTTCATTTCTATTTCGTATTTTATAGAACGGAATCATAATTATATAAAGGTATATTATAATTCCAGTATAATATCATATATAATATCATAGTTCCATCCTTTATACGTCCCATATATGGTATTTAACGAATCAAATTACTTTGAGGGGGCGGTAGTCCGCACTTCCTTAAATGAAGATATCAAGTTTACCTATAATGGAAACCATAAAGGAATACCCAAAATGAAAAATACAGAATCTTAAGGAAAACATAAATATATTATATATCATATATAAATATAGTGGCATCTTAATGGCCACCTTTGAAGGTGTTAAAAGAATTTTTAACACTCATCGTTTCGGGAGGCATAAATTCCCCATCCACAAAAACAGTATGTCCTTTAACCATTAGATGTAGGTGTGTGTAAGTGTAGCTAGAAACATTCTTATAAAAACATCCTAGTATATTGAAGATACTGGAGTTGTTACAAAATAAATGAATAAAAAGAGTTTAGGGGGTTGGAGAAGCAAAATAAAACAAAAGGACTCAAAAGAAGACATTACCTTAAAATCGGGTAACTCCCTTTGGTTTGAGCTCAAAGGCTTCCTTGGGAAGACTTCTGCCCAATGTGAGGATTCAAGGAGTAAGAGAGGGAAGTGTAGAGACATAATGGGAAGGGGTTGGCCGAGCAAAAGGCTTTGGGAGTGTGGGTAAGGAGGTAGAGGTGGGGGCCTTTTATAAGAGGAGAGGAGGGGCACTCTTGGAAAGTAAAGATAAGTTACTTTATTTTAAAATGAGTTTAGGACTCAAAAGGTCCCACATTGATATAATTAGAGGATAAGGTGACAAGGGTTTTAAATCCACTCATCCAATTGGTTTTGGCCATGTGTATGTTTTAGATTTTACATTATCTTTCCATTTTATTTAAATCGTTAAATAATGAGGTCATCGCTGCATCATCATGATGTCATAAATAAGTTAATTTATTTAATGTCTAAAAATTATAAAAAAACTACTATGATGTAGGAAATATTTTTATCTTTCTAATGAATAGTTATAGACAAAAATATGACTTGTATAACCACATATAAAAATTGTTTTAGTAACATAACTCATGTTTGTGTCATTTTTAAATTAACATTAAATAAAAAGTTATTTATGTCATTTCCCAACCAAAGTGGCTCCATGGGGTACCCAAGTTGTCCCATGGCTTTTATTGGTCGGCCATGACACATCCAATGAGGGTAGGACATGTGTCAAGCTCATCTCATACTATTAAAACATTATTTTTACTTTAAACTACACTAATTACCACTAATCGTGATTAAGAACTTAATAAGTTACTATTCACCAAAAAATTATTTTAATCCCATTGAACCAAATTTTACTTCTTAATGACAACCATGTATGTCGGATTTTTGAAATTCAAAACACAATGATGGCAAAATTTCATTTAAACGGAAAAATCAGTTTTTATAAGTACCACTTAGTGGTTTCACTATTCATCAAAAATTGATGTTTTTCAGAAAATTACCAAAAATATACCCTAAGCTATATTTGATATTCTGAATTCAATAATGATGTCTATTTTACAAAATTCAAATCATATATGTTAAATTAATTAATTTAATAATTAATTCCCGTTGTCATGACAAATAGCGTGTTTTTATGAAACAATAAGTATCAAAAGATTGACACCAGTTTAAGTCCAATTTCAAAGTGAAATTGATTCCAATTACCACAATTGGATTAAATGGTAAAAATATATTCTAATTCCACTTCAAAACCAATTCAAAAGATAATCTAATCATATAAATAAATTAGATTAAAAAGCAGTTTTGATGTAAAATGCAGTATTTTCCACTATTCATTAAAAAATGAACATTGTCTGAAAAATACCAAAAATTCACACAAAGTAAAATTTTATGTCCCAATGATATAGAATAAGTTTATTTTGACAAACATAGCTTATAAAATTTTCATAAGATAGCTTTTAAAAATGGTTTTCCATCAAAAGTTAGTAAAACAATCTTTTAAAAATATTAGTGTATTCCATGCTTAAGATTGGATTTATTTTCATTTTAAGCCTCTAAAACACTATCTAGTTCATTAATAGACATAGATAAAAATATCTATTATTCATTACTTACTTGGGATGTTACATCCTTCCCCCCTTTAGGAAATTGCGTCCCCGCAATTTATTTACTTATCGAATAAATGGGGGTACTTATCCCTCACTGCATTTTCAGATTCCCATGTTGACTCTTCAATCATGTGGTTTTTCCACAAAACCTTTTCCTGGTGAATCACCTTATTCCGTAACCCTTGATCCCTGTGGTCAAGAATCTGGACATGTTGTTCCTCATAAGATATGTTCTCTTCCAGCTGAACTACCTCTGGACTCAAAACATGAGATGGATCTGGCATCTACATTCTCAACATCGAAACGTGAAAAACATTGTGTACCTGAGATAAACTCGGAGGTAAAGCCACTCGGTAAGCAACTCATCCAACTCTCTCCATAATTTCTTATGGTCCAATGAACCTTGGACTCAGCTTTCCTTTCTTACCAAATCACATCACACTTTTCCATGGTGAAACCTTGAGAAAAACATGATCACTTACCTCGAAAGATAGATCCTTCCTCCGGTTATCCGCATAACTCTTCTACCTGCTCTGAGCCGTTCTCATGTGCTTCTGAATCAGCTGAACTTTTTCTGCCATCTCTTCTACCAATTCTAGTCCCATGAACTTCCTTTCACCCACTTCATCCCAGAAAGCTGGAGTTCGACACCGCTTCCCATATAATGCCTGAAATGGTGCCATCTGTATACTGGAATGAAAACTCTTATTATATGAAAATTCAACCAAAGAAATATGTGGGTCCCAAATTCCCTGATAATCCATCGAACATGCTCGTAGAATATCCTCCAAGTTCTGAATTGTTCATTCTGACTGCCCATCTGATTGAGGATGAAAAGCTGTACTAAAATTTAATTCAGTACCCAACGACTTCTGAAGGCCTTTCCAAAAGTTAGAAGTGAACCTGGGATCACGGTCAGATACAATTTAGAGGGGAACTCCATGTAACCTGACTATCTCTTTAAGATACAAACGGGAAAGTTGATCTAGGGAAAAAGTATCTCGTATAACAAGGAAATAAGCAGACTTGGTCAAGCGATCAACAATAACCCAGATTTCATTATTACCTCGAGATGTCTTCGGTAATCCCACAATAAAGTCCATGGATAATTCTCCCATTTCCACTCTGGCACTGGTAGAGGCTGAATAATCCCTTTTGGTAAATACCGCTCTGCTTTAACCTGTTGACAAGTCAAACACTACACAGTAAAGTCAGCAATATCTCTTTTCATTCCATCCCACCAGTAATACTCCCGCAGATCTCTATACATCTTAGTACTGCCTGGATGAAATTAAAAACAGAGAACTATGAGCTTCACATAACAACTCTTTCTTCAACTGTGAATCACAAGGCACACACAATCTCTTCTCAAATCTCAAAACTCAATCATTATCAATGTTGAATTCAGGAAACTTACCTTTCTGAACCAGCTCTACCTTTTCCTGCAACTCACTGTCTTGCTTCTGTGCTTTCTTGATTCTATCTGATAGAGATGATCTCACTGATACCTGAAACAAAACAGAAGAACTTCCTGCACCAACAACTTCTATGCCAAATTTCATCAAATCCTTAACCAAAGGATCACGTTCCAAAAACAACATTGCTAATGAAGCATTACTTTTTCGACTCAAAGCATCGGCCACTTTATTTGATTTTCCCGGATGGTAATGAATTGTACAATCATAATTCTTGATTAATTCTAGCCAACTCCTTTATCTCATGTTCAATTCTTTCTGAGTGAATATATACTTTAAACTTTTTTGATTGGTATATATTTCAAACTTTACTCCATACAAATGATGCCTCCAAATTTTTAAAGAGAAAACAACAACAGCTAATTCCAAATCATGTGTAGGGTAATTTAACTCATGAGTTTTCAACTGTCGTAAAGCATAAGAAATTACCTGATCATTATGCATTAGGACGCAACCAAGTCATTTCAATGAAGCATCACTGTATATAACAAACTCACCATTCCTGGAAGGTAGTGCCAAAACTGGAGCATTCACCAATCTTCTTTTCAATTCCTGAAAAAAATGATCACATTCTTTTGTCCAGATAAACTTAAGACCCTTCCGAGTTAGCTTAGTCATTGGACTAGATAACCGTGAAAAATTTCTAAAAAACCTTCGGAAATAGCCTGCCAAACCAAGGAAGCTACGAATCTCAATTACATTTGTGGGTCTTGGCCAGTATTCCACAACTTTTTTTTGAAGGATCAACAGTTATACCATCTTTAGAAACAATGTGACCAAGGAAAGAAATTTGTTGCAACCAAAACTCACACTTTCTGAATTTCCCATTAAATTTATTTTCTTTTAAGGTTCGCAAGATAACCCTTAAATGTCTTTCATGCTCTTCTTTACTTTTAGAAAACACCAAAATATCATCAATAAAAACCACCACAAACTTATCCAAGAACTTATGGAAAATTCTTTTAATTAAGTCCATGAATACATCAAGTGCATTGGTTAGCCCAAAAGGCATTACTACATATTCATAATGGCTATATCTTGTACAGAATGCAGTCTTCGGAACATCTTCTTCCTTTACCTTCAGATGATGGTACCCCGATCTCAAGTCAATATTTGAAAAATACTGAGCTCCCTAGAACTGATACAACTTCATTTGATGGCCCGACATCTGCTGAAGTAGTTGCCAAGGATTTGACCACCCCTTTCTGCTTGTAGTCTAACTGCTTCCCATCACTCAAGCTCTTTGTCGGACACTCGTTTGCATAGTGACCCATCTCACTGCACTTATAACATTTCACTAACTGTAAATCAAATTTGTTCTTAACTTCACCTTGATCCTTTTCAGTGCAATCACGAGCCTTATGTCTCATCTTACCACATCGGTAGCACTTTCCAGAATTTAGAAGACATTCCCCAGCATGCCTTTTTCCACATTTATCACAAACTGGAAACATAGTTTTCTTACCATCAGACTTTTTTGAAGAATTCTTACCTTTCTCCTGCCACCTCGGTCTCTTCTTCTGCTTGTTGTTATAGAACACTTGGTCATCGGAAAACTCCATTTCCACCTTCTCAGCACATTGAACAAGCTTTTCATAACTTTTAAACTCACGAGAAGCTAATGCCCTTCGATATATTGGCATTAATCCTGAGTAAAAATGATTTATTTTACTATCAAGGTCTCGGATAAAATTTGGAGCATACCTTGCCAATCGAGTGAACCTTTCTTTATAGGAAGCCACTGAGTCTTCCTCTTGGCTCAATTCCAAGAATTTCTTTTCCATCCTAAGTCGAACAGCCTTAGGAAAATACTTCTCAAGAAACATACCTTTGAATTCATCCCAGTCAAGAGCATCAATCTCATCGACGTCCCTGATATTTTTAACCATAGATTTCCACTGATCTGCCTCACCCTCCAAACGGTAAATATCATGACTAACCTTTTGATTGTCTGAACACCCCATGACATCGAAAATCTTCTCCAGTGCTTTAATCCACCCTTCATCTAACACAGGGTCATATGATCCTCTGAATGATGGGGGACGTTGCCTCCTGAAATGTTCCACCACTGACATGTTCCTCTGCGGTTGGTCTGGCTGATCTCATGCATGGATACCACCACCATTTATAGCCTGAGTCAACTGTTCAATTACTACAACAAACTGTTCAGTTCCAATTCCGACCATCTCCGGATGCTGATTCGGAAGGTTATTTCCTTCTGTATGCCTTCCTAGCATGGCTTCCCTGTTTCCTCTGTGGAAAACCATTCTGAACAAACATGTCTTAGATTAAGCAACATGGTAATCTTCAAATGCTATATCACTTCAAAAAAAATATTTTTGGATAATCATTTAATAGAATTCTAACTCCTAAAGTTATCTAAACCAACCTTTGATACCAACTATAAGGCCCCAGCCTTAAACCTTACTTAATCTTGAGTTATTACAAGATTACACATTGAGGATCTTTTCGGGTTTAGAGTTTTAGAGAATTAGATCATAAAACTTGCATTACATTCCACATATAAACAAAGTGGTTGCATAAAGATTGTATTCTTATTTCCCATCAATGGAAACATATTTAAAATAAAACATGGATTCTTTCTTGACACTTCCATGACACTATCATCATATCATGTACCTTTCCCTTGACCTATGAAAAACATTTCAAACAAACATGGGATGATCATAAAAAGCTCAATAAGGGATATAAAAATATATGGAACGGAAACATGGTTACATATATACATATGAATGATATCATACATTACCCATAAAACATAATCACTTCAACATACCTCATCAAATCATGAATAAATCATAGAAATCATAATACATAAAGGTAACTTGAGGCATTCATAACATTCTTACGTAGGGAGTAACCCTCTTGGTTATGTTTGGAATACCCATCACAGTATATTCCCTAAATATCTTCGGAGAAACTTTAAAATTTCACTCCTTCACGTTACCGAATGCATTGGAGAGCTATATCAGGCTCACCCGCCCTTAGTTTATCATAGAACCACCTGTATTCATAATAATGCCCAAGAACCTCAACATAATCGTATCACATAAAACACGCATAAAGGAAACATAACATTTCCACCTTTCAATCACAAGATATCAATACAACACATTGATATAAAAACATTATGAAAACCATTTTCAATAAAATAAAATTAAAACATGGTATTTATTTTTCTTTTAAAAAGAAGGTATGGATTGTAGAGGAATCCGAAACTCAAATAACGGTCACGACGGTGGAGAAGTCATTGTCGCTGCATACGTACGACAAAAACATTCCCTTTTGTCGTTTAGTAAATGATTCGTATAAAAAATATTCCTTTTGAATAAACATAAAAGTCAAAGGGGTTTATACATCGTATAAAAGAAGGTTTTGTATAAAACAAAATATGCCTCAATGAAAGGAGATTGAGACGAAGTCTCATACCTCGGGTCCGAATTGACTCGATCGTTCTTTAATCTCTTGAATAATAAACTTGAGTTAATTTATAATTTCTTAAGAACCTTTTTCAAGTTCATTATTCTTTTTATATCACTTATTTCCATGTCATGAACACTATTTAATTATTTAAATAATTGTCGTTTTAATGATCATTGGTACTTGATTAAAAAATAAGCCCTTTATAATTACAAGTTCTTCATGTATCCATTATATCCAGAATGGTATTCATGATGTAGATATTATATATGTCATATATATCCAGTACATGAATGCATTTATAATATTACATAATCATTTAGAGGTAAGAAATGAAATGCATTGTTCATGGAGACGGTAAGCCGTACGTACGCATGAACGCTACTTTCATTTCTATTTCTTATTTTATAGAATGGAATCATAATTATATAAAGGTATATTATAATTACTGTATAATATCATATATAATATCATAGTTCCATCCTTTATACGTCCCATATATGGTATTTAACGAATCAAATCACTTTGAGGGGGCGGTAGTCCGCACTTCCTTAAATGAAGATATTGCGTTTACCCATAATGGAAACCATAAAGGTATACCCAAAATGAAAAATACAGAAGCTTAAGTAAAACATAAACATATTATATATCATATATAAATATAGTTACATCTTAATGGCCACCTTTGAAGGTGTTAAAAGAATGTTGAACAATCATCGTTTCGGGAGGCATAAATTCACCATCCACGAAAATAGTATGTCCTTTAACCATTAGATGTAGGTGTGTGTAAGTGTAGCTATAAACCTTATTATAACAACATCCTAGTATATTGAAGATACTGGAGTTGCTACAAAAGAAATTAATAGAAAGATTTTAGGGGGTTGTAGAAGCAAAATAAAACAAAAGGACTCAAAAGAAGACATTACCTTAAAATCGGGTAACTCCCTTTGGTTTGAGATCAAAGGCTTCCATGGGAAGGCTTCTGCCCAATGTGAGGCTTCAAGGAGTAAGAGAGGGAAGTAGAGAGACAAAATGGGCAGGGGTCGGCCGAGCCAAAGGCTTTGGGAGTGTGGGTACGGAGGTAGAGGTGGGGGCCTTTTATAAGAGGAGAGGAGGGGCACTCTTGGAAAGTAAAGATAAGTTACTTTATTTTAAAATGAGTTTCGGATTCAAAAGGTACCACATTGATATAATTATAGGATAAGGTGATAAGGGTTCGAAATCCACTCATCCAATTGGTTTTGGCCATATGTAGGTTTTATATTTTTCATTATCTTTCCATTTTATTTAAATCGTTAAATAATGAGGTCATCACTGCATCATCATGATGTCATAAATAATTTAATTTATTTAATGTCTAAAAATTATAAAAAAAATACTATGATGTAGGAAATCTTTTTAGCTTTCTAATTAATATTTATAGTCAAAACTATGACTCGTATAACCACATATAGAAATTGTTTTAGTAACATAACTCATGTTTGTGTCATTTTTACATTAACATTAAATAAAAAGTTATTTATGTCATTTCCCAACCAAAGTGGCTCCATGGGGTCCCCAAGTTGACCCATGGCTTGTCTTGGTCGGACATGACACATCAAATGAGGGTAGGACATGTGTCATGCTCATATCATACTATTAAAACATTATTTTTACCTTAAACTACACTAATTACCACTAATTGTGATTAAGAACTTAATAAGTTACTATTCACCAAAAAATTATTTTAATCCCATTGAACCACATTTTACTTCTTAATGACAACCATGTATGTCGGATTTTTGAAATTCAAAACACAATGATGGAAAAATTTTATTTAAATGGAAAAATCAGTTTTTATAAGTACCACTTAGTGGTTTTACTATTCATCAAAAATTGATGTTTTTCAGAAAATTCCAAAAAATTCACCCTAATCTATATTTGATATTCCGAATTCAAAAATGATTTCTATTTTAAAAAATTAAAATCATATAAGTTAAATTAATTAATTTAATAATTAATTCCCGCTGTCATGACAAATAGCGTGTTTTTATGAAACAATAAGTATCAAAAGATTGACACCAGTTTAAGTCCAATTTCAAAGTGAAATTGATTACAATGACCACCATTGGATTAAATGGTAAAAATATATTCTAATTCCACTTCAAAACCAATTCAAAAGATAATCTAATCATATAAATAAATTATATTACAAAGCAGTTTTGATGTAAAATGCAGTATTTTTCACTATTAATTAAAAAATGAACATTGTCTGAAAAATACCAAAAATTCACACAAAGTAAATTTTGATGTCCCAATCATAAAGAATATGTTTATTTTTACAAACATAGCTTATAAAAATGTCAAAAGATAGCTTTAATAATGGTTTTCCATCATAAGGCTGCAAAACAATCTTTTTAAAATATTAGTGTATTCCATGCTTATGATTGGATTTATTTTCATTTTAAGCCTCTAAAACACTATCTAGTTCATTAATAGACATAGATAAAAATATCTATTATTCATTACTTACTTGGGATGTTACAGAAAGAGTACAAAATGTCCTCATGGACCTGATTCTTGGCTGAAGAGGATTTCAATAGAAGGTATTTTTCCTCAATGAATGATTCTATCCTATAATAGATTGTTTAAAAAAGTATTAATTCTAATGTTAATGAAAATAAATAATCTACCTTTAAAAAGTTTAATATCTATAGATTTTTTATTATTGGTCACCTTTTCCTTCCTATTAGAGGAGGTTTATGGGAGATAGAAGAACTGAAAAGGAGAATTTCATCTATATTGGGATTTTTAGATAAGAAATGCATCCCTTTTGTTAAAGGATTCTTTTATATCCTCTTCCCTTATTATTTTTTTATGTATTGTTCTGACAGAATGTATGAATATCAATAAAAATAGGTATAAATACCTTTCCGTAATGGGATATTGATTACCATCAATTCAAAATAAAGAGCAATAGGGTCTAGAAAGGGATAATAATGATAGGACTCTCCTATATTTTTTGGCACCCAAAAATTATGTTTGTTATCATATATGCTATATTAATTCCCATCAAAATAGACATGGATACCAATACCTCTTGTATTGGTTACTATTCTCATGGATTAGTGGAGGTTGATCATAGTAACCCTCTCATTAATAAGGTTATTCTTTCTACTTTAGACTATGATATTAACCTACATGTCCATTATAAAAATAATCCTATGTTTTATGAGGATTTCCTAGTAATTGGACATCAGAATTAGAATTTCAATAGAGATATGGATTGAGAATTTTTTTTAAATTAATGGGAAAAATTATTATTAGATATAGACAATTTCACATACGGCATGAAGTTTTTGTGTGGTTGTTTTTTAATCTATTTGGAATTATCATGATAATGGAATCCACGTTAACTTGTCAAATGATGTTTTTATTATTATTATGGAACACAATGGGTGGGGGAAAATATTCATGATTTGTGTATGGATAGTTAGAAGCAAGTTCCAGAGAATACATAGGCAAAAAAGGCTGACATAACATAGGATGGAAATGGAGTTAATAGTAGGATCAGACATGAGTTGATATTATAGAGGATGTGAAATTGAGTGATTCTTAGAAAATAAAATATTGTAGTAATTTAATAATAGTACATGATATTAATTATGGAGAAGAGTATTTTTAGAACCATGCATGGAATTATCATGGGAATATTAGAGATTTGGATTCTACAAACCCACGCTATGATTTAAATGATAGCACTTATTCCATTGAAGATACCCAGATCATGGAGGAACTTAATTATCAATTGAGTTCCAATATAATTGGGTGGAATTTATCAGGCATGGAGGATGGAGATTAACCAAATAGAATATCTTATCAGGATTCATCAAATACTATAAAGGCAGTGGAAAGTGAACATTTTCATTCAATTCCATTTATGAAATCGAGGTGATGAAAATATTATTCACATCTAAATCACACTATGAATACCAAATCTCACTCATGAAGGGGGAAAAATCAAGGTAATTACTTCATTAATTTGAAATATGAATGTGACTAGGGTTTTGATAATTATAATTACTTATAATATGATTTTTATTCATTTTTATATTCTTTTAGGTTTTAAAAGAGTGACGGTTCATGTCTGCCCCATTCCCATACTTATGATTCTTAAATTTAATTTCATTTATAAAAGGTATTGGACCCACCATTATAAAGAAAAACATGTATTGGTCACAACCTTTCCACAAGATAGTTTAAAAGTACGGGTATATTTTCATTTAATTTGTCCAATTGATTTGTCCTATTATAACTATCAATGCATCTCGGGGATATTTAATATTATACCTCACTAATAACTTTATGTCTAAAACATTCCTCATATATCAAATGGAAAATTTAATTCATGAATGATATTCCTTATTAATTAATATAATTTCTTATTATAGAATATAAATTTATCAATATTTCCATTTTCAATCAAGTATCTTTCCAATTAAAAACCATATATAAAAATATAATATGATTTTTTAAATAATAATATCCATTATAAAATTAATATGGATATTTAATAGAAATTTAATTTTCAATGATAAATTTTCTTATTAAAGAGACTATCTTATGATAAATTTAACAATCACTATATTAATAAAGATATGATAGTTGTACATTTGTTTATCAGGAATATAGGTTTTGTAATGAAATCGAATCTCTTGGAAGTGTAAGTAGTATGAAAGTGGAATATTAAAATAATCTTTCAAAAAATAATATTATTTTTATAAGCATTCAAAATTTTTAGAAAAAGACAAATTTCCTAAAATGGATATGGCAACGAGGATGTTCATTACCTCTATATAACATAAAAAACATTCCTATTAAATTCTTGTTGAAAAATACAATTTCGAAAAATATTATAATTATTCCCTTTAATTTTTTTTTTAAAATTCAATTATAACAAAAATTGAATATAAAAAATCATTTTACTAATTTCAAATACCATTTTATAATAATATCGAAAAACACTAGCATGGAAGATAATAGTTTAGATTTAAAGAAAAATAAAATAATTTTCCCTTATATTGTTTTCTATTCTTGAGTCATATAAAAAAGAGGGTGATTAAGAATAAAATATGGAACTCTTTAAATATAAAGAGTATATGAAAATTATTGGGGATTATGAATGATATATGACAATATTCCTTTGTTGAAGGTGAACGAAATCCCAAATGGAAGTGAGATTTTAAAATACATTATAAGATCATTGGAAAATTATAAATTATAACCCCATGAATGAGTGAAATTGAAATAAAACATTAAACATAATTAATTAATATATATTCAAGTTAAATTCATCTTATTGTCAGTATATAAACCACCTAAAAGTTAATAGGATCATATTAAAAAACATGTCTCAATAAAATGGAAATTGAGCTGAAATCCCTTACATTACGCATCTCATTGGTTGAATGCAATTTCACATCATATATAATGGGTTTAAACAGGTAACTAATTGATAATTAAACCATATTCATATTTAAAATATCATATTTTTTCCTCTTATAACATTATAATACTACTTTGTAAACAATATTTTATTATTACTAATTTTTTGCGTATTAATTTCCTTGTTTTCTCTAGCTTGTTTTGACATGATAGGCCTAATTATTATACATAGTATATAGAAACATCATCTATAGAATTAAATTATTGTTATAAATATCATATTTACTCACTAGATAAATTTTTTAACAATTTTTGAATTGGAAATGGTAGATGAATTGCATCGCTTTGTGGAGACAGCTGACTATACATACGCAGGAGTGATAATATCTTTTACTTAATGGTTGTAAGTTTTAGGAAGTGGATGGTGTATTTATTTTATATAATAAATATAATTTCATAATTATTATATATATTCATTATTTCCATCATTATTACTATCAATGTGACTTTGGGATGGGAAAAAAATTATATCAGTTTTTGAGGTTGTAGTCTACTGTACACATGATCGACCGATTTGATTCCAATTTAATGGAGAAGGATATAGGTACATATTATTAAATTAAAAAAATAAAAATATAGTTTTTGTTAGATAAATTTTTTATTATATTTTATGTTTTATTACATAATTTAAGGTTTTAAAATAAGAAATAAAAATAAAGATCTCGGTTAAGACAATTACCTTTTCTAAGAGAAACCACCTTCAGATCTCTTCTTGAGGACTCTAGGGTTGGTATTTTGGGAATAAAATTTAATATATAATATGGATAATTCGTTTTTGGTAATTTCTGGTAGTTTCAGGTCATGAAGTATTTTTTGAGATGTGTGAACATGTGAGGGGAAAGAGTTCACTTTTACAATTGTGGAGGAGTATAATATTTTAATACCCAAACTATTAAATAATGGGATGTTACGTTCAACACAAGTTACAAAAAAAATAATACAAAATGTGTTGTATGGATTATAATTTCACTACAAACCTCTAATAAATAATAATTAATATTTTTTTAATCAATTCATTTCCATATCATCTTTGTTTACATATATTTACAATTTTAGTTTTCATCATAGTAACTAAATTTCATTCAAGGTAATTATCCCTTTAAGAATAAAGTAAAATGAGAATTATTAGATATTTTGGATTCATATATTATAAATATAAAATAAAATTAATCAAAACAAACCTATTTTTGTGTAAAATTTATTTTAACCAAAGAATATGTAACAAGATGAACCTCTTTATAAACATAATTGTGTAATCTAATTTTATTATTTTTACTAATAATTAAGACCAAATATAATGTTGAACCTATTACATAAAAGTAATTATATTTATTCAACATATTCAATACATTTAATTGATTTTTATTTAAATAAGTGGTAGAATTTAGTTTAGGATAACCACACAAATAGAGTCGAATAATAGTTTTTCAGGAAATGATATTTATAAATAGAAGGTGTTCTTATATTAATTATATGAATGTTAATAAAAATTATATATATTTAAATTAACATATATATTAATGATATAAATTCTTAATTTAAATAATTAATCAGTAAGTATTATTTTTATTTACTAAACTTTATATACATTTTTCCTTTTTAACCAAAAAATGTATCTTAAATAACTTATTTTCTAAAATAATACAATAGTTTTACTTATATATGATCTTACCATTATTCCAATAAATTATATAGTTAATAAATTTTTAATAATAAATATAATTAAACATTATTTTTAATGAAATTTTTAATATTTGAAAACTACATTTTTTATTATTCATGAAATTATATTTTTAAGGAAAAATTTCAAACATTCATTCTACCCCTATTTTGACTATGTGAGTTCAAAAAAAATACACATCCTATAAAATTAGGATTTTTGTTAAATGATATATTAAAATCTTTATTCTATAATTTTTTTATTAAAATATAATTTCCACATAATATAATTTATGTTTGAATGTAATAACACTCTTCACCACTGAAGTTTAATATTTTTCAATTAGACGTTATTGCACTCAGGTGTTGTAGATTTGACATGAATTCATGGATGTTTTTTGGAAATTTACACAATATGTATTCCTTAGGGACAAAATTATAGTGATTTATTTTTTGAGAAACCAAACACATCACTAATGATAAAATAAGATATATGCAATACTCTATTTACATCTATATAAAATTGAGAAATAAGGTATTTGTCTTGAATTTATAAGAATGTTAAATCAGCTTGATCATATTTTCACTAATACTTTATGATCTGAATGATTCAAGTATATTAAATAGTTGGTTGAAATGATCAATTTAATGTTATTTATAATATACTTATTATTTTATTTAACACTTATATTAAAAAATCATTGAATAAAGGATTCCATTATTTATTTTTATATTGTTATAATTATTTACAAAGGTTCATGAAATTTATATTTCTGAATATATTATAATTTTAATAATTAATCCCACTAAAAATATATCTATTAAAATTTCATATTGTTGTTTAGGTTAATATTTTAAAATTAATTTATATTTCACCCATTTAATTATTCTACTTTTATAACCAATACTTATGAGTTTGTTTAAGAATTGAGAAAAAGAAATTATTCAAGAATATTCTTAGAAATTATAAAATAAATACAATAAGGTTTAAGAAAATTTGTTTTTGATTTTCATTAGAATAATATTTTAAAGTATATGATCATTTATATGCAAGGGAAGATAAATTTTGGTAAAATATTAAATCCATTTCATCATATCAATCTTTGATTTTTTATAAGATGACAAAAAATAAAAAAATTAATGAAAGGGTTTTCTTATTTATTTTATCTACATACATAATATTATAATTTCTTATGGTGGGGGAGTTATTTTCATTTATCAAATAGTAAATCTAGTAGATTTATGTAAACTTATCCATATATTTAAATCAAAGTAATAGGATATTCTTTATTTATGTCATGTTTATAATATTAGTTATTGAATTTATTCAATGTTTACATTTTATGTTCTTTTTGAAAATTAAGAGTGAGAAATGTTATAAATTTTCTTCTATTTAAGAAATTTTATAAATCTTATCAAGGTGTATTTTTAAAAAAAATTTGTTTCTAATATTTGGCACAAACATTATCTAATGATGTAGATTATTTTTAATTTATTTAAAAAAATTAAGAAATCAATAATATATAAATTTTCACTACTCTCTTAAATTTATTTCATTCTTCACATGTGATTATTTTTGAAAACAAAAAATTGGTATTGGTTTAGGAAATGATATTTTTTTGAAAAAATTCAAAAGAAGATGATCTAGTGTAGTTTTCCTTTAATATATTGTATATTGAAAAATGTATTTCCCTTTTACGGTTTTTTATGTCATGATTATCAAGAATATTCTACGTGTTTAAACATATTTTTTAAATAAAGTAATTTCTAATTAATATATAATATGATGTATTTTATTTTATATTTTTCTCAAACATTTATATTGTCTTACATGCTTAGTGCATTAAAAAATGGGAATATGTTTTTGTCAATGACTATTTTATAACTATTTTTTTGGAAATAAAAATTCAATTTTCAGTGATTTGAGTTAACGTTATATGTTGTTTTGTAATGTTAATTGTGTATAATGAAAATATGTTAAAATGAGGTTTCATGTGTGGTTTAATTATATTGGTTGTAAAAATCTAGTATTAATTCTAGGGTGACTTCAGCATAAAATTTAATGTGATGTTGAGTCCATTTGATTATGATAATCCTAATTCCAATTATTTTTCAAATATTATTAAAGAAAGAAAAATTTGAATTTTGAAATTCAATATAGATTCATTTATATATATGAACGAATATTCACTGATTGGGTGTACATTTTTTCATATAAATTAGGAATTTTAAATGTATCTGATGGTTTTAATGTTGATCAACTTCTTGATGCCAATGGAACTTCTGATTAGAATAATTTGTTTCTGAGTTTTTTCTAAAAGAGATACCATAAAGTGAGTGTTTAAATCATAATATTCTTTATAATATTATATTTTTCATAATTATGTTTCTAATTATTGTGATTGAGGGATTTATAGGATGTGATGATAGATTTTTTTTGATTCCAACATAGTGAAGGGCTTCCAAGAATAGGAATGTAGAGGTTATGCTAGACATATTGGTCATGGAATTTTAAGGATTGTAAAAAACACCTTCTTATTGTTTCTACACAAGGAATTATAGGTATAAAAATATGCGATACCTTTATTTTCATTTAATCACTCTCAATTTAATTTAAAAAAATGAAATTTTCATTAAATAATTTCATTTTTTTAGTTTATGGATGTTAATCCTCACTCTAAACATTCTTTTTTATACTATGACATTTTTTAATTTATATAATGTTCTTCAATTATTTAGATATTATGAAAATTAGACAAACTGAATTTCCACATGTTTTTAAATTTTGTCAGGTTTTCTCACAATACTATAGTTTTATTTGTTGTTTCATTTACTTTTAAAATCATATAAATTTTGATTTTATCGGAATAACGAATATTCAATCAATATACATATTAAGGTTCATTAAAATGGTAAATCAGGTTTTATACTAAAATTAATCCCCTATTTTTGTTTTGTTTCCATTTATATATATGGGATAATAGGTATAATATCAGTGGAAAAGAGAAATGATAATAAATTCAGACCTGAAGATTGAGGATTATATTCATGGAAGTAAATATCAACTACATGTGTTAGTTATTGGAAATAGAGAAAAAAACAAAGTGAGAATATAGACAATTGAAAGAGGTGATATGTATCAATTCAAGAAGATTATAGGGGAAGAATGAGAATATCTAAGAGATATTATCACTAAATTATTTATGGAGTTCTTAAACTAGAAGAAAGTGGATCCAATTGAAACACCATTACTTGTGGGATCATATTTATATATTGATGAAAATTGAAGTAGAGACACATAGAAGAGTAGCGAGTTACATGAGAATATGAAAACATTTTGATTTCATACTGTGTTGGTTTTAAATAATGAGGGTCAGTTTTCATGCACTAAAACTATAAGAAAATAGTGATATTAGAATTATATGTTTCAAAACTAACTTCCATTCATGCTACTTGAATTAGGCTATTTTTCATAGAAATGTAAAAGACTTGTGTGTCCCTTATTTTTGTTATTTATAACGTATTAGGGGAAGAGAGATGTGTTCCTTTTAAAAAATAATAATATCATTGGTAAGGCTTGAGAAAAGAACTTAAAATACCCCTACTCACTCATGATATCATTATATTCATCCTTAGTTTGGACTAACATGTGGTATAAAATTTGAAGTCTCTTATTGGGTTTCCAATCTCTCTAAAATAAATAGATTCAATATTCAATCGTAATGTATTCTAGTCCTTGAAGGAAATAATTTTTAGTTATATAAAAAACTAAATCAACACTAATTTCATTCACTAGGAATGGATGAATAAAATACTTATTTATATATTATTTTTTTTCTAGCATAGAGAGTGGATCCCCATATGAAAAGAATGAAAAAAATGGTTGTATGTAATCATTTTATCGATTAATGCTTTATGGAGGGATTTTAGTGACCCAATTTACACAGGTGTTATGTTTGGTAAAACTTATTTCCTTATTTTGGAGAAACATCTCAATAATTATAAGGGTGATTGAAAATTGTGAGAGGAATAGTTACAATTGTTATGGAGTAATTATGGATATATTGGAAGGAACATAAATGCGATATTTGATAGATTATTTTATAGGCTGGTCATTCTTATGTAATATAGTCATGGACATGGAGAGTAATTTGGGGTTATAAATTTTTTTAAAAGAATTATTGAAATATTATCTATAAGGTTTCTTGTAAAATTATTAGTTCTTAAGGATAATGAACATAATTAGGGGATTATGGATAGTCCTCACAACACTCTAATCATATATGAGTTGATGAATGACTATAAAATTATATGTTAGAATATAATTATTAGGAGGTTGGTGTTATGGTAATAAAGAAACATTCATTTTAGGAGGTCCCCATTGAAGAAGAACTGGATAAATTAATATAATTTTCAACCTCTAATATAAAATGAGAAAAGGGTAATGTCAAGGAAAATATTCCACTAGCATTCACTAATTGTTAAATAGTGTGGAATCTTACAGTTAGGTATACCAAAATGTTCCAAGAGAGTTATAGAGATGAATCCCTTAAAAATAAGTCAACAATAGTTGTTAATGATAAGAGTAATTTACACTAAAAATTATTTCAAATTAAAAATATTGTTTTCAACTAAAAATATAGCTCCATAGTAAATCAAATTGGTTGAGGTTGAGTATTGTAATGTACTTGGTGACTATTTTCTTATGGATATTATATATAAGACAGAAGAAGAAGGAAAAAATGACGAAGCATTTGAAGATGACTGTGTTGTTGAAATTGATGTTGAACTTAATGTTTCTCTTGCTGAAATAGATGTTTGGAGTGAAAACCCAAGACAACTAATGGATTATTACATTATTCATATTTTTACATACAATACCAATATAAGGGGAAGTATGATTTAAAAATTTGAGATTGAACAAAAAAAATATGGAAAATTTAGAAAATTAGAGAAGTAAGTCAATATTAAACTCAAATTTGAAGAGAAGAACTGGATTATAGATAACATGACAAATATATTGAAAGAAGAGGAGAAACTAAAGGAGTAAAAAAATGGTTAATTAAAAATTCAATGATTGAAGTATGATGATCAATGAATACTTATTTTTCCTAATATGATATTGTGAAGATTGAGTGCATCCGTCTCTAAAGACACTACATGTGTTCATAATGATTCTTACAACGATGATGTGGATTCTACACATGTTCCGAGGTTCATTTACAATGTAAAAATTGTTTTGTATAATAAAAAACACCAAACATGCAAACTATGAATAAATATTGATTTTCATTGAAAAAAATATCAAATGGACACCCATGATGCAATAAGGACAAACAATAGGACACCGAGAATCTGATGTTATTATTTTGGAAAGATGAGCAATTCCCATTATCAATCCTTTATTAAAAATATATATTTTAGGGGGAAATTAAAATTTTAAATAAGCTATAATTTCTTCCTACTCTATATATACTTTTAATAGTTACAGTTTTTGTAGTGAAGGTTTTAAGAACAAGGGAATCAATTATGCTTCTTAGGTGAAAATAATTGTACCAAAAGAGAATTATTAAAGAATAATACATCATATTTAAGAATAAAATAGCTATATTATAACACAAAATAAATTTTAATTAATTAAATATTAGTAATGAGAAATGATGTTGGATGTTAAACACATATATTCACCACTATGGGAAACTAAATAGTTGACATGAGTACGAATGGTAAAGGATGGGGATGCAAATGTAACTGAAATAATTTTTAAATAGATAGATATATTCATAACATAAATTATGTATTTAATATGTACATACCTCATTACATGAAATATATATCTTATAAAAGTGATTAAATATGAAAAAGATAGAGTTTTTTTATTTCAAAACGATGAAGGGTTGAAACCCATCGACTCTAGTAAGGACAAGGTAGGTTGAAGAGGCTTAAGATACACATATGTATTACTAGTTGAAGGTTTCATAGAACATATAATAAGTCTTATTCAATTATGCGACTTGAGACAAGTGGTGAAATTCATATATAAAAAATGTATCTTCAAGGGAAGAAATGGGTCAACAGTATTATAAAGAAAGAACATCGAGGGGAATATTTTTCTCATTTTAATGAACATTGGAGTTTGTTGTATGATGTTTATGAAAACCAATTATGTAACAATGGAGTTTTAAATATGATAAAAAAAATCCATAGAGGATATTTACAACCATTAATGGACTTGAGGTATACCTAATCACTCATGTGACAACACTGACATATATGAAAATTGTTCTCAAGGGAGGATTTTTCAAAAGGAATAAAATCCAAGGAAAAAGATATTAACAATGTTCATGATCTGGTTCATATAGATAATTTTGGGGCAATGACATCCAAATACATGATTAAATGAAGATATTATATCTTTTTCACTATTGACTATTATAAGATGTCAATGATGATGGTTATTACCGACAGAACTAAGGTATTAAAATCTTTTTCCAGATATTTTTAGATACAAGGGAAGATGTATAATGTGAGAATTCAAAATTCACTAACTGATAATGGTAAAGAATTAAATGATAACTAGGTGGGACTATGTTTTAGTATAGTTGGAATTTAATATAGAGTTTCATCAGTGAGGTATCATTAATAATATAGGGTAACTAAGAAGAGGAATAATATTATCGATAACAATGCTCATATAATGCTCTTTGAAAAGACTCTACAATATGATTATTTTAATGAATTAGTATATACAACTATATATATCTCTAATATATATTTATTATATCTACATATAAAAACAAATTTGAAATATGGTATGGGAAGAAGCTGACAGTCAAATAATTTCAGTTGGTCAAAATTTAATTATTCATTCACAGTGACAGGAAGAATAAAATGTTTGAATACAATAAGGATGACAGAATATTCCTTATCCATTAATAAAAAATTATGTAATAAAAATTATATTAAAAAATTCATTTTAAAATTATTTAAATTCATGTTGTAACTTTTCTAGAAAACAAGATTGTTTTAAAAATTGTTGAATAAAAACCATAGCCGAGTAGTAGTGAATTTGAGGAGGAAAGCGATGATGTGGTGTGTATCTTAGGTGGAGCACCAGGATCTATTAATGAAAAGAAATAATACCGAAATGATGAGTGAAATAAATTATGTATATTCATTTTAATTAAAAAAATTATAAGGGATGATGTTACTAAGTGAAATACTATTGGTGATTAGGAAACTTTAGTTAAGACAAGAATAAAAAACGCTTAATAGAAATCCGCTCTTCTTTCTCATTTAAAACCAATAGGATTTAAAGTTAATTCTATATACTAGTGTTAGATCAATGATATTAAATATTATCATTACTGGATAATGAATAAAAAATAATGGAATTTTTTCAATGGTCAGAATATAAGAATATCATTAAAACCCAGTGGGTTTTCTAGAATAAACCAAATGAAGATGGTGATGTCAAGTAGAACAAATAATGACATGTGAGTAAAGGATATCCCAAAATATAAGGTATTTAAATTGTTGAATCACATGGAACCATGTATTAGAGTTGGATTATATGATTATTATTACATATGATAGTGAATGTAGACATTATTTCCTATAAAATAGATATTAAATTTTTTTTACATGATGGGGTAATTGAAGAGGTAGTATACATTAAGAACAAGAAATTGTTTCTTATTCATAGTTATGAAAAGAATGTTTGTTATTGGATTTTTTTACTAACTAAAACAATATCTAAGAGCTTGGTACTGCTGTCCTAGTCAATATCAAAATAGGAATATATTTCAAAGAGGTGGAGTTGATCACAACCCTTTGATAATGTTGAAAATCTATCCAATAATATTGGTTTTCATCTCTGTGTATGACATAATTTCTTCATCTAACATAAAAAATATTTCAAGAAGTATTTATAATATAATTATTATGATTTTTAGAAGTCCATTATTGAAGACTTTTAATCTTTCCTTTTCTTATAGGTGATCCAGAGAATAGATGGTACATTTGTTTATCATACTAAATATGTAAAAGAAGTTCCCAAATGTTTCTAATTTTATGATACAAAATCAATAGATACACTTATGGTACCCAATATAAATATAATTATGGGATATTATTATAAGGAGGTTGATATAATAAAATTTGGGAAAATTATTGGGACATTATTGTACATTTTCATCAACATGACCATATAAATGTTTTTTCACTTTCTAAGCTACTACTGACTAATGATATCCAAAATAAAGTTATATTATTATCAAGTAGAAGATAATTCAACATGTCAATCATATGATGGACTATAGGTTGTTTTATAAATTAATAACACATAACGAGTTATTGGGATATATTGATTTAGATTGGGAACGATTAACAAATTGATGAAATTCAATGTGAGGCAGTGTATTTTATCATCCATGTCCTAGTAAAGAGAATGAATTAATTTCCTTGTACACCACATAGTCTAAATAAATATTTTACACATATGAATTTGTTTAAGTAATTACCTAATGAATTCGGATTGTATGTGGAATATTTTATTTCTATAATGTGAGAAAACACGAGTGCTTTAAATATTTGGATAGATCACATCTGTAATTTAGATAGAAAACATGTTAATATAGAAAAATAATTATGTTGAAGGTTTAATATGGGATTTTTAAATTTGGATACATGCGTAAAAAAGACCATATAGTAGATATCACGGAAAAGGAACCATTGAACAAATATTTTATAGGTCACTTATATTTTAAAGTATAATTATAAGATCCTAACTTTTTCTATGTATGAATATTTTTAAATTGTTTGTCATGATGGGTTGTTTTTAATTTAATTCATGGATTAAATTTATTGAAAACATAAAAAAATAGACACATATGATTTCATCATGTGAAATTGGATTTCACCACATTAAATATTATTTCACCATTTGTAATATTTCACCACTTGAAAATATATTTCACCATGAGTATGATTTCAACAAGTGTAATTGTATATCACAATGTGTAATGATTAAGTAATTTATTTTAATGGGTAATATGATTTTACTCTAGAAATATTACATGGTATGAAATGGTAATTCATGTCATGTAATTATAACCATCATATTTTTGAAATATGTGTTTCAACATCGTGTAACCCACCCGAACACATTTTTGTGGCTATAAAGGCCCCAAACACCACCTTTCGTCGACTATAAACATCCCACACACATCTTAATTGGACCAAAAAACATCCAAATAATGAAATATTCCACTTAAGACCCTCTTTGCATCACCCTCTATGTTTTGGTTCATATGCTGCTAATTTCCAGGCATCTGCTTATACACAAAAGTGATTTGGCATTAGATATTGGATAACTAGACCTAGATTTTTCACTTATGCATTATGATTATTCAACTACTTGTAGATCCATTTCTAATTGATTATTTTAAATTTTTTTAAAGGAATCAAGGAGATGATTTCTATTGAAGACGTGGGGCTTTTGTCACCGCCTCCTTCGATTTCAAGTGGGCAGATCTAAACCCTTTTAATTGACACATTTTTTATTCATTACACTCAATTTTGGGATATTCATTAGCAAGAATTATTTTTCAGCATTATTTAGGTAGGTGGTCTAAATTCCAATCCCATATTCTTCATTTAGTTTATTCATATGCAATTTTAGAAGAGTTATGGCACGATTAACAATTGATATTTTCTATATTCAATTAATTAATTGAGTAACTGAATTAATTTAAGGATTTTGATATTTGTAAAGGAATTGGATAGTTTAAATAATTAATTGATTAATTAATTATGAATATTTCGTGATGGTAGATTTGGTTATTTAATTATGGGATTAATTAATTATTTTAACGTGATTAATTAATTTTTTAATTAATTAATTAGACACTCATGTTTATGAAATTGATTTAATTGATAAATTTTGGAATAAATTGATTATCATGTACTGAATTGGGAAATTGATGTTATTAAAGAATCATTGGGATAATTAATTTTTGTAATTTATGGTTAATTAATTAGTGAATTAGTTAAAGTAAACTGAGTTAGTTAATTAGTTGTGGTATAAATTAATTGAGATGAAATTAATAATTAATCATTGAATTAATTTTAGAATTTTATATGATTAATTAATTGTTAATTAATTAATGGATTGATTGGTGGAAAAAGAATTCACTATTATAATTTTGGCATGGAGTAGAAAATGGGATTATTGGGGTTTGAGAATTATATTAAATGTAGAATACTAAGAGAGATTCTAATATTTTAGAAGGACCATGTGACCCTTCAGGGAAAATGATAGTGAGAGAATCTTGTAATATTAGTAGAAGGATAGTTTGATCCTTAAGCGAAGATGACCTTGAGATCTTCTATTATAGTTTTATAAGGACCATTTAAGCCTTCAAGGGAAATACCATAAGATTTTTTTCATTATTCCTAGGAAACTCTTGGTCTTCATTTCATATTAATCTCTCTAAAACCATGAGGTTAGATCCCACAATGTATTTTATTCAAGCCTAATTGATTTAGAAGATTTATGTTTTTGATAAATTCCATATGAATTATGATAAATAATGGTAACAGAAAAAATTCAGATTTTGATATCCTTTGAAGATGGTTTAGACTCCAGAAAGGGCCAAAGATGGTATTGTGGATGAGGTGTTCATGAGAACCTAGGGAAAAAAGTGGTTAAATAAATAGAAATTGAATAATTTTAAAAAGTTTAATTCTTTGTTTTATTTATTCCTTAAACAACTGAATACACTTTTGTTGAATATATATGTTTTAGACAGTGTTGGTGGTGTCCTACTGATTTGTAATCACACCCTACTGAGGCTAACTAATGGGTACTCAAATAGATTACACGGTTTTAGGATAGGTTAATGGAAAAGGCCTTATGTTAGATTGATGATTGGGGATGTAGAATTGATGTGGGAACCAGATCTATTTTGTGTCTTATTTGGTAGTAGTTTGTGTCTTTTCATTCACTTGAATTTCATACACATTTACACTTACTTTAGCATGGAATTTTTCTCTTTTAGTTGAGTATTATATTTCTTGATTTAGTTATCCTATGAAATTGGTAATGTTTATGATTATATATGCTTCAATATTTGTTTATTTATTTTCTATTAGTGTTTTACTCTAAAAAACATGGTATATTCTCCCCCTGACTAACTTACCAAACCCTTGAATTTTTTTTGGTAGCGTCTGGAATACAGGAGGCACAATTGAGGTCATGTGTCTGACTAGAACCAAGCATCGTTGCGTGTTACCCGAGTTGGGACGTTACAATGTTGTATCAGATAACCTATATTATTTCTTCTTCATTTGTCTTACTATTTGGGAAAGGTATATTAGAGACTAGGAAGAGTTGTTACTTGGTAATGACCTTGTGAATGGGAGTTTTAGACCCATGTATAAGGGAAAACCGAAGTACTCAGAGTGGGATTATTGTTATTGTTTTTCACTGTTACAATTGAATATTATTACACATTAGGTGATGAACATGTAAGTGTTGAGATAATTATTGTTGAGATTTATGATAATTGAATCATGTTCATGAATGACATGATATTTGAGTCTACATGCCTCATTATAGAAATCTAGGACTAGTTTTTTACAATCATCATATTAGGCACAAATGAGAAAATGGGTTTTTGGAATATTTTTAAATAAAAATATTTTCTAGGATTATGAAATTGAATGGAAAATGTTCCTAATATGAAATTGGATGTTGTAAAATGATGAAAAAATATAAATAAATGGGTTTCTAAAAGATAAACCTGATTGATGAGAATATGTTAACCTTGTTTTCGCAAAAATAGGTGTACAATGGTTAAGGGTAGTGATAAATCATAATTTTTAACCATGTTGTAAGACTTGGGGAAAAGGCTTGTTGTGGTTCCCTCTTACTTAAACAAGTTAACTATGTCTTAAAGTGCATGTTTGGATTTTTAGAAATATGCCTCCATGACACATGTTGAGAGTGTTATAGGGGGAATAACTAGTAATAGTCCTCCTGTAGTGGATCTTGAGGCACCAATAGTGATGGGAGATGAAGTTAGAGAGTAGTTCGAAGATAATTTCACTCATTTTATGAAATTGATTGAAATTGACCAAGGGTGGTTTGTGAAAAACATTTCTAATTAGATGAGGGATTTTTAGTTTCATCACCCACTAACTTTTACTAGAGGGGGTTGAATTGAGAGAGTTGAGTTCTAGATTGAATCTATCCCTAAAATACTTGACCTACTAAAGACAAGAGTAGAGAAGAGATTCAAGCTGAAAGCTTACATGTTGTGTGGTCAAGAGAAAAGAAGGTGGTAAATCGAGGCTCAAAATGGATAAATAGAAATTATGGAATAAAACAAATTTCCATAGACGTTCTTCGAGAACTTATACCTAGGGAAACTGAGGTAAGAGAATGTAGTTCAGTTCACATGGTTGACTAAGGGAAATATGTTTGTGATGGAATTTCCTATATAATTTATAGATTTTCAGTGTTTTTATATAGAACTAGATGTAGATGAGACTAATTTTGAATAAAAATTTAAACTCAGGCTTTAGTGTGTAATTAAGACCGAGGTGAATATATTCCGGCTAAAGAATATCATAGAAGTGGTAAATCGGGCACTCAATTCTGAGGGGAACCAATTGCAGTCATCTGGTGGACATGTGGCTTTTACTGGATGGTCTAGCTGTATGTATTCTGAGAGTAGGAAAAGGAATTTAAAAAATTTTCTCCCAATGAAGTGGTAAGATTAGTTTCCAGCGGGGAGTTAGCTACAAATGACTTTACCTAGGAGATTTTCCACCAGCGTGGTAGGTCAGGGGTTTTTTGGAAGCATTGTCCCCAACCACCATTGGAGTGACTATCTTGAGGAAAGATGAGACATCTATAGTTATTCTACCATAACCCGAAGTAGATAGTAAGTGATAGTAAAGATAGGTTGATTCATAGTGTAGAAGGGTTTCTTCCACACCATATCGGGTGGAAAACTGGTGTTATACTAGAAGAGCCAAAATAATTAGTGGACATGGTGCTTCGGGACAAGAGTTCACACATTAATCAAGTTGTGTACTCAAGGGAGTCAGATGGCATCACAGGGGATATGAGAAAGATTGTTTCCTGATGTACCACATACACTTGAGGATTGAATGGCTAGACCATCTATAGTGAAAGGTATTATTCTTGTGGCTTATCCATTAGTTAGTGCCTTATTTGATATGGGTGCCTCTTATTCAATTATATCTACAAAACTTGTTAATGGTTGAGCATGGAAGTGGAGTTTGTGAGTTGGGTTATGATGATAAATACACCTCTAGGAGTACAATCAAGAGACATCTATATGTGCAAGGGATGATCTCTATAGATTGGGGAGTATCATTTTGTATGGGATATTTATTTCATCGATAGGTTAGGCATTGACTTAATTATGGGTATGGACTAGCTAGTCACATACGGAGCTCACAACAATTCCTACCTTAAGAGATTTCTATTTACATCTCCTAAGGGTGACCATTACATTCATCAGGGAGAGTGGGATATCCAAGTGGGATGATAAGGGAAAATTACTCAACAATTGGGATAGCTCAGAACCCAAGTATCAAGACTATTACTGGATGACAGGGGATTTTAGGTGTGATATCCTTCCACCAGTATAAGAACTATTTCCAGATGTCTTTACTGAATACATCTCACAACTACTACATGAGAGAGATGTGTAATTAACCATTGATCTCATTCAGGGGGCTGAGCCTGTATCTATTCCACCATACATAATTTCACTGACTGAGCTTCAAGAGCTCATGACTCAACTAGAGGTGTTGTAGGATAAAGGATTTATCTAACCAAGTACATCACCTAGGTGATCACCAGTATTGTTCACAATGAAGGGTGAAAAGAGTTTAAGTTTGTGTTTCAATTAATTAATGTATAATAAGATATCTATAATGAACAGATATCCTCTTATTCATATCGATGATCTTCTTGAACAGTTGAAGGGATCTTGTGTGTTCTCTAAGATCGACAAGATATTGGGGTATCATCGAATGGGAGTTCTATCTTTAGATATATTGAAGACTACTTTCAGAATCATGTAGGGCCTATATGAGTTTTTCTTAATTTCATATGGGATGACTAATGTACTAATAATGTCTATGGCCTTGGTGAAAATAAATTTCAATCTGTATATGGATCAGTTTTGGATGGTTTTCAATGATGACATCGTGGTGTACTCTATGAATTATGACAATTTTCTCAACATCATGACAACATCTTAAGTACACCGAGGGAACATTAGATATATACCAATCTATCTAAGTGTTAGTTTTGGATTTACTAGGTACACGAATTAGGTAATATAATCTCAGGGGACGGTGTGTTAGAGGACCTAGAGAAGGTAAATGCAGTGGATTCTTATGAGCATCCTATGAATGTTTTCGATATCCAAAGATTTCTAGGATTAGTTGGATATTACATGAGGTTCATCAAAAAATATCCCAATTTTGAAGCACCTATTATAGGCTTGACCAAAAAGGGAGTGAGGTTTTAATAGTTGGAGGCTTGTGATAAATCTTTTTAGGAATTGAATAAGTGGTTGATGTTAGCATCATTTTTGATCTTACATGATTCAGATGAGGAGTAAATGGCGTACTGTGATTCTTTTGGGATTGAACTCAAATCTGTGATGAAGCAAGGGGTTAGAGTTTTTTCATATGGGTCTTGTAAGGTGAGTCCATATGAGCATAATTACCCTACTCACAACCTCAAGATGAATGTAGTGGTTTAATCTCTTACGTTATGGGGATACTACATTTTTAGAGAAAAGTTTACAGTTTGTAAAGATAATAAGAGCTTGAGGAATATATTTTCACAACATGTTCCAAATCATCAGTAATGGAGTTGAGTTGGATATATGTAGTCAATTTATTTTGAACAGGCATATACACTGGGGAAAGGAAACAATGTGGAAGATTCTTCGAATAGGAAAACTCAAACTCACATGGCTTAGGAATTTACTGTTGAGTGGAGGATGATGATGTTTCTAGCTGAGATGCACGTTTTGGTTCAAGCGAGTTAGAAGAATATGACTCTCATATCAGTTTCTGGGGAGTCAACACATTTGAGATTGGTCAGGGCAGACAGTATGGTGATCTAGAGTTCTTACCCTTGAGGGAAGGCATTGAAGGTGGAGAAACACCTTCGGACTGGTAGATATATGTGGATGAGATCATCTAAGGGAAGAATCGAGTGGTTGATTTCGTAGCATGTGAGAGGAGCTCATATGAGAATTTAATTTCTCGAAGTGGGAGGTACATCTTGGTGTGACCAAGATATATCATGACATACTATGATAGTTTTGGTAGTCGGGCCTGAGGAAGTATATAATAGGTTTTATGACATGATGTTGTATCTTTCTACAAGTGAAGGCATAGCGTCATTGACATGGTGGTTTTCTACAGCCATTGACCATTCTAAAATGGATGTGGGATTACAAGACCATGGATTTTATTGTATGTATTCTAAAGATGTTGCGGAAGAATGAAGCTGTTTGGGTCACTCATTACTAGAATTTCAAGTATTTTTGATGGTTCATTTTTGACCGACAAGTTTCCAGTCAAAAATAGTCTTCCAAAAGGACATATTTGTGACATAGGTAGAATTCCATCCCAAATAGTATGTAGTTATGAATAAATTATATGTCCATCGCAAAATTTTTGGGTGGGGTTTCCCATCGCCCAGCGTGAAAATCATTCACGATGGGAATTTGCAATAGATTTCATAGTTCATCACAAATTCCCTTTGAGTTTTGATTATTTGTGATGGAATTCCATGTCCATTTTAAATAATACTGGATGAAAAATATTTTCTGACAGAATTAATTTCATTGAGATTACTCAGTCGGAAAAACTATCGGGATTTAACAACCATTGGTTCCTCCTTTATTCATCCTCCACCCTTCTTCTTTCCCTCTCTCAAACCGTGACTGAACCCACTAGCCACCTAACTCCATGAAACCCCAGAAATCGTTGTTTCTAATGATTTTTTGTTGATTTCACACTAGATATGCTAGGTGTGGACATTTCATCTACCCTTCGCCAGTTTGTTTTCAAATTTTGGTTTGATTGATAAATTGAAAAAACCTATGTTTAGAAATTTACCCTATTTTGATGATTTATTTAACATGTAGGATTATTCTAAATTTATTATTTCTTATTTGAGTGTCTGGATTATGTAAATTATTTTTTAATTAGATTTAATGTATTTTTCTCATTGTTTTATCTTTAAACTGTATATTTGTTTTTGTTTTTAGGGTCATTGAAACATTATTATTTTAAATTATTATTTAAAAAATGATTGTTATCAAAATACACTGGATGTTTGTATTTGTTTACAAATATGATGGTTTAATCAAAACATAGGTTTATTTTAATTTTCATATAGTTTTATTGTTTTAGGAAACTTCTTTTAATTTTACATGTTCAATATTTTTTATTGTTATTTATTGTTTTTTATTCATTTTATTTGTGTCCTGATTCTAATTTTCTTTGTACGCATGTTTATATATGAAAAAATATATTTTGGTAAATTTTTTTATAATAATAATAATTGTGCACACATATAATATTTGATTATAATATTATTTGTCCACACTCATTATATTTTTTTAAAATAATATTTATGCATGTGCATAAAATTTGGTTAAAATAAGATTTGATTATAATAATATTTTTTATAATATAATTTTATGGTGAACATGCATATATGTATTTCTATATAAATATTTCTATGTCTAAATATTTTTTATATTTATTTTTTTAATGCTATCACATGTATGTAATAATAAATTTGATGTCTGTAGATTAGATTAAGAAATTATGGAATAAAAATATAAATATTACATTTGAAATAAAAATAATTGATTGGTTTATAATAATGATGAGAAAATAAATTTTAATAACACATTTTTATAAAGTGTTATTTAAAAGAATTTTTTTATAGAAAAGAGTTACGAATTTTTTTTAATGAAATATAATAACAATTTAAAATATGTAAAATTTATTAAAATCTCAGTTAATAATAATTACGATAAATTTTTTAAAAGTTATTTTAAAATTTAACTAATATAAAGAATTATTAAATTTTCATAAAAATAATAATTATTAAAAATGTATTATTAATTTAGATAATTAGGGAAAATCAATAGATAAATTATTATACGTAATAATTAATGAGACTTTATTATTACTAAATACTAATAATTTGTGATAATTATTAAATAAAAATAATTTGTAACAAAATATAATAAAATATAAAAACTTTTTGAAAATCATAATAATTCATTTAAAAGGATTAATTATTTAAAATAATTAGAAATAATATTTTATATAAACGTCGTTAAAACACCTTACTCACACAGTTATTATAATGCATCTAGGGTAAAATTTATTAATTAAAAAATTATTAATTCAAACTAAATTTGAATTCAAAATAATTATTAATTCAAAAATATAAACTCAATCTTATTTATAAAGTATGTATATAAATTATAAATTCATGGTAATCAAATACATTTATAATCAAAATTAACCATATGTAATAATATTTATACTATATATATATATTTATATAGAGATGATATTTGTATATATTTTAAAAATGAGTTAGAATATATTGGATGTATTTATATTAATTAAAAAATTGTGATATATATAGTAATTATTAAAAGTGTAAAAATAATTTAAATAAATTCATAATAATCAATACATACTTTATAATAATTTATATAATTTATGAAATCTAATTAATAAAAATCATTACATAATAGAATTGTAACAATAAAATTGAAATTGAAATTTAAGAAATCAATATATATATATATATAACCATTACATAATTTTTTATAATTTAAAATAATTAATAATATTCATTACGTAATTTATTATTTTTTTTATATTATAGTAATTATTAATTAATTAATAAATATCATTAAAATTAATATTTATTTAATTAAAATAATCCTCATTAAAAATATTTATAACTATTAAAATACATATTTTTATATAAAAATAAATAATTATATAAATTATATTGATAAATGATTAAAAATTGTACCCTACGACGGATGTAACAAAACACGTGATGCTAGAAAATATTATGTCACGCCTGTAGTAAAACCCACACCAGAAACATTATTGTGGTCTCCAATATTTTATATGATAAGTAGTTTTGGAGATTTTTTTTAATTTAATAAAAAATTATAAAATAAATATTAAATGAATCACCCTTGCGTGCAATCAAACGAAAAATTGATGCTAAAAATGTTATGTGTCACTTAAGGTAATACCCACATCCTATACCCCAATGGTGATATCAATCTTATCATACCGTACATAGTTTGAAGGATACAATTAATTTTTATAACAATTTATAAGACAAATATTAAATGAATTTCCCCTCTATTGTAATGTAACTAAATACCCAATGTACACAAATCTAATGGCACATCTACGGAGAACCCCACATCCCAGAACCAATAGTGTTCTCCAATTTTTCATACGATACACCATTCAAGAGATAGTATATTATTTTAAAAAAATATCTTTTGTATTATCATACATTTAATGTTTTTTTATCTACGCAACACCTCTATGGGCCCTGTAAACTAGTGATAACCCAATGCCTCACTCTGCACACATTTCATATAATATTTCATGATCGTAAAATATAATAATAATTTTCAACTAGTTAAAATAATAAGAAATAATTATTCTTATTTATTTTTTTAGATAACTATGGATATGGTATGTAGACACCATTAACTATTACATAGTTGTGATTGGATAAATAATCGCAAAAATCCAATTTGATATTGTTAAAATATTATCTACATTGAAGGTGTTAAAATATTTATATCATTGTCATCGTGAAATTCAGATTTAGTTTCTGATGTAACAGGAAAATTTCTAAGATAGAAATGTGATCTTAGGACATTCGAAACATTTGATAGTGTTGGACTTCATCTATTGTGATCTAGTTTTTGAAAAGATTATATTTTTTGGTTTCATCAAGGTGCTAATAGGACAGTAGAAAATAGATTTTTTTTGGTTCAAGATTATTCATTTTAGAATTTAATTCATGAGGCACCTAGTCCATCCATTACTAAAACAACAACTCAGAATGATATTTCAAATCCTGAATCAAAACATTCTAGATTTTATAATTTGATGAAATCCACTAAGGAAGCCATATATCCGGGAATCTAGATAAGCAAACATGAAGATGTTACAAGATTTATGGATGTTAAATTCTATTTCGGTATGTATAATTTTTGTTTTGATCAGATTTTTTCTTTGTTTTAGTAATTTTTACTCGAAATAAAGATATTACATGATGATTCTATGAAATAAAAAGGTTGGTTCATAATTTGGTTTTGCATTGTCAAAAGATCCACGCATGTTCAAATAACTGCATGTTATATTATGGTGATTATGAATCTTTGGTTAATTTTCCAACATGTGGATAATCTAGGTATAATGAGGAATGAAAAAAAATAATCAGAGTTCATGTGAAATAGTTGAGATATTTTTCAATTACACCTCATTTACAATGTTTATTTATGTCTTACAACACAACTACATTGATGAAATGTCATAAATCAAATATTTTCGTCACAAAAAGAATAAACCAACCATGGGATGGTGATTCATGGAAAAAGTTTGATCAAACACGTACTTATTTTTCTTTAGAACATCATAACATATATATGAGACTTTCTAAAAAATTTTTTGTCCATTTTGTGCTTACAACAGTCAATATTCTTGTTGTCTAGTTTTCACTACTCCTTACAACATTCCTCCTTATATGTTGATGAAAGAACCATATATATATATATATATTTGTTTCTATTAATTCCCAAACATCCAATAAAGAATATTTATGTTTAATTGAAGCCACTAATTGATGAGCTAATTTCATTATTGAACAATGGTGTGAGTACATTGGATATAACTTCAAATCAGAATTATATATTGAAGGTTTCATTAATATGGATGATCAGTGAATTTCAACTTATTTGGATAGAGTATGCAAGGTATAAATCATGTCCATATTAGACGACTGAGAACAAAGCATTTATTCAAGCTAATGGAATAAATGTTAGTTATTTTGAATTTCATCTAAGATTTCATCTTGTGTGATCAGATGTTTGACCATTTGATTATACATTATTAAATAATTTATATTTTTATTAAAATTAATCAATGTACTAACATATTTTATTTTATTGACTTGAATAAATTTTTTTCAATGATTTCTGATAGCCAGAGAGATCCTATTTGAGAGGCATGGGATACTTATATATGTGAGCGCTTTCATCAATTTCTACGCAACATCATAAAGAAAACTATGGTTAAATCTTGTAATACTATATTTTATCATTCATTTATATCTCATTTTTCAGTCTATATATGAGCCAAGGTATGGAATGATTTGTGTTCTTTCTAGCTAGGAGATACTTTTAGGAAGAGATAATTAGATGGATGCCAGAGCTAGGGGAGGGAAGGAGACACCCATAAGGCTGAGAGTTATATATTTGGCATATATTCAAGACACATGGAAAGTGATATTAATTATTAATATCTATATATATTGGTAATAACATATTTGTTATATTATATAAGTTTCTACTGACCCATATATTATGGAGTTTGATGTTTAGAAGAAGACATATACTGATCCCTGTAAAACAGAACATAAAGGAAAATGATAATGCAATATTATTGTCTGTGATTTTTTTTAAAATGTCATGAATATTAAATTTAATTTTATTTTATGTTCTTATTATATTTTAAGGAAGCATATGAGGATGTGAATTATTGTTCCTAGGAGAGCCATGATGATATCGAACAATATGTCTCTGCTGATTTGGGTTTCGATAAGGGTGTATGGATACAGGTGACATCGTAGGGTGTTGAGAAAGGTTGAGTTATTGGTATTAGTTCTCAACTAACACCTATGAGTTATTATGGTACATCTGCAATGGAATCAGTGAGAATGAATGGAAGTCATTGAGAGTTTTCATTGATAATTCCATCTACTATACAATATTAAGAGAGGATGAGATCTTATGATGAGATGACACAACAACTACAGAAGGAGAGGGATGAGGAGCATGAGAAGCAGCATCTGAGAGATGAGAAGATGACAGAATATATGCGGTGACTTTCATGTGACATTGGTATGGAGTTTCCTCTCCCTGGTCCATTTAGGGATCCTCTTCCACCAGATGATAGTAATTGATTTATGAAAATTTTCTGATTCTTTTTTTTCTAATTTTGTATGGTATACATGTTCTTTTTTATCTCATGCACTTATATTAGGTCTGTTTTAATTTGATTATGTTTCGATAATGTTTTTAAATATTTTTATGTTTAGTAATTTTTTATATTTTTATCATATTTAAATTAATTAGAGGTTTTTTAATTATATATATATATATATATTTCTATATAATTAATATTTTAATAAATATCAATAATTTAAATTATTGTAATTAATTTTATTGATATTAATTTTGTATATTAATTTTAATTTATTTAATATTTATAAATTATATATATATATTAATTTTATTTTATATATTTTGAAAATAATATTATTAATTTTCAAATTTTTTTATTTTTTTTTCATTGGAATATTTTATTATTTACGATGGATGGATTCATCTATCACAAATAATATTTTCGATATTTTATGATAGAACATTGCAAAAGGTTATTTATAAACCCCTATGGGAGTCCTTTATGATGGACTAAGGGTTTGTCGCAAAAAAATATTATTTACAGTTGGCAGTTACAAATAAATATAATTTACAGCTAATCATCGCAAATAAATATTATTTTTAAAAGATATTTATAAATAAACACATTAGCAATGCCACTATCAATGATGGGGTATTTGCGGTGGGAGGTAGTTGCAAATGACTTTTTTCTATGGGAGTCTGTTGCAAATACGCCTTTATAATTACCTTAAATACATATAGTGATTGTGGATCAACTATCAAAGGTCATGAATCTATTTCATATAAGGGAAAACTTCATTGTAGAGCACTTGGGATAACTATATGTTGGAGTGATACTCTATGTCCATGGGGAACCTCTAACTATAGTTTCAATCCACGATTCATAGTTTAATTTATGCTTCTAACATGGCTTTCAAAAAGGCACTTGGTACATAGGTTTTATTGACTACATATTTTCTACCCCAGATAGATTGGAAATCAAAATATACTATACTACTGCTTGAGGATATATTGTGGGCATGGGTTCTTGATTTTTCTGGGTCATGGGAGAATCACCTAGCTTTTTGGAATTTTCCTATAACAACATTTATCATGAAATTATATTGATGATTTCCTTTAAGGATATTTATGGTAGGATATGAAGATCACGACTATATTGGTTGGTGGTGAGTGAGTTAGAGTTTTTGGTACTGAGTCTCATTCAAGAGACGTTATAACATGTGTCATTGATTTAGAAACTTATAAATATGGGTCAGAGTAGGCAGAATTAATTTTCTGATAGATGGACTGGACTCATAGAGTTTATAGAGGGTGACTATTTTTTTCTTCAGAGGGTTCCATAGGTTGGGTCACGACAAGATACGAAGGTGGGGAAGATGGAGCCTAGGTTTGTTGGACCCTTTGAGATAGTGGGGAGAATCATGATATTGTAATAATGATTGAATATTCCATAGAAATAAAATTCTATGCATGACGTTTTCCATGTATCAAAAATATGGTTATATCACCTTGGCCCTTCTCATGCGATTGATGTGGATTCGGTTGAACTTTATATAGATGCGTCATTTGAGGAGCATATGATTCATGTGTAGTATTGCATTGAAAAATTGTTAGAGGGAATGACCAAAATGAGAGTTCATGTATTATGGAAACATGGATGTGTGAAAGAGGAGACATGGGAAATGGAGGCAGATATCTGAGCACTGTGGCCCCATAATTTTGGCTCAAAAATCATACAGAGGCTTTGGATCACTGCTCGAGGATGATCTGTTATAAGGTGTTGATATGATAACATCCCAACTTTTTCTAAGTATGACACTTTTGAAATTTTTGGTCAATAAGGGTTGTTTTGAATTTAATTCAAGGATTAAATTTATTTAAAACATCAAAAATATACACCCATAATATATCACCATGTGTAATATTTAACCTCGTGAAATATGATTTCACAATGTGATAATATATTTAAGCATTTATAATATTTCACCATGTGTAATTGAATGTCACCACATGTAATATGTAAATAATTTTTTTAAAGGGTATGATGGGATTTTACTCAGGAATTATTACACAATGTGAAAAGGGAATTAAAACTGTGTAATTTTGAAAATCATTTTTAAAAAAAATGTGTTCCAACATTGCATAACCCTCTGGAACTTGTTTTCCTGGATACAGAAGCCCCACACACCACCTTTGGTTGACTAAAAATATCAGGCACACCTCTGAATTGGAATGAAACACCTCCACACACCGAAATCTTTTACTAAAATCCCTTTGTGCATCTTTCTCCTTTTAGCCAGTCATATGCAATTGATTTTAATTAGTTTACTTCGTTCTAGAAGTGAATGGTATTAGATCATTAATATCCAAGACAAGTTATTTAATGAATTCCTACAGTTTATTCAACTTTTTATAGATTAATTTATAATGGATTATTTGACTCTTGTTAAAAAAAACCATGAAGACGATTATTATCACAGACACATGTCTTTTTTCACCGCTTCTGCAACTATCAAGGGGTTTGATCTAAACTCTTTTTTATGTGTTCTTTATTTATTACGCTCAATTTGGGGATATTCATTGATGATATTTAATGGTCACTGATCTTGTGATATATGATCTAAATTCAAACCCCACAGTCATAATTGAGTTTAATTATTCATGGGAAATTGTAGAAATGTTTTGGTAATATTAACACTTTAGTATTTCTATATTCAATTAATTAGTTGAGTAAATTAATAAATTTAAGGATTTTGAAATTGGGATTGGAATTTTTTCGTTTAAATAATTATTTAATGAATTAATTATGAGGATTTTGTGATGGTATATTTGGTAAAATTATTTTGGGATTAATTAGTGGTATGATGTGATAAATTAATTTTTGAACTAATTAATGAGATTTTAATTTTTATCAAATTTATATAAATAATTAATTTCTAAATAATTTTATTATCATGTAATGAATTGGGAAATTGAAGTAATAAATTTATGTTCGGGTTAATTAATGGGAGTATGTTATGGTTAATTAATTGTTGAATTTATTAATAGAAATTGAAGTAGTTAATTAATTGAAGAATTAATTAACGGGGATGAAATTACCTATTAATAATTTAATTAATTGAAAAATTTAATATGACTAATTAATTAATGGTTAGATTGGTGAAATAAGAGTTGGATGTGATAATGTTGTCCTAGAGAATCACTTGGGATAACCAGGGTTTGAGATTGAGATTAATGTGGGGATACCAATAGAGATTCTAATATTGCAGTAGAAGGAACATGTGATCCTTAAGAGAAGAATACTGGGAGAGACTCTAGTAATTTTTGTTGAAATGACTTGTGAAACATAAGGGAAGAAGAATGTGAGAGCATCTAACATTGTTGTAGAAGGACTATGTGATCCTAGAAGGGAAAAGAACATAAGGGTTTTTCTATTTCTCTTAGGTAACAGTAATTCTTCATTTAGTATTACTCACTTTCGACCCTTGTGTTTAGAGCCCATTGTGCATGTTACTCGTGCCAAATTGATTTCCAAGATTTATGTATTTGATAAATTCTATATAAATTATGACAATTGATGGTAACATGGACATTCAGATTTTTGATATCCCTTGTGGATGGTTTAAAATTTAGCAAGAGTTGAAGAAGGTATTGTGGAACAGATTTCCACTGGAACCCAGCATAAAAAGTGGTTAAATAATGACTAATTAAATAAATGTAAACTTTTTTACTTTATTGATTCATTTATTCCTTATATGAATGCATACAATGAAATTGATTGGATTTTTTAGACACGATTTGTGGTGGCCTATTAAGTTGTACTCACACCCCACTCGGGCTTCCTGATCGGTACCTGAACAGATTACATAGCTATAGGACATGTAAATTGAAATGTAATTGTGTAATATTTATTATTGGGTATATATCATAGATGTGGGAAACAAATGGGGTTTGAGACATTCTTGGGAGATATTAGTGACTTTTCATTCAGTTTCATTTTAGAAAATTTGGCACTTACTTTGGCTTGGCTTGTTTCCCTTTCGGTTGAGTACTTTATTTGCTGTTATGGTTATATTGTTTCATTGAAATAATTTATTATTATATATTCTTCCACATTTTTTTATTAATATTCCACTAGTGTTTTTATATGATAATAGAGGGTATAGTCTCCCCATGATTGACTTACCAGACCCTTGCTTCTAGTTGGAAGTGATTAGAGTATGGGGAGGCATGCTTGAGGTCATGTGACTGACTAGCTTGGGGAATGATTCCACATAACCATGGTAGGGATGTTACACTAATCAAACCCATCAACATAAATTTAAAGGAAAATAGACTTTTAATCCCTTAGAAAATTTAAGTATATATAAATGTGTGGTAAGACACTCTCTTATTTTCCATATTTAATTATCTAAATAACTTTTTTAAATTTTAAGGGAAGTAATCTTTTAAATCATTAAGAAAGGGTGAGAGGGTGTTTAGGTTTCATGGAGATAATAGTTTCACAGAGTATTCATTCCTATTGAAAAATGAGGAGCTATTTTTGATTGGGTGGAGTACATGATTGATTATGAATGTGGATCCAATTTTATTTAGGGTCTTGCAGAGAATAGAACACATGAATGCATTTTCAGGAGAAAAAATACATTTAACTAATTCTACTAATTATATGTTTGAATCACATGGGATTCATGTTGTTGATTACTAAATCACAAATATACAATATAAATTTAAAAGGATTCAATTGAATTATGCATGTTAGTTATAATAATTTAACATTTCTAGATGATAAATATTCTTTGGTGCAATATAAGGTTTGTCAAAAAACATAAAGGGGTATATTTTTAAGAAAAAAAGTGATGGGGATTTTGGTTTTTGTAATTTAATGAAGAATAATATTCATAATAATCCCACTATGTCATACATAAGGAATAAGTAGTTTAATAAAAAAAGTTGTACTTCTTGTTGAACCACAACTTTGTTATAATTACTCATGTTTCCCTATAAATTGTATTTACCTAAAAATTTAAAGTTAATTGATGAACCTTTGTCTAGAGTGAATGATGCATTGTTTTTTATATTACATCACAATGGGTTTTTGGTATATTTAGGTGTTTATTCCATGTTGGTGTTAAATAAAATTTAATGAGAAACTATTCCATGAAGAGTTATGGATGGATTCCTATGGCCCTACAATTTTAGAAAGGTATAGGCCATATGATAAATTCTACATTATAGTTTTAGAACTAGAAATGTTCGGTGGTTTAGTTGTTTTGGAATCCTTTTGGCCATGGTAAATGTGTTTCCCCATAGCTAGACTTAGATCATTAGAGATTGAGAAAATTATAGAGCAACCATGAATCTTTTAAATAAAATATTTTATGTATATTTTATAGATCTGGTATTTGACCAATAACTACACCAAAGAAGAGAGACTATACCAAAAAATTAAAAAATTCAAAACATTATGAACCATTTTAATGAGTTACATCATGTGATGTTGGTATTTCATTGTTATATTAGGATTTCCAAATTTATTAGATGATATGATATTATAGTTGTTAACACAATGTTATTTCTATGTATTGACCATAATAAAATGTGTGGTATAATTATAAAAAACTGAATGGAGATGGGAAAAGATAATTAGTATTAACTATGGGATTAATTTTTAGATGAATGGAAGAATATAAAACAACTTCATAATAGTTTTTTTAAAAATATAATCAATATAAACTAAAGATTATAGAAAATATAAGGTGGAGTCCCATTAGTGAAAAAATCATATAGAAAAAGGAAATAAATGTAAAATAAATATTCTCACTTTAAATTTATTGATTTCATCAAGTAGAATAAATTGGAGTAGATCGAGAAACCATTTTTGGGGGAACAATAAATCTATGTTCTTGAGAATTGTACTAATGATGATTAGAAGATAAGTGGATTCCCTAAAAAGTTTAGTGTAGTAAGATTTCATCTAGTAATGGTTGAAAACCAATAGGGAAAGTGTAGTCAGTCAAAAATGGTAATTTGGTCAAGTATTGTAGTATTTTTAATGCATATTCATATTTCCATACATGTTCCTTATATAAACACATTTAGGTAAACCATGTAAAAATAAATGGTTTCGTTTTATACAATTTAATTAAATTAATATTATAGAAGTGAAGAAAGGGATTATCCTTATAAATGGGACTTGATCAATGGTAAGGATTGAGAATGAATTTATAATATCACCCAACTCCCATCTAAGGGAATTCACACTAATTTGGGACTAACAGTCCCCAAGTTCTATATAATGACATGATATAAATTTTTATTGGTTTTTTAATTCTTCATATTTTTATCTATTTAATACTACTATTGAGTTTCAATGATATATTTTGACCTTATATTTTGAAATTACAATTCCCCCATTAATTATTTCTACATTTCCACTCCTTATCATTCCAATTGTATAAATGTTTCTTAGAATGGTAATTAATTTTCCCTGATGAATCTATAAAATTATGTTGGATGATCATATACTAGGTATATCAAATAGAATTGTATAATGTATATCAAATGAATGAATATATATTCAATCAGTTGGAATTATTTTAAATTATATCAGACGAATTTCTACAATGTATATTAGGAAGTGTATATTGGAAATATTTATTTGATATTCATCAGAAAATGTATATATATGGGATTTATACAAGGTCAAACTGATATTGACCTACATTATTATAAAAAATAGTTTTATTATTCCTTCTAGATGATGAGTTAGAAAATATACCATATGAAGACTTATCAATTCTACCAAATAGAATTCTTTAAAATAATTATAATATTATTGCGCCAAATATTCATTAGAAAATATGAATCCATGTTAATTCCATTTAGAATAAATGGTTTTTGTTCAATTTCATTTTAACTAATCATGATAATTAATGAGTTATAACATTAGAAGCATGACTATAAATTTGGTCAAAACATCATGGAGACGAAGAAAATTAAATTCTATGATCAAATTATAAGGTTCATGTTTTTAATGATTGGTTTCTATGTGTGAAAAATTATAATATTTAGTGAGTTTATTTAAAGCATATTTTTTTGATTATTTCATTGTGAAATATTGAAGGCTTTTCTTCCTATTTTTTTCTATTTTCATGATCCATGTATCTCATGGATAATGAGATATAAGGTTTTTCTGATCATGTGATTGGGGGATCCCAAGGATTGACATACATAGGTTTTTTTGATCTGCTAGATCAAGGGTTACTGAGGATTTGAAGATAAATTTATGGTAGGTTGATAATCGTGGAATCCAAATTTTTGGTTCCTATATTATCATATCACATTCTATGAAACCGAAGACCATTTCTAGAAAATGTTTTATATGATTTGTTATGATATTTTATGAATGTATATTATGATTTGTAATATTTGTATCAATGATTTCTTATTTCTCCTATATAATTTTTATAATGTTTATATTACGTTTTATGAAGATTTTTTTACATTGATGTTATAAATTAAAACATAATATCTTGTTTTATTATAAAATTTCATAAAAAAATGTTTTTGGAAATTTATAATTATAATTTTTTATAAGAAAGAATTTACCCACTATTACAGAAAATTGAAAACATTTGTTATTTCTCATTTGTAATTAATGAAAGTCCATATATATATATATCAAATTAAGTCTATTTGTAGAGAAGAATATTTCGTTTTATGGTGACATATTTAGTAGTTGGAACACTAGAAAGTATAAATCCTTGGAGATGACTAATTTTTTATGGTGCTAAATATTAGTATTAGAGAGATCAGATGAAATGAAATTATATGAAAACGGGTGTGTATAGTTTTTTATTGATGGATGGTGATTAGAAATTTCCTAATAAGAAATTTATATCATTCACCTGATTATAATAATAAAAATATCAGCTAAACTATAGAGTGAGGAATAATTTATTATCTTGTATGATAAGTAATATGTAAAATCGTATATATTATTGCGAGGATGTAAAAACTGTTTAGAGAATTATAGTGGTTACTCAATATAGAACAACAATGGTCTTATAAGAAAGAATATTTATGCATCATGAAAAATATAAAGATCTTGATTTCTTACTAGGTAATTAATTTACTTAGTATAATCAATGTTTCATGACTATTTTAGACAATTTTCAATCTCTAAGTATGAAAGTGTTATCAGGTGAACTAATTATTTAATGTGTTTTTGATATTATGATGAAATAATTTTAATATAAGATAATAAAAATATATGATATGAAGAATAAAAAATGATGAGTATGGATGACTTGATTGAAACCCTCATGCAGTTTGAGAGTAGATTGAAAATAGATTCTTATAAAGAGAAGAAAAATAATATTTTTTTTCTTAAATATAAATAACTACAAATAAGAAAAGATAATTCTATTGATAATGTTTATAATTATTCTAATTCTATTAATAAATTCACCATTGAATTTGATTATAGTTATTTATAGGAAGGTGAAAATTATCTTGTTCATCTTGGTAAGGATATTAATAGTATATTTAAGAAGGTGTATCTCCATTATAATAATAAGAAGAATCACATGGACAGAATTGTGAAAAAGGATTAATCAATGATGATTTTATATAATTTCATGAAAGTAAATATATAGGTCCTGATTATAAAAAGTTGAATAAAAAAGAGTCATAAATAAGTTTATCATAGGAAATGGAAAGAAGTATCTAAAATAATCAAATTCATGGATTTAAAGTGGTGGAGATTCATGATCAATTTTTTTTCAGATGATAGTAGTGATGATCAGAATGTAATCTAATTTTATTGTGGAATTCCTAAGAAACATTCATGTTATACGAAAATTGCATCCAATAAATCTATTATATACATAATTATAAATGCGAATTTTATTAATTATATGGATTAGTATGGTTATACTTCATTCTATGAATAAAATATTGTTACATCAGAGGTTGAATAAATTTTACCTTTTTAGGGAGAAATGGTTAGATATGATAAATTACTTGAGAAGAATAATATTAATGTAATTTAAGCCTATGATTTTTCTAAAGATGAGATTTCTAAATCCAATAATTTAATTTCTAAACATACTTCAAATATTTGAATCTTTACATAAGTTCCAGATGAAAATATATGTATAGATCAATTAATAATGATTAGAATTTTATTGTAAAACATAATTCTAAAAAAATAGTATGAATAATGTTTTTTTTTCAAATTTTATTTTTGGGATTGAAAATTTTAACAATCTATTAAAATAGTTCATACATCATATAAATTATTTTTCAATTGGTTTGAAATTATAAAATTCATATTTTCAGTTAAAATTATTTGTCATCATAATTGAATCCTTTTTTATGAAATATCAAAGAAGATGTTATTGAAAAAAAATTATTCAAATCATGTTCTATCAATTCGGTTTCATGGGTATATTATTTTTAAAAAATTGGAATTTTTATAACATAATAATGTTCAATATATATGGAGTCTAAATGTTCTGCTTGTAAATAATTATTAACCTATGAAATTATGGGTACCAAATTCTTAAATATTTTTAATTTAGGGAGAAAAATTGAGTAAAAATATCCAAAATATATGGATCATCGATATAAGTTGTTCATGGAATGTGAAAAAATATAAAAAAGATCCTTCTAAAATTATAGTATTGAAAGGTGAAAATTTTACTTTTGGTGAAAATTCTTATGAAAAAATAATTGGAATTAGTGATATTGAATTCCATGATATAGAAAAAATTTGTTATGTTATTTATGTTATAGGAAATATGAAAAATATTATTTTAATAAGTCAATTATTTGATGATGTTTACATAGTGTACTTCCGGAATGATAAATGTACCATTCCATTTTTTAAAGGTAAATTTACAATTTTTTTCATAGAAATGAGTATGTTTAGACTTTAAACATATAAGACAATAAAAATCAATATATACCTTGATTAATTATAATGGAAGATCAATATTTGATATGAAAAAGAAGGATATGAAACTATAATTTTATTACATTATAAACATATTCAATGAATGAAATTTTAAGATATTTATTAAAGGTTAGTATTAATTCATCTAATGTTTTTTTACCTTGACAATATTATAAGTAATACAACTCATTATTTAAATATATTAGTGAAGTATCATCATATTAATATTTTTAGTTAGTGAACATGGTTTTATTTAGCCAAAAAATATGGTTTTTTGGAGGTAAACACTATGTGAATGTTTAGTTAATGATTACACTAGATATATATTTGATAATTTTCTAATGAAAATTTTGAATATCTTTTTTAATTCAAATTTTTTGTGTCCCGTGATAAGAATGATTAAAGCCTACATTTTGTTATTTTTAATAGTGATCTTGGTTTAATGTTTATTAATTTGGATTGTGATAAATTTTTTAAATATTAATGGAATTAAAAAAATATTTAATAACATAAAAATCATCTACAAAATAGATTAGTTGAACTAAGAAATATAATTCCATAGGAAATATCTAAATCTAGTTGGAGTGAATACTCATATTCTAAAACATTTTGGTTGGAATCTGTATGTACTACTTTCTATATCATAAATAGAGTTTTACATTAACCATTTAGTAATAAATCATTTTGTGAGTTGTGGAATGGATGAAAGACAAAACATTATTACTTCAGAGTATTTGGATGTAAACTATAAATTTTGAATAATAAACATAATTCAAAAAATAGGATCCAAAATATGATAAAGAAATATTTCCTAGCTATTCTACAACATGTAAGGATTATACTATTTATTAAAAATGAACAAATACAATTGGGTAAAGGGTTCATCTTATGGTCAATTAAATTGCACATTTTCTTTTCAAAATAATTAAAATAATTTCATCAAATGATGTTTTTAAAACTATATTTCAACTCATTTTGAGTAATTCTATATATATAAAAAACATAGGAATTAATTTTAATTTTTTTGCCATTTGCTGAAATTTAACCTATTTTTGAAGAACATCATTTTACAAATTCAATAAATATGTTGATCTCCTAAAATGGTCACGCTAAAAATATAACTTTAGATATATATAAACTAGTCATAACTTAATTTTCCTTACTAAATTATTGTGAACATTTTGAATTCGTATATCATTTTGAACCTAAAAACCCATTTATGATGTTTGTGGTAAATATTGTAAAAGGGGAATGTATGATGAGGTCAATGATATTGAGAAAAATAAGTTGGGACATTGGTAGAACAAAATAATGATATTATTATGATTAGTGTAAAATGGATTTTTGAAAAAAAAAATTTATTTAAAAGAATTTATTGTATGAGATACGGAACAGATTGTTTATAACGGTTATATCAACCTAATTTCATAGATTATGGATTATATTTTTCACCTGTATCAAAATATGAATATTTTTGAATATTTATATAGTTTTTATATTTTTTAATTTTACAATTTTCTAAATGAATGTGAAATAAGTGTTTATTAATATATATTTAAAAGATGATGTCTATATAGAATGACCAACCACTTTTGAAAATAAAAAATCACATGATCATGTTTTATTCTTATTATGGAACTATATTGACTTAAATATGCTCCAAGATCCTAAAATGATATACTTATTAGATATTAACTTCAAAAAAATTTATGGGGGATTCTAATCCAACTCCATTTATTATGAATGTCTTTAAAGATTCAATATTTTTTATTTTTTTATTAATTCACTAATATTTGGATCAATAGAAAAATATATTTCAAATTCATTTTCAAAACATATAAAATCTATGTTTGAAATGTGAATGATGAGTGGATAACTTCTTTTTAGATTTTTAAATTTTCAAAATTTAGAAGGAAATTTAGTATATAAATAGAATTATAGAAAATATTTACCTTATATTTTATATTATGAAAATGATTAAATTTAATGTACTTCAATAAAAACCTCAAAAAGCATGATCTTCATGATTCTAGGATTTCATTTAATCAAAATCAGATTAGATGGATGATTCGAGGCCATTTTTATCTTACCTCAAATCGAATAGACATAATGTTTTATGTATTCTTTTGTGTGAGATATCAAGAATATCCAAAATAATCTCATCATAATGATGTTAAATTAGTTTTTCAATATCTTAAAGGATCTTGATATCTTTGAATATTTTTTTTTGTTTGGGAAATATTCTCAATTTTTCTCATATACTGAAATTGGAGGATGTTTAAACAATAAGAAAAGTAAAATATGATATTTTCATTTTTTAATAGAACTTATAGTGTCTTGTTTTTATAAGAAACAAATTTCCACTACTAATGTTGAGTATGTTACAGTAGGAAGTTATACTGCTCATGTTTGTGGAGGAAATACACATTCACAATATTTGGAATGGGTTTTATTATAAATCTATCATTGTGGGATAAAACATGTTCCATATCATTTTCTAGGAACCCAATTCATCATTCATGAGCCTAACACACACAAATATGAGACATCATTTCATTTAGGATCACATGCATAAAGTAGATATATTTTTTATAGTTTTTTTGAATGTAAGTTCCACTTGGTAAATTTATATAAATTATAATTTAACAATATTTATAGTGAAATTATTAAATAATATTTTCATGTGATCAATATATTGTTTTTATTAACCCAATTATTATTTTAATAATATTTATAGTTAAATTATTTTAAATAAGTGGGGAGTTCATTTTTTAATTTATGTTTTCAATTTTTTCTAATTATTTTTCCTTGATTAAGAAATATCCCATTATAGTTTTTATCAAAAAACCTTTTTGTTTAATTAGAATGAGTTTCACCCTCAGATTCCTCAGACCAACTATATCCCTCTTATAATTTTATGTTGCCACATTTTTCAAATCATTGGAAAATAATTTACATGGATGTATGTTTATAAACTCTCCAAAATGTACCCCTTCTATTATTTTTAAAAATTTTATAAAGGAAAATTTACAATGGTTTCACTAAAAATTTCAGTTTTGTTAGAATGATGTATTCGCAATAAAACTGAAATCATTTAAGAAAACATTTAAAATAAATCTGGAGTTCAAAACTTATACTTCATAAAATTTTATGATTGAATCTTAACCATTGGATCATTCCGAATTCAAAATGTATCTCTCTTTACTATACATGGAAATGGAAGCTCAATTTTTTTTAACCTATGAATATTTCTAAGAAGGTACTCTTTCCATTTTATTTATCCCAATTCTATTATTCTTTAGAGTTTATCCATTAATTTTTATTTTGACTGTTATCATTAATATATCACTTTGGAGACATTTATACTCAAGAAGTAGTTAATGAAACATTAGTTGACCAAATTTAATTTGAAATGTATGATTCCATATTGAAATAAAAAATTCTCATTCAAAGTTAAAAATATATTCTCATAAACAATGAAGAATTTCAAATATACTATCAGTGTATAGTGTAAGAGTTTCAAATTAAATCATATATTATTGGAGTTTGTGCACTAATTAATATAATATTAAATCCTTTCATAAATTCCCACGTTTTTCATTTTAATAGATTATCCAATCTTATTGGAATTTGTTCGTATGGATAAGAGTCCTATATAAATCACAAGTTACTAGAAACTGTTAGTTTTTTGAAAAGTCAAATTCCATAAAAGTCAGGTTTTGATCAAATGAGGATGTAAGAAAAATATATCTTCTTTCACAAAACACAAGAATAAAGTGATCATAGATTAAATATTCCTCATTTCTAATGAATAAAGACTGAGATACTCTGATAGTGAATTATATATAAATTTTTAATTTCCTTTATAACATGAGGATGTTTTACATAGAAATATTCACATGGAAAAACATGAAGAAATCAGAAATTAAACTGTGATTCAAAATATTCATTGAGTCTGATGCTTCATAATAGAGCTTCTTTATTTTTATGGAAGCTGAAAATATCATGAATGTAGCTTCTCCTATCAGTTGAAAGAAATCATATTTTAGAGACAAAACTACTAAAAATAAGATATTGGTCTATTTTTAAAGACCCAAAGTATGATGTAAATAGACATTACATTACTTTTCGGAATATCTAATACATAACAAAAATAGACACCAAAGGACCATAATAGTTTAGTGTCTTTGGAAACTCAGAATATAATCTTCTAATCCTAGTGAAAGATCATCAACATCTCTAATAAAGATCTCCATTTTTTTCATACCTAAAACATTTCATTATATCCTGGGGAAAAGAAAAAATATAAATGGTGAGCTCAAATGCTCAGTAAGGGTAATAATGGAGAAAATAAAACAAAACATATACATTTTAACTTCAAAACATGAACATAATATTTAAACATCAAAATCTTGAGTAATGACATAAAACATGGCAGTTTGTAAGGAATATATCATAAAGAAAAATTAATCATTATAAAATAGCATGGGAACAAACCATGTAATTGTGTAAACCATTATGCACATGTTATGATTTCCATAGTAGCCAAGGCATTGCTGCCAATACCATCTTAGTTGACAAAGTCCCTTTTGTAATCGAGTTCACTCCTCATTCCAGTCCTGTATCACTGAACCAAATTAAATTTCCATTCCAAACATGTCTATCTCATGAGATATAAATATTTACCCAATGAATTGGTGGGAGATATAGGTCCCAACCATCTCATAATGAAATCATTCTTTGAAAATTGGGACATTGATGATAAATATAACCCCAGTAAATACTTACGAATAAACAATCTCGGATAAAAAAGTGATTGGAAATGTTATCCCTTACCTTAGGTCCGATATGCTATGTACATATCCAAACCTCCTGTATAATGATTTAAATAATGTCATTGACTTATTACAGAATCATATCCATTATTATTATATAATATATGGTTCACTTATGACTTTATGTTACCCGTTATTTTGTAAATTCCATGTTAAAGTAGCGTTTTGGGTAAAATTGTTTTATTAATCATACATGTTTGGACATGTTGTTCTTGATATTATTATTACTTATATCATGATTTACTTAATTCCAGAATTAAAATCATTATTTATATATCATATATATTTAGTATATATATATAATAGATAGATAAATTAAGTGAAATTCAACGTTCATGGAGACGGTATGCCATACGTATGCATGAACGCTATTTTCCTTTCCTTATTGACATGAATGGATGTAAGTAGATGACATATATATATACATAAATACAGGAGATTTATCATGTCATTTATTTCATTTTCATTCATTTTATATACTTTATAATCATTTTCGAATGGTTAACATGGAGAATAAATCTCATCACGTCGTGGAGAGGGTAATCCGTTCGTACGCACGAGCGATGATATCATTCCCATAATTATTGAATTTTATTGGAGTGGATGATATAATATCTGAGAATAGTTATTATGTTATAATAACTATATATAATTATTCTTTATACCATTATACCCATCCAAGTAAGGTGGTGGTGGAAGAACAGATTACACCACGACGTGGAGATGGTATTCTGTACGTACGCACGCGTGGTGATTTCGTTTTCCATAGGATGTATAGAAGGTGAAATGGGGTTGTTTCATATTTATAATAACATATCAGTATATTAGTGATACTGATTTTATTACTTTATAATGAAACAACTAAAGAAGAAGAAGTTGAAGAAGAAAGAAACTTGAAAGAATCAGTAGAATCAATTACCTCTTCTTTGACGCACCTTTTTTAAGCTTCCTCTTAAGGCACTACAATTAGGTCTTTTGAGGACAACATAACCTCGATAATGTTTCTATGCAAGTTGATAAGGGTATTAGGTAGGGGTTGGCCGATCTTGAAAGCTCAAAATTGTTTAATGAGAAGATGGAGGAGGTTCTCTTTTATAAGGGAGGAGAGGGGCACCATAGGAAAACATAAAATATTGTTTTATAATAAAGTAATATTCGGTTTATAATAGTACCAAATTGATTTATATGAAATCTAAAGTGGGGGTGGGTATAAATCCTCTCAAAAAATTGGTTTTAGACAAGTCTAGGTTACTATTTTAACCTTATCATATAGATTTAACTCTATGTTAAATAATTTTACATTTACCATGTCTTCTTGTTTTCATAGAATATATGGTTAATAAACATACAATAACCACCAAAACGAACCCCAAGTTGTTCATTATTAATATATATAACCTTATCTATGTCATTTTCCCGAACCATATATTTTTAGGAATATAATAAAAATTAATAATATAATATTTGTTTTAAAAACTATTTTATGTCAATTTTGACACTATTTGGTAATTGATTTTTGTGAAAATTATAACAACATGATTAGTTCAAAAAATGTTTATTGAATTAATACCGACATGTAATATTAACATATAAAATTATTAGAATTCATAAAAAATCTAAAATTTTATTTATTTGGGTATTTATAACATCAATTATGTTAATATTTCATTAATAAGGTAATTACCGCATCATTATTGTGTGATAATTAAATTAACTTATTTAATGTCTAAAAATTATAAATAAAATACCATTATGTAGGAAATCTTTTTATATTTCTAATGAGAATTTATAGTCAAATTTATCTAATGTATAACCCTATATTAAAAATGTTTTAGTTATTAAATTTTGACTTTAACTATTTTAACTCTTCTTTAAATAAATTAGTAATAAATGTTCTAATATAATCCAAGTGGACCTAAATGATAATATTTTATTTCTGAGGTTGTTTTTGGTCAAATTACACTTATCTGATAGAATTAGGACTTGTGTTAGGGTAATAATAATATCATTTTTACCCTTAATTACCCAATTTACTTTTAATCATTGTAAATAAAAGTAAAAAGTTACTATTCACAAAAAATTATTTCTATCTTCTTGAACCAAATTTTACTCCTTGATATTAACCGTGTCTCTTGGATTTTTGAAATTCCACTCACAGAAGTGGTAAAATTATGTTTTATGTAAATTTTCAAATTCTCATAGGAGGTGGGTAAAAGACGGTGAAATGTTCAATAAAATTTTTATATATCTAAAATTATTATAAAATGAATCAAATGAATTACATTGAACTTGTATAGGTATTATGTATAAATCTTGACCTAAAATAAATTTAAATAAAATAAATAATTATTTAAATAAAAAGTCGGTTTTTAAATAGTAACCAAGTGTTTTCACTATTCAACAAAAATTGAATGTTTTCTAAAAAATACCAAAAATTCACCCTAGGCTAATTTCGATATTTCAAATCCTAAAATGAAGTCCATTTTGAATGATAAAATTTATAAAATTTCAAAAATTCAGTATTACTATTCATAATGGCTAGTTCATAATAATATTATAATAATATCTCATTTAGTGAAACTTGGTATTGCGTACTACATGCGTTATCGAAGAAGGTCTCGATTGCGTGTAATGCAAGCCAAGTAAGTGTTGCGTGTAGTGAAATCTCTGTTTGGTGTTGCGTATAACATAATAAAAACTTATATTATTTATACATTAAACAAAATCTATACATAATGTTGCGTAGAATAATTTCCACAATAAAAAACTTGAAATTGTGTGTAACATGAGCCAAGAATAGTGTTGCGTATACTACAGTCTACTACGGTGTCGTTTATAGTACTAGATAATATTAGTGTAATTTATAATAGAAGACATCAAAGAAATTAAAATGAATATATCTCATAAAATCTCAGGGTGTTACATTCTACCCCCTAAAAACGAATTTCACCCTCGAAATTTGTCTGGGTTATAAATGGTTTACTACTTGATAGTTTCTTTCATAGAAACCCATATCGTAAAACGGAATACAAAAAATTAATTTTAAAAAGGGAAGTTAGAATCATAACAGTCACCCAAAGTAACTCAGCACTTGGTTTCCTCATAGGACAGCATAGTTGAAAATATGGAGATGGAAGAGAATTCTAAACATCCTGTTCTGATGAAGAGTGGTAGAGAACATGGATATGAAAAATCCATTTATCACAAATCCATAAATTTGTGATGATTTAAGGTATCATCTAATTCTTCGGATATAAGGACACTAGGAAATTTTTTTTTGTTTTCATGATCATTTCCCTAAAGTTGAAGAATTGTTGAATTAAAATAAATACATACTTGAGTTTGGTACAATCTTACTGTTGTTTGTGCCTTGAACAATTTCCACTTCATATCTTAAAGAAATAAAGTTGAATTTTTCTTCCATGAAGTGTTAGCAGATCATGCAATAGAATGATAGGTCATTCCCTCTGTCTCAAACAAAAGGATATAAAAAGTTATTAAATATACATAAGTCCCTCTATAGTGAGATTAATCTTATATGGTTCTTAAAATGGAATTATACTTCATATATCATACCCCTTAATATAAAAAACTTGATTCTACTAACCAGGGACATCCTATAGGCCAGTGGTAGGCGATAAAGGCCTATCACACTTTGGTTGTGGGTTCAAGTCTCGTTGTACCATCCCAAGTAATTAATGAATAATAACTATTTTTATCTATGTCTATTAATGAATTAGATAGTGTTTTAGAGTCTTAAAATGAAAATTAATCCAACCTTAAGCATGGAATATACTAAAATTTTTATAAGAATTTTTTTACTGCCTTTTAATGGAAAACCATTTTTAAATCTATCTTTTGAAAATTTTATAATCTATCTTTTTCAAAATAAACTTATTCATTATCATTGGGACATCAAAATTTACTTTGTGTGAATTTTTGGTATTTTTCCGATAAAGTTCATTTTTAATGAATAGTGAAAAATGTTGTATTTTAATTCAAAACCCCGTTTTAATATAATTTATTTATATGATAATATTATCTTTTGAATTGGTTTTAAAGTGAAATTAGAATATATTTTTACCATTTAATCCAATGGTGGTCATTGGAATCAATTTCACATTGAAATTGGACTTAAACTAGTGTCAATCTTTTGATACTTATTGTTTCATAAAAACATGCAATTTGTCATGACAGCGGGAATTAATTATTAAATTAAATAATGTAACTTATATGATTTGAATTTTTTAAAATAGAAATCATTTTTGAATTCATAATATCAAATATAGCTTCGGGTGAAGTTTTGGTATTTTTCTGAAAAACTTCAATTTTTGATGAATAGTGAACCACTAAGTGGTAGTTAAAAAAACTGATTTTTCGTGTAAATGAAACTTTGCCACTTCTGTGATTTGATTTTCAAAAATCCGACATACATGATTGTCATTAATAAGTAAAATGTGTTTCAATGAGATTAAAATAATTTTTTGGTGAATATTAACTTTTAAGTTCTTAATCGCGATTAGAGGTAATTCGTGTCGTTTAAGGTAAAAATAATGTTTTAATAATATGAGATGAGCTTGACACATGTCCTACCCTTATTGGATGTTTCATGGCCGACCAAGAAAATCCATGGGTCAACTTGGGGACCCCATGGAGCCACTTTGGAAGGAAAATGTCATTAATATCTTTTAATTCAATGTTAAAGTAAAAATGTCACAAACATGAGTTATTTTACTAAAACAATTTTTACATGGGGTTATAGAAGTCATATTTTTTACTATAAATAGTCATTGGAAAGATAAAAATATTTCCTACATCATAGTATTTGTTTTATAATTTTTAGACATTAAATAAATAAAATTATTTATGACATCATTATGGTGCAGCAATTACCTCATTAATAAAGGATTTAAATAAAATGAATTGATAATGTAAAATCTATAGCCTACACATGTACAAAACCTATTTTATGGGTGTATTTCGAACCCTTATCACCTTATCCTAGAATTATATCAATGTGGGACCTTTTAAATCCGAAAATTATTTTAAAATAAAGTAACATTTCTTTACTTTCCATGAGTGCCCCTCCTATCCTCTTATAAAAGGCCCCCACCTCTACCTCCTTACCCACACTTCCAAAGCCTTTTGGCTCGGCCAACCCTGCCCATTTTATCTCTCCAAATTCCTCTCTAACTCTTAGAAGCCTCACTTTGGGTAGAAGTCTTCCAAAGGAAGCCTTTGAGCTCAAACTAAAGGAAGTTACCCGATTTTAAGGTAATGTCTTCACTTGAGTCCTTTTGTATTATTTTGCTTCTCCAACCCCCTAAACTCTATTTATTCATTTCTTTTGTAACAACTAATTTATCTTAAATATAATAGGATGTTTTTATAAGAAAAATTTGATCTACACTTACACACACCTACATCTAATGGTTAAAGAACATACTGTTTCCGTGGATGGCGAATTTCTACCTCCCGAAACGATGATTGTTCTACATTCTTTTAACACCTTCAAAGGTGGCAATTAAGATGAAACTATATTAATATATGATATTTAATATGTTTATTGTTTCCTTATGATTCTGTATTTTTCATTTTTGGCATACCTTTATGGTTTCCATTATGGGTAAACACGATATCTTCATTTAAGGAAGTGCGGACTACCGCCTCCTGAAAGTGATTTGATTCAATAATACCATATGTGGTACGTATAAAGGATATATTTAATGATATTATATATGATACTATACTGGAATTAAAATACTATTATGTATCATTATGTTTTAATTCCATTAAATATGAAATAGATATGGAAGTAGCATTCATGCGTACGTACGACTTACCGTCTCCATGAACGGTGCATTTCATTTCTTACCTCTAAATGATTATGTAATATTATAAATGAATTCATATACTGGATATATATTAAATATATGGAATATAAATCATGAATATCATTTTTGAGATAATGGATATTTGACTACGTGAACAACTTGTAAATATAAGAAGTTCACTTTTGACTCATGTACCAAATAACGACAAAACGGCCGTTATTAACTTAAATGACTACATAATGTTCATAACATGGTAATAAGTGATATAAAATGAATAATTAACTTGAAAAAGGTTCTTAAGAAAGTATAAATTAACTCAAGTTTATTATTCAGGACATTAAAGAACGATCGAGTTAAGTCGGACCTGAGGTATGGGACATCGTCTCAATCTCCTTTCATTGAGGCATATTTTGTTATATACACAACCTTATTTTATGTGGTGTATAAACCCCTTTTAATTTTACGTTTATTCAAAAGGAATCTTTATTATATGAAGCTTATACTAAATGACAAAAGGGAATGTTTTTGTCGTACATATGCAGTGACAACGACTTCTCTGTCGCCGTGACCATTATTTGAGTTTTGACTTCCTCTGCAATCCATACCTTCTTTTTAAGAGAAAAATAAATACCATGTTTTACTTTTATTTTATTTTGGTATTGAAAATGGTTTTCATAATGTTTTTATATTAATGGGTTTTATGGATATCTTGTGATTGGAAGTTGGAAATGTTATGTTTCCTTTATGCATGTTTTATGTGATATGATTATGTTGTGGTTCTTGGGAATTATTATGAAGACGGGTGGTTCCGTGATAAACTAAGGGAGGGTGAGCCCGATATAGCTCTAAAATGCATTGGGTAATGCGAAGGAGTGAAATGTTAAGGTTTCTTCGAAGATATTTAGGGAGTATACTGTGATGGGTATTCCAAACGTAACCAAGAGGGTTACTCCCTACGGAAGAATGTTATGAATGCCTCAAGTTACCTTTATGTCTTATGATTTCTTTGATTTATTCATGATTTTATGAGGTATGTTAAAGTGATTATTTTTTATAGGTAACGTAGGATTTCATTCTTATGTATATATGTACCCATGTTTCCTTTCCATATTTTTATATCCCTTACTCAGCTTTTTATACTCATCCCAAGTTTTTGAAATGTTTTTCACAGGTCAAGGGAGTGGTACATGATATGATGATAGTGTCAAGGATGTGTCAAGAATGAATCCATGATTTATTTTAAATATGTTTCCACTGATGGGAAAAATGAATACTATATTATATGTAACCACTTTGTTTAAATGTGGATTGTAATGCATGTTTTATGATCTAATTCTCTAAAAATCTAAACCTGAAAAGATCTTCAATGTGTAATCTTATAATAACTCAAGATTAAGTAATGTTTATGGTTGGGGCCTTATAGTTGGTATCAAAGGTCGGTTTAGATAACTTTAGGAGTTATTATTCTATTAAATGATTATCCTAAAATTTTTTTGGTCAAATTGAAATGATATAACATTTGAAGATTACCATGTTACCTCATCTAAGACATGATTGTTCAGAATGGTTTTCCGTAGAGGAAGCAGGGAAGCAGTGCTAGGAAGGCATACAGAAAGAAATAACCTTCCGAATCAGCATCCTGAGATGGTTAGAATTGGAACTGAATAGATTGTTGGAGTAATGGCGTAGTTGACTCAAGCGATAAATGGTGGTGGTATCCATTCACGAGATCCCCCAGATCAACCACAAAGGAACATGTCATTGGTGGAATATTTCATGAGGCAACATCCCCATCATATAGAGGATCATATGACCCTGTTCTAGCTGATGGGTGGATTAAAGCACTGGATAAGATTTTCGATGTCATGGGGTGTCTAGACATTCAAAAGGTTAGTCTTGCTATTTACCGTTTGGAGGGTGAAGCAGATCAGTGGTGGTCGACGGTAAAAAATATCAGGGATGCTGATGAGATTGATGCTCTCTACTGGGATGAATTTAAAGGTATGTTTCTTGAGAAGTATTTTCCTAAGGCTGTTAGACTTAGGATGGAAAATCAATTCTTGGAATTGATGCAAGAGAAAGTCTCAGTGGCTGCATATGAAGAAAGGTTCACTCGATTGGCAAGGTATGAGCCAAATTTTATTCGAGACCTTGATTGTAAAATCAATCGTTTTTACTCAGGATTAAAGCCAAAATATCGAAGGTCATTGGCTTCTCGTTAGTTCAAAAGTTATGAAAAGCTTGTTCAATGTGCTGAGAAGGTGGAAATGGAGTTTTCCGATGATCAAGGGTTCAATAAAAACCAACATAAGAAGAGACTGAGGTGGCAGGAGAAAGGAAATATTTTTTCAAAAAGGTCTGACGGTACGAAGACTAAGTTTCCAGTTTGTGATAAATGTGGTAAAAGGCATGCTGGGGAATGTCTTCTGAATTCTGGAAAGTGCTACCGATGTGGTAAGATGGGACATAAGGCTGGTGATTGCACTAAAAAGATCAAGGCGATGGTAAGACCAAATTTGATTTATAGTTAGTGAAATGTTTTAAGTGGAATGAGATGGGTCACTATGCAAATGAGTGTTCGACAAATAGCTTGAGTGATGGGAAGCAGTTAGACTACAAGCAGAAAGGGGTGGTGAAATCCTTTGAAACTACTTCAGCAGATGTCGGGTCATCAAATGAAGTTGTATTAGGTACTTTGTTTGTTTTTTTAGATTATTCCAGTGTGTTGTTTGATTCAGGGTCTACACATTCTTCCATCTCTGAAAACATTTCTAGTAAAATGGGAATAACATCTCAAGAAATGACTCCTGAACTTTTGGTAAAAAGACCCAGGGGGAATGTTGAGGCAAAAAGAATTTATAAGAATCTTCCTATCCTTATCTATGGAAAGAACCTACTTGCAATCCTTATTTTTTTTACCTCTAGTAGAGTTTGATGTTATCCTAGGTATAGATTGGATCTCTATTTACCATGATAAGACTGACTGTAGAGCTAAAGAAGTTTATTTTCAGAATGTCTTTCAGTTTGTGTACAAGAATGAACCCTTACTGTTGATAACTTATCAAGAGGCCGAGAAACTTGTAGAAGATGGAAAGGAATGTTACCTTGCACACATTGTTGAAAACAATGGAACTGTTTAGATTAATGATGTGCCAATGGTAAATGAGTATCCTGAAGTTTTTCCTAATGAGTTTCCTGGAATAATACCAGATCGGGAAGTTGAGTTTACTGTTGTCTTAATTCCTGAGGCTAAGCCAATTTTAAAACCCCATTATCGAATGGCTCAAATTGAACTTTTAGAGTTGAAGGAGAAATTGCAAGATTTATTAGAGAAAGGTTTCATTCGACCTAGCACATCACCATGGGGTGCTCCTGTTTTATTTGATAAAAAGAAAGATGGTTCAATGAGACTTTTCATTGATTATAGATCCCTGAATAACATCACTGTTAAGAACAAATATACATTGCCTCATATCGATGATTTTTTTGATCAGCTCCAGGGAGCTCGGTATTTTTCAAAGATTGACTTGAGATCGGGGTACCATCAGCTGAAGGTAAAGGAAGCAGACGTTCTGAAGACTGTTTTTCGTACAAGATATGGCCATTATGAATTTGTAGTAATGACTTTTGGGCTAACCAATGCACCTTCTGTATTCATGGTCTTAATGAATAGAATTTTCCATGAGTTCTTGGATAAGTTTGTGGTGGTTTTCATTGATGATATTTTGCTGTTTTCTAAAAGTAACGTGGAGCATGAACGACATTTAAGGGTTCTTTTTCAAACCTTAAAAGAAAATAAATTGTATGGGAAATTCAGAAAATGTGAGTTTTGGTTGCAACAAATTTCTTTCCTTGGTCACATTGTTTCTAAAGATGGGATAACTGTTGATCCTGCAAAAACAAAGGTTGTTGAAGAATGGCCAAGACCCACAAATGTAACAGAGATTCATAGTTTCCTTAGTTTGGAAGGCTATTACCGAAGGTTTGTTAGAAATTTTTCATGGTTATCTAGCCCAATGACTAAGCTAACTCGGAAGGGTGGTAAGTTTATTTGGACAAAAGAATGTGATGATTGTTTTCAGGAACTGAAAAGAAGATTGATGAATACTCCAATTTTGGCACTACCTTCCAGGAATGGGGAGTTTGTTATCTACAGTGATGCTTCATTGAAAGGACTTGGCTGTGTCCTAATGCAGAATGATCAGGTAATTTCTTATGCTTCACGACAGTTGAAAACTCATGAGGTAAATTACCCAACACATGATTTGGAATTAGCTGCTGTAGTTTTCACTCTAAAAATTTGGAGGCATCATTTGTATGGAGTAAGTGTGAAATATATACCGATCACAAAAGTTTAAAGTATATATTCACTCAGAAAGTATTGAACATGAGACAGAGGATATGGCTAGAAATAATCAAGGATTATGATTGTACAATTCATTACCATACGGGAAAAGAAAATAAAGTGGCTGATGCATTGAGTCAAAAAAGTAATGCTTCATTAACAATGTTGCATTTGGAACGTGATCCTTTGGTTATGAATTTGATGAAATTTGGAATAGAGGTTTTTGGTGTAGGATGTTCTTCTATTTTTTTCAGGTATCAGTAAAATCTTCTCTATCAGACATAATCTAGCAAGCACAAAAGAAAGACAGTGAGTTGCAGAAAAAGGTAGAGCTGGTTCAGAATGGTAAGTTTCCTGAATTCATCATTGATAATGATTGTGTTTTGAGATTTGGGAAGAGATTGTGTGTGCCTTGTGATTCATAGTTGAAGAAAAATTTGTTATGTGAATCTCATAATTCTCCATTTTCAGTTCATCTTGGAAGTACTAAGATGTACAGAGATCTGCGTGAGTATTAGTGGTGGGATTGAATGAAAAGAGATATTGCTGATTTTACAGTGAAGTGTTTGACTTGTCAACAGGTTAAAGCAGAGCGGCAGTTACCGAAAGGGATGATTCAGCCTTTACCAGTTTCAGAATGGAAATGGGAGAACATATCCACGGACTTCGTTGTGGGATTGCCGAAGACACCCCGAGGTAATAATGCAATCTGGGTTATTGTTGATCGCTTGACTAAATATGCTCATTTCCTTTCTATACGAGATACTTTTTCCCTAGATCAACTTTTCCGTTTGTACCCTAAAGAGATAGTCAGGTTGCATGGAGTTTCTCTATCCATTGTATCTGATCGTTATCCCAAGTTCACTTCTATCTTTTGGAAAGGCCTTCAGAAGTCGTTGGGTACTGAATTAAATTTTAGTACAGCTTTCATCCTCAATCAGATGGGCAATCAGAATGAACAATTCATACTTTGGAATATATGCTACATGCTTGTTTGATGGATTATCAGGGATTTTGGGACTAACATCTTTATTTGGTTGATTTTTCTTATAATAATAGTTTTCATTCCAGTATACAGATGGCACCATTTGAGGCGTTATATGGGAAGCGGTGTCGAACTCCAGATTTTTGGGATGAAGTGGGTGAAAGGAAGCTGATGGGACCAGAATTGGTAGAAGAGATGGTAGAAAATGTTTAGCTGATACAGAAACACATGAGAACAACTCAGAGCAGGAAGAAAAGTTATACGGACAATATGAGGAAGGATCTCTCTTTTAAGGTAGGTGATCATGTTTTTCTCAAAGTATCACCATGGAAAAGTGTGATGCGATTTGGTAAGAAAGGAAAGCGGAGTCCAAGGTTCATTGGACCATATGAAATTCTGGAGAGAGTTGGATTAGTTGCATACCAAGTGGATTTACCTCTTAGTTTATCTTAGGTACACAATTTTTTTCATGTTTTGATTCTGCGAAAGTACATGCCAGATCCATCTCATGTTTTGAGTCCAGAGGTAGTTCAGCTGGAAGAGAACCTATCATATGAGGAACAACCGGTCCAGATTCTTGACCACAGGGAGAAAGTGTTACGGAATAAGTTCATTCATCAGCTATAGGTTTTTTTTAAAAACCACATGATTGAAGAGACAACATGGGAATCGGAAAATGCAATGAGGGATAAATACCCCACTTATTCGATAAGTAAATAAATTATGGGGACACAATTTTCTAAAGGGGGGAAGGATGTAACATCCCAAGTAAGTAATGAATAATAAATATTTTTATCTATGTCTATTAATGAATTAGATATTGTTTTAGAGGCTTAAAATAAAAATAAATCCAATCTTAAGCATGAAATACACTAATATTTTTAAAAGATTGTTTTACTGCCTTTTAATGGCAAACCATTTTTAAATCTATCTTTTTACAATATTATAAGCTATGTTTGTCAAAATAAACTTATTATTTATGATTGGGACATCAAAATTTACTTTGGGTGAATTTTTGGTATTTTTCCGATAAAGTTCATTTTTTAATGAATAGTGAAAAATGTTGTATTTTAATTCAAATCCTCTTTTTAATCTAATTTATTTATATCATTACATTATATTTTGAATTGGTTTTAAAGTGAAATTAGAATATATTTTTACCATTTAATCCAATGGTGGTCATTGGAATCAATTTCACTTTGATATTGGACTTAAATTAGTGTCAATCTTTTGATACATATTGTTTCATAAAAACACGTTATTTGTCATGACAACGGGAATTAATTATTAAAATAATTAACGTATCTTATATGATTTGAATTTTGTAAAATTGAAATCATTTTTGAATTCAAAATATCAAATATAGCTTAGGGTGAAGTTTTGGTATTTTTCTGAAAAACATCAATTTTTGATGAATAGTGAAACCACTACGTGGTAGTTAAAGAAACTAATTTTTCGTTTAAATGAAAATTTACCACTTCTGTGATTTGATTTTCAAAAATATGACATACATGGTTGTCATTAATAAGTAAAATGTGGTTCAATGAGATTAAAATAATTTTTTGTTGAATAGTAACTTTTAAGTTCTTAATCGCGATTAGAGGTAAGTAGTGTAGTTTAAGGTAAAAAGAATGTTTTAATAATATGAGATGAGTTTGAAACACGTCCTACCCTTATTGGATGTGTCATGGACGACTGAGAAAATCCATGGGTCAACTTGGGAACCCCATGGAGCCACTTTGGAAGGAAAATGACATTAATATCTTTTAATTCAATGTTAAAGTAAAAATGTCACAAACATGAGTTATTTTACTAAAACAATTTTTACATGGGGTTATACAAGTCAGAGTTTTGAATATAAATAGTCATTGGAAAGATAATATTTTTTCCTACATCATCGTATTTTTTTTTATAATTTTTAGACATTAAATAAATAAAATTATTTATGACATCATAATGATGCATCGATTACCTCATTAATAAAGGATTTAAATAAAATGAAATGATAATGTGAAATCTATGACCTAAACATGTCCAAAACCTGTTGGATGGGTGTATTTTGAACCCGTATCACCTTAGCTTCTAATTATATCAATTTGGGACCTTTTAAATCCGAAAATCATTTTAAAATAATGTAACATTTCTTTACATTCCAAGAGTGCCCCTCCTCTCCTCTTATAAAAGGCCCCCACCTCTACCTCCTTACCCACACTTCCAAAGCCTTTAGCTCGGCCAACCCCTGCCCATTTTGTCTCTACACATCCCTCTATAACTCTTAGAAGCCTCACATTGGGCAGAAGTCTTCCCAAGGAAGCCTTTGAGCTCAAACCAAATGGAGTTACCCGATTTTAAGGTAATGTCTTCACTTGAGTCCTTCGGTTTTATTTTACTTCTCCAACCCCCTAAATTATATTTATTCATTTATTTTGTAACAACTACAGAATCTTAAATATACTAGGATGTTGTTATAAGAAATATTCGAGCTACACTTACACACACCTACATCTAATGGTTAAAGAACATATTGTTTCCGTGGATGGTGAATTTCTGCCTCCCGAAACGATGATTGTTCAACATTATTTAACACCTTAAAAGGTGGCCATTTAGATGACACTATATTTATATATGATATATAATATGTTTATTTTTTCCTTAAGCTTATGTATTTTTTATTTTCGGGATACTTTTATGGTTTCCATTCTGGGTAAATGCGATATCTTCATTTAAGGAAGTGTGGACTACCGCCCCCTCAAAGTGATTTGATTCGATAATACCATATGTGGTACGTATAGTGGATATATTTAATGATATTATATATGATACCATAATGGAATTAAAATACCATTATGTATCATTATGTTTAAATTCCATTAAATATGAAATAGAAATGGAAGTAGCGTTCATGCGTACGTACGGCTTACTGTCTCCATGAACGGTGCATTTCATTTCTTACCCCTAAATGATTATGTAATATTATAAATGCATGTATATATTGGATATATATTAAATATATGGCATATAAATCATGAATATCATTCTTGAGATAATGGATATTTGACTACGTGAACAACTTGTAAATATAAGAAGTTCACCTTTGACTCAAGTACCAAATAACGACAAAACGACCGTTATTAACTTAAATGACTACATAATGTTCATAACATGGTAATAAGTGATATAAAAGGAATAATTAACTTGAAAAAGGTTCTTAGGAAAGTAGAAATTAACTCAAGTTTATTATTCAGGACATTAAAGAACGATCGAGTCAAGTCGGACCCAAGGTATGGGACATCGTCTCAATCTCCTTTCATTGAGGCATATTTTGATTTATACACAACCTTATTTTAAAAAGTGTATAAACCCATTTGAATTTTACGTTTATTAAAAATGAATCTCTTTTAAAAGAAGTGTTTACTAAACGAAAAAAGGGAATGTTTTTTTCATACGTCTGCGGTGACAACGACTTCTCCGCCGCCGTGACCATTATTTGAGTTTCGACTTCCTCTGCAAGACATACCTTCTTTTTAAAAGAAAAATAAATACCATGTTTTACTTTTCATTTATTTTTGGCATTGAAAATGGTTTTAATAATGTTTTTATATCAATGTGTTGTATTGATACCTTGTGATCGAAAGATGGAAATGTTATGTTTCCTTTTTGCAAGTTTTATGTGATACGATTATGTTGTGGTTCGTGGGAATTATTATGAAGATGGGTGGTTTCATGATAATCTAAGGGAGGTTGAGCCCGATATAGCTCTCCAATGCATTTGGTAACGCGAAGGGGTGAAACGTTAAGGTTTCTCTGAAGAGATTTAGGGCATATACTGTGATGGGTATTCCAAACGTAACCAAGAGGGTTACTCCCTACGTAAAAATGTTATGAATGCCTCAAGTTACCTTTATGTCATATGATTTCTATGATTTATTCATGATTTGATGAGGTATGTTAAAGTGCTTATGTTTTATGGGTAAATTATGATTTCATTCTTATGTATATATGTACACATGTTTCCTTTCCATATTTTTATATCCCTTACTGAGCTTTTTATGCTCATCCCATGTTTTTGAAATGTTTTTCACAGGTCAAGGGAAAGTTACATGATATGATGATAGTGTCAAGGAAGTGTCAAGAAAGAATCAATGTTTTATTTTAAATATGTTTCCATTGATGGGAAAAATGAATACTATCTTTTATGTAGCCATATTGTTTAAATGTGGATTATAATCCATGTTTTATTATCTAATTCTCTAAAACTATAATCCTGAGAAGATCCTCAATGTGTAATCTTGTAATAACTCAAGATTAAGTAAGGTTTAAGGCTGGGGCCTTATACTCGCGGCCTTGTCGGATGCGACGGGTTTCTGCCCGACCTCTAGGTTGTCCTTTTTATGGAAATGAAAAAATAATCTCAAAGTAGACTTATCCAAAAATACTTTTGTCCAATCTCATAGTATAAAGAAAACAATTACTAGAAATTGCATCTGTCGAGCATGTGAATACAATCATTTATCCCCCATATATCATACGATATATCTTGTTGGTCAAATTAAAAACATGTGAATACCTTATTCATGTATTCTCTTGAAAAATGAATACCCATTTAACCTTAGTGAAAACATGAATGCTGTCAAAATTTAACACTTTACACATACCAAAATCCCAAAATTTCTATATACTCAAACCGTGATATAACTTTGTCCTTATATCAGTCTTGAGATCATTTCATTTTTTCTTTATCCCTTCATTATGTGCATATAATCTTCTTTCCAAAAATATTTCAATCACTTTTCAGGGTTACCGATTCCATATAATTATTGAAAACCAATACATAGGTATTCTAAAATTCCATGATACCATAAATGAGATTCTATGATACTATTTTGAAATCCCATTGCATAAACACTTAATCATTACACAACATCATTGTCATACTCAACATCACAAATAATGATCACATGTGACTTCCCTTTATCCATTGCCATAAGTTGTTTCTCACGTTGATCATAATTAACCCTTGGATTATGGCATTGATTAGAATAATTCCCCATTTCCTTGGACTTGAAGCATTGAAGTGTTGGTGGTGCATTCTCTAAAGTCTTTTCTTTATTCACATCATTAGCAACCCTTTTTCCATTACATCGACACTGAGCTACTCAATGACCTTTTTTCACAATTAAAACATTTTCTAGTCCCTTTAAGACAATCTCCACCATGCTTCTTTCCACACATTGAGCGTAAAGAAACATCCATCTTCTTTTCACCATTATTCTGATATTTCTCCTTGAACACCATCTTTCGTTTCTTGTCAAAACCATGAGATGGATATGTAACACCAACATCCATTTCAACCTTGATATCACAACAAACAATTTATTCATAGCTACTGAAGTCTCTTATAGATAATGCCCTTTGAAGACATGGTTTTAAGCCACTGAAGAATCGATCAACTTTACATTCAGGTTGGATGATAAGGCCAGATGAATACCTTGAAAGCCTTGTAAAATTCACTTCGTATATACCAACAGATTCGTCATCATTTTGCTTAAGCTCAAGGAAATCCTTTTCCATCACTGTTCAAAGAATACAAGGGATGTACTTATTGAAAAATAAGTTCTTGAACTCATCCCATTCCATATATTTAGTTTCATCTCGGGGCCTCGTATTCTTAATTAGAGTCCACCAATGATCTGCTTCACCTTCTAAATGGTAAATAGCTAGAATGACTTTTTCATGTTCCAAACAGCGAAGAATGGAAAATATCTTTTCAATGGTACTGATCCATTGTTCAGCAATAAGTGGGTCAAAAGACCCAATAATAGAAGGTGGATGTTGCCTCATGAAGGAATCAATAGAATATTGTTCCCTTCTCTTCTCATTTGGAAGACCAGAATTATTCGTAGCTTGTGTAAGTATAACAATAAGATTCTGCACTCCATCTCCCATAACATTGGTTTGTTCTAGAGGACAATCATTGCATTTTCCATTACATTGATCAACACGGTTCCTTCAGGTTCCATCCATCGTCTAAAGCCCAAAAACAAAAGTGTGAGAGGCCGAAATCATGATAGGGAAAACAACATAATAAAGGGGGACTACCATTAATATATAACATATTATGGTTAATTCTAATACTGTTACCGTAATTCTAGGACTATAACCAATACTCATACTTAACCTTAGAGACATCCCTAGACATACCTTAGAAATTTCTCAGGGTATCTCATTAAAGTTTTCGCATCCTTGTTTCCAAAGGTTAACTAAACTATTCCTATGATACCAACTTTAGAGACCCAAAGCTTGATGTACATAGAAATTACATTACAGTTTCGGAATATCTAATACATAACAAAAATAGACAACAAAGGACCATAATAGTTTAGTGTCTTTGGAAACTCGTAATATAATCTTCTAATATTGGTGATAGATCTTCAACATATCTCATAAAGATCTCCCTTTTTTTCTTACCTAAAAACATTATTTATATCCTGGGAAAAAGATAACATATAAAGGGTGATCTCAAATGCTCATTAAGGGTACGAATGGAGAAAATAAAACAAACCATATACATTTTAACATCAAAACATGAACGTAATATTTAAACATCAAAATCTTGAGCAATGACATAAAACATGGAAGTACGTAAGGCATAGATCATAAAGAATCATTAATCATGATAAAATATCATGGGAATAAAACATGTAATTGTGGAAACCATTAATCACATTTTATGATTTCCATAGTAGCCACGGAATTGCTGCCTAGACCATCATTGTGGAAAAAGTCCCTTACTGAATCGAGTTCACTCCTCGTTCCAGTCCTGTATCACAGAACCAGATTAAATTGTCATTCCAACCATGTATATCTCATGAGATATAAATCTTTACCCAATACATTGGAGGGAGATATAGGTCCAACCCATCTCATAATGAAATAATTCTTTCGTGTTCCACAACATAATCATAAATCATTCACAAAACCGAAAGAATAAAATGGGTTTCATAAACATCATCCAATCATAACATATTACATATAAAACAAATGGATATCATTTCATCATAAGAAAAGTGAAACCATGTAAATAATAGAGACATCATATTTGAGACATACACATATGAAATAATATCATCTTATATGGAAAATGGTTTTGATAAAACACTTGAAATGAATTCTTGAGGAAAATATCTTTTCTTCTTAAAAATCATTTTCTTTTCTCAAAATGACATGAAATTTTAAATGAAATGGATTTTGTTGAAAATATTCATGAAATATTGTAGAGTAAGATTCATGAAAATAAGTTGTTATAAAACCATAAATATCTATTCATGCCATATATGTTTAAAAATACATTCTTCTCGTACTTTTGTCGGAAAAGTCAAAAAGTACTTTATATGGTAAACAAAAGAAAGATTCCTTAAATACCATGTAGTAAAAGTAAAAAATGGGTAAAAAAAACTTTAAACATACATGAAACCATTTTTTTAGAAAACAGGGACATGGATGATAAATATAACCCCAATAAATACTTACGAATAAACAATCTCTGATAAAAACGATATTGGAAAAGTTATCCCTTACCATTGGTCTGATATGCTTCGTGCGTATCTGAACCTCCTGTATAATGATATAAATAATTTCATTTATTTATTAAGGAATCATCATAATTATTATGATATCATATATGGTTCACTTATGACTTTATATTACCCATTCTTTTGTAAATTCCAGGTTAAAGCAGCGTTTTGGGTAAAATCGTTTTATTTATCGTACTTGTTTGGACTTGTTGTTCTTGGTATTATTATTACTTATATCATGATTTACTTACTTCCAGAATGTAAATCTAGATTTATATATCATATATAATCAGAATATATATATATATAATAGATATATAAATGAAGTGAAAAACACCGTTCATGGAGACGGTAGGCCGTACATATGCATGAACGCTATTTTCATTTCCTTATTGACTTGAATGGAAGTAAGTAGATGTCATATTTCTATATATACATAAATAAATTAGCTTTAACATGTCATATATTTCATTTTAATTCAATATATATACTTTATAATCATTCATTAGTGGTTAACATTGAGAATAAATTTCATCGCGTCGTGGAGACGGTAATCCGTACGTACGCACGAGCGATGATATCGTTCCCATAATTGTTGAATTTAATTAGATTGGATGATATAATATCTAATAATTAGTATTATGTTATAATAAATATATATAATTATTCTTTAAACCATTATACCCATCCAAGTAAGGTGGTGGTGGAAAAACAGATTACACCACGGCGTGGAGACGGTATTTTGTACGTACGCACGCGCAGTGATTTCGTTTTCTGTAGGATTGATAGAAGGTTAAATGGGGCTGTTTAATATTTATAATAACATATAAGTTTATTAGTGATACTTATGTTATTACTTTATAATTAAATAACTAAAGAAGAAGAAGTTGAAGAAGAACGAAACATGAAAGAATCAGTAGAAGCGATTACCTCTTCTTCGATGCACCTATTTTATGCTTCCTCTTAAATCACTAGGTTTGGTCTTTTGAGGAGAACAGAACCTCTATAATGTTTCTAGGGAAGTTTAGAAGGGAAATAGGAATGGTTCGGCAGATCTTGAAAGCTCAAAATTGTGTAATGAGAAGAGGGACAAGGTGCCCTTTTATAAGGGAGGAGAGGGGCACCTTAGGAAAACATAAAATATTATTTTATAATAAAGTAATATTCGGTATATAACAGCTCAAAATTTATTTATTTAAAAGATAAATTGGGGATCGGTAGAAATCCTATCAACCAATAGGTTTTAGATATGTTTAGGTTACTATTATAACCATATCATTTAGATTTAACTCTATGTTAAATAATTTAACTTTTACCGTGTCTTCTAGTTTTCTTACACTATATGATTAATAAACTTACAAAAACAAGCCAAAAGAACCCCAAGTGGTTAATTATTAATATATATAAACTTATTTAAGTCATTTGTCCGAACCATATATTTTTAGGAATATAATAACAATTAAAAATATAATATTTTTTTTTAAATAAAATGTTTTATGTCAATTTTGACACTATTTGGTAATTGATTTTTGTGAAAATTATAACAACATGATTAGTTAAAAAAAATTTAATTGAATCAATAATGACATGTCATATTGAACCTTAAAATTAGTGGAATTCATAAAAAGTCTCAAATTACATTTATTTGGATATTTATAACATCAATTATGTTAATATTACATTAATAAGGTAATTAATGCATCATCATTGTGTCATAAATAAATTAACATATTTAATTTCTAAAAATTATAAATTAAATACCATTATTTAGGAAATATTATTATCTTTCTAATGAATATTTATATTAGAATTTATCTTATGTATTACCCTTTATTAAAAAAATTTATGTTATTAAACTTTGACTTTAACTATTTTAACTCTTCTTTAAATAAAATAATAATAAATGTTCTAATCTAATCGAAGTGGACCTAAATGATAATATTTTATTTCTAAAGTTGTTTTTGGTCGAATTAAACTTATACAATAGAATTAGGACATGTGTTAGGGTAATAATAATATCATTTGTACCCTTAATTACCCTATTTACTTTTAACCGTGGTAAATAAAAGTAAAATGTTACTATTCACCATAAATTATTTTTATCTTATTGAACCAAATTTTACTCCTTGATCTTAACCGGGACTCTCAGATATTCGAAATTCCACTCACAGAAGCAGTAAAATTATGTTTTATGTAAATTTTAATATTCTCCTAGGAGGTGGGTAAAAGACAGTGAAATGTTCAATTTGACTTTTATATAACTAAAATTATTATAAAATAACTCAAATGAATTACATTGAACTTATATAGGTATTATGTATAAATTTTTAACTAAAATAAATAATTATTTAAATAAAATTTCAGTTTTTAAATAGTAACACAGTGTTTTCACTATTCCTAAAAAATTGAATGTTTTCAGAAAAATACCAAAAATTCACCCTTGGCTAATTTCGATATTCAAAATCAAAAAATGAAGTCCAATTTAAAAGATAAAGTTTATAAAATTTTAGAAAGTGGTTATTACTATTCATAGCAGCTAGTTCATAATAATATTATAATTATATCTCATTTAGTGAAACTTGGTATTGTGTACTACACACATTATCAAAGAAAGTCTTGATTGCGTGTAATTCAAGCCAAGTTAGGGATGCATGTAGTGAATGCTCCATTCGGTGTTGCGTATAACATAATAAAAACTTATTTCATTTATACATTAACCAAAATCTATACTTAATGTTGCATAGAATAATTTCCACAAAATGAACTTGAAATTGTGTATAACACGAGCCAAGAATAGTGTTGCGTATACTGCAAGTTAATACAGTGTTGTGTATAGTACAAGAAAATCTTAGTGTAGTGTATAATAGAAGACATCAATGAAATTAAAAATAATATATCTCATAAAATCTCGGGGTGTTACACTATTTATATGCTAAAAGTATGTTTAATGGAAAATATAAAAAAATATCTAGTTATGGAAATATAAAATCATAAGAAGACATTTCATTAGGAAAGGAAAGATACCAAAACTTTTAGAAAATCACATAAAATTCGAAGGAAGATTACAAAATAAATTTGGTATAAAAATAATAGGAAAATTGGAGGCTTATTAAAGGTATATTCATGATATTTTTATAAAATAGAATCATTATTTTATTTTATTAAAAAGATAGTTGAATAATGTGAGAAGAATATTGTGAAACTGGATGAAGTTGCGGATTTTAGATTTAGGGAGAATAGAATAGACCAAGGTCATTTATCATCATGATACCTCATTCAAGGAGAAAGTCTTGAAGATTATAACTATTGAAGAAGACCATATATCATTTCTAAGTAAAAATTATTGAAAAATAAAGATAGAGGTATCAAAGTAGACGTTTCAGTTTAGAATGTATTAAAAATTTTATTGATATTGTAAAATGAGGCATACATACATTTGATGAAATGATTTATTCATAATGTCCAAATGGTATGGGTAAAACTAGTATTGGTTATTATAGTGATACCTCAAATATTAATTCTTTGAATATTAAGAGGTCATTGAAGTGGATGATGCGAAAAATTTATCGATGATTAAGAAATTACGATTAAATAAGAATTTTTTAAATGGAAGATATGTGAAGTGGTGATAAAAACTGATTTTTATATTGATGAAATGGTAGGGTTGTGGTTTTTCTTGATACCATATATCTTATTCTGATAAACTAAAAATATTTCAGAATTGATAATATATTGGAACAAAGCTATGGATATTTAGAACACACACTTCTTACATGAGAGATATTCTATCAACGGTATCATTTTAACAACATTATCTTTGGAAGAATCTATAGATTATAGGAATTCACAACGGATATATACATAGTTGTTATAAAGTAAAGAATAAACAATTAAAATTAATTTATTTACATTGAATAATTGGTTTAATCCATTATTTACATTGAATAGATAACGAAATATCATGTTTCAGAAATTATAGGACATTAAAGATTAATAGTAGGGAAAAAACTCTATTGGATGATGAATAACTGAAGGAAAATGATAGTTTTTATTTTCATAGTAATTATTTAAATAAAAGGAAGGTTATTCTATGTTTTGAATCTTTCTAGAAGTTACATTCATTTATAAGGGATGCAACTTCAAAGGAATGTTTAGAAATTATCTGATGAAAAATTAGAAGACCAATTTAAATCTATATCAAGTTGATAAAAAATAAAATTCATTTATTTTATAGGGGAAGAATACAATAAATTTTCAAAAAAAATGAAAAACCAAATTAATCAATGTAGTATAAAGAACTTATCAAAAGTAGTAGTTACTAATGATATTATTAAATTGAAGCAAGAATGGGACCATAATTTTAATTCGTTTATAATTTGAACGATGGTTTGAAATCCATTCCTATAAAGAAAAATCCTTATTACATACAAATTATTTAATTTATACAAGAAAACACTTCCTTTTACATTAAGGATATTTTCAAGTTTATATCTTCGGAGAATTGGGACATAATATATTCGTAGCATTACACATTATTACCGAGTGGATACCAAAAAAACTATTTCCATTTTTTTCAAAATTAAAATGATTAAAACATAAAACATGACTCCTTGAAAATTATTCATAATTTAAAATGGATTATTTATTTTTCTTACACATCCACTAACCTGTGAAAAAATCATTTAAAACTTTTTATGAGAAAAAAAATCAGTAAGGGATATAAAAATATGGAAAGAACACATTAGTCCCTAAATACTAATAACCTATGGAATCATTTTCTTAAGAAATACATATCACCTATATATATATACGTACTTTGTGAAACATGGGACTTCCAAAATAACTAAGAAGATAAGTAGAACCATAATGGTATCTTGGTGCATTACTTACATAATCGTGTAACCCTCACGACAACCTTATAATTTGAAACCATCACGGCTACCTTACTATTTGTGTAACCATCATATTTACACTTGGAGTAACAATAAGACCAACCTCCAACGTACACATAACCAATGAATTTGAGGTAAATATAAGTCCCACACTTTATTATAAAAATTCCCATGATCTAGAAAATAATCATACAATTTAAATATTCGTATAAAAACATTTATTTTGAATTTTGAAAAAAATAAATTTAAAAGAGGATTTTAAAAGAAAAAGTCCATTATAAATATCATATAATTGAAGTGAGGCGTAATAGAGTGGTTGGAATATGTATATTATATGAAAATATAAATAAAAATAGTATAATCATATTTCATCACATAAACAATTTGAATATAAAGTAAACAATGAAGAATAAGGTAAACCCAAAGGATGTAAATCATAGTAAGAATTCCCTTACATCTGTCTTGTCTTACTTCAAACATGATTAAAAATTATTTATAATGGTTAAAAGTGTATTATTTGTATTTTAAAGAAACACATTAATGTTTATAACATATTATATGACCATTTCGTAACCTCATTTTCCCCTTTAATAGTTAGTATTTTGTTTCGTACACAATTTTTGGTGAGTTCTTTACTTGATTTCAATGATGAATTCATGATGGATGTTCTTTTTGATTGGATGTGAAACTCTAGAAATAGAATGAATGTTATTTAAATACTTACAGTGCAATAATTTATAACATTTATCATTTTGATGTTTTATATTAGTATGATTCACAAGTTAAAACATTAATGATGTCTGTTTAGATCATTGTTGTGGTTCTTTGTTAATTACAACCTCATTTTGTCTTATAATTTAAAACCATGAGTAAAAAAGAATTACCGAACCATGTATGAGACATAATACATATATTATAACCTATTTCAACCATATAATTGGTTTCATGACCTGACTTGATAGGATTAATGTAAATTAAATTCACATCGTCCATGATGTCTTTAATTCGACACATCACAGTCAATGTTTTTATGCCATGAATAAGTGGAGGAGGAGAACAATAGTGATGATGAATCTTCCAAGAAAATGAGAACATACAGAATATAACTGATTTATAGAGATTTCATGCCTCTTTGGTATTATGATATGATGAAATAATAAGAAAATAAAGGAACTCAAAATAAACGAATAATTGAGAAATCCCTTAAAAACATTCGGCAGGCAAATGACTATGCAACTTGGTTTCAGAAAATATTAAAAAGAGAGGGTACAAGTGTAAACCATCCAGAAATTAATCATAATACAGAATAGATTATTAATAATTAGGAAATAATATCATGGTATGGAAACATGAATGTTATACCACATAAAAGATAACGTGAATGGAAAAAGAAAGAAATCGATAATTTTCATTTATTGTATAGTAACTCCTAGAACTTGAAGGTTGGGACCTTGGGGACATGAAGAAACCATGGGAGGATTAATAGATAAGTAAAGATTCCATATCATCATTTATTAGGAATTTGGAAGTAAGTTAATGATAGAATGGGTTTGTATTTATAGATAAAGAGAGGGATTATTTTAATAATTTTGAAGGGACACCACATTAGTGGTATTTGCAAAACCATGGGCTTGACCATAGTATATGCCCATGGTATAAGACACATGGGACACCTAATTACATATTTTACTATAAAAAATTAATCCATATTTATTACATCATTATTAAATCATTAATGATGTCATTAACAAACAGAAACTCAAAACTGTATTTTTTACTATTCACTGAAAAGTCATCTATTTTAGAAAAATACACAAAATTAACCCTAACCATATATCGACCTGTGGAATTAAAAAATGAAGTAAATTTTTTGAAAATGATTATATATATATTTCATTTAATTTTTAAATAAAATCATACTTAATTAAAAAATTATTAATTTAAAATCTATTACTGCTTTTATATCACATTCCAAAATTAATCAAGCTGTCATTATATTAAAGCCATAAGAGAATAAAATAGTAATACAAATTAATATTCATTAGGTTCATATTACTATTCACATTACTATTCATAATAGTGTGTTATTCACCAAAAAAATAATGTTTGTTCGAATAGACTCAAAATAACATACTGAACACAATTGTAGAAGACAATTTTTCGAAATTCAAATCATAGATGCATTAAAATTATATTTAAGGTCTACAAATAAATATCTACATTATACAAAATTTCAAGCATTTCAACTTATTTTTAAAAAAATGTAAGGTGTTACATTATCTCTACCTGCAAAAAATCTCATCCTCACAATTTTATTTATTTATTAAATAAGTGAGGGTAAATTTCCCACATAGAATATTCAGACTCCCATGTTTCTTCTTCCACAATGTGGTTTCTCCACAAAACCTATACGTGGTGGATTACCTTATTCCGTAATACCAGTTCCCTTCAATCAAGAATCGGAACTGGGTTTTCTTTATATGAAATGTTCTACTCCAGTTGAACTACTTCTGGGCACAAAACATGAGTCGAATGTTGTACATACTTCCTCAACATTGAAACATGAAAAACATTGTGTACTTGAGACAAACTCGGAGGCAAAGATATTCGGTATGCAACAGGTCCAACATTCTCTAGGATTTAAAAAGGATCAATGAACCACTAAATTAGCTTTCCCTTCTTACCAAAATGTATCATACTTTTCCAAGAAGATATTTTAATTAAAACATGGTCACCTTTCTCAAAAGAGAAGTATTTCCTTCTGTTATCTGCATAACTTTTCCGCTTCCTCTGAGCTGTCCTCACATGCTGATGAATCATCTTCACTTTCTTTTCCACTTCCTACACTAATTATGGCCCCATCAAATTTCTTTCACCAACTTCATCACAAAAAACTGGAGTCTGACACTGCTTTCCATAAAAATCCTCACAAGGTGCCATCTGTATAATGGAATGAAAACTATTATTATAAGAAAACTCAAATAAAGAAAGATGTTGATCCCAACATCCCTAGTAGTCCATTAAACAAGTTCAAAGAATATTCTCCAAATATTGAATCAGTCATTCTAACTGCCCATATAATTGAGGATGAAAAGATGTATTGAAATTTAAATTTGTGCCAGATGACATCTGAAGTCACTTCCAAAAGGTAGAAGTGAGCCTGGGATTCCGGTCAGATACAATGGAAAAAGGAACTCCACGTAACCTGAAAATCTCATTGAGGTATAATCGAGAAATCTTGAGATTTATTAGGTGGTACCACCACAATGTCCATGGACACATTCTCCCACTTCCACTCTGGCATTGGAAAAGGCTGAAGCATCCCCTTCAGTAACTGACGCTCTGCTTTAACCTGCTAACATATCTGTCATTTCATGGTAAAATCAACAATATCCATTTTCATTCCATCCCACTAGTAATACTCATGAAGGTCTCTATACATCTTAGTACTGTCTGGATGAACTGAAAATGGAGAACTATGAGCTTCATCTAACAAATCATTCTTCAAATGAGAATCATAGGGCACACACAACCTTTTAGAAAATTTTAAAACACAAATATTATCAAGGTTAAATTTTGGAAGCTTACCCATTTTAAAAAATTATATCTTTTTCATGGGCACACAGTCTTCTTTCTATGCTCTCTTAATTTTGTCTATCAATAAAGGCTACACAAAATCCTAAAACAAAATAGTTGTATTCCCTACACCAACAACTTCTAAGACATAGTTCATCAAATAATTAATTTAGGGATCATGTTCCAAATGTAACATGGTTAATGATGCATGATGTTTTCAACTCAAGGAATCATCCACTTTGTTTTCTTTTACATGATGGTAATTGATTTTTCATTTTAATCCTTTATCATTTCAAGCCATCTTATCTGCATCATGTTTAATTCCTTCTGATTCAATATATACTTCAGAATTTCAAGGTCAGTATATATTTGACATTTGGATCTCTATAAATGATGCCACAAAATTTTTAAAAAAACCGCACCTTCTAATTTCAAATCATGTGTGGGATAATTTAACTCATGAGGTTATAGTTTTCATGAATCATAATCAATTACCTGATCATTCTACATCAAAACACAACCAAGTAACTTCAACAATGAAATATTGTAGATGATATAATCACCATTTCAAGAAGGCAGGTCAAAAACTAGAGCATTTACCAATCTCTTCATCAGTTCCTAAAACCAGGCATCACATTCTTTTGTCCAAAAACATTTATCCCCTTTTTATGTTAAGATAGTTATTGGGAAAGATAATCATGAAACTTTCTTGACAAAAATTTTGTAATAACCTGCTAATCCAAGAATACTACTAATCTATGTAACATTTTTGGGTCTTGGTAATTCATCAACAACTATTATTTTGGGAGGATAAATTGTTATTCCATCATTATTTACAATGTGACCTAGAAAAAAAATCTATTGCAATAAAAAATCCCACATTCTGAATTTTCTTTACAGTTTATTTTCTTTTATGATCTTAAAACAAACCTTAGTTGTTTTTCATGATCCTCTTTATTTTTAGAAAATTACAGAATGTCATCAATAAATATAACCACAAACATATCCATGAACTCATGAAATAATCTATTCATAAGATTCATGAATAAAACAGGTTCATTAGTTATCACAAAGGGCATGAATCCAAATTCATAATTCCCACATCTAGTATAAAAGGCTATTTTTGGGATGTCATCCTCCTTCACCTTTAGCTGATTCTATCCATATATCAAGAAAATATTGGAAGAGTACTGAGCTCCCAAGATCTGATCAAACAAGTCATCTATATGAGGAAAAGGATACTTGTTTTCGACAGTGATGTTATTCAAAGCTCTATAATTAATGAAAAGTCTCGTGGATCCGTATTTGTTTTTAACAAAGAAATAAGAACTCCCATAGTGATTTTCTGGGACGATTGAAGCCTTTATCAAGAAAATCCTGCAACTAATTTTATAATTCATGATGTTCTATTTGAGCCATACGATAAGGTTGTTTTCAATTGGGATTAGTTTCAGGAACTAATTCAAATGTGAATTCAACTTCCCAATTATGTATGACACTGGGTAACTCATCAGAAAAAACATAAAGGTGTTTATTTACAACATACACATCATCCAAATGAATAGTTCCCTTATTTTCAACAATAGGATCAAGATACCTTTAATTTCTATATTTCAATACTTTCTAATCTTCTTCATATGTTATCAATTGTATGGGTTCATTCTTGTATGCAAACTAGAATTATTTATGAAAAAAACTTCTTTGTCTCTGTAGTCATTCTTAACATGATAAACAGAAAGTCAATACATTCCCTGAATAACATCAAACTCAACAAAGGGTAAAACTACAAGGATTGCAGGTAATGTATTTCTTCATAACACAATAGAATGATTCTTATAATTCCTCTTTTTAATAATATTTCCCCCTAGTGTTTTGAAAACAAGTTCATGTCTCCTTTTTTAAGGTGATATTTCCATTTTACCAGAAAATTTCTCAGAGATGAAGGAATGTGTAGACCTCGTATCAATCAATACATTAGAAAAATCTGTGTTAACAGGCAATGTACCTGATATAACTTCAATGGATGGCCTGATATCAGGTGAATTAGTCTCAAAGGATCTCACTACACCATTCTTCTTATATTCTGGCTTCTTAGAATCATTTAGATCTCTCTTTGGGCAGGCATTTGCATAATGACCCATCTCACTACAATTAAAAAACATTACATTTTTCTTATCAGGATAAGTCTTAGGATCATTTTCATTACAATATCGGGCCATATGTCCAAACTTACCACAATTAATATACATTCCAGTTTTACTAAGACATTACCCATGGTGTTTCTTGCCACATCTTTCACAAACTAGAAATTGGATTTTCTTACCATTATATTTACTTGGTTAATTCATACCCTTCGATTTCCACATAGACCAATTCTTCTCCTTGTTTCCAAAATGCACATGATCATCAAAAAACTCCATCTCTACCCTCTCATCACATTAGACAAGTTTCTCATAACATTTGAATTCACGGGAGGCCAATGCACTTCGATACATTGTCTTTAGTCCTGAGTAAAAGTGGTTGTTTTTTTCTATCAAGATATCGAATAAGATTTCGATCATAGCTCACCAGTCGGGTGAATTTCACTTCATACATAGCCACTAAATCCTCTTATTTTTACTTCAATTAATGGAATTGCTTCTGCATCCAAAGTCGAACCACCTTAGGAAAATATTTTTTAAGGAAAAGACTTTTAAAATATTAACACTCTAAGGAATCAAAATCCTCTATAACCTTGAAATTCCTTATCATTGGTCACCACTGATCAGCTTTACCTTCAAAATTATAAATGGAGAGACTTACCTTTTGATTGTCTGAACATCCCATAACATTAAATATCTTTTCAAGGGATTTTATCCATCCATCAGATGCAATTGGGTTAGAAGATTCATTGAAAGATGGGGGTTTTATCTCATATCATGTTCCACTACTATCATGTTCCGTTGTGGTACCTCTATTTATTCTCTTTCATGGGTTCTACCACAATTTGTTGCCTATGTTAGCAGATCCATTACTATCACAATCATTATAATTCCAATCCCTACCATTCTAGGCTGTAGATACAGAAGGATGTCGTCATATCAGTGCCTCTACTATTCAACATCCATGTTCCCTCTACGGAAAACAATTCTGAACAAACATATCTTAGATAAAGAAACATGGTAATATTTAAATTCTATAAAATTTAAAATTAATGATATAGTAAAAAACATTTATGGTATTATTTTGACATCATCCTTACAGCTATAGTTATCTAAACCATCTTCTGATACCAACTATAAGGACCCGGCCTTGTTATATACATAATCTTTAATTTATTCAAGAAAACACTTCTTTTATACATTGAGGATCATTTGATGTTTATAGCTTTAGATAATTGGGAAATAATACATTCATATAATTACACATTATTACAGAGTTGATACCATAAAAACAATCCCATTTTTTCAAAATTAAAAACATTAAAACATAAACCATGAATCCTTGATTACTTTTCAACATTTAAGAAAGCATCCCTCTTTTTCATACAAATCCATTAACCTATGAAATTTTTTTAAAACTTGGTATGAGCACAAAAACTATGTAAGGGATATAAAAAGACGGAAATAACACATTATTCCATGAATACTTGTAACATATGAAATCATTTTCATAGGACATACTTATCACATGTATATATATACTTAATTTGTGAAAGATGAGATTTACATAATAAAAATGAAGATAATTAGAACCATAACGGTATCTTCGGGCATTACTTACCTAATCTTGTAACCCTCTTGGCTACATTATAATATGTATCCATCAAGACTACCTTACTATTTATGGAATCATCGCAGTTACACTTGGAGTAACCATACGACAGACCTCCAACAGACACATAACCAATTCATTGGAGGGACATATAGGTCCCAAAATTCATCATAATCAATGACCATGATCTATAAAATAATGATAAAACATAAATATCAGTATAAAAAAACTTTTTTTGATATTTGAAAAATATAATTTTAAAACATTATTTTAAAAGGAAAAGTCCCTTATAACTATCATATAATTTTTTGTTAAACTTAATAGAGTGGATAAAATATGTATATAATTCATAAATATAATTAAAAATAGTATAATTAGATATCATCACACAAAGAATTTAAATACTACATAAATAATGAAGAATAAGGTTAACCCAAAATATGGAAATCGAGTTAAGAATTCCATTACCTTTGGATTGTCTTAATTAAAACTAGTTTTAACATCCTGTATAATGTTTCAAATAGTTTTTTCAGTATTTGAAAGAAACATTTTCATTTTTATAACATCTTATATGATCATTTCATAACCTCATTTTACCCCTTAATTGTTAGTATTTTGTTCCTAACACTATTTTGGGTGAGTTCCTAACTTGATTTCAATGATTATTTCATGATGGTTGTTCTTTTCAATTGGATGTTAATCTCCATAATTGGAATGGAACGGTATTTACACATTTCGAGTACCATAATTTAAACCATTTATAATTTTGATTTTTTATATGAGTATGATTCTTAAGTTAAAACATTAATTATGTTATTTTAGATCATTTTAGTGGTTCTTGGTTAATAAAAACCTCACTTTGTCTTATAAATTAAAACCATGAGTAAAAAGAATTAAAAACCATGGATGAGTCATAATACAGATATTATAACCTGTTTCAACCATATAAATAGTTTCATGGACATACTTGACATAAATAATTGAAATTGAAATCACATCGTCCACGATGTCAGTAATTCGACACATCACAGACAATGTTTTTATTCCATGAATAAGTGGGAGAGGAGTAGAATAGTGATGATTAATTTTCCATGAACATGAGAACATCCAGAATATAAATTATTTTTGGAGATTTCATGCCTATTAGGAAAGAATAGATGATGAATGAATAAGTAATTAAAGTAACTCAAAATAAAAGATTAATTGAGAAATCCCTTACAAAATTTCTGCAGCCTAACAGTTATGCAACATTGTTTTAGAAAATATTAAAAAGAGAGAGGAAAAGAGTCACCCATCCAGAAATGAATCATAATATAGAGTAGATAAATAATGAGATGTAAATAAGAACATGTTATGGAAACATGAAATTTGTACCATAAGAAAGAGAACATGAATGGAAAATGAATGAAAATGAAAATTTTCTTAGCTCATAGAGTAACTACTAGAACATGAATGATGGGGAACTTGGGGATTGAGAAAAACTTAATATAGATACTTTGGACTTAAGGAGGCTATATCTTAGTTGATTGGTAATTTTTAATGAAGTTAATAAAGTAATGAGATGGTATTTATAGAAAAAGTGAGGGATTATTTTAATAATTTCCAAAGGATACCTCATTAGTGATATTTGCAAAACCATGGGCTAATAAATGGTATTTTCCCATGTTACAAGCCACTTGGAATACCTCATAACATATTTTACTGTAAAAAATTTGACCAGATGTATTACATCATTATTACATCATTAATGATGTCATTAACACATTGAAACTCAAAACTAATTTTTTTAGTATTAACCGAAAAATCCACTATTTTGGAAAACTCTCCAAAATTCACCCTAACCATTTATCAATGACTAGAATTCAAAAATGAAGCCCATTTTTTGAAAATAAATATATTTATATATATTATTTAATTTTTAAATAAAATCATACTTAATTAAAAAATTAATTATTTAAAATCTGTAACAACATTTATATCACATTTAAAAATTAATCAAGATGTCATTATCATAAAATCTTAAGTAAATAAAATTATAATACAATTCACTAATAATTATGTTCATATTACTATTCATAAAGCTATGTAACTATTCACTAAGAAACATGTTTGATTCAGTAGACTACAAATAACATATTGAACATAATTGTAGATGACCATTTTTAGAAATTAAAAAAATAAAAGAAGTAAAATTATGTTTAAAGGTTACTTATAAATATCTAAATTAGAAAAAATTTCAAGAATTTTTATTTAAATTTAGAAAACCTTGGTTTTTTACAATTCCCCTAACATATAAGAGAGCACCAAGTTAGATCAATTCAATTTATACTGATGTGTGCATTCTAATTGGATAAGATTAAAATTATGTTGAGAAGTATTTTATCTTATTTTTTAATGATTATAATAGAATAGAATATTTTATGTTTATAAGATGAAATATGGATGTGGTGGATCACAGAAAAATGAATAAAATAAGGGAAGAAAATGAAACCAAGAAAATATTCAAAATTATGATATTTCATAATTTATTGTATTAAACATCCATTGATATTGAAAATTAAATTGAAAATCATGGAATCAAACATGAATTGACATCAATTTGAACTCCTTAGTACAATTGGTTTATGGAAAGACTTATATACATAGTCTACAATATAGGAAAAATATTATTAATAAACATTGGAAACAAAATTCACCACATGAAATAAGTTTTTTATGTTTTTATTTATACTTAGAAAAAAGTATTTGGTAGTCTGGGAGTACATAGGTTTCTATTATAAACATTTAATTGAAAGAAAACATCGATGAACTTTCATAGTTTATTCTAAAGAATATATATCATCAAAAATAAGAAATAAATCATGGAAAATATGTTGATTCAGTATATGATGGTATTTTCAATGGATACTCAAAAACAATTACTACCTGTTAGTGTTTCAATAAATGTCTCTGTCATATTTTGATATCAGTTATGGAAAAATATTTGAGAATGAAGACAATTTTTGGGATTTTCTATTTTAAAATAAGTATTCTACGATTATGAAGATATTTATATTGATTTTAGAGATTCTAAAAATGTTAAAATATTTTTGAATTATGCAATTATATCTGTATAAGAAAAAAGGAAGATATGAGTCAACCTGTGAAAAAATCTAGAAGGAAAGGATTCATATTGAATTTATGAAATATCAAGGGAGAATTATATTGGGTAACATAGAATTGAAGGATTAATATAATTAAACACACTTCTCCATTATTCCATATTGAACACATGTCAATTTATGAAGTGAAAAATGATGAATCATGGGTAAAATCCATTAATATTGAATTATACTAAATTGATAAAAATTATATTATGGAGCTTATTTATATAATAAAATATTTTAACAAGATTGGTACATAGCATGTCATTAAGAATAATATAGTTGATAATGGAAAGGTAATCTAAAATAAAGAAAGCATGGTTTGTAAGGGATATAATTTGGTTAAAGGTATTTATGTTGAAGATAAGTTTTTATTTATAGAAATAATGGAATCAATTGGAAAATTCATATCTATAACAATAAAAAATCTTCAATGTATTTAAAATCTATGTGAGGGAGAAAATATTGACGGGGTTATTAAATAAAGATGATTATATTGAAAAAATAATGGATTTTTATAACCAATTATTATTTAAAAATATTAAATTTGATAACGGATTTTCATGGCCTAAATAATTTACCCCATGCATTGTATACATATAACACCCCAAAAATATAATGTAGGAACATGGTATTCGATTTCATGTATGCCACACGACACCAAGCGCATAAGGGGATATACTATCCCAAAAATATACAATATATTTACTATTTTAAATAAATTCAACATAATTTATAGCTTTCATTTCATACAACATTGATTTGGCATAAGTCGCACACAACAATGAGTTTCTTCAGTGGCCTACGTTATATTCCAGATCGAGTTTTACCGAACAATAATATATTACTAAAATATTATTATTTAATATAATAAGATATAACCTAGCCATTAAATTGGTGGTTATGAATAGGATGGACTAAATAATTAAAATACATGGTTTACACAAAAATGAAATGCATTTATTGGTTATTAATTAATTATTAATTAATATAAGAACCAATTGAATATAAAGGAAATGATTTTTTGAAAACTATTCATAATCAATTAAATTTTTTTTAACCTAATATATTAAATTAATTAAAATAATTGAATGTTATTAATTAAATATATATATTGAATCAAATATTTTATACATTCTTCTAATAGACATGATATGAATAAAATAAAAACAAGCCAAATATTACAAGTAAAACCAATATTTTTGCTAAGGAATTTTACCGCCTTTGACCTATTTTGAATCAATTTATTAGAAATTTTATAAATATAATATGTCAATATAAAAATAATATTTTAAATTTGAGAAAAATAATTAGGTTAGGTTGTTTTTTTGGTATTTTTGTGTGATGTTTCATTTTTTGATGAATAATGAAAAATAATTGATTTTAACTCAAAACTAGTTTTCCATCTATTTTATTATAATGTGAAATTAAATATTTTTTATTTATTTTTACATTAAATTAGAAAAGTATTATATAAATTTATATAATTTAGTTCATTATTACCAATTTCACTTCGAAATTGGATATAAAAACTTGCCAATCATTTGAACATATTTACTTAAAAAACCTACATTATCATGTCATTTACGGGATTATTTTTAAATTAACTAATATCAGTATTTTTAATGGAATTTGGAAAAATTAATTCAATATTAGGAATAATAAAAAAATATATTTTATATTGAGCTGAAATAAATTATTTAGAAGAAAATATTATTCTTAGTCATTAAAATTAATTATACTGATTAAGAGAAAAATTAGCCTAAAAAGAGACTAACCATAAAACATAAGGGATAAAATGGAAAATATACTTGTCCAAAATCCATTTTATTGCTATATTTATACCCTATAATCCAATCTTAACAAATGTTTCCCCTTATTGGATCCACTTTGAGTGAGAAACAAATTGGTGGAATTCTCTTTACTAAAATTTTCAAGAGTCTCACTCCTCTTGTACTATAAAAATGTAATCCTGACTCCCACCTTAACACACATATAAAATAATTTTGGATCAACCAATATCTTCTAAAATATATCATAAAAATTCATCCCCTTAAACTATATCTCCCAATTTTTTCAGGAAAGCTGTCCAAGGATGCCCTTTGGTTCAAACCAACATGAGTTACCTTATTAAGAGTTAACATCCTTCCTCATGCTCTATAGTTTTAATCCTATATCCACGCTTTCAGTTTTTATTTTTCCATTATTATATGACAAAAAATTTATCCTAGATATAAATATATTTTTTAATGCTAATTTATATAACTACACTTTCTAAAACTTCCATCTAATGGGTAACGAACATTGTGTTTTTTTGTATGGTGAACTACCACCTCACGGAACGATGATTATTAGTTCTTCTTTTACGACATATAACGGATTGAATTATGGTGAAAAATCTATTCATATATGATATATATTATTTATAATCTATATATGATTATTTAATTATTCTAAAATCGATAACAATATTCATTCCTTTTGGTATAAATACAATAACATTGTTTGTGAAACTGTTGACTACCACCCCACAAAGTGATGTGACTCATTCACACTATAAATAGAATGTATAAAGAATGGATTTACCAAAAAATAAATAAAAACATGATATAGATTTTATAATAGAATTATAAAATGCACATATATATTTTAATTTTAATTATTTCAATATGACAATGAAATGAAAGTAGCCTTCATGCATATGCAAAACCTACCGTCTACATGAACGGTGAATTTAATTTCTTATATCCATACAATATGTATTATTATAAATATATATATATATCCAATATATATGATAATAAAAATCATGTTTTACATTCTAGAGAAGATTAAAACATTATCAACATAATATTAATAATATGTATCATTTCAAAACATACTTGAAAAACTAGGCAATTAACACTCAAAATAGTCAAAATAATGAAAGATTGTTAAAAAACAAGTAATAATATATTATAAAAAGATCATATATGATATCATAAATATGAATATTGTTATAAAATATTTTTTCTAAATTAACTAAACCATTATAAAATATGTTAATGGATCTTCACCAAAAAGAAAATTTAAGGCAATGGATTTCATCTCAATTTACATTCAATTGAGGAATATTTTTTATTATGCACCTAAATTTTTTTATATGGTTTATTTACCCAGTATTGACGTTTCTCCAAAGGTACCTGGCCTCTACAACGGTCATCCGGCTGTTCCAGTTTCTTCTAAAGAATTCCTTGAAGCTTCGTCGCACCTATCCACGGCTCTGGTTGCGAAGTTCACTCGACAAAGACCTCCGGTGGAGGTGTTCGAAAAGTTCGTGAATCAGGAATGGGGTCTAAACCACTGTGCGGTTGTCGGTATCCTTGGACCGCGCCAAATTCTTGTTTGTCTCGCGGATGAAGACGACTTGGCCTTGGCTTGGTCCCGTGCTGGCAGATCTGTTAGGGGGTTTTCTTTCTATTTACATCGCTGGACGTTCGATCTGAACATGAATCGCGACGCCTCCTCATCAGCAATATGGATTCAACTTCCAGGGTTACCACTCCCATTCCAGAACCCAGCCCTCCTTCGTTCAATTGGCAATTCCGTAGGCCGTTTCCTCTGTGCGGATTGGAAGACTGACGCCTTGGTGCATCCAATCGTAGCGCGCATCTGTGTGGAAATGGAACTATCCCGCCCTCCACCTGACAAGGTATGGATCGTGATTGAAGGGAAGTACAGGTATGTGCAAAGGATTTTCTATGAATCGTGGACCTCGTTCTGCTCATTCTGCCATAGACAGGGTCATCGTGTGGAGGACTGTCGTAAACGGGCTGCAACGGTGGCGGCTGAGGCTTCTTCGGGGAGCAAGGGAGCCCCTGGTCATGTTGAAGGTCATGGGGCTTGTACTGGTTTCGTTTCTGCGCCTGTTACGCTCCATCTGAGGACACAAGAGAGTCAGGTGGAGACTAGTGACCATAGTGAGCCACTTCGGGGTGTCCAGGAGCCAGTGTCTCAGGTGGAGGCGGTGGTTGATGACCCCAAAAAGGATCTGGGTGGTGTTCAGGCATCGAGTAGCATGAGTTTACAGGACCAGGGTCCTTCGACGGGGGTGTTAGGGAGCTCCTCTCTTCCTGCAGGTGAGCCTTCCAGATCAGCGACCATTTGTGTGCCAGCCAGTGGATGGGAGTCTCTGATCCCACAGCCTCAATATATGGGCAGGGGTTATGAACAACCCGCCTCCCTGGAGGGATCAGATGTTGAGAGAACTTGTGTCTTGGGGAAGGAAGGGAACAATGGGGTAGGGTCGACCCTGGATGGTGCTCCTAGCAATCTGGTAGGGACCGCTGTGGAGGTGCAGGCTCAGTCTAACTTTGAAGATGCAAGGGGGTTGAGCGCTGCCTGTCTGCTAGGGGTTTGCTCTTCAGTCCAGAGTACAGTCGCTTTGAGCAACAGGTATGGATTGCTCGCTGAGGATGAACACAGAATTGAACCATCTACCTGGATTGAGGATGGTAAGGACAACAGGGGGAGTGATGGTGGGTTTTTGTTGGAAGGTCGGATTAAGGGAAAAACCTGTTCAGAGTATGAGGATGGTGGAAAGGGAAATGAATGCGACGTGGTCTGTAGAAGTCTCTCCGAAACAGAATCGGGTTTGAGGAGGGTCAGGAAGAAGCGGGGTAGGAGGGGTAGGAAGGATTACTCTTCCTTACCTCCTCCTATGAAGACCCGTTCAGCAAAGAAAGTTTTGGTGGAGAAGATAGACAAGGAGTCCAGGTATAACCAAAAGGCAGATGGACAACATGATCCGTCCCTGGATTTGGTCCTAAGCTCTGGCGATGTGGTGTCCGAACAGGTGTTGTATCTCAACGCCTCGGAAGAAGATGCAGCCAACATTATGGGTAGGAACCTTGAAGTGGAGCTTAAGGAGGACCAGTATGCTTGGGTGGATAAACAGGACTCGATCCTGGTTGGAGGTTTTAATAAGGGGATAATCAGGCTTGAGGAATATATGCAGGTCTGGAATTCACTAACTTCCTCCTTTGAAGAACTAATAAGGGGAGATCCTTTCCTGCAGGTATCTAGTTTATCCTGGAAACTGTTCAGAGTCACTGACTCTGGTAAAATACATCTGGTGTTCAATGATTCTAGTTTACTTGTTTCTTAACTTATGCTGTGTTGAGTTTTCATTCTGGCTGTGGGAGGAATACGGAAGGGTCAGTTCGGCTCGGTCGGGCTGGAGCATGCTGCTTGTTCCTCTGCAGGCCATTAGGGATGTGGTGGATACGGAGGGATGGCTTGCCATCGGGAGGGACCGTGCTTGCATGGGATCGCCGAGTGGTCCTTCTCTGGAGTTGGCGGTTGCTGCTGTGCTTGGGTGAGGGTGTTTCTGATCTTCTGTTTGTTGCTGTTTGTGCCTGTTGGAACTTAAGGTTTCTCACTTTTCCTCAAAAGTGTTTTCATAATAAAAATAATAATTTTCAGCAATAATTTATGGATTCTCACTTCAACATTCTAATCTTTTCAAGGGTTTTCATGATAATGTCATTTTTTTCGGGATCTTTTACACATGAATTTACAACAATATAAATTATTTGAGTATTTACTAATAAACCCTATTATTTTCTTCTCTTAGGGTTATTAATGAACTTTATCAAATAATATTACTATTTTCCCAATCTTGGGTATTTAAAATGTTTATATGAAATCCTGAATTCATTTATCTCTTTATTTGGATAACCTATTTTCTTCTAAACACCCTATTTTCTTAAACTATTTTCAATAATTATTTTTATCCATTTCAAAAACATTTATTAAAGATATTTTTACCCTTTTTTGTAATTTATAATTTTTTTCAACGGAATATTATTGACACTTTCTGAGAAAATAATTTTTCTATCATTTTTACAAAGAAAAAGGAATTTCCATTTTACCTCCTATGAAATGTAGGGATTTACCCACTATAATTTATTCAAAGCCTTCTTTTCATGTTTAAAAGTTTATTTTCTAAAGAAAATGGTTTCAAAAGTGAATTTAAAAGAAATGGTTTTTCAAAACAAAAGGTTATTTTCCTAGGAATTTTTGTTAAATAATATTTTTATAGAATTTATATTCACCATCAATAACAACCCATTATTTTTACTCCATATGGTATATGTTGTATTACAAAATCTTCATTCCTCATATGAATGTGCTTTGATTGATTTGTCCAAGGATAGTATGGGAATTCACTTCCTCGATTTCTTTTAATCCCCTTGAAATATTCAATTTCGAATGATCATTTGACATTTAATTTCCCCTAAACATTCATATCATCTTTCATAGATATTATTATTACCTAAACCATATTCCATTTATTCATACGGTGCTCACTTTAAAATTTATTTTATTATTTCTGGAAATAATTATAAACTTGTATCCATTATTCAATACTAATATTTGATAGGTTATATTTTTGGTTAATTACACATATTATATGATTTGAGTAATGATTTTTACATACGATGATGGATGGGTCCCAAACATTATATATCCCCACGATGCATCAATAGGTTTTAATGATACAAATTAGTTGTGAAAAATAAATATTTTTATAAATGTAGTTTATGACATTCTATAGGGTAGATATTATTAGTATAGGTTTTCATGTGTCTAAGAAATGACATCCAACTATTAATAATTTCATACATTTTGATTTATATGTTATTTAACCCATATATTTTGGGTAGAAATATGTATGGATAAATTTTTTCATTATTTCATTGATTAAATTCCATCTGTTTTAGTTTCTTACCATTAAATATTTATTATTCCTTATCTAGTTTTTTAATAGAATGTGTTTCTATTTGTTCAATTTCTATATTGAGTAAAATCATTGATTAATTATTTCTTCAATTGTGTTTTTTATTTACTGAGTGTTTTAGATCCCCATAATTATTATTCCTTTCCCTAGGATTCTATGATGTGTACTAAGAAATATGTGAAAGGATACTCTTGATTTAATGAGGTTATTTTCCTCAATAGAAAAAAATAATGTTGTAATTAGTGTATTCATTTTTAATATAAGACTCATGTATCTTTCTAGATTATAAAGAATAATAAACTATTAAGGACTTTTGGGAAAATATTTACTTGTATGTTATGCCAATATAATTGTAGCATGCCACAAACTCCATGATTTTTATGGTTGGGTAGCTGTAATAAACAACTGGATATTTTTAATGGAAATTGGAGTCTAAAATATAATAGGTTTTCCACAAACACTATGTAAATATTTAAAATAAGTTTTTAGTGTTAATATATGTTATCAAAATCATATTTCAGGGAATTAAGTGTGATTTAGTTGATAATATTTCAAAGTTAATGATTTTATAATTTTATATGTCATAGATTGGTGAGTATAACAACTTTATATGGATATGTATATAAAATTCATGAAGGATTATAAATCAAAAAAACAAATCATTAATGAAAATGTTAGGGTATGATGAAAGGGAGGAGTTGGATCCTATTTCCACAAAAACTATTGTTAAAAAAGTATGCATGACTTGAATGATGGCATGGACTAAAAATTTCCAAAAATAATAATTAGGAGTTTAATATTTGTTACCATAACTAGGACCAATATCTTTTTTTTCTATTTTCCTGGAAAAAGTTTCCCAAATATGTCTATAGAAATATAATCTTCAACATGTTATGGAAATATTGATATATATACAGGGAATACTGGATTATGGTTTTGTTTCCAGGGTAAGAAAATATCTATAATTATTTTCTCTTGATGTTCAAATTGGGATAGTAGCATTGTGAATTTAAAATAATTTAGTAGTGGGTTATTTTAAATTAGATTAATATATATTGGATTTCTGAGTTAGAAAACAATTTTTGTTTTATAAACCATGGATAATTCATTGTATATCACTATCATAAAATCTTATAGAAAACTTCTATAGATTAAAAATTAATTGGAATACATTAGTTAAGTGGTGAAAATCCAGTGAATATGATGTCCAAAAAAGTACAATTGATTTGACTAAACATATGGTACAATAATATCAAATAAAAAATATTGAAATTAAACAGCCTTTAATTAATTATATGGTGGAGAATAATAATATGGAACATTATTTTTTTCAAAATCTTCATATTAAGCAAGATATATTCACCAAAATATTGGTAACACTTTTGTTCTAGATGCATAATATAAACCCTGGACTTAAATAATATGCACAAACTATGGTGTTTTAAATTCACCTTTTTCCATTTAAATTAATTATATATTTTTCTAGTGTTTGTGTACATCGGAAATTATCATTTTTTGGATGAAGGACGATATAGGGATTAACTCTCAATGGTATTTAAAATCTAAGTAGAACTGATTAGAGGAAATATGAACATTGTTTTATTTGGTAAGTTTTATTTCTCCTTATATAATGCTTTGACTCATACTGTGTTAGAGGTTTGTCAAGTTCTCTTTTCCCTAATTTCAAATAGTGGAATAATTGAGGTATTTATGATCATTGTTTTATTCTTCTCCCTCGTTTAATTGACATGAATTATATATTTGGTTAGTATTTGAGTTTATTAAAAGTTTTCTTTTATTATATAAAATAATATTGAGGTATATTCCTTCTATGTGGACAAGAAACAAAATAAAACAAATTAGAGGAAATATTAATGACACAATTACATTGGATTTATTCTCATGTATCCTACATAGAGAATTAACTATCATAGTCTTAGAGATTAATTTGATATTACATTATAATATTAGTATCTTTGAAATCATTTAATATTTCACTATCGTAGATTGAAATAATATAAGATACATATTTTAATTTTATTGTCAATATTGGAGGATAGAGCATTATGAAAGAAATTGAAAGAAAAAATACAGGATTATTCTTTAAATAAATGTTAGTGGTAGTTTATTATGAATTACAGTAATGGTTAATATTTTGAAATTGGTAGAAAAATAAAATAAAAAGGGGGATATTTTTGTAACCACATGTTGTTTTGGACATATATGTTGTCATGGTGTTTTGTTGGGATTGTTGTCTATGTGAAGTTATTTGGAAAACACATATAGTACCTTGATCTTTGTGTTCGATTATTAGAGAGATGATGTAAAAAGTTTAGTAAAGAATTGAAGTCCCACAATGATGACATGCGTCAGAATGCAAACATAGTATTGATCAATAAAAATGGAAATGTATAAATTTTATATGGATGATATTTGAAATTAAAAAATGGATTGATCCATGGAGTATAATGGTAATTTTACTATATTCCTTTATATAATAGGTCAAATCATAAAGGGAATCTAAAAATGTTTTTGCAGTTAAGTTCATTAGAGTGCCCTTCAATAATAATGTCGATAAAACCTTAATGATGAATTCAGTAGATTTAATGATTCTAAAACTTAAGTGTTAACATCATGGATGATAAAACATTCAACAATATTTCAGGGATATGGATAGTGAAAACCTTCCATGTAAATCCTAAAGGGACATGAAAAATAGAATCCCGAATTATTTATTTTCTGAAGGATTATCTCATATTGTAACATATAAAAAAGTTTTAAAAATTTAAAAAGAAACTAAGCCTTTGTAGTGAGAAGAATAAAAACTCCATTTCATTTTGTTTCCCTATAAAATTCAAACAAATGTGATGTTATTTCTATCTGATAATGGTTTTGTAGTTATTTAAAAAACAAATAACTAACCATTAGTGATTCCATGCTGAATATCAATCCATATGATATATTTGAATGGTTCGTTGGATGAGGTTTGAATTTTTAAAACATAAATTAAAATATTCTCTCAATATTGTAAAAAATATTATAGTATAAAAAATAATAGAATAAATCATAATAAAAGGAAAAAAATATTTAATATCATAATGAATTGAGTATCATTAAAAATCAAGATTTGATATGAGAAGTATGTAAGTCTAATTTTACTTGAATAAAAAACATGGAAAAAATAATTTATATTCCTACCATTGATGATCAAAAGAATAGGAATAAATAATAATGTATAATAAAATTAATGTTTGATTTTGATTGTTTTTAATAAAATAATTTTAGATCAGCCTTCATGTCCATTATATCATTATAACCATCGTGAATGTAGTATGTTTATGTGAAGAAGATTCCATTGATGGTGGGTTGATATAAAGGTCTTCATAAATTATATTGTCACACATTAGTGAACTAGTTGTTAATTAGCATGTCTACACATCATTGATATAATCTAATGTGGTGCATCCTTTAATTTGTAAACCATATAAAAATCATGTGTGCATGATCTCTAATATTCTACATCTAACTCTGATTATGAAACTGATCAAAGGTTTCTTTATTAATTTTATAAATGATCTGGTTTTTTCCAAAGAAAAGTATAAATTCTAGACACCATAATTTACCTCCTTCATAGGGTGTTTAGTGGGACCACCATTCTATCAACAATATATTTAACCTTATCCATTTGATTAATTGGATAAAGTGTTATGTATATAGATATTTAACAATCAAATATAATATAACTAGGATAATATTGTAATTAAATAGTCAAGAGATGGGATAAATTCCACATCAATTAAATTTTCAATGATATATCGATCTTATACTACTAGTTGATATGATGAGTTTAAAATGTGTAATCTTTTTTTTATTGGAACAAATTTCAAAAAAATTAAATATAGAGTACATAAAAAATTTTACACTCACGTGATAACATATTCTGTTGTGTATTTATTACAACATCATTATCAAAATACAAATTGTGCTCAAACCTTGAATAGAAGTTGATTAACATAATAATATATTATGAATGGAATAATAATAATTGTTATTATATGAAATAAATTATTGGAATTATTGAAACACATTACCTATTTAATAAACTATTGGAGTTGTTTAACCACTGAGTCTATATGCTAATGAAAATAATATAATGATTAAATGATGGTTTCATTATTAACTTCATTGGATATGGAATTTTTTTTTTAGTAATCAAAAGAAATGTTCTATAAATGTGGATTATTTTTGAAAGAGTAAACGCAATATTAAATTTTTTTTGGGATATATGAACTGGTAATATAATATCTTGGTTATAGTGCCATGTCAACAATAAAATGGGTAAATGTTTAGAGTAGAAGAAGGAACATAAGTTGGAAAGTCTAAAAATGTTTCTTTTAATATGAAATAAATATTTTTAAAATATAAAGATATCAAGAATGACTAATAATGTTTTTATTAGAATGAATAATCTATGATACCTAATATGGAGTGTGAAACTCTAGGGAATATCCATGTTTATTATCAGTTTAATAGAATTTAATTCATTTATTTTTAAGGGTTTGTGATACTAAGTGGATACTCTAGCAATATTTGAGCATATTGGAGTTCAAAATAATGTTAATAATTAATGAAATATGTAATATATACTCAAAATTTGAAGAAAAAGGTTTAAATATCAAGAAATAAATGAAATGGGAATAATCATATAAATTTAAAAGGATTTAATTTTTTGAACATAGTTATCTTATATGATAAGTGTATTTTTATAATGTATTATTAAAAAAACAAACGATGATGAATTATATATACATGGTTTATTATAAAACAAAATCTATAATATATTTTAGGAAAAGATAAGGAAAAAAATGCTTTATCCATGATAAAGGTTCGTACCAAGAGTTTTGTTACATTATGAGGAATTGAGATTCCACCACCATTAGTGTCATATTTTATAGTATAAAATATGATTTTAAATATAATTTTAACACATAGAATATGATATTTAATATGTAAATAGTAGTTTATTTATGAAAATATTCCTACAAAATTTAAATAAGTGTAATTTTATTAACCCAAATAATCTTGTGAATCCTTGTAAGATATTTGGAAGAGAATATAGTGCATAAGATTCTTGTGGTGGTGTGTTTCATCATATAAAATTTCTATGTTAAAAAGTAAAAGTTTATTCTAGTATTAAAAGTGATTGTGACATTATAACCTATTGGATTTTAAGACATGTTGGATAATAGTTAGGGTAAATTCTTACTGAACTTCCCAAAATATTTCAAGGAAATATATTTGTATAAAAGGTTGTAAACATTTTTATAAACGTAGAAAGTGTTCAATATAGACTAAAAAATTTATGAACATATTAATATTTGATTTCATGAACTAAATGATTATGAATACTATGTTCAACGATTTTAACTTTGGAAAATTATTCCTAAGTCTCACTATTATTCAATCCTTTTGTCATCATTGATTTTATCTCTATGGTATAATAATGGGAATATTATTTAATTTGGTGACATAGATATGTGGTATTAATTACACACAGATCTAATGAACTGAACAGAACCACTAATATTTACGTAAACATATGGCCGATCTGACTATCTATCATAGATGATATGTTTTAGAAATTATTTTGTATGGTTTTTTATATTATTTTCAAAGTTTAACACTGATAGATGGATCATGTTATATATAAGAAAATATCTACATTATTAGTCATTAAATGTTTTATATATGCATATATTGATATTTATTTATTAATGTGCAATGATAAATGACCACTCAATGAGATATATGGATTTATTAATAATGAATGTTATTCATGAAGTATAATAGGTTATAAAAAAAGTATATTTAACTTGAGTATAAGTGTTACTTCAGGATACAAAATTTTCCCATGAGAAAAAAATTGTATTTGTAAACAGGATGTCCTATAAAGTATACCCCATGGTGTTTCAAATAGTATGTCACTGGTATACTATGGTTAAATGATTCAATTTTTGTTCTGGAATACCAATTGTTGTAGAGATTCCTAGAATGAGAACCTTTATTCATTAATACAATTCTTACACATTTATGGATGCTTATCTAATTCATGGTTGATTCGACATGTTTCTAATCAAATTATTGGTTTAAGGATAAATATGATGATATTTTCCCTACAGTCTGAATATTATGAAATATGGGCCCTAAATTAATATATATAGAGTATGTGTATAATAATAAATAGATTATAAATATGATTTAATTTTCTATTTAGGATTCAGTTAGGTGATGGGATCATCCATATGGATGAATGACTTATGATAAATTATCTATGTTTTCAGTGTATACATAATGAATCGAGAACGTGTGAGTATCAATAATGGATTTCATTACTACATGTTTTTTTATTATTCAATGTCATGGGAGAAGGTATCACATAAAAATAAATGCTTGTATATGATGCAACTTCTTTGCATTGGTGTAGAGATATGTATATTTTATGGAAATCTCTTAAAATCCATATATAACATGAGTACCAAAGATTATTTTTAGTGGCCCATCATTATGTAAATATTTCTATTTATTTATTCTTATTTTGTTTTAGTGATAAAAAGGCCAATGGGGTTCCATTTGATGGTCAAATTAATGTAGATTGTGTTTTGAATTAGACAGATAACCTAAAAATGTTTTCAATTTTATCTAAAATGATTTTAATGGGGGTTTTTACATTTCACTACATATGATGTGATATAAATGTGAAGTTTTTGGTATTTTTACAATAGTGTTTTATAAGATATATAAAATATTTTTTGATATACCTTATCAAGAAATTATATATGATACAATATAATATGAAATTATAAAATTTAAAGTGACCCAATCCTTTACACGTACTATTACATGATATCTAACATTAATATCCTTCAAAAACACCCCAATGATTGAGAGGCTCTTTGTATTTTTTTTGACTAGGTTCATAATAATTAAAAATAAAACTAAAATAATTCATGTTTATTTGAATATACATATTGATCTTCTTAATTATTTTTTTCATCAGAAATTGAATAGGATAACCTATGGAATTGATAAACACAAGGGATGTGCTATAAATATAGACAATGGAATATGTATGATAAATATGTTAACATTATAGTCAATGGGTGTAACACAATATACTAAAAGATAAGGAAAAAAATATCATATGAGATCATAAAATAAAGAGCACAAAATCATAATATTATATAATCATAGGAATGTAGGAACCATATAAATCATAACACAAGAACAAGTCAAGGACAACATCCAAGACAACATACCAAGGTGGAAAGAGTCCCAATATAGATTAATTTTACATCGTAATCCCAGAACTATAATATTGTGATACATAATAAAGACCCGATTAATTGGAGAAGTATCTAGGTACACCCATTATAACATGAACATTCATATGTGTAACATAAATGTAAATAATATATAAGGTACAAACAAAAGAATTATCCATGGGAAGAAATGAGTTTCATAATTATGTATAGTAGAATAACTAGACGGTGAATCATAATGGTTTTCTTGAATGAAAGGATTAAAAGTTTCCTGGAAAATAGCAGTGCAAAAATAGAAATAGATCCAAAAAAACATGTCAACTGAATTGATGATTATAGAAAGAGTGGATAGGTAAATTGTGAAATGTAATAGTTAAGAGGGGGTTTGAGGAAAGGGAATGATGTCTTTTAAGAGGGTAAATATTATAATAATTTACAAAAAACTAGAAATAATGGAATTTCAAGAAAAAAATATAATGAGATATTATAGAAACTATGGATTATTTAAAAAAATTATTGGATTGGTACTTCAAATGGGTTTTAAAATAGAAAAGTTACCTTTAATTGGGTTTGTTTATCAAATTGAATTTCTGAAGGGATCCACTGAAAATTATATATCCACATCATGGAAAAATTAATTAGACTAAATATGTATTTCTAAGATATATATAGATAATATATATTGTAAATAATAAATAATAAATATTTAAAGTGGGGAATGTAGGTAGAAATAATATCACAATGAAAATAGTGTGGTTTGGTGGGATCCCTAATCATTGGTCAGGAAACATTCGACACATGAACATAAGATCCTAAATAATCAACATAGAGTAATTTATTATATAATTAAGAACAATTTCCATCTATATTTAATTTATAAAAAAATAAATTATGTTGAATTATAACCACTTATGTGAGATATGATATTTAATTTCACTATTCTAAGGACGATTCATTCGTGGTTCCAAGGTCCGATCACTTGTGGATAGTTATTAATATTATTATAAAATGGGAATAAAAATATATAAGTTTAAGGAAATGAATATAGTTTACTTTTATAAATTATAATGGTTACAAATATCCATTGACTTTTTCACATAATGACGACACATTTAGTAAAAATGTTTTCATCATGTGGTTAGTTTATTTAGTTAGTTTTACATACCATCACAAAGATGATTAGTTTTGTTAAATTCAATGATTATTGAAACTATCCAAAACCTTAAATAAGTTATTTTAAACTTATTCCAATATTATTTTATCTGTAACTATCTTTAAGTGTGATTGAGAAAAATGTAGCACATTGTTCATGGAAGCATTAAATAAAACATATTTTGAACTACATTTTCTTTTTTGAATAATGTGAAGAGAAAATATGACATTTGATATATATTACATTAAAAAAATAATATTCTATTATATTAATCATATTGAAGTGATTATGTAATGTTGGATTGAGGATTTGAGGTGGTTGTAGAATATGAAATTAATTTTGAAGGGATAGATTGAGAATATTCCCTTGTCAACATCAGCTCATGACATATACATTAAGTAACATAGGTTTTTCATTTTAGTGAGAAAAAAAATAAGGACATGGATGAAAGATATAATGGGATATTTTTGAAGAGTTTGGGTAAGCTCTATGGATATTAAGGTTGAGGAGAGGGGGAAACAAGGGGTGATATTTTTAAGGTGAGGAGATGGGTGATTTTGAATATTACATAATAAGTTTATCATTTTCGATCAAGACTACCAATGATTAAGAATGATGTGAATAAATAGATTAAATGGTATGTGTTTTATATCTAATTTTTCTTTACATAAAAACTTCAAAAATTAATCTTGTATTTAAATTATAATGTTAAATATCTTATTTTAATATATTTTACAATTCACAATAACTCATATATTTTATAAAAACTAAAACAATTATACCTAATAATTTTTATGTTTATATTAATTAAATAATTTTTTTTATAAAATATTTATTTATTTACAATAAATATTATTTTCAAATAAAAATACTTATATAATTGAAAAATTATAATTTTAATATAATGATCAATCCTTCAACCATTTCATAAATTACATAAGGTATCATATGATTTTATTATATTTATAATTAAACTAAATATTAATTTCCAGAACCATTAAATGAAAAAATTATTTTAAATCATTATATTTTTCTATACAAATATGAATAAAACATATATGTTCAAAAAAAATAGAAACTCAAATTTTGTTATTTTAAAATCATTTATTTACCTGTATAATGAGAAAAACAAGTCCTATTCCATTTTATACATCACATAAATATTATTTTAAATTAAATAGGTGATTATACGATTATACCCGTCAAGATACTATTCATAATGGTTTTATTACTAATCCAATTGTCAGATTACTATTATAATGATCATATTAATATTTTAAAGGTCCAATTTGTAACAGTGATGGGAGTTCCTTAATTTCTATAAATATTTCACATATAATTAATTTTTAATTCACTTCTATTTTCACACATGTTGATTTATACAATCATTTTCAAAATTTAAATTTCAATTCTAATAACTGGCTTTATTTTAATAGTGTTGTTCATGTGTACGGTTATTTTGGTGGATCGAGAAGATCCAAATATTCATATAATAATTATTTTATTTATTTTTTTATATCCCATTATTACATTTTCAATTATTATATCTATCTTCATTCTCCAAATTTTACTTTATAATTAATATAATAAAATTTTTATGGCTTTATCATGGGGTGAATTTGATTTTTATAGTAAACCATTTCAAAATATGATAATTTTATATAATTAGTTGTGAAATTACATTGATAAAATTATATTTGATTACCTCCTTCTCTATTAAGAGATTTTTTCCTCGAAATTTCATTTTACATAATATTTTGAAAACTTTTATGGGTACTTATACATCTTTTCATCCTTTGGTTCCAATTTTGCCTCATCAAACTTTTGGTTTCATCATAGAACATTGAAATGGTGTGCTGTCATGTTGCATAGAACTTTTCTCTATGGTCCAAGACTCTCACTGACTTCTCCTCGGATGAGTGATCATTTCCCAACAATACCACCCCTTAATTTAGTATATATATGGTATCACGTATGTAATTCATCTAGAGGGATAGATGAGACACATGATGTACTTAATTCATGGTTGGTTGGGGTGTTAGTCAATAGACTAGAACTTTTATGCGATCACGAATTACAAAGTGTTGATGTACCTTGGACTTGAAATCACCTTATTCCATTATATCCAATGTCTCTTGAATGTATATATATTGAGGGAAAAATTATTTACAACCACAAACTTCATATCACATCGATTATTTTCATCAAATCTCTACAATTTAATTAGATATGTCTTGATGTTAAAATTAATGGTCTTGAATATTTCAAGCATTTCATCCACCATTTTAGGTCCCAATAACTATGGTTTTCCAAATTCTTCCCATCACACTTATTTTCTACATCAAATAACATAAATGGATTCATATTGAGCCATTTTGATCTTATTTTAATGATTTTATTGTATGTGAACATGATTAGAAGAAGATTTTGATCTAATCCTCCTTTAAAGTCCAACATGTATGATCTTAATAGGCCTATAATTGTATGGATAGTTAGATCATATTAGTGATCAATTTTTTGATTATAATACATAGTAAATACTAGTTTAATTTATAAATGACATTGTATTTTTTTATAGAGAGTGTTTGTGATCCATGGATCTCAATCAGATATAATCGACAGTGTTTCTCTATAATGCCTCTCAACTTCTCCAATGTATATCCACACTTGTTGATTGAGTGATAAGTCCTCTTGAAAAAAATAAAAGGAGTTTTATTTTTATATTAATATGCTACAATCCATATTGAATCATTTCCTGTTTATTTCTTCAAAAGACCATTGAAAAATCCCATGGTGATTTTTTCCATTTCCATGTTGGTATAGGTAATGGTTTTAACAACCCCTGTACATTTTCATTTTTTCATTATTTTGGGTATATACTGGGAACTTTGATTTATATACTAAGATCTTATTCTTCATATTTTCTTGCCGATATTGATTTTTGATATTCAAATTGGTCTTCATTCGCCTAAGGTGGAAAGAAAAGGTGTGTCTGTGTGAATCATTGAGTAACTATTTTATTATATAAGGATTAAATGGTATAAAAAGCCAAAAAAATCCAATAAATAATTCTTCAATAATATAGTCCTCTAGGGATTTAAATATTAATTCTTCTATTACCTCATTTTATATTTATATATAATCCTTATGAGAATTTTTTCCCTTATCCATAATGTATTATTAAGAAATAATTTGATAATGGAATGATGATGCACCTTCCTTTAAGATTCCCATCACCATCCTTTGGAGATGTAAGAATATTGGATTCTTCCAAATTTGAATAATTGAAAATATTTCGAGATTATTTACAAATGAGACATCTTACACATTACTTTCATTCCAAATATATTCTTGTACTGAGTAGTCATAGACATTGAGAAACTCTTACCATATTTTTTGGAATATATTAATCTCATTCGATGTGACTATATATTTCTGGCTCTTGTGATCTGTATAAATTTCACACTTCATCCCTGAGGAATAATTTAATTAAAAAAATCAATTTTAAGACTACTATATCCAATTAGAAATCATAAATTGGATATTTTTTCTCATTAACATTCAACCAATTTGGGTGGTAGATTATTAGTTTTTCATTTGGCATCGATACACAACTCAAAGACATCTTTGATGCATTATTCTATATAGTGAAATGTTACACACTTGTGGGTAATTTTAGTACTACTGATTTGATAAGACGCTTTTTCAAATAGATTAATATCAATTATAATTAGTTGGTCCAGAAAAGCATTACTCCATTTTTATTTTTATTTTTATATACATAGAAAACTTGGAGAAGTTCTTAAAAAATATTCGATAGTTCCCATCATGTCTAAGGAAACTGCATATCTAGATTGCATATGGGGGTCATGACCACTCTTAAATATCCATTATCTTAAATAGGTATATAAATGTTTCTATATTAGTGATAAAAATCCCCATGAATGATACTTCATCAATACCAAATAGAAATTTACTATAATTTTCAAATATCTTATCCTTACCCAAATTATTTAATACAGTATCAAAAAAATCATTATGGTCATCCTTTATTTTAGTGTATATCATCATATTATCTATAAAGAAAAATATTTTTTCAAGGTCATTTATAAATACTCCCTTAATTTATTCTACAATGATTATTGGGACATTAGTGATTCCAAAGGACATCATTATAAACTAATAGTGTATTTACCTTGTTCTAATGGTGGTCTTGGGAATATCCTCCTTTATCACCATTAATACATGATATCCCAACTGAAGGTCCACCATTGAGAAAAAATTGGGCCCACATATTTGATCAAACAAGTCATCAATCAGTGGTAGGGAATCTCATTATATATCCTGATTTTGTTGATTTTATGAGAATCAATGCAGTTTCACATTAACCCATTATTATTCATTATAAGGAGAACTAGAACACCCAATTATAAAGAACTCGAGTATATAAAACCATTTTATCAATTCTCTTGTAACTTATTCTTAAGTTATTCCAACTTAATGTTCATCATTCTATAAGGATTCATGAATATTATTAGAGATGAAGGTATAAGATAAATTTTGAACTCAACCGACTAGTCAGGAGGAAGATGAGGAAACTTATTATAGAATACATTAGTATAGTCCCTCACAATGTCAATGTCATCAAGAATGATTCTATACTATTTCATAGTTATTCAATATAGATATTTTTTCAATATAGACATAATAACCGTTCTTGAGAAGGATAATCCAAAATATATTCAATACCTCTTAACAATTGTAAAGAACTAGAGGATGACTCTAGATGTAAAGAGTGATATCCCTCACCCAATAGTTTGTAATGTATTTATATAAGGATATCAAATACATTTATAAGATTGCATCAAATTTCACTAAAGGATGTAATAAATAATTTACCAGGATATTTAGTCAAAAAAATTAATCGATGGGGTATTATATACGTGGGATGCAATAATTAACCCATTTTATATTATCACCAATAACTCAACATAGATTTTTTAAGGTTGTGTAGGAATAGTAATACAAAAAATACAACATTGTAATGATTTTTTAAATCCATAATGAAATATTATGTTCTCTATTCCTAAATGAATTTTTGGAACCATGGATATTCTATGCATGAATTGGAGTATGTTTTGTGTTTGTTTTGAATCCTCAGTGGAAGTTTAGAATGTGTGCTAGTAAAGTGATCATACAGTGTAAGCATACAACATCATTGAAGGTGGAATTGTTTCCCTTTGTTTGCCAAATTTTTGGGCCTCAAATAAGGAAAATGAAGACATGGATTGTTGGTAATTGGTGGTTCACACAAAGAGGAAGTGGTGCGTGAAAAATGTGGGTTGTGAATGAAATATTTGAGTTGTGCGTGAAAACAGCATGGTGTGAAAAATAGTGGAGTGATGTTTTTTTACACAAATAGTGTTTCAGAATCAGAACGTTGAAAAATGGAAAAGGCATGGGCTATGTGAAAAATCTGGAGATGTGCTCAAAAAAAGATACCTGCACAAAATATTACCCTCCAAATGAAACGTTTTTCAAGCCACACGGGGGTTTTTGCATGCTGGTGTCTGAGACTCCTATAAATAAGAGGTGACCCCCTTATTCTATACGGTGGAAGACTTACAGAAGATCTGAGGTCTGATGAGCGTAAAAGGTTCACATCAAGGGAGTGGTCTAAAAATTGAGGCTTGCGCGAAGGATTCTGGCTCACGCGGAAAATTTCAGAGTTACAAGAAATATTACAGTTTGCGCGAAAAATTCCATGTTGCGTGAAATTCGGGGTTGCGCGAAAAATTCAAAGATGTGCGAAAAATTCCGTTTTGCGTGAAATGTTCCAAGTTGTTTGAAAAATTCTGGGTTGCGTGAAAAATTACAAGTTGCGTGAAAAATTCCGGCTTGCAGGAAAAAGGTGATGTTGAGGGAAAAACATGGGGATACCCATAAAAAATGGTTTTGCTCGAAATTGTTTGTGAAACCTATTTGCATGTTTCTGATTATCTGGTTCAGTGGTTCAATGCATTCAAGTGCATCATTACCGGTCTTCAATGTAAGCAGAGTGTTGTGCTATGTAGAGGCAAAGAATTCAATGCAATACTATTGAAGCGACCCTCACGACTATAAATTGACTGGGAATTCACCAAAAAAAGTGAGCGAGGGGGAGTCAACCGCAGTGTCCTGAGGGACGCAGTGATCTATCTATAATCTTTTTTAAAGGCAGTGTGCCTGGGATAGAGTGATTGTACCTAAACAATATAATCTACACCTAGTGATGTTTAATGGAATTAGGTACAACCTACAACCTATCGGTTTATACTTCTTGGACATAGACCTTTTTGGTGAACCAAGTAAAAGTTCACTGTCAACATCCCACATTCATTTGTTTGATAGGTTTAACAAGTTCCTACCAACGTGGGAACAAGATCCACAACATTAAAAAGAAAAAGTTAACACCCTGATTCACCCCTCCCCTCTAAGGGTGTTCCAGGGTCCTTCATGAATAACTAGTGTACCTGTCACCATGTCATTATCAAGATCAATTTTAAGCTTAGTGATAACATATTCCCTACAATTCTATTTAACCCTTGTAGGTTGTTTTCATTTTTTGCCTATCATAACCATTAGATTAGAAAATTGTCTTGAATAACAAATATAGTCTATATATTTCAAGCAGTAGACTCTATGTTGAGTATAGATCTGATTTTTCCCTTCTATTTCAGTAGTGTGATTCTTCATTTCCCTCTGATATTGATTACAATGATTCATTTATTTTATACACATTATGCATCTCCAAGTTAACTTGAGAATATTTTTGGGATTCTTCTTCCCACACTTTTTACACATTGGAATTTAGGATATATTTTATCCATGGGACTTATCCCTAGATCCTTCCAAATTTATATTCATTGTCATGAACCATCCCAGGGAAACCCCGAAACAGTCACTAGAGGTGATCTGCGACATGGTGCAAATAGATGTTGAGATCCTCATGGCCTGGAAACATTTTTTGGGAGTCAATATATTAAATGAAAATGGAACAATTTACTCCAATAGTAGACATATAACATAATAGGAGAAATACGAACAAGCAGCCAAATACATAAATAATCATATGAGAATCTTTTAAAATGATAAAAAATTCACAACAAAACTATAAAATGAATAAAATGAACCTAATGACCACATCATCTCTATGTGATCCCAAAGGTCACTCTCTGATTCCAAACCCAACCATCTCCCAAGGAGATTGATACTAATACAAAAAAATGAACCATAAGAAAAAAAAAGAAAGATTTATATGGGTGAGTATTAAAACCTAGTGGGAAGGCCTTAATAATTTATTACCAGTGAACATTAATTAAAAAAAGAAACATCAACGTTAAGTTTGAGATATAATAAATGAAGATCAAATTTTAATACATATTTAAAAAAACTAAACATGGTACATTGTCCACATTATCTTATTAAACTGACAATCTTTTTAAAAATATGATCCATATGCGTTTATAAATGATTTCAAATAGAATTCCAAAACTCTTTAAATTTTTTTTTAAATATTTAGTAACAAACAATAATGCCTAAGGAGAAAAGAACAAAAACCATACAATATGTTCAATAGATTTAAGTACATAAGGATATCCAAGAAACAAGTGTCAAAATTAATCAATGAAATCAACTAAGTGCCTACAGTCATGGGTAAACCTCGGAGTTTGTGAATAATCTTGTACATACTACTACATGAGAGCCATCCCTAGAATAATCCCTCACGTGATGATATAAAAATCACCTTAAATACTCCTATACAACCTAAGTCATGACATAATGAAGGGAAAATCCTATAGTAATTAACCAATTATATCCCCCCTACTATGGGCCACTAGCTTGTGAAATATTTATAGTGCATCAATAATTCTAAGAAACATCACTCACTATGATAGGTTCCCATGTATCATGTATATAGGGGGTGATCCAACCTATAAAATCCATGAATCCAATAACATGTATATATTATAATAATTCAACACTAGGTCTCACCCCATGCAATCCCAATGATTCATCTCATGCCTTAAAAGTCATAGATCATAAAGGAGCCCATACTGAGGATCTCCAACAACTTACAAGTAAATGGGTCACAATGATTCCATAGTGAGGAATCCTACACATTCACATATAAAAGGAAATAGAATATTCCAAGGAGTGTATTCATAATAAAAATTTTCACTACATCCCCAAAAGTATCAAACGGGCCTCAAACACACTTCACCAAAACCATCATTTATCAAAGAACCAAATCATAATTAAAAAAAATGAAAAATCCCAAAGCTTACCATTTCACAATCATTCACTAAGTAGTTACTTTTGTGAACTGACACTACATTTACAAGATAAAACCATTTTAATCAAAATGAAAAAGAGTCCATTATTCTACAAGACATGCTGAAACATTTCTAAAGACCCAAACACAAGTTTATTTTATATATATAACCAATTGGAAATCCTTCTAGGAAATTAAAATCATTATTTCACATGTCACACAACTATTAAAAAATCAAAACCATGCTTTAAATATGAAAAACAACACACAATGTCCAATGTGACGTTTTACCAAATACATAGTGTGCCACATTTATGAATACAATTATATTTATCACAAAATAAATGGAAAAAGAACTACATTTCATCCCAAACAAATCAGTTAAAATATCACAAATCATTATTTCATATTCAAGGGTGGTGAAAAAATATGAAATTAATAATTCATACATTAAAAAGAATGTGAAAGGGAAACATATCTGACACGTATGGAGATTCAACAACAAACACTCAAAATCAAACCTTCAATGTTACATTATCTATGATCTACAAAGAGGAAACCAAATAAAAGAATAAAAACATAAAGGTAGGGAACCATGAATCCTATTTCATTATGACTATGGAATAAGATCTACTCAATAGAATATGAAAAAAGGAGGAATAGAGAGATGAAGAGTGAAGATTAAATTAATATATTTTCCAAAAAACATGAAGAATCACTTTATATATACCATGGGAGGGGAAGTGGTGGATTGAAGAACTCAGGAAGAGGCCCCTTCGGGTTGTAAAAATCACAGGGATAAGGAAGTGGGTGGATTTGGGGGTTAAAATCTCATAATGGAAGTTTAAAAATGTATCAATTTCTATGATCTCGGTACCTCGTATGGTTTGACCCCATGGTTTACCCAGCCATGCGCCAACCAAGTGTATCAGACTAGGCATAGCTGGGAACTTGTTTAGTTTGGCTACATGGTTTATTAAATGAGAACCAATAATGTGAAAGAGTTCTGTCCAAAACCAATAGATTTACGAATGGTTTTTGAACAAATTGAAAAACATTCACAAGACATGTGCTATGCCACAGCCACTAATGGTAATGTGAATAGGCAATAGAATAATTCTTCCTGGTTTCTTGTAACATTATCTATGTTATGTTCATGCTACTACTAAGATCAAAAACTGATATGTTCCCCAAAAACACTTTAATGAGATGAATAATAAGCACATGGTCAAATTGAGCAAATAAACACCTCAAAACATAACAATCCATCAGACTCGGAACTATGGAGAGAAACAGAGATCCCACAGTAATTGGAATAGATGAAGAAATAACTGGGGGTGAGAATTCTCCCCACCATTATTGATTTACTCCCTCATTAATCCATAACATTTCTAGTGGATCAATCATAGAATAAGAATTCCACAACCACATGATCCAACCTCTTGAACCCTGAACACCACAACCACTGCCAAATTGAACTCATCCCTATCTCTTGAGATAAAACAAAAAAGTACATAATTCCTTAGAAATTATGGAATATTTGAGCCACAACCATTAAAACAATGATTTGAAAAAATCATCATGGAACAATCCAAAAATCCCAATGTTTTTCCAATCCATAGGAACTTAAAATTTTGATAGCCTGAAAAGGAACCACATGCCTCCTAAAAAACACTAAGAATCATAATGATTTTATCAACATTGGGGGGTGGGGTTTAATGAACTCCCCATAATAGGAAACCGACTGACACAAATTATTTTAGGAGAATCTTCATCCAGACCCATAGTGGATCTCCCCGCCATTAAAAACCAACAAGCATAAACCAATAAAAAATTAAACATGAGTCAAGAAATGGACGTTCCCAAATAGGCTAACCAAAACTCTCCCATAACAGCCTACCAACCAAAGTTAAGAAGAACACGTCAATAAAAGTAGACCAGCCACTCCTGATCGGAGGGGATAAGAACAGATTCTAATCCTCCGAAACCCCAACAGTATTTTGAATGCATCAAAATATTCACTCGAAGACCTATTGATAGTGATATGATGTTTGAATCATTTGTTTTGATGTTGTCAAAAGTTGATAACCTCAATAAATAACATACATATTCCAGTTAGATTAAATGAAATACTGAATTTCAAAAAGGACAACCATATTTGCATTGAAAATATGAGCTGTTTAAAATACATAAAACATTCGCTTACATTTCAAACAAATGAAAACACAGCAAGTAAAACATCAAAAAATAGAACGATTAAAATGGAAGGAATCTTATAATAAAAAAACATTAGATGAGTCATAAAATAGAACATCACTTCTATGAATTGACTCCATGACGATTTCTAACAACACCCAGAAAAAATAGCAGAAATTGGTTTTAACATCCAAAATAATGGGAGGGAATTGAAGCACTTTGACATGATGGATTCTTGTGAGCCTACATTCCACACTGGTGTCACACCAATACCTCATAACAAGAATATGTTTATGAAAGATCCCAAGGCCATTGGATTCCATGGCAAGCACCAATAGCTTCAGGTCACTTTCCCACATCCATATCAAAACGACTATCACCACTCACACACACTATAGGATGGTCAGATAAATTAAAAACTCATTCTAGAATAGATTCAACACGTTGATATTGCTTTACCACTTTGGAAAAAGAAGTTATGTTGAGATATGACACTTTTGACCAAATATTAGAATGATTTACACCCTCAAAATTCCAATACATCATAGAATAACCCACAACATACATTAAATGGTAAGGAACTAGATCCAAAAAATAAAGGAATTATTCCATCACTGTTCCATTTCATTTTTGAAAATAGAAAATCTCTATCCCCTTCTCACCTCTTTCATTTTAGAGAAATACCAATGAATAAATCAATCCCTGAATAACTCTTCAGTAATATCATTACAAGTCTTGTTCTGAGACACCAAAATCAACCACTACAATAGAGAAAATTCAAACATAAAGGTTGGAAGCTTCATCTTCAATAACTCTAGAAACCCAAGGGAATCAAAGATACCTTTAGTTCTCTACATCAAATATTTTGTTTCAATTGCATCCAATTTACTATAAATACGATGAGGATTTAATTTCTAGAATTGAAGAATGAAATTTGTAGGCTACTAAATTATAAGGTCAAAAAAGGGGGGAACCACACATAGAGACAACATGAATTTCCATCAAATATCTTTGGGGGAGGACACTAAGCATCAATTAAACCCATTACCTTATCAAAACAAATCATCAATAGGAGTTCTCAAACTATAAAAAAGGCATAAAAAATACTTACAAATCATTAAAATAAGCATTACACAACCACTATTTTCCAAAAACATCACCACTTTCCTTCTCAAAACATTATCAAAAGAAAATGAACATGGATGGATTCACACTCACCAATGGTATTCCATAGAGACTTACTCATATAAACATTATCATTCCACCTAGGAACCCATTAACCATGTCATTCCAGAACTCATCTGCACATCCATAGATAAACATACTTGTGAGAACCCTTGAGAATACCAAAGGCCAAAAAAATTAATTCCACATGAGATTTGAAAAAAAATTCAAATTCCACAAACCACCAAGTAAAAACCCATTTTCAACATCCTCACATAAATCCATTATGTCATGCTCAAAAATTAAAATTCATGGATTTAATTCTAATAATTCATTTAATCTCACTGAAGAAATTTTTCTGTGACTCAAAAAATTCTATATCATCAAAATAATTTGATTAAAACCAACAAATTTTCATTTGATAAAAATTTCAAAACAAACATCATATTTCAAACAACTAGTATCCATAAATCATAACTTTTGATTACAAAGATCCAATTTCAATTATCCATTAACATTTTTTTTAAAAATATAGTTTTTTCACAATTACACAACATGATATCTCAAAACAAGTATTACGACCCAAAGAAGACTCGATGAAAATCACATGGGAAACTAGTATCGATGGGTGACTTGTCCATATTGTGTGTGGCCATATACCAAACAAACCAAAATTATAGATATATTTATAGGACCATTCCCCTAGATCCATAGGGATTTCTAGGCCCTACAATCTCATAGAGACCACTATCCCAAACACAAATAAATCAACAAGAATGAAAAAGGAACAAACAAACATGAAATTTCCATGGAAACCTGATGATCATATCGTCCATGGTTTCATGATGTCATTACAATTTCGACATCTTGAGTTCTGATATTCCTAATCTATTATCTACCATGACATCCCAAATAACAACGTGAGCTCTAAAAATCAAGGTCCTCTAAATATTCGACCACACTGATATCATTTTTTCATGAAGGAAAATTGGACGACCCCAAACAGGTCACTCAGGCCGATCTACAACCCATCCTAAAAGTCATTCTTAATCCCCATGGGATGGAAACTAGTTTTGGGAATAAATATAGTAAAAGAGGAAATGATTTCACCAAATAATTCACAAATAACTGAACCAGATAAAGATAAAAAATCAACCCAAGACATAAATAATCACATGAACATCTTTTAGAAATATAATCCTATTAAAAAAACAATAAAAACGAAAAAAATAAACCTATTGACCACATAATCTCTATGTGACCCCAATGGTCACTCTCCAATACCAAACCCAACCATCACCCACGATGATTGATCCAAAGCTGAAAACCAATAGTAGAGCCTGAAAAATTTCTATTCATATGAGTATTAAAATTCACTAGACTAGCATAAAAAATTTATTCCCAATTCACATACATTAAAGTAAAAGAAACATCAGATTCATGATTGAGATACAATATATGAAGATAAGATTTTAATACATTATACAAATTAAACCAAATATGTTCCATTACCCTTTTTTCCATTAAAACCCACACTCTTTTTCAAAAGAGGATCCATATGCATTAATGAATCTTTTCAAAAAACACGTTAAAACTTTTTATAAATTTTTAGTAGGACACTATCTTGTTCAAGGAGGAATGTACATAAATTATAAAAAAAATGGCAATGAATGTGAGAACATTTGGATAACCATGAAACATGTGCCACAATTATACACTATAAGAAACTAAGTTCTAATAGACATGGGTGACCCTTGGAGATCGTGAATAATACAAAACATACTAATACATGAGACCAATTACAAAAAGCATGCATCACATGATAAAGTTAAAATATCCCTAAATACTCCAAGACACCTTCACTTTGGATATACTGGTTGGAAAATCCACTAGCAATAAATCCATTATATCCAACTACTATGGGCCACCAGCTAGTACATAATCTATCCAGTGCATCAATCATTATCATAAAATTAGCTCACTATGATAGGTTATCATGTCTCACATATAAAGGGGTTATCCAACTAGTGCCAACCAATAATCCAATCACATGAATATATAATAGTAATTCAATAATAAGCCTTACCTCAATCCACCCTATGGATTCATCTGTTGCCTTGAACTCATAGTTCATAAAGGAGTGAATGATAAGGATATACCACTCCATACAAGTAAATGGGTCACGATGATTCCAAAAAAAGGAAATATCATCCATTCACATAAAATTGAAATAGAATCATCAAAGTAGTTTTTTCAAAATAAAAATTCTCACCATTTTCATAAAAGTGATAAACACACCTCAAGCACACTTCATGAAAACCATCTTTTATCAAAGAAGAAACCATCCTTAAGAAAATAGGATATCACACCACTTTCCATTTCAAAAAAAATCATTAAATAGTTCTTCTGATGATATCACACCACATTTACATGATAAAACCATTTTCACCAAAATTCAAAATAGGCCATTATCCAACATGACATGTAAACTCATTTTCAAAGAGGAAAACTCTTGTTTCATTAAAATATAAAAACACTTGAAAATCCTTATAAGAAAATAAAATCAGTATTTCTCATGTAACACAGTTATTATAAAATATATACAATGGAATAAATATTAAAAAACACTAACAAAGTCCAATGAGACATACTATAAAACACTTGGTGCGAAACATTTAACAAAAAATGTATTTATCACAAAACAAGGAATAAATAACCAATTTTCACACCAAACATACATTCAAAAGATCATATATGATTATTTAATATTAATGAGATTTTTGAAAAAGACATGAAATAAATAATTCTTAAATTAAAAATGAATGTGCAAGGGAAACTTATCTTAAACTCATGATTATTCAACAATTCACACACGAAATCACCACATGATGGTTCGAAGATCCCTGATATAAAAAGGGAAAACTTATTTATGAAAATCCCCAACATAAATGAAGGGAAACATGAAACCTAGGCCCTCATAACTATGTATGAAGATGAACTCACGATAATGTGGAAGAAGAAGGAAGAGGGAGATGAAGAGAGGATATTACCTTGAAATATTTTCCCCAAAACCGGAAGAATCACTTTATATCTACTATGAAAGAAGGTGTGGTGGCTTGAAGACCCATAGAGGAGGTCCCTTATGGTCATAATAACTAGAGGTATATGGAAATAGGAGGATTTTGGGACAAAGTATCATAGGGGAATTTTAGGAATTTCATAATTTTTAAGATCTGGCCATCTCACATGGTTTGGTTACATGGATTACAAAACCGTCTTCCAACCGTGCACATCCCACTAATAAAACCTAACAACCTTCATGGTTTCAGTGTGTGGTTTTCAAAATATTCTCCAAATAGAAGAAATGGTTTCATTGAAAACCAATAGCTTCCCGCATAGTTTCTACAAAGTTTCAAAAACTGTGCACAAGCTATGTGTTATGGCACTATCTCTAAATGTCCACTACAGGGTTACCTGGAGCATGACACCCAATTTCCTCTAAAAATTTACAAGACATGAATATGCTACTTCTAGTGTAAAATTTTTAAACATTATCCAAGAACTCCTAAACAAGGTGATGAATGACTACAGGTTCAATAATGAGAAAAGAAACACCTCAAAAGTTTTCCTACCTCACACATATAAATTTGGAAAGAAACCAACATCCCAAAGGAACCAGAAAAAATGATGAAAAAGAAAAACTAGTTGTGAAATCAATTTATAATTTTTATCTCAATATTCATGATACCACTGAGATTCAAATATCTCTATATCGATCTTAAGGGAATAATGGTCAATATCTACATAGTTGTAACATCCCAACCCTCCACATTGTCTTGAGAAGGTTGGAGGATGTTACCTAGACATAAGAGACATCCTTAAGATGAAAAAAATTGAAAATTAATTCTAAAGGGATTCAAAACATGTGAGGGTAGATTTTTATTTAAAAAAACAACCAAGGAAACATGACATAACCATATAAACCACTATGTGATGCAAGATAACAAACAAATTTAACTCAAAATTTTATTTATCAAAATTAATCTAAATAAAATTTCCAGATTAGATGAATGAAACATAAAATTACACTGCATAAGAATATAGAAGTAAAAGACTCAAAGGATAAAATACCAAGCTACAAACATTCTCTATACTTCAAATTCCCAAAACCTCCCATGTATCACAAAGTGCTACTAAATATGTGTGATACTCTAACTTCGATCATGTCAAAAAAACATCTTCAAAAACACCAAAGTTCCATTATTGGGGTGTGTAATGAAACTCAGTATATTTTCCATAATTACTTACCTACTCATGCCACTAGTATATGACATGTTATAAAATTTATATAAAATACTTTATAAAAATAGGTTATATTAATTTTTCTAAAAAATTTCTAATAATTATATTTAAAAAATGCCATTGTTAAATAGTTTTCTCAAAACAAAAACGTGATCCATGAAAACTAGAAAAACAGGGATCTCAAACCATTTAATTAATTTCATTTTACATAAATCATTCTAATCCACAACCCACACATCCACACATTCATTATTTGTTATGAAAATTCCATACTCAGGAGTGGTTTCTCTTTGATCTACCAAGTCATCCTAAGGCTTTTAAATCCCATGTTCCATTACACCTCTAGCACTAAGCACACGTTTATATTTCATCTGAGCCTTACAATGAAATATGAACACAGATCGCAATGTATTCCCAAAACCATTTCAATTCAAAAACTACTTCAATACCAAAACCATTTCAATAAAAAAATTTATTGAAAACATTTACAATAGAATAGTTCAATAAATTTTTTATTGAAAAACATTTACCATGCATCAAAAACTAGAAAACCATTTTTAAAATAAATATATGAAGACCATTTAACAAACCATCTTTCACAATAATTCACAATTCCATAAAAACACACAAACCATCACAAAAAAAGAGTTATACCATGATTTTCACAAATATTTATCAATAAATATCACTAAATTTAATCAATTTAAAACAAAAAATTCAATTTTTAAATAGAGTAGTTGAGATTGAATCAACCTATGATAGGATTTATGGATCAAATTAGGAACAAAACTCAAATGCCAATGAAAATGGGTTGAAACTCCAAACCCTTTCCCTTAATCTCAACCTCTAACATAAAAAAGACTAAGTATAATCATATTTGGAATACTCAATCTTAGATATATCCAAAATAGAAGTGTATCTATTAAATACAGATATACAGAGAAGTGCATATAAGAAAAATTACCATGAAGAACCAAAGGAAACAACTTACAGTAACAATAGGACTTCAAATCGCGATGAGAAGTATCTATATTTCTTACAAAATGGCGAGGAGAGGTTCTACAACATCTAAAACGTAAACATATCATGATTCGGCCTATTTGGGGCAAACATGTGGCATTAATACTAAAAGAAAATCTAGATCACCTTTTTTATAAACTTGTTCTTCTTCTATGCCCAGTATAGGTCTTCAGTTAGGCAAACTGTCCCCAAACTGTGTTATATTCACTACCCCAAGGATGAACCTCAAATGGTTTTTTTCATGGTTTGGAAACTATTTTCCAACTATTCTAAATCCCTCTATCCAATATAAGATAGTTTCTCATTTTCTCTTACATGGTTTGAGAAAACATGGAGACACCCATGCACCTTCCCTATAAACGCTGATTCATTGTGCATGGTTCCATGTAGGGTTTTCATGGTTTTCCCAAACTGTGAACCATTTCTAAGTACCCAAACCAATCCAAAATATCTCTCAAAAATCCAAAACAATACCCATTTACTTTATATAATTATGAATATAAATTAATAATTACTTACTTAAAATTGGGGGCAATACATTCTCCCCACCATTAGACTTTATGTCCTTCGAATGTAAATAACTATCATTTCTATTAAAGTGTTCTGGATATATCCCTTTCATTTCATTTTTCTATTACCATGTCTCATCATAAATCTTACCATGTTTCCACAATACCGACACTAGACCAATTCTTTTTCCATTCAATACTTTCTCTTTTCTATCCATAATATGCATTGGGATATGTACCAATAAATAATCTGACTCTAGTTCAATATGATTCTATCGAATCAAATGGTCAGGATCATGCTCATATTTTCTGAACTGAGCTATGATGGAAATTCCAACTAATATTCCACCTCACCAATATATTACAATATCATAAAATTTCTCTATTTTGAGGATATAACTTTCCCTAATTCCAAAATCATCGATATCTATACCATATAGAAATCCAAAAGAACACATGATCACTCATCAAGAAAGAAAACGATCATCAAAGATGATCCAAATATGATTTTTAATGACTCTGGCCTATCTATATTCATTTTGTAATCAACTGAATCCATTTTGTGGTCTCTTTGACAGGACATGACCCTACTAGTAATTTCTCACACTTTTCACCCAAAAATGTGAATAAAAATTAGGATGAACTAACCACAATTCCAAATGAACCATATTTATCGATGCCTAATAGATGTTGTTATATGATAACTCCGCTAATGGCATGTGATATTCCCATGGGATGCCAAAATCTATTACAAATGTAGAAGCATTGCTTCTAATGTTTATATAAGCTCTTAGATAATATGTATATTTGGGGATGATACACCATACTCATGGTCAACTATGTCCCAATGTATTTCTATAATGATTTACAGAAACAAGATGTAAAACTTGAATCTCTCTCTGATACTATTTAAACAAGTATACCATGCCTATTTAACACAACTTGGATATAAATTTTTGGTATGTACTCTTCCCTATCATATTCAAGAATAGGGATGAAATGAGTCGACATTGTGAGGAGATCCACTATCACTCGTATTGTATCGTGTTTATGAAACATTCATTGATAACCTATTATAAAGTCCATAGCTATTTGATTCCATTTCCAAAAAGGAATATATAAAGAATATATCGTCCCTAATGGCCACTGAATATATGATTTATCTTGATGACAACTTATGCATTTCAAAACAAATTCACATACCTTCCATTTCATTCCACCCCACAAAAACTATGCTTTCAAGGAATTAAACATTTTCTATATACCTGGATGAACAATCCATCATGAATGTTTGTATGAATTAATATGTTGTTCCTAAAAATACATATGTTTGACAATACTATTTCTAAACCACAACAATGAACACTCATTTAGCTTCCAACCATAAATGATCTCCCCACAATTGAGTTTTTACCTCATTTTCATGAATTATGAATCAATTGTATATGCATCATTAAATATCTTTACCAAATTTAGAACAAACAAAACTGGAAATAAGGCTGCAACCTCACCATAGTCTTCAAATTCCAAGTGTGTGTCGGTGAGGTATGACTTCAATTACCACTCATCTGATGCTTCCTTTTCTGACATAGTATTAGAATTTTTACTTAATGCTCCTGCCACCAAATTTTTTTTCCCAGTGTATACATCAAGTCAAATCTAAAAATTTAGATATACTTCATCCATTATCTTTGACTCAGATTTAAATCTCATTGTGATAAAATATCTTTCACGATTTTATGATACGTAATCATAGTCAATTTCTCACCTAAGAGATAATGAATCCATGTCTTCGAAGCAAGGACTAAAATAGGTAAATTGAAATCATGTGTTAGGTAATTCTTCTTAGGTAATCACAACTAAATCAAGCCATAAGTAACAACATGATCTCCTTACATCAGTACACACCCAAAACCAAATCCTAAAGTATCACAATACACCACATACCATTATCCTAATTTCTAAATAATCAATATTGGTGCATATGTAAGGTGGACCTTTAGATCTTAAAATGTTTTTTGGTCTTATTTATCCCATTAGAGTAGATAATTATTTATCTTCAATGTTTTAATAGTGGAATCTAGTTGTGAGAAGTCATGAAAAAATAATTGGAAATAACTATATAAACCGAGGAAACTCTTTATCTCAATGATATTATATTGTGGTTTCTAATAGAAAACTACTTATTTATTTTTTGGATCCACTAAATTTTTTTTTAGAAATTATATGGCCATGAAAACTATACTCCTATATCCAAAAATCAAACTATGTTAAATGTTCATATATTTGATACTCAAACAATTTTCCTATCATTAGGGCCTTGTATTGACCATGCTCAACCCTTTTCCTTCAATATACCAATATGTATTCAAAAAAGACCACCAAAAATGAATCTAGATAGCTTTGAAGTATCTGATTCATTAAATCCATCAATACTTCTAGAGCATTCTTAAGACCAAAATAAATTTCTAATTATTTATAATGGCTTGATATTCTTCTAAAGGCTATTATCAGAATATCCTCCTTTCTAACCCTTAAGTGGTGAGATCCTAATCGTAATTCAATTTTAAAAAACCACAAAGATACCATCAGTTTATCTAATAGATCATCAATGCATCGATGTGGAAACATGTTATTTATTATAAATTCATTATGTTTATGATATTCCAGACACAGTTGATGATTTCCATATTACTTTTTCAAAAATAGGATAAGTGATTCCCATAGAGTTGTTCTAGTCCAAATGTTCCATTTTACTTCCATCTCTTCCAAATTCAATTTTAAATGACATAATTATGTTGGTTCATCCAATAAGATAAACGAGAAATATGACTGTTCCTCTAAATGAGATCTATCATAAACTCAACTTTTCTAATTGGTGGAATCCCTGAGAAATATTTGGGGTGAAAATATCAAGACTGATCAACAACTAGTGGGAAACTATTATCTTGATCTCATCCATTAATTAAAAAGATAACACTTATAATTGGTATGATATTCTTCCAATTCATGGATCTAATAAGCTTGATACATCCACCTTTATAATTTGGTCTCCTTAAAAGAGATTCTTGATTACATATTCAGTTGTAAAACTTATTTTTCTTTTATAACAGTCTATGTGAGCCTTGAACGTTGTCAACAAATCTATACCCATGACTATATAAAAAACCATCTTAATAATAGTGAAATCTTATATCTTCCTAGGTCTATCAGCAGTTATTGAAATTGTTCGACATAGAATGGCTCAACATTCCCTATGACCAAGGTGAGATTGAATTTTTATCATACAAGTCATCGTATCAAATTTTTAAATTGAGATAAAAATACCCCAATAATAAAAAAATGTATGAGATTCAACTCTATCAAAAAAACGTGATTAATTTTAGAATTCAAAAGAATCATACCTCTCAATGTTAATTGTCCAAAATGATCATCCACAATAACCTCTTCATCTCTATATAATTGCATTGTTGTTTATCTTTACACTATATTTCCTTATTTATTTTTCATATCATGAGTTGTTATGGTATTAATGGAATCACCAGGGATAGTTCTATTTTTCTGATGATATTAATGGTGCATCTATCATTTCGTCGAATCAGACGATGCCTGTGACACCTGGGAAGTTTCCCAAACACCCAACAACAGAGATCTCCAACAATAGCGATGGGGATTCTCCATAATATTCAAATTGTGGAATGATCTCAATGGTTCCACACACTCTTACATTATGTGTTTAAATGAAACAAATTTAAAACACATAGTCTGAATCTTCAGTTTTAGAGGAAGATTCACAGATCCATCTATCAGATTTTGATTCATGCTCCCACCTTTGAAATAGTTGTCCCTATTCTTCTTTATCCTACAAGAAATAGCTCCCATTTTTTTCCATTGGAATCAACATGATCTCTCCTACCATATCTCATGTGATGTACCTTTTATCGACAACAAATCTATTAGATATAGATTTATAATTCTTAATATAGTGCACAAAAATCATCAATAAAATATCCCCTTTCATCCCATATTCAAATATGTGGGCCTTCAATGATGCACTAGAAAAAACTATAGGTTCAAAGAACCCTATATTCATAAATTTATCTTCCTAATTCATGATATAAATACTTTCCTTCTTTAATCTAATGAAATATGATTCTTTTGGATTCTGAACATGTGAGGATATAAGTCTTTGTTGAACAATTCCTAAAAATCTACCCATGCCATGCTTTGGACTAAATTTGCCCGAACGGCTAAATCCCACCACTGGTGTGCAAGATATTTCATCACAAAATTCATTATCTTGACTTGAAACTATATTAATGTGTTGATGAAATTGATTCTATGATTCATCATATTCCTACACAACTCCACCTTATCTGGTACCATGTCATCCTAAAAAATGGGTGGATTATACATCTGGAACTAGACATAATGATCCAATTTTCTTTGTCATTTAGTCATGTTCCCTCAATCCATATTCTAAAAGGCTTGGATGGTACTCTGAACTACCTCTTGGTTCAGCAGTAACACTTGTGAAACCACATTCTCACTAGCTTCATTCAGTTGATTTCAACGATGTCTACTCAGTACCAATGCATAAAACATATCAAAATCCTAAGTATCACTCTCAAGAAACATAAGGATCAAAAAAATATCAAATTCTACCTCATGATACTATAAAAATATTTCATTAAGAAATCAATATTTTTTATGTTGAACCATTTTTGAAAAATTTATACTTTCTTTTAAAATCAGTTCATTTTATAAATACTACATCCAATCCCTTTTTCAAAATATCACAATTGAAAACAATATCACCATTAGTCGAAAATTAAAATTTGTACACCAAAATCATAAATTTTTACTCAAAATGAAATATGAAATCCATGTTAAAAGTTATTCCTCTAATTCATTTCATGCTTGTATCATTGGATAAACCAATCACAATGAGATTCCATTCATATAAGTGTCTATAAAACACTTATGCACCCAACTACCGAGTAACATGATGTTAAAAATAAAAAAAATTATCTACATATTTCTATGCCCTGCATTTCATGTCCCTAAAATCCTACTACATTCTATGATCCGAACATAAGGAATAGAATAGAATGAGTTAAAATCCAAGACTATCTACTAATACAATGTCAAAGTCCAACCGATACATATAACACTTCTTCCACAATGAAGGACCAAGTTGATACCACATATCTTATACATATTTTTGGTCCAAAAAGTAATGATACCACTTGTAACAACCCTCCATTACTAATTGGATTGAGGAGACAGAGGAAAATTACATGGCCTTAAAAGATATCCCAAATATACTAAAGGTTTGAAATAAATGAATATGGGATTTGATACATGTTGGGAATGATTTTCCATTTTAAAATAAAGCAACAAACAAAACATTCCATAACCAAATAAACCACTATATTATTATTGATAACGATGAAAGAAAAATTAACATTTAATTTTCAAAATCAATATAAAACCAAGTAACACAAAAAAATACAACCACATAAAAGTACACAATGAATGACAAGAAAACAAAAAGACTCCCATGAAAAACTCCAATACTGAAGATATTCTCTGTGATCCAACTCCAAAAAACCACCCATGTATCACGATGTATTTCTGAAGATCGGTGATACTTTACCATTTTTGTAATGACCCGAACATTTTTATAATATTTGTTTCCTAGATTTTCTTGTTATTTCATTTTATACTCCACAAAACTATATCCTTTAATTAATGAAGTGATACCGTTCGATTTCAACTATTATATGACCATCAGTCAATAAGGCCATTAGAAAAAAAACTCATAACATTAAAATTATTGTTTATAAGTACAAGTGATCTTGGTTAATTTTATAGGAAAAGGGTCGATGGCCTCATCCAGTAGACTCGGGCTATACGAAGCCCATCTATTAGAGCTTGGGAAGGAGTTAGCATCTCTAGGGTTCTCTCTAGACCAATCCCAAGATGAGCTTCAACATGTGAAGCTTGAATGAAATCACCTATGGGAGAGGTTCTATCAAATATAAACCACCACTCGAGCAATGTGGTCTATGTCGCCTCAAGATTCTAACACCATAGCACACCATAAACTTAGGTCCTTTACAGGTTTTATAAGGGGTTATGTAACGAGCCCCTAGATACCTTTTGTAATCTCTTGGTATAAATAAAATTTTTATATCTTATTATTGTATAATTTTGGATTTTTAAATGTCTGGATAAATATTGGATGAATATTATTGATTAATTTTGTAAAAAGAGTATTTTTAAATATTCATATAAACTTTAAATAATTAATAATATGAAATGATTTTCAAAAAATGTTATTTTATAGTTGTGGTTAGTAAGAAATTTAGAGTCTAATAAGTTCCACATGATTTGTAGTGAATAGTTAAGTATGAATAGTAACACACACTTATGAATAGTAATGATTATTAATCAATAGTAAATCGGTTGAATAATATAGAGTTCACCTATTAATGTATAAAAACAATTTATACATCATAAAAGTGACAAAAAGATCATAGTAAAAGATTTTCTATTTTTGTAAGTAAAAAATAGTTTATTTACAATTATATAATTAAATTAATAGTTTAAAATAAAAATTTATTTACATAAAATTTGATCATAAATTTTAACTTTATTTTCTTATGTTTATAAAATAATTTTACAGGACCATGATTACTCTTTCAAGGTGTTAAAAAACGAGTTATAGATTTAAAGTTTTTTATTAGGAATAAATAATGTTTTTACTTAAAAATTTACCTGAAAATATTTATAATTTTTTTCATAAAATGGAGTTTGTTTTTTAAATCAGAGCATCAATATTTGGTTAGGGTAAATTTTTGGGATTTTTCTGAAACAACTGAATTTTTAGTGAATAGTAAAAATACATTTTTGAGTTTCAGTGTGATTGATGACATCATTAATGATATAATAATGATTTAATCATTCTTATATACTTTTTAATAGTAATATATGTAGTGAGATGTCCGATGTGGCCAATACCATTGGAAAATACCATGGTAAAGCCCATGGTTTTGAAAATACCACTGATGATGTGTCCCTTGGAAATTAATTAAATATTAACTCACTTTTCCTATAAATACCAAGTCATTCCCTCCTTCATTTCATAAAAAAATCCATATGAATGATTTTATAGTGTTTTAACCTCCCAAGGATTCTTCCCAAGGTTCCCTCAAGCCTCCAAAGTTCCCAACCTTCAGGATTTCAGTGTTACTCTTCAAGGTAAGGGAACCTTTCACCCTTCTCTTTTAAGTGATGACTTCTTTTATGTTATGACTTCCAGTTTTCATATTCTTATTTGAAGGTATGTTCTTAGAAATTATTATTATTGTCTATTTCATTTCCAAATTATGAGATACCCTTTATTCTCTCATCAATTTATTTTTTCAATTTTTATGTGACGTCGTTAGGCTGTCGAATTTTCGCAAAAGAAATCACATTTTCTCTTTTCGTTTTACTTTCCTTTTCATGTGGTGTGTCATTCCACACCATGATATATTTTCATTTCATTATGTAAATATTATTTTAATGAATCATTTATTGATGGGATAACCTTTTCAGCTCTATTTTTATTGTTTTCTAAAACCATGTTATATTGCCGTTATCCCGTAGAAATATATTCTAAAAAAATCTCTCTCTTTTTTTCTCAACAAATTCTATAGTTTTTTTATCTGATTACCCAAAAATATTTTCACTTCCAGAGGTATTCATAAAGACATTAAATTAATTTATTTGATTCAATAATTGACATATATGAAAACCTCTTTGGTTTTCCAAGGGTTTTAAAGGAAATAACGATCATGTTTATAAGAACCATAAAAAAGTCACGATTTATATGTGAAACCCATTAATTTTACTCTCAATGGGTTATTTATGAATTTTTTGATTATGATATTTGTGTATAAAATGAAAATAAATAAATATTAACAGTGATTCCAAATATCAATCCAATGCATTGGGTAAAGAATTTAATCTCCAGAGATGATAAGTTTCACAATACCTTGGTGAATAAACAAGGTAATTTTTATGACACCTTGGGGATAAACCTTGGTGATATGTTCATTAATGTGAAAATAAAATGTTGTAGACACATATTCAATTTATTTTCATTATGAAATGCCTCTAATATTATTTCTCATGTCAGTATGTTTTTCATCATGTTCTTATTGATTTCACAAGTAAACTATTTCCCTTATTTTTATTACTGGGCCTTCTACTCAACCTTTACTTGAATTCATGTGTCTAGGTTATCAGATTCAATAATTTCACTTAAAAAGAACATATTATAAAGCCATAAAATTGGATTATAATAATGTTTTCTGTTTTCCTGTTTTTTGTTCCTGATTTTCAAAACACCGGACTTTAATGATCCCCTGTTTGTAAAATGAAATGAAAAGTAATGTAATAAAAAGGTGGGATGCCATAGTTTGTATCAAAAGACAGTTTAGTTATTTATGGAAATTAGGCTATGAAAACATTTGGAAGAACCCTATAAAATTTTTTAAATATAAAATTACTTGCTCATATTTGGGTGAGTATTTATTAAGTGGTTTATCAAGGAAATAAATCCCTGACTGGATACGAGTACGTAGAGACAGCTCTGTAATAGATGTACCTTGGTGTTAATACATGAAAAAGGAGTTTATGGATTAACCTTGGTTTTACTAATACAAGACAATGGGCCTTTATTCACTCTTGGTTACGACACTCTCGGGGGATATGTTTGGTTAATCATAATCATTTTGTGAATAATTATGATGGATTTATAGAGAAATGTAATTGTTCAATGCATGATGTTTTAAGACATAAAATCCTATTATAGTTAAAATATTATGATATGAAATTATCTTCTCACAAAGGTATTATTATTTTGTAAAATGTCAAGAAAAAGGAAGAACTGTGAAAATGGTGACCACAATGGACCATGCGCTGACAAACCTTTGATGGAAGCCATAATGGAGACTTTCATACAAATGATGAACCAACTGACTCAAGTTATGGGAAATAACATGAATCAATCTGAGATAATTATCTCACCGTGAATGGAACAACTTTCTATTGAATCCTTTATGTATCAACAATCACTGACCATCAGTGGATCTACCAACACATTGATTGGTGAAAAGTGGATTAGCTCAATCGAGAAGATATTTTCTATGCTTCATTGTTCTGAACAAGAGAAAGATACCTTGGCCGTTTATCACATTGAGGGAGAAGATGATTAGTGGTGGGAACTGATTAAAAACAGAAGGCCAAGAGTGGAAGTTGATGCTATGTAGTGGGAGGAGTTCATATGGAATTATTCAACAAGTACTTCCCTCGATCTATGAGTACAAGAACGACGAAAGAGTTTTTCGAGATGAAGAAAAAGGAGAATGAATATTTGGGAAGCTACGAGATGAACTTAAAATGTATTTCATGTTACACCTCTAGATTTTTCATGGGTCAAAATGGTACAGTTGATAGTTTCTATGGTGGACTGAGACCTCATCTTTGGAAGAATCTAGACAACCAAGAATATAATCGCAATGAGGAGACCGTACGAAGTGAGATGAAACTCGAACTAGATTTTCGTGAGACACAATGGTCTCATAGATCAAATTAAAACAAAAGGTTTGTGGAGTCATGATTAGGGAGGAGCTTTGATTACGGATTTAGAGGAAAGAAAGTACAATGTCCCATGTGTAATAAATGTGGGAAGAATCATTTGGGGAACAACCTGCTCAGGAGCAGAAAGAGCTAAAATTGTGGTAGAGATTTCTGCATTGAGTGGAATTGTGGGAGTGAGATGAAGACACAACTTCCAAACATTCTTTATGGAGTTTATCAGGTTCACATAACTCCATAAACTCCATAAACTCCATAAACTCCATAAAATCCATAAACTCCATAAAGATCGGTCGAATTGAACTCGTAAGTTCATAAACTCGGTCGAATTGAACTTGTAAGTTCAATGGATTACTCATAAGTTCCATAAACTTACGAATTGAACTTGTAAGTTACATAAACGTCATAAAATATCAGGTTGAGATAAACTCCATAAAGAATGTTTGGATGTTTATCGATTCCCAGACCTCCCCCCATCATCCATAAAGAGAGGTAGAGTAATCCATTAAACATACGAGTTCATTTCGACCGAGTGTGTCCCCGTACAGAGAACAAATTCTATTTTGAAGAAGAAGGATGGATAGATGCAACTATGTATTGATTATAGAGAACTGAATGGGATCACAGTGAAGAACCAATACCCTCTTCCAAGAATTGATTACTAATTTGACCTAATTCATGGGGCTAAATTATTCTATAAGATTGATCTTCGATCTGGTTATCATCAATTGAGGGTGAAGAAAGAAGATATTCCAAAAACTCCCTTCCGATCAAGATATGGGAATTATGAGTTTGTTGTTATGCCCTTTTGGTTGACTAAAGCACCTGATATTTTTATGGGTTTTATGAATAGAGTCTTTAAATAATACCTTGATAACTTTGTGGTAGTTTTTATATATGATATTATGATATATTCCAAAATCCTCGAGGAGAATGAGTATCATCTAAGGGTTATTTTGCAAACTCTATAGAAGGAGATGTTTTGGGATGATCAGTATATTTGAATTCAAGTTTAAGAAAGTTTCTTTCTTGGGAAACATTGCAACTACTGAAGGAATCACAGTTGACCCTACCAAGAGGAAAGTTTTAGTGGAGTGGCCTCATCCTAAAGCAGTAACTAAGATTCGTAGTTTCCAAGGATTTGTAGGATATTAAAGGAGGTTTGTGAAAAAAATTCATGACTTTCTAATCCATTAACCAAGTTAACTCAAAAAGGGGTGATGTTTATCCAGACAAAGGAGTGTGAGGAATGTTTTCAAGAGCAGAAGAAGATAATGGTCACTGTACCTATTTTAACTCTACCCTCATGTGGAGAACGATTCTTTATTTATAGTTATGAATATTTGAATGTTCTTGGGTGCGTCCTCATGATAAATGAAAAAGTCATTACTTATGCATCTCGATACTTAAAGAATCATGAGTATAATTATATTACGAATTACCTAGAGATGTCTATAGTCATTTTTGCTCTGAAGAGATGGAGGCACTATCTTTATGGGGTGAAATGTGATATATACACAAACCATCAATGGGTGAAGTATATCTTCACATAGAAGGAACTGAACGTGAGACAAAGGAGATAGTTGAAACTTCTTAAAGACTATGATTGTTCAATTCATTATCATCCCAGAAGAGAAAACAAAGTCGCTGATTCATTAATCAAGAATGACCCCATTTTTCTTATCATGGCGAGGATTCAAAGAGATACTTGGATTAGTGACCTAATAAAGATGGAAAATAAAATTATAAGGAAGGGTAGATCTTCAACCCTAATGCAAAAGATTTTTTATCCGTCATTGTTAGAGAAGATCATGAAATATTAGAAATTAGATCCTTTGTTACAGAAGAAGATTGAGGCTGTGAAGGATGATAAGTTTCCTATGTTCGATATTGATTAATAATGTGTACTGAAATTTTTTACAAGACTATTTGTTCAATATATTCTGGAAATAAAGAAGGGGATGATGGATGATTCTCATAGCTCTACTCTCTCTATACATCCTGGAAACAGAAAAATGTGTAGGGACCTTTGTGATCATTATTGGTGGGATAATATAAAAAGGGGGATTGCTAACTAATCTTCAATGTTCTTGGTATGTCATCATGTGAAGGTAGAGAGGGAACTTCATATAAGGGTATTAAAACCACTACCAATACCAGCAAGGAAGTGTGACAATATAAGTATGGACTTCCTCACTAGTCATCCAAGATCTTCCAAAGGACACAATGTGATATAGGTTTTTATAGAACATCTCACCAAGACTGCACATTTTATCTCTATTTGGGAAGACTTCTCTCTTGTTCAACGTGCCAGGATTTATGTGAAGTAAGTGGTAAGGATGCGTGGAGTCCCACTTTCTATCATATATGGTCATGACCTAATGTTCACCTCAAAATTCTGGAGAAGTCTTCCACATTATATGAGCACTGAATTGAATATCTGTACAGCCTATCACCCCCAGACTGATGCAAAATCATAATGGACTATTCAAACAATTGAGGATATGCTAAGAACATGCTCAATGGAATTTAAAGATGGATTCTAAAAACAGCTCCCTTTAGTAGTGTTATCTTACAATAATAGCTTCCACATGAGCATTCAAATGGAACCCTATGAAGCTCTATATTGTAAGCGATGTAGAACTCTTATTTATTGGCATGAAGTAGGTGAGATAAATCTTCTTGGGTCTAATCTTATGCAAGAGAAGACATATAAATTTCATTCCATCCATCAACACATTAAATCTGCTCAGAGTCGGCAAAATATCTATGCCGAAAACCATCTCAGGTACTTGTAATTTGATTTTGGTGATAAATTATTTCTTTGAATTTCACCTTGGAAGAGAGTCATGATGTTTTTGAAGAAAAAGAAGATCAGCCCAAGGTACATTGGCCCCTATGTAACACTTGATCGCGTAGAAGTAGTGGAATATCAGCTTTCACTTCCTCCAAATCTAGCACAAGTTCATGATTTCTTACACGTATCCCTCTTGAGGAAGTACATACCTAACCCTTCACAATTACGAAATCTAGATGTGGTTCAACTGGAACATGGCCTCTCTTATGAGGACCAGCCTGTGGAGATCGTGGATCAAAGAGACAGGGTTCTATGAAAAAGACTCCCCACCTTGTTAAGGTGCTGTGGAGGAACCACAAATGCGATAAAGCCACGTGGGAACCAGAGGAGTCTTTGAGGTTGATATACCCACACCATTTTTCTTCATAGTGTATTAGATAAAATTTTGTGTATGAAATATCTTAAGGGGGGGAGAATGTAATGACTGAACTTTGGAATAATATTTGTTTCCAAAATTTGTGTATTATTTTATTTTGTACTCCCCAAAACTATATCCATTAATTAATGAAGTGATACCGTTGCGTTTCAACTATAATATGATTGTTGGTCAATAAGACCACTGGAAATTAAACTCTTAACATTAAAATTATTGTTTATAAGTACAAGTGATTTTGGTTGACTAATATAGAAAGAAGAGTCGATGACCTCATCCAGTAGACTCAGGCCGTACAAAGCCCATATGTCTGAGCTGGGAAAAGATGTACCATCTCTTGGATTTTCTCTACACCTATCTCTATCTAAGCTTGAATATGTGAAGATTGATGTAAATCACCTAATGGAGAATTTCAAGCTGATAGAAATCACCACCCAGGAAATGTTTTCCAAGCCGACCCATGATTCTTTCACTATAGCACACCATACACTTAGGTCCTATGTAGGTGTTATAAGGGGCTATGTAATGAGGCCTTAGATAGATTTTGTAATCTCTTGGTAAAAATTAAATTTTAATTTATTCCTATGGAAAAATTTGCGATTTTAAAATGTTCGGATAAATATAGGATTAATATTATTGATGAATTTTTATAAAGGGTATTTTAAAATATTCATGTAAAAATTAAAAAAATTGATAATGTGAAATTATTTTCCAAAAAATGGTCTTCTACTGTTTGGATCAGTAGGAAATTTAGAGTGTAATAAGATCAACTTGATTGTTAGTGAATAATAAAGTATGAATAATAACATACCCTTATGAATAGTAATTAATAGTAAATCGGCCAAAAAATAGAAACTTCACCCATGAATGTATAAATACAATTTAGAAATCATAAATGTGAAAAAAACAATCGTAGTATATGATTTGTTATTTTTGTAGGTCATAAATATTTTATTTACAATTTTATAATTAAATTAATAATTTAAAATGAAATTTTATTTTCATAAAATGTAATAATAAATTATTACTTTATTTTCTTATGGTTATATGATAATTTTATGGTACCTTGATTACTTTTTCAAGGTGTTACAAAACGAGTTATAGATTTAAAGTTGTTTATATGGAATAAATAATGATTTAATTTTAATATTAAAATATAAATATTTAGAAAATTATATTCATAAAATGGAGTTCGGTTTTTAATTTAGAGCATCGATATTAGGTTAGAAATGTTTTTGGGATTTTTCTTAAATAGTTTAATTTTAAGTGAATAGTAAAAATACTCTTTTTAGTTTCTGTGTGATTAATCATATCATTAATGATGTAATAATGATGTAATGATTCTGGTAAACATGTGAATAGTAATATATGCTATGAGGTGTCCCAAGTGTCCAATACCTTGGGAAAATACCATGGGAAAGGCCATGGTTTTTCAAATATCACAGATGAGGTGTCCCTAGGAAATTAATTAAATATTCCCTCACTTTTCCTATAAATACCAATCCATACCCTCATTCATTTCATTCCAAAATCCCTCTAAACAAAGTTCTTGAATTTTTTTTCATCACAAGGATTCATCCCAAGGTTCTCTCGAGCCCAACCCCCAAGGTCCCAACCATATAGCTTTCAATGTTACTCTTCAAGCTACGGAACCTTTCACCCTCCTATTTTAAGTCATGTCTTCCTTTAAGTTATGTATTCCAGTTTCCATATTCATATGTGGGGGTATGTTATTATATATTCATATTAATATCCATTTCAAGTCTAAATTATGATTTACCCTTTCTTCTGTCACCAATTTATTTTCTGAATTTGTATGTGATTCCATTAGGCTGCCGATTTTTTGTAAAAAAATTACATTTCTCTTTTCATTCATGTTTCCTTTTCATGTGGGGTGTCATTCCACACCATGATCATATTTCTATTTATTTTTTAAATATAATATAAATGATTCATTTATTTATGGGATAACCTTTTCCCCTATCTTTTTATTATTTTCTAAAACCATGTTATAAAGTTGGTATACTGTAGAAATTTTGTCTAAAAATTTCTATATCTATATATCAATAAATTCTTTTTTTTTATTTCTCTAAATACCCAAATATATTATCATTTATATATGTATTCATAAGACATAAAATTGATCTATTTTATTCTAGAATTTACATACATGAAACCCTATTTCCTTTTCAAAGGTTTATAAAATACATAATGATAATGTTTCTAAGCACTTTCAAAACATCACGATTTTGAAGTGAAACCCATTAATTTTACTCTATATGGGTTGTTTAAGAGATGTTTGATTATGATATATGTGTATCACCTGAAAATGAAGACATAATAAAGGTTCATCCTAATAGCGCTCCAATTCATTGGGTAAAAATTTTAATCTCTAGAGATGACAAGTTTCACGATACCTTGGTGAATAACCTTGGAAATTTTTATGACTCCTTGATACGATCCTTGGAGATTTGTTCATGAATTTTAAAATTCAATGTTATAGACACATATTCATGTCATTATTAAATTTATTTTCATTATTAGATGCCTTTACATTAATTTCTCTTGTCTTGAGTTTTTTTTTCAAGTTCTTATTGATTTGATAAGTAAACTGATTCCCTTCTTTTCCTTACTAGGCCATCAACTCACCCTTTCCTTTTATGTATGTCTCCAAGTTATGTGATGCAATAATTTTACTTAGGAAGAACTTATGATGAATCCATAAAAGTTTAACAGAATAATTTTTTGGTTTTCATGTTTTGTGTTTCTGATTTCCAAGACACTAGACTTTAAATATCCTCTGTTTGTAAAATGTAATGAAAAGTTATGTAATAAAAAGGTGTGGTGCCATATTTTCCATGGTATTTATTAACAATATATAAAATCTCTCCAAATTTTTAATGTATTGCAGAGTAGTGAAAATAATGATACTTTCTCCAATTACATTTCTACTCATGCCACTAGGATAGAACAAGTTAGCATATTTATATAAAATAGTTTATATAAAACAATTTCTAAAATGAGTTTATAACTAAATATAAACAAGTTCCATTGAGAAATAGTTTTCTCAAAACAACAACCAGTTCAATTTAAATAATCCAATCAATGTTGTTAGACAATTTCATAAATTCCATTTGAAATAACTCATTCTAATGCACAACCGAGACATCCACACATGAAAGCTTCATTATTACATTTCCATTCTCATGAGTGATTTCTCATCGATCTACCATGTTTTCCCAAGTAAAATAAATCCAATGTTCCCATATATCTTTGGAACATATAACATGTTCATATTTCAACCAAGCCTCAAAATGCTGTATGAACACACACCGTCAATTATTCCCAAAACTATTTCAATTCCAAAACCACTTCAATGCTAAATACATTTAGAAAAAATAATTATTTTTTATAACAATTTCCGAAAACCATTTAAATAAAACTAAAATTTTATTGATAACCATTTTTTAATGAATCAAAATCATAAAACCATTCCTAAAATAATCATTTTAAAATCATTTAACATTTAATCTAGAAAAATAGTTTGCAATTCCACAAAAATCAATAAACAATCACTAAATAAGGTTCCTACCATGCTGTATAAACTAATTACTCAATATATTTCCGTAAATTTAATCAATTTGAAACTAATTATTCATGTTATAAATAGATTATTTAAGAGTGAATCCTCCTACATTATGATTTATGTCGACAATGAAGAATGACAAAGAAATTCCAATGAAACCAAGTTGAAACAGAGAAAACCACCTTATATATCTACCCCTATAATAAAAAAGTCCAAGTATAATCATATTTGTTATCCAATATCTTTGATCCATCCAAAACAGATGTATATCTTAGAATCCAATAGTGATAGAGAGGTAGATAAAATAAAAATCACCTACAACAACCAAGAACAATCATTTACTGTGAGAATCGGGTTTCAAATCACCGAGGGAAATCTATGGATTTCATATGAAATGATTGAGATATTTTATAAAACCATTGAAATAAACACATATAGATTTTGGGGAGATTGGGGAATATTGTGGAATTAAAACACAAATCTGACCTAGATCAACTTTTTTAGGATTTATTTTTTAACCATGAATAGTTTAGTCGAGCGGTTAGGCATACTGTGTGAGAACCATTCACTAGACATTTACATATGGATGAACTTTACGTGGTTGGATCACACGGTTTAAAAACCATGCACCAACCATTCCAAATCCCATTGTACATTGTAGAATGGTTTCTTCTAGGCTTCCGATTGATTTGGGAAAATCGTGCATAACTCACACACCCTCCATTTATCCCCCAATTCATTGTTCAATGTTTCTTATAGGAATTGAAATGTTTTCCTGAAAATTTCACCAACTGTTCACCATTATAAAATCCCCCAAAAACTCCAAAAATTTCTCCAAACTCTCAAAAAATACACCCATTTACTTTATATACTTAACAATATTATGGAAATGGTAACTAACATGAAACTAAGGGTGATATAATAGTATTCAAAGTCATAAATAACCAAATAATTATGTAAAACTAGGTTTAATCTACTGAATATATATTACACCTATCACTAAGTGTGGATGGAAAACCTGTAGTCATACCATTAACTAATTGTAATGTTTTCCTCATAATCTTCGATGGAATCATCTTTCATTTTCTCCAGTCCAAGGAAAACCCTTTCCTAACTAATTTAGTGGGTTCAGGGAAAACATTTTTTTGAAAAATATTTTCATTAATCAACCCATTCCATGGAATCTATTTCCTATATGGGATTTCTATTCCTAATTAGTGTGCACTAGGATAATTTCCCCAAAATAGTAAAAAATAGAAAGCATGAATTTATATTTTTACATGTATTGGTGTACACATAATATCTTTTCAATGGAGTTAATCCATTATGATTCTTCTATGTTTTAATATAGGTTATCCATGGAAATTTTCTATTATGATTTCTAAATCAGAAAACTATTCATGTATTTCAAAATTTTCATAATAATTTCAGGAATTTACAAAAGCATATCCATCATGAGTGTAAAAATAGAAATTCAATAAATCCTATTTGTCACCGACTAGGTGAAGGTCAATTTGATATACAATAATCCTTTTTTAGGATATTAACCTGATGTAAATCTATGCCAGACCCAAACTAACATTTAGAATCTCGATTGGGATGTAATTTTATGGAAACCACTCACTTTATAATTCCCCAAATTTTGAAGATATTTTCATATACTAAGAGTTATTCATAGGTTTATCACCATGGTATTCTATCCCTATTATCTAAAAATAACAGGATCTTTCTCTAATACCAAATAAAGTGATCCAAAACTTTTACATATATAATTATAGGATTTTTAAAGATAATATATAGATAAAAAAAACACAATGATTGAGAGGACAATTGTCTTTGGAATACTATGATTATAATATATAAAAATGAAACAAAAATAAAATTCGATATTTTAATCACCATAATGAGCTCCAAAATACCATTGATCTCCTAAAAATTCATAGGTTAATATAGCGAATACATAAACCAAATGGATGATCTCTAAATCCCTGTATAGGAATCTGCATGATAAAAATAATAACATATGATTTGAAATGCATGACATTATATCATTGAAGAAATGGATTGTTAATAATAATGTGAAAGCCTAACATAATGTACATTAGATTATAATACCAAGGAAACATAGGAATGTGGTGACAAAATAATGCATAATATAAGCATAATTCATGTAAAACTTCCAAGAGAACATCAAATGGTGGAAAATGGATCATACCAGTTTAGGTTTAATACCTAATCCCATCCATATCATGTAATGAGAAAAAAAATTACCTAATTCATTATGCAATACATTGGAACACCAATCATAATATGTTTTTTCTTATATATTCCAAAAATGGAAATTGTGTAGATGGAATACCTAGAAGAAATTCATATGGAATGAAATGGATTATATAATTATGTCTTATTCAATAACTGAATGGTGTATTATAATGGTTTCCATGAAATAGTTTACTAATATATTAATTGAATTTTGTAGGTGAAAAATAATTATATAATATGAAAAATTATTTCCATGAGAAGTTAACATGTGAAAAATAATGGATAGGTAACTTTGGAAATGTTCCACAAAAAAAGGATATGAGGGGAAATAATAAATAATCATTTAAGTGGGAATATATAGAAAATGGGATATGAAATAAAAATGGTTTCAGTAATATGGTAAAAAAAATTAAAAATAATGTAGTATTTATAACTTTTTTCGAGTAGTACTTGAAATGGGTTAGGAAATAATGAAGTTCATGTCAATTAGGTTTTCTTATTGATTGAAACTGAGATAGACACCTTTAAAAAATGTAAATACACTTCATAGAAAACTTTATTAACCTAGTAATATTTTAAAAAATATATAAATACAACATATTAAAACTATATAATAAGAAAAGGAAGAGAAATTGTAGAAAATGGATAGAAGGTATATCAAAATAAAAATATGGTGGTTTATAGATATCCCTTACCTTATATAAAAACTCATTCTATACTTTTAAGTTACATCATAAATAATTTTATTAGATTCATGAGTAACATAAATCAGAACCTTTTCTATGAATATTTAATTTACTATAATTATTCTACATTCATTTACAATAAAACTAATGAGATATAAAGTGTAGTTTCAATATTCTTATGGTGTTAGTTTCATGTTTCTGAGGTCATATAAGTAGTTTATAACTAATAAAGTTTTTTAAAAAAATGTATAAATATCTAGAAGTTAAATGAAAATATATTCAAATCCTTCTAGATATTTGAATTTTCCCAAAAATCCTTATATTTTGGCCCAAATATCAATATGTTTTTCTTGAAGAGTAAAATTATTATTTTACCCATAATGATCTTTAAAACCAAATTTTATATTCACCCACTTTTTTTTTCTCGTTCATGTGATACAGGGATCTCCAACTCAATATATTCCCTTCCCTCCTCCTAATAATGGAGTTATCTCCTCCATTTTTGGTTCGGATCGACCCACGTTGGTCTTGTTATATGATTAGTGGTAATTATTATATTCCTCATCCTTCTTGTTTCTGTCACCTCACCATTAATTTTTTTATTGCAAAACAATTGTCAATATTTTTTGTCTATTCGTTCTTTTCATTGATTTATCTCATAGCAGTCCAAATCAATGCATGTGATCAGATAAGTGAAGCATCCTTATCATAAGGTAGATGATCCAACACATTCACACAAGTTTCATTGCTTTATATAAGGTGTGATATCTTCACTCATGCCGAACCTTTATAATAACACCTCTTTTTTTAAATAAAATAATTTGAATGTATTTCCATGTCTGAAACAGCCTAAGTGGGTGGAGAATCACAACGTCGGGTGATCGTCATAACTGTAGCCACACCAATGGGTGTAATTACTACTTTAATACCAAATTCTATTGATCCTTGATCCGTTTGAACACACTTGAGGGTATTTTCACCTTTTCTAAGGGCCTCAAATTAATTATTTGACATATTGTGAATGTTAGGCCTTTTTACCCCTTCTGGATTGATGCACATGATAAATTGTTTATGCATGTTTCTTCATCCTTATTCGTTATTCATACTCCCCATACCTTATCTATTATCTATTATACCATGTGTCGTACTTAACAGGCCCCATTTTTATTCTTTTTTCCTATTCCATATTTATGGGCATCCTAATTTATGCAATTTTTTTCTGTATGTTATACGCCTTATGATATAAAATAGTTTTCTTATGATACGTGACATGTTTCATGTGCTTAATAGAAGTCTATTCGTGTATTACTCTTATATTTATTCTTATTCCCAAGTTCTTATTTCCTTATTCCATTTTTATTTGTCTTGAATTAAATGCTTTTCTATGTTTCTATTTTTGATGTGTTTGTCTTTCCTTGATGATGATATCTGGTCTTGATTGCTATAATTTACATTCTTTGGGGATAAGAGATAACACATGTTACACCCCAAGACTTTTCAATTTTTCCTTTTAGAATAAATTTAGTATTTTTATTGGAATTATTTATACAAAATGTAAAAATCACACAATATATGACATAAATTATCTTGGGTTAAACACAAGACTATATTTCACTGTCATTTAATAGAGTGATCATTTTAAATATAATTTTTTAAAATTTTGTGAATTTTATTTTTAAAAATAAAAATCATTTTTAAATTTCGAAAATAGAAATTATCTTATGGTTAATTTTTGGAATTTCTTTGAGAAACATCGTTTTTTTGGTGAATATTGAAAATTACTCCAATGTAATTATAAATATCCTTTTTGTTTAAATTATTATTAATGCTAAATTATTTTTTCGATTTGTTTTAGTGTAGAATTAGATAAATAATACATCAATTTATAAATATATTTTCATTAGAATTAATTTTACATTCAAATTTATTATATAAACTTAACAGACTTTTGAATGTTTTTTACAATAAAGAACCATTATTTTACCCCTTATGCGGGAGTATTGTTAATCTTAATTTTTAACAACTCTATTATTTTAATTTGAAAAATTTAACATACAAAGATATAATTAGTATGATATTTATGGTCTAAAAATATCAACATATTTTTTTGGCCAAAATTATTATTGAATGTGGTTACGATTAATTACGTCGATTATGGTATTGTTAAACAAAATAAGAGACTAAAAATTATTATGATGAAAAAACATGACTTGAACACTTGACCAAAAGACAATGGATTCTAATAATATGAACATTTCCCCACTTTTTTGAAATAATTTGTTATTGGGATATAATGAAATTAATGTTCCATATATAAAAGGTTAAGAAATGAAAATGATAAAAAGGGAACCTTCCATACCATTATAATTTATAAAACATTGAGATCTGTAAAAAACATCACACTTTAGGTTATGGATATAATTTTTAAAAATATATGTGTTATTTTTATGAAAATAAAGTATGAATATTTTTTAGATAAGATTTTAGTACTTAAAATGATTATGAAACGTCAATATAATGATTATTTAGTTAATAATTAACTAGAATAAGTGAAACTATAAATTTTAAAAGTGAAATTAATTAATTGAATTATTAACTTTATAAAATTTATATATGAATATATCATGTTAAAAAACTATAAAATTAACATATTATAATTACAATATTAGATTTATATTTTAAATTTAACAAAAAATAAATAATGTCAATAATTGATATTATTGTTATTTTAAGATAAAAGACTCTTATTAAATGATTTAAAATTAAGTAAAATATTATATTCTACCAAGTATTTTAAAAGTTTTAATAAATATTAAATATGTTTTATTAATGGAATAATTAATCTTTTTATATTAACATATTGACCCATATTATGTATATACATTGTTAACACGGTTTGGGTTCAAGCAGCGTTTCAGCTCGTCACATGCGCTTATTTTAAATTTAATTTCACAAATACTTGAGAAATTTATTTTATATATTTGATATCATATAAATTATTAAGTTTATATATATTTTCTAATAAATATCACTTTAATTTAGTCTTAATGGTTTAATTAATTAAATTAGAAAACTAGAATCTATAATAGAAACCAAAATGATAAAATTGGGAAATTATAGATGTTTAGGAACCAAATTATTCAAATATAAATATTTTTTTGGTTTATGAGGTTCCTATAGACCATTATTATCCTATAATACATTAGGTGTCCATGTTTGAGTCTCTATAGGTATGATAGACCACCCATTATTGAATAGCATTTGGTATTTACAAAACTGCCACTCCCCTTCCCTATAAAAGGCCACCACCTCTACCAATTAATCACACCTATCAAGTCTCTTCTGTTTGACCAAGACTATATAAACTATCTCACTACATCCCTCCCCACGACAAAGAATCATCCCCTTGGTCAGAATGAAATCCAATGAAGCTTTTGGTATACAGAAAAAAAAAGTTACCTGATTAAGACGTAACACCTTCTCTCAAGCTCTTTTGTTTTATTTCCTTATCCACTCCATATACAGTAATTATTCTATGATTATGTAAACAATATTGTATCCTCAATATACTATGATGTAGTTATGTTAATATTTTTACCAACACTTACACAAACATCCATCTAATGAGTATCAAACATACTGTTTCTGTGTACGACGAACTACTGCCTCCTGAAATAATGATTGTTCCACTTTCCCTACATTCTGTTATTGTGGACATTATTATAGAAAATATATTTATATATAATATATATTTAATTTATAATGTATTTTTTATTCTGTATTTTTTATTTTTAACATACCTTTATTCTTCCATCATGTCTAAATATAATAATTTCATTTGAGGAAGTGTGTACTACTGCCCCTCAAAGTGTTATGACCCATTCATGCCATACATGGAAAATATAAAGGTTGGTTATAATAAAAATATTAAACATATTAATAATAAATCTTATACTCTTAATTATAAAATAAATATGTTTATTTAGTTTTAATTCAATTAATTCAACCAAAAAATAGATGTAGCATTCATGCATACGTACGGCCTACCGTCTAAATGAATGATGCACTTCATTGATATTCGCCAAATGTTATAGACTATTCTAAATACATTTTTACTGAATATATATATATTAATTTGGTTATTTCATAGATTATAAATATTATTAAACCTTGATATATTTAATAAGAACATAAAATAACTAGTCAAAATGTACTTGAGAAAACTAGGCAATCAACACCCAAAACCGTTAAAATAATGAAAAGGTGTAAACAAATGGGTAATAAAATATTGTAATAAATTAATATATGATATTATAATTATTAATGTAATTATATTATTAGTTAGTAACAAATTTTAAACCACTTTATACAATGATATATAGGACAAAAAAAATAAAGGATAAGGTAAAGGATTTTCATCACTCTTTTTAAATCGGTGAGATTATTATCATATTAATTACATACTTATTCTGTGTGATATACACACTTTTAATTTTCATATATTATATAATTAACCCCATTATTACAATTATATTATAAGACTTAGTAAATATTCTACAATTTTGATGATTTTGATTTAAATGTTTCAAAGTGGTATGAGACACTTTTGAATGATTAATGATTATTCTCCTCATTTGTTCTTAATATCACTTAATTTTCTAATTATCATCATCCCTTGAAAATATCACTGTATTTTTATCATTTTTATTTTAAATTCAATTGAATATCCATATTAAGAAATAATGGATATTAGTATTGCCTAAATTTTATACCATTTCTCATAAAATGGTTACATTAAAAATTAGTTGTTTATTTGGGGAATTATTATTGAATCCATATTTCACCTTCAATAATTTTTCTAGATAAGGGATATGAGATCTTTTTATTATTCAATATGATGAATTCTTTTTATTGGAAATGACGGGTGGATTCTGGACATTATATTTCTTCTCGATGCATTGATAGGTTCTCCCTAGAAAAATAAGTTAGTCAAATTAAATGGGTTTCTATCAGCATTTTAAACTATATTGTGAATGGTTTTGATAGTAAATGGTTTTCATGTTCCTGAGACATAATATGTAATAAAGAATAAATATAAATCTTTTATTATCAATTTTTTATTTTCAGTGATATTTTGTGTCGACATATATAAAGATATATTTCATTCTGTGGATATTGATTATGCCATGTGTTTTAGTTTATTACATTTCATATTATTTGTGACTTATCTAGTTATTTTTATAGAATGTGTACATAGTTATTTAAATTTATGTATAAATTGATTCATTATTTCTTCCATGGTACTTACCCTTACAGAACATTTAATCCCACCCTTATTATGTTTCTTTCCCCATGTTATGAATATGTGAACATTGAATAAGCTTTTAAGGATGGATTTCACTTCATTTTATTTTGTATAATGTTTTATTCTATTTTTCCAATGTATTATAGGTATTATGTATGAAATATGGATCTAAAATACTTTTAAACTGAAAGGTCCTTTTGGATTTTATTCCTTATAATAATTTCAATATAATTTAATAATGTACCGGCTCGAGGATTCAGGGATCTGTGCATTATAATTGTTATCAGTATATGTTTAGAAAAACCCATGGAAACTAGATTTCAAAAACATAGATTAGGGAGCACAAGCCTAATATAAACATTGAGGATATGTATAATAGAAAATTTTTAATTTTTTGTAGTGTAGAGATTATGTGGTAATTCCTAGAAATACACCATAGTTTGGATACTATAAGTGGAAAGGGTTCTGGTACAGATATACATAGGAGTAACAACTCTAACAAGGTGTTCCTGGCCAAACTCAGGGTAACTTGGTACATGGAAACATGACATACTGCACACCAAGTTTGACACTCCTTAGGGATATGTTTCGGATAATTCACATTTTATTTACATATCATTATGAAGGATTTATAATTAATTATTTCCAAAAATTATCCAATGTTTATGGTTATATGACTTATAATGCATAAATTTATGTTATAGGCTATACCATATTTTGATTATATATTATAAGGCAATTTATTACATGAAATTATTTATATATAGATCCTCTAAGAAAAGATGGTATCAATACTCATGGACAATGTATAGGTTTCCCTTCTGGGAAAGTATATAAAGCTGGTAGCAGAACTGATAAAGTTGTGGATACATTAGTACAGCATAGTCAGGTTATATCAAATAACCTTTCCAGAATGGAGAAACATATTCCGCGAAGACAATATCAGATTTTATATCATTTTATGTGATATGAGACCCCAACTTTTTGTGGTACTACTAATACAACAACATGAGAATAGTTGATTAAGTCTTTAGAGAATATTTTTACAGCCTTGGAATGCAGTGAAAAGGAAAAAGTCACACTTGCGGTCTATGGTCATCGGGGCAATGTTGACCAGTGGTGGTCTTTAATATAGAATACAAGAGAGGAAGATGAAATTGAACTCATGTAATGGATGAATTTTAAAGAGACACTATTTGGTAATTACATACCTCGTGATCAAAAAATTCAGATGAAGAGAAATTTCCATAGCTTAAAGAAGAAGGTTGAAGAATGTGTTGATGATTATGAAGCTATATTAACAAGGTTATGAGGTATTTTATGGATTACATACAAAACATTAAATGAATTATTTATGAATTCTTTGAAGGTCATAAGAAAAATATTATAATTTCATTATTTTCCCAGACTTTCTAATCCTATAAAGAGATAATTTTATGTTCCCTAAAAATAGAGACATAATTATCATGATCATATGTATTCAATGGAAACCAAGAGTATAATAGGTATTCTGAACATCATGAAAAATGGAATGATTCAAAGAAGATGAAGAGAATTAAGGATTTTATAACTTGTTATAACTATTGAATGAATCACCATGGTAAATGATTGAAAGGATTCAGAGTCTCTAATAATTGTGTTGAAAAAGGAAACCAGGTGAAAGAATGAAAATGGAAGAATAAAAAGGTTACTGTTTAGTGTTTTAACTACAAGTAGATGGGCCACTTTGAAAATTAATTCCCGAAATATCAAGACAACATAACTCCAAATAAGCTAAGGGATCAAGTTCAAGAATTTTTGATTAAAACAACTGAAGTGAAATGATTAATATACTTCTTAATTTGGATCTATGAAATAAAATTTAAATATTCATTATTTAGGTTTCTCTAATAATTTGATGTATGAAAAAATTAAGTACTATACTATTTTAAATTTTTGATAAGGATTTGAGACCATATGTGGAATGGTACCGAGAATATTTATTGAGAATAAAGTTAAAAAAATTCTGAATAAAAAACATGATAGAGGGAATGAAAACCCTTAATATGTTCTTGATTTTAAGATAATGATGTGGGAATGATTTACTAGATGGGTGAAAATTAACCTAAGACTGAATAATGACTTGTTTAAAAGTGATATATGATATCATTGATGGAGTTTATAACACTCTTGGATTTATGTATTGTCTTATATAAGGAATAAGGATGAATTCACATTTCTAATGAGGTTTTACGGTAATTAGTGTTATTACAATATTTAAAAAGGCTAGATGATGAATTTATTCACATTTTCAGAATGTGAAAATTAAAACTTGTTTTATGTTTATTAAATGATTTTTATAATTTCACCTTCGATGTTCAGTGAATTTCATTCAGAAGTGATTGGATCATAATCAGGTTGAAATGTAAACTGTTTATAAAATGGTTTAATATGAATATTTGATGATATTTTAGAATGTAATGTATTAATTTTATACATTTCACATCATGTTCTACAATATAATGATAAATATTTCAAGGAATAATTAAATAAAAATATTGTGTTTATGTATATGTAAATATATTTTTATATGGAGAAATAATTCATTAACTATAGAAAAAATTTGTTTGAAACCTAAATATTGTCCAATTATCATCATTTTTTGATGATATAAATGACATTTACTGGCATCTATGGTTTATGGTCTTGTGGGATACAACATTAATATGTACATGTTCTCGAGCACTCTCCATTAGATCGTGAATGTTTTATTTCTCTTCTCTATCCATGTTTCTATTTCCCACCCAAGTTCTCCTACTAGGGAACCTAGTTACATGAACATTGTGCTTTATTTTTTCTCTTATTAAGAATCTGTGATATTAAAACTTTTTACAATGTGGGACATTCAACAGTAGTTTATTTTATATACCATGATTATTGATATCAATTTTGAATTAAAGGGAAGAAATTTAATTAATGTGGGGAGAATACAACACCCTAAGACATTAAAATATTTTACATTTAAAATAAATGAAATATTATTTGTTTAATTATTTGTACACAAAGATAATCTTAGGCTACATACAACACTAAATTATCTTATGATACACGAGAGACTGAGTTCTATAGCATTTTAATAGAGAACCTATTTTAAATCTAAATATTGAAATTTTTGTGAAGTATAATTTTAAAAATAAACATCATTTTTGAATTTTGAATATCTATATTAGCTTTGGGTGAGTTTATTGAATTTTTTAGAGAAACATCATTTTAAGGGTTATAGTGGAAATTACTGCAATCTTGTTAAGAATATCATTTTCATTCAAATAATTATTAATGATAAATTATATTTTAGTTTAGTTTTTAGTCATGTTACATCAATTAGACATAAATTTATATAGTTCATTCATTATAAATAATTTTAATATCAATTTTAATATTAAAACACAACTTGTTTTAGAACATTTTTCATCTTTTAAACCCCATTTTTTCGCCCCATCTGTGGGATCCGCGTTAACCTAAATTTCCCACTTCTGTGAATTAAATTTTGAAAATATAATATACATGTATATAATTAGTATGATATAATTGGTCTAATAATATCAACATATTTTTTTTACCAAAATGATTAGTGAATGTGATTAAGATTAATTACATAGTTTAATGTATGATTAAGCTTAATAAGGGACTAAACCTTAATATTAAGGACTAAAATGACTTGGAAAATTGTCAAAAATCTATTTGATTCCAATAATTTCACTATTTCCCCACTTGTTTCAAAATAAATGGTTATTGGGATATTATTAAGTTAAAGTTCCCTATATAAAAGTTTATGTAAAGAAAAATACAAACAAGGAATATTCCTGACCTTTAACTTTTATAAAACATTGATATATGTACAAAACATCATTATTTCAGTTAAGGATTAATTTTTAAGTATATATGGGTAATTTGTATCATAATAAATTATCAATAAATTTTTGATATGGTTTAGGTGCATAAAATTCTTAAGAAATGTCAATATAGTGAATATTTAGGTAATAATTAACTAAAATAAATTATACTATAAATATTAAAAGTGAAACTAATCCACTGAATTATTGAATATATTTATTTTTATATATGATATATCATGTTACACATATATAAACCTAATATATTTGAATTAAAATATGATATTTATATTTTAAAATTAACATTAAAAAAATAATACCAAAATGGATATTATTGTTTCTTTATAATAAATGAATCTTATTAAATAATTTAAAATTACTAAAAATACTATATTCATCCATGTTATTTTGAAATGTTAATAAATATTAAATATTTTATTTTAATGGAATAATTGATCTTTTATAATTAACATATTGTCCCATATTATTTAAAGTTATTGTTAACACGGTCTAGGGTTGTAGCAGTGTTTTAGTATGTCACGTGAACTTGTATTAAAATCAATTTCAAAAACATGAAGGAATTTAATTTTATAAATTATATATCTAATTAATAATTATTTATTTATATATATTTATAAATAAATCACACTCTAACTTAGTCTTTATCGTTAAATTATTATGATTTGTAAAATAGATGCTTTAATAAAAACCAAAATGATAAAATTGGGGAATCATAGAAGTTATGGAACCAAAATTTTAAACTGTACATATTTTTTGTGTGGATGAGGTCTTTATATGGTATTATTCTCCATTAAACCATCATTCTTTTTATTTTGGAGTATCTTCTGGTAATATTGACAAAACATTATTGAATACCATTTTGTATTTACAATAGTGCCACTCCCCCTTTCCTATAAAAGCCCATCACCTCTACCCATTCCTCAAACCTATAAATCTCATTATGTTCGGAAAATACCTACCTAAAATATCTCCCAAAATACCTCCCAAAACCTAGAATCCTTCATTTTGTCAGAAAGTAATACAATGAATCTTTCGGTATACACAAAAATAAGATACCCAATTAAGAGGTAACAACTTATCTAAAAATCTCCAGTTTCATTTCCATTATACACTCCCTATACTCAGATTATTCCATGAATTAATAGAAACTAAAGTATGATAAATATAATAGGTTTTTTTCATGTTAATATTTTGACCTAAACTTACCCACACCTCCATATAATGGGTAACAAACATATTATTTCTTGGAATGGTGAACTACTGCCTCACAAAATGATGATTGTTCAACATTCCCTACAACCTCTCATGGTGGCCATTATGATGGACACTCTATTAATATATAATATATATGTCATTTTATAATGTATTTATTATTATTTAATTTTTATTTATAACATACCATTATTGTTCCATCATGTGTAAATAAAACAATTTCGTTGGATGGAGTGTGGACTGCCACCCCCTCAATGTTATATGACATATTAATGCCATAAATGGAATGAATAAAGGATGGTTATAATAAAAATATGAAACATATATAACTTGCGTATGATACATGAAATTATTATTATATATATATGTATATATATATTATTTATTTTTAATAATTTTAATTCAACAATTAAATGGATGTAGCGTTTATGCGTACGTACGACATACTGTCTCCATGAACGGTGCACTTCATTTATAATATGAAAATGATTTGTACTATTATAAATATATATGATAATTTAGACATGTTATATATTATTTATATGTTGAATCCATGATATATTTAATAAGAACATCAAATAACAATCCAAAATGTACTTGAGAAAACAAGGAAATTAACACCTTAAAGAGTTAAAATAATGACTGAGAGTTAAAAAAATGGGTAATAAAATAATGTAGTAAGTTAATATATGATACTATGAACATGAATTGGGTTATGTTATTAGTTATTAACATATTTTAAATAGCTATAATGGTGGATAAATACCTCACAACAAAAATTAATGATAAGGTAAGGGATTTGGTTTTCACTTATTAAATATGTGAGATTAATGTCATATTCACTACATAATTATTTTTTATGACATACCTACTTCCCATTATGATATATTATATTATGAATCAAATTATTATTATTATATTATATGATTCATTTAATTTCATATATTTTTTGTGATTATGATTTAAATGTTTCAAAGTGGCATGGGACACTTTGGAATGATCAATGATTATTCTTCCCAAATGTCTTTAATATCACTTCAGTTTTTTCTTGTTAGCATCCCTTGAAACAATAAATTTGTTGTAATTAGTTTTCATTGTAAATTTAATGGAATATCCATACTTTCATAAAATGGATATTAGTATTTACTAAAATGTATACCATTTTTTATAAGGCGGTTATTTAACTATAATCTGATTATTTGGGGAATTATTTTTAAATATGAATTTATCATTCAATACGGTTTTTTGTTAAGGAATGTTAGTTATTTGTATTATTCATTATGATGAATTATTTGGAATGGATTTTATGGGTTAATTCTGTACATTAAATTGCTCCTTGGTGCATCGACAAATTCTTATGACACAAATATGTTGTCCAAAATAAACAGGTTTCTATCCGTGTTTTAAACCATCTAGTGAATTCTATTGACAGGAATATGTTTTCATGTGCCCCATACATGACATCCGATAAGAATTAAATTTCCCCCATTTAGTATTCTTAATTATTTATCAATGATATTTTTCATTCACTTATCTATAGGCATTGTTTTTTCTCAGTTTATTGATTTATGGCAAGAGTTTTAGTTTCTTACCTGCCACATTATTCATGCCGTATATAGTTATTTTTATGGAATGTGTAATTCGTTAACTACCTTTAAATATATATTGATTCATTATTTCTTCCATTGTGCATATCCTTACTATGAATTTGAGCTCACTCTTATTTTGTTTTTTCCCCCGGTTATAAAGAAGAGAATATTGAATAAGCTTTAAAGGGTGGATTTTATTTAAGATTATTATGTTGCATGTTTTATTTTTTCCCAATGTATTATGGTTATTATTTTGGAAATCTAAATTTCTAAGGATATTAATATTAATGGTCATTTGTTATTTTCTTCCTTGTAATAATTCCAATTTAATGTAATAATGCACCAGATCTAGACTTCCGGGGTCAGGGAATTACATCGTGGGTCCCAAATTAATGACAACATGGATGGATTTGTTGTGCTTTTCTTGGTACTACATGAAGAACCAAGAGTGGTACTGGGATTTCCATGTACAATCTCTTTAGTTATATTATTCATACTCTTGGGAGACATTGGTTCGCTAGGGGAGAAACTATGTTAAAACTCATTAGTAATATGGCTTTTCCATGCCTCGCATTATACATAGTCCTCAATGTGTCATACCTTATTTGGAATAAAAGTTTACCATTTCACGTGTGATAAGAGGGACACTATTATAGGTTTCCTTGTATGGACTCCATGGTATTTTTTATATCACAGAATCATTTAGTGACACTTTTTAGTCCATTATGGATCACCTTGGATGGTCTCAAGATTCCATTTTGGGATTTGGAGAATTATTTTCATGTATTACTTGTGGTTACTTATTATTATAATTGAAATGATTAAAGTATGATAATTCTAGAATGATGTCCCTTGTGAGGGGACACTAAACCAATGCACAAGATTGGTGTAGGCACACATCTATTTCATCATATATGATTCCATGTATAGACCATATCACCTTTGCGGGTTCGCTAGGATAAAATATCTAACTAATTCTAATGAAGTGATTATTATTTTGGCATCCATTGTGGAACCCATAATAAAGTGTTATAAATTTATTTATCTCCTTGTATTCACCAATCTTTGAACACCATTCATTTTATAGTTCATAAACAAGATTGATCTTGGCGCATTTTTTGCGGGGCAACTGGGATTATATCATACACGCTACTTGGGATGACATTTCATTATGGTACCTGAGAATATATTAATGTTTTTAGGTACTTGAATTTATTGATTTTGTTGTGTTGTGTACATGAGGGATAGGGAGTGTAAGACTAAGCTAGTACTCTGTATGATCATAGAGTTAGCCTTTGGGATATTTTTCTTTTTATTATGATGTACTTCCATTTGTATATACTACTTGTATTATGTTCTATTATCTGTACATGCTTGCATTATATTAAATATTTTATTTATCCATTTACTCTTATTAAGTCATTGTATTTATCTTCCATTACTTTTTCATTTATTATTACTTGTTTTGATATTGTTTATTTATTTTCACACTATATACCAATGTGCTACTATGATCATGATGGTGTAGTCTCCCCATCATATCACAACTAGACCCTCGCCACTAGTCAGCAGCCTTTGGCATATAGGGAGGTATGCATGAGGACATGTGGTGACCGATCAAACTCTGGGTTTTGTGGTTAGTCCATCAACAAAGTTAAAACCATATTAGATTGAAATTTTAATGAGACAAGAACAATGATAAAATGGTTGGTTGGGTGAGAAGATTCGTGTTTTTGGTTGTGTTATGTTGTACTCAAAGGTTTTGAAGCAGTGAGGGGAAGGGTTGTTGAGTGGTGGCATTTATAATGGGAGGATAAGATTATTTTTAAATATTATATACCTTAATTTTTAATTTTAGATCAAGATTAATAATCAAGACAAATCTTGTGACTATATATAGTAAATTGAATATATGAGTACAAAAAATAGTTTCTTACAACACCACAAATGATATTAATCATGTATTTAACTTACAATGAAAAATAACATATTTTTATCTTATTTTACAGTTCAATTAAAATTCAACTATTTGAAAAAATTCAAAAAACCCACTAACCATATGTTTATATGTGGATTTAAAAATTTAAATCAATTTTATCATTTTATAAATAAATATGGAATATTTTAGTATTATTTAAAACCCATATTTATTTGAAAAATACTAATTTTAATATTGTGAATAATTTTTAAATCCTTTCAAAAATTAAACAATACCTCATAAAATAATTTTATCATTATAATAAAACATAATATAAATTTTTAACTCCATTGTATGAAACTAAATTTATTTTAAATCATTATATTTTTTATGAAAATGAATTTTTTTTAACAAAAATACAATCTCAAATTCTTGAATATTTATCGCCTTAATTTAAAATCATCATGACATAAATAGGTTGTATGTTCTTTCAATATGTTACCAAAATATTATTTTTATCTTTCTTAAGTGATGATACTATTCAAATAGTCAGGATAACATTCTTATTATCTAAATTACTATTTAAATGGCCATATAACTATTTTAATCGTCAGATTTATAATAGTTATATGGGTTCCTTAATATTTGTAAATACATCATATCTCAATAATTATTCCTTAAATTTTATGTTCTTTTAAGGTTACATATTTGTTAATATTCAAAATTAATACTTTTTTATTAATATTCTAGTTCCTTTATATATAGTTTTTTCGTGAGTGGGACTATTGTAGTGCATCAAGAATATCCAAATTTTTATATTATAGTTATCTTCTTTTTTATTTTTTGACTCATTGTAATATATTAAATTCTTATGTCTATATTATTTATATAAATTTACTATTACAAGGAATATAATAAAATTTTGTTGGTCAATTAGGTGGATCATTTCAATTTTATAATACTATATTACTAAATATCATTCATTAATATAATCAAAGGGGAAATTCTATTAATACAAATTTTTACCATTTAAAAAAAGTATATGGGGATTATGGAAATTTTTTGATTTAAGTGGATATTTGATAAATTACCTATCATAATGTATGATATATATATTTCATATAGTATGACAAGAAATATTTTTAGAAATTTTATATTCATATACTTTGGAAGTGTCACAAAGAATACCAACACCTCTAAAACTATAGTTATATGTGTTTTCTCATGGGTATTATCTCATACACCAACTATCAATAATTAAATGTACTATATCGAAAATATTCATACCTTTATGAGATGAATGCATAATTAGGGGAGGTGTTTCCATTGTTGTATCTAAATATAATTAACTCATAGTTTATAAAGATAAGAGATGATACATGGTTTTTTGATGAGGGTTTATGAGGGTGATAAATTCATGGAAATAGTTCTATACTTGAGAAAACATTGGGATGTAATCACTTCCTCGTTATCTCATTATTATGAGATTTAATAACTAGCCATGGGAGATGATAGGATATTTCCAATGTGATTGATCATTCAACATCAACCCTTGGATACATTGTGGAGTAGGGATATCATTCAACATCCACTTCACATCATTATCAATCGTATAATATTGAATAATATGCATAAGATCACCTAATCAATGTATTCACAACAAAATGTTATTCATCTTACAATAGAATAGTTTTTTATCTTGCTTCATAGATCATAGTAATTATCAATTCTAACAATTTATATTACATATCATAAGAGTTACAGAATCCCCTGAAACTCATCAATTTTCTTATTAAAGGATATAACGTAATTATTAAAGAGTACATTGTTTTAGTGGGTTAAATTTCATGATTTTTAATTAAATTAATGTAAAAACATGATAATCCTATGAAAAATAATAATTTATAAATATAATAGAGACATCATCATCATTCTAAACTTTGAGATTAATTAACTAATGTATAATATTAGTGGAAACAATACCTATACTCATATATAATATCTATAATCATTCTTTGGAAATTATTATATATTATCTGCTATTAAAATACCTTATTGAGAAACCAAAATGATAATGTAATGCAACAAGTTAATCTAGATTCTAAAATGGGACATAGATGAGTTAACATAAGGTTTCAAAGGAATTGTAAGAATGGTATCTAGAAGGACATAGTCTCCAATCATATACTCAATGTGATTCAATGTGATAATGACCTAGAGATATTGAAGGTATCATATATGGATTTTTATAACCATATTCTTATTTATTGAACAATGTTTTTAATTTTTACTACAATATAAATTATTAAAATCAACTGTTACCAAATTTCTTCAAAGAATTTTGTATAGAAGATTGTGATATGGGATATCTAGGATCTAGTGTTGTTGATAGAGTAGAAAAGGTTAAATAATTTATATTCAAGGAAAATATTTTCCAACAGTCATCCATTGTCATTTAATCCAAATGGTGATGCCAAAAATTATATTCAGTGGTTCTATATATAATGGATTCATTGAGACTAGTTTGAATAACACCATTTAGATTCCATGACTGGTATTGATTTAATAAAAATAAATTCATTTATTTAAATGGGTATATGCGAAAAATTCTGTACATTTAGTTTGTTTTAAATCAAAAAAGTTCATAAAATATATAACATTGTTGATGAAGCTTAGTCCTTTCATTAATTCAATGATTAAAAGGGTTTCTTAATCATGGATTGCATGTAAAGTATAATATCAATATGAAATCAATCTAAATGGTTAGTATTTTTATCTAGTTTCGATCATATGATGAGAGAAGTTGTTTCTTAATGATGAAATATTATAAATAATATGATATGATATATATAATAAATAGTGTTTATGAATCATCAAATATTATAATATAATTGATAAAAATATTTGATTTAAAATATTTTAGATTGGATAAAGGAGTTTATCTTTGACATTTTTTTAAATATAAATGATATAATTTCACCATCCTTTAGTGAAATATTTTAAATAAAAAAATATTCTTTTCCAAATAATAATAAGAACACATAAAATACCAAATATGATATGTATACAATTTTTTATTTGTTAAATAAACCAAGTAAAGGAAATATGTTTCAATTCGCAACATAAATGATGTCTGTGATTCCATTCCCACTCATAGTGAATATAATTTCATATATTCAAGGATTTTAGGATATATAACTAAGTAAATCACGTAAGGAGTTTAATATGAAACTGATGTTACCCTATGGAAAATTTTCATTGAAAAAATACAATAATGATGATTATGATGAACTAGAAAAGGGTTTAATGTATATTTTTTATCATCGTAACATTTAATGTTTTGGATGAAATAATTTTGAATATTGGTTCGATGAGTTCTACATTATGAATATGATATCAATGTCTCACTATTATTCAAATTTTGTTCTTCAAATATATTACATGAGATATATTTTTAGTGGGATAGTTTTATAAAATAGTAACATAGATATGTGGTAGGAATTTAATTAAGATATAAAGAGTTTAATAAAACCAGAAACATGTAGTAAACATAAGTACACATTGATAGTCTATCATATGTGATATTAATATATGGGCTATTATGTATTGTTTTTAATATTATTTATGTATTATATGGATATAATATTAATCATGGTATACAAAAGATAGTATCCACTTTGTAGTTAATTTACATTAGATTCATTTGTTACACAAATTATAGGTATAATTAACCTATAAAAGAATAATATTGAGTTATTTATGATTGATGTTCATTATGTATTAACATAGGTTGTGATGAAATAATAATATTGGAATGTGTTATATTTTATATAGCAATGAAAAATATACCAATGAGACCGAAAACATGGTTTTTTGGACTAGATGAACCCATAATCTTATCACTTCTAGTTTCATACACAATTCCTTTGATTTTATAGGTGTGTGTATTTAATATCATCAATTACCCATACATGAATTTAGACAGACACCTTACATGAGAACTATCAAACTATGATAATTTTATTATGGAAGACTTGAGTAATATCAAATCAGGAGGTGGTTGTGTATATTTTTGATCTTTTAATTCATTGATGCTTAACCCGAATGTGATTTTAATCTCAATGATTAATATGACATCTAATCCCTCAATTGAGATAGATTTTATGAGATCATAACCATCCCTATACAATTTATGTGATGTCTTTATAAATTTGATGAGAGTTGTATTATATAATAATCCATAAGGGTGAATGACATGTGATGTATTCATTGATGTGGGAAATCTATACTCAATGAACTGAAAACATATGTGAAAAAATATGGGATTTATATAATATATTACCAATTATTACTCAATGTTTAGGGTAAGGTAATTATGAGTATAATTATACATGATTATGTTAAATATTTTGGAAGAAAGAATAGAGATATATTTGTTTGAAAGAGACCACTATCAATCCATTTTTATCCTGAATAACAATGATTTTTTTCTAATGGACATAAATTTCATTCATATATGTATTCAGGAATACGTGTTTATTATGAAAAATGTAATGGATCACTGGTTAGGAATCTTGGTTTAATATATTGGGTTATAGGTTTATGAAACATTAGGTGAAAATTTAATGTTATTTAGAGTTTACTTAAAAGTAGTTTTGGATGGGTATTCAAAAGGTTTTACATATGATGTGATGGAGGATGATTTTTTCCATAAAATAAAAGTCATAATTTCTTATATCTATAAGTACTTTGTGAAATTGAGATATTGATAGAGATATTAACTAAACCCATGAATTCATGTGACATGTATATGGTTTTTAACATATTTTTTATATAGATATTTCATATTTTACAGAATTTATAAACCAAATTAATGTCACATGTAGTTTTTTTTGGAGTATCTGAGAGGGAGATATAATATATTTATATATGGACCCAGACTTATTACAAACATAATCATGAATTTATTAAAGAAAACACTTACTTTTACATTGATGATCTTTTCATGTTTAGAGCTTTAGATAATTAGGACAATACATTCCAGACGTTGAACATTATTACAGAGTGGATAACATAAAAACAGTTTCCATTTTTCGAAATATAAAACATTAAAACATAAAACAAGACTCCTTGAAAATTCTACAACATTAAAAATGTCTTTATTATTTGTATTAGTCATCCATTAACCTGTGAAAAATCATTCAAAAACTTGGTATGAGCACAAAAGCTCATTAAGGGATGGAAAAGAAGGAAAGATCACATTAGTCCATGAATACTTATAATGTATGAAATCCTTTTCAAAAGACAATATTGTCACCCATATATACTTAGTTTTTGTAACATTATATTTACACAGGATCCACACAATACATGAGAACATATATATATATTAATAAAGGAATCTTGGGGAATTACTTACATAATCTTGTAACCATTCTTGGCTACCTTATAATTTGTAACCCTCACGGCTACCTTACTTTGTGTAACCATCACAATTACACATGGAGTAACCATATGGCCGACCTGCAACATACTAATACCCAATGAATTGGAGGGAAATATAGGTCCCAACTATCATTATAAATAATTCCCAAGAACCATAACATAATCAATCAATATGAATGATTACATAAAAACATTTCTTTGTAATTTCGTAAAACCGCATTTTAAAAGACGATATTTAATGAAAATCCTCTTATAAATATCATACAATTGAATAGAGAATTAATAGAGTGGATGGATTATGTATATATACTGTAAATATACATAATATAACATAATATAAACAGAACCCAACACACAAAAAATTAAATAGTACATAAATAATAAATTAGAAGGTTAACCCAAAGAATGGTAATCAGGTAATGAATTCCCTTACCTCGGGGTTTCTTACTTACAACATGTTTAATCCTCCTATATAATGTTTAAAAGAGTGTTATTAATATTTTATATTAACATTTAGATGTTTATAACATCTTATATGATCATTTAATAGCATCATTTCACCCTTAATAGTAAGTATTTTTCCCTTTGCACTGCTTGTGGGTGAGTTCTTAACATGATTTCCATAATTGCTTCATGATGGACATTCGTATCGATTGGAAGTGAAACTCCCGAATTGGAATGGAGTAGTATTTACATATATCCAGTAACATAAATTATCCCATTCAACATTTTTAATTATTACAAGAGGATGATTCATAAGTTAGAACATTAATGATGTTTGTTTGGATCATTTTAGTGGTTATTTGATAATAACAACCCTGTTTAGTCTTATAAATTAGAATGATGAGTAAAAAAGAATTCTAGAACCATGGGTGATTAAGAAAACATATATTGTAACCTGTTTTGACCATATAAATGGATTCATGACCAGACTTGAAAGAATTAATGGAAATTGAAATCACATCCTCCACGATGTCGATAATTCGACACTAACGGAAAATGTTTTTATTCTTTAAATAAATGGTAGAGGAGAAGAATAATGATGAGTAATTTTCCATAATCATGATAAAATATATCATATAAATGATTTATGGAGATTTCATTCTTCTTGGGTATGGATATATGAAGAAATAATAAAGAAAGAACTCAAAATAAAAGAATAATTGTGAAATCGCTTACAAAAAGTCGGCAGCCTAATGGCTACGCAACATGGTTTTAGAAAATATTAAAAAAAGAAAGGACAAGGTTCATACATCTATAATTTAATCATAATATAGAAAAGATAAATAATAATAAAGAAATAATAACATGGTAAGGAGACTTGAAAATTATACCACATAAAAGAGAACTTGAAAGGAAAAATGAAAGAAATTGATAATTTTCTTACCCTGTAGAGTAACCATTAAAACATGAAGGTTGGGACCTTGGGTGCTTGAGGAAACCTTGGGAGGACTACTATGAATGCAAGGAGGCCAAAGCTTATTTCAGGGAGAATTGGGAATTAATTCAATGAAGGGAAGAGTAGGAATTTATAGGAAAAGTGTGAGATTATTTTAATAATTTCCAAGGGACACCTCCATGGTGGTATTTGCAAAACCATGGGCTAGCCCATGGTATTTTCTCATGATATAAGACACTTGGGACACCACAAATCTTATTTAACTATACAAAATTCTACAAGAATTATGGAATCATTTTTAAATAATTAATTATGTCATTAACACACCGAAACTAAAAACTTTATTTTTTACTATTCACTGAGAAATCAATTGTTTCAGAAAAATTCCCAAAATTCACCCTAATCATTTATTGAGGAGTAGAATTCAAAAATGAAGTCCAATTTTGAAAATATTTTTTTAAATAGTTTTATTTTAATTTTTAAATAAAATCATACTTAATTTAAAAATTTACAATTCTATTTTTCTACTACTTCTATATCACAATGAAAAAGTAACCTAGATGCTATTATCTTAAAGCCTTAATAAAATAAAATAATAATAAAATTTACTATTTAGTAAGGATATATTACTATTTATATTACTATTCATTAGGGTATGCTACTATTCACCAAAAAACAAGTTGGTTCTAATAGACTCTAAAAAATATACTGAACACAATTGTAGAAGACAGTTTCTTGAAATTCAAATCATAGAAGTGAAAAAATTATGTTAAAAGGCTATTTATAAATATCTACATAAAAAAAGTTCCATGCATTTCTATTTATTTTTAGAAAAACATGGGGTGTTACATTATCCCAACCTTCTAAAAATTGCGTCCCCAAAATTTTATTTACTTATTAAACAACTGAAATTATTTTTCTCTCATCAAAATTTCATACTCCCATGTTTCTTCTTCAACCAGGTGGTTTCTCCAAAAAACCTTTACCTGGTGGATTACCTTATTCTACAATACATGATCCCTTCGATAAAGAACTTGAAATGGTTTCTCTTCATAAGAAAGGTTCTCTTCCAGCTGATCTACTTCTGGGCTATAGACATGTGATGAATATGGAACATACTTTCTCAACATCAAAACATGAAAAACATTGTGTACCTAAAACAAAATCGGAGGCAATGCTACGCGGTATATAGCTGTGCAAACTTTTTCCAAGATTTCAAAAGGACCGATGAACCATGGACTTAGCTTTCCATTCTTATCGAAACGCATCAGACTTTTCAAATGAGACATTTTAAGGAAAATATGGTCACCTACCTCGAAAGAGAAGTCTTTCAATCTGTTATCTGCATTACTTTTCTGCCTGCTTTGAGTTGCCCAATGTGATTCTAGATTATTCTCCCATTCTCAGCCACTTCTTCTACTAATTATGGCCCTATAAACTTTCTGTCACTAACTTCACCCCAAATTCTAGAGTCCGAAACTGCTTCCCATATATGTCCTCAAAAGGTGCCATCTGAATACTGGATTGAAAACTGTTATTATAAGAATACTCATCAAAAGAATGATGTTGATCCCAACTTCCCTGATAGTCCATTGAACAAGCTCGAATCATATCCTCCAAATTTTTAATCGTTCGTTCTGACTACCCATCTAATTGAGGATGAAAAGACGTACTGAAATTTATCTCTATGCCCAATGACTTCTGAAGTCCCTTCCAAAAGTTAGAAGTGAACCTGGTATTTCAGTCAGACACAATGGAAAGAGGGACTCCATGTAACCTGACAATCTCCGTATTGTACAATCGAAAACGCTGATCGAAAGACATTGTATCTCAAATAGAATGAAAATGTACAGATTTCTTCAGTCGATCAACAATATCCCAAATCACATTGTTACCTCGAGAGGTCTTTGGTAGTCCCACCACAAAGTCCATGGATACATTTTCCCATTTCCACCCTGGAACTGGAAAAGGATGAAGCATCCCCTTCGGTAATTTTCGCTCTGCTTTATCCTGTTGACATGTCAAACATCTCATGGTAAAATCAACAATATCTCTTTTCATTCCATCCCACCAATAATACTCACGATGGGCTCTGTACATCATAGTACTTACAGGATGAACAGAAAATGGATAACTATGAGCTTCACACAACAATTCTTTCTTCAACTAGGAATCACAAGGCACACACAACCTTTTTCTAAATCATAATACACAATATTTATACAGATTAAATTATGACAACATACACATTTTAGCCAATTCTACCTTTTTCTTTAGCTCACGGTATTCCTTTTGCACTAGCTTAATTCTGTCAGACAAAAAATACTACACTGAATCCTGAAACAAAACAGATGTATTCCCTATACTAACAACTTCTATGACAAAATTCATCAAATCATTAATCAAGGGATCATGTTACAATTGTATCATGGTTAATGATGCATGATGTTTCCGACATAAGGCATCTGCAACTTTGTTTTCTTTCCTAGTATGGTAATTGATTGTACAATCACAATCCTTTATCAGTTCTAGCCATCTTCTCTGCCTCATTTTTAATTACTTATGAGTGAATATGTACATTAGAATTTTATGGTCAGTATATATTTGGCATTTGGTTCAGTATAAGTGATGCCTCCAAATTTTCAAAGAAAAAACCACAACTACCAATTCCAAATCATCTGTGGGATAATTTAGCTCATGAGGTTTATCTTGTCTCTAAGCATAGGCAATTACCTGATCTTTATCCATCAAAACACAACCAATTCCTTTCAAAGAAGCATCACTGTAGATGACAAACTCACCATTTCGGGACAGTAAGGCCAAAAATGGGTCATTCACCAATATCTTCTTCAGTTCGTGAAAACAAACATCACATTCCTTTGTCCAAACAAATTTAACTCCTTTCTGTGTTAACATAGTTATCGGGATAGATAACTATGCAATGTTTTTAACAAACTATCAGTAATAACATGCTAAGCCCAGAAAAATACAAATCTCTATAATATTTGTGAGTCTTGTCCATTCATCAACTACTTTTGATTTGGTAGTATCAACTATTATTCCATAATTATTTACAATTTGTCGAAGAAAATAAATCTTTTTCAACCAAACATCACACATGATGAATTTTCCTTATATTTTATTTTCATTTAATGTTTGTAAAACAACCCTTAGATGTTTTTCATGCTCCTCTTTATTTTTAGAAAATACCAGAATGTCATCAATAAATACAACAACAACCTTATCCATGAACTCATGAAATACTCTATTCATTAGATTCATGAATACAACAGGTGCATTAGTTAATACAAATGGCATAACAAAAATTCATAATTCCCATATCTAGTATAAAAGGCAGTTATTAGGATTTTATCTTCCTTCACCTTCAGCTGATGGTATCCGGATCTCAATTCAATCTTGGAAAAGTACTGAGCTCCATGTAGCTGATCAAACAAGTCATCAATATGAGCCAAATGTTACTTTTTTTAAAATTGATGTAATTTAATGCTTTATAATCAATGCAAAGTCTCATGGAACCATCTTTCTTTTTAACAAACAAAACATGGGCTTCCCATGGTGAAGTTCTAAGACGAATGAAGCCTTTGTCATGCAAATCTTGCAACTAATTTTTCAATTCAAGAAGTTATATTAGAGCCATACGATATGGGGGTTTATAAATTGGCTTACTGTTAAAAACTAAGTCAATTGTGAATTCGACTTCTCGATCAGGTATGACACTCATTAAATCATCAGGAAAAACATCAAGGTATTCATTTACCACTGGCACATCAATAATTTGAATAGTTCCCTTGTTTTCAATGTTGGAACCACGTTGTGTATATGGTTGTATTTGTTGTCAATAATTGTCAATAAAGACCAAAATGAAGGAGATCAAGAATTACTCCAATGAAATGGAGGAATGGAAGATCAAAATGAAGGAGATCAAGAAGTACTCTAATGATGTGGACGAATGATAATTCAGATGATTGTTGTACTGATCATAAGTTCAATGAACATGTGTCAAAGGATACATATTTTTTATAACAATGAAGAATGTGAGGTGTAATCCATCTGAGTATGATTACAGAAGAATGGGGTTTTGATGAAAACCATGAAATTACTCATGATTTCATGAGAACCATGCAAGAGACCTCTTGAAGAATTGAATCATATGTTTTGCATGAAGTAGATCATGACAGTGGAAGAAGAAGGCAATGTGCAAGTGAATGGAATTCTAAGATGGCCATGCGAGGATTGGAATTCTGAGATGGCCATGCACATCACATTGTCACAAAAGTTGATGATGATAAGGATGTTCCTTCAAAGAATACATATCACAATAGTGAAGTTTGTGATGAAAGCAGAAGAGTTGCTAAAGGACACAAATCAACGAGAAGAAGTGTTTTTGAGGTGATCCTTCTTGTTGAAAAAGAAATCAAATGACATAAATATTTTATTACAAAGGAGATTCCATGGTGGCATGTCAAGCTCAAGGGATGTGGTTAATGATCCATGTTTTATTCAAGAGAATGTCAAAAAATTAATGGATGATCTGGAAGCAGTACAAAACTAGCATATACAAGATCGCGCCGTTTCCCAGTGTTTGCCAAATTTTTGGGCCTAAAAATAGGCAAATGGAGAAAAGTTGATTTTTCAAAGAGACTTGCGCGCCACATACCTGAATGAGAGGAAACATGGGTGCCATATGTTTTTCAAAATCAGAACATCAATTTATGGAAAAGGGAAAAGGGTCGCGCAAGTATTGAGTTGGTCGCGCAAGTGACTTGCGCGCTGTGAAGAAGCTGGCGTGCCAGTGCTCAGAAGGCTTGGGAACTTGCGCACCTGTTTTTTTCAAGAAAAATACTTCAAAATATGGAAAAGGAAATAATGTCTCGCAAGTATTGGTTGGGTTGCGCAAGTGAGTTGCGCGACAGAGGCCAGGGGTGATGAGCTACGCGCCGATACTTGCGCGCCGAGTGGTGACTTACGCGCCGCCGTGCAGGTTGACATGTTTTCCTATAAATAGAGGACCAACCCTCATAATTTCCTACAGAGTTCAAGATTTAGATATTGTTTGATCTCTCATCACGCAGGTGATTGAGCCATGCATGTGGTTGTTGGGTCGTGCAAGTAGATGTTGCGCGTCGGTTGTTGGATGCGCGCCCAAGGCGGTTTGGGAGAGAAAGGACATGGGCCGCGAAAGTATGTAGTTGGGGAAGGAAGCACCGCGTAGGTGATTTGGTGAAAATTGCGCGCCAGTTTGGACTTGCGCGCCGAAGACTTGCGCGCCGTATTGGGACTTGCGCGCCGGGATTGAAGAAAAGTTCCAGGTGCTGTTGGAGCAGGCCCGTCCTTTTATAACTGAACGAAAGCTGAAAGATTGCTCTATACCTTCAGTGAAATAGGTGATGTATTTGTTTCCAAAGACAGAAGAACAATGAACAATCTGGTGTTATGAATAGAAGTGGTACCGCACACACATGACTGGTGTTTAACATCATCATTGTGCTTTGCGAAGAGAAGAAGAACGGTCCGCGAAACTAAACTCAGATCTGCACAGAAAGAGGGGAATATATCAATACACTCAGGTGTTAGTATTGAGAATCAAAGGAAGATAATAAGAAGACATAGTGCATTCTGTTATTTCACTAAAGTAGAAGGTTTAATACAAAAGACCATAAACTCAGGACTCTGTTACAAGAAAAGTATCAGGCTGAATAGGAGACAAAGACTTCAATACAAATCTATTGAAGAGACCTTCACATATATAAACTAAGCAGGACTTCACCAATGGCAGCGAGCCTGGGGGAGTCAACGGGAGTGACACAAGGGACACAATGAGCTATCTCTAAACCTTTTGTAAAGGCAGTTAGCCTGGGATATAGTGATTGTTCCCGAACCATTGTAATCCACAACTAGTGAAGATTAGTGGAATTTGGTATGACCAAAAACTTTTCTGCGTATGCTCCTTGGACGTATCCCTTAGTGGTGAAACAAATAAAATTGTTGTGTTATCTCATTGCATGTGAATCTTTTATTGTTGATCATATTCATCATACGTTTTTATGTAGTTCCTATCAACGTGGGAACAAGACCCACAACTTTAAGAAGAAAAAGTTGACACCCTAATTCACCCCTCCCCTCTTAGGGTGTCCCGGTGTCTTACAAGTGGTATTAGAGCGAGGTTAACGTATGTTGGATACTCCACAGTAATTCTTTTTAGAAGAGGATTTGATTTTCTTTCCTAAAGACAAAAATGAAGAGAAGTTTTGATGAAGATTCAGTCATTTCTGAGCAAAAGTCTATATCTAGCAAGACCATGACAAACAGGAAAATGAAAGAGAAGAAGTAGATGAAGAACTCCCTCATATCCAAAGAAGTTTCAGTGTCTTTTTCTCCATGCCATTCCAATAAAGAAGAAATATCAGGCTTGGAATGTATCGAGAAGGTGGATCAGAATTCTTCCAGAGGAAAGGATGACATCCCTAATTCAAGCTTTCAAGAAAAACTCAAAACATATCTGCATGATATTCTTGAAGAAAGGGTTGCTATTATTTGTAGCCTATTCCTATATATGCTGGTTGAGATCACTTTATTATAAAGGGATGATGAAAATATGGAAAAGGGATTGGAAAGAAAATTTATATAAAGTATGAAGCTCACCAAACAGGTGAAAGACTTTGAAGAAAAAGAGGAAGTCAATAAGACTCTAAAAGAAAGGATCCATGCACTTTATGCTGAGCTGAAGAAGAGTAATGAAGTCAAGAGTTTTTTTTGGAATAAACATCCATGAAATTCAGGGAACATGACTCCTTGTTACAAAACAAAGTTAAGATGCATGATGATGAGTTTGAAAGATTGAAGAAGACTTGTGAAGAGAATATGATCATGATTGAAGATTAGAAGATCATCCTCAATATTGAGGGTCAAAAATTGGAAGCCCAGTTGACCAAGATTGAGAATACACATATTGAGACTTCACAATAGAATCAAATGAGTGATGCTTGTACTCAATGTTCGTTGGAGGAATCTAAAGCTGAAATACCTCCAACATGTGACAAGAAGATTATGAAAACTCTTGATTATCAACATCAATAATTAGTTGCTGATGGTACTCAATGCTCACTGGAGGATTCTATTTTCAAAATACCTCCAATATGTGATAAGAAGATCATGAATTCATTCCATGATCTATCACAAGAAATTGATAAAGTTAAAGTACCATCCAAACCATCTTGTACTCAGGGTTCTAAATACGCTCCTACAATTAGTGATGGTTGGAAGAAAGGTTCTAAAGAAGTATAGATGAGGAAATGAGAGAAGAAGAAACCTTCAACCATGGATATAGTGGATGATAATAAAAAGGAGGAATTTGGTTACTCAAATAGAGCAAAAAAGAGTAAGAAGAAGGCCCAACAACCTCATACAGAAGATACAAAGAAGAAAAGATTTGTGGGTTAATGTTGTTGATGCAATAGATTTGGGCATTGTGCACTGGATTGTTTGTACAATCCCTTTAATGAAAAATCACAAAGAAAGACTATACCAAAGTGAAGAAATCCAGAGAAGAAGAAGCAACATCAGTAGGTCCAGAAGCATCTGTTTACAGCAAACAGATTTGGAATTCTTGAAAACACCTGTGATGTATGAAACGACAGTGGTCACAAGGTAGGTACATGCTCATATCAACATGCTTTCACTGTTGATAAGAAAAGAAGGCCTCTTATGCCGTCTAAGTATGAAGCAAGTACCTTGGGTTGAAACCAGAAGAATAGTGTGAGCACACATTTCTCCAAGAAGATATCAAGTAGGGAAGTTGAGAAGACATAGGATTTTAGATCCATGAAATTGAAGGGCCATTCAAACAAAATAAACACTAAGTGCGATGAAACTCAGATGAACCCATGTAGAAGACCCAAACCAGCTGCAATAGTTCCAAATGACATATTAGTCATCTGGCCCGAAGATTTGAAAATAACGAAGAAACATGAAGATGAAAAGGCCAAGGCTAGGGAAAAAGGAAAATAAAAACATTCGCATGATGAAGACACAATGCATGAGAGATTTCACACCAAGAGAAACACACGTGTCAATGAAGATCTGTGTGAGAGATGCAAGAAATCTGGTCACATTGCAAAAGGTTTCCTAACCTCAATACCAGAGAAAGAAGTAGTACATAAGAGGAGTAAGAATGTATCTTTCATGATGGCTGTTAAGCAGAAAAATTCCTCACACAAAGTAGAAGAGAATGTGAAGAAAGCCATTCCACATCAAAAGATGTCAGAAAAGATGTTCAAATGTGCAGGCATGAAGACTGGGGTGAACAGAGGAACTAGGTTGAGAAAAGAACCTCAACCATACAGATCATGTTGGTGAAGCAAGGAGGAACCACCTTATTCCCGTATTCAGTTGTGTATTTTATTTGTGCTAATAATGCAGGGAATTGAAGGTGAATCATGCTCTCAGGGGGAGAACCTGAGAAGTAGAGAATACTATCAACTCTTGATAGCCAAGGTAAATAAGTTTCCATCCTTAGTAGATTCATTAAATTGATATTCAAATGTTAAGATGATGAAGGATAACTCTTGATGAAGATGATGATGAGTGTTTCCCTTGAGGGGGAGAAAAATGAAGAAGCATCCAAAATCACTGTTTCAATCAATATCAACTCCAGCTTGACTCAAATGTAGTTACTCTGTGAATTTCTTGAAGAACATGTCAATGGAGAAGGTATGTCATTCCCCAATCTCTATCCCTTGGTTACTCAGATCAAAGATCATTCTACAATGGGGGAGTAACTGAATTTATCAGTGACATAAGAAGAATGGATGTTCCCCAAGCTCATATATCATCCCGATTGCACTTAAATGTTTTTTATCTATTTGCTGATGTGAGTGAAGGAGTTTCAGGTTGATTATTCCCTATCACAATTTATTTTCTTCTACCTGAAATAAAAGTGGTAAACCCTTAAAGAAAAAAAAATACATGAGTTCTCATCTCATGTTGGTATCATGATCTGTGAATAATGTATAGCCTTGTTGACTTAATCAAATCCTCTTCTTTTCTACATCGATCATTTCTCATGTAGACTTAGAGTGAAATGATTATTGAAACATTTCTTATGTATGGATTGATACCCTCCCTACCATGCGCTTTTTATTTCTTGTCAATAAGGGGGAGAGAAAGTGAAATTAACACTTGAAAATAAAAGTTGATTGAAGAGAAGATTCTCATTTTGACATTGATGAATCCATTTCAGAAGATGTATAAGGTATTGACAACAAAATAAAAAGGGGAAAATTGTTGGAACCACTTTGTGTATAAGGTGTTGTTTGTTGTCAATAATTGTCAATGAAGACCAAAATGAAGCAGATCAAGAAGTACTCCAATGAGATGGAGGGATGGATGATCAAAATTAAGGAGATCAAGAAGTACTCCGATGAAGTGAAGGAATGATAATTCAGACGATTGTTGTACTGATCATAAGTTCAGTGAACATGTGTCAATGGTGACACATTGTTTACAACAATGAAGAATGTGAGGTGTAATCCATATGAGGATGATTAAAAAAGATTGGGGTTTTGATGAATACCATGAAGTTACTCATGATTGCATGAGAACCATGAACGAGACTTCTTGAAGAATTGAATCACATGTTTTGCATGAAGTAGATCATGACGGTTGAAGAAGAAGATAATGTGAAAGTGAATGGAATTCTAGGATGGTCATGCGAGGATTGGAATTATGAGATGGCCGTGCACATCAGATTGTCATAGAAGATGATGATGATAAAGATTTTCCTTCAAAGAATACATATCATGATAGTGAAGTTTGTGATGAAAGCAGAAGAGTTGCTGAAGGAAACAAATCACTGAGAAGTGTTTTTGAGGTGATCCTTCTTGTTGCAAAGCAAACAAATGACATACAAATTTGTTGAAAAATGAGATTCCATTGTGGCATGATGAGTTCAAGGGATGTGTTTAATGATCCATGTTTTATTCAAGAGAACGTCGACAAAGTAATGGATGATCTGGAGGTAGTACAAAACTAGCAGATACAAGGTCGCGCAATTTCCCAGTGTTTGCCAAATTTTTGGGCCTGAAAATCGGAAAATGGAGAAAATTGGTTTTGGGAAAGATACTTGTGCGCCACATACCAGAAGGAGAGGAAACTTGCGCGCCATATGTTTTTCAAGATCAGAACATCAATTTATGGAAAAGGGACAAGCATCGTGCCAGTATTGAGTTGGTCGCCTAAGTGACTTGCGTGCCATGAAGAGGCCTACGCGCGGGTGATTAGGAGGCTTGGGAACTTGCACACCTATTTTTTTTCAAGAACAAAACATCAAAATATGGAAAAGGAAAGAAGGTCTCGCAAGTATTGGTTGGGTTGTACAAGTGAGCTGCACGATAGAGGCCAAGGGAGATGAGCTGCCCGCCGAAACTTGCGCACCGAGGGGTGACTTGTGCGCCGCCGCACAGGTTGACAAGGTTGCCTATAAATATAGGACCACCCCTCCTTATTTCCTACAGAGTGCACGACTTAGATATTGAATGAGCTCTCTTCACACAGGTCATTGAGCTGCGGTTGTGGTTGTTGGGTTGCACAAGTAGAGGTTGCACACCGGTTGTTGGCTACGCAACCAAGGCGGTTTGGGAGAGAAAGGAAGTGGGCCGCGCAATTTTGTATTTGGGGAAGGAAGCACCGCGCAGGTGATTTGGTGAAACTTACGCACCAGTTTAGACTTCCGTGCCGAAGACTTGTGTGCCGTATTGGGACGTGCGCGCCGGGATTGGAGAAATGTGCCAGGTGTTGTTGGAGTAGGCATGTCCTTTTAGTGCTGAACGAAAGATGAAATATAGATCTATACCTTCAGTGAAATAGATGATGTATTTGTTTGAAATGAAGAAAGAACAATGAACAATCTGGTGTTATGAATAGAAGTTTTACCGCACACACATGACTGGTGTTTAACATCCTCATTGTGCTTTGCAAAGATAAGAAGAACAGTTCGTGCAACTAAACTCAGATCTGCACAGAAAGAGGAAAATATATCAATACACTCAGGTGTTGGCATTAAGAATCAAAGGGAAAAAAAGAAGAATATATAGTGCATTCAGTTATTGCTCTAAAGTAGAATGTTGAATAAAAAAGAGCATCAACTTAGGACTCTGATGCAAGAAAAGTCTCATTCTGAACAGGATACAAAGACTTCAATGCAAATCTATTGAAGAAACCGTCACGTCTATAAATTTAGCGGGACTTCACCAACTTTAGTGAGCCATGGGGAGTCAACGGGAGTGACCTGAGGGATGCAGTGAGCTATCCCTGAACCTTTTGTAAAGGCAGTGAGCCTGGGAGAATGTGACTATTCTCGAACCATTATAATCCACAACTAGTGAAGATTAGTGGAATTTTGTACGACCGACAACTTCTCGGCATATGCTCCTTGGACGTAGCCCTTATAGGTGAACCATGTAAAATTGTTGTGTTGTAACTTTGCATGTGAATGTTTCAATGCTGATCATATTGATCACACAGGTTTATGTAGTTCCTACCAACGTGGGAATAAGATCCAAAACTTTAAGAAGAAAAAGTTGACACCCTGATTCACCCCTCCTCTCTCAGGGTGTCCTGGGGTCCTACATTCAACAATATGAGGAAGATAACTTTCATTTCCATCTTTTAATAGTTTCTGAGATTCCTGATATGTTATTGATTGTATGGGTTCATTCTTGTATACAAACTAAAACTCTTTCTGAAAAAAAAACTTTTTTATCTCTACATTCAATCTTAGCATGAGAATCAAAAATCCAGTCCATCCCCAGAATAATATCGAAATCAAATAAGGGTAAAACAATAAGGTTTGCAGGTAAAGTCATTCCATGGACCACAATAGAAATATTATTAAAATTCATCTTTACTATAACATTTCCCCCTGGTTTTTTAACAACAAGATCGGGTCTCATTTGTTGAGGTGGTATTTCCAATGTACTAGAAAATTTCACAGAGATGGAGGATTGTGTAGACCCAATATCAAACAAAACATTAGTAAAATCTGCGTGGACAAACAAGGTACCCGATACAACTTCATTGGACTGCCCAACATCTGCTGACGTAGTCACAAAGGATCTCACTACACCCTTCTGCTTGTAGTCTGGCTTCTTTGCATCATTCAGATCTCTCTTTGGGAAGACATTTGCATTATGAAAAATTTCCCCACATTTAAAACACTTTACAGTTTTATTATCAGGATTATTCTTAAGATCATTTTCATTGCAATCTCGGGCCATATGTCCAAACTTACCACATTTAAAACACTTCCTAGTTTTTCTATGACATTCCCCATGGTGTTTCTTTCCACACTTTTCACAAACTGGAAATTGAATTCTCTTACCATCAGATTTCATTGGTTGATTCTTACCCATTGCTTTCAAACTGGACCTCTTCTTCTCTTTGTTTCCAAAATGCACATGATCATCATCAAACTCCATCTCTACCCTCTCATCACATAGGTCAAGTTTCTCATAACATTTGAATTCACGGGAGGCCAACACCCTAAAATACCTTGGCTTCAGTCCTGATTAAAAGCGGTTGATTTTTCTATCAAGATCCGGAATAAGATTTGGTGCATACCTCGCCAGTCATGTGAAGTTTTCTTCATACACAGCCACTAAATCTTCCTCCTATTTCAATTCCAGTAATTTCTTCTCCATTCTATGTCACACCACCTTAGGAAAATATTTTCTAGGAAAAGAATTTTAAATTCATCCCACTATAGGGCATCAAAATCCTCTCTACCCCTAATATTCCTTACCATTGACCACCACTTTTCACATTACCCTCCAAAAAGATAAATGTAAAGACTTATATTTTGATTGTCTGAACATCACATAACATAGAATATCTTTTCAAGGGATTTGATCCATCCTTCAGCTACTACTGGGTCAGAAAGTCCATTGAATGCAGGAGTATGTTGTCTCATAAAATGTTCCACTACTGTCATGTTCTGTCGTGGTAACTCTATTGGTCCTCTTTCATGGATGCCACCACCATTTATTGCATGCGTTAGCTGAGCCATTACTGTCAAAAACTGCTCATTTCCAATCCCAACCATTCCGGGCTGTAGTTCCGGAAGGATGTCAATATGTTAGTGCTTCTCCTCCTATACATCCTTGTTCCTTATGAGGACAACCATTACGAACAGACAAGTCTTAGATAATGCAACATGGTAATCATTAAATGCTATAACATTTCAAATTAAACATAAAGTAAAAATCATTTATTTTATTCTATTAACATCACCCAAACCCCTAAAGTTATCAAAACCATCCATTGATACCAACTATAAGGACCTAACCTTATTACATACATAATCTAGAATTTAGTCTTGAAAAAACTTCCTTTTAAATAGAAGATATTTTCATGTTTATATATTTAGAGAATTGGGACAATACATTCAAGGCATTAAACATTATTACAGAGAGGATACTATAAAAACAGTTTTTATTTTTTCAAAATATAAAACATTAAAACATAAAACACGACTCCTTGACAATTCTTCAACATTTTACATGTCTTACATCCTTGTATTACACATCCATTAACCTATGAAAAAAAATTAAAAAACATGGGATGAGCACAAAATCTCAGTAATGGATGGAAAAGAAGGATATATCACATTAGTCCACGAATACTCATAACGTATGAAAGCATTTTCAAAAGACATTCTTGTCACCCATATATACTTACATCGTGTAACATGAGATTTACACAGGATCCAAAAAAAACATGAGAACATAAATATAATCATAAAGGTATCTTGGGTCATTGCATACATAATCTTGTAACTATTCTTGGCTACCTTATAATTTTTAATGCTCACGGTTACCTTACTTTGTGTAACCATCGCAGTTACACTTGGAGTAACCAAACGACCGACCTCCAACATACTCATAACCAATGAATTGGAGGTAAATATAGGCCCCAAAATTCATAATAAATAATTACCAAGAACCAAAACATAATCAAATAATATGAATGATTCCATAAAAACATTTATTTGGAATTTCGTAAAACCGAATTTTAAAAGAAATTTCTTAAAGAAAATCCTATTAAAAATATCATACAATTGAAGAGAGAATTAATAGAGTGCATGTAGTATGTATATATGATGTAAATACACATAATTTAACATAATATAAACATAACCCATCACACAAGACAATTTAAATACCACATAAATAAATAATTAGAAGGTTAACCCAAAGAATTGAAAACGGGATAAGAATTCCCTTACCTTGGGTTTGTCTTACTTCCCACTTGTTTAAACCTCCTGTATAATGGTTAAAATTGTGTTATTAATATGTTACAGAAACATTTCCATGTTTATAAAAACTTATATGATCATTCCATAACATCATTTCATCCTTAATTGTATGTATTTTTTCCATTGCACTGTTTTTGGGTGAGTTCTTAACATGATTTCCATGATTGGTTCATGATGGACATTCCTATCGATTAGAAGTGAAACTATAGAATCATAATTGATAAGTATTAACATATATCAAGTAACATAAATTATTCCATTCATCATTTTTAATTATTACATGAGGATGATTTAGAAGTTAGAACATTAATGATGTTTGTTTAGATCATTTTAGTGGTTATTTGATAATAATAACCATGTTTTGTCTTATAAATTTGAACGATGAGTAAAATAGAATTCCAGAACCATGGGTGAGTCATAAATCATATGTTATAACATTTTTCAACCTTATAAATGGTTTCATGACCTGAATATAAAGAATTAATGTAAATTGAAATCACATCATCCACGATATCGATAATTCGACACAAATAGACAATGTTTTTATTGTTTAAATAAGTTGGAGAGGAGAAGAATAATGCTGAGTAATATTCCATAAACAGGATAAAATATATAATATACATGATTTATGGAGATTTCTTGCCTCTTGGGTAAGGATATATGAAAAAATAATAAGGAATGAACTCAATATAAAAGAATAATTGTGAAATCGCTTACAAAAATTCGGCAGCCTAACAGCTACGCAACATGGTTTTAGAAAATATTAAAAAGATAGGGGACAAGGGTAACCCATACAAAAATGAATCATAATATAGAAATGATCAAGAATAATAAATAAATAATAACATGGTATGGAAACTTGAAAATTATACCACATAAAAGAGATCATGAATGGAAAAAGAATGAAATTGAGATTTTTCATACCTCGTAGAGTAACCCTTAAAACATGAAGGTTGGCACCATGGGGGATTGAGGAAACCTTGGAAGGACTAATATGATGTTAAAGAGTCCAGATATTCGTTGAGGGAGAATTGGGAATGATTTCGATGAAGGGAAGAGTAGGTATTTATAGGAAAAGTGAGGGATTATTTTAATAATTTCCAAGAGACAACTCATGGGTGGTATTTGCAAAACCATGGGCTTTCCCATGGTATTTTCTCATGATATAAGCCACATGGGACACCACACATCTTATTTAACTATAAAAAAGTCAACCATATTTATGAAATCATTAGTATATCATTATTGATGTCATTAACACACCGAAACCAAAAACTACTTTTTTTACTATTCACTAGAAAATCAAATATTTCAGAAAATTTCCCAAAATTCACCCTAAATATTTAACAATGTGTTGATATCAAAAATGAAATCCATTTTTTGAAAATAATTTTCTAAATATTATTAATTTATTTTTTAAATAAAATCATACATAATTCAAAAATTAAAAATTCTAATTTTATAACTACTTCTATATCACAATGAAAAATTAACCTAGATGCTATTTTCTAAAAGAATTAATAAAATAAAATAATAATAAAATTTACTAATAATTATGGTAATATTACTATTCATAGTACTATTCATTAGGGTATGATACTATTCACTAAAAAACAGGTTGGTTCTAATAGACACCAAATAATATATTGAACATAATTGTAGAAGACAGTTTCTTAAAATTCAAAACATTGAAGTGGAAAAATTATGATAAAGGTCTAGTTATAAATATCTACATAAAAAAAGTTCCATGCTTTTCTAATTATTTTTAGAAAAACTTGGGGTGTTACAATTTATATAAAAACATATCCAGTCATATTATATGATATGATGAGTTTGTTATGTTAGTTGATCATATTTTATGATTAATAAGGAATGGTATTATTTTCATAGCATTTAAATATTAAGAGTAAAAATTTAGTTATCCTAGTAACTTTGATATCATTATTATATATGTTTATTAAAATGAAACACATGGAAGGATCAATAGTTCATTTGTGTTACAAATTCCCAAACTTTCTAGTAATTTACTCATTTGATTTAAAATATATGAAATAATCTTACAAACCATCAAGGGGAATCCATAAAGCCAGTATAAAGTAGTAGTACCCACCATCCTAGGTTTTTTAAAGCCTAAACAAATATATTTTTGGTTCTACCTATCATTTATCTCTCCATTTTCATGATTTTGTGGGGAGGTAGTAACATACCATGGTATTAAGTAGGTTCCTACCCGAGAGAAAAGTTATATAGATTGGCCTGTGGATAAAACCTGAAAGAAGATTGTATTAGTAATTCCTATTGATAATCCTCAAACCACGATGATTGATAATAGGAGTATTATATAATAATGTTGAATAAAACATGATTCATTTTATATTTACATAGTTTCAGTTTTTCCTTGCAAGGAGATCTTAATAAATAGGTTTCTAATGTATTCTATCACATTGAATACGTTTTTTTTATCCTTATAAACCTATTAATAATCAGTAAAAGATCACGAACAGTCAATTTTATTATGAAATATTGAATAATGATGGGAAAATAGTTTATTCCATGCCTCCAATATTCCTAAAATATCCCATTAATTGATATCCAAAATATCGTCAACCGTTGACAAATTTGGTAAATGCTCTAGGAAAACTGACGAGGTGACCTACCATCTTTAAACCAGAATGAAACTATTTGAACCAAAAGGGTATTTATTGAGAGATTCCCTGGTGGAGTTTAATTATGGTATGGTAATCATTCAAATTTCCCCATGTAAAAATCATTATCTTACTACAATAACTGATCATACATCAAATACTAGTTGGACGACTCCATTGTTCACCTTTATAATGATGTTTTGACAAACTTGAGAAATTTTATTATCCATATTAAGATAATATTGATTGTATTTCAATTAATAAACAAACATTTTCTTCCTCTGGATTATAGTAGAAATGAAGAACAAAATACACACGAATTTTACTTAGTTCACCAGCTCTGGATAGATCCTAGGAGAAAGCCCAAACATTTTTTCCATGTGTGAAAAATAAACTAATACTTAATATTATTTTGAATAAAATCATTCGTCCATGGACACTAAATTCTAGGATCACTACATATATAAAATTTTGTGTTTGGATCACTACCACCAAAGGTTCAATCAATTTTTACTATCCATTTTCTTACTAAATTAGGAGGGAATTATTTTTATCATATAGAATAATGAAAACTTCATCCTCGGAATGTTGTTAAACTTACTAGTACCCATTGATATCTACACTTCTCCAATAAAAAATTATTGTGAAAAAAATAATTAAATTTTCACTTTTCTTATTTGAATAGTCTTCATGTAATAAATTCTTTATAAATTTCTATGATAATTTCCAATCACATTATGTGTTATTCACATAATACAAATACTCAATACTAAATTTTTTCAAAACTCTTTACTTCTCATGAAAATATTTTTCATTATTGAAGGTTAAAAAATTCATCCATATTTGAATGAGTGGTCAATCTCTTTAATTTATAGAAACATTCACTATACTAAGAAACTATACCCATTCATTAAAAGTTTTCTACTTTGTCAATTTAAAATCATTCAGGAGAATTTCAACCATTAAATATTCAAAATTGTTCTATAAAATTAGATGTTACATTCTACATAAAACTAATGTTGGTTTTAGTACGTCCAAAAATATATTCTTTCAGTCAACTGATGTCTATGTGAATTTTTTATTGAAACTTTCATGGTGAAACCGACATAATAACTTTCTTCAAATAACTCACTTTTTCCTAAATTACTGTAACAAGATGTAACTTTGTGAAAAGATTTAAGGAATACCATGTCAATGGATCCTTAATGAGTCCATAATCTTCAAATTAATGGGTAAAATCCTTTTTATAGATGTTTTTAGTTTGTTACATAATAACCTCATGTTCCAATAATCATGTAGAAAACATTCTTGGTTTGTTGAACATCATCATTTGGACATTTCATTTAGAGCAAAACTCCATTTGTATATCTATGGTTCATTCAACTATATATACTACACATAACTCAACCTTATTTAAATATCTATACTTTCATATGAAACATTCATTTTATAAATAAAAACTATTCAACTAAATTTTTATTGAAACATTGTACATGTTTTTGAAACGTTTAGTCTTTATAGAAGTATTTCATGAACATAATTGCATATCATTTTTTATGAGGAAATATTAATTGTTCACTTTCAGGAATCATGGAACTAAAATTGATACCATCTATAAAACATTGGTTCACACGATTAAAACATATTAACTTTCAATATTTTCATGTGGTGAATCATAAACCCCATGTTCATGAAACATCTAAAATATTTTACCCAATTTACCCTATTTTATTTATCCAAATTCCCACATTCACTCAAAAAATACCTCAAAAATTCCATCAGGTATATATCTTCTCCCTTAATGTTCTACAGCTTCACCAAAGATATGAATTTCACAACCTTGTCTAGGTTATCATATTCCTTGGATAACCTCAACCCGTCTCTCAGTATTATCAATATTTATATTATCGGTTCAAACATTACTTCAGGTATTCATCCACCTTCCCCAAATCATGAACATCACAATTTAATATAACTATGGATGAGGTGAAAAATCACACCATGATCCACCACACTATGTTAATAAAAAAATTACATCTAATACTTGAAAACACTAGGATTGACAAAGATAGAGTTAAAAATGAATCCCATTCCGAACACATTGAAACACCATTTATCTTTAATGTCCACCAATATTACCTTATTTGTTTTCTAAAAAATTATTTAATCATTTAACATTATCTTGATTAATCATGAAAAACCATTATCAATACCATCTATCCATTCAAAGAACAAAAATTTGTAGTTCTTGTTGGTAATCGCTATCAACTGTTATAAGATGTGTGGCACATGAGAAGAGAAATTTATAAACCCCACATTAAATGTAATTTAATCAAAAAATGCTTCTATGATTTATCTATATTAAATGAAAATATTTAAGATTATGAACTTTATATCCTCCACTTCGTACATTCCCTATGAATGGATGGGAAAGAACACAAACAGATTCAACATCCTTTCTTCATTGAACATATACTACACATGATTTCTTAAATTTTTCTTCATGGCCACTGCTTTAAAATTAAAATTAAAATGTTTTCCTATATGAAATCATTATATAATCTCAAAAAAACATGGTTAAAAATTCTATAGTTATATCTTCTCCCCATGTTTTCTTGTTTTCACATAACATATGTTTTCATACTTTCAATACCACTCAGACCATACATTATGTAATTGAAGTTATCATAGTTTATTAATGACATACATAATTTTATATATATTTCTTCTCAATTTTGAATTGGTTAATTTACTCTTACATGTGGGTCTAATTCTCCCTTAATGATATGTGACTCCTCCCACCTATCACAAAAACATATTTTAGTCATAGAGACATTCATCAAGATTTTCAGTGGGTGAACTTTCCACATTCAAAGATCCATCCAAAAACCTATAATACTACTATATAAAGACTTTTTATAGGAAATAAGATATAATTTTTATAATACCTTCACAGTCTATTTCACTCACATAAATTTCACACATCTCGTGAAACTACCTAAATATATCTTCTTTTATAGAATTTTAATTGATTTTTTTCTTCAGTTCTAAACAAAAAGCCAATAAAAATTGTTGAAAGTAATAAAACTGTTTGAAATAATGACTCATATATTGAGATTTTTAGATCAATTCCTAAATTATTATTTTTAATTGATTTCTTCTCCCATACATCTAGTGTCTTTTTTGTATTGAAACCATATATAAAATTTTCAATTCAAAACATCCCTTAACTTTCCGAGCTTTTAATATAATATAGATATAAAATCTAATATGAGAGTTATCTATACATTATGTCCAATGATACCATGATAATAAATATATTACATCGCATATAATATTCAAAAAAAAACATGGGAGCACATTTTTTCTTTCTTCACTATGTTTCTATCTTTATGATATAATGTCATAAATATTTGGTGATTTTGACCTAAGTTCATTAGTAATATTAAAACCACATTACATCAACAAAAATATAAAATTTCGATTACTGATGACATATATTGTGACTCATCATTTATTTATTGATTCATGTTGTACCCGTATTCATTTTGATTCTAGATTCAAAAATGCTTCCACATGAACTAATTTGAATCAGTATGAAATCAATTGTTTATCACAACACCACCGAAAATCTATGATTAAACATTACAATGGATCAAATTTCTCCCAAAATGTTATTCACTTCATGAAAAGTTAATTGAATATAAACATAAGGGGTATATGGAATCATTTTAATTCCTCATGTTGAGAATTAAGGATGGTTTTAACAAACCGACCCCTATATATCACACTTTTCATATCCTTTTATCAAATTTGAGGAATGAAATTCCACTACCTAATCAACTTAATATCTCTTATATATGATATACTTCTTCACAACCATTAAAGAGGAACTAATTATAGTGACCACACTTTCAAAAACCTCAGTTTTCATTTTTTCGTTGGACTTACCATTTCATATATAAGGAATTGTTTTTACACATCACTAACAAAAGAACTCTTTTTCCTTAGGTACTCTTACTAAAAATGATCTAAAAAGTTACTGATTTAATTTTTCTTCTCTATAACTTGTTATACCTGAAATTAAAACTATATAATTTATCAAATATCATAACCCATTCCTTGTTTTGGGATATATCTGTGACATGATAATCTTTTGGAGTCCTTTCGGTTTTTAAAATCTTCTTATTTTCATTATAGTTGTCATTATATTCAACATATTATTTAGAAAAACTATTCAAACAGTTATCTTCTCGTTTAATTAAAACAATCATAGTTATATTCTTCTTACGCATCATTGTACTTCTTAAAATCCCACTCTGGAGACCCTTGTGTATATCCTGTTTGATATGAAAACAATCATCTTCTAATTTTTTATTTCATTATGGATATTTAATTATATTCTCATCCACAATTATTAGAGCTGAGGAAACATCTATTTTCTCCAAATTGGTTTAATTTTTTAAATTTGGGCTTCCAAGAGGAAAATGTTGTTATTTCCTAAATCCCTTAACATTGAGTTTTATTCATTCCCCCCAGAAAATTAATTTTTTTTCCATTTAAAAATAATTTATTCTAGTTCAATGTTTCTTTCTGTTTGTTGAAGAAATAGTGGAAATCCATCTATCACTTTTAATTCTTCTATTGATTCATTTTCTTGATATATGACCATTTATTAAACAAATAATTTATATAACATTAAAACTATACAATATATACTCACACCTCATTTGATATGTTTCTAAAACATATTTCATTATTCCTTTGAGCTCTTTTGAATCCAGGAAAACACTATTGGTATGTGCCATGACTCTACAGTTTTATCACTTAGTATCTCTCTTCCCTCAAGAGTCATGTCTTTAAGGATTTTAATGATTCTTCATCTAACATACTAACTCTAGATGTCCATATTTGTTTTTTCCACCTATTGATGCTCCCATAATAGGGATATTGTTTCCCTATTAAAGGTTGTAATTATTATTTTGAGATCATTTATCATCATATCCTTCTACATTAATTGGATAGTTCTCTCATTTATACATGATCTTTTATCTTTCTTAGATTTTAACAATAATACATGTTGATTAATAATAAGGATAATGGTAGGTTTCACCTCCTTTATTGCATCCATTTGACTCTACTATTTTAAAACCATATTCATAATGTCATCATTCTAGGTCACATTTCATTGCCCACATAATTCAATCACTTTAATAAACTCTACCAGGTGTGTAGAAAATTTATCTATCTTATTCCAAATTTTTTGAATCTCCTTTGATTTAAGGGTCTTATCTTTAGAAATACCTATATACACCTTCATTAACGAAGAAATATACACTAATTACATTCCCTGAGTAATTATTTTCTCCCATATATATTATTCCTTTCCATTTAGTCATTAATTGATGATTTTAACCTTTCAAATGCTACTTTATGAATTTGAACATGGATCTCTAGAGATTCATTGTTATTTTTCATATCCATGTTTTATTTCTTCATCCACTAATTGTATTCCTCTAATATATTATCGATTTTACCTTTATATATCATTAAATATCATAATATTCTATAGCACCAACTACACTTGGAATATCGAGAATCATAGATATTCCTATAACATTATTGTAATAGAAACCATATAAATATTTAGATTCATTCATAACCTTTTTTTGAGTTTTTGGGATCCTTTAATTCAGTTATTAATTTCTAAATTTCTATTACAATATATGGGATTCCATTGGATTTCAACATCTTCAACATATGATTTATCTGTTCCAATTTGATAAGGTAAAAAATGATTTTAACATTAAAAACTGATTAGATCTATTTAGAAAAAAAATAAAGATCCAATATGATAAACATTACAAATAATACCAATTGTTGAATCCATAAGGGAATTTAGTTAAAGGAGATAGGGGTGGAATCATGGTATAAAATAAATTATCATTTACACATGTATCCTTAATTATCTATCATATATAAAAAACCTAGACATATCTTGTTAGAATGGAAACTCTTGTGTTCACATATTTAATGATGATATAATAGTGTGGTACATTTATCATATAATTATCTAGATAAGATCTATGATATCTATTTACAAATTAATTTAATATCATCCAATAATATATAATATAAATAAATAAAACAAGCTACAATAATTATACACGGTTGTCACACATTGGGCTATGTCTAAAGAGCACATACTGAATTTGTGTCATTATACCAAAATCAAATAATCATCACTAGTCATGTGGATTGAATATTTTAGATATGTTCACTTCATTCTAGGTTAAATTCCTTTGGAAGATGCATGTTCTAGAAAACTACCACCCAAGGGTCCCTACCTTTGTCCTATCACTTTTCTTGCTACCTCAGGAAGATGGGTTTTTTGGAACACATTCCAATCCATGACTTCTTTGACTAAAAGTTATATTTTTTATTACTTACCAATAATCCTCAAAATAATAATTAAGAAAGGTATTTTGAAAAAACCATAGACACCTCAATTTCTTATTTGAACTGTATTCAAGGAATATATCCTCTGGAAAGGGCTATAATAATCTCTAATCACTAAATGTATTGTTCAACTACTGTGAATAGAAAATACTCGCATTCACACAACTCTACATTTTTTTGAACCAATTGTACATTTTTACAAAAATTATATAATTCAAGAAGCTAAACATGTGTATAAAAACAATAAACTTTTACAAAAAATTGAATGTGTTGAAAAAATATAACATTTCACTGGAGTTTGATATCTTTAATAATCTCCCATCAATCATCATACTTTTTATGTTTTGAAAACATAACATTGGTTTTTAGAAACAATTTACTTTCATCAAGAAAAAGTTGTTGGAATTACATCTTTGTGAAATATTATACAACAAGAAATTGATGTTTTGATGAATGAATTCAAAAAATCACATGGTCAAACTGATATATATCATTTGTTCAAAAAATATCTATTCTCTAAAATGATTCGCATAATAAATACCCAGAGAAAACTCTTTCACAAATTTAGGGTCTTCACGTATTCAAGGAGTCTGGATTCAACTATTGATGAGGGTTGACCCAATTTATAGAAATTATTATACCCTCATGAAACTACCAAGTACATCACCAACCTTTATTGAAACATTCATGCTATTCTAAACATTATTAATTTGAATTCATATTTAGGTCATGATGTCATCTATATTTCAAGGGTTAATACAATAAATTAATTTTTTTTATGAAAATACATCTTCATTAAATACCCACACTTCAATTAAAAACAATCCTTTTACAAAAACGAATCGGGGATCACCAAAGAACAACATTCATGAAGCATTCATTATGTTCCTACAAATGTTACTCTTTGTGAAACACTTCCATGAATATCACGCCTTCATTATTTTTTGATGATGAAAAATATAATTTTTTAATTATTTAATTATCATGAAATAAATGATACATTTCATGGTTTATTTCAATATCAGAAAACACTTTAATTTTATATATTTTCACGAGGTTATTCGAAAAACCACGTTTTTAGTAACTTCTAAACATCGTGATCTGAATTCATTTTATCTGTTTTCTTATGATAAATTCTTGCATGAACATTGAAAATTATTGACCTATTCCTTTATGAATACATCAAGTCATTCACTCTCTTTGAAATTCTCAAGAATTATTTACTATTTTATACATATATGGGACTTCCTATTCTATAGGTAACCTCAACCTGTCTTCTACTTTTATAATGGTTTAAAATATAGATTAACACATTAATTAATTAAATAATTCAATTTCTCTTAATCAAAAACATTATTTTCTCATGAAATTATGGATATGGTCAACATAAAACTTAATTTTCACAACTACACAATGTCAATGGACCCATTTCATCTATTACAGGGATATTCAATGGGTGACAATGATATGGTTAACAAAAAATCCATCATAAAAAACATGGAAAACAATTATTATTCATTTATAATATTAACAAATAATTATTATTCAATTTTGAATCCTTTTATTCTCTACACAAGGAATCCCCTTATTTGTTAGATGATTCTAAAATGATTTGTGGGAATCATCATAAAAACCCAAAAAATAATTTTTTATAGTGACAAGAAAACATTATGAAATATTAATAAAAGAGGTTGATAAAGAATCAAGTTTTCTTATTATAGAAAAATAGCTCAATACCCCTAGGTTCCATGTTGTATAATTTCTTGAGAAGAGAGGGAGAGAGTGGAATAAAACCATTTGTATCGTAGAAGGGATTTGGTGACCCCTGATGAGGTGTTCAACTGGGGATGGAAATGAACCCCTTACCCCACTCAAAAAAATAGACATGGACCAACATAGTACTCAATCTAGATGTACCATTTTCCCAGATAATTATTATCCATTTGGTGTAGATCTACTAGGTAGATTTTAGGAATCCATATGGTAATTACCCAAGAAGGCTTATCATATATCTTGTCCCACCTAATTTGGTTACTATTTTCACTTTACTAAAAATTCCAGTAGCAAGGCCAACCCATCCCCACTATGACACACTTATGACTCCTAAACACCCAGAATATCATTAAAAACACATACAAAATATTTCTCAAACTTTAAATCTTCAATCTGAATTTAGATTATAAAATCCACTCCTAATCCATATCTAAAATATAAAAATCCACTATAAATTCATAACCTATAAAGATTCATGAAATTATAATTATTAAATAAACTATCTCAAAACAATCATAAAAAATATATATGAAAAATTTCCCTTAGTACCATGTGTAATGTGACAGAACCATATCACTATGCTGTGGAATATTTTTTTAATAATTGGATATTTTAAATTTTTTATGAGATTTTATGTTTGTTGAGGCATCTATAACCTCACCTAACTATAATAAATGAGAGAAAAGGGTGTGTTATTCTTTGGGTAATCCACAAGAAGAATAAAACAACTATAATGGGAATTTTGGAGGGTGTTTCCATCATAATGTTTCTTTATGGATGATTGGGATGGATCAAATTCAAACTCATGGTCCCGTGGTTGTTGGATGTGGCTATTTTGTGAGGTAAAACATTTCTATGTTGGACCATGATGAGGTTAGTCATTATAGTGAATTTTGGGTAGTCTATGAGCACCAGGTTGTTGTGAATTCCATGTAGGGTGTACAAAAAACCTATCGAAAATAAAAAATTAATGTTTTTAACTATGGTCATAGGGAATTCTAAGGGTCCATGAGGTATTCTATAGGTGAACCATGCCATGATATATTTGGCCATGATATAATTGTCATATGCCCATTTTATTTTAAAAGGTGAAAGTAATTTATACTCCTTGTCATTATATAATTTTTTTCCCTATTTCCACCTCATTTTCATCGTCGTATAATAGGGTAAGATCCCTTGAAATTCATTAATCTTCTTATTGTAATATAATATTTTCCTCCTTTTATTTAATGTGGTCTTTGTGTTTAATATATTATTTTCCCTTCCTTGTTATTCTTCATTTAAACTACTTTTATTTCTATTTATCAATCAATTCTAAAATTAATTTTAATTCCCATGGGTTATAAATGTCTATTTTTGATCATTTTTAATTGGTTTTTTATATGTTTAGGGTAAAAAGAGGTTATTCCATTCTACAGATTTCTTTTTTTTATCCATAGGAAAATATTTCTGAATCATTTTGTGATATTGAGGTAGTTATATTTATTCCCTTATATTATTACGAATTTCACTAGTGTTATGATTTTATAAAATCATTATCTATCATTATATAACCAAATATGACACTTACATAGTGATAAAAAGTGATTTTAGTTATTTCAACACATTGAAGAAAAAAAATTCCATTGTTTTCTTATAAGTGATTCCATGTATGAGAATATTACTCCTTACATTATCTATTCAAATTACTCCCACTGATATTTATGGAACGAATTTTATTGGTTGTAGGTTATTTTTAATATGCTCTACTAATACATGGTTCTTGTTAGATTGTTTTTATTTTATTTCTTTATGTCATTTTTTATCAAGGTTTTTATTAATTTATAATTTGAAATAAGTTTTCAAAATAATTAAAAGTTTTTATTTTAAGAATTGAATTTTGGGAAAAGTTTTCAATAGAGGAATTTTGTAGTTTTGGTTTTCACATATTTATAATATATTCCTTTGGGTTTTCAAAGAATTTATTTCAAAAGAGTTATGGTTTAATTAAATAAATAATTTTATGTTATTTTCATTTATTATATTTTTTTTAATAAAAAACCTACATTTAAATTATAGATAAAACAAAAAGTAATAAAATTTATTTGGATATGAATTTTATAAAATCTTTGGTGAAATAATATTGTGAATGTTTTTTTCACACCTTAAATTTAAATTAACATGTGTTTGTAGGTTATATATTACCTTTCATGCACCTAGAGTTGTAATTTTTTTATTAATAAATGGTTGATATGGTTAGCCATTGGTTGGGTTGGTGTATTATGGTGAGTGTGGCCAAAAAGGGAGGAGTTATTATTACGATATACTTTTGCTTCACTTCCTTTTAGAATGTTCTAGAATCAATAATTTGGTTAATAGATATTTATTTTTAGTTTTTCGTATATTAGTTTTGGTGATGCATCTTTTATTTGGATGAGTTATTATAAATAAAACACAAAAGGTTCTGGGTTAGTGGTAATTATTATTTTAAAACATACATATAAATTTCAACTTCTAAAATTACTATGCGGATCATTTTTACAAATTCAAAATAGAAAAAAGATTAAAGTATAATATTTTTATCCTGAATGAAATAAAATTTTTATAGTGGTAATAAATTGATGGGTATTATTTCAATTATCAACGAGTGGTTTTAAATAATTAAACAAAATATATTATAAAACATGAGGTAATAATGAACACAATGGTATTTAAATAAATAATATATTGGATGTTTAAGAATTAAAATTGGATTATTGGTTAGAAAAACAAATACTCCATTAAAATGATAGTAATAAAAATAAAAATATTAATCAAAAGTGGAATGATGATTTTTTGACCATATATATGGTAAAAATGAATTTAAACCTTACATATGGAATCCCTAATTTTATACCTATAAGAGGGTCTGTATTCATTTCCACGAGATCTGTTGACTTATCTTGTTGATTGCGGCTTGCATCCTCACTGAATAAATAATTTATCTCTATCTTCTAACCCATAAAATCCATATATTATATGACAAAAAAACCAGTGTATTCATATGCCTAAAATTACAAGATAGTAAAATATTATTACAAAAACTATTATGATGAAAATGTCTCAAATAGGTATAAAAAAAACTATAAAATGGAATCTCTTAACATAAAAACACAAAAAGAAAAATATTTCACTAACCAGAATAATTATTAGTGATATGAAATTTAAATTCATCAAAATTAATAACAAATTCATAAGAAATAAATCTATATAAACTGACTTCTTATTTGTGGAAAACATTATTTTAATACTTTAGGTGTATATATATTTAAAAGAACCTTTGAAAATAATATTAGTGATAAATTTTTTCCAAACGTAGAGTTAGTTTTAACCACATAATTAACAACATCTTTATACAATAATGGGATTAGTATATTTCTTTATCAACCATTGAGTTAAATTAGAACTGCTACAGTTCATCAAAATTTAATGGATGTAATCTAGTATGAAACATCAACTCACAGAATTTTTTTAATTGTTTTCAATTTTTTGTTTATCAGAAGTTCATTAGGTATATGAATAATGACTTAAATAAAAAATACATGTTATATCATTATAACAGAAATTATATTTTTCTTCCTAAAAAATTGATTCATTAACACTATTATCTACACCTTTTTGAATAACAAAAATCACAAACGAATATATGATGATGGTAACTAATAATAAAAAATAAATTTCATCGTAATCATCATGATTGGGAATTTATTCCCCTTTGATTCAAAACATTAATTTGATAATATTTTTTAAAAGAAAAATTAAAATCGAACCCCCCCCATTTATGAAGATTTTTTAGAAATTAATAGATAGGTGAATATAATTGATTGAAAAATGTATAATAGAGAGAAGTTTTTTATTTAAATTACCACATTTTTATTATCTAAAGGATATATAGAATTATTAATGAAAACATTCAAAAATATTGAATTTTTATTAAATTTTTTTACTTGACTAATCCTAGGTTTTGGTTTCTTTTTTATCTCATAAAGATCATCAGATATTGATGAAATAAATACTCTTATAATCAATCTTGAAATCCAGTTTTCCTACATCAATTCCATTTCAAATATGAATTAATTTATAACAAGATATTATAAGAATATTATTTCCAGATTAACATTACTTTATCCACTAGTCTTAATGATCATATTAAAAATCTTTTAAAAAATAAAATATATGATAATGAAATATCATAAAGTAAAATCCAACTTCTTTATGAAGATTCTGAGATAGAGTTATAAATACATTTAATGCTCTTACTATTTTTTCAAGGAATACATTATGATTCAAGAACAAATTTCTTATATTATTTAGATAATCTATTATAACTATATATCATATGAAATGAATTTTATCATAGAAATGAGAACATGAAAAAAACTAAATTTAAAAAATATGGGAAATTCTGTTCTTTATTTAGGAAAATAAGACCACTAACATCTAAAATGTTTTCCTTTGATATAAAATTGGTTCTCAAGAAGAATAAAACATGAAAGGAAAAAACATATGTTTGAATTGTTTAAAATAAATAAATTTAAAATTTATTTGAATGAAAAAGAAAATGTTACAATTTTGTAATGAAATAATAACTACCCATATAAGAACTAGTCTAATAAATTCATTATTGTTGAATGTCGATGTTTCCCTAGGAATCTGGGGATGACCGCCTTGATGGGAGGTTTAAACATTACGATCAGTTTCAAACGGGTTTGTTCGTAGAACCAGAAACATACAATGATTCCACATTCATTAGGACCTAATTTCCAAAGGTAGGGTCTCAGTAGTTTGTGGACTGATGAGGCTTAGGAATTTGCATTGGTCGAGAGGATGGGCGGTCGGACTCATCACACCTTTTTAGGGGAATTATTGTCTACTCTGGGACACTCTTTATAGATTTAAGTTATGTTCGTGAATCCTTATTACATTACCAAGTATAAAATGAGCTTTCCTTCAGATCTGACAATCAATTATTAAATATTTAGAAAAATTAGAGAATCTCTTGTATGTATTCGAGGTTTTTCATCGATAGATAATCACCTGTATTTATTAGAGATTATTGGTCAATGGTACCCTTCGACACATTTATTCAGAAGTCTCTTGGTCATTATAATGACCATGCTGGTTTTAAAGCCACTCAGTGGGAAACTTGAAGTTTATTGTAATTCCGAAGGACATGGATTATTTTAGAGTTGGGATCGAACCCGTAGATGGGATACCTACGTATCCATTGTTTAGAATAGGAATCAGAACCCATGTAGTTCGAGTAAGGGAGTATGATGTTTATGATTGATGGCTCAAAGAAGGATGTCACAATTACCTTTACACTCTAAGCTCACGTGAGTCTTGCTCGGTGTAAGAAACATGAGGTATTGATAAAAAATTAGACAATTGTGCCATGAAAGATGAAATCATAATAAATAATGTGGGGCTTATGTATGTATGACTGCCCAAATAAATGAAGCCATAGGATTTAATTTAGAGAAGAAATCCAGGAATAGGGTCCATAAAGGTATATGTGCTTCATGGAGATTTTGAAAACTCTAACTTGGGGCTTATTCCTAAAAAGGAGGCCCAAATTAAGTGAAGACTTATTATTGGGTTTTACTCCTGAAAAGGAATCCCATATCATAGGATTATGACTGGTACTTATTCCTGAAAAGGAGGCCCATGTTAAGGGAATTACGGTTTGGGGCTTACTCCTGAGGAGGATGCCCAAATTAGGGGACTAGGGCTTACTCCTGAAGAGGATGCCCATAATTGAGACTGGGGATTACTCCTGAAAAGGAGGCCTAGGTTAAGGGATCTGGGGCTTACTCCTAAATAGGATGCCAAAAAATTGAGTGACTTGGGGCTTACTCCTAAATAGGATGCCCATATTTGGGATCTTTAAGAATTAGGGCTTAATCCTAAGGAAGATGCCCATATTTGAGACCGGGGCTTACTTCTGAAAAGGAAGCCCAGGTTAGGGGATCTGGGGCTTACTCCTAAGAGGATGCCCAAATTAGAGGACTTATGACTAGGGATTATTCCTGAAAAGGAGACCCAGGTTAAGGATTCTGTCATCTTAAAGGATGAGGATGAATGAATGAACTCTCAATCTTTAGTGACATAAAGATATGTAAATCACTAGGTTTTGAGAGATATTCCACATAATTCATTTCATATAAGGAAGTCAAATCAAGAAATAATGCCATAAATGGCTTTGAAGAGTGTCTTGAAGACTGAATCTTGAATAGGAAAGGTGTAATGTCTTAAGAGGGGTGAAATGGGCAAGAAAGGAACCCAAAAAGGTAGGGGCACGCATGTCCTGGAAGGAGCGCAGGTACTGCGTGGGCGTGCAAGTCCTGGTCGCGCAGGTATGCCTGCGCGACACATGGTGTACTTGCGTGATGGTTAACTAGTAGGGTAATACTTGAGCGACTCTTCATTAAACACTACTACAAACATAGCCTTCATCAGCGCTAAAAATGGTCTTTATCAACACTAGAAAAGCGCTCATAAAGCCAGTGTAGATAAAGGGGGGGGGTCCCCTTTATCAGCGCTCCGAAAAGCACCGATATAGGACCCCTTTATCCGCGCTAAAAAAACCGCTGATAAAAGGGGTCTTTTATCAGCGCTGAAAAAAAGCGCTGATAAAAGTACCCCATTATCATCGCTTTTTTTAGCGCTGATAAAGGGGTCCTATATCAGTGCTTCCTTTATCAGCGCTCTCGTTTTAGCGCTAATAAAGGACCCATTTATCAGCGCTCTTAAAAAAGCGTTGATAAAAGTTAAAAAAAATTAAAAAAAATTAAAAAAAAATTAAAAAAATTAAAAAAAATTAAAAAAATTTAAAAAAATTTAAAAAATACTGCCAATCGGGGGGGCTTTTACAACGCTTGAACCCCCCTTTTACAGCGCTTTTTGGCCCTATACAACACCCCACGCACCCCCATCCACCCTTTAACAGCGCTTGCTCCAATATTCCCCATGCGCGTGCACCCCTGCCTCCACCAGGATTTGAACTCGAGACCTCCCCCCTGCGCACCTAAGCCCTTACCACTACTCTATTTTGATTTGCTTTCAAATTCATGATATCTCTATATATATATATTTATATATTTAGTTACATTTATTCATATAGTAATATATATTTATATTAATATATATATATAGTTATATTATAATATATATAGTAATATTAATATATATATATATAGTGGTATTAATATATATCTATATCTATATATATATATATTTAGTTATATTTATTCGTATAGTAATGTATATTTATATTAATATATAGTTATATTAACATATATATAGTTATATTAACATATATATAGTTATATTAACATATATATAGTTATACTAACATATATATAGTTATATGAATATATATTTATATAGATATATTAATATATATATAGTGATGTTAATATATATATTTATGGTGATATTAATATATATATTTATAGTAATACTAATATATATATATAGTTATATTAATATATATATAGTTATTATATTAATATATATATACTTACATTAATATTTATATATAGCTAGATTAATATATAGGTATATAAATATTCATATATTGGTATTTTAAATAAAATGGATATTAGTTATTATTTAGATAAAGCTAATATATTTTATATGTAAATATGTTTAATTATTTATTTAAAAAATTTAATTTTTAGGTGCGAATATATAAAAAATATGTACATATAGTTATATATTTGATTATAAATAGCAGTTAATTATAAAAAAAAGGATGAAATTTCAAAGACATAATATCAATATGAATGTAATACCTTGGAATAAATTTAGTTCCCACTATGAAAATCCAATAATACCCCCTTAAACGAGTTTGAAAATCCACAAAATGTTAAAAAATTTGGGTACCCCGACAAAAAACTCAGTTTTGGAGGCCTTCTTGGCCACTTTTGGCCTAGAAAAACGCTTGAATGCCCCCCCTAGTTTTAGTGACGTAGAGCTCGTCGTAGGCTTCGATTTGATATGTGGTAGAGCTCAAACGGACACCCGGATCAAAAGTTATGGCCGTTTGAAGTTTGAGTTGCGTTTTCAACATATTTTGGATCTTTTTTTAATTTTTTAAATTTTTTTAGTCCTCAAATTGTTATTCAATTACTATTACTCCATAATGATTATCAAACTATTAATTAAAAATATATTTTTTTAATTTTTTAAGAAGTCATTTTCACTAAATATCGTAAATATTAAGTATAATAAGTGTAAATGTACATTTATACTTATCTAAAATATATTTAAAAATTATATATTATAATTATATAACAATATAACTATATTTATATATTAATATATTTTTAATTTTTTTTAAGCCGACCCTTTATCAGCGCTAGAAAAAGCAATGATAAAGGCCCCCCTTTATCAGCGCTACTAAGCAAGCGCTGATAAAGGGGGGCCCTTTATCAGCGCTACTATGCAAGCGCTCATAAAGGGGGGCCCTTTATCAGCGCTAACAAAAGCGCTGATAAAGGGGGTCCCTTTATGAGCGCTAAAAAAAGCACTGATAATGGGGTGCCTTTATCAGCGATTTTTTGAGTGCTGATAAAGGGACCCCCTTTATCAGCGCTTTTTCATTAGCGCTGATAAAGGGGGGCGCTGCGAAAATATGTTTTTGTGGTAGTGAAAGCCTTTAGAATCCTCTTGAGGTTCTTCCAGAAGAAGGGCGTGCAAGATCTAATGAAGGAGTAAGGCGGCGCACAAGTGTGGCCCATTTCCCTTAAGGGCTGGCCACTCAGGTGCGCAAGTGTTGATGAGTTTCAACACTTACACCTTCCTCCCCCTCTTTAGATCTTCCGTTCTAGGTATGAAATTACCTAAGAAGTGTTCCAGAATCTTTGAGAAAAGACTAGGGTGCCGGGAGCTCAAATATGGGTGTCTGGAAAAAATCCTTTTTTGAATGGGGGGGCCCACAGGGTCTATTTATAGGCAGGAGAAGACCCCGGGCGGTTACTGGGCGGTTATCACTTAGGTCTCGCAAGTCACTTGCACGACCATAAGGCATCGCTCAAGTGGACTTGCACGACAGTGATAGAACTTGCGCGGAACATGTGCTTTTGATGCCTTGTTCATGCCTTTGTCGATTTTTGTTATTTTCTTCAAAGGATGAATCACTTTGAGCTACGGTATTTCCATTTTTTCAGTCGTTAGACTCTGTGATGGAAAGGAGAGTCAAAAAAAGTCCCCCCTCAGAGTTGGATCCAAAAGAAATGAGGATTTGACTCTGAGGAAAATGAAGACATCCAAAGGAAAGGTGGCGCACAAGTCTTGATGGCCTAGAGGGCGGCGCGCAAGTGCGCATCACGCAGGGCCTGGGCGCACTGGGTACAACCCTTGATCGCGCAGGGTACGGCGCGCAGGGTCCCGACCGCGTCTATAAAATGAGGGCCTCACTTCCGTACAAGAATCCGGATTTCCGGACTTCCTACCTTCGAGCTCTCGGTGCGCAGGTCACCTTAGCCGCGCAGGTTGCTCTGTTTTCTGGTGTTTTCCTTGATGTCGCGCTATTGTCAAGGTATCTGGGCATGCGTGGTGATACTTGCGTGGCTAATACTTGAGCGGCTAATACTTGCGTGGCACATCCATACTTGCACGCCAATTATTAAACTTTTGCGCCTTAAAGCCTTTTCCATTTTTTCGAACTCATTCACAAATTTTATGAAAAATAAACCCATTTAAGAGTTTATTTTATTGAACTTTTGTGCAGATTCAATGGCTCCCAAGGGAATTAAAATGGTTGATGAACTGGCTAGCAAGAGGATTGATGACTTAATGAACATCATTGGCCTTAATTACTATGATATCTGCGACAGCACTCTCCCAGATTTGGCTAAGTACTTGAAGAAATATCATCTTAATTTCCCACAGAGCATCTACCTGCCTCTATATGGTCATGGTCATCTACAAGGATTCAATGTTCCAGATGCAAAGAACTATACACCTAAAATGCATCTGCGCTGCTACTCCTTCATTTCGGTTATGTTGTGCATTAAGAGCAACAAAAATGGTGTGAACTTTCAAATTCTTACTCCATGTCATTTCCTTGACGACATTAAAATGGAAAACCCAGGGGATGAAATGTTTTACACTACCGGTTGGTGGAGAGAAAACAAACATGGTATTAGATCAATATCTGAAAAGAGTACTCTCTCCAAATGGCTCTTTACTTCCAATGCTCCATTCTCAAATCCATGTATCCATCTTCCAAGTCTCTTGGATAGAAACAGAGTCACTGTTTGATCTGCAGAAGATTTTCTCAAACCGCACTCAAGAACATCCTTTTACAATTGTTCCAAGAAGAGCTGGGATCACTGCATCTCTTATTGTATCCAGTTGAATGAATGAATTCCAGGTGGTTGCTGATGAAGCTTGGGATGCCGTAAATCATATGAAATGTTATGTTGAAAGCCTCTTGTAATTCATGAAAAAGGGAAGAGACTCCAGTCTGAGGATTTCATTCTAACTCTTATGTATCAATGAAAAACACTTTCACCTTCACTCATTTGTACCTGCATTCTCTTTTACTACATGCTTTAGATTTTACCTAAGCCAATGGGCCTAGTAAGAATAGTTTGATTTTTACTAGGATTAATGTAAATAACCCTAAAAACATAAAACCATTTAATTGATCAATGTTACCTAAATCAAACAAAAAATGTATGTTTAGTGAGCTGGGAACTTGAATTTTATTCAGAGTTCCCCTGACTTTTGAGGGCAGTTTAAAGTCATGCTTGTCGGACATACAAAGGGTAATGTTTAAGGTCGAAATAGCTTTGACCGAAATGGATTAGAATTGACTCAATTCCTTGACAACTCATCTGAAAACATAGTACCATACTCAAGTATGAGGGAAAATATGTAAGCTATGACTTAAGAATATTTGAATCTGAGGAATGATATGAAAATGAGCTAAAAGGCATTAGAAGAGTAGTTCCCAAGAATGAAGTTACCATTATTTAACAAACCCGTTAGGGGGTTGAATTATGCAGGGCCACCTAAGGGCATTGGCTGAATAGTTAAATAAAATAGTATCATTTGGCTAACAAGTCTGTTATGTAGACTATTTATGCAAGGCCACATATGGGCATGTGCTGCATAGTCAGGAAAAAGAACTCTCAAAAATTTACTTTCCTAGTGCTAAAAGCCAGTGAAAGTTTATGGAGATTCAAATCTTCCAAATTATAGAGTTTGCTGTATGGAAAGAGGTACTTGAATATGGGGAAGATATTTCCAAACAAGATTATCGAATAACTAGATGAATATCACTCCTACGAAGGTCTGACCCAAACGTAGGGAAGGAGAATATAAACCATAGACATGAATACTTTCAGATCCTGAAAACGTATATGGGACACATATGTTAAGGATGGCTATTTTTGCGGATCCCTATACACTGTTATTTAAGACAAATAAGGACAAAAGAGGCATTTTTCCCACGAATGAAGTTACCACTATCCGACAAACCCGTTAGGGGGTTGTATTATGCAGGTCCACCTAAGGGCATTGACTGCATAGTCAAATAATAGTATCTTTTGGCTAACAAGTCTGTTATGTAGATTTTTTATGCAAGGCCGCCTATGGGCACGTGCTGCATAGTCAGGCAAAAGAACTCTCAGAAGTTTGGCATTTTTGTGACTAGAAGTCATGAAAAGGGTTATGAGGATCTGGAAATATTTATGGTTAGGATTATGACACATAAAGATGGGTATTGTTCAATGTATACAAAGATACACAGATCAATGCTAACCATAATCATGTTGTGGCTGGGTCCTGAATTGAAATGTTGGACTTCACTACGTATCCCATAAGGATGATAATCAAGACATACATAGTTCTTAAACTACAATTTAACGTCATGGGGACAAAAGTATTAGAGATCTTAGTTTATGGTCATAGATCTTGGACCATTGTAATAAATACACAATGTGTGTTTTCATGGGGACTTTTCAGCCATGGGACTGAAAGTGGAATTTGGGGTAAGGCCCAAAGACTTGGGGCTGGATTCGAGGGACACTCGAACGTTCCTACGTATCCCATAAGGATGGGAATGAAGCCCACGTAGTTCTAGAAATACCCTTTGTACAAATTTGGTTCGTACATATGAAGGGTGAAAGGGGAATTTAGTACAATGATGGTTTATCCCAAGATAAAAGGTTTGGGCATTGCCATGTATGCATGTATTCTTTGAGATGAAACATGATTGAAAAATCAATGTAAATAATGGTTCCCTCTCTGGTGAGGGTATCAAAGAATATTGCAGTTTATTATCATACTGGACAAAAGTTTTGTATAGTTTAACGTCGTATAACAAGGACGAATGTGAACCAATGTAAAGATATTGATTCTAGGGGAGGTTTCATGAATCAACATCTTATAAGATGGAGGTGAACCGATGTGAAGAGATTGGTTTTGGGATTGAACCTTGGGAGGTTGCCTACATACCCAGCATTGAAGGCAAGGATTAAAGTCTGTGTAGTTCAATTAAAGAATGAATTAATGATCAAGTTGTTGCTGGGGACAACGACCTAAAAAAATGATGTTAGGAATTACAAATGGTTAGCGGCCTTAAGAGAATATTATGGTTGAGGTTTTCTCTAAGCTCACTTGAGTCATCCTCGGTGTGATAAACAAGAGGTAGAAACAACCTTAACAATGCATAGTTTAACGTCATGTAGGACGTATGAAGGGACTATGCAGTTTAAAGTCTTGAAGTTAGGACTATTGGTGCTGCACAGTTTAGTGTCATGTAGCAGGGACAAAGTACAGTTTAATGTCATGTAGGACGTATCACAGACCTTCTGTACAGTTTAGTATCATGTAGTTAGGACGATGGGGACAATAGAGTTTAACGTCATGTTGGACGAAATGGGGACTGTGCAATTTAATGTCATGCAGTGAGGACAAAAGAGTACACCATTTATCGTCATGTTGGACGCATTGGGGATTTTTTCCACAGTTTAGCGTCATATTGGATGAAAGTGCGAATAGTTTAAGGTCATATGCATGGACCATGGATGGTGCAGTTTAACGTTATGCTGGACAAAAGTGTAGTTTAAGGTCATACAAGACCTTTGATGATTATGTAGTTTAACGTCTTTCTGAACGTATGGGACTTTTATACAATTTAGTGTCATGTAGTTAGGACGTCACAGTTTAACGTCTTGCTGGACGTAAGGGACTTGCAAACAGTTTAGTGTCATATGAATGGTCCGTTGATGATGTAGTTTAAGGTCATATATGACCTACTTCCAATTTAAGGTCATACTGGACCATTTAGGGAACTTTTTCACAGTTTAACGTCGTGTGGGACGAGGTTTCAGTTTAAGGTCATACTGGACCATTGCTGTATAGTTTTAACGTCATATAACAAGGACTAACTGGTGTCGCACAGTTTAGTGTCATGTTGTAGGGACATAGTACAGTTTAATGTCATGTTAGACGTATGTGAAAAATAGTTTAGGTTCATATGATTGGACCATTGTTGTATAGTTTAACGTCATATAGCAAGGATGATGAAGGTGACACAGTTTAATGTCATGTTGGATGTATGTGAAAAATAGTTTAGGGTCATATGCTTGGACCGTTGCTGTATAGTTTAACGTCATATAGTAAGGAAGATGAAGGTGACACAGTTTAATTTCATTTTGGACGTATGTGCAAAATAGTTTAGGGTCATATGCTTGGACCGTTGCTGTATAGTTTAACGTCATATAGAAAGGACGATGAGGGTGACACAGTTTAATGTCATGTTGGACGTATGTGAAAAATAGCTTACGGTCATATGCTTGAACCGTTGCTGTATAGTTTAACGTCAAATATCAAGGATGGTGAAGGTGACACAGTTTATTGTCATGTTGGACGTATGTGCAAAATAGTTTAGGGTCATATGTTTGGACCATTGCTGTATAGTTTAATGTCATATAGCAAGGACGATGAAGGTGACACAGTTTAATGTCATGTTGGACGTATGTGCAAAATAGTTTAGGGTCATATGATCGGACTGTTGCTGTATAGTTTAACGTCATATAGCAAGGATGATGAAGGTAATTTGTAGTTTATACAAAATACTTCTTAAAAAATATGGCATTGGTTGGAGTAGTGATTAGTTCTCCATCCTAGGAGATTAGTGAATAGGCTCCATTGGAGTAGACCCTACGTATTGAATAAGGTCCTTCCCATTTTGGCTCAAGATTGGGAGGTTTCTTTCCTAGTATCATTGGAGTTATGAGAACTAATACCAATTCTCCCTAAGTGAATGGGTGAAGATGAACTTTTTTGTTAAAATCTCGTGCTATTCGATTCTGATAGATTTCCATGTGGTGCAAAGTGCACAATCTTTTCTCATCTAACCATTCCAATTCATTCAATCACTTTTGAGATTTCTAATCTGTAGATGACTAATCGAAAATGGATACTCTGAGTGAGGGTAATTGAACTTCAATGGGCAAGACAGCTTCCGTTCTATATACCAATGAATATGGAGTTGACTGAGTTGCAGTGGGTGTGGTAGTCCGATATGCCCATAAAACATGAAAGAGTTTATCAGGACATGACCTCTTATCTTTATCCACCATCTTTTGCAGTATATTTTAAAGAGTCTTGTTAAAGGCTTCTATCTGGCCGTTGGCCGCTGCATGATACCGAGATGAATGGTTGGATTTGATGTTGTATTCTTGAGACAACTTCTTCACCTCGGATTAACAAAAATTGGTGCCATTTTCCGTCAATATGGTATGAGGGACGCCAAATCTGGTAATGATGTTAGACTTGATGAAGCTAACAATGCATTTAGAACTGACTTCCTTGAGAGGTATTGCCTCTGCCCATTTGGAAAAGAAGTCAGCAGCAGTAAGAATGTACTTAAACTGCTTGGCCGTAGCCGAAGGGTAATGTCCCACCACATCCCTTCTACATGTGGAAAATTTCCATGAGTATTTAGCTGTATGAAGCAACTCTGGAGGTTGATGAATGAAGTTGGAATGTACTTGGAATTAATGAAACTTCTTTGTGAAATCAACACAATCTCGTATCATTGAAGGCCAAAAGTATCCAAGCCTTCGAATTTGATCTGACAATCTACGTGTAGACTGGTGGGCACCACAGACTCCTGCATGCACTTCTTTCATGACATCCATTGTCTCTTCACCATCAATGCATCTGAAGAGAACTCCATCAGAACCACGTTTGTAGATAATTTTCTCTAGGTGATCTGGGCTATCATAAAGTGTAAAATTGACCACACATCGCCAGATTTGTTTTTTCTCGGCTCTATCAGGTGGAAGTGATCCATTTTGAAGGTATTCCTTGATAGGTGACCTCCATCCTGTAGTATGACCATACAATTCTGGAATGGGTCTAATTTCATTAATTTCCTCTGTTACGATTTGAACATAAGGTGAAATTGCATGATGGTGTGAAATACTGATGGTTGTCTCGTCCCGATTTGGATTTTCCAGAGTTGTGGCTATATTAGCCAGTGCATCAGCTTGAGCATTTTGTGATCTTGGGACATAAGAAAATTTCGGTTCCAAAGGGAATTCAACCATTAACTCTCTGACATAATCATACAAACGGATTAGTTCTTCTTTTCTGATGGCATAATCCCCATTGACTTGTTTGATTACCAGGTCTGAATCACCCTTCACCATTAAGTGATTCACTTGTGCTTGAAGCGCTAATTCCAAGCCTGTGATAAGAGCTTGGTATTTGGCTTCATTCTTGGTACCACCATCCCACAATAAGAAGGAATAAGGTAACACTGCCTTTTCTTGAGAAATGAGTACAATTCCTTATCCATCTTTGTTGAATTTATGAATTTCCATTTTCTTCCCTGTTGGACTTCTGGAAGCACCATCAAAATACATTTCCCATGCTTGAGGACTTTCTTGAATAGAGAAGACTTCCTCATCCAAGAGTTCAATATCTGAAAATGTGTCTTCCACTGAACGGTGTTCAGCCAGGAAATCAGCCAGAGCTTGGCCCTTTATCACCTTTTGAGACACATACTGAATGTCGAATTGCTGCAAAATAACATCCCACCTCGCTAGACGTCCTGTAAGCATTGTATGACTAAGGATGAATTTGTGCGGGTTATTTAGAGATACCAATTGGACCTCGTGATGTTGCAGGTAATGTATCAACTTCTGAACTACAAAGAATAATGCCAGGCAGCACTTCTCAATACTTTAATACTGTGTTTCTGCTTCATGCATAGTTCGGCTGAGATAGTATAGGCTGTTTTAATTCCCAGCATCATTCTTTTGAGCAAGAAAGGCACCCAATGATCGCTCTAGAGATGTCACGTAGAGGATAAGTGGTCTTCCTTCAATAGGTGGCATGAGTACCCGTCGACTCAAGAGGTATTTCTTGAGAATATCGAATGCTTCTTGACATTCTTCAGTCCACTGGTAAGTGACACCCTTCTTCATCAATTTGGTAAAGGGTAAACGTTTTCCTGCCAAATTGGAGATGAAATACTGAATATAGGCTAAGTGTCCTTGAAGTCCTCTTAATTCTTTCAAATTTAGAATAGGTGACATACCAAGGATTGACTTGGTCTTCTCAGGATCGACTTCAATACCAAGATGGCATACAAAAAAGCTGAGATATTTTCCTGAGGATACCCCAAAAGCACATTTTAAGGGGTTCATCTTCAAATTATGTTGTCTAAGCTTGCAGAATATGACTTCCAAATCATCCAAGTGATTAGAACATTGTTTGGATTTAAACACAGAATCGTCTACATAGCATTCAACAAACTTCCCTAAGAAGGGTTTGAAGATACGATGCATGGTGTGGTGATATGTTGCACCTGCATTCTTTAAGCCAAAAGGCATTACCCAGAAACAAAACACACCCTGAGGGGCTTTGAAGGCTGTGAATTCCTCATATTCTGGGGCCAATCGGATCTGATTATTTCCAGAATATCCATCCATGAAAGAAAGTGCTTCATAGCCAGCTGTTGCATCAATTAGAAGTTCTATAATCTGAACTGGGAAATCATCCTTAGGACAATGCCGATTAAGATCTCTAAAATCGATGGAAACATTAATTTGTCTGTTCTTCTTCTTTACAGGGACAATATTATTCAACTACTTGGGATACTAAACTTCTCTGACAAAGTTAGCTTTGATAAGATTATCCACATAAGCTTCAATTTTAAAAGCATAAGTTGGGTGTGTTCTTCTCACGGCTTGCTTAAATCCTCGATGTTCTTCTGGTAAACCCAAATGATGAGTAGCAACATCTGGATCAAGCCCGGGAATTTCTATATAGTTCAAAGAAAAAAATATCTCTATTTCACTTTAGAAAAGAAATATACATCTCTGGATCATCAAGGGTCATGGCCGCACTGATTAAAGTGGGGCGTGGATCATCCTTTGTACCCAGATTTATTTCTCTAAGTTCATCCACAGTGGTAGAGATACCCTCTTCAAATGCTAGAGGAGAATCTCTGAGATCTTCCTCTTCATCATGTGTTATTTCTTCCGTTTCTACTTACAGAGTAGATGACAAAGCATAATTTTCACGATCATAAGAGATGTCAAAATTTTCACATTTTGAAGAAGAATCTTCCATTTCCAACCCGATTGATGATGAAGGGTCTTCTTTGGGTAATAAAGATGAAATGATGTATTGAGAATCGACATCATTTTTTCACCTTAGATGTTTCTATAACTTCTTCTGGCCTAATTGGTGAAGCATATACTTGTTGGATTTCTGCAGATGAAATGAAGATGTCACCATTTGTGCTTTCATCACTGCTTGGTAGATTACCAATTTCTCCCATGTTGTCTGCCTCGATTTCCGTAATTGACATTATGGATCTTTCCAAAAGAGTATTTTGATTTGGGTCTATTTTGTCAATTTGACTGATAGACAATACACAATCTATACTCACATGTGTAAATGGATTTACTGGAATTTTTTTCAGACCATATGGAGCATTATTTTTGGTAATCTCTTTCGTTGTGGATTTCTCCCTTTGCTTCATGTGATAGAATTCCGCCTCAATGTACTGAGACTCACTTGTCTTGAACGGATCCTTATCACCATAAAACATCTCAACTTGACCATCAAAACAATATTTGAGTCATTGATGGTATGAAGAAGGGATATCCGAATGTTGATGTAGCCAGGGTCTTCCAAGCAAGATGTTGAAGGTTGAGTCTTGATCATCAACCATGAAATCTGAATTGGATACAAGATCTCCAAACTGAGTTCTGAGTGTAACTTCACCCAGTAGTTCTTGTAAATTTTTATCATATCCCTGTAGCATCATGGTGGAGGGAGATAAATCAGATTCCATGAGGCCCAATCGACGAAGTGTACGAATGGGCATGAGGTTGACTCCTAAACCATTGTCGATGAAAGCTTTTCGAACATCCACGCCATTGAGCTTTCAAAACAATTACAATGGTCTAATATGTCCATGCAAAACATCATCTTCATATTCATTAGTAAAGGATAATATTGCATGGAATTTTGCAGGATTATTCTCTATGTGATAGATTTCAGCTGCAACAATTTCAGTTTCAAACTCCTGAAGACTTGACAAAGCCTCGATGAGTGCGTCCCGAAGATCTTTTGACAGATTCAGAGCATCCAGAATTGATAAAATGGCTGGTACATGGGCCAAGTGTTTCAATATATCAAACTTTTGATCCATAGGTCTGCGTTTCCCAATAAAAATATGTGGTTTAGCAGGTACCTTTGATAAAGATGCTTTGGAAGTTGATGCATCTTGTATTGGGATAGGAGTTGGCAATATCCTAGGTTTTGGAAGATTAGACCGATTAGATCAATTAACTTGCTGAGGGGAAGAAGAGGGAACCTTCAATCGGTCTTCCAAAATAACTTTGTCAAGACTGAATTTGCTATTGGTAGAAGAACATGCTTGTTCTTGTTGAGCTCGCTGAAGGGATCTACCACGAGTTTCTGTTGCGTACACAGTTCTAGAAGGGGTAGAATTGGAATAGTGACTTCTGAAAGATCCACGCCTTCCCCTGTATAATGAGCCCCTGGAACTTCCTATAATTCCTCTGTTTGATATAGAGAATTCAGGCTCATTGAAATCGAAACTGCGACTGGCATATGGATCTGTTAATTGAATCATATTAACAGAACCAAAGATTAACTCTTCGTCTGATGAAAACTCTGCCTGATTAGCCTGTTTAGGCTGTGATATTTGGTGGGACAGTGCCCGTGGATTTGAAGTATATGGAATGAAGTCCGCCAAAGTCAAAGACAACTTAGGATTTGACACGTACTCATCTTCTTCTGATTCTTTTTCTTTCTTTGAATAATGCCTTTTCTTTGAGGACTTTCCCTCTGACAAAGAGGGTTTTTCCGCAACATTCATGGCAGAAGACACAATTGGTTTCTTTAATTTTGTTTGCAAAATATCATGAGTTTGATTGATTGTCTTTCTGACCATCCAATCACCATACTTTTGTGCATTTTTTCTTTTTTACTTCCTTCCATTCATCTTCCTCCTCTGGAACTATATTAGTGACACATGCTACCTGGGCTGAGGAGCCTTTCAATGTGACCTGTCCCGAGCCGACCATCTTTTACAGGAGGTCTTTGAAGACAAAAGACTCTTGTATGGGATGCCCCAACATTTGATGAAAATGGCAATAATTAAGACTATCTTTATCTCCTTTCTTGTTTGGCCTCTTGGGTATTGGAAATTGAACCAAATTGTTTCCCAGAGACGAAATGAAATAACCAGGAACATGTTTATCCTGCAAAATATAAATGAAAAAAATTAAATCCCACATATTTTAATGATTTTATCTCCTATAATTCAATAATAAACAAAATGACTATGTTGGAATAAATTTAATAAACCATAAAAAAATATATACCCTAATCATTTACCTAAAAATGTTCACAATAAAATTATATAGTATTCAATTATAAAACTCACCTTTAATTCATTAAATTATATACCTTCTTAATAAAAACATTTCCATTGGATGTAAGGGTTCATAACTGGAAAATTAGATTACCATTAATTGATTAAAAATATAAAATGTGATTTACCTATTCCAGAATTCTTATATAGAGAGCTAATCAATGATCAAAATCACATTATATTTCCCTAATGTAATAAAAATTATATTTTTATATGGTTCATTTATAAAAACATGAACACGATATTCCCAACAATGGAGTATAAGATAAATTTGGTCAAATTATCCGGATTCATTTCAGGTGTTGGGATTTAATAGTCTTTCGCATTTCCAATTGACATGATTTTATTGTTTATTATCCTCCTTAGATATTTTCTTAATAAATTGATTCCCATAATGTCCATGCTCTATAAAATTACAACATTAGAGTGAGATTGGATGTTCCTATTTATTTTTCTATCTATTCACATCATTAACTAACATCGTACTATCACTTCAATATTTGATTTACCAATGTCATTCCTTTAAATACATGAATCATATAATAGTACCATCAAGAAAATTTCCCACATTTTTCTTTCTACACAATGAAAATAATGTAATTCTCAAATTGTTATCTCCATGGTTTTTTAGAATTTTAATTTAATTCCAAATTTATTTTCTTAAAAAAACATGATAATGGTGGGTAACTCCAATATTTATCTCCACCATTGTAGAACATCAATAAATTTATTTATAGCTATTGAATTACCTTTATGGATGAATCCATTTGGGAAATACATTTTTCTATAATGATTAATTGATCAACCATAATTACATTTTGTATGATAATAACATAAGCATACCTCACATGTCTTGTAAAAGTTTCTATATTGGTTCCAACAGAATCAATATCCATGTACTTCAGTTGAAGAAATTACATCCCAATTTTCATATGAATAATATTTGAAAAGTACATATAGGTAAATATAAACATAAACTAATCCCTATACATGGAGTAAATTTCATCATATTTCCTTGTATTCTTGGTTGGATTCCATCATTGGTATGATTATCCTTCCAAATGATACATAACTAAGTTTAATTTTAATGTTATGAATAATGGATAATGAAAAATATTTTTCCATGGTAGTAATCCATTTCTTAACAACTATTTTATGAAATAAACCACTAAAAGAATTTGGGTGTTTCTTCTTGAAGGACTCAACATAATTTTTTTATTTCCATTTATAGTTTTGAAGATCAGTATGATTCATAGCTTGAAAAATTAGTTTGTGAATAGTAAATATATTTTGCATCCAATATCAGATAAATTTTTTCTTCTCATGATAAAATCATCACATTTTTCATCATATTGAAAATTAACATAATTCCTTAGGTTTCAATCCAATGAATAAAACCAACATGCATAGTTTGAGAAATAATAATCATAGTAGAAAAAAATCCTTGAAAATTGACTAATATGATGTTTTAATACTAAAAAATTATTCCATGAAACCTTAGGACTAACCTATTCCATTCATGATCATTACCAAGACATTTGAATATTTTCTCATACTTAACCATATCACTGAGGTTTTAAATAGTGTTATCTTATCTTTATTTCCAAAGGATAACTAATAATTTCTATAACCCAAACTATAAATACCCATAATTTTAATACATATATATCACATCTTTATAGATGAATATTAATTACATAACATTAATATATACACCATAATTTCACATAACTAGTTCACTTGGAAAAAATTACACATAAATAACTGGTTCATAAAATATTTATATCATATCATACTAATTTAATTATAACTAGAACCATTATTATAAATATAGTACTTATTACAATTCATTGTTATATAAGGAATGGAAAAACAAAAAAAATGGTGAGATCAGATTCTCTGAAAGAGTAAATAAGAGAGATATCAAAGATCATTTGAGTAAAAAAAGAAAAAAAGTTTATAAGATCATGTGAATAACATATGGAAATAACAACCTTTAAATAATAGATCATTATATTATGTCATGGAATAAATAATGGTAGTTCATAAGACATTAATCGTAATATAATTAATGAACATAACCCATGGAAGAATAAAATTAGCATAAGACATGCAATAGTGGAGTACAAATAAGTTAAGAAAAATATTTCCAAATTAGTCCAAGATAATTTCTAAGACTATTATTGAGGATAGTTATCACTACCCAATAAATCATTGTAGTCTTGGTCAACTCTTAAGACTATCATTGTTGATCGAGTTTACTCCCCAAACCATAATAGTAGTCACAGTTCACCCAAAATGACTATCAATGTGGATAAAATCCTTACCTAACTAGGTTAACTCATAATTATAATCATATTTATATGATTATATATCAATTCATACCCAAATAATTGTATGTTGATATATTTCCCAACTATACTCAATTATAATGAGACCATTATTATTTTTTATAATGTTACCACCATCAATGGTTATAATGCAACCCTCATTATTGGTTATAACATGAAAAATATCATTGGTAATAAGGTGACCACTATTTGTGGATGTTACATCACCACTATAACATAATAAAAACTATACATATGTTTGGTACAATATCAAAAAACATTCATCACATCATCACACAATAACCAGTTCAATGAAAATAAGCATTATAAAAATTTTATCCATTCATCGTAGAATACCCAACCGAAAATAAATGTGCATCTCATGAAAATAAACAATAAAAACCCCAAGAAAGAATAACTATGGTTTCATTTCAACAAAAAACATTAAAACATAATTAATAATAATAATATTTATGATATATGAAAATTTATTTAAAATAAAACTGAAATATTTCTTTGGAAAACAACCATTCTATTTTCAAAATCACATATAAAATTATAATATTTGAAAATATTATAGAAGGAATTTTATTTGAAAATAACATTGTTAACTTTTAATGTTCTCTTAAACAAATTGATCTTTGATGATGGTAGGAAATTTTTATGATGCTATAAAATTTAATGTAAATCACTCATTTCTTATTTTTTGTTAAAATTTAAGAAATGAATCATTCAAAAAATAAATGGAATTTTTCTAATATATTATTTAAAATGGAAAAATATTTTTCAATTTATTAAATTATAATTTTTTAACAGTAAAAAAATAATTCAATTTTTATTTAGAAAATTATGTATAAGGAAGAGTACATTTCTTCATATTGAGAGAGAAATAAATAATGTTTTACAAAAAAAATTATTTTTGGTTTGTTGAGTAATAAACTTAAGAAAAATGAAATTATAACATTAAATCTCAAAAAAACCATATTAGAATAAAATTTATATTTTTCTTGATATAGAGATCATTATTTTTCATCATTATAACATATCCATAAATATTCCTAACAAATAACAAGATTGTAACATAAAGACCTTAACGCTTTGTTAACAATTGAATAATAATCCCTATGAAATAAATAACATTAGATGGATTTATAAATGAACATAAATTTAAAAATAAAAATAATATAATACATTAATTTGAAGTACATACACCACAAAAAATAACATGATCGTGAATATAAAATGTACCTAACTAATATAAAAGTGAGATTACAATCACATACCTTACGCCAAAATTTATTTATACGAATTAGAAACTCTTATATAATTAAAATATATTTATTAAAAATATATTTAATAACAACAATCATATATATAATTCCATATATTATTTACTGAAATTATTTTATCAACTATTTTAATCACTTATTTACTAAAACGAATGTTTATGAAAATATCTACATCATTTTACTTTTATGTTCTTGTTCTGTAGTATTTGTAATTTTATTTTTATCATGGTTTTCTCATAAAAAATATTATTCATTATTTAAATATCTTATATTTTAATTATATACATTTTTAGTAATTCATATAACATAGAAACAGGAAAATGAATTGCACCATTTATGGCGAGGATAAACTATATATACGCATGAATGGTGTTTCCATTATTCTATGCGAGGAAGGAAATAAAGTTAAATTGTATATCACATTAAAATACACATTATTATATCATATATTTCATTTATATTCATTATATATATCCTTATTACCATTAAATTAAAACAAAAGTGAAATAAAACTCACATTACTTCGTAAAGGGGGTAGTCCACACGTATGCATGATTAACATTATTGTTTTCCAATGGTTTGTTTGGTAAGAAAGTAGTTATGATATTATCACTATAGATGAATAATAATGTCATTATTATCATATATAAACCTTAAACCCATTGTAAAACCCATCAATAAATTAATGGGATTATATATAAATTGCATCGCTACATGCGGATGATAAGCCCTACATACACAAAAGCGATATTTTCACTACCATTGGAAGAAAATATGGTGAATAAAGGTGGTTTCATAAGAATAATAAAATTTTAGTATACAAATTATAATTAACATAATATTTTGTGAATAATATAACATATTTAGAGGTGGTAAATCATACTAAAAAAGAATGTGATAGTTTTAGGCGATTACATATTCTTTGAAATAGCTCATTTAGATCTCCACTTAAGAGATACATGGTTAGAATTTTGGAATGGACAGAACCAATATATTGTTTATATGGATGTGGAGGAGATAACATTGTATATTTTGGTAGAGAAATTAAATCCAAAATTGTTGTAAATAAGTAAAAGGAGGGGTTCCCAATTAAAATTGAGGGTCAGGGTAATCATGTAATTTCATTGAATATTAAATTAATATTAATTAAATTTCATTTCCAAATGGATACAATTTTTTTTTGATTTGAATCTATTATTATGATGAGTCTAAATAACCTTTATTAGTAAAATTTTGACACATTTGGTTCATATTTTTAAAATTATCATATTGTATTAGCCCTTGGTAAACACTTATTACAATTACCTTAATATTAATGTTTTATACAATTTAGGTGTTAATAATGTTACTGTAAAATTAATATCATTTCATGAATGTAACTTGGTTGATGTTTCGAATATTATCCCATTCATTTGGACAAATATATTTTTTTTTATAAATTTTATAAAATTTAGAAAAACAATTATTATAAGAAATCATTATTGTAAATTTTAACATTATTGATTTACCTTGATTTTAAATAGATAAATATAATTGAGGATTTATGATATAATTCATTAAAACATCCCAATAGTTCCATATAGTTTAATTAAATAAGTGGAATATATTGAATCATTAATATGGTATGCCTTTTAATTTTTTAAAAATGGTTTCTTTATTTTTTTTGTAAATTGAATAAATACTATATTATTGTTTCACAAGATTTTATGGTAATTATATAATTTATAAAAATTATATATAAATTTATATCATGAAAATAATTTCATTAATATTAAAATAAAAATTTATATTCATTAATGAATTTTTTTTCCTTTATATAGAAATTTAACATATATTTAAAACATAAGGAGTGACATTTCATAACAATATCTTATTTTAATATTATATAGGTCATTTACATGGATAATTGCAACACCTTGATATTATTTGAATTGTTTTCTTTGAATTAATTTAATACATTGATAATTTTCATATCAAAAAAAATCCAATTTTATCTTTTTGTAGGACAATGAACTAATTTTGGGTTCTTTTACATGTAATACCATATTTATTGAACATTTCATGCAACATTGAGTTTAACCTATACTTTACTTACTATTAAAATATTATTATTTAATTTGATAGTTATCACCTAGTTCATAGAATGGAGTGTTTGAATATGATTAGCTAAATTATAGAAATATATGGTGTACACATTTATATATAATTATTTATTTGGTGATCAATTAATTATAAATAAAAATAAAAAAACTTTGAAAATAAGGAAATTCATTTTTTTAATACAATTTATGCAGATAAACATGTTTTATCTAAAACAATTATACAAATTACTATTAGTGAATTATTATAATGAATTTTGTATAAGATATAATTAATAAAATGTTCAATAACCTGCTTATGTGTTTCCTTACTCTAGATGAGAATAAATCCAATTTTACGCTTAAAACATTATTTTTCTAAATAGTGATTAAGTTAGTTATTTTAGTGAAATTATTTTAAATTTTTTAAATGTTTAAAATTTATTTGAAAAAATGAAATTATATTTTAATCTATACTTTTAAAATTATCCATGGGTGATTTTTTGGGATCTTTTTGAAAAGTTTCATTTTTTGATGAGTACTATAAATTAATAAATTTTAGTAGAAAACTAATTTTTGATTGACTTATTTATAAAGTTAAATTTTATTAAAAATTGATTTAAAAATTTTTTAGTTCAATTATAAATCCATTAATATAAGTTATTTCATTGGATTCAATTTCATATTGAATTTCTATATAAAAACTTCATAATCTTTCGAATAGTTTATTTTTAATTTTACTTTTTCTCACCGCATCAACTTGATTAATTTCAAATTAAAATTTTCAAATAACTTGAATGGAATATTTAAATTTTCTTCCATATTTATAATCTAAAAAATTTATATTATTTAATAATTTCTACTAATTTTTGGACCGAAATGAATATTGATGTTTGTAAAAAGTAATTACCATAGCTAATGTAAAAATGAATTTACTAGAGGGTTAAACAAATAATATAAGTTTTAAAATGAAATGAATACATGTTAAAATATTTTTTGGACATATTTAAACCTTATCCTTCATAATTTCGAATATATAGTCATTTAGAAGTTTTTTTGAATGGATTTATTATTTTTGAGTCTTTTGGGACATTTTCATGTAGTTTCCACGTGGGTTCATTTCCGCCACTAATAAAAGGCTACCAGCACGCTTCAATTAATCACACATCCCTATAATTTTATCTCCACCAACCCCAACTCTATTATCCACCACAAAAAATAGTTACATTATAGAGTTTCTGTTCCTCTCAAATGATTGTGCCTTGGATATTTATGAGGATATCCGAAAGAGGTTTCTCATAGCGAAGGAGAATATCTAAGTAGGGTATTTACTCTTCGTTATTCTTTTTCCACCTTTAATTATTACTTAAAACATAAAATATAATATCACCATTATCATGATTATATTGAGATTTTATTATGTTAATGTAATAGTAATTGTATATCTCCACTTCAATCAAATGGGTAATAAAATTCTCATTCGTATGAAAGGAGGACTACTACCTCGCGAACCGATGTCATGCATTTTTCCATTACCACATATCCAGTCTAGTCGTAATGATGTATTTATAATTTATATATGTCATTTATGAAGTTATTATGATTCTATAATTATTAAACCACACACAACTCTATACTATTCTATTTCTTGGGAATACGATAACACAACTCATGTGTACAATTGACCACCACCGCGTCAAGTGATGTGATTTGTTCATGCTTTGCATGAAATGTATTAAATATTGGTTTAAAAAATATTTGACATAAATGACCAAAAAATTATTCTGGGATGATAATATATATATATATACCATTTATTTTTCATTTGTTCAACCCGAAAAAAAATAAAATCAATATTCTTGCATTTTAACACCCTATTGTCTCTATAAATGGTGTATTTCAAATATTATCATTATATTTAATGGGTTATTGGAAATATATATTTAATGAATTTATATGGAATTTATATCATGGTTTATATTCTTTATATTATAAAACAGTGCTCAAATCATGTGAACCAAAAATTACAAGTCAAAACATACATGAAAAATAATGTAGTTATTGCTTGAAACACGACATTAACAAGGAATTCTGAATAAAAGTGTCATAAAATAACATAAGTAAATAATATATGTTATGATATATGTGGTTATCTATCTATAATATATTCATTATAAACCTATATTTATTATACAAGAAGTTTGAATGAGTGTGATAGAGGTGAAGACTTAAGGTTAAGGATTTCCATCTCACCTTTATTTTCTCTCAGACATGAGACATATTCACCATGTATTCATTTAATGTCGTGCATATAATTCCATTAAATTTATTTTATGAGTATCATCAATAAAATTATTTGGCATCATATATCGATTTTATTATATATCTTTTATTAGTTTTATTCTTCAAAAGATAAAAAATCGATAAGTAATTTCTAACACAATTTTCTTCAATGAGGCATACATTGTGTAATGCACCTAAATTATTTTATGTGGTGTATATAAAACCACTTTGACATTTATTATCACAAAATTATTTATCATCATGTTATTTTAAGTTTCATTTTATGTTTTTCCATCATGGGGAATACAATTCGATGTTACCAAAGTGGTGATGGTGTTATGGAACAATCTCAACATTAATGAGGATTGTTCATGACTATGTTTTTTTGATTGAATGCTATTATCCATATATCAAGAAACTATTGAATTTTATTAACCTCTATTTATGTAATCATAATGTATTTTTTCAATTCATTTTCATCTCTTCATGTACATAAGAATTTAAAAATAATTTTATTTAATAAAAATCATCTATTCGTTATTAATACATTTTTTCCAAAGAAATGTTTTCTAAAATTGTTCTCATAGTGTTTTATTGTTTAATTTTTATTTCAAAAGGAATGTATTTTTTCCTTAATAAAAATTTTAGTTTATTTTTAAATCTAATATTATATGGTTTCATGTTTATTTTTGAATGAACGTTTTCAATATATATATTGTTTTATAAAGAAGTTTTTGAGAATAGAAAGAATAGGTTCCTCAATAAATGTTCTAAATGATCATTAAAAATTGTTTTCCATAAAAAATGAAATTTTTTTACTTATTTTATACTGGGGATATGATCCAAGGATACCAATCATATTCTTTCGTAGAATGGTTTATGTATTGATGACAACATACTCTCTTCTCCTCCACAGCGTCTACCATTAGAAAATGTTTTTGAGCCCCCTTAATTTTAATAGTTATTATATAATGAAATTATCATTAAGACTATTTATTTTACATAGGTTATTACATATTGATTTTTTTTAAAATAAATATCATTTCATCAGTTATCTTGTGATGAATGTTTATGATGTTTTGGTAAACATAAATATGGTTTTCATTATGTGATGGAGGGAACACTATCTCCCTCAAATTAATTGAGTATAAATTTATAACTCATGAGATAGATATGATGGGAATGGGGAGTGAACCTAGTTCAGTAATATTGGGATTGAATGAAGAGTATGCATTTTATTAATTGACATGGTTTTCTATAATGACCATGAATGTGATACTTGACTAATATGAAAATGATTTTCTATGATTATGTGTATTCCAAAAATAACATGTCTTAAGAAAATGTTATTATCTCATGAATCAAGTTCTTTGATTTCATTATGATTCATGTCTTATGAACTATAACTCTCTATTCCATGACTAAATATTATTATTTTTTATATGAATGGTATGGTTTTGAAATATTATGATCATGTTATCATGTACTTATGTTCATGATATAATTATGTATCTTACTTGTTTACCCTTACTGAGAATCTATGATCACCCATTCTTATGTTTTCTTTCCCTTTTTTATGAATTCACATACTGTGTATCATATGTCTATAAAGGATTCTAGTTTTTATGAAATTATTAGGAGATGAATTATCTCAGTTATGGACTAGTGTTTATGTCTCTTTTTCTAAAAAGTATCTAAACTATTATATTCCTCTAGTATATGTTTTTGTAATGTAATGAATATTCAGAAAAAATGATGTGAAATCTATGTATGAAAGTATTGGGACATTGTAGTTTCTATAAGATGAAAGTTGTAGCCAACCATTTAAAACCATGATGAAAAATCCATAGTAAAATACTAAAGTACATGTATATGTATATGTATAATAATGAGACAACGTATATAAAAATATAAATGAAATTTGTTAATTGAATGAGTGAGTCGTTCCTTATAGATTACATTCATGAATCGATACAACAAGTGGATGTGTCTATGAGATATATGTACCAATGGGTGATAACTTCGATAAGGGTGCATTTAGATACAATCAATCATCACTCAATTCCTGATAATGGACCTTGTTGCACACCTAGTTATAAAGACTCAGAGGATATGCTTTAGAAATTAATAAACTCTATGAACCATCATGAATTATTTAAACAGATAATTACTATTCATAGAATTGGATAAATATAATGTTTCATAGATTAACAAAATGTTTCTTGATTTAGATATCCTATAAGTTAGTTTAATGATAATTTGTTTTTACTCTACAATTAAAAATAATAAAACTATTTTTTGGTTTCAGTTAATTATGGGAAACAGAAGTAACTTGGTAAATATTGAACATGGGAGATTATTTTTAGATGAGTATCAAAATAGGAATACGAATTGAGTAAAATAGGTTGGGACTTTTCCTACTTAGTTACCATGATATATGGTTACCATTTTGAATTATAAACAACTCTTAAACTCTCCATAGAAGAGTAGGATAACATTTTTTAGAGTTCAGGTAGTGGAACCATAGAAGAAATAATGTTCAGTCTACTATATGGCAAGAATGTGGAAAGAATAAATCATGGTAATGAATTAGCGGAATGTGAAGATGAATCAAGTGTGGAAATTATGGATTGAAAGAAAGTAATTTCAAAGGAAAAATTACGAGTTCTTTTAATTCAATAGATTATAATATTTTTCACACCAAGGTATTATGAATGAATGAATGATTTAAAATCAAAATGTGGGGTTATTATGAAAATTTATTTCTTAGGTGGAAAGATCATGATGAGAATCACAAAATTGGTATTATTAGTGGTTATTTTTTGATGATAAATACACTAAAAAATAAATCTGAAAAGAATGTTGTGTTAAGGAATAAGAAGACAATTCCTAGTTAATGGTTTGAAAAATAAGTGTAATGATTTAAATATTTATATATTGGAATTGACATATTATTTGAAAATAATCATGATTTATATAAGGATTTTAATTATAAGTTTTTTATAAAGATTTCTATAATATTTTAAATGATACTAATATAATAGAATAAAAATAATGGTAAGGTTATATTTTGGTTTTGGGAAGATTACAATTAATATATTCATAATGAAGAGAAAAAAGTGTTTATTTAGGATGAAGAGAATATTGATATGGATAATGTAAACTACATAGTATTGGTGACCTCAAAAATGATAAAATATTTTTTTACAAAGTTGTTTATATCATTATTTATGTAATTTAAAACATTTTTTAATATAATTAATGTCTCTTAAATGTTGTGTTCTATTTAAATAATAAAGAAGCATGTATTTTTTCAGTTTTATTTACAATTCAGGTTATTTACATGTTTTAAGATAATACAATATTTTTATATTAACATGTTTGGTATTTAATAATTAATAGATACATAATTTTTTTGGGGAACTAATGATAAGATCATAATATCAATTTTGTGAGTTTCTTTATTACGTTTTATAATTTAGTAATTTTTAGGGTCATAAGTTTAACCATTTAGGAAATATTTATTGAGGATCTTCGAATGAGGTTTTTGATATTAACATAATAATTCAACATATAAAGATTTATCCATATTAGATAATAAGACATACACTTTTTTAGATATAAGTAATGTCTTACCACTCTATTATGGATCTTAATTTGTTATTTGGACATGAAAAATTAATCTATTAACATAAGAGATGAAGATCAAATTGACCAAGGTATAACCGAAGGATGTAATTTTTCCTTAAATGGTACTAAATATCATGTATGTGCATTTCATATGATCTATATATAGATGGAAAAGGAATTACATAAAATTAGGAAAATTATATTTAATACATTATCCTATTGACTATATATCAGATGAATAAAATGGTCCCTGAAATGAACACCAATTTATGGTTTGTTGTTTATTAACCTTTTCAAGATCATCCACTTTCATCAGATAAATGACCTATATCATATTATATAACCACATTAGATTTTATTTCATGTCCAAATCTTCACTTCACAAATATGTTCTCTTATATGGAAACCTAATATGTTTTACGTTAGGTATCTCTTATGTTTTATAATAGTCCAATTTAAGGGGAGTTTTATTATTAATTTAAAAAATGTTGGTTTATATGATAAATTATCAAATGATAAACCTTTGATGACCGAGATGAATTTTGGGGGAGAAAATCCATTTTGAAATGGTTAAAGGTAACACCTCGATATTTTGTAAAACATTTTTTTTACAAATAAATTTAATATTTTTGAAATTATACATTACATAAAACACTGAATTTAGCTTATGTTACAATAATTAACTTATTTTTTCTTGTGTTAAATGAAACATTTTATTTAGCTTCTGTTACAGTTATCTTTGAGTTTAATTGAAACATGAAATATAATTAAAATATTATTATTTAATTTTATAGTTATCACCTAGCCATTAAAAAAGAGTTTATGAATATGATTAACTAAATTATGAAAATAAATCGATAAAAAAATTATATATAATGAATTCTTTGGTGAACTATTAATTATAATGGAAAATAAATACCATTTGAAAATAATGGAAATCATTTTCTGAGAAAATATTTTTACTCACATAAATTATTTTCAACTAAAAAAATTAGGCAAATAAATTTTATTGAAATTTTTTACAAAATTTATATATTTTATAGCAAAATAAATTTTTATGTTTTATCTTATGTGTTTTCTAGAAAAGGTATAATAACAAATCCTATTTTATGTTGAAATTGTTTTTAATAAAAAGTGATTTATTCACCCTTTTTATTACCCATTTTCATAAATCTAATTTTTGAAAATTTTAGAAACATTATCTTAATAAGTATACATAATAATTTAAATAATCATTTTAAAAATATCACTGGGTAATTTTTTTGGATTTCTATGAAATGTTTCATTTTTTTGACGAATAATGAAAAATACTGATTTTTTATTAAAAATCACCATTTCATTTAATTTTTTTATAAAGTTAAATTATATCCAAGATTTATATTAATGTAAAATGCTTTAAAATAAAAAAACATTTATCTAGTTTTGTCCATGGTATTAAATTATATATATATTTTCTATATAAAATCTTTGTAATCTTTTGAACAATTTTCTCTTTAAAAATACTCTTTCTGATGGCATTTGTTGGAATAATTTAAAATTAAAATTTTACACATCTATGAATGGAATTTAGAAAAATGTATTCTATATTTATAATAATAATAATTTATATTTTATAATATGTTTAACATTATTTTTTATCATATTGAATAGCGAATGTAGTAAAAAATAATTACTACAATTATTGTAAAAATGGGTTCACTGAGTGTATAAACTAAGAAGATAAGGGCTAGAATGACAAGAAAACATGTAAAAATATACTTTTATGGTCATATTTACCCCTTTAACTTCGTATTTTATAATATATGGTCAATTATTATATATTTTTTATAGAAATTAGATTATTATTGTGGTGGATTTTGGGAAATTTCCAATGCGTTTCCATTGGGTTCCTTCCCTCCACTTATAAAAGGCCACCGCCGCCATTAATTTATTCATACCTCACAAGACATTTTAATAGAACTAATCACTCCAAATTATATGCCCGATAAACTTATTCACATTCTATAGCGTCATTTAATCCCAAAAAACCACCACTGGGGTCTTTAATAGGAGATCAAAGGTCGTTTCCCTTATAGAAGTTATTTATCATAATAAATAATTACACATTCTTTCTTCTTTTAACACATTAAACTATTTACTTAAAATTATAGTAAAAAACTAGTATATATAACATAATAATTTTTTAATAATTCTTTAATAATAATTATTTATTTCCACTTCCATGAAATTGGTTACAAAGTCATCCTTTGTTTGTATGGGGAACAACCACCTCGGGAACTGATGCCATTATTTTTTCCATTACCAAGAGTTATGTCAAATAATAATGATGTGTTAATTATATATTTGATTTAATATATTATTATGATTATGGAATTATTATATCACACATACCTCCATACTGTATATTTTGTGGGATTACAACAATATCACTTGTTTGTACAACAGATTACCGCCCCACGAAATAATGTGATTCATTCATGCTTTACATAGGATGAATTATGGTAGGATTCAAAAAAAGGTGATATGTATAAAAAAATAATTCATTAATGATATTATATATTAATATATATAAATTTAATTTACTATTATTCAATCTTACTATAAAATTGAAACAACATTCATGCATACGTACGACCTATCGTCTCCAGAAACAGTTTATTTCATTTTCTATAACTATATCTTATGGATTACTATAAATAAATATATAATAAATATATTATATTTTTCAATCATTGTTTAAATTTTTAATATTGTTAAACCATTATTTAACCAATAGGGAAAAAATTAAAAGTCAAAACATACATGAAAAACAAAGTAGTTATTGTCTAAAACATGACTTTAACCTGAAATTGTTAAAACAAAATGTGTAATAAAAGGTAATAAGTAAACCATATATGGTATAATATATATTCATATTTTTATTTCATATATTTATAATGAAAATATATTTAATATTCATGTGGATTATATCTTTACGATGAAATTCAATACAGAAGGTAATTGATTTCTATCTTAGCCTTATTTTCTATCAGACACAATCTATATTCACAATTTGTTTCAGTTATGTTGTGTATATACTTAAAATTTATTTATTTTATTATAAATATTTTGAAAATTATCTTGGTTTAAATTTACATTTTAGGATTCATCATTCACGGGGTTTACGGTTCAAAATTTATCAAAACATTATGGTATTGTTTTCTCAATTGGCCTTCTTTGAGACGTACGTTATCTTACACAACTATATTCTTTAACAAGCTGTATATAGAGACACATTGACATGTAATATAATGAATTTATTTATCCAAATATTATTTTATGTTATATTTTATCTTATTTATTTATGGTTCATAATATTAAAAGTTACAAAACTGATAAAGATGTTATGTTATAATCTCACTGTTTATCACGATTGTTCATGAATATGTTTTCGACGATCAAATCATATGATCCATATCACCAGAAATGAATGAATTTATTATAATTAATTTTTGTCACAATAAAGTATATTAGCCCTTCATGTTCATATATTCATGACCTAAATTGTTGTAAAATTATTTTTTTATGAAAAATCAACTTTTTGATCAAAAACCATTGTTATTAAAAAACCATGTATTCTAAAAATATTTTCCAAATGTTTTATATTTTAAATTTTTTTTTAAACCTAAATTTTATTTTCATTATGTAATTTTTTTAACTAATTTTAATGATTCATTTATATATATTCATGGTTATTCATAATGATAATGGTTTTCAAAGTGGATTATATTTTAAAAATCGAATTTTCAATACTGAACGTATAATTTTCGTGAGAAATGTGTTTAATGATATTTGAAAATTATTTGACATATAATATGACATCCATTGGTTTTACCTATGCCTTAATAGGGATATTATCCAAGATTCCCGTTTATATCATTTTTTTGAATCGTTTAGTTTTTGATGGAAATAAACAATGTTCTATTCAACATGTTATACCAAGGTTAAATGATTACGAAACCCACTTATTTTAGTGTGTAATTATATAATGAAAATTATTATAAAACCTATCTATTTTCCCCAGGTTATGATATGATGAAGGGGTTGTGTAACCCATTTTATTTAAAGGGTTATGATATAATAAATGTTTATTATCTTCTTCCACACATAAATATGGTTTAAATTATGTGATGGGTGGGAAATATATATGCACATAATGTATTGGTTAAATATTTACATGTCTTAAAATATGTGGGATTAGAATGGGGAGTGGACCTGTTTTAGTAAGATATGGATAGAATGGGGAGTGAACCTGGATCAGTAAGACAAGATTGAAATGGGGAGTGATAGCAGTTTTGTAAGGGAAAGTTTCCACAATATTTTACATAGAAGAAAAACAACACTAATAAGGAAATTATTTTCCACAGTTATTTTTATTCCAAAAATTCTATGTCTTATTCCATTATTACATTCTTCTGGATCAAGTTATTTGATTACCTTATGATTCATGTCTTATGATATAACAATCCTTATGCAATGACTCATGATAATGATATTTCTTAAGTAGGGTATGGTTTAAAATTTTATATTTATGTTAGCAAAAAAAATTGTGTTAATTATACATATCTCCCTTGTTTACCATTACTGAGAATATGGGATCCCACATTTTTAGGTTCTTATTCCCATGTTTTGATGATATTTATTATGTATGATGTTTTTATAAAGGGTAAACGTTGTGGATATAATATTGTGAGATTATTTAGCTCAATTTTTGGCCATTTTTTATGTTTTATGGTTCCAAGGAACTAAAATTTGACATTACATAGGCATATGTTTGTGTAATGTAATGAATATTTAAAAAAAATAATGTAATATTTATATATGAAAGATCTGGGTTGCAATAAAAACTTTCCATCAAAAAAATAAGTTATTTAATTAGTTGATAGCAGAAAAGTTCACATCATCTGTTAAAAATTATGATAAATAATTATTGTCTTATCACTTAGTTATATCCTATATTAAATTGATTCACCCTTAATCGAAGTGATAAAATTTACCACAATTACTATTTATATTTATAGAAAATAATTTGTGAATAATTACCAAATTTGAACATCATTATTCTAAGTATGGAATCCATTTTATCAAAATAAATACCTATATGTGGAAGAAATTAGATTTAAATAATGTTTACAAAATCAACGAAAACTTCTTTTAGAAAAATACAGTTTTTAAGTATAAAATTGGAATAATTCTTAACTCATGAAAAGAAAAATTTTAGATGAATGGTTAAAATTATTTGGTTAATATATATATATATATATATATATATATATATCAATAAACACATTAGTAACTTTTCATAAATTTATTTTTTAAATATTAAAACACATTGTGTGAATAAGAATATTTTTTTTTTGGAAAACTCCTTTTTTTATAATTGTTTTTGTAAGACTAAATTAAAAAATAAAATTTACTGAAATTAACCTAATTGGATGATGTAAATTAAAATAATTTTTTTACACTATAACCATTTAAAAAAACAACCATTGAAAATTCATGAAATAAAAACACAAATTTCAATTAAAAAATTATTTTTCACTAATAACCAGTAAATCAATATTTTTTGGAAAACTATTAAAAAAACCCTAAGATAAATTTGATATGATGATTTAAAAAATATAGTTATTATAATGAAATATTTTTTAATAGTTTCTAATAATGAATATTAAATTTCCTCAAAAAAATAAATAAAAATCATTTAAAAGGAAATATATTTTTAAGAATAATATAACATCACTAAATATTGAATTTTCATTTCATAAGAAATAATAAATACATTTTTATTGAGAATTATATTTTTATATATCAAATAATATAGTTAATCCTACTCATACCCTCCAATTTACTATCCTTGTTTTAACAGTCTTACAATAATGTTTTATTAATATATCAGGGTTTCATTAAAATTATTCATTCATGTAACCCATGAAATTAATGAAATAAAATATATTTGAAAAATAAAATTAAATTTTGAGGTGTTAAAATTAATATATTTACAATTTTCATAAAGCATTGATGAATTTTGTTATAGTTTATCTAGGCTAAAAATTAAAGGCCTTATGGTAATCTCTTCGAATAGCTCATTGATTATCTAAAAACATTTGTGTTCTAGAACGTTTTATATCTATAATTTTAATAATTTCATTTTATATTTCCCATGAATATATCATGATATAAATTTTCTTGGTTATATAACCTAATTAAGCATAAAAATCATTATGGTCCACTTGGTAATCACGTTTTTCTTCTCGTGGGAATGGTATTATATATTATGATGGATATTTATAGTTTTATATTAGAATTGTAATGTTATTTACATAAATATTAATGAAACATGATTTCATTCCTTCATTAAAGTAATCATAATCAACCCCATCATAAATATGTGGTATGGTAGGATTAAATTTGTCTTTTGATCTAACTAGAAATCCTACAATAACAAAAATATCATTCCACAACCAATAAACCCAGTGCAAGGAAACTAAGTTGAAAATATAATAATAAAATGGAATCATAAAATTAAGAAAAATATTTTAAAAAAAATAAGATAATTTTTGTAAAGACATCCATTGATACCTATTAGTTTTTGGATGTATGAAAGTATATAAAATACAATATGGGTAAATTTTAGTTTTTAAAAATTCTTATAATTACCATATTCTATAACTATAAATTTTATTATTTTTTTGATTTACCAATAATTTAAACAATTAGTGTAAAAAAATTAGAAATTAAATGAAATACAGTATACATAAAACAAATAAAACAATATATACATTTTCAATTACCAATTAATGAGTTAACACATTATAAATTTTAACTAACTATATTATAATAAATGATTATATTATTAACTCAATGGTAATTCAATAAAAAAACAAGATGTTCAAAAATAAAACTGTATGTCTGGGATAAGAAACCAAAAACTCTATTAAAATGTTATTTAAATAAAAGGCACTTTTAAATGAATGAAAAATTTGTATCTATAGTCATGAAATAATGTATCCATGACTCTTATAATTTTGTAATGGATCCATCATTTTATATATATCTGATTGTATATATTCAAATCATTATAAGTACATGAATAATATTATTGTTAGAATATCATTTTCACACACTAGATGTAATTGAGCCCTGTATTCCTAGCCCCATAATTCCTTGATCAGATGATTAAAAAAACTCTATATTTCTATCCTAAATAGCCATTGATCAGTCAAGATTGTTAAAAAATGATTACAGGGGAATATACTAATACATATACAAAGAAAGTTTTTTAATAGTGTCTCTTAATAGAAACACTAAGAATAAAAAATATTACATTGATCAGTAACACTCTTAGAAATAAAAAAATTAAATGAATCAAAAAAAACATTCATAATTACCAAACCAAATGGTCAAATTTTTGTTCATGAAATAAAATATTTTTATGTTTATGGTGCTATTTGTTTCTAATTAAATAGTGTAAGAAACTTTAGTGATCTAATTATGAAATTTCTAAATTAGATGTAAATGGATAGGATGTAACGTCATCGCCTATCGATGAACTCAACGCCATGTTTCATAAAATTATGTGTAAAATCGCCAACACTATTAGGATTATAAATAGAATAGATATAGTTTGGAATAGAACATTATATAACCGAAATTTAATAAATTATTTTTTCTTATCAAGTATTTATGTTACTTAAATTTCATTTTATATAAACATATTTCCTCAAAAAAAAAATGCAAAATTTTTATTATAATATAAAATATATCTTGATTTTAGAATTGATGAAAAAAATTGAGTGATTATCACACCAACATTTGGATCCAATATTCATTATAGTATCAATGAACAAGTATTTAATTTTATTTAATTATAAAAATCAAAATAGTTATTTCAATCAATTTTGTATTGTTGGAATTCTTATTTAATTCCCTTATTTGTGATATTATCTATTTATATGTATTTTTTTATATTTTCATGAAATTCTAATATATCAATTATCTATATAGGATTGTCAGTTAGTTTACCCAACATGGTTTTATTTTTATTAAAATATGATGAAACCATTATAAGTTATTCGTTATGGAATGTAACATCTCATATTTTTAATTATAGGAACATTTCTGAAGGAATTTAAAATTTTCCATTAGTAGATAGGTAACCATAAAATTTAGGATTTGGTGTGTGGTTCTAAGAGGATGAATGTAAAAAATTTATGACATCATGATTGGGTTATGATTCAGTGGATGTCTCAGGGATTCAGGTATTTTCTAATGGAGTAATGAGTGTGCTTGAATGCGGGAAACAATTATTGCAGTCCATCCATGTCATAAATAAAATTCACTACATGATTCAGTTTCATGGGTGTGTGACAACGGGGGATCATAGACCTGAAATGTATATGGGTTTTAGGGGAGATTACCTATGATATTTATGATTTTTATCTAGTTTTGGATGTGAATCTTGTTCACATCATGAAACTAGTTCACCACAAGAAACATATGGCCCCTTTTTAAAAACAAATATAGGGGGATTAACCCATTATTTTCTTCACACAACTGGAGGGAACCTATGTATTGGTATTTACTCCCCTCTCTATCATAGTTATAATTATATCGGTTCTATATGAGCTCCAATTCAAGCGCCATTCAATACATTATATATCCCTAAATAATCTCTCGAGTACTAATTCTTATTTCCTTCAATTATCTTCTTGTGTTGAATAAAACATAGTAGAGATTTATTTTCCAAAATTTTGTAAAATATTATGATCTATCTATATTTTTATCAATATAATGGATGATAATAGAATATTATAACTCTCTTGGGATATTTTATGTGGAAGAATTTTTTTTTCTTGAAGTATCACTTGTTTATAAATTACAATGTTGTTCCAAACACTAGACTTTATTTGTGTTCCCCATTAAATGAAAAATTAATTATTTGGAATTAAATTTATTGAATGAAATTACTATTCTATATTCAATTACTATGTTATAGGTTTCTCACTACCAAAAAACCACCCCTTTTGTGTGTTTTTTATATGACCATGTCTGCTATAACATTTATGGTATTATGTCACTATTCTAGTGTGTTGATTTAAATGATCATAATTATAATGATTTATTACTCTTGATCTCCTTTTTAGGTTTGTTAATGAAAACCTCTTGTAATGGGTAATTAACATGAATTAATATAATTTAAATGGCAAGGTTTCCCTATTTAATAAAAAAATCTATAAACTGAGATATATTGTTTAATAAAATGGGAGAATTGAATGGGTAATTTGAAATGCTAAATGGGTGTGTCCCACTTTATGTATACTTAACTTGTTATATGGTATGATCTTGGAAAAGGAATATTTATTACCCATCTACTATTTATGATAAGAATAGTAATTAGCATGGCCTTCCTTATTAAATAAATTTGAAAGAATAAGTTATTTATGTATACCATCAGAGATACTCGGTTTCCTCAGTACCAAACTCTTATGATGGGCTCATAAGATAATATAGAATATATGTAAAATTTTAAATACCATTTAACCCATTTTGTAATGTTGTAGATGGGATCATAGCTTACATGAATTATATTCCACATTGATAGATACATAGGATTCCATTTCAAGGAACACATTGGACAAGATTATAGGCTAGATAATATCCCCTACATGTTGAGTGATACTTGGTTTCCATTTTTAGGGAATTCCTCTGATCGTCTCATAAGATAGTTGTTTCCCACATACTATTGGTGATCAATGGGTTTACTTTTTATGTAACACCTTGGATGCGTTCACATGAAAATTAGAGGTTACTATAGATTTTTGGGTTCCCTCTTTGTGAAACATTCTGGATGGGCTCATCCAATAACCAGAATTACAATAATTCTTGGGTGATACATGGGTTTCCTTTTTACAAAATTCCATAAATGAGATCATATTAAAATAAACATATATCATGATTCTGTATTTCATATGAAATGTTTAAACTTATTGTGATGATTACTACTCTAGGGAACTTTTGTTATGTACCTTGGGTCTTGGACCTACTAAGGGTATCATGTCAAGATACATTTTACTACCAATATTTTTCCATGGTTTAGATACACATGATATTGATAGACATTATCTGTTTAAGTAGGACCACACACTAGAATTATACTTTTATCACCTTTGCTATATTTTCTAGGCTAGGATGCATTGTATGGTTGCATTAATTAAATATATGATCCTTATGCTACTTCTATGTCGATGTCTTGGACTTCAAACTCGTTTCATTTTTGAGGATTGTATATCAATATATATATATATAATTATTTATATCATATTATATAAATAGGTCTATATGTTGATAAATATTTTTTATTAGGCTGAAGTAGGTATCATAAGCTAGGCGTCCTGAGGACCCCAAGATGGATTATTTATAATTAGTTTTTTATGCTTTATTTATTATATATATATATATAATGATTTATATTCATAGACTAGATTTCATTAAAAACCATTCATAGTGATCTATAGTGTTTATCTCACAAACTATTCGGGGTATCATTTCTCTAGGGTACCCGAATAGACCATATGGATATTAAGTTAGGTTAATGGATTGTACTTATGTGGTTACATTTGAATATTAATTTTTAGGATCAAAAGGATGAGTGTTGTCTTATGATTCTCATATATATGGGATTTGATGATTTTTTATTTCATTTATGTCACTTATGCATTACATGTTATTAGTTTACTTCTCTCATTTCGTAGATCAACATGGACATGTGTGTATTCAGTGAGGGAAACATTATCAATTACTATTATCTTCTAAAAAAGATTATTTATAATGATTACAATTTTTATAGTTTCATTATCTATTATATAATTGGGATACTTTCGTCATTGATATATAGTCTCCCCACCAGATCAGCAATGGATCCTTACTGCTAGTTTGCAGCCTCTAGTGTACAGGGAGGCAATCTTCATGCTATGTGACCAACCAGATCCTAGAAAATATTCAGTGGATTCTAGTTCAGGACATTAATAAGTATTATATGAGGATTTATTTACCTAATATTACTATTTTTTGTTGGTAAATAGGAGAAAGGGAGTGCATTTTCCTTTGATAAATAGTTTTTCCTAGGAGTGATCACCCCATAAATTGGAAAAAGTAAAAGGGGGAAAGGATGAGACTTTTATCATGTTGTCTTATATTATAGATGATTATTATTTCACATTATATTATTATCGTAAAATATATTACTTATTAATTTATGAGATTATTGTATTTTTCCCTTAGACCCGAATGATAAGGGTTTCTTGATACATGCATCACTATATGTATAGAGAGATTCACATTACATGCATATAGAACTCCATGTTGGTTGTATTGTTTTAATTCATAGTATCATGATGGATGTTCCTTATGTTTTTACTAACATTTATTTCTGTATAAAATTTTTATGTTATTATCTATCATGTTTTTATTATATACCATGATTCTATGGTTTCTTGATTCTTTAGTGGTTTACCATGATTATATCCTTGCTTTCCTGTATTTATTATTTGTATAGCATGCCATGATTTGATTATTATATTCAGTTGGTTAAATAATGTTTTAGTATCATCATAAACTATGTTTTCCCTGAAATCATGATGGTGTAATTAAATTTAACCTACCGATTTGTACGTGTTTCAGCCATAGACCATTGGTCTCATGGGATGAAACATTTTTAGTTGTCATTAAATGGAGGTCCAATAACATTTTATTAGGTGTATGTGGAATTATAAATTGTGATTGGTAACCCAAATAATCATCCCATTAAGTAAAATTTATAAGGTCAAGTATATTTATAGAATTAAATTTGTCATTCATCTAACTAAACCTTGGTGATTTTATGTGTTTGATAATATTTCATTATTTTCAGAAATGGTTCCCCATATAAAGGGTTGTAATTATATTACTTGGTTATCATGAACCATATGAAAAAATTTCTAAACACACATATGGACCTATGTAGGTCAGTTAGGTCTTATTTCAAATGATATAGACATGAATCAACTCAAGTAGGTTTGTCATGCTACTTTTTTCTAATGTGATAACTCCAAAAAGGGTGTAATTGAATATTAGAATAAGTTATGGGACAATCATAGTTTTCCATTACTTTGATATTACATAAACACTAAATGCAAGGGGGAATATTCATGCTACTAAAGGATGGTTATTTGATGTTTTTTATCCATCTATATGGGTTAAATATAAATGTATGGTGGCTTGTTAATGAACTGATGACCATAAATTAAAAAATATGATTACTTACTCATGATAGGTACTTGTTATGGATCTTTGGTTAATTAAAAGTTCAATTAAATCTAATTTTTATTTTCCACTAAAGATTTAAAGTGAAAATTTCAGTAACTAATTCAAATATTAAGAACCTTATGGATCAATAATATGGATAAATGAATATATATTATAAATAATTTAAAATTGTATGGTTTTTAGTTAAATAAACAATGAGTGAAATAAATTTTGATATAACTTGCCTTTGTTTCCATCTGGCATTAACAAAATAGAGTACTATGATATAAATCCTCATGATTGGTACATGATGTTCTTAAATTCAGATAGGTTAAATAGTTCGAAAAATCTTAATATGGTGTTCAAATATCAACCATCATGCAAGGATTATCCTTATATTTTATTTCTAATTTCTCGGGAATGAGAACATGTGTGTCCCCCATTGACATCTTCATATATTGCTAGAACTGCAACGATAGGCTATAGATCAAAGAGATATTTTTTTATGAAAAACTAGTATTAGAATTCAACACCTTGTGTTAAAAAGGATATGAGTATCCTAATTGTGGTACCTAACATAAAACATAATTTATTTCTAAAAATTGTGAGGAGTTTTCAGATGTTGTGTTCTATTCAGGTTCTTTTTATTCCATGAAAGAATCATGGTTCTAAAATGACTCCCGGGTTGGAGGGCTGGTCGTGTGATGAATGTAACCCTATTAGGGGTGTGAGAATCCTGTAATTATCAGTTGTTTTGGGTATACATGCCTAGTTCAAGGTCTTAATATTTCTAAATTGAGTAGTCTATTACCTATTTGGACATTCCTGGTGTAGTTCATCATGAAAATTAATGGAAGAGAGAAGCACTGATTACACTATTGTGATATTTTGATGTAGTATGCCTCAATATATGAAGCGCCCATTGAATAGAAAAAAATGGTTCCATGAATTATATGAGTTAAGTGAAAATCTATTAAGTCTTGTTATTTTACAGTTCGATCATAAGAGATTGCTGATGTAGATTAACCCATGCATTAAATGAAATATTACTCATAAGAATGTTTATGATGAAGTAGTAATAGATATGGGTGTCATAACACCAATGAATATGTTAGCATGGATTTTATTCTTGATTCTATGATGAAATTGGAGAAAACTTTGGTTGATTTTTATTTTGAAAAATCATGGTGAATCTAATGTTGTTCAAATGGAAGCTTTTGATTTTATGATATTTTCAAATTGGTTCATGGTAATAATGTTTTTTCCTCATCCAATACCCATAGCCAATGGTCAATAAAATATGTTCCATTTGACTAGATTTTATTCACAATATATAACCACTATAAAACCACTATGGTTAGGTGTGTCATGTCGAATGGAATTTATTCTATCCTTACAAGCAGATGGAAGACAATATTACACCACCAGCTAGAAATTTTCATCTCTAAAGTTGAATTACAATGGAGAGTATTGTAAAATTTTGGTGCTTCTAAGGTATCATGATGATAACATGATTGAAAATTCACATAATATTTTAATATAGCCTAAGTCATTGATAGACATTTGTGGTTTTTATTGAGTGGGCATGGGATTATTTGGGTCATAAAGGCATTATGGTTTGTTAATGACGACGTGCTGGTAGTTATAGCCAAAATCTTTTAATTGAATTCATCGAAAAGTGGTTCTACTATTCTTCCCTATGCACTGTTGAACAAAAAATTGTTTAAAATAATGTCATGAACATTGTTTTGGATATAATGGGAGACTCTCTAGTATTATGGGTAATAATTTATAAAAACATTATTTACTATCAATATATAAACAATTATTCCCCCAATCATATAATTACACTGGGTATACAAAGAGTGCATCAGTTATTTACTAAGATGAAGAAATAATTTCATCCATTTTTTATCTGTAAATGGATTCTTTTTTTCAATTCACACATGGAGCATGGTTAATATTAGAGATAGAGTTTTGCTAAGTGTTACCAGGATTCACATATAGAAGGGACTTGGATGGCCCATTAACACCATTTGACTTCTTGAATTGGTTTCCAAGAAAGATATCGCCACATGGCGTAGTCATTTCACTTGATATGTTTATGTCTCAGTTATATACCAACATATCACTTATCAATGTTGAGTATAGACTAATTTTTATGATCACTGTGGACTCTAATAGATGATTCTGAGTTTTCCCTAGTTATACAGTCAAGTTTTTTTTATTTTAATTATAGCGTAGTAATTCATGGGTTCTAGATATGGTATAAACCCAGGATCATTCTATAGAATGAAAACATATGTTAATGTTTGGGATATATAAGTCACTAAAAAATTATCAAGGAATTTGATGAGAATTATCAATAATATATCTAGTGTATTAGATTAAATTTATCTGGTTTTATTTTTGAGTCCTTAGTAGATAAAGCCAAAAATTTCATGATAGTTTTTTTGTAGTGACTAATATTTATTTCCATTTTGTTACAAAATGTGGTTAGTGAAAAACCAAATCAGAAACATCAGTGGGTTTAAATGAGTGTATTGAATGGTTTGCCATGTATTTCATAGAAAATATGGTGTGACCAGGATAATTCTGGTAGATTGGAAATCTACTACTTTCGAAGATGAAAATAATGGAAGGATAAATATTAGAACACAAATAGAATTATCACGTAGTCAACTCCAAAGAAGTATGTGAAGTGTCTTAGAATATTTCCTTCATGTGTGAGTTATTGGAAAAATATCCATTATTTAGATGAATAATGAGATGATAACATGATCATGTATTGGTATAGAACATCTTGAGTAAAAATCATCTTGATGTTCAGTTTTTAAAATGATTGTTTTCTTGAGTTTAAATGAATTATATACCATATGCCTAAAGATGATGATGGAATGTTCTTTGGGTGTGTAAAGTTCATTGTGTTTTTTTCGAAAAATGTTTCATGACCCATGTATGTTGAATGATTTTTTGTTATCTTCCTCAAGGATTCTTGATACTGATATGTTTTATGGGGGGATGTTTTAACCTCTCATGTTTTGAACCATAGGAATTTTTACAAAAAAAGTTAAAAAATTTCATTGCAGGGTGGGTTGTTTTTAATTTTCACAATTATAGTGATGTTTTTAGGGGTCTAAATTCCATAAATATTGTTTTTAGATGTGGATTAAAATTTATTGGAATTCATGGGGGTTATTTTTAAAACTGAGGGAATAATGGTCATGATAGTGTGATTGAAATAACTATTACTGACCATTCACATCATGGAATCCATTCACAATTAGAATTGGTTCCATGGGGTGAAACCATAAAGTATTCATTATGTGAAATCATATTGGTGGGGGGATTTCCCAAAAGAATTCATGATATGTGACTCTTTCACAATGTAATTTTTTTCAGTTTGTGAAATTGATTAATAATGTGAAAAATGTAGGGTCCTTTATTTTTAATAAGACAACCAGACCTCATCCCTTTATTTTATTCATGAAACAAGAGGTCACACATATCTCAAATGTGGCTCATCTACCCCACACAAGGATCTTGGTATCTCTACCTTCTGAGATCTAATTAAAGAAACATTCATCAAAATTGGTGGACCTCAATAAACTATAATGTTATCTTGATTATTTTCTTTATTAATCTATCCACATGGATTGATAAATCCATGCATTTCCTTTCCCCTATTTTTAGGGTGATTTCAAAAATTTCGATTTTCATGAATATTATTTAGTTAATGGAATATAATATATAATTGGAAGTTCATTAGTTCAATTTAGGTTGTTTATTTGTTTTCACATAAAGAATCACTTGTTTATAAATGATTTCCTGGGGTAGCTTGATAGAAATTTTATACATTACCATTTAAATGTGAAATTAACTATTTGGAACCATATTACTAAAAATAAATAACCATTTTTAATTAAATTTTTTTATAGTTTTCTCTCCTTAAATAAAATAACCACTTTGGTTTTATTATTATATGTCTATGTACACTATGCCTTATAGGAAATTAAACATCCCTTATAGGGTATTTATTTTAAATCATCATAATTAAAATTCTTGCTTATTCTTGATCACTTTTATTGGTGTGATTACAAATAATTTTTATAGGGATAATAGACTTCAATTATAAGAGATGAAAAGATAAGGCATCACAATTTAATAACAAAACAACCAATGAGGGGGATTGTGTTTTTTTAATAAAATTGGGTAAATTAATATGTTATTTGAAATGATAAATGGGTATGCACCACTTTTTTATTATTGAATTTTAATTTTCAATTCTTCTTGAAATGGAATAGTAATTTCTCATCAACCAATTATGATAATGAATAATTACTTACATGGACATCCTTATTACATGAAATTTAATGATAATGTGATTTATTTATGACTTGAGCGATACTCGGGTACATCATTGTAGAACTCCTAGGATGTGATCCTAGGATGTTAGGGATTATATGTAACATGAGTTATATTATTTTCCTAATTTTAGAAAACCATTGATTTGATCATTTTTTACTTTAATTTTAATTTTCCATGAGTGCAACATGTGTTTACATTTCATGAAATTCCTTTGAATGGGTTTTAGGCAAGATAACATCCCATAGACCTTAATAGATTCTTATGGTTATTTTTCATAGAACACCTTGGATGGGATCATTTACTATATTATTCCCCATTTTGTGAGAGATAATTTGGTTTAGTTTTTAAGGAACATCTTGAATGGGATCATAGGGTAATTTGAGGATATGATAAAGGCTTTGTTTTCCAACTTATAGACCACCATGGATGGTATTATATGTTAAGAAAATTATGTTACTCTAAGGGTGATACTTCCGTTTCATCTTTAGAGAAAGGCTTAGACACGCTTAGAAAAAAATATACTTATATCATTCTTGTTTATTTTACATGAATAGTGGTATCTTGGTGGGATGATTACAATACAAGGACACCATTTCTATGTACCTTGGCTCCTTAAATAAAAAATTGTATTATGTTTAGATACAAGTGACTAACTATGGTTTCTCCATGGTTTAGACTCACTTGTTATATATGGACTCATGAGATTACCCAGGATCCTATAAAACTTTAATACTTTTATCATATTGGATTTGTTTCCGTTGATATAATTACTTCTCTAATTGTATTAATTAAGTAAATGATCCTTAAGATGCGTTTATGTGGATCCATTAGAATTACTCCTCATGTCTTTATAAATACATGTATATCTATGAATATATATATATATATATCATTAAATATAGGATTATATATACATGTGGTAAGGGTCAGAGATAGTTTGGATGACGCCAAAGCATAAATGGTCAGTTTGTTCTTCTTGAGGAAACCAAGCAGACATATTTACATTTATTCATTTAGTAAATTATTTTATATACCCAAACACGATTGGATTTTGTACATACAAACTAGAATTCATTATACATCCTTAGGGGTGACCCATTAATTTTATCTCACACCCTATTTGTGTTGTAATTTAACATGGGTACCCAAACCGGCCACATATTCTAGCTGTAAAAACCTAGATCTTCTTTTCACGTATGTTTTTCTTTTTCCGGAGTTTTTGAGAAAAGAGGTGTTTCTGGAAATTTATGAAGTTCACACCGTGTACATTATTAGTACACACCATGTACTCGATTACCACGGGTAGCTGTGTGATGGCTATGTAGTGGCCTTGCACATGACCATGTGTGATGTCCTAGAGGCCGCCTAAAGCGGAGTACGGAAATGGAGAGTACTTGTCATGTACTTCAAAATTACTTTCCATGTATTTTTTTATTAAATGAACTAGAGTCGTATCTGGTGGATAGAATCATCTCCTTCTAAACCTAGTTCATCTGAGAGCTCTGTACCACCATGGATCATCGACAAACCCTCGAGCGAGCGTCCGTCCTCCGAATCTAACTCCATCGGATACGTTGGAATTGCATCGGTGAGTTCTCTCTTCCCTTAGAGCACCATACCTTGATTTCTCCTCTTTCATGAGTTATCATGGGTTGAACATTTTATACATTTTTCATATCTATGGAGTTATAAGGTGATTCAATCCTCATGGTTTATGTATCTTGATCTCCCAACATCGAGGTAGGTGGTTTGTTCCTTTCTGTTGAAAGACATTGATTTTAATGTGAAAATTTGCCCAATACCCCTGAACAGGGTATTGCGTGTTTACCGTTTCAGAATGATTTTTTGTCTTCAATGCTTGTATTCTTAATTAGGTGATATTGTTTGTGAATAGGGTGAATTAATGTGCTTTGGATGTGTTTCCCATGCATGTTTTTGCATGTTTTGACCTTTAGGTCTAGTCACCAGTTATGCTGTTGTTTACTTTTCCATTCCTAGTATTGTAGGATGGTGTGAATGTTGTTCTGACATGCTGTTATGCTTTAGAAATCTATCCAAGTAGTACATGAGGTTTACTTTGGCAGATAAGTGATTTTATACAAGCAGATTTACACAGGGCTGTGAGAACCTAGTGTAGTAGACCATGGGGAGAATGGACATAAGGGCTTCTCCAGAGTGTGTTTTATATTATTATGATTCAAGACCATAGATGGAATTGATGTTGAGTGCTTCCCCAGAGTGTATGTAGTTCCTTGAGGAGGGAAACATAGGTAATATGACGAAAGTACTTCCCTAGATAACCTTAAGTACCTATATGAGACTATAGGTTGAATTGATGGTGAGTGCTTCCTCAGAGAATATATACTTCATCTGAACCAATGGAGTGAGACTGCGTGTGCTGCCCAAGGGATTACATGTACTTGTTAGGTAGGAACAGAGGGGTTAGACTAAGTTTGCTTCCTAGAGGGTTGCCTGTAGTGTTTATCTGCTTGCTTATTTGTTGCTTGATATTGAGATTGTGGATTTGTTACTTTTGAGTACTTCCTTGTTTACTACATTCTACACTTTTTTCTTGCAATATATTCACTGATTTTTAGGCATATATCTTATGATGGTTTCCTAGTGAGATTCTTCTCCCTCCCTATTTGGGTCATGCTTTTAGGCCCAAACATATTATATTGTTTCAGGTATAAACAAGGGGAATTGCCCTTCTACTTCAGGTACATGACTTGTTGTGGAGCTGGAGAGCATGGGACCAAACATAGTCTTGAGATGCTGAGGAGATGTTTATCGATTTCTTTTGTACTTTGGTTTAGTACTGGTCATATTTAGCATTTTGACTTTTTTGGCTATTTTCTTAGACATATGTACTATGCGTCATTTTATATATATGTCCTCTAGTTGTTTATTATCTCAGTCTTCCACTGTTTACTATTGTTGGATATTTACTGCTTCTGATATTGTATATTTGTTTCTCTTCCACTGTGTTACTCTGCCAATGAGGGAATAGTTTCCCCAGTGTCACACCCAAGGACCTCGCTGCTAGTCGACAGCCTCTGACATTTGGGGAAATGCGTTTGAGGCCATGTGACTAATCGGGTACTGGGTGCCTCTGGGTTGCTTCCGGAGCTGGGATATTACAAAGTGGTATCATTGATATTCTTTTCTCATAACTTACTGTTTGGAGCCTATAGTAAGGGATAATAAAGAATAGGTACTTGGTAACAAGCTGTGCCCGGGAGTATCTAACCCGTGTACATGGAAAAGCCAATCTACTAGTCTACTTAATTTTTTCTGGTTTGCGATTTACAATTGATTTTATTTTCACCGTTAGGAAACTCACATATATTGTGTTGTTATAGTTTATATTATTGAGGTTCTATTTATGTCGCTACCCGATGAGATTAGGGTATTCCATCTCTTGAATCATATAGGCACATGCTATAATTCACATGTCATTCATTCTTTCCATGACATCTAGGATGAATTAGAAATTGCATGTTGTTATGATTGATGTTGTGTAGAATAAGCATACTGTTGTGATAGATTCCATGATAAATATACCTTCTGTTTGATAGGGTATTGTTTTGTGTAATGTTTTTATTGAATGGATTCCAAACATTGGTTCTTGAGGTGTTATGGGACCTCATGGTCCAAAATTTGGTGGATCATTGCCCTTTTAGCCTTGTTATAACATGTATAATATGCCAAACATTGATTCGTGGGGATTATGGGCCCTCATGGATCGGAATTTGGAACCATCAGTTTTCATTTTAGTGTTTTCTGGGTTCATGAGTAGTTTCTGAGGCTTAGTGTCTAGAAAACCCCAGAATACATGTCGTGTAGTGTTATGTACATGCCATGTGTTCTTCTTTTCGGGAAGAAACTGTTTTTCTAATGTACATTCCATGTAATTTATGTACATTCCCTGTAGACTCTAACCGTTTCGTAGGCCGTGTGGGCATAGACACCAGATGGGGAAGGACCAGTGGGAACACACCGCGTACCAAAAGAACACGCTGTATAGTTTCGACCATGTGTCCACCCGTGTAACCAACAACACTGGTAGATAAGACCTTAAGCTATACACGATGTGTCTGGGCTGAACACGCCATGTATTCTGATCCAGTTACCTAGCCGCGTCATAAAAAATACGGGTTGGTGTTATCCCTTCACGAACACACAGTGTAGTGTGAGCCGTCTGTAAGGATCTGTCCCTAACAACACGTTCCAGGTGAAGCTTGTCTAGTACACGCTTGGTCTACCGTGAACACGCCTTGTAGTCTTTTCATAGGCGAGCCGTGTGGATTAACTGTGTAGAAGGACTCTGGAAGATAAAGGGGATTAAAATGCACGCTGTGTGTTAAGAAAACACACCCTGTGTTTGGGTTTTACACGACCAGTTGTGGCAGGAATACTAGCCATGTAAATGACATAAGGGAACACGCTGTGTAGGAATTGTACACGCCATGTAGTCATGTTTTGTAAAACCTGAATGCTTTCTTTCTCATGTTATCTTCTTTTTCTTCTAGTTTTCAGTACTTGATAATATTTTTCTAAGGTGTGAATTTCACCTTGTAGAGTCATGCAACCGATACATCCTCCAGTTGTGCGCCAGTTACCAGGCAGTGATCAGACACTGGACATGGCCAATCAGGGACTCCCAGTGGATCACCCAGTTTTTATAGACTTGGAACCCAGCCATTGTACGTGACATAGGTGCATATTCACAGTTCATGAAGGGCTTCTTGAGGATTATGCAGACCTTTCAGGGGGCACCACCTCCTACCCCGTCGATGGATGATTTGCCACAGGTATTCCAGAAACAACATCCTCTTACTTTATCAGGGGTGGAAGACCCCAGACAACGGAGTCATGGCTAGAAGCCATGCTGAAGATCATAGAGCATCCGGAGACGCCTCCAGAGAGGAGGGTAAATCTTGCAACGTATATGCTTCGGGACTCCGCCAAGAGGTGGTGGGATGTGATTTCACAGGCGCGACACCATCAAGTTATCATGTGGGGGGAGTTTCAATGGATATTCTATTACTACTTCTATCCAGAGACCTTGAGGGCCGATCGAGTCTGAGAGTTTATGAGTCTGGAGCAGGGTACTCTTTCTGTTATGGAGTATTCCTCTAGCTTCACCGAGCTGCAGTGCTTCATGGTTATTTCAGGAGGAGATCGGTAATTCATGGAAAGGATGTTCGAGGATGGTCTGAGGCATGACATCTGATCACTGGTGAACATCTTCCAGTTGACTTATATCAATTCTATTGTCAACCGGGTATTGATCCTGGAGTGAAATTTGATATATTGAAGGAGTTGTGAGCCAGGGCGGCGTGGAATCTTGAGTTATCATTCCTCATACTGACATTAGGAAGTGCTGCAGGGTGTCTTCGTGCAGTGATACAAGGAGGAGAGAAAGACCTTTATGTAGCCAGGTGGTATGCTAACAGTGTTGAAGGGTAGGACAAACGAGGCCATAGTGCTAGAGAGACGCAGTGGAGTACCGATCTTGTGGCAAGATGGTTCATCTTCAGTGCTTCTGTCAGATCTTATCACCCGTAGCGGGTGACAGGAGTTCTTCTATGACTTCTCTTTTGAGAGAAGAACCACCAGCTTCTCAGTAGTCATGGAACTAAAGTTCTTATGTCCGTTCAGGACGAGGTGGAGGCTGTTGCCGTGGTGGGAAGTCTCCAGTCATTCATCAATGGTAGAGTAGAACAACTCAGAGTTGACATACAGGGTCATAGGGCCGTAGAGCAGGCCAGACCTTCGCAGTGGAGCTGACCCAGCTAGACCAGGATCTCGAACCTTCTACCGTTTGAGGTACGATCCTAGTTCCCTCATTTTTATATTCAACTCCTTTCAAAACAAGGTCTTCCCATTTCATTATATCTGTTGCTTTTGTGGAGAGCCTCAAGCTCTGTATCATTTCTTCTACTGATATTTTGATACTAAACACTCCGTTGGGGACAAGAATGGCTAGTGTACGATAGTGCAAGGAGTGACCTCTAGAGTTTGGTGGGTGTCACTTCTTATGGGATCTATATGTCTTAGAGATGACAATCTAGGATTTCAGTCTAGGACTAGACTGGTTAGTTCCTTTCCCGGCAGTCATCGATTGTTGTCATTGCAAGGTGAGTTTCACATCACCAGAGGGTATATATTTTCATCATAAGGGTGAGTGGGATTTCCATACAAGTAGAGCAGGTCTAGAGCATCATGGGTTGGGAGGAGTTACAACCCCGATTTCTAGTCTATATCTTGATGATCAGGGGACATCATAGTTATAAATTCCTCCAGTGGTGGATTGTTTCATAGATATCTTCCAAGAGGACTTTTCAGGTTTGCCTCCGGAGCGAGAGGTGGACTTTTCTATTAAACTTGTGCTAGGAGCGGCACCAGTGTCCATTTCCCCTTATAGGATGGCTACACAGTAGTTGCAGGAGTTGAAGAAGTAGATTGAGGAGTTTCTGTTAAAGAGTTTCATTTGACCCAACACTTCTCTATGGGGTTCACCCATCCAGCTTGGGAAGAAGGCAGCCTATACCCTTAGGATTTGAATGGATTATCGAAAGCTGAACCAGTTGATGGCCAAGAACCGATATCTCTTGTCGAGACAAGAGTGTCAGTAGACCCAGAGAAAGTGAGATCAGTTGTTTACTGTGAGTAGCCATGAACATCTTTGAGGTGCAGAGATTTCTAGGGCTGGATGGATACTATAAAATTTTTATACATGACATTTCATGCTTAGAAGCACCACTTATGAGTTTAACTAAGAAGGGTGTGATGTTAATACAGTCAGATTCTTGTGAGTCAGCCTTTCAAGAGCTGAAAGGGAGGTCGACCTCAGCACCAATACTAGTACTTCTAAATCTGGGAAAGATCTATATAGTTTATTGTGATGCTTCAAGTATTAGGCTTAGAGCTCTGCATATGCAGGGAGATAGAGTTGTTGTGTATGGGCCTCGGCAGTTAAGGCCACATGAGAGGAATTACCCGACCGATGATCTGGAGTTGGCATCTTTTCTTAATTCCTTATACTGTTGGAGAAATTACCTTCTAGGATATCATTTTATGGTTTTCACCATCCAAAGGAATCTCAAGAACATCTTCACTCAATGTGATCATAATTTTAGACAGTGAAGGTGGGTTGAGTACCTTCAGTCTTTTGACTTTGAGCGTGCCTACACGCCTAGGAAAGGCAATGCAGTGGCTGATGCGTTGAGTAGGAGGACTCAGATACAGGTAGTTCAGGAGGCCAGTATTGAGTGGCAGTTGATGGCCCTGTTCTCAAAGATGCATTTTAAGGTTCCTGACAAATAGGGGCATACCTTTCTTTCTTTTATATCTGTTACCTCTAACCTTCTCGATCGAGTATGAATGAGGCGACTATCAGTTTCTGAAAGCCTAGTACTGCGGGAAAGTGTGTTAGGAGAGGACCCTATTCCTAGATGGACCATAGGCGTGGATGAGATCTTTTATTTCCAAGGACACGTATTGGTGCCTGCAGATATATGCGAGGATATGATGTAGGATTTGCATTCCTCAGTTTGGGCAGTTCACCATGGTGTCACCATGACGTATCGTGATCTACACCATCAGTATTGGTGTCCAGGTATAAAGAGGGTTGTTTCTGGTTTCTTTATGAGGTGTTCCACTTACCATCTGGTGAAGGAGGAGCATCAGTGACCAGCAGGGCTTTTACAGCAGTAACCCATTCCTGAGAAGAAGTGGGATGATGTCACAATGGACTTCGTGACTGGTTTGCTGAGGTCACCTCTAGGGAATGATGATGTTTGGGTTATCATTGACAGACGCTTGAAGGTTTATCCATTCTTGTCGATCAAGGATAGCTTCAGTGTTGATGAGTTGTGATAGTTGTAAATCTGAGTGATTGTGGGCTTACATGGACATCCAGACTCCATTGTTTAGAAAGATATGATCATTCTACTTATCGAGTTTCCCAGGGGCTCCAGAAGACTTTGGGTACACAGGTAATTATTTATTATAGCTTACCACCCTTAGATAGATGTCTAGTTCAAGTTTACGATTTAGGTGCTTGAGGACATGCTCCAAGCATAAATTCTGGATTATGGAGGTTTTTGGGAGAAGCATATACCTCGTGTATAGTTTTCCATCAATAATAGTTTTCAAGCAACTATTCAGATGGAACGTTATGAGGCTTTGTATGGTAGGCCATGCTGATCATCCTTATGTTGGATAGAAGCATGAGAGGCAGCCTTACTGGGGCATCATCTTGTTCAGGAGACCAAAAAGCAGATAGAGTTGATTCAGAAGATGATGGCTACTGTAGAGTCTCACAGAATTATTATGCTAATTAATAGAGATGACTTTGGAGTTCGAGGTTGAGGATCTAGTTTTTCTGTGTGTCACACCGTGGTTGGGACACAAGAGGATTAGGATACAGAGTAAGCTTTCACTGAGGAATGTCTGTTTGTTTGAGGTGTTGGAAAGAGTTGGGTGGGTTTCCTATCGGTTGTAGTTATCTCAGAGGTACCATGATATGCACAATATTATCCATGTTTCTCAGCTTTAACGTTACTTTTCAGACCCATATGATGTTTTCCAACCATAGTAGGTTGAGTTGGAAGTTGGCGCATATTTCAAGAAGCACCTTATCCGGGCTGTTGATCAAAGTATGAAGGTTCTCCCTGGCCAGTCTGTTCCTCTGGTACAAGTACTATGAAAGCATGGGAAAGTACAAGATTAGACTTGGGAGAGGGAGGACGATGTACGATCACAATGGCTAGAGTTGTTCCAGGTTTCTTCTTCTATGCCAATTTTATAAGTAAATTCAGGGTAGATTTTTTTAAGGGGGGAAGTTTGTAAGAACCCAGATCTTCATTTCAGGTATGTTTTTCTTTTTCTGGAATTTTCGAGAAAAGAGGAGTTTCTGGAAATTTTTGAAGTACACGCCATGTACATTATGTGTACAGGCCGTGTACTTTGTTACCGAGGGTAGCCATTTGCTGGTCGTGTAGCATACTTGAACATGGAAATCTGTGATGACCTAGAGCCTTCTAATTTAGAGTATGGAAATAGTGAGTACACGCCATGTACTTCAAAAGTACTCACCGTGTATTTTGTTTTTTTTTTCATTAAACGCTCTGGGGTCATGTATTAAGGACATAACCGTCTCCTTCTCAACCAAGTTCCTTTGATATCTCCATACGGTCACGGATCTTCGACGAAACCCTGAGCGAGAGATCTTCCTACGAATCGATCTCCATTGGTTGCGTTGGAATCGCATCAGTGATTTATCTCTTCCCCTAGATCACCATCCCTAGATTTCTCCTCTTTCGTGAGTTATCATGTGTTGAACGTTTTATAAATTTTTTTATATCTACGGCATTCAAAGGTTATTCAAGCCTCGTGGTTCAAGTATCTTGTTCTCCCAACATCGAGGTAGGTGGTTTCTATCGTTCTGTTAAATGTCTTTGAGTTTTATGGGAAAATTTTCCCAATACCCATGAATGTAGTGTTTCATGTTTAATATTTTAGGCCTATTGTTTGTCTTATATGATTGTATGCTTGATTAGATGATATTGTTTGTGAATAGGGTGAATTTATGTGCTTTGGATGTGTTTCCCATGCATGTTTTAACTGTTTTGACCATTGGGTCTAGTTACCTATTAGGATGCTATTTACTTTCTGATGCCTAGTAATTTAGGATTGTGTGACTATTGTTCTGACATGATGTTATGCTATAGAATTCTAGCCAAGTACTTCTTTATGTTTAATTTTTCCGATACATGATGTTATACTAGCTGATTTACACAGGGCCATGAGAATCTAGTGTAGTAGACCATAAGGAGAATGGACATAAGGGATTCTCCAGAGTATCTTTTATAATATTACTATGCGAGACCACATGGAGAATTGACATTGAGTGCTTCCTCAAAGAGTCTATAGTTCCTCGATGTGGGACACAGAGGGAATGTGACATAAGTGCTTCCCTGGAGCGCCTTTAGTACCGATATGAAGCTATAGTGGGAAATGATGGCAAGTGCTTCCTCCGAGTGTCTATAATTTAGTTAAACCAGAGGGGTGAGACTGTGTGTACTGGCCAGAGGGTTCTTTGTTCTTGTTAGGTAGGAACTAAGGGGTTAGACTGAGTGTTCTTCCTAGAGGGTTACATGTTGTGTTTATCTGCTTGCTTATTTGTTTCTTTATATTGAGACTGGGGATTGGTTACTATTGAGTACTTCCTTATTTACCGCATTCTGCACTTTTACCTGCCATATATTCACTAACTATTTGGCACAAATCATGTGGTGGTTTCCGACTGGGATTCGTCTCACAGCCTCTTTGGGCCATGAGTTTGGGCCCAAATAGATTATACTGTTGCAGGTATAGACAAGGGCAATCTCCCTTTTACATCAGGTACATGACTTTCCATGGAGCTGGAAACCATGGGACCAAGCTTAGTCTTGTGATACTAAAGAGCTGTTTATCTATTTGTTTTGTACTTTGGTTTAGTACTGGTTTTAGTCATCATTGTGACTTGTTTGGTAGTTTTCCTAGACATATGTACCATGCATCATTTTATATATATGTGCTCCAGTTTTTTATTATCTCAGTCTTCCGCTATTTACTGTCGTTGGATATTTACTGCTTCTGCTATTTTATATTTGTTTCTCTTCCGCTGTGTTACTCTGCCAATGAGGGCATAGTTTTCCCACAGTCACACCCAATGCCCTTGCTACTAGTTGGTAGCCTCTGGAATTTGGGAAATGTTCTTGAGTCCATGTGCCTAACCGGGTACGGGGCGCCTCTAGGTGGCTTCTGGAGCGAAGAAGTCACACTATCATAACTAGGTTGAATACCCTCTTAGTGTGGTGTGAATCAAGGTATGATAGATTATACCAAATTCCCCTTTGGATATTGTTTCATTATTAAACATAACACTATTCTATCCATTTACCATAGAAATGTGTTAAAAGAAATGAAATCATTATTGAGACATAAAACTTTCACTTGGTTCCCCATCATTGGGAATCATCCAAGGAGCATAAAATGATAATGTTATAATGTACCAAATCCACTAAGGATCACTATAAAAAAAGGTATGTGAAAGATCACATCTATGCCCAAACAAACTGCTTTTAAATAGTCTAGGGAAAATGAAATAATTCCCATAGGACACTCCCTAAATTTCTCCTTTGATGGATCATTGTCTATGGAAGGAGAAACCTTATTTCTCTTCATTAACTCACTAATCAAGAAAGGATCCTCAAACAATTTATGGACTATTATGTCCCTTAATTATCCAAAATGAATGGATCCTCAATGGAAGTTATATTCTCTATTGATGTTATTTCTAGGATTCTCTTTCACGTATGAAAAATCCCTTGGGCACAACCCGTCCACTTTCCAAAAAAATGTAAAAATATTACCTTTTCTATATATTGAAAAATTACCTCTAATTTTGAAATATCTTCAACAAATTCCAAGGATTCCTTTCACTTCATCGAAATTTCCAGTGTATAAAATCCTTTTGAAGGTGTTTTATAATATTGTATATCCTCTAAATTATTATTCTTATTATGAATTAATATATGAATATGATACTACTCATAGGGTAATTTGGGATTGTGTCTCCATGTAAATGATTTTTGTTATCTACCCATGTGCGAGACCCTAGAGCGTGACCTCTTGTGTGTGATCGTGGAGTGTATACTTGCATGAGATCCTAGTGCCTAACCTTGTGTGAGATCCTAGTGCGAACCGTTTCATGAGAAACTGGAAAGATCACATATTAAAAATTTCAATATATCATGGTGAGAGACCATGTTTTCACATTGTATGAGATCCTGACGTGTGAAACTGTTCACTCATTGCATCAGATCTTGGCATGAGACCCTGTTTTTGTTTGTAAGAGATTATAGTGTGATACACCTTTGGGGAATTGAGTGATATTTCAAAGATTCCCCATTAATCCATTGGGTGAGAATTTGTTCAGATCTTTCACAACACTTACGTGTTGTAAATAGTGAATATACCTCCCTGATATCTATCATAAAACCTCCTTCGTGATATCTTTCAATGAAACTCATTTTTCAACATTTAATCAGATCAATATTTTAAATAAAAATTCATCAATCTTGAAGTACAGATAAAGGGTATTAATTGGCCAAAACCCCCCACCATAAATCCAAAAATCGTGGAAAACCATTTATTCCACTGGCATCGTATGCTCGACAAACAACCTTTGAAATGACTGAATTTCAACCATGTGAAAGTCAGCGATTCCATATTCAATTTTTTTTGACACATCACAATATCCAAAGACAATCAAGAGAACTATTTGAGATCCCATCAATAGATAAAAAAAATATGATCACAATGTGAGATACCATCACTAGATCCAAAAACAATATGGTGCTTTATTAGATCACATCATGAGATTTATTCAAAAAAATTCACTCCATGATATTAGGTCAACATTCACACACTGTGAGATCCAAAATATCACCTTATCATGAGAATAGAAATTCGTTATTTTCATGAGATCAAATAGTTCACCCTTGCATGATATCAGGTATTCATTCTTTTCACGAGATCAAATAGTTCATCCTTGCACGATATCAGAGAATTATTCTTTTCTCAATATTAAAATGTCATTCCATTCATGAGAATATACATTTTCAATTTTTATGAGATCAAATAGTACACTCTGGATCAAGATTAGACATATTCAAATAGTTCTACATAGCTTTAGAAATGTATACTTTTGTGAGATCAAACAGGTATCATTTGTATGAGATCATACATTATATTTTTATGAGATAAAAAAGATCACCATTGCATGAGATCACAAATTCAAACTAACTTCTCATGCCTTCTTTGATAATGATCCTTCATCAACAACCTCTCACCTTGTCAAAAAAGAAAATCAACCCAAAATCACCACCAAGAAGTGTTTTTTTCTAACAATCTCCCCCTTTGGAGTTATTGAAAACTATTTATATTTTGATATGAATTTAATAATTTTTCCATTTTATACCAAAAATTATCCTCCTACAATTTTGGTAGTATTCATTTATTAAATATATACACATACTAACACAAAATGATCTATGCTTAGTGAAAAAAATAGTATCCTGAAAATTTCATCAATGAATAACTTTATTCCCAAACCAGTCATCAAATTTCATCATGATCCCCATTGATCCCAATAAATAACCTTGGATCAAACATCTTTTTCATATTCAGATTTAAATGTCCTACCACTACACTTCACCTCCAATTTTCTTCTCCCCTATTGTGACAAAAGCATTTTCATCCAATTTATTTCCATTATTTATAAACCTTTTTAATGAAAAGAAAGTTCACATAGTTGTGATATGAAATTGAGTAAGGAACAGAAATCAAAAAAATAGTGGAAAAATCATACCTCTGGGAGAGGGGGTCCCATATCTATATTTTTTCATATGCGGGTAGTTGACTAAACTCCGGAAGCCATTTAATTCCATAAAAACAAATATTTGGGTAAAACATTTGTAAGAATATTTGAAATGTATAGTTCAATAGGTACATACTCGTATATCAGATGTATTTGATACACCAAATCCTTGATAAAATGATACTTTATTTCAATATTATTATTTCTTTATCGATGGATCTGATTTTTTATATGATTTATAACACTTTAATTGTCCCAATTAATTCCATTAGATACTTCACTTAACTAAATGAATGTTTGAGTGAAAGAAAAATATTCAAAATATGTGATGCTTAATGAGAGAAATATGAAATCTTTCATTGCCATGAAATAAAAAATCCATAAATATATAATTCACCACATGACATTAATTTTATAACTTCTTCCCAACCAGCCCAATATGCATCTGTATAGACCAATAAATCTTTTTATGATTTTTCTTTATTCAAAAAACTGAATCCCACTGTACCCTTGATATATCTAAGTATTATTTCTACTGAATGTAAGTGTATTTCCTTGAGGTATATGTGGTACCTAGATTATTAGAATGTATAAAATACTATTTTAGGTGTTGTCTCTATTAAGTACTTTAGACTACCAATTATTCTCCTATATTATGTGACATTGACTGCATTTCCGTCATCATCCAATAATAATTTAATACGGGTATGCAATAGATTGATAATCTCCTTGGATTTATCCATTCCAAATATTCTCAAATCCACCTTGGCACATTTATATTAAAAAATTAATTCTCAATTATTTCATTGTGTCTCTTTTAAACCAAAAAAAATGTTAGTTCACCAATCATTAACATTTAAAATTCACTTTTCATAAATTCCGTGAACTGATTGCATTTGGATTCATCTTATTCAAAAGATATTGTTTCATTGACATATAATAGCCCCACTATCCTTAGATTACTGTCATTATTGACATGTAAATTGATATCAACTCCTCCATTCTAAAAATGAGCTTCTTTAAAAACAGATCTAGTCTTGAACACCTTTTTCATGGTGCTTTATAAGTCCATATAGCACCTTATTTAGTTTGAAAACTATTTTCTCTTATACATGAATGAGAGAACCACATGGATAGTCAATATACTCATCTTCTTCTTGAACCACTTTTAGAAATGATCTGTTGATGTCTATATGGGAAAATATTAACATTGATTCAACTACTATGGCCATGAATAATATGATTGTATCTATCCTCAAAACATGTGAAAATTTATGAACAATATAAAAAACACTCTATTTGGGTGTATTGTTTCCTAACTAATCATTGTTTGTTTAGAATCTCTATGAAATATCATCCCATTCATCAGAAAACATGTAACTATATTGTTGAAAATTTTATTCATTTTATATAATATTGTCATCATGGATTTCTAAAACATTTCCATTCATAGGTTCGAAATATTTATATTATTTTATTTTTCATGAATGTCTGATAAATATCCCATCATCTCCATGGGATTGAAATTTACTAGGTTTCTCATTATTAAGAATAAATTATTTACTTATAAAGATAAAAAAGTATTTCACTGTTATATTCTTCCCATAACACATCCCATAAAAGACTTTTATTTCTTTTGACACAATTAAACCCTATTAGATATGTTGACTAATGTCAAAATTACTTCCTTCTATAATTTATATAGTATGTTTATTTCAATACACATTATTTTTTCCATGTTTTTGATGACCCAATTTCTCCTCTTCACCACTCCAATTTTTAGGGGATTTATTATTGCTAAAACTTGATGTCATGTCATATGTTCCTTAAAATAATCATACACCATGATATTTCTAAATTTTGTACCTTTATCAGTATGAAACTTCATAATCTCATTTATAATCATCCATTCACAATCACTCGGATACTATTTTATAAATCTGAATACATAAAAATTGTGTGAAATTAAAATACCCATTCTATCCAAAAAACATCAAAAATTAAGAGAACACAATATCTTATTAAATCATTAATTCATGGTAAGATAGGTCCAAAAACAAAACAAATATACCAAATCAAGCACATTCTTTGATCATTTCTCTTTTACCTTATATGTCTTTTGAATGATCTTCCCTTAAGGAAAAGATTCCCATGTATGGGAATATTCACATGATAACCAATAGAGGTATCAAGAAAAAAAAACATCTCACTAGATCTTATAATGACATTTGGATCAAATTTTCAAGGCAATTATGAAACATCATTTTTTATTCTTCTATGGAAAAAGAACATATATATTCTTCACCCCTTACATGGTACAGATTCCATTTCATAAAATTTTCCAAAAAACTATTTCAACATCTCTTTATATTATAACACATTATTCCATGGAATATATTTTGGCATGTCCTAATTTACATTTTTTTGACACTTTGTTTGTTATGGATGAGACCTTCAATAACCATGACATCTTCTGGTCTCATGTTTTTTTTACCAAACATGGGTCTTCCTAAGAAAATAATTTTACAACCTTAATTATTATAAAATATTATAATACCATCCTTATTGTTACAAATTACTATCACTATAAACTTATTTCATCCAATATGGGAGGTTCTTCCACAATTAAAGATTCATATACCAGTGTGATCGAATGCTTTGAATGTAATATGTGAAACCAAAGCATGTTCACATATTTTCTTTATGGTCCATGTATTTTACTTCATAAATAGTATGGATTTATAATATCTATCTTCCTTAGATTATGATGGACCAACATCATCATTTAGATCATTAAATCAATTTTTTTGCCTCCATCTCATTTGATGGTACATTAAACTACTGCCTTTGACCACATTTTTTCGTTCTTTGTCCCATTTCTATATAATGTTGATGATAAATATATTTCCATGTGTAGTAATTATCCACACATGATATAGTGACCCGTAAATGATATCCTATAATATGGTACTTTCTATGGATCCCTCTGCTGGTCTTGTTCCATTCGATATATCATTGCTATGGAATATACTTTTTGTCACTTTTCCAATTTACCACAACAAAAACATATATTGTGGGTATGAATTCATGTATGAAAGTGCTACACTACTGGGTTATCCTAGATTTCATTGAATATTATAGTTATATTTAATAACTAATCAGTATTCAATCACTGAGATAGTATTTTTTGTCTGACATCAACCATGAAGGATTTCTACTTTTGACCAATCCCCATAGTAGCTATATGTTTTGATATGTTATTTTCTTCTCCAAAAATTCTACTTTCTATTTCACCAGATATTTGAAATATACTTATCCATTTCATAAAGAGTTTGATATCTTTTTTTGAAGTAGTCAATGGTTTATCCTAATCATTTTCTTTCCATCACAGGTTAAAAACCAACTCCTCAATATTTTCTATGAGTTTTTCTTGATATTGAATTGTATTATTCAACCCACTGATCAACCTTTTCTATTCTTCAAATTTGATCTTTTAATCAAAATCATATAAATGTTATTTAAAATTTAGACATAATATTTTCAATTTCATTCATCATCTCATACATCTATTCTTCCTATCCTACAAAATAAGTTTATCATCACCAACCACCATTTAGGAATTCATTGGTTTGTCTCTCCAAAGGTCAATCTCTTCATGTGTATCTTCTAATTAAACATGAAGGTAAACACTTCCTCTATTGAAATATCCCTATTCAATGTCTCCTTATTTTTTGGTAATTCTTGAAAACTTCCTCCATAGAATTTTCTTCATCATTTATACAGTCCTCCAACTCTTAAGCCATAGATTCTTCTAAACAATCCTCATTTTTTTGAAGCATATTATTCTTTGTGAAGAAATTTCTAATAAAAATATTTCTTACCATCCTATAGGATAAATAATTCAACATGGTAATTTCTAATTTATCCTAATAATCATATTGGAACATCTTTGGTCACCACACAACATTATTTCCATCCTTTCCACATCAAAAGCTTGTATATGGGATTTTTCTTTTGAACGTTACTTTTACTCATTTTAAATTAGATAAAAAGGATGACATGAAAACATATGTATCTTCTTTTATATATCCTATATTGAATAGTGATCTTCTTTATGGCCTTGAATTATACTTCATTAGACATTCATATTACCATAAACTCATTAGTATCATTCCCCATACCATATGCAACAAGAGTACTTTGTGAACTATCCAATTTTTTCTCCTTTAGATCTTTATTTTAGAATACAAAAACATTTGAATTAAACCAATGTAGAAGACATAAAAATATTTTCTGGTAAATATTTTCATCTTCTATAATTTTCTTAATATTGTGCATGTATTACCCAACAACATTCACCGGATCAATGAATTGAACAACAGACTCATTAGGGTGCATTCTAATATTTTCATAGTTGTTACATAGATTATAACACTTTTCTTATTTTTATTTTGAGTCACCCTCATAAATATTTAGAAATTTTCCCCACACAACAAGTGATGAAATACATAAAATCAAATTTTCATAGTTATAATTATATATGGATCCACATAAAGAATTAATTGTTTTGGCTTCAACATCCAACTCCCATTGGTCAGCTTCTGATAAAGCACCACTATTGATAATGGCTGAAATTCCAAGACTCTCTTACATATAGACATCCATTAATAAATATTAGAAGTATTTCAACATCCAATTATTTCATATTTTAAAATTTTCTCCATTGAATATTGCAATCCATTTTTGATTTATAGATTCCCTTGAAACCGTTGAGATAGAAACACTAATATTAACCTCTCACTATAATACAAATTTTTAGCACAACTATGTTAAATACGTTGACATGGGGTGATGAGGGTATTATAGATTAAGAATACATCCCCTTTAGATATTGTTTCATCATTAAATAAAACAACCTTCTCTCCCTTTCCCACAGTGACGTAATGATAGAAATGACAACATGCATGAGATATACGTGTTTTACATGGATTACGATCACTGGACCAAATCCAAGGATGCACAAAATCTACTATGCTTCACTCAAAAAATATTGTTCAAGAAAGATCACTTATATTCCCAATCTCACTTCCATTATAATTTTTAGGGATAACTCACAACATCCCATGGGTTACTCCGGAAATTTCTCCTTCGATCACTTACTAAAGGTGGAAACGATATCATTCTTCCTCTTCAATTTCATAGTTCATAAGAAGTGATCCACAAAAACTATATGGTCGTCTAGGTCCCTTCATTGTTAACAATGAATGAATATTCAATTTTAGGTTGATTCTCTATTGATGTTGTTTATGGAATGCCCCATCATTTATTTGAAATCAGATGGATTCATCACATACACTGTATAGGAAACTAGAATGAAAATATATTTACTAAAGACAAAGAAATTACTTCTACTTCGGCAAGATCATAATGATATTCAAAGTAATTATTTCACTACCATGAATGTATTAGTTGATAAACTACTTCTTCATGTATTGTCTAATACTGCAAATCCTTTTTCTTCTTTCTTCTTCATCTACTTATTCATTTGAATTCATATTTGAAAATGATTCTACTCAACGGGTACTGTGGGTCATTCTCAATATGAAGTTTACTTCCCACATCATACTATGGCTTAGTAATACATAATTTTAAATTATTTTTCATGGTGGGAATGATTTATAATCTCTATTAAGTATCCAAATCCTATACTAGTGGTCCCATATAAATTTGGATCACTGTGAAATGTTTATGATATAACTATGAGAGGTTCATCCTCAATATAATTTTCATTTAAACCAATAATTATTTTACTCGATGATAAAATAATGGAAAAAATCATGTTTGAATGATCTAGGTATAAAATATTAAAACTACCTATTATTTATTTTTTAATTGTTAATTGTTAGGAAAAATCATAATGACATTTAATTTAAAATATGAAAATATATCAATTTTAGCTCAACTCATATTTCCAACTCATTTGGATTAAAAAATAAGCATAATTAATATTTTGTGAATCTACTCTAATACCTTTTGAATGATTAAAAAATATGAAAAATTGACATGTTGTGTATTTTTATCGTTAGCATAAGAAACCTACGTCACTTCTTCCATAAGATTTTATCCACTATTTTAAGACATACTATGTTCATTCCATTAAATTTTATATAATATATAACTGTAAATTACATGACCAAGTTAAGATTATACATTCAAATATAGTCATTTTTCTCACCATAAATGTTCAATTGAAATTGAATTCTTATTTATTGTAATATCCTTGAAAACGTGGTATAAAAACAATCCTATAAATTAAACATTATCCATTTTGGATATCAATATTTTTTACCTTGAAGGATTCAAAGATCTTATAATTACATAGTCTATTAAAATATACTACACAACACAAATACAGTTTTTAAAACATAAATGTTATCATACTCTAGATCTATAATGATAATTAAAAAAATAAATCTTGTAGAAATTTTATCACCCCTAAAACACACATTTTGATGATATTTTGAGATTCCAAGGCTATCAAAATTTAATAGGGTGTGTTATTAACTTATTCAAAACCTCATAAATGTTTCACAACTGGAGGCACCACATGAACTCAAGTGTTTCTCCTAGTAAATAATAAGAGGCCAACTAGCAATGATGGAATTGAAAATATGTTTAGGAGACTATACCCTAGGTTTGTTCATTTAACTTGTGATTCATCCACTGTACATTAACTATCCAAGTTATCCAATTTTATAAAACATACTCTTTAGTGTCATGAATCAAGATATATTGAGACTTTTTTTCTTTGAATGACTTTGGTTTATATTAAGTAATAATTTTGGAGCTAGGTGTTGAGATGGTGTAAGATTCCCTAGTTCAGTGAGCCTAGTGTATATATTGTTAAAATATTAAATATTTTAATATAATGTGCGGGTATTTTTCTTAAAATATTGTAATAAATCAATGATTGATTATCAGATCATAAAATATAAGACAACAATTGATCCTAGAATGTGTGGTTTTCCCTAAGATTGAATTAATGTTGGAAATACTTGGACATACGGTTGAGGTAGTTATTGGAGGTGAGTTTAATTAAAACAATTAATTAAATTTATTTGTAATATTTTAGATGGCCAAGACCTAATTGCATTTACAATTTCATTTTATAAGAAAATTCCATGTAATTCCACTTAAACCCTAGGAGGTTTTATAGGAAATCCATGTGTATTTAATTGTAAGATCACATTGGAGGATGATGGGTGATCAGATTGAGGTGGATGAAGAGGATGTTCATGAAATAGGATATATCCTATACTTGTGAATGGGATCTTTATGAATGATCGATCCTAATCAAAGTAGGACTCATCTATTGTGGTTTTATCCCTCTTAATTAATTTGTTGTAGTATGTGTTTCATATACTTTATTTTTTAGCGATTGAACGTAATTCACCAATGCCTATTATAATAATTAATTTATTTTATTAATTTTATTTTTGTTTTTACATGATATCACCCTATAAAACTTTTATTTTTTACTGTTTCCCATTAATTCTTGGACTACAATGTCTATAACTTTGTTCTTGATCCTTTCACTCAGCCTTTATTGATGTTATTTGTGGTCGACCCATGGGGTAAAGGTTCAACTTTGCTGGGGTAGGTTGGAACAAGATTAATAATCAAGACTCATGGTTGTTAGATGAGTGTTGAACATATTTTTGTTTTTCTAATGAATCAAGATGTATTGTGGATGATATTTTTTGGTTCCAGGATCCACAGAATTATGATATGCAATGAGACACACATGAGACATGGAGAGACTTATATAAGTTCATGGGTTTCCTATTTTCATCCAATGATATTAATGAATGAGTGTATATAGGTGTTTGCAATCAATCATGGACTATAAATTGGGGAAAATCCTGGTAGAGAAAGTAGTTCAAGATACCAATGATATTAATGATATTCTTATTTTCAAAATAACATACTAAAAGGCTTATTGTCTAGAAGATCAGACACCATTTCATGTCCATTGTGATACACATGGGATTTGAGTAGATCAAAGGATCACATGCGATGTGGTCGGGGCCATATGTTGTGGGACCCTCTCCAGGTGGCTAGTCCATGTCCTAGCTGGCACACACCCATGACCCCATGCTGCCATACTTTCCATGTCTTCAGTAGTACATGGGAATAGGCTAGATCCTAGGCATGGTTTAATACATTTTCATGTACACAATATAGACTCAGAGTATATAAGAATGAACAAAATTACACTAGATGGCCTCAAGAAGCTGAGACACACTGCATACCACCTGTACATTCTGCGTAAAATGACATGTATTTCATGCTGTTCCAAGAGGATAACAAATCCTTATAATGATGTGGGGTCACGAACCATGTGGACGACTATTCAAAAAAGTTATTCACTCCTTCAACATATTCATATCATATCTTTTTTGTTTAGAAAGAAATTTGGCTCATGAGTAGCCAATCTTATGTAGTGTCCCATGTATAAAGAAATGGGGGCCTTTATTGTGGGATAATAGATACAATGTAAGATTTTATGAGAATTTGGAATCACAATGGGACACATTATTATTGTAGTGATTGGGGATTGATAATTATAAAAATTTCATGTTTATTACTCCCGTATCCCATCAGGGGAAGGGTTTCCCATACTCGTTATACTAATTGAGATGGAACACACCTAAAACAAGCATGGGAAATCTATCCATAGAGTGGTTATATATCATATTTTACCACTAGTACGGTGTCGGTTTTCCATGGGAGTTGGAATTACCTCAGCTATAGGGCACATTATCATAGTGTGGGACACTCCAAACATATCTTTGTGAGGTTTCCTTTGATGATGGGCCTCATAGGAATACATTAAAATCATTACCCTGTAACATCAAATTTGTATGTGGTATGAGATGAAGATCCCCTTTTTCTATTATATGGGATTTATTATAAACATATTAATTTGAATCATCTATGCTCTCATTTCCCTATTGTTTTGGGTTGAGCTGACTATCTATTTTATCTCTTTATTTCTCCCTCTTTTGTTTTTTGTGGAAAACTAATAGGTATGCATATACTCACCCATACATGGGATTATGCCAAATGTTTCATGTCTTATGAGAATAAAAGATATACTGGTGGTGAATTTGGAAGCTATAAGGGACACAGTGGTACGTTCGCCAAGTATGGTGGCTGGGATTGGGGGTTAGGATTAATGTTTTATGTATATTTTTTATTCGGGTTTTTTGTTTTAGGTTGTCGCTTGGCATTTTATGGGAATGAATTATGCCCCGTTATAATTTGGTTTTATTTTATCATACTTTGATGATGTCCTTATAGGTTATTACATGCATGATTTACTCTAGAATTTACTATAAATTAGTAATCAACTACACTGATTCATGGGGTTTTCTAGGAGTGTTCAAACATATACACAATGAAAACGTCTCCAATTTTATATAATTAATTTTTAGGGAATCTCACCATCCCATGTCCAATTCAAGGAGGGATTTTTGTTGCAGCTGCATGGCCTTCCATCAGCCAGGAAGTCCATAATGTTTTGGGTCATTACATAGTGGTATTAGAGTAGTTAAATCCTAGGGATATTGTTATGTGTTTTCCCATTATCATTATTTGGTTAGGAATTTGGGAAATGGTGTCGAAGTATCTCAAATGTGTCCTCCAGGATGTAGAAAACAATATTGATGTGGCAGTTGACATATCCATACACCATGAAACTGAATTCCTAATTAACACCTCTAAAAATTGTGACATTAGTTGCAGGTAATTAATGGTACATGAATCGTGTTAGATTTTGAATTTTTTTCATTCCTTATTGATTTAGTTCCCCATTCAAATATAATAATTTGAATATGGTGAGTTTTGGTTAAATTCATGATTCCACTATGAATAAATCCAACTATCATACCAATTCATGATGATGAATATGATCCGATGAGTGACAAGGCCTTAGTTAAGGGCCATATCAGGATGTTATTCCTCTAAGAGTATAGGGAAAAACCCCCTTATATAAAGAAGTATTACCTTCTAGAAAATAAAGATGAGGATATTTAAAAGATTATCAAACTCTATGATTTTCATCATTAGAGACTAATGAGGTTCTATAGAAAGCTAGATCCATAGGTAGCAGAGGGTTGTGTTGTGACATTGATCAAAATCTTAGTGCTTTATCAGTCCATGATAGTTCAAGTGGGTTTCTTATAAGACAATATTTTACATGGGGTAGCTATATGCTGGTGTATTCTAGTCACAGAAATCCCGGATTAGATGAATTTATCATGATTTTTCATTCACCTTATATTTCATGAGTATTATAACCAATGATGCCTTTTCTATGTTCATATATAGAAATTTATTTGGCTGCAACATGTTAGTATGATAGTTTCAGAGTATTATGTGAGGTTTATTGCCATCAAATGATACGTTCTTGATATATTTTGAGACTTATTCTTCCAGGTGATGAAGGTTTTGTATGTTATCTATAGATACATTCGAGATTGAATGGTGTTCTTATTCATTCCAACTTTTTATGGATTTATAGAGAGGGATCCAGTAAATGAAATATTCCTATTAGAGGGATTATAGGTATCTAGATATGGAGATGAGAATCATGTGTCTAAATTGTCTATAGCAGATAACATGCATCATATGTGGGGGTCTCAACATAGTACATATTCTCATTCCTAGACTCAAACATGTGGATATATGGATCAAGAATCACGTAGAGGACACAATATTCCTAAATAGAGGTGATTCTATGCCTGAAATGGGTGAGTTCACATAGATCATGATTTCCCAACCCATCATGTGAAGAATGAAAAGAATATATTGGATGGACCACCACATCGGATGTAGCACTATGTCTAGGGATGTCGTAGATGTAGACAAATTATCCCTCAGGGATGTAGTACAGGTAGAGGATCAAGATCCAGACATGAGTGAGGAGTATTTTATGGTGGAATATGGTACAATATTATACCAACACCATCACTAAAAGTACCATGTTCGGCTTTGGTAGATGGTGGTTTGAGGTATGTGTGGTTAAAGTTAGTGGAGGTCTATGACCTAGGTGCATAGGAGATGACATTAAATACAATCTATGTTCATTTTACTCTTTCTTAAGTAACAGTAGAAACATTTGTGAGTTAGTAATTTATATCCTTATTCCCTGTGAGAGGGATCCAGATTCTTGTAGAAACTATTTCCCAATAATTATGACAAAAGGTTCTTATAGGGTGTGATTATTTGTTGTCAAATATTTATTAGTAGTGAGAGAAATATCTTGGAAGAGAGAGTTTCATGTGGGACTAATTGGTCATCACATTGATACCTTATGATCTTATATTGGGAATAGATTGAGGGTCCATGGAATGATCCTTGATTCACTATCATCATAGATGAGTCAAATTCCTATGTATAGATGGGGAAAGATTCCATATTACTGGTGAGAGAGATTGAAAGGAAGAATGAGTGGTTCATATAAGCAAAAAGCTTCATCCCTCATTCTACTGGAAACATTGGTCATTTTTTTAATAAATAACTTCATGAATATGGATTCCTCATATAGTGGAGGAATTTGTAAACATCTTCCCAGATAATGTTTCATGGAATCCTCCATAGTGGTAGATAGGCTATTACATCTAATTACACCTTAGGACCTTTTTGGTTTGTTCTTCTTCATATCAAATGGTCCATATCAGGCTTTGGGAGGTGAGGGTACAATTGGAGGCCCTTCAGAATAAGTGATTTATTCAACCATCTCTTTCCCCTAGTAATCTAGATAAGAGTTTTAAATATGTAGATATAGAATTTAGGATTTGTGTTGATTATCATCCCTTGGTCCAATTAATGGAAAATAATATGTAACCGATTATAAGGATTCATGATCTATTTAATCAGTTTCTAGGTGTGAGGTTTTTCTTAATGATTGATATCAGGTCTAGATACCACCAGCTGAAGATTTTTTAGGATGTTATTCTGAAGACAGAATTCTGATTTTTCTACCTACAAAATTAGTTCCTTATAACACATATTACTGTGAAAAATTATCCAGTTTTGTTTATGTATTTGATAAAATGAATCATCTAGGTTTACATGGATTGTTTTTTTTCTTCATATAATATATAATCATTTTATCTACATTAGTGGAGGAGCATGAAGATCACATAAGGATGACCATACACATAACTAGGGAGATCCAGATTTATGATAAGATCTAAATTTTTTTATGCTTAATAATAGAATTTAAATTTTTAGGGCATAGAATTTATAAAGAAGGATTATAAATACACATAATTAAGATTACTATACTACTATATTGGGATACATCTAAGAGTGAGATAGAAGTTTAAGTATTTTTTGGCTTGGCGGGACAATACAAGAGGTTCATTCCGGATGTTTCCTATATAGAATACCATATAATAGCCGGGATGATGAAATGGAATCTGTATATCTGAACTATTAAATTTTAGAGGTAATGGGAGTAGTTGAGGCTGATCTTGACCATGTCTCCTTTGTAGATACTACATGAGGTGATGAAGAGTACATCATGTTTTATTATTCCTCTAGAGATAGTATCATTCATTAATTTATACAAATGTTCGTAGTGGTCACATATTGGTCATGAAAGTTGAGATCCCTTGAGAATATCTAAATTAATCTTAACCTAGAGTTTGTAGTGGTTATATTATCTCTAAATATTTGGAGGTACTACCTTTGAGGAGAGAAAATTATTTTATACTCAATCCACTATAGTATTAGGTATATCGTCACATAGAGAGATCTATACATAAAACAGAGGCCAGAGATGGATTTTCTACATGACTCTGACTTTGAGATATTCTATAATCCCAAGAGGGAAATCATGATGTAATATTACCTTATAAATATGTATTATTATCACTTGGTTGACGAGGTATAAGAGAATTTGGATTTTTTATAGGTCTCACGAGTAGAGGAGATGGATTAATTTTATTTCTTGTCGATAGTGTTGAATTATATTCTCCATTAATGTGTTGGGGTGGCTCGATAGGGAGATATAGACAATGAGGTTATGTATGACCAAATACCCTCAAAAGAGTCACCATAGGTATTTTTGAAGGATGGGAGAACATAATCATTTTTAGGGATGTACATTTGGTTCTAGTCATGATGTGAGAGGAAGTGATGAGGGCGTTTCAAAATTATAATTTGGTTGTACATCCGTGTTTTTAAAATATGTACAAGTACATTTAGCAGTAATTTTTGTGGGAAGACATGAGGTGGATAATATATGAGTTTGTCTTTTAGTGTCTCAAACGGTTACATGTGAATAATGAAAACCATGTTCTAGAAGGATTGATGCATCATCTTGAGATCCTAGAGTGAATATCATATAACATATCAATGGATTTGTGATACACCTTTCGCAGATAGTGATTGAATCAGATTTTATCAACTTCAAAAGTTGGAACACATCCATTCTATGAGGGAGAAATATTCAGTGGAGACTTTAGGGTATTTTTTCATTAATGAGATCATTAGACTCCATGGAGTACCCTATATGATTATATCTGAATGTCATGTGTGGTTTACATCACAGTTTTGGAGAGGTCTGAAGGAGGACTTAAAGATCCAATTGTGGATAAGTTTAACATTTCACACCTAAATGTATGGGTATACTATGATGACAATATAGGTGTTGTAGGATATGTTGATGTATTCTATGTTATAATTTATCCAAACTATGAGGATCAAATTCCATTATTATTTTTTTATAATTACAACAACTGTCACTTTTCCATCAACATGACACTTTCTGAGGCCCTATATGGGAGAACATGTTGGTCTCCGTTATGTTTGATTAAAATTCGAGTGACATATCTTATTGGGATAGGGATACTGAAAGTGATTATGGAGACGGTTTAAGTGATCGAGGTGAGAATGTGGATATTACAAAATAGGGAAAAAATCTAATTTTTATTGAAATATTTTTTCTTTCAACATCGAGAAGGAAATAATGTTTCCATGGAATTCATTCCATGAATTGGATTGTAGAGATTTGTTTGGGGAGGCAATGTATACCTAAGGTTTTTAATGTTTTTTGAAAACATATATAGGGTTGAAGAGATTTCATACCACATAGCCCTTCCCCCAAAGTTAGAGTAGATACATGACATCTTCTATGGGTCACAATAAAGTAGATACTTGAAGATATTACACCCATCATTGATTGAGGAATGATAAAATTTTAGTGATGGAGATAAAATCATGGATTACCCATTATTGATTTAAGATCAGAAGTATAGGATACTGTGAAAATGGACCATTCCCTAGAGTTATGTATTGTGGCCACATGATATTATTCATGAGATCCCATAGGAGCGGGAGTGCCAGATAAGATCTATGTATCCCAATATTTTTTTATCTTTTTTTAAGAAAACATTTCTGAAGGTGGGGTTAATATATAAACATAGTTTTTTCCATGAAGTAATTTAGAATATATTTCTTCTATTAATACCTTATTACATCATTTTTAGGGTTATCCACATAAACCATGTAGGTATTGATAGGAAATTGTTTTGTTATTCATTAATTGAACACATTAGAGGGAGATATGTGATTAGATTAATGTGTATCAGGAGGCAATGAACGTAGAGAGACTCCATATTTACTAGAAAACATATTATTCACTAATGATCAATCCCAATTGATTTCATACTTCTATATTTATTTTTCAAGCTCTTAATTAAATTATTAAATAATTTATTTTTATTTTCATTAATTTTTTATTGATTTAAAGTCAATCAAAATATCCCAGTACATGAATTAATTTGTTTGATTCATTTTATACATTCATTACCATGATCAAACACTACATGTAACTGATTTATGACCATTTTTTGGAATAATTATACAAATATATTCGTATATTTCTTCTTGTGACTTCTCCTCACATGTTCACTTCATTATTTTCTATTATACAATGCGGTCATCGTTTGACATTTCCAAGGTGGGTTTAACAGAGATTGAACTCCAAATCTTCATGGTGTTTTGGAAAATGATGAATTGAATAATGTTTTATTGATAGATCAATATGTATTTATAGTGATACTTCATGGATATAAGATCCAAGACTTGTAATGGGTTACGAGACTTGTAAAGTATGCCTAAAATATTTTAGTGGATTATTTGATTCTGTCTTCATAGTGATCAAAGGTAATGAATTGATTGTTGGAGTTGTTTTTCATTCATCATGGGTGTTCAAATGTAACTTTGGTGGTGTATGATCTATAGTGACATGAAAAATATGGTATTTGGCCAACTATAAACCCAAATAAGTGACATATAGTCTTGTAGAACACACACATAATAGTATCCCTTGTGACGTTCTAGGGTTTCATGAAGAGTTATGGATCTCTTGTTTTCTGGTAGAGCCCAAATGTTGTGTAAAACTTTCGAGTGGACTAATTTTGTTCTATAATGAATGTTCCAGGGTCTCTATTCTGTCATAAATTATATGTGCTATAGGTTTACATCGGAATAGGCTAAATATTGTTCATGTCCAAGTACGTACCAATGGACATGGGCATGATCTGAAGGACATCAATATGACTTTATGTACATGGTAAGGCACTGAGAGGTCCAGTAATTTCTTATATCACATTAACATTCCATATTATATGACATGGATTACCTACCACATCAATAGTAGTTCTATACCAAGAGACCTGGAAGGGTTTCTGGGCAATAGGAACACCATACTTTTCTTGTATTCGGTCCTTAAATATATATCATCTAGTATCTCCTTCATTTTGACTAAGATTTTAGTCTGTGAGTAGCACATCATGAGTAGTTTTTTTTATAAAAACCGATGGTAGAGTTTGTTGTGGAATAAAAGATACGATGTGATATGATCATAGTGTGATTATTATTTGATAGATTCTAGACAATGTTAGTGATCGAGGAATGATCAGTGGAGAGATGTTGGGTTCAGTAATCCTCAATCCACCAGTGTTAAGGTTCCCTATAATATTTATATTGATACATATGTTACTCCCAGAAAATGGAAAATATCATCTATTTATGGAGTATAACTCCCTTTTCATTTATCTTTGATTGGGTGTGGGTCCTCCATAGGAGTTTGGGATCCCTCGTCTATGGAGCATAGTTGTGAGGAGTGGACCCCTCCACACAAATTCTAGTGAGGGTGAGCTTTATGATGGGTATAAGTGAAAGACTATTGGACCTTTTTATTAAATCATTGAAATTTTTTGGGACAGAAGATAGAGATACCATTTATCAATAATTTTGATTTCATTTTGAGCTTATACATATGTATCTACGGGGCTATAATTTCCCTCTTGTTATGGGTTGTGATGAACCTCTATTGGATATTTGTACTGAACCATCTTCGGTTTTTGGTGTGCCATACAAGGAATGCATATAATCACTCTTTCATTTGGTTTAACCAAATGTGTCATTTCATATGTAGATGACAAATAGATCAATAGTGGTATTGGGTGAGCTTAGTAACACCTAGGTGCATTGACCTGGTAAAGTGGTCGAGGTATGGTGATCAGGAGGTGGGATCTCTCTTATTTCATTAAATCTAGTTATTATTAGGTTGGGATATGATTTCTTTTTGGTATTGTGCTGTTACCATCTATAATTTGGTTTTATTCCTCCATTCTCTTATGTATTCCCTATATGTTATTACATTTGTGATTTACTCAAGATGTTAAAATCAATTATTATTCCTATACACTATTTCTTTGAGAGGGATGGGTATGTGTGTACATGTACACTAGCAAAAAGACTCTTATTATATATTATGCCTCCTAATCACTTGTTTCAGTACCCTAGCCTATTAAAGGTAGTAATGGGTTTGTGAATTACCATCCATCCATTGGCCAAGTGGGCCCTAGTGAGACGTGTCATTACAAAATATAGACTCTAAATTATTGGAAATGTTATGAACTAGTTCAATTTTTTTGAGAGTGAAAAAATGATTTTTTTCTAGGCATATATATCATAAATATTTTTAGAAGAAATATTTCATGTTCATTATAGATTTTGGGTGGTATAGGTATATAGTAGTCCAAAACTCCAATTCTCTATAAAATTTCAAACTAACTAATGTCCTTAGAACATAAAATACCCTTCTCTCCCAACCATATAACACAATTATATGGTAATAATTTCAAGAATACATGACCTCCTACTTGAAATTCCATGTTCATAATATAATTTCCCTCATAAATATTATGACTTATTTAAGGATCCTTGTTATAAGTATTAATGGGTAGAAACTTCATATTTTTCTCCTAGATGAGTTATGGATTAACTAGTTTCTTTTCTATAAATTTATTACAATATATTTTATTATAATATCTTTTCTCATATAATGATTTATATGATTCCATTAAAATAATTTAATGGAATATTTTCTTTCATATAAATTCATCCAATGGTAGATACTGGTCTAATATTCATTTGGACTTAAGTAATCGTGAATGTAAAAGTCTCATAGTGTCTGTATAGTCCATTCAAACTACCCATCATTTTGAATTTGACTTATGGTTCTCAAATGTACCTTAGTGTTTTGATCCTTTTGAATTATCCTTATGAATTTTTATGTGAAACAATGTGGATGATTGGATATAATTGATATAGGTTCATTAGGATGCCTCAAAACTTCATTAATATAGTGATGTGCGATACAATCATGGGTGGATTCACCATGTTTCTAGGTGTTGTATTAGTATTTAAATTCATTTTTTAATGATAAAAAATCATGTAATATTTATTAGTTTTTATTTTAAACATTACATAAGTATTATATGTTTCTTAGTATGTAACTTCTTACCCATACATTTCATATTAATTTGTTTGAGCTTTACATACTATATAAAAATTTGGTTTTACACTTACACAACATATAAACTTTTAATTATATTTAAAAAACATATAAAATCATTTTTTAATCCTTACACAACTATTAAATTAAATTCTTATTGGGTCTAATAAATATTGTTTAAAATTCTATAATATATGAATATTTTGTGTTAGCATAATGAATTTTACCAAGTGTATACTTCTTGAATGACATTCTATTGTTATAAGTGATATCCTATAGTTAGTTTAACTCCACTATAACTACTGAAAGTGTTATTACAATTATATAACCATCGGTACAATATGTGATAAAATTGGTAAAGTATTCTCCCACCATTATAAGGATTCTTCAACCAAAACTAGTGTTCTATATTAAATTTAAATTTTATACCGTCAGTGAAAAATATATTACATCTAAATTTTTTTACTACCACTACCACAAGACCATATAATTTTTCGCTATGATCCATGTAAAACATATAATCGTTTTCTACTACCACCAAGTGAATGATGATGCACTTTCCAGAAGAATTTAGTACCATTGATTGTACTTACAACTTCCAATTGAATCTTATTACTAAATCTTTCAGGAATTAAATTGAAATTAATTATTCCAATGGGTAGATAATTTAATTTAATAAAATTTAGAGATATTTGGATTTAAGAAAGATTATTATTAGAATATTTACTCAACGTGTTGAATACCAAGTCACAATTTTCAATGTTCCTTCATTTTATGTCGATTAATCTTATTTTATTATTATCCTGTAATGAATAGTTAGAGATTTTAAATATATATAAAATAAAGGATCCACTAATTCCTATATTATTATATTTTAATTTATCCAATTGATATTATACCTATTATTACTAAGAAGAGTGAGGTTTTTCAGGTGTTAAACATAAAAAAATATTCTTCATTCAAATATGTTTATGAAGAGTATTTGAAGTGTATTTAAGGATAGATATAAACACAATTCAAAAGAAGAATAGAATATTTCCTGAGCATATCTTTATTGACCAGAGAAAGAATAAATTCACAAAAACTTCTACAATATATCTTTCTTCTTCTCTATTTTATTTTCATAAAAGTTTCCTTGATTTAATTGTATATTAGTTTATAAAAATCCCTTGTATTATATTAGAGAGTTCCCTAATATTTTCTATTATTTATTTCCAAAATTATATACTATTAATTAATATCAAATAAATTGGGTGTTTCCTAGACTTCTAATTCAATTTTGTATGTAAAAAATTCATCCAGACTGTGGATTATGTTTATTTATTAAAGGTTCTAGGAATTGGGTGACTATCAAGTGGAGGGGATTATGTATTAACTGAAGACCATGACTCTTTTATTTATTTCAATTTTTTTATTTCCTTTATTTTATTTTCTTATGAATTATTTTTATTTTCGAAAACTTATGCAGGAAAATAATAAATTGATAGTTGATTGTAGTCCATATTATATATATATATATTTTTGATATGGTTATATTCATCTCAAAATCTAATGTAATTCCATTTTTTAACTATGTTTTGATCGAAACATTGGATTTTTTTTAAATAATTATATATTTCTACTATTTTGTTAAATTGGTTCATTTTATAAATTAACGAACATTTTTTAACTAGTTTTTAAATAGAAATTTTGTATTTGGTTCTCAATTAACCACCCCTTGAGTACAAAAATTTAACCAACACTTGTTATCAAAGGTTATTTTTTATTTTTTTATTATCAAAATTTAAATGTGACAATATTTTATATCCAAAGGATAAAAATTTCAATTTACTAATAGACTCATGGGGACATCTCCTGACAAAATTTCTTATTTTAATGATTCTAATTATTTCAATGGAAGATTGAAATGAAAATACATATTTAGAAAATGTTTTTTCATATATATGGTTTTAAAAAATGAAAATATGAAAATTATAAAGTTACTAGAGATTCTTGATGTGATTCCACAATATATCATTGTAATTATAATGTTACAAATATCATATATTTTACTTTTTGATATGTTTAGTTTAGTAGAATATCTTCATGTGCGACTAATTTGGAAATTTTTATACACATGGTGTACCTTATGAAGTAACATCAATTATAAATGAGATTATATGAAAAAGATATATTATTAATTATGAAACATATAAAATGAATCATGATGATTCAATTTCAAAAATGTTTCTTAGATTTAGGGAAATATTCCTTAAGTTTTAGGTGTTCAGAATGAAAATAGAAGACACTGATATAGTGAAAAGAATCCAATGGGTATTACTTATTCGATGGAGCGGATATTCTATTCTAATTTTAAATTCACGTGAGATAAAAAATTTATATAGAATGATATTATTATACAAAAAATGTTGTATGGGGGAATATCTTACCGGGAATGAAGAGTATGATTAAAAAAATAAAAGAAAAGTCACCTTCGAAACATCTATGAAAATGATGAAACATAAATCTAATGTGAATACCTGGAGTGGGGATGATTCATATTCCAATAGTGATAAAGAGATAACTTATCTATCAAAAAGATTTAAAAATTTCAATTGGAAGAAGAAAATCTTCAGGAAATAAAACAATGGAGGATGTTATGGAAGATATGGATATTTGGAATTGGAAAACCAAATAAAATAAATGACTTTCTATGAGTGAAGGAGTTAACTAAATATGAAAGAAGAATTTACAATGTTAAAATACAATTAAAATAATGAGGATAAAAGAAAAATAATCCATAAATTAATAATAGAAACCAAAATTTCCTTTAAGGATACTTCTAGTGAATTTGAATATGAGGTGGAAGTCAAAAATTTAAGGGAAAATATATATTTTTTGAAAAACAAATCAAACATAACTATATATTAATTACATAGCAATAATCTTAAAGAATCAAAAATAAAAATTGAATATTTTTACAAATATTGTGCTATTGATTTATAAAATTCCAAATTTATAAAATAAGATCATTTTATTCTATATCATACGTGGCTCAAAACAACAAGACTAATAACAAAATATATCACCATAAGGATTTACGATACAATTTTTTTGAAATAAATTAAATAATTTTAATAGATTACATAGCAAAAAGACACTGATATTATCTTCTATTTCAAATCGCTATCATTTCAGCTTGTATTTCATTCAATAATGACTTTATATTATGTTACCCTCAAAAATGATTTTAAATGAAATGTAAAATATAATAAAACTGTTATTATTATATATAATGGTTATAACCTCGCCCTTAAATTGCACAATATAAATATGACAAAATAAAATATGAAAATACATAGTTTAAAAATGATCATTTTCTATTTATTTATATGAATAATAATAATATTAATTTGAATGAAGAAGAAATGTTTTATAAAAACAATATTTTTTTTCTAAAAAGATGTTTTAGTCGTGATTTTCAAAAATAATTTAAAATTATTATTTTTACCTCATTAATAAAATTTAATAAATAAATATTTTCCATTTTTGAAACTATAATACAAATATTATCTATCAGTGTCTTTTTAGGATTTTATGGTAATGCATAATTTTTGATAAATAGTTAAAAATACATGAATTGTGCCGAACCTTGATGCCACCCAATGGTGCCATAAGCCATGTTGTACACATGGACTCAAGAACATATTACAAAATACTAGTGGCTTCTGACTAGTAGTGAGGGCATATGTGACAAACATGGGGATACTATACCCTCATTAGCAGAGTATCAAAGCGGGAATTAGACGTAAAGTCAATAGTAGAACAGAAATAAATAACCATTAAAATAATGTAATATTGGAAATGAATAAATATCAATAACCAGATGTTTATCTTATACAAAATGATGCAAATGATACATGTATCTAGAAAATATACAGAATAGTACATGGAAATTCAATACTGTTCTACTTTCCCAAATAGAACAAAACACAAAAAAGTTCTTATTGCATCTTAACCCTCATCGTGGTAATATAAACAACTTCTACAAAGCCACAGTTAGCAACATGTACCAGGGATATTTCCCCGGTCATCAACTACAATCATATAATCAGTTTGGGTCCCCGAGGAGGCCCAGATTGGGTTTGAGATAAACATCCTAGTAGGAAACCACCCAGGTCTGTACATTTATAACATCAATATACAAACTGATAGAAATTATAAACAAATCCATAAATTAATGTGAATGCCCACAAAATTGGTATAGAACAATGTAAAACTAAACAGCCCCCATGGCCACCTGCAACAAGTTATTATCCCAACGAGGTTACTATACAAAAGTAAACGAGTCACACATCCACACCATGAATCCATATATATCAAATAAACCACATCCATTCTATATAAATAATTAATGAGTCACATGACAGTGCCATATAGTGGAAATTAGAACACCATGACCACACTAAATATTAAAAAGGTGAATACCATATCCATGAAATTTAGTGACAAAGAAGACACAAATGGACTATCCAAGCTATCATGTACTAGGGAATCCATAATCTAATTATTGAACACAACAGGATGGATCCATGTAGCTCATCCAAGGAAAACACATCGAGTCCCATGGGTATCCTAGTGTAAACTTGATATAGGCACTGTTTGGGGTCCAAGGAGCATGCAAATGGAATGTCCTACGTTGTAACACCCGAGACTTTTATGTTATATAAATCATCAAAGGAATCTTTTTCTACACAACACTTGCTTGGCTTGCTTTACACGCAATCGCGACCTTCCTCGATAGCTTGCGTCGTACGCAATACCGAGTTTCACTAAACAACAATATGCTATTAAAACTAGCCATTATGAATAGTAATAACCACTTTTTGAAATTTTATAAATTTTATTTTTCAAAATGGACTTCATTTTTGGACTCAGAATATCGAAATTAGCCTAGGGTGAAATTTTGGTATTTTTCTGAAAACTTTCAATTTTTGATTAATAGTGAAACCACTAAGTGGTAGGTTAAAAACTGAATTTTGCATAAAACTTAATTTTACCGCTTCTGTGATTGGAATTTCGAAAATCCGAGAGACACGGTTAATATCAAGGACTAAAATGTGGTTCAATGAGATGAAAATAATTTTTTGGTGAATAGTAACTTTTTATTTTTTTTACCGCGGTTAATAGTAAATAGGGTAACTAAGGGTAAATATGATATTAATATTACCCTAACACATGTCCTAATTCTATTGGACAAGTGTAATTCGACCAAAAACAAACTTAGGAATAAAATATGACCATTTAGGCCCACTTGGATTAGATTAGGACATTTATTATTAATTTATTTAAAGAAGGGTTAAAATAGTTAAAATCAAAGTTTAATAAGTAAATCATTTGTAATATGGGGTTATACATAAGATAAATTCGATTGTAAATATTCATTAGAAAGCTAAAAATATTTCCTACATGATGGTAGTTTATTTTTAATTTTTAGACATCAAATAATTTAATTTATTTATGACACAAAGATGATGCAGTAATTATCTTATTAATGAAATATTGACATAATTGATGTTATAAACACCAAAATAAATGTAATTTGAGACTTTTTATGAATTCCACTAATTTTCTAGGTTACTATGATATATTAATGTTGATTTAATCAACTTGGTTCGAACATATAATTCTGTTATGACTTTCACAAAAATCATATATCAAATAGTGTCAAAATTGACACAAAATAGTTTTTAAATAAAATATTATATTATTAATTGTTATTTTATTCCTAAAAATCTAACGTTCGGCCAAATGACTTAGATAAGGATATATATATTAATAATAAACAATTTTGGGTTCGTTTGGCATGTTATAGTAAGTGTATTAACCATATAGTGAAAGAAAACAAAAAGACACGGTAAAAGTTAAATTAATTAACTTAGAGTTAAATCTAATTGATAAGGTTAAAATAATACCCTAAACTTGTCTAAATCCTACTGGTTGATAGGATTTCGACCCATACCCACTTTAGCTTCGAAATAAGACCCTTTGGAACCATTATAAACCGATTTTGACTTTAATATAAAATAATATTTTGAGATATTCCTAAGGTGCCCCTCTCCTCCCTTATAAAAGGGCACCTCCTCCCCCTCCTCCTCACACCAAATTGATCACTCAAGCTCGGCCAACCCCTGCCATTTTCTCCTCTCCACTTCCCTAGAATAATCCTAGAGGTCCTGGTCTTCTCCAAAGACCAATCTTAGTTCCTTAAGTGGAGGATTCAAAGAGGCGTTCCAAAGAAGAGGTAATATCCATTACCGATCTTTTCAATTTCTTTCTTCTTCAACTTCTTCTTCTTTAGTTGTTTCATGATAAAGTAATAACATCAGTATTACTTACATACTTATATGTTATTATAAATATGAAACAACCCTAATTCACCTTCTATCCATCCTACGGAAAAATGAAATCACCGCGCGTGCGTATGTACGGAATACCGTCTCCACGCCGTGGTGTAATCTATTTTCCACCATCACCTTACAAGGATGGGTATAATGGTGTAATGAGTAACTATATATGATTATTATGAAGTAATATTGATACTTAAATAATATATATATACTTCAATACAATTCCACGATCATAGGAACGATATCATCACTCGTGCGTACGTACGGAATACCGTCTCCACGATGTGATGCGACTCGTTCTACATGATCTTCATTTCATAATGATTATATAAATAAATTGAATGAATGAATATGGTATATACTACACTAATACCATTATTGAAATGAATTATCTATAACCTAAAGATAAGAATAAGAATTTATTCGACAAAACATGCATAAGAACAAAAAGTTATAATGACCCGAGTAACAAGTAACAATGAAATATTACTAACAAGAAGCTAATAATATGACCATATATGATATCATATAAATATGTATGATTCTGGAATAAGTCAATAACATTATTTAAACCATTATACAGGAGCTTCGGACACGTACAAAGCTAATCGGACCTAAGGTAAGGGAAAATATCACAATCTCACTTTTATCCGAGATTGTTTTTACTTTGGTAGTTACTGGGGTGTATTTTATCATCCAAATCCATGTACCCTCGATATGTAATATTATTTCCTTCCTTCTACAATATTTTATATCCAATTTTACCCTTCGGTAAGTTTTTTGTAAAATATATGAAAGGAATCTTTTGTCGTTTTTCGTACGAGGTACTTTTTGACTTTTCCGACAAAAGTACGAAGAATGTTTTTTTTAACTTATACGGCATGAATGGATTTTTAAAACATTACTTAAAAGAAGCTTCCTTTACAAGTTTTCAAGTTTATTTTTAATCAACTTCTTTTATTTTAACGTTTTATGACATGTTATGAAAGGAAAAATGTTTTTGAAGAAGAAAGGATATTTTCCTCAAGAATTAAATTCAAGTGTTTTATCAAAATTATTTTCCATCTAAGATAATAAAGGGTTCTGTTTCTACCCATATTTTTACATTGGTTTGACTATGTTGTGATGGAATTATGTTTATGAATTCCTTTATCTTATATGAATTGATTTATGATGTCATGATGTTTCAAGAATCCCATTTTTGTTATATGTGTTATGCGATGATGAATGTTTTATGATTATGTGGAACACATAAGAAAGGATTCATTATAAGATGGGTGGGACCTATATCTCCCTCCAATGCATTGGGTAATGATTTTATATCTCATGAGATAGACATGGCTGGAACGGAAGGTTATTTCGGTTCAGTGATACAGGACTGAAACGAGGAGTGAACTCGGTTCAGAAAGGGACTTTGTCCACTAAGATAGTCTTGGCGATGAGTCATGACTAACAAGAAATGATTCTCCATGATTATGTGTGCATGCCACAAAGTTTCAAGTTTTATGTTATGATTATGGGGATCTCATTTTCACTCCTATGATTTGTTCCATGTTAAGATATTATGATCTCTTTTGCAGGTTTTGATTTTCAAAAAGATATGATATGATTTTTATTTCCTTTATTTGCCCTTGCTGAGCATTTGAGCTCACCCTTTTATGTTTTCTTTTCCCCAGGTCAGGAAGATGGATATTAAGTAGAATATGCTAAAAGGGACCCTAGATATGATGAAATAAATGGGAGAAACTGTAGAAGATTTATGAACCAGTTGTTTATGTTTCCCAGTTTCTAAAGACACTATACCTATACGGTCCTTTGTGGTTTTTTCATATGTTGTAATAAGTGTGCTTCAATTTTGAAGTATTAACAATGTATGTAAAGTATGGGTCGTTATAGTTGGTATCAGAGGAAAGGTATAGTCAACCTTTGGAAACTAGGATGTGAAAGCCTTAGTAAGAACCCTAAGGATAAGTCTAAGCATAGAACACAATCTTAGTGTTTTAGAAATGGCCTTGAATAACCTAGGATAAGACCTTAAGCATGAAAATTTTATTCCTGAATTATGTGGTTTCCTATTATAATTAGTGTTGCTCACACTATTCTTCTTGGTTTTAGTCAATGGCTGGAACCCGAAGGAACCGTGTTAATGCGGAATGCGATGGGCAATGCAATGATTGTCCCCCTGAGCAACCAAACGATATGGGAGCTGGAATGAAAAATCTTGTAGCCATGCTCACACAACTTTCTCAAGCTATGAATCATGCAGGATTTCCAAACGAGCAAAGGAGGGAGCAACATTCTGTTGAATCCTTCATGAGGCAGCGTCCACCATCTTTCAGCGGGTCTACTGATCCATTAGTTTCTGAACAATGTATTAGTACTACTGAAAAGATATTTTCAGTTCTTCAATGTTCTGAGCATGATAAAGTCATCCTAGCAGTGTATCGTTTGGAAGGAGATGCTGATCAATGGTGGAATCTTGTTAAGAATACGAGGCAAAGGGATGAAATTGAGTCTATGGAATGGGACGAGTTCAAGAACTTATTTTTCAATAAGTACTTCCCTCGTATTCTCCGAAAAAAGATGGAGAAAGAGTTTCTTGAACTGAAGCAAAGGGATGATGAATCTGTTAGTACCTATGAAGCAAATTTTACAAGACTTGCAAGGTATGCTTCTGGTATTATTATCCAACCTGAGAGTAAGATCGATCGATTCTTTAGTGGCTTAAAACCAAGTCTTCGAAGGGCGTTAGCCATAAGGGACTTCAATAGCTACGAGGAAATCGTTCGATGTGCTCTCAAAGTCGAGATGGAGATTGGAGTAACCCATCAGTCACATGGGTTTGATAAGAAGAGGAAGACGGAATTCAATGAAAAATCTAAAGAGCACATGGAAAAGAAGATGAACTTTCCCTTATGCTCAAAGTGTGGAAAGAAACATGGAGGGAGTTGTCTTAAAGGGACAAGTAAATGTTTTAAATGTGGAAAGGAAGGTCATCGGGCATTTGAATGCCGTGATAATGGGAAGAAGATGTCTAATGATGCAAACAAAGGAAGGGATACACAGAATGAACCTACAACACTTCAATGTTTCAAGTGCAAGGAGATGGGGCATTATGCCAATCAATGCCCAAATCCAAGGGTTGATGATGATGGTCGACGTCAACAAACTCTTAAGGCTAAAGACAAAGGAAAGTCACATGCAATTTCTATTAGCGAGGTGGAGTACGATAACGATGTGGTGAAAGGTACACTTACCATCCACTCTAAAGTAGCAAATGTTTTATTTGATTCTGGATCCACCCACTCTTTTATTTCTGAAAAATTTTCTAAGGGTATCACCGTATTACCTCAACAATTAGATGTTGAGTTAGCTGTGACAACACCTAATGGCACATCAATCGCATCAGAAGTTTATAATTCTTCTCCGATCGAAGTTTGTGGGAAAGTGCTTCCTGCAAATCTTGTGATCCTTCCTTTAATGGAATTTGATTTGATTCTTGGCATGGATTGGATTTCTCTACATGGAGCTCATATCAATTGCCAAAGAAGGGAAGTCACATTTCATATTCCAGATCAATCTACGATCGTATACCAATGCAAGGATGAACATAACCTTCCAGTGGAAATTTCTTCCATCTTATGGGTATTGATTCCACTAAATGAAGGTTATTTATCTCAAATGGTTAGTGAGAAACTCACGATTAATAATATGCCCATTGTAAGGGAGTTTGATGATGTCTTTCCGGAGGAATTGCCGGGTCTTCCACCAAATCGTGAAGTTGAGTTTTCAATAGAACTCGTACCGGGTGCTTTTCCTATTTCAAAGACACCTTATAGAATGGCCCCAATTGAGTTGCAGGAATTGAAGAAGAAACTCCAAGAGAATCTTGATAAGGGATTCATACGCCCTAGTGCGTCACCTTGGGGAGCACCTGTTCTATTTGTTAAGAAGAAAGATGGATCAATGAGACTCTGCATTGATTATCGAGAACTTAACAAGATCACTATCAAGAACAAATATCCTCTCCCACGCATTGATGACTTATTTGACCAACTACGCGGAGCTCAATACTTTTCCAAGATTGATCTTCGTTCAGGGTATCATCAATTAAGGGTCAAAAGGGAGGATATACCAAAGACGGCTTTCCGTACAAGGTATGGACACTATGAATTTATAGTGATGCCATTTGGTCTTACTAATGCCCCTGCTATCTTCATGGATCTAATGAATAGAGTCTTTAGAGACTATCTTGATCAATTTGTGGTAGTCTTTATAGACGATATTCTTGTCTATTCAAAGAGCAAGGAAGAGCATGAAGATCACTTGAGAATTATATTGAAGACCCTGAGAAAGGAGAAACTTTATGCCAAATTTACCAAGTGTGAATTTTGGCTTCAAAAAGTTGCATTTTTGGGTCACATAATCTCAAAAGAGGGGATATCTGTGGATCCAGCAAAAACAGAGGTTATCAAAAGATGGTCGAGACCAACAACAGTAACTGAGATCCAAAGTTTTCTTGGTTTGGCTGGATATTATCGACGTTTTGTAAATGATTTTTCACGATTATCTAATCCACTCACCAAGTTGACTCGGAAATGAGTTAAGTTTGTCTAGACAGAGGAATGTGAAGAGAATTTCAAGGAGTTGAAAAGAAGGTTATCCAGTGCACCTGTGCTCACACTGCCTTGTAGTGGAGAAAGGTTTGTGATCTACAGTGATGCATCCAAGAAGGGATTGGGGTGTGTTCTTATGCAAAATGATATGGTGATAGCTTATGCCTCACGACAGTTGAAAATCCATGAGCAAAATTACCCAACACATGATTTGGAGTTGGCTGCGGTAATCTTTGCATTAAAGATTTGGAGGCATTACCTTTATGGTGAAAGGTGTGATATTTATACTGATCATAAAAGTTTAAAGTATATTTTCACACAAAAGGAGTTGAATATGCGTCAAAGAAGATGGTTGGAGCTGATTAAGGATTATGACTACTCAATCCATTACCACCCTGGGAAAGCAAACAAGGTGGCAGATGCATTAAGTCGACAAGACCATGCTAGTTTATCCATGATGAGGATCAAAAAAGATCCAATATTTATGGATTTACAAAGGATGGATCTTGGAATTATAATGGAAGGGGAAAAATCTTATCTTTCTCAAATGAATGTTCAACCATCTATACATGTGAAGATTAAAGAGGCACAGAAAGAAGATGTCGAGTTACAAAAGAAGGTGAGAAATGTTCCTGAATTCAACCTTGATTGTGATGGGATAATAAAGTTCAGGAATCGGGTTTGTGTTCCTCCCATCCCCGAATTAAAGAAGGAGCTGCTGGATGAGGCTCATAGTTCTTCATTCTCTATTCATCCTGGAAGCACGAAGATGTATAGGGACCTGAAAGAGTACTTCTGGTGGGATGGCATGAAAAGAGATGTTGCTGAATTTGTCTCTCGATGCTTGGTTTGTCAACAAGTTAAAGCTGAGAGACAGAAGTCTAAGGGGATGTTACAACCATTACCCATACCCGAATGGAAATGGGAAAACATCACTATGGACTTTGTCACAGGACTTCCTAAAACATCCAAAGGCAATAATGCTATTTGGGTCATAGTTGATCTCCTCACAAAGTCTGCACACTTCATTCCTATTAGAGAGGATTTCTCTCTAGATCAGCTTGCCAGGATATATGTAAAGGAAGTGGTAAGATTGCATGGAGTACCACTTTCTATTATATATGATCGAGATCCGAGATTTACCTTGAAGTTCTGGCGAAGTCTTCAGCATACTCTGGATACAGAGTTGAGTTTCAGCACTGCTTATCATCCCCAGACAGACGGTCAGTCTGAGAGAACAATTCAAACCCTAGAAGATATGTTGAGAGCTTGCTCTATGGATTTCAAAGGAGGTTGGGATCAACACCTACCTTTGGTGGAATTTTCTTATAATAATAGCTTTCACTCCAGTATTCAGATGGCTCCTTATGAAGCTCTCTATGGAATGAAATGCAGGACTCCAACTTGCTGGGATGAAGTTGGGGAAAGAAAGCTATTAGGACCTGACCTCGTTGATGAAATGGCAGAAAAGGTTAGATCTATTCAACAACACATAAGAGCAGCTCAGAGTCGACAGAAAAGTTATGCCGACAACCGAAGAAAAGACCTAGAGTTTGAAGTAGGCGATAAAGTGTTCTTACGAATATCTCCCTGGAAGAGGGTTATGAGATTTGGAAAGAAGGGGAAGTTGAGCCCTAGATATATCGGTCCTTTCGAAATATTGGATCGTGTTGGGAAGGTAGCTTACCGATTGGCGCTTCCACCGAATCTCTCTCACGTTCACGATGTGTTCCATGTATCTCTCCTGAGAAAGTACATACCAGATCCTTCACATGTACTCAGCTCATAAGTTGTACCGCTGGAGCAAGATCTTTCTTATGAAGAACAGCCGATAGAGATTCTGGATCGTAGCAAAAAAGTCCTACGAAACAAGACCACTCGCTTGGTGAAAGTTTTATGGAGGAACCACCAACTTGAAGAAGCTACATGGGAGCTTGAGGATATGAAGAGGGAGAAGTATCCTCATTTGTTTGTTACAAAGTGACGAATTTCGAGGGCGAAATTCTTTTTAAGGGGGGTAGAATGTAACACCCGAGACTTTTATGTTATATAAATCATCAAAGGAATCTTTTTCTACACAACACTTGCTTGGCTTGCTTTACACGCAATCGCGACCATCCTCGATAGCTTGCGTCGTACGCAATACCGAGTTTCACTAAACAACAATATGCTATTAAAACTAGCCGTTATGAATAGTAATAACCACTTTTTGAAATTTTATAAATTTTATTTTTCAAAATGGACTTCATTTTTGGACTCAGAATATCGAAATTAGCCTTGGGTGAAATTTTGGTATTTTTCTGAAAACTTTCAATTTTTGATGAATAGTGAAACCACTAAGTGGTAGGTTAAAAACTGAATTTTGCATAAAACTTAATTTTACCGCTTCTGTGATTGGAATTTCGAAAATCCGAGAGACACGGTTAATATCAAGGACTAAAATGTGGTTCAATGAGATGAAAATAATTTTTTGGTGAATAGTAACTTTTTATTTTTTTTACCGCGGTTAATAGTAAATAGGGTAACTAAGGGTAAATATGATATTAATATTACCCTAACACATGTCCTAATTCTATTGGACAAGTGTAATTCGACCAAAAACAAACTTAGGAATAAAATATGACCATTTAGGCCCACTTGGATTAGATTAGGACATTTATTATTAATTTATTTAAAGAAGGGTTAAAATAGTTAAAATCAAAGTTTAATAAGTAAATCATTTGTAATATGGGGTTATACATAAGATAAATTCGATTGTAAATATTCATTAGAAAGCTAAAAATATTTCCTACATGATGGTATTTTATTTTTAATTTTTAGACATCAAATAAGTTAATTTATTTATGACACAAAGATGATGCAGTAATTATCTTATTAATGAAATATTGACATAATTGATGTTATAAACACCAAAATAAATGTAATTTGAGACTTTTTATGAATTCCACTAATTTTCTAGGTTACTATGATATATTAATGTTGATTTAATCAAGTTGGTTCGAACATATAATTCTGTTATGACTTTCACAAAAATCATATATCAAATAGTGTCAAAATTGACACAAAATAGTTTTTAAATCAAATATTATATTATTAATTGTTATTTTATTCCTAAAAATCTAAGGTTCGGCCAAATGACTTAGATAAGGATATATATATTAATAATAAACAATTTTGGGTTCGTTTGGCATGTTATAGTAAGTGTATTAACCATATAGTGAATGAAAACAAAAAGACACGGTAAAAGTTAAATTAATTAACTTAGAGTTAAATCTAATTGATAAGGTTAAAATAATACCCTAAACTTGTCTAAATCCTATTGGTTGATAGGATTTCGACCCATCCCCACTTTAGCTTAGAAATAAGACCCTTTGGAACCATTATAAACCGATTTTGACTTTAATAGAAAATAATATTTTGAGATATTCCTAAGGTGCCCCTCTCCTCCCTTATAAAAGGGCACCTCCTCCCCCTCCTCCTCACACCAAATTGAGCACTCAAGCTCGGCCAACCCCTGCCATTTTCTCCTCTCCACTTCCCTAGAATAATCCTAGAGGTCATGGTCTTCTCCAAAGACCAATCTTAGTTCCTTAAGTGGAGGATTCAAAGAGGCGTTCCAAAGAAGAGGTAATATCCATTACCGATCTTTTCAATTTCTTTCTTCTTCAACTTCTTCTTCTTTAGTTGTTTCATGATAAAGTAATAACATCAGTATTACGTACATACTTATATGTTATTATAAATATGAAACAACCCTAATTCACCTTCTATCCATCCTACGGAAAAATGAAATCACCGTGCGTGCGTACGTACGGAATACCGTCTCCACGCCGTGGTGTAATCTATTTTCCACCATCACCTTACAAGGATGGGTATAATGGTGTAATGAGTAACTATATATGATTATTATGAAGTAATATTGATAATGAAATAATATATATATACTTCAATACAATTCCACGATCATAGGAACGATATCATCACTCGTGCGTACGTACGGAATACCGTCTCCACGATGTGATGCGACTCGTTCTACATGATCTTCATTTCATAATGATTATATAAATAAATTGAATGAATGAATATGGTATATACTACACTAATACCATTCTGGAAATGAATTATCTATAACCTAAAGATAAGAATAAGAATTTATTCGACAAAACATGCATAAGAACAAAAAGTTATAAAGACCCGAGTAACAAGTAACAATGAAATATTACTAACAAGAAGCTAATAATATGACCATATATGATATCATATAAATATGTATGATTCTGGAATAAGTCAATAACATTATTTAAACCATTATACAGGAGCTTCGGACACGTACAAAGCTAATCGGACCTAAGGTAAGGGAAAATATCACAATCTCACTTTTATCCGAGATTGTTTTTACTTTGGTAGTTACTGGGGTGTATTTTATCATCCACATCCATGTACCCTCGATATGTAATATTATTTCCTTCCTTCTACAATAGTTTATATCCAATTTTACCCTTCGGTATGTTTTTTGTAAAATATATGAAAGGAATCTTTTGTCGTTTTTCGTACGAGGTACTTTTTGACTTTTCCGGCAAAAGTACGAAGAATGTTTTTTTTAACTTATACGGCATGAATGGATTTTTAAAACATTACTTAAAAGAAGCTTCCTTTACAAGTTTTCAAGTTTATTTTTAATCAACTTCTTTTATTTTAAAATTTTATGACATGTTATGAAAGGAAAAATGTTTTTGAAGAAGAAAGGATATTTTCCTCAAGAATTCAATTCAAGTGTTTTATCAAAATTATTTTCCATCTAAGATAATAAAGGGTTCTGTTTCTACCCATATTTTTACATTGGTTTGACTATGTTGTGATGGAATTATGTTTATGAATTCCTTTATCTTATATGAATTGATTTATGATGTCATGATGTTTCAAGAATCCCATTTTTGTTATATGTGTTATGCGATGATGAATGTTTTATGATTATGTGGCACACATAAGAAAGGATTCATTATAAGATGGGTGGGACCTATATCTCCCTCCAATGCATTGGGTAATGATTTTATATCTCATGAGATAGACATGGCTGGAACGGAAGGTTATTTCGGTTCAGTGATACAGGACTGAAACGAGGAGTGAACTCGGTTCAGAAAGGGACTTTGTCCACTAAGATAGTCTTGGCGATGAGTCATGACTAACAAGAAATGATTTTCCATGATTATGTGTGCATGCCACAAAGTTTCAAGTTTTATGTTATGATTATGGGGATCTCATTTTCACTCCTATGATTTGTTCCATGTTAAGATATTATGATCTCTTTTGCAGGTTTTGATTTTCAAAAAGATATGATATGATTTTTATTTCCTTTATTTGCCCTTGCTGAGCATTTGAGCTCACCCTTTTATGTTTTCTTTTCCCCAGGTCAGGAAGATGGATATTAAGTAGAATATGATAAAAGGGACCCTAGATATGATGAAATAAATGGGAGACACTGTAGAAGATTTATGAACCAGTTGTTTATGTTTCCCAGTTTCTAAAGACACTATACCTATACGGTCCTTTGTGGTTTTGTCATATGTTGTAATAAGTGTGCTTCAATTTTGAAGTATTAACAATGTATGTAAAGTATGGGTCGTTATATACGTGAGGCCAAACAAGCCAGATCCATGGGGTAGCAAGGCCTAAGGAATCCAATGGAATCAATACCCAATGGGAACAATCAACCTAAGGCTCCCACTACCGCGTTCCAGATCCATGGAGTGTATTCCATGGAATATATCATACCATTCAATATAATCATGAAATTTAAACCTTCATTCCATTTGAGTTTACCCACTCAAATCAATATGCACAATCCATGAGTATACCCACTCATGTAATCCTCTTATCAATTATAAAGCATATGTTCATACCCTCCAATATAGTCTATTTAATATGCCATTAATCATTTATATACATATACCCACCTATATTACCACATCTCAATCACCATTAATATGAGCATACCCTCCAATATTACTCCATTAATATACCATTAAAAATTCATATTGGTATACCCACCCCTATTAACCATTATCAATCACCAATTAAACAAAGATAGCTATGAATAGAAAGATATCACAAAGAGAGGTGGTATACGTCTCCTAGGAATGCTATTCAAAACCATTAAATTATTTTTTGGATTCTACTAACTAGGAATGCAAAAAAAACACACACTACTATAGTGGTTTAGACTAGATGAAACATTTTAATTAATTAAGGAACACCCTTTGGTTGAAAATGAATTTAGTAAAGGGTTCCAACACACCTTAGAGAATCCTATGTGCCTCCTCACCAGTTCTGACTACAACTTCTACAAGAAAATTAATCAAAAACAAGGCCTCACAGAAAAGAATGATGGGTGTTGAAATAGAAGAATGCTCGAACACCCTAAAAGAACATAAATAGCTGAAAGAATGTATAAACCACCTACCTCACATTAGTTGTAGAGAGATCATCCAGTATTAAGTGAAGATTCATCCTGGTTTGCACAAAATCTCAATAACGAACAACAAATGGAATATTTTGGCATATGGGTATAAATAAAAATAGCGCAGTCGTTGTTATGAAGAATCAAGAATGACTAAAAAGGAATCAAGTACTTACTGATGCAGTTTCAAGGAGGAAAACCATACTAAAATTGGAGTTTGGATGGTTTCATGATTAGAAAACCAATTTAGGTGGGTTTAGACTTCCAAAAATGAATAAAACTCGTCCGTGTATAAGAAAAAGGAGGCTACTTCCTATTTTATAAAAAACAACCTGGCCAATACATGATATGTAGTCCAAGTACATAGCATGTACCTTCCTGTTTTTTCTGAACCAGAAAGGATGCACGTTGTGTTGGGCATGTACATGATGTGTACTGTGAGTACACGATGTGTAGGCCAAGTACATGGATGTGTACCTAGCCTGCAACTAATGCTCATTCTTTTTTTAATTTATTTCACAAAAACAACCCATCCAGCACAGAACTAGGATTAGGGTATATGAAAAAATATAAATTAAAACATTTAACCTGGAATGAAAATATTTGTACCTCAAGAGAATCATGTGATCTTACAATATTCCCTCATTATAGTATTTCGTCCCCAAATTTCTCTCTGAAGGGTGGTCCAGACTCGTCTAAAAACAACTCTGGACACTGAGCACATAAGTCATTCCCCCTATACCATGTATCATCATGTAAATATCCATGCATCCATAGCACCCATACTATTGGAATTGAACATACTAAAATGACTTTTTTGATCCTGCCGATGATATGAATCAGATGCTCCTTAAAGGATGCACCAAACTGATTCTCATCCTCCTATGGCTAAAAACATGAGATGAGTATGAATGATACAGGTACATCTGAGATAAATGGAATACATTATGCGTTGCTCTGTACCTTTGAGATAACAAAAATCAATAGAAAATTGACCAGGCACTCTCGAGAATCATGAAATGCCCATCATATCTTGGTGAAAGCATAGCTAATATTCTGATCCTCCTGTATCCCAACCTCAGTGAAACACTAAAGAAACCCTGAACCCTATCCTCGAACTCTAGTGTGAATCTATGGTTATTGGAATAAGATTTCTGATGAGACTGTGTAGTGTCAATCAATATATAAATAAACTAAACCTGCTTAGAAGTCTCCTACACAAGATATAGTCCCAGAAATTCAACCTCTCCAGCCTCTAGTATGCACTTGGTATAACAACAAGAACTACCATATGAGGCGTTGTATGTTTTTCATCTTTATAGTATCCTAATAACAGTTGTTACAGGAAAACAAACCCAGCGAAATGTGGTTCTCCCATGATCCCCCAAAATCTAAGATGCCTGGTGGCAGCATGTCCTCAAGAACCTGTTTCTTATTCTTTGACTGTCCTTCAGATTAAGGGTGGTATGTTGTGCTTTGAACCACTTGTTCACTAAAAACCCTCTAAAACACTACTAGAAATGAGATGTAAATAAGTATTCCCTATCTATAATGATATTTCATAGGTCCCAGGTAGTTGTACTACCTCTGAGATATACAACCTTCCATGATCATCCCTAATGAAGGTCTCCTTGATCGTCAAGAAATGAGATAACTTCATAAGCATGTAAACGAAAACCCACAAAACATCATTACCTTGAGGTGACTTCAGAAAACCAGTCCCAAAATTCCATCATGTCAACATATGATATACACTCTAAAATATGTAACTTATGTAAAAGCTCAACTGGTCTCTAATTTTACGACTTCACCTACTAACAGGTGGAACACCTCGTAACCAAAAAAATAGTCACCTCACACTTCATACCCAACTACTATTAATCATATCATGAGTCACTATACATCTTCATGACTTCAGGATGCACCACACCAGATGATGCATGAAACTCCCACATCAACTTCTTACGTATATCCACTAGAACAAAAACAAATCCTAGGATATATAGGATATCTTCCTCGCCTACCATCCATCCATGAGGAGGGTATTCACCTCCCACACACCCCCATAGTACTAGGCCTTACGGATCTGATAGTTTCCTCATCCTAACTCAATCCAGTAGGGTATAGTTCACAACTATGGATGATAGCTAAAACAGCCAATGTCTATCGTGCACCGCCAGATGTATCTTAGAGAACAATAGCATATGCATACACTTTCTTCTGGCCTACTGCACTACTTTTATCTATGTCCTCCTTCACTGTGTATTGGCCACTCCATTTCCATTACTAGGCATGTAGGCATGCATGATGTCAATGGATTGTAGGTACTCCACTAAAAATTACAACCTCGTCTTTAGGTCACACTATGTAAAGAAAAACATGAGGCTTTATGGTTTTTGTAAAACCCAAAACACTGTCCCTGCTAATAGTGCCTCCAAAAGTGCAATGTGTGACCAAATGTAGCTAACTCAAGATCATGAATAGAGTAATTCCCCTCGTCAGGGATAATCTTCAAATACCTGCATGCCACGACTCGATCTCCCTACATCAGTACTTCCCCAATCCCAATACCCGAAGCATCACATAAAACCATGTATCTTTTTCCCTTCTCTAGTAGTATGAAGGATAATATTTATGTAAATATTCATCTCAAAACATAAAATGTTATCTCACAAGAATATAATGAAACAAACATCACTCCATTCTTATCCAATCTCTTCAATGGTGCTACTAAGGATATGAAGACCTATATAAATTCTTGTAGTAACCTGCTAGCCCCATAAAACTCCATATATCAAAAATGGTCTTGGGTTATTCCTTGGAAACAATTGTTCTCACCATATCTGGATCTACTAACACTCCTTTCCCCATGATAGTGTGACCTAGGATGAAAAAATGATACATCTAAAAGTGTAACATTAAGAGCTTATTATATAACTAATTCTCCCTCAGTTTATTCAAAATGTCTCAAGATGATTGGCATGGTCATCTCAATTATGAGAATACACCATTATATCTTCCCTAAAAACAACCACCATATAATACAAGGATGGATCACTAAGTTCATCAGCACCATAAAAACATCTAGCACATTCGTGAGACTGAACAACCTAACCAGATAATCATAAAACCCATACCTATAATGAATAGTTGTATGAGGAATCTATGTATGTCGAAAATGATCCTGGTGATATCCAAACCTCAATTCAATCTTCAAGTACACTCGATATTCTCATGGTTGATCAAACAAATCATCCATCCATAGCAATAGATATTAGTTTTTAACTATCAGTGGGTTCAATTTCTGATATTCCACAAATAGCTGAAGTGTTCCATCCTCCTTTTTGAAAAAAAGACTAGTGAACCCCACAAAGAAGTACTGGGTATGATAATCCCCTTAAAATTTGAATCATCTAGTTTTCTCTTGCAACTCTATCTTATCCATCCAATAAGGAGGAATGGAAACTGATACAGCTAATGGAACTTGCTTGATGGATAACTCCACCCATCTCTTTGGTGGTTACCTATAAAATTTATCAGGAATGACATCATGAAAGTGCTCACCACTGGAGGAAAGTCCTCATAACGAATTCAATTCTCATCCAGAAACAAACTTCTAATATGCATTGTCATCCAGCCTATCCTAGGATGCAAAGGTCCAGCTCGGCTCACCTGGATATCCCATTCACCCTTGAGAATATACACTACACCTTATAGTGGTGTAAAATCCATCCTCTTCTGGTAGTAGTAAATGTACACAATACAAACCATGATCACGTCCATACCAAAAAAATGACATGAAATCCTATCATCTAGATGAAATAATCATCCCAAATGAAGTGGCACCCACAGACCTCAAGGGAAAACTACATATATTGGCGCACAACACTAGTTCTTACATACAGTGGCATGTCTAACATCAAAACATCCTCAGAAAGAAAACCCAACATCGTAAGGATTTTAACCACTCATGAATATATAAAAATATTTGATGTACATGTATCAAAAACTGAATATGCAAAGTTAGAAGCTATAGAGATCGTACCACTCACTATAGATGGTCCCAAATCCTTCTCTTCTTGGTTCTTTTTCACTACATATGTCTGGAATGTACCATGGCCCTTTGAAACTTCCTAGCAACCCAAAAATAATCCACCATGATGTCTTTGAAAACCTACTGTTTGGATACCATAACCACGACCACCAATACCCTACACTAAACTGCTAGTACAACTCCATCTCCCATCCAAATGTAGAGATGAGGAACCTACCCTAGAACCTGATATCAGTGCTGACCCCATACCACTCACAGTTGAAGAGATAGTCCTACATAACTGCTTCATGTGCCCCAATATTCCACTTGATTGGCACTCGATTGGGTCACATTCACACTTATTCTTCATGTGGCCTCACCTAACACACTGATTTCAATAAACCAAGATGCCTGCACCCATGTCCTGAGAAGAAAAAATATCAAATGATGCCTTGAAATGATGCTTCCAGCAAAAAGATATAGATCCTCTATGATGATAAAAAACACTCTACAATTCTATACCTTAGCTTCCCTTAAGTTTTATTTCATAATCATTGCTTAATTCTTAATCTCAGTGATAAAATCAAACCTAAACACATTAACATTAGATTGGATAGCATGTCTAAGACCATCTTGGAATTATATATATATATATATTTATATCTCATCAGTAAGATACATCAGCGCAAAAAATTGGATCTCTGTAAAGAATGTGGTGTATTATATAACCATCAATGTGCCATACTCCAAACACATTACCTCACCATAACTCTGTGCGTGTAGAGTCACAGGTTAAATGTAATGGAAAAATCATGTTTGGAATTCATCCCAACCCATATTCTATATCCTATACTCATTGTTTAAAATACTACACCAACGATTTGCTTCTCCACGTAGAATGTAAGACACGAGCTTGAACCTCCTCTTTAAGGGAATCTCAAAATGCTCAAAATTCACTAACGAGGTCTCTAGTCATAGCTTTTCAGCCCGTGGTATTCCATCCCCTAAAATTGTGGGAGGATGCTACTATTGGAACACCCGTGTCCACTTATCCATAGTCATGGCTAGAGTTAGTGCACCCTGGAATGTCTACATATAACAAAAGAAAACATCACAGAATTGTGCCTCAATACCTGTGTCCAGAACAACTCCAGGTATAGTGGCTATCACTAAAGGAGGATCAAACAGTATCCTATGGCCCTCCATATTGGAAGTATGGTCATCAACTCCCTCATGGAGTACCACTGGAAGGCATCATGGTGGTATGTCTCTATAATGCCCAACAGATGACTCAGGAAGTTAAAACATCAGATCATACATCCTAAAACATAGGACCAATCAAAACCATCATAATAACCCTATTAAACCCACAACCTAGTCCAAAATCCAGGACTGTATAAATAACATCCATTGAACAACCAGAAACTATGCCTCTTAGCCCCTCAAAATCCAGGTATATGAAAAGTATCTATCATTAATTCATGTTTCATTTTCCATTTCACATTTAGTAATCATGGAAATTCCACCATGAATTACCAATTCTGAAACAATGAAGGCCCATAACACCTCACAAACCCAGAAACAGTTCCCATTCAAACAATTCATATATAATGTCTATTTAGAATTTGAATTACATTATTTCATCATTTCCCAATTCATAAAGGACAATAAACCTTATGGATTGAATGTTGTCTTCACTCCTTTGTCCACTTCCCCAAAACTAACATGATAGTAGGAAAAACCATCACATCAACTATCATAATAGCATGAAATATCTACTACATTATAGTTTCTAGGGAATAATGCCTGACATGAGATTCAAAAATGTGTTTATATGATTCATGAGATGACACACCCTAATATCATCAGGTTACAGCTAAAATAAGACCCATAATGGCATCAATAGTAATAGTAGAAATCATGTGCGTCACTTAATGGTGAAATTGAATCAATTGTAATAGAAAACAACTTGAAAATTGGAACTCAATTCAAGGAAATGTTTCTTAATCCTATACAGGGGTAGCTACTCCCGGGTATAGAATATAACCTAATTCCATTTCCTTACTATCCTTGTCTATTGTTTCCAATTAGTAAAAAAAACTCGAAAAAACCTCCTATGGTATCTATTTTTATTTTCCCAGTCCCAGATGCCACCCAACGGTGCCCTGAGCCCGGTTGGTATTATGGCTTCAAGCGCATCTCCCTAAATTCAAGTTGATGTTAACTAGCAGTGAAGGCCTAGGTGATTCATTGGGGAGAATATGATCTCCTTAAAAAAGTATCACAATTGAAGTCAAACTTAAAATAAATAATAGAAGTGAAATAAACAGTAATCAATTAAAAATAAGACAAAAAAAGAATACATATAAATAACCAAAAGTGTCTCGCATATAAAATTATGTATATGAAATAAGTATATAGAAAACATCCATAACTATACATGAAAAAACAGTATAATACAAGTATCAAAAATTGAACAGAATACAAAAACGTTCATGCAGCATCACAATCCTTAGTTTAGTCCAATGCTTCCCTCCTCCATATCCAACATCAACAACTATACTCAGGTGTGTGATCCTATCATCACCTACAACCATATAATCTGTTTGGGTCCCCGAGGAGGCCCAAAAAGGGTGCGATATACAGATCCTAGTAGGTATCCACCCAGGTCTATAAAATTATAAGAACAATATACAATATTCTAGAAATTGTAAACCAAGTAATAAAGTAATGTGAATTCCCATGAGACTGGTCTACAAAAATAAAAAACTAAAGCACCCTCAGGGATACATGAAACAAGGTTTTACCCTAACAAGGCAACAATACAAAATTAAATTAGTCACAAGGCCAAGTTATACAACCATCTGTATAAAATAAACCACAATCACTCTATTTAATGAATTCAAAGGTCCCACAACCACGCTTTATAGTGAAAAGTAGAATCCTACATCCATTCCATATAGTTTAAATTATAATACCACAACCATGTCATATAGTGAAAATTAGACCCCAAGGGATGGATCCAATGTGTCACATACCTGGGAATCTATAAATTAATTCTATATCTTGACACAACAAATCCACAGATCATGTTAATGACATCCACATTGAGTACCATGGGTGTTACAGTGGAAACTCTGTCATGCCACTAGTTGGGGTCCTCAAAACATGGTAATGGCATGTTCTATATGAGCCCATGAATGGTTGATCCATGAGGTAGCAAGGCCGGTGGCTTCCATTGGAATCATGCACCAAGGAGAATAATCATCCTAATGTATCCACTACCACAATCCAGATCCATGGAGATCAATCTATGGCATATATCAAACAATTCATCAAATAATTCAATTAAAACATTCCTTACATGTGATTATACCCACTCATATAAACATAAACAATCCAAAAGTATAAACACTCATGCAATACACTTATCAATTAAAAAGAATATGGGCCCCCAATTATAATTTTTTTTTTAAAATTCCATTAATCATTTTCAAATTTATACCCTCCCATATTACCACATCCCAATAACCATTTATAAGGGTCTACCCTCCCATATTAACCATTTAAAATTCCATTTAACACTCATATAGGTATACACACCCATATTAACAATTATAAATCACTAGTTAAACAAAATAAGAATGGAATAATAAGATATGATGAATCAAAGATGAATTACATCTCCTATACAAGATATTCAAAACCATTATGGCATTACTGGAATCCACTAACTAGGAAATAACAATAACAAAACCCTTGGATGGTTTAAAAAAGAACAAAATTTTTAACTTGTTACGAATCACCACTTTGATGACCTTGAATCGAGCAATGGGTGACAACGCACATAAATGTAACCTACGTGCATCTTCGCTTGGTCAAACTACTATTATTGAAAGAAAGTCACTATAAATGAAACCTCACCAAAAAGTCCAAATGGCATAGAAACGTTCGAACATTCAAAAATCTCTAGAAAATCCAATGGAAAAGTATATACCACAAACCTCACCATGGTAGTAGAGATATTGTCTTGTACATGTCCTAATTTTTCGTGGGTTGAAAGAAATATGAAGAAAATATGAGGAATAGAATATTCGGGAATATGAGGCTAAATCAAAATAGCACAGTTGTTGTTTTGAAGAATCAAGAATGACGAAAAAGGAATTGATAACTTATTTATGAGGTTCCAATTAGACAAAAAACACTCGAATTGGAGTCCGGAAGGATACTAGATATGAAAACCATTTTAAACTGTTTTGGCTTCCAAAAAAGGGATAAAAAAGCTCTGTGTGAATGAAAAATGAGGCTACTACCTCATTCATAAAAAAACTTCACAGGCCAGTACAAGATATGTAGTCCAAGTAAATGGTGTGTTATTCTCTATTTTTTCTGAACCCAAAAGTTTACTCATTGTGACAGGCTAATGAATGATGTGTATTGGGACTACACGATGTGTTGGCCAAGTATGCAACATGTACCTAGCATGTAGCCATCCTTTATATATTTTCTCCAATGTTTCTCAAAAACAACCCAACTAGACCACGACCTAGCTTAGGTTCCAATACAAAAGGTATATAAAACACATTTAACCAAAAATAATTGATATGTACCTCAAGAAAAACATGATATCTTACAATACTAAAAATTAATTGAAAAATGAATTTTTATTTTAATTATATAAAATGATAAATTTTTTGAATTATTTTTTATGTAAAATTAGATTAATTACTTATAATAACCCCATTGTGGTATTTTTAATCATTTTCCTAGTGTTTTTATGTAAAAAAGTGTAATATATAGAGTGTTTTACCATTAAAACCCTACTTTTTCATCAGATTCATGGGGTTAAATTTGAAATAAAATTTTCCAATTATGTGCATCAAATTTGAGAAATTTGATTCAATTTTTTGAAATTGATTAATTTATTATTTCGAATATGTTGAACATAATTTATGATCGTAATGGATAGTGAAAAAAATTCAATTACTATCGTTAAGGTAATAATTGATTTACTAGGGGTTAAATTAAGTAGATAAGAGTTAAAAATAAGTAAGAAAATTGTAAACACGCAATTTTAGAAACATATATTTTCACTATATAATTTATATTCGTTATTGGACCGTTTTGGAGGGATTGGGATGAAAAAATTTAAGTTCTAATAGAATATTTTAAAAAAATTAGTGTACCACTCACCTCACTTATAAAAGGCCACCCCATATCATCTCAATTTGACACCATCAAACCATTTTGGCTAGAAAATATCTCATAATATCACTAACCAATAACCCTAACCTTGTCCTAGAAGCCATAATTTATTAATAAATATAACTTAGTAAGTCTTTGTTTGAAACCTAAGGATAATAACCAAAGATGATATAACTATATTCAACGATAATTTTTGTATTTTTCATTCTAAAAATCCTTAAATTATTATTAAAACATGATTATATAATAATAGGCGTATCTTAGATAAATATATATCTTCTTATAATAATTTAATAACCTTCAACCATCCCCAAATCTATAAATTTTGTTTTGAAATCATCATTCCTATGTATAGTGGGTAACGACTCACGAATTGATATAATTGGGTTTTCCATTACCAACATTAATAGTTGAGTATGATGATGGAAATAATGTATGTAATTGATATTTATAACCTAATTATATCTATGGATTCATTGTAATTTTTTTACCTCCCATTTCATAGTTTATATGATAATGTTGCTCATGTGTTTGAGAGACTATCGCCTCATGAAGCGATGTGATTCATCTTTAACAAATGCATTACATGGAATATAATAAGGTTAATGATAATACGTATATGTGATATAAATGAAATTATTGTGATATTTATGACTTATTTATCATTATGAGAATAAAACATATATCATTTGTTTATTACCTACCCACTCAATGAAACATGATAACGTCATTCGTGTATGTGTGGACTACAGCATTCGTGAAATGATATGACTATATATTAATCATCCCACCACTTGGTTTATAAATAAGTATATTTAATTAAATAATATTTTTTATGAAATTATTATCATACTATAATTATATAATATTATTTACATCCTTCATATAGTGATGTTTAAAAAGTGGAAACATTAATTATGGAAACGTACAAAAAACTGTCTCAATGATCGTAATGTACTTCATTTCTCAAATCCCTCTTTAGTTATCTATCATAATAGTACAATTGATTTATAAATATGACAGATATTTCATTATTATTAATCTATTGTTGATATAACTATATAATATGTGCATATATTGGACCATTTAGGACAAAACTAGGTAGTTAACATCCGAAACAATAAAAATAATGAAATATTATTATGGAGCAGGTGATAAGATTTTATGAAAACGGTATATTTGAAGTTATAAATATTAATGTGGTTCCATAATAAGTTTATAATTTTTTTGAAACTACTATACAAGAGGATAGAAAACAATCTACCAAAAAGAAGCATGAGGTAAGGGATTCTATCTCAATATCCACTCATTGATGAATATTTTTATGTTATGCCCCAATTTCATTTATGTGGGGTATGCAATTCCCATTTCATATGTAATATCAAGAACACATCATAATTAATGTTTTTTATGTTTTAATTTTAATGATTTCATCCAATTGTATTTGGGATTAATATTACCAAGTGGTAATTAATTTCTACTCATTTTCATTTTATTGAGCCATATTGAAATGTTATGTACCATGTTTCTTTCATATAGTGATTATACTAACAAATTTAAATTAAATATCCCGAATTATTCAATATAGATTTCATATTGAATATAACGTTTAATTATTCCACCTAATGGGATTTGTATTAAGTGATATTATTTGGAAAAGAATTTCATAAATCAATTTCTTTTCATTAGGTTATATTATTTATTCACAATATTTGATATTTTCATATTATGTGTGCGATTAATTTTGATTATATTATTTACAATTTACAACTATTTTATAATTATTTATAGTTGATCGCATAATCCATTCATTCAATAATAATCACTTCAATGGTATGATCATTGTAAGGGTTAATTTCAAAATATCATTCTAATCGAGATTGATTATAATTAAATTTCAATTGAGGGAATTTATTTGACCATTTACCAATCAATTCATTTCATTTTATTCTCCTCTTATAATTAATGATATTTTCAAGTAATAATACATATTTTCAACACTTCGGTACTTAAAATAATAGATAAATTGTTTTTACGAAAAGATAACATCATCTCTCTGTTCGGTGGAAAATTCTTTTTTTACTAAAAACATATTTCCCAAAAAAATTCAAAAATATTTTTAAATCTTTTTCAAAAAATATTTATTAAAGAAACTTTAACACATTTTACTTCTTACAATTTTTTTCTTATGATTTCTTTATATAGTTTTCTAAAAAAGTAACTTTTCTATCATTTTTATTGTTAAAAAAGAACGATCTTTTCAAATGTTATATCATGTGTGGAATTACACACCATCATAACTATCAAATCATTGAATCTTACTTTTCAAGTTCATAAGGGTATTTTTAATAGAAATGGTTTTTATAATATTCAATAAATTATTAATTTTTAATATTTATTTCCAATGAAAATGATTTTCAAAATGAATTATGACATGGGACGTGATTATCAATATGAAAATGGTATTTTCCTCATTAAAAATTTTAGATATATTTTTTTATATTTATATATATCAGTGAAAACAAACCTTTATTATAACACAAATGTTTATATGTTTATAACATCCTTAAAATTCCTATGGATTGTTTATTATTATCTTACCAAGGATATTCTAGACATTTATTTTTTTATATATGGTTTGTATCCCTTAAATTCTGGAGAAAATAGTCACCATCATGTGATCATTATACATTATTTTTCCCGTAAATATCTCTATTATTATCACAGATATAATTAATGATTTAAACATATACCATTTTTCTATATGGTGTTTTATGTTGAATATTTTTGGGTTAACTGGGGAAATAATGATGAATCCATATCCATTTCTGAATATGGATATTTGAAGTTAAAGGGTATTGATTCACGAATTAAATTGAGTTTTCAATATATAGGGAATTCATTGGACCTAAAATTATGGGTGGGGCTAGATATTATATATACCCAGGAAAAGGTCTCATGAGAAAAATCTATAATCTATCATTAAATGTGTTTTTACCTGTATTTCAAACTGTCTTATGAATGGTAATAATGGTAGACTCATTATATTCCTAAGACATTAATTCTAATAATTTACCATTAAATTTATTAATAATTTAGTTAATATTTTCCATTATATTTTCAAAATGATATTATATCTATAACATCTTCAATCTTAGTAATCGATTAAATTGAATGAGTTTTTAGTTATTTACCTTTCTGTGTTGATTATGCCTTATTTGGTTATGACAGTCCGGTTATTGACTAAATGGAATGTGTTTTTAATTATTCACCTTTCTATAATGATTATCATACATGATAATTTTTCATTGATATTATCTCTAAATTCAATTTCTTTTCATTTAATTGATTATTTTGAATGTGTGTTTAGTTATTTTCTATGCCATGTTGTTTATGATTATTTATTCATGATAGCTTCTTATGTTTTTGACCCTTACTAATAATTTTATCACACCTTAATTTTTTTCCTTTCCTAGGAGTCCATAATGTTTAATATGATTGATATGTGAAAAATTTATAAAAATATTAATTTTATTGACAAAAAAATAATTATGTTTTTATTTGTGTATCCAAATGTTAAATTTGAATAATGTATATATCAATATTACCAAGACTAAAAAAACTATTATTTCTTTTAGGATCTTATTCTGTTTATGTTATGAAAATATATTAAAGCATGACCGAATCAAGGATACGATGGGTTTAGTGTCTACAATTTCTTTTAGAGGAAGTTTAATAGAAACCCTGGAAACTATATTTTGGAAAAATTATATTTTAAAAACATTACGCTATGATAGAACTTGAGAATAAGAATAGAATAACATCAAAATGTTTTCTAAAGGTAGATATTATTTGGTTTTTGTTTGAATTATATCCATGTATGGATAATATAATTGTACATGGTTTTTAAATATATGTACCTTGGGGTAATGACTCGGAAATGGGAACAGTGGGATTGACCTGATCGTCACCTAGTGTATGACAATGGGCCTTAATTTTCACATGTTTTGGCACTCATGGGGGATATTAACTAGATAATTCACATTTTATTTGAAAACCATCTAAAATAATTTGAATAGATGATAAAAATTAAAAAAATAGGTTAAACATAAGGTGACATGTATTTGAAATACTTTTTCATATTTTTTACACACTATAAATAATTATATAGTCTTCCCATTATGATTATTTTTTCTAACACTATGATTTTTGTTTTCAGTAAATTGTTGGAACCCTAAAGATTCATGTTATTATTGAATAAGAAGGAAATGATGATGAATATGAGAAAAAGGGATAATTACAAGAGTTAAAGATTTTTTGATTTTTTTCAAATTAGTTTTCATAAAATATGATTGACAACATATACCTTAATGAACACAAAAAATCAGCAATGAAGAGAAGGATGCATTTCTCTAAGAGTTGGAGTGATGGAAACCATGGAAGAAAAAATGATCAATTTCCGTCATGTAAAAAAATTTAGGAGACACCGAATAAAGTTTCTCAATGAAATGGGAGATATTCAGGATTTTTGGTAAGGAAAATAAAGCATGAAATTGTAGAAGAAAAATGAAGTGTATGATGGAAGGAAATAATTCTCAACAAAATGTTCCATTTATAGTTTTTTGTCTTATATATGGGGAAAATTGGCATTACCTATGTCAATTAACTCTTATAAAGGGTAACCTTGAGATAATAAAATGACCTATGTTGAAATAAATTGTAAGAAGTATTTCTGTATTGGGATTCACGATTTTAATAGCCAATGTATGATTAGAAAATGAAATGTTGGTATAAGAATACTAAAATGTGTAAGGATTAGTTAAAATATTAGAAGTACTTGTGTACTGATAAAAATGAGGGTTATTGATAATATCATGGTTTATTAGTTGAAAAATGATCATACGATCAATGTCTTAAACACCCTTTTTGAATACAATTCTGTTATGATTATCACAATAATAAAGAAATTTTATAATGAATTTATGTCATGAATATGTTTTTCTGGAAATGATATTTGAGGAAAAGTATCTTTAAATTATATATATATAATATTTAATGTTTTGAAAACCTTTAGGGTTGATATGATTATTAATGAAATTGCAATAATAATGAAATTATATTATTAGAATTTCTGGAAAAAAAAATTTGTTTTGAAGAAATTATTTATATTGATATTTAATGATTAATTCTGTTTCAAGGATTTCCATCATATTATTTTGTTATATTTATATGAATCATATTAATATTGTTTATAAAAAAGGACAACCTATATGATGGATGAAAACCCATCTCACCCAGTATAGTCATGGGGCCTGAACCAATGACCAAAGGATGATTAGGGTTTATCACCTACCACTAGCTTACACTATATTCTAGTTAATATGACATTAAAAAAATAGATTCAAAATATATATTAATGTTGAAACAAGTGTTTTAGGATTGGTTATTAGATATTAATTTTTTATATTGGATAACTTGTATTGAAAATATTAATTTGGGAATATATTTACAGAATGTCAGATGTAATTTTCACTCTTTTATGGATCTTATGATCTTTCAAAAGTGAATTTCTCTGCTTTAGAAATGAAAAACTCATTTATTAATATTAATTTAATGGAGTAAGGTATAAATATGAAATGGACTAAAGCACTAAAAATGATGATTTTTTTTGCTTATGAAATATAAATGCATCAAGTAAGTATATTTCAATATATTATAAGGCAAAATAATTCCTCATATTTAGGGAAGGAACTTGAAATAAAAAATGATTTCTACTACGTTCCTATTTGATAAATAAAATAGTTTTTGGAATCATTAAAGATATATTTCTTTGAGGCCCATAAAATTAAATTGATCAACTATGTTATTGTGATCATGGACCTCTATCACTCTCTATAATTATTTACACTTTTATTCCATATCTATTTCTTAACAATACAAAATTTTTCTCTTGAATGTAAACCTTGATATTTTTTATTCCCTAGACCTCAGTACTGACCATTTTCATTCATTAAGAGGATATTTTTTAACTATTTTTACGATGTGTATTTTCAATAAAAGGATTTCCAAATATCAATATTTTGAGTAATGAGATGAAGATTAAATTATGAGGAAATAATTTAATTAATCTGGTAGGAATGTTACACCATGAAAATATAAAATATGAACATTGTATTTGATAGTATTTATGACACAAAACACCATACAAAGATTTTTTTTAAAACCTGATGATTTACAAAAAAATTATTTTTATTGAAATTAAATATCATAAATACGTTTAATTAAATGTGACACTGAGTTTATGTTTATTTATATGTAACTATCTGTTTATCCTGCATTACATGAAAGGATATCAAATGAAATGTAGAATATTATTAATATTTTATACTTTAATATAATATTTATATATTTGTTGTTATTTTTATGTGAACGAATAATATTAAATAAAATATGAAATATATTATTTTACACATTTAAATCTATTTAATGTGGATTATGAACAAAATAAAGAAATTTTTAAATGAAAAATAAATTTTTTAAATTTTTTTACTATTTATTAAAGACCATTTAATCATGATTTTCACAAATAAATTTTAAGTAATATTATCCAAATTATAAATATTTTTTGAAAAAATAAATTACATTTTCATAGTCCTACTTCCAAAACATTCTTAGTGTGAATTTTTTTGATTTTTCTGAAAACCTTTAGTTTTTTTATCAATATTAAAAAATGAAATATGTTAATTTTAAACTCCCTTCGTTAATTTTTAATAGTGATAAATTATATATCTAATTGTATTTAAATTTAAATCACTTAAATTATATTTAAATTATTCCAATATATGTCATTGGAATTAATTCTTTTTTGAATCTTGACACATAAACATCATAATTTTCTTAAAAAGCTCTTTTAAAAAACCTGATTTCTTATCATCTCAGATGGATTAATTTTAAATTAGAATTTTCAAATTATGTGAATTAAATTTTGAAAAATGGATTAAATATTTGAGCCAATAAAAATTAATAATTATAAATATGATAAACTTAATTTCTAATAGAATCAGATATTGAAAGTAATAAAAAGTAATTACTATGGTAGAGGTAAAAACGGGCTAACTGGGGGGGTTAAACTACGAAGATAAGGATTAAAAATGACCAAAAAACTTATCCAATAGACATTGGAAAACCATATTTCAGACTTATAGATTTTATTTTTGATAATAGATCATTTTTAAGATGTGTTATTATAAATACAAGGGTATGATTGGATGGTCTCAAAAACAATACAAGTCTGCCACTCAAAACACTTGTAAAAGGAATCCCATATACTCATCATTTCACACAAAAACCCCCTTTTATTGTCCAATAACATCCAAAATAACATGAAAATATATGTACCCTATTTATAGATTCCTTTTCGTTTTCACAAATCAAACCTAGGACGACATTTGTGTGGACCTATGGATGATACCAGAAGAAGAGTTAAAGTTCTTCAATGAGTGATTTTATATTGTAATTTTTTCTAATCCTATATAAATTACTACTTAAAAATTATTATATAATAACCTATGTATATTAAATATAATTATTTGTATTTATAATTATTTAATTACATAAATAATCCACACATATGTCAAATGGGTTATAGAATCAACATTTATTTGTTTGAAGGACTACCGTATCACGAACTAATGTTATTCGTTCATCAATTACCACTATTGATGGATTGGTTTGATGATTTTTATGAAGTATATATATGGTGTTTATAAAACTTTTATACTTATGTATTCAATATACTATTACTATTTTTATTAATTTCTATTTTTTAGGAGGTATTATAATGTAACTTGTGTGTATGATGAACTACTGCCTCAGGAAGCTGTGTGATTAATCTTTCACTAATACATTACATGGAATGTAATAAGGGAACATTTAATGAGTAAATATTATATAAATTTAATATTTATGATATTAATTACCAATTCATCAATATACAAATATAATATACAACATTTTATGTCTAACCTTTTATCTCAATGAATGATAATAATTTCATTTTTGTACGTGTGGACTACTACCTTCACGAAACTATGTTGCTCTATGTTCATTACCAAACAACATATATTAAATATATAATTATATTTAATTAATTAATATGGTATTTATTGTGTAATTATCAATTTTTAAAGATAAAGTATTAATTTTCTCCTTTTTATAATGAACTTTAAAAAAAATTAAATTTTACCCATTTGTTTGTATGACTTACCATCTTCATGATGATAACGTATATAATTTTTAGAAAAAACAATTAAATTCTTAGTGATTGAATTTAATTTATTTATGAATATTTTATTTATTTAATTATTATTATTCTATAGGTGATAAAACAATATTATATTCACAACGATCATATCTTTAAGGACAAAACACACATGAAAAACCAGACAATTAACACCCGAAACAATAAAAAATGAAATATTAATACCAAATGGTTGATAAGATATTTTAAAAGGATAGTATATGATATTATAAATATAAATATTTATCTTATATAATTTAATAATAATTTTTATAACCACTGTACTTGATTTGAAATTATTTTCAACTGAAAGAAAGCATGAGGCAAGGGATTCTATCTCGATATCCATTCGTTGATGCACGTTTGTATGTTATGCACTAATTTAATTAATTTGGTGTATAAAAATAAAATTTCATATCTAATATCATGAATAATTTATAAATAATTATATTTTATATTTCTCCTTATATTATTTCATACATGTATATTTGGATTGAATATTACTACATGTTAAGAGATTTTTCCTCAATTTTATTTCACTGAGGCATATTGTAATGTTACAATCATAGTTTCTTTTATATGGTGTATACATTTCCACATTGACCTATAATATCAGTAAAAATTAAATCTTTATTTTATTTTATGTTTCGGTTTGTATTATATAATCTATGTGGATTTCACAAACGGTTACAAAGTGAAAAATAATTTCACAACTCAATTTCTTAATATGGGGTTATATTATGTCATATTCATCATTAATATTCTCATATTATGTGTGTAATGATTTTTTATTATCTGTTTTTTTATTTTCAAAATATTTTATTTTCATTTATAGTTGACACACATAATTTATTCATTTAATATTTCTCACATCAAAGTTATCATCATTCTATGGGCTTATTTTAGTCTTATTGTAATAGAGATTTTTTATTTGTGAATTTTAGTTAAAGGAAATTATTTAACCATTAAAAAATAGACCCATTTTATTTTATTATAATATTATGATTCATGATATCTTAAAGTAATAATAAAAATTACACACTCATCAGTAATTAAAATAATTGAGAAATATTTTTTATTAAAATCTCACTTCATTTTTATCTTATGTAGGTTATTTTTTTTAACAAAAACCCAATTTTCATAAAATATTTTAAATTTTTTTGTCCCTTTTCAAAATTATTAATTAATGAATTTTTTTACATATTTCAAATTTTTAAAATTTCATTTTAACTGAATATTAGGGTTTTTTCTAAAAAATGCACTTTTCTAACCATTTTCAGTGAAAAATGAATATTATTTTCACTTTTATGAAATCTATTGAATTACCCACCATCATGACCATAATTTAATTTAAGATTATTTTACTATTTTACAAGGGTATTTTTAATTATATTTATTAGTATTATTCATATTTATAATTTTAAATGTAATTTTCAAAGAAAATGTTTTGCAAAATTTTTTATTTTTTAAAAATTTACATTCAAAATGAAAAGGTTACTCCCCAAAAAATATTTTAAAGATACTATATTTGTATTTATATTTTTTAATAAAAACCAAATTTTTTCTACAGTGATGTTTATATTTTTTTAACCCTATTATTTTTCTTATGTATTTTTTATGATTTGTTACCAATGATAATATTGACATTCAATTACAAGTTTTATTTTTGTATTAATTAACCTTCCCAAGATATATTCACATTATTATTATAATTATATATTAAATTTCCCTTAAATATCCATATTATGTATCATACATAATCTTATTTCTAAAGCCATATCTCATTTATCCATATCATTTTTACATTAATTTTTATTTATTTATTGGGGAAATATTTAAAAATCAAAATCCATTACAGAGTATAGGTATTTGATGATATATTATATTGATTTAGGAAATAAATCCACTATTTTATTTAGGTGGAATGAATTGGACTTGTAGTGATAGGTGGGTATTGATATTATATATCATCCTGATGAATCAGTGGGTCTCCCGACACAAATAAGTAAGCTATAATTAATGAATATTTTACTAGTAGTTTAAATTGTCTTGTGAAATGACTTGATGGTAGAGGTGTCATCGGCCTGAGACAAGACATCCAACAATTTATAACATTTTCCATAAAAATTAATAAAATATTATCCCTGATATTTTTACAATGATTATTTCTTTGGATTCATTTCATTCTCACTTATTGATTAAATGGAAATAATTTTATAATATTTACCTTGGATTGTTTATAATACCATATACATGCATTTTTTTCAAGTAATTTATTAAATGGTATGTGTTTTCAGTTATTTTACCTTATATATTAATTATTATTAAGGATATTGTCAAATTGAGATTAACTAAGTATATAATTCCTTCACACATTATTAATTATACGATATCTATGTTTAGTTATTTACCTTTTCCCTATTGTTCATGCTTATTGACTAATGATTACATCCATAATACCTAATCCTTACTGTGATTTTTAACTCACTATTATTTTTATCCATTCCCAAGAATAAATAAAGTATACTAATAATGATATGAAATAATCTTCCAGAAGTATTAATTTTTTTCTCAAAAAACATTACATCAATTTTTTTATTTTAATGTAATATGTTAATCAATTATGTATCTATTTTCCAAGACTGTAGAAATATTCTGTCTATTGGGATATGATTACTATATATCATATAATAATTTAATATAGTAGCACCAAACTGTAGGTTAAATTTGATAGGGTCATTATATCAATACACTATGAATGAATTGATTAATCGATGAATATATCTGAAAAGGTCACTTGTTTTGAGTGCTGGTGAAAAAAATTCCCTAACTATGGAAAAATATAATAATTATTTTTTGATAAAGATGTAAAACGAAATTATAATTTAAATTTTAAAAATAAAAAGAATCCTTAAAGGATTACAAACGGAAGAGAAAACATGACAAGAGTTCATGGAAAGAAGACCACACAAAAGTATAATATAGGGATTTGGTACCACCATATTTAAAGAAATTTTTTGGAAAATATGTTTATACATAGCCTAAGAACCTATATTAAATATAATGGTTATATTTAATTTTGAACCAATTAGGTTTTGATTTTTTTTTACAAAACTTATTTATATGGAAGAACTATTCTATACATTTTGATTTAAAAACCTCTTATTGGTGACAACACTGGACCCAAGAATGTGTGGGATCCAACGTAATTGCATATTTAAAACTGTTGTAGGATCCATGTTTAAATATTACCATTAATAATTAATGGTATTTTGATAATAGAAATTTTACAAACATTATTTTATACTACTCGTTATTTTAAAGACTAATGAAGGTTGATGGTGTACATTTCACATTAGAAAAAAAATCGAAAAGAAAAATAATTAAACTTGGAAAAATTGGTAAATATAAATTTGTTTAAAATTATAATGTATTATTTATTATTGTCAGGAATATAATTTTATTATAATCATCAAATTATGTGATGAGGTTTATTATGTAAGTATTGAATATAATTCTTTGAAAATTATGGATTCTAATAAAAATATTTTTTTTTACTACTTTGGGTAATAATACTATTTACATAGTGATATAGAAACTTTATTTTCCAAATAAATTTCATGTATATATCCCATTATTAATTAAATTTAGATATTATATTAGAGACTGAAACACTAAAGAAATAAATTTCATATAAATATAACTAGGAAATTCTTCGATAAATCTATAAATAAATACAATTTCCCAAAAGAAATATTGTATAACATTTGTCAAAAATGAAAACAAGATATGAATTATTTCTAAATAATGAAATATTTTTCAGATTATCAACTCCTGGAGTTGTTTAACATGGATTTTTTTGGAGATTGTTTAATTTATATCATAATATGGAATTTTTATTCCTATATTCTTACGAAGGATAATTATATATCTTCCTAGGTATGTTTTTTAGCTCACAAAAGTGAAGCATGTTATCCTTTTTCAAAATAAGAGAAATTATTAGAAAAACACAGTGGACATAATGTTAATACCATATTCAGTGAACATGACAATGAGTTTTAAGATAAATAAATAAATAAATTAATAATTTATGATTATAACATGGATTTGATAAAATATTCCCTACTACTAAGACTCCCTTGGATAATGGTTTATTTGAGAGAATGAATAAATCCCTTTAATATATTATTGGGGCCATGCTAAATGAGTATGAATTACATTACTACTTTTATGAAGAAGCTATATGAAGCTAATTTTTTTAACACATTTTATACTTTAATTTAATATTTCTAATCCCAATATAGAGTAATTTTATGCTCGTTTATTATATGTTTTGGAATGTGTGGAATTCTGAGCTTAACAAAAAAATGGGATAATTTTAGAATTTTACTATTTTAATTTTTACCCTTATTTCATACGTAACATTATGTAAAGAAAAAAAATTTATAAATTCCTTTTTAATGCTTCCATACATCATGGGATACCATTTATCCTTTTGGGTCCAAATCATATTCCATCATTTGAAATCCCAAAAACAGCTCACAAGTCATGGCTTGAATACTGTGCAAAGTGTTAGACATATTTAATAATAGTCCCATATCACCAAAAATTCATTCCCAAAAGAGATTAAATTATACATGCAGGAATATTAAAACCAATGTACCAACTTTTAAAAAGGTGGAAACACGTGATTCCAACATTTTCATGGCCATGAATGTGTTGGAAATCCGATATGTGGAATTTAAAGAGTCATCTATGGCAGAACAAATTCTCAGAGTTAATTAGACATAACTCTCTACAAACAAGTCCAATAAAGATAAAAAATTATAGTTTGATATGGAATATTTATGGGAAGAACATTCAAGAATAAAAAATATCCCAATTCATTCAGTAAATTGGGAGAACCTACAACAACATTCAACGGATTCTTTTGGAATGAATTCTTTCATCCCCCTCATTAAAAAAAACCCAACCCGACTTCATTTCATGTTTTTGGAAGCTGGGTGGTATCCATTGTTGGAAATTTTCAATAGTTTTTTTTGTATTCTTGTTTTGTTTTATATTATTTATCCTTTAAAATACATTAGTGTTCTAATTTATACAACCCTTCTTTGTTTTTAATTTTTATGTGTTTCTCTGGATGTGTTCCCTTCTGAACTTCAATAAAAAGGGAGAACTAAACTTAATGCATTTTAGGGATGTAATGGTTTATTAATTGAGTTTCATGCTCATTAATTCTATCTCTTTATTTAATTTCATGAATTTTGTTTGCGGTTAAATTGACTATGGGTACTTTTCTCCCAGTTTCTCTACCACCAAGTTCTTCTCATTTAAAAATCATCATACCCTATACTATCTATGTCGTGCATGTGGTGGAATTTGACGTGGATAATGATGTTTGTTGAATAGGTATCTTAGATTACTTAAGGAAGATCATTTCATTATATAATTAGGTCTATGAACAAGGTAATAACATTTCTAATGAGAAGGTGTAGTGTGATAAATCATGATCTCTACATTAAATTGAATATTTAGATCCATTTTGAACAATGGTGTCAATAGCCTAAACTTTCTAATATTTTTTTAATTAATTTTATATAAATTCAATCAATATTGAATTTAATTTTCATTAAATAATTTTATATTATATAAATATTTTAAATCCCAAAACCATTTTAGTTCCTTATTTTTATATTAGTTAGTTTATATTAGTGAATAATGGAAAATATGTGTGTAAGGGGCCTCCTTGAGAGACCGAACCTAGATATAACACTATAATGAATAACTAGGTAAAAAAATTATTGACTGGGGTGGTGACTATACCCCTATTTTTAATTAGATACCATTGCAATAGATTCTTGAAGCTAACACACATAGTTTTTCATTAAAAATCAATTTTTTTCTATCGCAAACTAAAAACTGGGTCTTCATTACATATCTTTATTTTCATCAGCAATAATGGATTTTTATGGTGATTAATATAAATATTATAAAATTGAAAACATTTATGGTGAGTCTAGTAGGGAAGAAAATTATAAGATATAAATTAATTAAAAGTCCTTGATGCTTAAATAAAATTTCAACATTCTCAGAAAATCTAGAATGTTAGTTGTGTCTCAGGCCGCCAAAGTTGATGAAGGAAAATCCATATAGATGGAATGATAAAATGACATGCTGATAAGAACAAAAAGACTATTAAAAACACAATTTATGTTTATTAAATCAAATAAGACCTGGAGATACATCTTAAATATCTAATATTCTCTCCTTTCCCATTACATAAAGGTGTTCTTAAAGATTTCATTCCAGCTGATACAACTGTAGGAGTGAAACATTATTTTCAAAAAGCTTTATCATATTTTTTTAAAGAACTAATGTTATTTTTTACTCCAATTTTTTTCAAAGAGAAATCATTTCCTCCTTACCCTTCCCTTTAATTTCAAAAAGATAAATAGGATACATTGGTTGAGACTACGTCTCTGGTGGCCATTCTTGATGAGATCAACATTCAATATGCATTACATGAAAGAGAATATTTCTTTACTGATGAATTATATTTTCATCATAATCAAATCAAACGATTTAATGAATTCACTTGTTCTAAATTTTCTAATGAAATCTAATATAATAAGGCCTTAGATGAAAAAGAATAGGCCAAAGATGTTATGTCCAAAAATAGGAGGACCCATTCTTTATCATTCTTCCATATTCTAATATGTTTTTCATTGAAAAGGGGGATGAGTTTTTATACTCTATTCATGGTTTACGCCATGAATAGTTTAATAATAATAAAATAAGAAAGAATAATTTATTTGGGTTCATAATAATGATACACTATCCACCTTAATATTGGGGTTAAACAACTACAACCACCTAACTAGGGTATAAAGAATTAGCACCCACATGGGTGTTAAAATCATGTTCAATATTCTTTATCATTAATTTTTTTATTGATTTATTATTATGATTTTTATTTAATTATATCTAGGATTATAGATGTATTATCATTAATCATAACATAGGGATACTATTAGTAAATAAGGTTAGGTACCATATTTATTTTTATTTAGTTTTTTTGGCCTTATATTAATTCAATGTTGACCTGAAATGGGGGTCACTATATTATTAGTGCTAGGGTAGTGTCATGATGATTAGTTCTTGTGAGTATTTTTATTTATATTTTTATATTTTATAAACCTTTATATTCAATAAATAATCTTACATTTTTTTACAAAACAATTTATTTTGAAAAAATTGAAATGATTTTTGAAAAAATGATTTTAAATGATTTTGATGTGAAATTTTTTTCATTGAATGGGATTTTAAATCATTTTTATTATTTTCAATAATTTTTTAGATATGATCCCATGAAACACTAAATCAAAAATATATTTCCATTCCTATGATGTATTCTGAACCTCTTTAACATATTCATAATACCAAAACCTTATTAATGGAAATCCATATTTTGTGTGAGAACCCATACTTGTCATTTTTCCCATTCAATGATTTGGACTTCATGGAATATTTTAATATGACTGTGAAGCTTATTTGACTAGAAAAATATTATCTTGAGCCGAATCCTTGAATATATAATTTTTTTCCATAGATTCCATGAATTTACTTATATATTTAAAGCACATTACAATCCAATTTTTCCATAACTACCTGCACTATTCTTATTTTTGCATGGATATTTCAATTTTGAGCGTGGGGGAAAAAATTTCATTTGAATGATTTAGGATTTTCTTAACATGTGGGTGATGTGAAATTTTTGTCACATTTTTTACTCTATAAATAGAGAATTTTGTTTCAGTCACCAATTCATTGTGATTTATTTGTTTCATCTAGTTATCCTTGAAACAAATGAAAAAAACTAAAATTGAAAATATTAAAAAAATGTATATGTTGTTTAATTTATTATTTTACAATATTTTATGGATTATATGATACAATAAAATAAATCGTAAAAGTTTTATTCATTAATTTTATTCAATTTTTCTCTCATCCTCCATTGAAAAAATCAAGAAAAAAATAATAAAATAATGGTGTTCCTTTTAGGAGCTTTAGAAAAGATAAGTATTGATAAAAAGGAAGAGAACATGGATGATATCATTATTTTAATCACTTATTAAATCTTTCACAATTTCATAAAAATTAGTGGTTTTGTGTCTCAAATTTTTTAGTTGATTTTTTTGAGGTTACTCTTATGTGTTCACTTGATTATACATGCATTGTACTTAAGATTCAAACCACCTATTTTCTACATTAAAAATTTTCAACTATTTTCCATCCAAACATAAGACACAAAAATCTACTAGAAAATATCTCATGATTGAAAATATTTTTTTTCATTTTGGGGATAAATTATAAATTTCATAAGCCTATGGTAATACGTAAAATATTTTAAGTATGATAATAACTCAAGATTTAATTTCTATTGAGTAAAGGGTAACATAAAATTAAATTTGAGTTTGCTTGTGATTGTGTCATGGATTGATTGATGAGGTTAAATTAATTCAAGGGATAAAAACTATAATGATCTTTTTTAGATAAGAGACCTGATTGAATTTTTTTTTGGAAGAGATCATTCATGTTTTATTATTTAAGATTGTTGTGTGGATTTTGATTTGAATATATTATGATCGTATAATAGATTAATGGTTATGTATCGGGGAGTGATGAAGATAAAATTTTCACATATTTTATACTAAAATACAATGTTTTTAGTCTTACCATAGAGTTATTTTATTGGAAATTATCATATATTTATTTTTTAGTGGAAATTTGATCTAAAATTAAAAATGGATTAATTTTAGAATTTAAAAATTTTAATTTATTTTTGTATTTAAGACGTAATATTTTCTAAAGTATATAAATTGGGAAATTACTTTTTTATTCTTCTATATATCATGGTATAAATTTCATCCTTCTGGATACAAATATGAATCCATCATTTGGAACCTTAAACCATCTCACTAGTCAAGAATTCAAAACTATTCAATGATGTGGAAAATTTTATTTTTTGCCAAAATATCAAAAATTTCAATTAAAAAAGATATTCAAATCATCGTGGAACTAGTAGATATCTGTAAGAAAAAAGTTGATTAAAGTGGACATGGGTCATTCCATAAATTTCAATGCAATAAAATGTGTTCTAAATCTAAGATTAGGAATAAAAAATGTCCATATAGGAAAAATAATTTTCATGAGTAAAACTGAAATAACTATCTCAATACGTGTCCCATTATGCTTAACCTTCATAGTTTGGTATATGAGGCATAGAAGAACAACTTTTAATTAGACCACATTCTTAATTATATTATGTGATGGTGACAATTCATTGAAACATTCAGAGGATACTTTTAGAGAGAATTATTTCCCCCCTCCCTATAAAAATGTATCCCATGATTATTTATATTTGTTATAAACTAGTGGTATCCTTTTCTAGAAATTTATATTAGAATTGTAATGTTTGTGTATCTATTATATTAGTATAATTATAATATATTAGTGTTATCATTCATACATCCTTTAATTTATTTTTATTTTTATGTTTTTCTCACACCTTGTTCCTGTCCTAAATCCAAAAAAATAAATAACTATCATCAAGTATTATTTGAGAGACCTAATGGTATTTTGATTGAGATTTAGGTGCTTCAATTCTAGCAATTTATTCAATTCATTGAATTTTACTGGTGGTTAAATCAATTACAGTGAGTGGTTTCCAAATTTTCTCTACAAATGAGTTCTTCTTCTCCTTTTTCAACAACCATTCCCCTCAATATCTATGTATTCAATACGATAGAGTATGGATTGTGTAGTGGTGGTTGGAAAATAGTTCTCCAATCATAGTTTTATAGTTATTTATCATTAATGGAATTGAATATTTAGATCCATTTGAAACAATGATATCAATCCCCTAATCCTACAAAAAACATTTTCTTCCTTCTTTCTATCTAACATCATTTTTTGTTTCATTTCATAATTATAATTATATTTTATATTATATTCATATTTCAAACCCCCACCCATTAAATTTAGTATTTATATATTAGTTTGATTATAGTAGTCATAATTGGAAAATAAGTGGGTGTAAGTGGCCTCTTTGAGAGATTGACTATATGCTGTACATTATATTGAGTACTTAGGTAAATAAACTTCTGACTGGGGGTGAAATGACTAAATCCCTATTGTCAAATCCATCTATTTAATATTCTATATCATCAATAGTTATCCTATTAGAACACATTTAATGTAAACCCCATATGATTTATGGAATGGAAGAATAAAAATTGACAATCACAATATAGTTTTTTATTTTATGTTCCATATTCTACAAAAATTTATATCTAGATAAATGAAAAAGTGAAAGTGAGAAATGAATTTTCATTGGTTTTTCTTCCACCAAAAAATAAAATAGAGATTCTCATTATGGAATAAGTATGATGGAATAATATGTTGAAGTAAAATGTAATGAAGCAAATCCACATGAACTTTGAACATATTTATAAAAACATAAGATTGATTTTTTTAACATGGATATCAATTCCTTGATCACGATTAGTGATCACCCTAAAACATTATATAGAAAAATCACCATATATTGAGGTTGTTTTTAAAATATAACCTGAAGAAAAAAACAATATACCAGGTATATCTACCATTAAATCCTTTTATCAAATTAAGACTATACATTATATGATTTTATTGTATATCTCGATATATGGTATTCATACTAGAACATCTCTTAGAAACCAAGTTGATCATCAATATTTTGATTCTATATCACAAACATAAAACCCCACTAAAACTATCAATGATGAATTTTGGGTAATGTATATGAAATAAGGGGAGAATATTTTTTTGAATGAATAAATGCATGTGAACTAATATAAATACATAAAGACTACATGACCATTTTCAATTATTGAATTTTCAGGAACAAGGGTGATGAGCTAGGAAAAATAGTAGGAAATAAAATAAAAATGGTTAAACATGTATTTCCTCAACATGAAAGTATTGAATATATAAAACACTTTTAAAAAAATATTAATACATGATGGTAATGGATTTTTTTTCTTAAACATAACAAAAAAAATTCAGAATTTATCAAATGGATGCAATTATTTTTTTGGATTACAGTTGAAAAATTTTCGGATGTTTTCATTAAACAACCCCTAGGATTTTGAAATCCATTTTTTCCAAATCATGTCTTAAAACTAAATAAATATCTTTATAGATTCCTATAAGCTCCTAGTGATTCATATAATATTCTAGTCTCTTTTTTGATTTTTAATAAATTTTCAAAATAGTTTTCTAATCAATGATTATTTATAAAATTTATTTTCAATGACACAGTGGTAGTGAAAAAATATTTTTACAATATTATTATTGATCATACAAATATTATTTTTGTATAGAATTTTAAGAAATTGGATAAAATGAATTAATAATGAATTAATGTGGGTTGAAATTCTTTCATGTTTTTCATAATGTTTCACTTTAGTATGAAATAATTATAAATCAAAGAAAATGTAATAAAGATATTTTGATATGTTTTGGAATAAATATTTCTAAATTATGTGACACTCCAATGGGTACCACCTGTAATTTTGATCTTGATGAAATTTGGAAACTAGATTACCACTCCATTTTAAGAGGCAAAATAAGAAGTTGACGTTAGATAATATCTAGAAAGAACAAAATTATCAGGACCCCTCCCACAAAATATACCTCAATGAGGGGATATAGAGATAATGACCCTAATAACCTAATCTCGTTGTCCCCATTTTGGCAACTAACACCATGTGTATAACACCTAAATAGGTCAATTATCCATCCAAAACCACACTATGGAAAAGACACTAAATAATTTAAGCCATGTGTTGTAACATAATAAAATGAATTTCGATAAATGGTGATCCACACTACTTTCCCACTAATTCTCCTCTATAAATCCTCAATTTTGTACATCCCGACTCTCAAACTTCTTGCAAATAAAAAATACCCCCACCCCATATGCATATTCACATCAAATCATGCCCACATACACCATGGACACAACCCTACAAGAACGAGGATCTCACATCTCACCCAGGTACACCATGTCCATCACATCATTACTATAACTAGGTTCTGTTGGGTATCATGAAAATGAAGTACATTATCCTCATTCTCTCATACTACCATACACAATTACCAACCGTATGTATCCCCGTTGCATGGTCATACCACGTCCCACCGGAAAACACCAGGGCCACAACCCCATAACAAGATCAACATATCCTACCTAAAAAACATTTGGTTGCACATATCTCCCAAAGACACTAGTCCCATGACCTAGTACACTAATAGTCCTCCAACCATAAAATATGGTTCATATCTACTCACTAAGAAGGGTGATTGGGAAAGAGGGAATAACTATCCACCCATCATCATCAGTCGAATGTTCGAAAAAAACATCACCTTGTGACTATGCGGGTGTTGGAACATAGTGCTCTGTGTGGGTGGGTGTCCATAGAAATCAAAATTAATATAGATTTAATTACATATACACAAAGACAAACACAAACCCAAGTTATGGAATAAAAACAAAAAACTAACCAACCCACAAAATACCCACTTTCAATACCACCACTATATTCATAAAACCACAAACACAACAATCCAACTCCCAAACCACTAAAAAGCCCATTATTTATCCCATTCATTTAATTATTATGAGCCAAAAAACATCTATCCTCAAATCCCATTATTTAGTTTTTTTAAACATTACATCACTTTAACCAAACAAAACCCCAACTATTTAAAAAAAATAAGTACTCATTTATTCTATCAATGTATGAGAATATCGCATAACCAAACCACCCATAAAAATAATCCTAACAGCTCAATAACACCATCACTCATCGCACCAAATGCATTGATAACCCACCATTACCTAGTCACCCAAAAATCACATCCACAAAACCACATCACCACCCCAAAAGCATGGTCAATGAATAGAACCCCAATAGCACAATAACTACACCCACCCTACCACCCCAATTTCCCAAACAAACAGACACAACCTCATCACACGAAAATCACTTCCAAATAGTCACTATTGCACAACATGAAAAGCATGGCCAAGAAACCACTATTTTCCACCATAAAATCATGTAAATAACCACCACCTCACCATCATAAAATATTTAAATCATCTCAACCATCATACTCACATCGAATTAAAAATACACATCACTGACCCACATGTATGAGCACACAATAAAACATATGAAGTCTATTTTAATTATTTATCAATTGGAATTTTATCACCATTCACCTTATTTTAAGAATATTATCACAAAATCCATAATGCTAAGGAACCAATTTCATTAGAAAAATATAACTGTTTATCCAATTCCAAGTTTAGGGTGATATAATAATAGACATAATTTTCAAAACACATATCATCTAGCTCAAAAAACTCCACCAGCGAATACAATTTTTTGGGTAACCAATTCCATACATACCATGTCATAACAATAATATAAATTCTATAAATTTTGTAATTCATTCTCTTTTTCCCCATAATAATAAATTCTTCAATTATTAATCTTTGATTGAGACCTCATAACCATATCGCATAGTTAATCATGAGTAAATTGTTCCCTCATGATACATACGAAGATAAATGCATTTTTCCCTTACTCAATATAACACTAACAACTCATTGCATATCATAGGTTTAATTTAAAACACCTAAAAACCAAAAAAACTTAATGTTAAAACATATATTATCCTACACCATAAAAATGAATCATCAAATCACATAGAAAGTCCCAAAAAAACCTGAACAGTACCACAATAGTGGGTTCACAAAGGGAAAAAGTAGAATCCAACCAATTAGGTAGAAGAACATACAACATATTTCTAATAGGAATCCACCAGATCCAACGAATCAATGTGGGAGTAAGGGTGCTTGAATATCTCCTCAATGTAAACTGGGTTCTTTTGGAATGTGATATGTATAATTCATGGAAAAATTAAAATAATCTTCCATGACACGGGATTTAAATCCTTGATCCTTCTATTTTCACATAATTTAATATGTACAAACAATGGTGAATTCACTAGATTTCCCATTTTTTCTTTTTTAGAAAAAAATTGTCACATCAGCTAGTACATAATACATGTAATTAATTATTATTAAAATAAATTCAATCCATCACATGGGTTCCCCCTATTATAATTTATATGTTGTAAACTCATGATATGTACAATCCATGATCCACCATTTCTTTTCATGAATTCCAGCAACATGATGTGAACATTCTGCACAAGCTCTATGATAGTTCCAAACATAAATAAAAACTTATAGAACATCACCCTAACAAATCAAACCACTAAAAAATGTAATAGACAGTTATGGTACAAGTTGTTTGATCCGATACCTATAAAATGGTTATCTACCTTAATAATCCCATACCAATCCCAGAAAGAATGTGGTTCGAACACACACCCCATGAGATACCTCTTAAGGATATAATAATACCATAAATGCCACCATGGAAAAAATTAACCAATCCAAATATCCATAAAAAACATACATAACCTCATCTCAACATAGCCACAAGATCCCATCCTCTTACAATAACTCTCTACCACCGAACTGTCTTAGCCTCATCACAGTCAAAACCAACAACTAAAAGAACCAAAAATTTGTATAGACTAAACACATAAATTAGGTAATTCTATCCTTTATGTCAAGACACCATCCGATATCAGTGGCCATGGCACACCCACGTAGGTTAAATCACATCAAAATTGTTTTTATTGATTTGTTAGTAGGTCCTTTATGTTCCATCTGTTAAAAAATTTTCACACATCCTACATCAAGTAAAACAACACATATCATAAAATATAATTTACCAAACATAACATCACAAGTACAAACATATCAACAAGAAACTAAAAATACTTTAGGTACTGGTTACAAATGTTCACCTCTTGCTTCTAATTACTCTATTAAAGGCCACTATGCCTCTATAATATAGGAACCAAACAAAAATTCCATCAACATATCACTTTCTATTGATGATCATAGATCAATAATTCCATTCCCTGACCATTTAATCCTCTTAAAAATAGATATATCCTCATTTAATGACATGAGATTCATGAGGAAGATACTGATTAAGCAGGGTGATTGGGGAGATTTAATTGATCCTCTCAAGCCGTGGTGGATAGTCGATCTCATCAACTAATCCCAACACGTCAAATGGAACAAAAATCATTGGAAACATCTCACTCCATTTTCCAAAACTGTTTTTGACCATGTCGAGTGGGAAAATTCATAAATACATGGTACCTAAACTCAAACTCCAAGGGACTCATCTTACAATCGACATAAGACTTATTCCATTCTTGTTATACTTTCATCCTCTCTGAAACCAATAATAAATTTTTGTTGTGCCGTACACAACATTGGGACCAAGAACTACAACGTCTCTAACCTCTATCCAATAAAAGGGAGAATGATATGGTATCCCCTAAAAATACTCTAATAGAGATGTTCATATAGATGAGTGATATATATTATTAAAATAATATAAAATCAAGTAAAATTTATTACTATGATCCTCTAAAGGACAATATTTTCACCGACAAAATATCCTCAGATGATATGATAGTCTACTATGTTTTCCCACATATTTAATGATGGAAATCAATAATGATGAGTACATGAGTACCAAAAGAATGATACCATCACCTCCTGAATTTAAGAGTAAAATATGTGTCTTTAACAAAGAAAAAATTACCTAAAAAATAAATTACACTTCTTAATCTATTCTACATACATCTTAGTGAAATCATCCACTGCACCCAACTACTAGGTCACTACGATGTTGGCTAATTTATTCAACCAATCCATGATCACCAAAATAGAATTGAAACCTCCTTGATCTCAATGTTACCCTATGATGAAATACACTGATATGTCATAAAATTTACATGACATAAAATAGAAAATATTTTAAAAGACGGAAGGATCATGATAATATAAACTTACATTCCTTAAAACAATACACTATACAAAAAAATAATCCACCACTTTTTTAAGCCTTGGCCACAAAAATGGCATCCTCTAACCATGGTTTGTCTTGGAATATCTTAGGAGTTCCACCAAAGTTGATCTATGAAACTCACAAATGAATACCTCTCACATCACTAACAGAAAAAAAACCCATGAAACAAATTCTTGTTCCCGAAAGCCTTTGATTATCCCTCAGGATCTTCATCATAGACAACACAATCATGCATCACCTGTACCTATAAACCCCCAAATTAAGACTCCTCCACTTGATACATCAAAAATGACTTAAATTACTTGTAAAACAAATATCCTATACCACCATACACCTTATCATATATGTGAAAGGGTTAGAACTCCTCTCTTACTCACTAATAATCACTAGTCCCCCAAAATATCCTTTCATAACTTCCTACCAAAAGATCCAGCAACAACATCCCCTTTTCCCAGGGTGTAAGAGATCTCATAATTATAATTTATAATAAAATATATCCACATCAACTACCAAAAATTTATGTTACCCTAAAAAAGATATATCCCATGATCTTGGGATCCATGATGACAAAAAATCTCTCTCCAATGAGGTAATATGTCTACAACTTTAGTGAAAACACAACTGTTGATATCTCCCGATCATGGGTGGTATATTTATCCTCCTAAGAAAGTAAATATGTAGAACTATTAGAGATATATAACCTCTTATGATTTATCATTAATCCTAATACAAGATTTTATACAACACAAAATACCTCAATCATCAGACCCGCCTCAAGAAACTAAAGCACAGAAGCACTAACAATCATCCCCTTCAAGTAACTGAATGGTTTATTGTACTTCAAAAATGGTTTGACTTACCTGGTGAATGTTATCAATGGGGAAACAACTCAACGTAAATCCCAAAATAATATCCAATAATATCCACCAAGACTATAAAAACTACAATCATCTTCCATTTTATTTTCTGTTTTCCAAGAAAAAACTCCCTCATCCTTTGACAGGTATACTTCTACCCCATAATGAGATGCCACATACAAAAATAAATACACCCCTCATGTACGAAACAAAAACATGGAAAATATTCTACAGATCTCATGTCATATAATAACCTTCAAGACAATAGTGAGATGATTAGAATGATTCTCCAATGACATTTAGTAGATCCATATATCTTCGATGTACATGATGATGAACCTATCCATGAACACAAAAATCACAATTTTCATAAGCCCCATGAATATAGATGGTGCATTCATAACACCCAAAGACATGTACACAAACACTAAGTTACCATACCTAATTCTAATGGCAGTATTCTAGACATCTCTCTCCTTCACCATCAACTGGTGATATCAAAACCATAGTACGATATTAAAAAACCAACCCCCCTCTCTTCTGATCATGAAGAGAGTATATCCTCAGAATAGGGTAAAGGTTAATGACCATAACCGGAATCATCCTCTAGTTGTCTAGACACAACCTTAGTCTAGCATTTTCTTTCTTATATAACAATACAAAAGCACCCCAAGGAATCACAATAAAATAGATAAAAATATTTTTCATGATACTATATATCTGAATCCCCAAATCCCAATGCTCAAAATGTTCCATTTCATAGAGATCCATGAAAGTTAGAGAAGCCCAATGATGCAGGTATATCTTGAACATATAATCATTTAAAATGGGTATCTTCATAAGAACTATAGTGAAAACATATGGACAAACCCCAAAAAAGCATGGGACCTACACAATACATTATTCAACTGATTTCACCGAAAAATCATCCAATAAAGAAAGAAGTGGATGTACTTGTGGACAACCACCTTACAACAATAATCACCAATAAAAACCACACATTGGACTACCATATAATAGAAAATGACTCTCATCTGATAGAATTTGATAACAATATGAATTGATTATAACAATTATATTTTAAGGATAACATCATGTGGAAACATATATAGAATTAAAATATCCCCATGGGAATGATGTGGCCCTATATTAATTATACTCCCTGACGGTAATAAAATAAGCTGGTCTAGCCTCTAATTATTGTAGTCAACACCAGGCGCAAAGGAATAATATCAATATATAGTCCATGATCATTAAAAATAGTCATTTTAACAATGGTGTTCAAATCTCTTGAATCAATCAAGGAACCAATAATGGTACAAAACATATCAATCGTACTAGTAATGATCACCGAACCCTCTGGAAATACCACCACCCTTGCATGTAAAGGACCATGCCTATATCTGGTGCCACTATGCTAAAGACCATATAAAAGGTCACACCTAGGTTAAGGTACCTAAAAAATATGAACATCCTTAGGTCCAACTCTACATTTTCTATATCATGAAAAACCATTTAATTAGTGAATATACCTAATCACCTTAACCTTCTTATGATCCTCCAAGTATGTTGCAAATGTAATAGTGACATCATACAAGATATACGGATGGAGTACCTCCTAAACATGTATTGGATGAGACTCCTAAATTGGAAAAAGTTACAGGGAAAAGAATATAATGTCCTTAAACACGATTCCAATATCCTACATTAAAATAAATCCCTATGAAGGGGAAAGAAGAACCTATAAATTACCTTCATTCGTGATCTATGAATGCAAATGTGTACATAACTCATTCTGAATGTCAACCCATAAAAACATACATCATTATTCTCTACCAGATACAGTGTATGCCAATGACGTGAGACTCCTTGTATCTAATTGACTGCCAAAGGGGCCCAGTATCCCATCGTGGTTCAAATCAAACTGAAAGTGATCTCAAGCTCCTCCAATTAGCTCCCAGTCATTACATTTAAAACACTTCTGGAACACTTCTCCAAATTCTAGAACTGAAAAGAGTGTAATTCCCGCTCCCACTGATTATCCTCCCTAACTAGATCAACCCTCTAGTGATCAACCAGATCAGACTAATGAACCTCAACCACCTGAGCCACATGTTAATCAGAAAAGAGATCTATATTTTAGAGTAAATTATTGATTTCCAAAACCTGATAGTATGGATTTTTATTTATATTTATTTCAATACACATTATACATTAAAAACATCCAAAAACAACCCAATTCAAATAATTACACATATAAAATTGATTCATGTACCTCTCCTTCATCTCTACCATATAAATAGTTCCACCTAACTCAGTCATTTCATAATCTTAAACTATGTGAATTGGATCACTGGGGGACAAAACTCCTATGTCCTAGCTCATCTTCTTGGCCTATGTCATGCATGAGGGTAAAATGGATCTATTGTCATACCAACTCATGCAATAATAACAGTAAATAACTCCAAACACCATCCTATCTCTAAACAATCACCTATAATACAACTATATCATAACCCCCTCCAACCAAAGATCTCACAATGACAGGAAAGTCGGATATTGAACCATGGGTGCCACCTCTAATAGGCCCTATTTTAGAGTATATTGTGGGTATAAAATGACATGAAATTAGAGGAATTAAACTTTTTAATAATATAGGTTTGGGAGATAAGATGAATTATCAACAATAATCTTGATGATATTAAATAATTGATATCAAAACCAACAAATAATGCATGTATAAAAAAAATTATAGAAAAAAGCCTGCAATAGTAAATATGAAAAAGTAAATTTAAATTAGAGACATATAAACTATCCAATGATCTAAGATAATAATGTCCGATACGGTCAAGCAAATTCTATTTGAAACCTAGAAGTCATTTCTTATACATAGGATGATTATTAATGTTTACTCAGAAGGAAAACAAAACACTATTATGCACATGTAAAAAAAGAATAATAAATTAAATGTGAGGAAATATCTCAACCAATATCAAATAAATAGAATAAATATCCATCCCAACCCCACCATTACATGATCACTAAAAAATCCAAATGTAGGTTGATAATAATATGCATATCAATAAAGGGAACCCCACACGACGTTTCCACTAACTTTTCACTATCACACACCAATTTCACACATCCTACTACTCATATATCTTCATAATATCAAATAAAACAACCCCAAAATAACAATAACATCAAGTCACACTCTAAGGCACATGGAAAACTTCCCCACAAACACGATAACATCACATCTCATTTTCAGACACATGGATCATGGCATCATAACCATAACTAAAGTAGTATGTATGATGAACACAAGTGAAATCAACCTCATTCACTCCTACCACAATATATTTACTCCACAATAATCTCAACATTGCATGATTATTTCAAATCTCTCTTGAAAATACCCAAGCTATCACCCCATAATACGATCATCACATCTCGCCCGAAAACACCTAGGTCATCAAATGTGGCATGATCAATCTTGTCCCATCACCTAGTGAAATAAAAGATATCCACCCATCACAACCTATTCATATCTACTCATCTAGATGAGATACCAGGATAAAGAAGGCATCCAACAATCCATCATCATCACCAGGTTATTGGAAGAAACCCATTCTGTTGGACTGTGTAGGTGTTGGAAAATTGTGCTTGGCATCTATGGGATGTGTATAGAAATAAAAAGATATTTGAAAGTATAAAAATATAAAAAAAACACAATCACAACCTATGGTTTCACTACCAAACACTATCCAACTCACAAAATCCCCAATTCCACTACAAACTCTAAATTCAAAACCCCACAATAACCAAAATCCACATCCCACACCACCATTCAATCCCATTATTCATCCCATTAATTTCATTATGAAGAAACAACGACATTTAACCACACAAACAAATATTGTTGTTCTTCATTTAAACATTTCCATCCAATTAACCAAACCAAACCCTATTCTTATAAAATATTATTAAATAAAAATTTATTATATCACTACATTGGCATCTGGAACAACAAACCTAGACACCAAAAGGAGACCAACATCTATACAACACCATATCCTTTCAACTCCAAAATCATGACCAATCAACTATCACGCTACTACACTAAAAGCACATATACTACCACAACAACATTGGCACATGATCATGGAAAACAACACATTCTTTGACACTCAAAAAGGATGACCACATCCACCACCACGAATCCTTACTAGAAACCGGCTCCATTCTACCCCTAAATCATTTCCAAACAACCGCTACCTCAATTCCCCAAATGTATGACCACAACCACCACATCACCACACAAAAACCATTTCCACATCTCACCCTTAAAACCCACATCACATCACAAACTCGAATCACCACCATAAAAGAAAAAAATCACATCACAACACATCAATACCCTTTAATATATTTACAGTGGGTATTATCTCACATTTAACTTTTTTTAAGAGTGTTATCACATAAGAAATAATCATGGGGAAACAATTTAATTATAAAAATAAAATATATTTTCAAATTTATACTTCATGGTTATAACAAAATAGACACAACAGTCACAACACATATCATATAGTGCACCCGCAATGGTCAAAAAATTTAGTAGGGCATCATGACCGTAAAAACCATCATATCACACTAATATCAAATCTGCAAAAGTGTGCACATTATTCCCCATTTACCATTATATTTAAATTATCATATTATTTAACTTTGATTAATCCATCATTACTATCTCCTATAGTTGATGAAGAGTTATACCCTTCTGAATGATAGACAAAAAAGAGAAACGAGGGTTTCCCTACCCCAAATTATACTTTCTTACTCGTTGTACAATGTACGGGAAGCAGAAACCCCTGCAATCAATAACTACTAAAAAGACAACCCCACTAGTCATATAAAACATAAAAGGATCTTAAAAACATATCATGAATCATTCACATAACAAATTATAGACCACCATAAATAATTACAAAAATGAACATAATTAATCCACCAAGATGTGAGAATGAATTAGCACAGATTACCAATGGGAATCCACCATACAAAAAAATATAAACAAAATTAAGGGTTCTATAAGATATACTTGGATTTCTTACAGTATATCTTAAATGATCCTTTAAGAATCTAGGACTGAAAAAAAATTCCATAAAAATGAAATTAAAACAATTATCCTTATATTTTCACATTGTATAATATCTTTTCCCTAAGTGATTTCCATAGGTTCCCTAAAATATTTAATTTTTCCAAAAACATGGGTTTTCCCATCCTTTCTTTAATAAATGTAACAAATTACAATAAAATGACCTATAACGTATCACATGGGTCCCCTCGACCGGTTTATAACATGTTAACACATTGTCTATATAAGACATGAACCACAATTTTACATCATGAATTAAACTTACATGAAATTAAATTTCGATAGAAGTTCTGATGTAGCTATAATCTCCACTGAAAATCGTAAAAAATCCCAAATACCTCCAACTATAAAAAAAGGAAAAATTATTTGGTTGAGGTGGAAGAAGATGATACAAAAAATATGTTTATAGAAAATATGAGTGATTATTTTCAATAAAATCTTAGAGAATATCACATTAATGACGATAAAAGGTTTTTTTAAATACCCCAATATTACAACTAATTTTCAATTTCATTACTCAAGAGGTCAAACCATTAAATTAGACAGTTATTCTGATATAGATTATAGTGTTTTTATGTTAGATAAGAAGTCACCTATATAACATGTAACATTTTCAAAAAGTCTCTAGTAACTTGGTGGCATGAAAATAGAAATTATTTTATATTACTACTAATGAACCTTGGTACATAGCTACATGTAGTATTTTTTACATAGATAATATAGATGAGAATGACATGACTACACAATGGATATGAGATTCTATATATCCCTATAATCTATGACAATACATGTGATATTAATATTTCTAAGAATAATGTATCTCTCTCTATAAAAAATCAATATAACACAAGACATCACTTTTGGAGTAACCAATCTCAAGAAGGTGATATTACTCTTTAATTCATTATCACATAAAAATACCTTTCTTAAAATTTTAATAAATCCTTAATACTTATAGAATAATGTATAAAAAATATTTTATTTGATTTATTAATTCATATTTTTCTTTTTTTCTTTATCATTTTATTTCTAGAATAATTTAAGTCACAAGAAATATAATATGTTTAGTTTAATGCTGATAAATACTACCATTATATGATATCATTTGGGTGATCCTATATGGTGAAACTATTGTCCGAAAACTATTGGTTAATACCATTGTCTAATGCCTATTATTATATTATTAAAAATAACCACATGAATTCTAAATTATGGATATTATTTCTAGGTAATTCTATCATGTAATACTATCACTAATTTTTTTATTTAACGCTTCATTTACTAATTTAATTGATTTAAAATAATTATATATGATGTTTTGTTTAATTTCCTTAACGATTAAAATATATAATTATAGTCAAAATTGATTCTCTCATGTGAACCAGTTTATACCACCTTTTTCTTTCCCTCTTGAACCATGAACATTGACCTTCAACCATCAAATTTTCAACTATGCTATAATGGCAAGAATGATGTGTCATAATAGATCTATGAATGATTATTGGATTAAAAATAAATCTAATGGTTAGTCAAGTAGACCAATTGATCAACAAAATCTTTTTCATACATCAATGTTAATAGTTTTTGGGAATAAAATAATATTTTCATGGATCGATTCATGTAAGTGACTAGTTTGGAAGGTTATCCTATTGAGAATACATGACTAAGGTCCTCAGATAACAAAGAATAATCCTATATGATATTGGTTCATGCTTTTTACCTTTATGATATGTCAATATATATGGTTAAAAAGTATTTCATCAGAATTTCAGTAGATATTAAGTAGCTAGTATTATTTTTAAATCATTGGGCTATGTGATTAGGATTTCATCATAAGGGAATATGTAAGGTATGTCATTATTTATATAACATAGACCATCCACATTTTGTTATTCAATATTATATTCTAAAGAATAATAATGTTTTTATGGGAAAAATATCAGTGACATTATATATTGATTAAGTATTTTGACTTCTATTCATGTTCATCCAATACATGTTGTTTCATATGAAGTGTGATTTTTGTGTGATTAGATATCAAGATGTTTTATTTTTTTATTTTATTAGAAGTGGGTAAAATATAATCTTTTGTTTGTATTTAATGTGAAATTTATTGAATTACGCAGTCCAACATCCAACACAAATTCCATTATTCATTAAAATTTGATTTAAACTATATTAGAAGAAATATGGATTGTAATTAATTGATAAGATAATGTAACACTTTTTTTGGGTTGTATATCTTCCAAAAATTGTGTAGAATATTGAATTTTAAATAGAACACTTAGTTAAATAAATTGGGTTTTGATAGTGATAAACTTTTTGAGAACATACATCTTAGGGTGACTCCAATTAGATCACGTGATTTGGATAATCACATATCTTACAGCCAGATGATGTAGTGGTTTACACTTTTATAGATGCTATGTTGGAGCATGATGCTAATGTTGAAAAGGAATTTATAGATGAAGAATATGAAATTATTTCAAAATTTATTAAATTAAGTAGTGGCTATGATATAGTAAAGAGTAAAAAAGTTTTGTATAGACCCCCTAATAATCCACCTTACTGTTCTTCCATTAAATTTGTACTAGAGAATGATGAAGATTTAGAGAAAAATATAAATTTTTTTGATCAATTTGATTGTGAAAATTCAAAAATTATATAATTCTCCATTATTTTTTTTGAAAAATCTTCAAAAGATAGGAAATATAAATATAGGGAAAAAACTAATCCATTCATAATTATTTATCAATCAAGGAAGACTGTATATTGATATTAGGAGAAAAACTCCAAAATCCAATTTGGGTCGTGGTCATGGAAGCCCAATATATTTAGATACATAAGTAACAGATGATAAGGATACACTATATATGGGGAATAATCCCCATGGTTATTTGTTTTAGGCCATACCTATTCATTATCTAATGATGTTCATTGTGGAGGGAGCCCATCAGAGCATGGTGGACATACCATTTCTGTTATTTTGAGGGATTATAAGGGATATATGGTGTTATGAATATACCATGAATATATTCTATGTCAATTTCCATTAGTGGATATTACTAGTGATGAGGAATCGTAAGTTTTAATTATAGATACTAATGAGGAATGGTTCGAGAAGGCTTCCCTTTACCTATATAGGAGAAGAGTTCACGTTCTCTACCACCATTTCCTTATACTATTTACCTAAAGAATGTTTATATGGATTTTATTAGGAATATTTGTTTTTTAATATTGGTGGATTTCAATGTGCTTTTACTTTCCTTGATATGACTCTAAACGAAGATGATATTTACATTGTTATTTCATTTTTTGTTAATCATTCTCATCCTTTTATATTTTTTTAGAATTTAAAATTTTGATGTGGGATTTTTTTTGGTTCAGTAGGTATTGTTATCCATTATACATTGGGAGATATGAGAGTATACCTAACACACAGTGATCTATTTATTCTTGGAAGGATGATATCTCTTTATACTATTGGAGTGTATTCTTCTAGTGATCCTCCTCCTCCTCTCGTTTCTTCTTCTTTTGATGCTAATTTTATTAGAAGAATTATTCTAAAAGTGGGGAAGAGTGAATTGAAGGATCCTATTACTTATCATGAGGATGAGATTATAAAAATAAATTCGGATGCTGTTAAAATCGATAATATTATTATAGAATATTTGAATAAAGTAAGAAGTTGTAGAGAAATAATAATGGAACCAATAAAATATTATCAATCATATATTTTTACCAAAAATTAAATAAAATATCATTTTAGGTTTTTTGATGAGAATATTTGGATACCTCCTATATATAACTCAGTTAAAGAACATGTGACATTGTCAAAGGATCATGCCCTATTTTTAATGGTTTTTACAGAATTAATGAATGAATTCACAAGGATAATAGGGCATGGTGATAAAATAATTTCTCAGTATTTAGTTTTAATAGAGCCCTGTTTATACACTACCATGACTGTAGTGACAGTTCCACATGATGTTCTTTTATAGGATCAATATATTCACATATTTTATTAAATTTTTAGACTCCATCCATTACATTTATTCCTTTTAAACTTACTCCTATTTCAGATGTGAAACATATTGGTCCAACATTATTTGAAATTGTGTTCCATCTTTTCACAAATACTTATAGTCTGACCACTACACTCATTATTTTTAGAAAAGGAAAACTCTAGTCGATCCAACATCCCTTTTATCATTAGGAATTTTCAGACATTGACACAGATTTTATTGAGATATTTGTTTTTTATTTCTATGATTTAATTACTTGAATTCATTTTAATCCCAATGGAGAAATATTTATTCATCTCTCCTAGCTCTGATACGTTTTCACATTTTCCACCCTTTTTTGATAATTTACAAATGTAATGAATGTGTATTTTGTAGGAAATGTTTATGGAGAATGTGTAGAACTAGAATGACTATATATATTTTAATAATTTTTTTGGGTTTTTATTATATACATTGATTGTTCCTATATTTTATGAAAGATTTATACTTTATATGAAATTGATAGTTTTTAACATAATTTTAAACAATTACTTGTTATCATTAACAATGTGTCAATTCTTGGTTTAATATATCAATTCATTACATTAATGATCAAAAATCTTATTCCCTATATTATTGGGCTTTTTCACATATACAGAAGTTTTATTTGTTTCTTGGAATGTGTGCTCTTACCATTAAGCTATAATGACTTGATCTTTTCATACATAATAATTACATTATTTTTCTTAATATACATTACATTACACAAACACAGGACAGAGAACCATAATAGTTTATTTTCATTGGGAATATGGAAACATAAACACTAGACCAAAAGTGAGTTGCATCATCTCAAACTATATTCTTCATTACTAATAACCTTATTAGATATATCATACTCAATACATATATCCATAACCCGGTAAAATGAAACCTAAAAGGGGTGATCAAAGAAGCACAGTAAGGTTAAAGAAGGAAGATGAATGAGCATAACATAAATGTAAGGGCATGAGAAAATGATATTGAAATTTTAAAACCATACCCTACATATTAGAGAACATAATAATGAGTCATGGAATAAATATTGAATTTTTATAATATACGAGTACAAGAGAATCAATGAACATATTCCATGAGATAATAAGACATGGAATATGTGGCGTACACATAAGAATATAAAATTATTTCTATATTGCTCAATTACCATAACCAAGATAATAGTTGTGAAAATGTCTTTTACTAAATCAGTTTAAATCCCCATTCCAACCATATATTACTGAACTAGGTTAACATCCTATTCTGACCCTATATTATTGATATGGTTTCACTTCGTGTTTTAGCCTTGTATTATTGAACCAAATTCGCATCCCAATCAATTCATACTTTATCATGAGATATAAATGTTTACCAAATTAATTAGAGGAATACATTGGACTCACCCATTATATAGAGAAATAATAGAAATGTGTTCCCAAGAACAAAAACATTAATTATATCATGACCCATAAAATAAAATGGGTATCGTAAACATTTCACCATATATAAACTGGTGAAAAAAAGAGATATTTCCTAATAATTTCATCATAGAATAACCCACTAATATAAGTGAGTCTAATTACAATATAATACAGGAAGGAGAAATGGATAATATATGTATATAATACTTGGATGATAAATGTTTTTCCTAAGAATATAACATATGGAAGAGAAATTAGTTTTTTTACATCATTCCATTAATATAACATATGGAAGTGAAATTAGTTTTTTTACATCTATCCTCAAATCCCATTATTTAGTTTTTTTAAACATTACATAACTTTAACCAAAAAAACCACAACTATTTAAAAAAAATAAGTACTTATTTATTCTATCAATGTATGAGAATATCGCATAACCAAACCACCCATAAAAATAATCCTAACAGCTCAATAACACCATCACTCATCGCACCAAATGCATTGATAACCCACCATTACCTAGTCACCCAAAAATAACATCCACAAAACCACATCACCACCCCAAAGGCATTGTCAATGAATAGAACCCCAATAGCACAACAACTACACCCACCCTACCACCCCAATTTCCCAAACAAACAGACACAACCTCATCACATGAAAATCACTTCCAAATAGTCACTATTGCACAACATGAAAAGCATGGCCAAGAAACCACTATTTTCCACCATAAAATCATGTAAATAACCACCACCTCACCATCCTAAAATATTTAAATCATCTCAACCATCATACTCACATCGAATTACAAATACACATCACTAAACCACATGTATGAGCAGACAATAAAACATATGAAGCCTATTTTAATTATTTATCAACTGGAAGTTTATCACCATTCACCTTATTTTAGGAATATTATCACAAAATCCATAATGCTAAGGAACCAATTTCCTTAGAAAAATATAACTGTTTATCCAATTCCAGGTTTAGGGTGATATAATAATAGATATTATTTTCAAAACACATATCATCTAGCTCAAAAAACTCCACCAGCGAATACAATTTTTTGGGTAACCAATTCCATACATACCATGTCATAACAATAATATAAATTCTATAAATTTTTGTAATTCATTCTCTTTTTCCCCATAATAATAAATTCTCCAATTATTAATCTTTGATTGAGACCTCATAACCATATCGCATAGTTAATCAAGAGTAAATTGTTCCCTCATGATACATACGAAGATAAATGCATTTTTCCCTTACTCAATATAACACTAACAACTCATTGCATATCATAGGTTTAATTTAAAACACCTACAAACCAAAAAAACTTAATGTTAAAACATATATTATCCTACACCACAAAAATGAATCATCGAATCACATAGAAACTCCCAAAAAAACCTAAACAGTACCACAATAGTGGGTTCTCTAAGGGAAAAAGTTGAATCCCACCAATTAGGTAGAAGAACATTCAACATATTTCTAATAGGAATCCACCAGATCCAACGAATCAATGTGGGAGTAAGGGTGCTTGAATATCTCCTCAATGTAAACTGGGTTCTTTTGGAATGTGATATGTATAATTCATGGAAAGATTAAAATAATCTTCCACGAAATGGGATTTAAATCCTTGATCCTTTTATTTTCACATAATTTAATATGTACAAACAATGGTGAATTCACTAGATTTCCCATTTTTTCTTTTTTAGAAAACAATTGTCACATCAGCTAGTACATAATACATGTCATTAATTCTTATTAAAAAAATTTCAATCCATCACATGGGTTCCCCCTATTATAATTTATATGTTGTAAACTCATGATATGTACAATACATGATCCACCATTTCTTTTCATGAATTCCAGCAACATGATGTGAACATTCTGCACAAGCTCTATGATAGTTCCAAACATAAATAAAAACATATAGAACATCACCTTAACAAATAAAACTACTAAAAAATGTAATAGACAGTTTTGGTACAAGTTGTTTGATCTGATACCTATAAAATGGTTATCTACCTTAATAATCCCAAACCAATCCCAGAAAGAATGTGGTTCGAACACACACCCCATGAGATACCTCTTAAGGATATAATAATACCATAAATGCCACTATGGAAAAAATTCACCAATCCAAATATCCATAAAAAACATACATAACCTCATCTCAACATAGCCACAAGATCCCATACTCTTACAATAACCCTCTACCACCGAACTGTCTTAGCCTCATCACAGTCCAAACCAACAACTAAAACAGCCAAAAATTTGTATAGACTGAACACATAAATTAGGTAATTCTATCCTTTATGTCAAGACACCATCCGATATCAGTGGCCATGGCACACCCACATAGGTTAAATCACATCAAAATTATTTTTATTGATTTGATAGTAGGTCCTTTATGTTCCATGTGTTAAAAAGTTTTCACACATCCTACATCAAGTAAAACAACACATATCATAAAATAGAATTTACCAAACATAACATCACAAGTACAAACATATCAACAAGAAAGTAAACATACTTTAGGTACTGGTTACAAATGTTCACCTCTTGCTTCTAATTACTCTATTAAAGGCCACTATGCCTCTATAATATAGGAACCAAACAAAAATTCCATCAACGTATCACCTTCTATTGATGATCATAGATCAATAATTCCATTCCCTGACCATTTCATCCTCTTAAAAATACATATATCCTCATTTAATGACATGAGATTCATGAGGAAGATACTGATGAAGCAGGGTGATTGGGGAGATTTAATTGATCCTCTCAAGCCGTGGTGGATAGTCGATCTCATCAACTAATCCCAACACGTCAAATGGAACAAAAATCATTGGAAACATCTCACTCCATTTTCCAAAACTCTTTTGACCATGTCGAGTGGGAAAATTCATAAATACATGGTGCCTAAACTCAAACTCCAAGGGACTCATCTTACAATCAACATAAGACTTATTCCATTCTTGTTATACTTTCATCCTCTCTGAAACCAATAATAAATTTTTTTTGTACCGTACACAACATTTGGACCAAGAGCTACAACGTCTCTAACCTCTATCCAATAAAAGGGAGAATGATATGGTATCCCCTAAAAATACTCTAATAGAGATGTTCATATAAATGAGTGATATATATTATTAAAATAATATAAAATCAAGTAAAATTTATGACTATGATCCTCTAAAGGACAAGATTTTCACCGACAAAATATCCTCATATGATATGATAGTTTACTATGTTTTCCCACATATTTAATGATGGAAATCAATAATGATGATTACATGAGTACCAAAAGAATGATACCATCACCTCCTGAATTTAAGAGTAAAATATGTGTCTTTAACCAAGAAAAAATGACCTAAAAATAAATTACACTTCATAATCTATTCTACATACATCTTAGTGAAATCATCCAATGCACCCAACTACTAGATCACTACGATGTTGGCCAATTTATTCAACCAATCCATGATCACCAAAATAGAATTGAAACCTCCTTGATCTCAATGTTACCCTGTGATGAAATACACTGATATGTCATAAAATTTACATGACATAAAATAGAAAAGATTTTAAAAGACGGAAGGATCATGATAATATAAATTTACATTCCTTAAAACAATACACTATACAAAAAAATAATCCACCACTTTTTTAAGCCTTGGACACAAAAATGGAATCCTCTAACCATGGTTTGTCTTGGAATATCTTAGGAGTGCCACGAAAGGTGATCTATGAAACTCACAAATGAATACCTCTCACATCACTAACAGAAAAAAAACCCATGAAACAAATTCTTGTTCCCGAAAGCCTTTGATTATCCCTCAGGATCTTCATCATAGACAACACAATCATGCATCACCTCTACCTATAAACCCCCAAATTAAGACTCCTCCACTTGATACATCAAAAATGACTTAAATTACTTGTAAAAAAAATATCCTCTACCACCATACACCTTAGAATATATGTGAAAGGGTTATAACTCCTCTCTTACTCACTAATAATCACTAGTCCCCCAAAAAATCCCTTCATAACTTCCTACCAAAAGATCCAGCAACAACATCCCCTTTTCCCAGGGTGTAAGAGATCTCATAATTATAATTTATAATAAAATATATCCACATCAACTACCAGAAATTTATGTTACCCTAAAAAAGATATATCCCATGATCTTGGGATCCATGATGACCAAAAAGCTCTCTCCAATGAGGTAATATGTCTACAACTTTAGTGAAAACACAACTGTTGATATCTCCCGATCATGGGTGGTATATTTATCCTCCTAAGAAAGTAAATATGTAGAACTATAAGAGATATATAACCTCTTATGATTTATCATTAATCCCAATACAAGATTTTATACAACACAAAATACCTCAATCATCAGACCCGCCTCAAGAAACTAAAGCACAAAAGAACTAACAATCATCCCCTTCAAGTAACTGAATGGTTTAGTGTACTTCAAAAATTGTTTGACTTAAGTGGTGAATGTTATAAATGGGGAAAAAAATCAACGTAAATCCCAAAATAATATCAAATAATATCCATCAAGACTATAAAAACTACAATCATCTTCCATTTTACTTGGTGTTTTCCAAGAAACAACTCCCTCATCCTTTGACAGGTATACTTCTACCCCATAATGAGATGCCACATACAAAAATAAATACACCACTCATGTACGAAACAAAAACATGGAAAATATTCTACAGATCTCATGTCATACAATAACCTTCAAGACAATATTGAGATGATTAGAATGATTCTGCAATGACATTTAGTAGATCTATATATCTTCGATGTACATGATGATGAACCTATCCATGAACACAAAAATCACAATCTTCATAAGCCCCATGAATGTAGCTGGTGCATTCATAACACCCAAAGACATGTACACAAACACTAAGTTACCATAGCTAATTCTAATGGCAGTATTCCAGACATCTATCTCCTTCAACATCAACTGGTGATATCAAAACCATAGTACGATATTAAAAAACCAACCCCCCTCTCTTCTGATCATGAAGAGAGTATATCCTCAGAATAGGGTAAAGGTTAATGACCATAACTGGAATCATCCTCTAGTTGTCTAGACACAACCTCAATCTAGCATTTTCTTTCTTATAGAACAATACAAAAGCACCCCAAGGAATCACAATAAAATAGATAAAAATATTTTTCTTGATACTATACGTCTGAATCCCCAAATCCCAATGCTCAAAATGTTCCATTTCATAGAGATCCATGAAAGTTAGAGAAGCCCAATGATGCAGGTATATCTTGAACATAGAATCATGTAAAATGGGTATCTTCATAAGAACTTTAGTGAAAACATATGGACAACCCCCCAAAAAACATGGGACCTACACAATACATTATTCAACTGATTTCACCGAAAAATCATCCAATAAAGAAAGAAGTGGCTGTACTTGTGGACAAACACCTTACAACAATAATCACCAATAAAAACCACACATTGGACTACCATATAATAGAAAATGACTCTCATCTGATAGAATTTGATAACAATATGAATTGATTATAACCATTATATTTTACGGATAACATCATGTGGAAACATATATAGAATTAAAATATCCCCATGGGAATGATGTGGCCCTATATTAATTATACTCCCTGACGGTAATAAAATAAGCTGGTCTAGCCTCTAATTATTGTAGTCAACACTAGGCGCAAAGGAAGAATATCAATATATAGTCCATGATCATTAAAAATAGTCATTTTAACAATGGTGTTCAAATCTCTTGAATCAATCAAGGAACCAATAATGTTACAAAACATATCAATCGTACTAGTAATGATCACCGAACCCTCTGGAACTACCACCACCCTTGCATGTAAAGGACCATGCCTATATCTGGTGCCACAATGCTAAAGACCATATAAAAGGTCACACCTAGGTTAAGGTACCTAAACAATATGAACATCCTTAGGTCCAACTCTACATTCTCTATATCATGAAAACCCATTTAATTAGTGAATATACCTAATCACCTTAACCTTCTTATGATCCTCCAAGTATGTTGCAAATGTAATAGTGACATCATACAAGATATACGGATGGAGTACCTCCTAAACATGTATTGGATGAGACTCCTAAATTAGAAAAAGTTACAGGGAAAAGAATATAATGTCCTTAAACACGATTCCAATATCCTAAATTAAAATAAATCCCTATGAAGGGGAAAGAAGAACCTAGAAATTACCTTCATTCGTGATCTATGAATGTAAATGTGTACATAACTCATTCTGAATGTCAACCCATAAAAACTTACATCATTATTCTCTACCAGATACAGTGTCTGCCAATGACGTGAGACTCCTTGTATCTAATTGACTGCCAAAGGGGCCCAGTATCCCATCGTGGTTCAAATCAAACTGAAAGTGATCTCAAGCTCCTCCAGTAAGCTCCCAGTCATTACATTCAAAACACTTCTGGAACACTTATCCAAATTCTAGAACTGAAAAGAGTGTAATTCCCGCTCCCACTGATTATCCTCCCTAACTAGATCAACCCTCTAGTGATCAAACAGATCAGAATAATGAACCTCAACCACCTGAGCCACATGTTAATCAGAAAATAGATCTATATTTTAGAGTAAATTATTGATTTCCAAACCCCGATAGTATGGATTTTTATTTATATTTATTTCAATTCACATTATACATTAAAAACATCCAAAAACAACCCAATTCAAATATTTACACATATCAAAATGATTCATGTACCTCTCCTACATCTCTACCATATAAATAGTACCACCCAAGTCAGTCATTTCATAATCTTAGACTATGTGAATTGGATAACTAGGGGACAAAAATCCTATGTCCTAGCTCGTCTTCTTGGCCTATGTCATGCATGAGGGTAAAATGTATCTATTGTCATACCAACTCATGCAATAATAACAATAAATAACTCCAAACACCATCCTATCTCTAATCAATCACCTATAATACAACTATATCATAACCCCCTCCAACCAAAGATCTCACAATGATAGTAAATTCGGATATTGAACCATGGGTGCCACCTCTAATAGGCCCTATTTTAGAGTATATTGTGGGTATAAAATGACATGAAATTAGAGGAATTAAACTTTTTAATAATATAGGTTTGGGAGATAAGATGAATTATCAACAATAAGCTTGATGATATTATATAATTGATAACAAAACCAACAAATAATGCATGTATAAAAAAATTTATAGAAAAAATACTACAATAGTAAATATGTATAAGTAAATTTGAATTAGAGACATAGAAACTATCCAATGATCTAAGATAATAATGTCCGATACGGTCAACCAAATTCTATTTGAAACCTAGAATTCATTTCTTATACATAGGATGATTATTAATGTTTACTCAGAAGGAAAACAAAACACTATTATGCACATGTAAAAAAAGAATAATAAATTAAATGTGAGGAAATATCTCAACCATTATCAAATAAATAGAATAAATATCCATCCCAACCCCACCATTACATGATCACTAAAAAATCCAAATGTAGGTTGATAATAATAACCATATCAATAAAGGGAACCCCACACGACGTTTCCACTAACTTTTCACTATCACACACCAATTTCACACATCCTACTACTCATATATCTTTATAATATCAAATAAAACAACCCCAAAATAACAATAACATCAAGTCACACTCGAAGGCACATGGAAAACTTCCCCACAAACACGATAACATCACATCTCATTTTCAGACACATGGATCCTGGCATCATAACCATAACTAAAGTAGTATGTATCTTGAACACAAGTGAAATCAACCTCATTCACTCCTACCACAATATATTTAATCCACAATAATCTCAACATTTCTTGATTATTTCAAATCTCTCTTGAAAATACCCAAGCTATCACCCCATAATACGATCATCACATCTCGCCCGAAAACACCTAGGTCATCAAATGTGGCATGATCAATCTTGTCCCATCACCTAGTGAAATAAAAGATATCCACCCATCACAACCTATTCATATCTACTCATCTAGATGAGATACCAGGATAAAGAAGGCATCCAACAATCCATCATCATCACCAGGTTATTGGAAGAAACACATTCTGTTGGGCTGTGTAGGTGTTGGAAAATTGTGCTCGGCATCTGTGGGATGTGTATAGAAATAAAAAGATATTTAAAAGTATAAAAATATATAAAAAACACAATCACAACCTATGGTTTCACTACCAAACACTATCCAACTCACAAAATCCCCAATTCCACTACAAACTCTAAATTCAAAACCCCACAAAAACCAAAATCCACATCCCACACCACCATTCAATCCCATTATTCATCCCATTAATTTAATTATGAAGAAACAACGACATTTAACCACACAAACAAATATTGTTGTTCTTCATTTAAAAATTTCCATCCAATTAACCAAACCAAACCCTATTCTTATAAAATATTATTAAATAAAAATTTATTATATCACTACATGGGCATCTGGAACAACAAACCTACACACCAAAAGGAGCCCAACATCTACACAACACCATATCCTTTCAACTCCAAAATCATGACCAATCAACTATCACGCTACTACCCTAAAAGCACATATACTACCACAACAACATTGGCACATGATCATGGAAAACAACACATTCTTTGACACTCAAAAAGGATGACCACATACACCACCACAAATCCTTACTAGAAACCGACTCCATTCTACCCCTAAATCATTTCCAAACAACCGCTACCTCAATTCCCCAGAAGTATGACCACAACCACCACATCACCACACAAAAACAATTTCCACATCTCACCCTTCAAACCCACATCACATCACAAACTCGAATCACCACCATAAAAGCAAAAAATCACATCACAACACATCAATACCCTTTAATATATTTACAGTGGGTATTATTTCACATTTATCTTTTTTTAAGAGTGTTATCACATAAGAAATAATCATGGGGAAACAATTTCATTATAAAAATAAAATATATTTTCAAATTTATACTTCATGGTTATAACAAAATAGACACAAAAGTCACAAAACATATCATATAGTGCACCCGCAATGGTCAAAAAATTTAGTAGGGCATCATGACTGAAAAAACCATCATATCACACTAATATAAAATCTGCAAAAGTGTGCACATTATTCCCCATTTACCATTATATTTAAAGTATCCTATTATTTAACTTTGATTAATCCATCATTACTATCTCCTATAGTTGATGAAGAGTTATACCCTTCTGAATGATAGAAAAAAAAGAGAAATGAGGGTTTCCCTACCCCAAATTATACTTTCTTACTCGTTGTACAATGTACTGGAAGAAGAAACCCCTGAAATCAATAACTACTAAAAATACAACCCCAATAGTCATATATAACATAAAAGGATCTTAAAAACATATCATGAATCATTCACATAACAAATTATAGACCACCATAAATAATTACAAAAATGAACATAATTAATCCACCAATATGTGAGAATGAATTAGCACAGATTACCAATGGGAATCAACCATTCAAAAAAATATAAACAAAATTAAGGGTTCTAGAAGATCTACTTGGGGTTCTTACAGTATATCTTAAATGATCCTTTAAGAATCTAGGACTGAAAAAAATTCCATGAAAATGAAATTAAAACAATTATCCTTATATTTTCACATTGTATAATATATTTTCACTAAGTGATTTCCATAGGTTCCCTAAAATATTTAATTTTTCCAAAAACATGGGTTTTCCCATCCTTTCTTTAATAAATGTTACAAATTACAATAAAATGACCTATAACTTATCACATGGGTCCCCTAGACCGGTTTATAACATGTTAACACATTGTATATATAAGACATGAATCACAATTTTACATCATGAATTAAAATTACATGAAATTAAATTTCGATAGAAGTTCTGATGTAGCTATAATCTCCACTGAAAATCGTAAAAAATCCCAAATACCTCCAACTACAAAAAAAGGAAAAATTATTTGGTTGAGGTGGAAGAATATGATACAAAAAATATGTTTATAGAAAATATGAGTGATTATTTTCAATAAAATCTTAGAGAATATCACATTAATGATGATAAAAGGTTTTTTTTAAATACCCCAATATTACAACTAATTTTCAATTTCATTACTCAAGAGGTCAAACCATTAAATTAGACAGTTATTCTGATATAGATTATAGTGTTTTTATGTTAGATAATAAGTCACCTATATAACATGTAACATTTTCAAAAAGTCTCTAGTAACTTGGTGGAATGAAAATAGAAATTATTTTATATTACTACTAATGAACCTTGGTACACAGCTACATGTAGTATTTTTTCACAGATAATATAGATGAGAATGACTTGACTAGACAATGGATATGAGATTCTATATATCCCTATAATCTATGACAATACATGTGATATTAATATTTCTAAGAATAATGTATCTCTCTCTATAAAAAATCACTCTAACACAAGACATCACTTTTGGAGTGACCAATCTCAAGAAGGTGATATTACTCTTTAATTCATTATCACATAAAAATACATTTCTTAAAATTTTAATAAATCCTTAATACTTATAGAATAATGTATAAAAAATATTTTATTTGATTTATTAAATAATATTTTTCTTTTTTTTCTTTATCATTTTATTTCTAGAATAATTTAAGTCACAAGAAATATACTATGTTTAGTTTAATGCTGATAAATACTACCATTGTATGATATCATTTGGGTGATCCTATATGGTGAAACTATTGTCCGGAAACTATTGGTTAATACCATTGTGTAATGCCTATTATTATATCCTTAAAAATAACCACATGAATTCTAAATTATGGATATTATTTCTAGGTAATTCTATCATGTAATACTATCACTAATTTTTTTATTTAGCTCTTCATTTACTAATTTAATTGATTTAAAATAATCATATATGATGTTTTGTTTAATTTCCATAACGATTAAAATATATAATTATAGTCAAAATTGATTCTCTCATGTGAACCAGTTTATACCACCTTTTCTTTCCCTCTTGAACCATGAACATTGACCTTCAACCATCAAATTTTCAACTATGCTATAATGGCAAGAATGATGTGTCATAATAGATCTATGAATGATTATTGGATTAAAAATAAATCTAATGGTTAGTCAAGTAGACCAGTTGATCAACAAAATCTTTTTCATACATCAATGTTAATAGTTTTTGGGAATAAAATAATATTTTCATGGATCGATTCATGTAAGTGACTAGTTTGGAAGGTTATCCTATAGAGAATACATGACTAAGGTCCTCAGATAACAAAGAATAATCTTATATGATATTGGTTCATGCTTTTTACCTTTATGATATGTCAATATATATGGGTAAAAAGTATTTCATCAGAATTTCAGTAGATATTAAGTAGCTAGTATTATTTTTAAATCATTGGGATATGTGATTAGGATTTCATCATAAGGGAATATGTAAGGTATGTCATTATTTATATAACATAGACCATCCAAATTTTGTTATTCAATATTATCTTCTAAATAATAATAATGTTTTTATGGGAAAAAATCAGTGACATTATATATTGATTAAGTATTTTGACTTCTATTCATGTTCATCCAATACATGTTGTTTCTTATGAAGTGTGATTTTTGTGTGATTAGGCATCAAGATGTTTTATTTTTTTATTTTATTAGAAGTGGGTAAAATATAATCTTTTTTTTGTATTTAATGTGAAATTTATTGAATTACGCAGTCCAACATCCAACACAAATTCCATTATTCATTAAAATTTGATTTACACTATATTAGAAGAAATATGGATTGTAATTAATTGATAAGATAATGTAACACTCTTTTTGGGTTGTATATCTTCCAAAAATTGTGTAGAATATTGAATTTTAAATAGAACACATAGTTAAATAAATTGGGTTTTGATAGTGATAAACTTTTTGAGAACATACATCTTAGGGTGAATCCAATTAGATCAAGTGATTTGGATAATCACATATCTTACATCCAGATGATGTAGTGGTTTACACTTTTATAGATTCTATGGTGGAGCATGATGCTAATGTTGAAAAGGAATTTATAGATGAAGAATATGAAATTATTTCAAAATGTATTAAATTAAGTAGTGGCTATGATATAGTAAAGAGTAAAAAAGTTTTGTATAGACCCCCTAATAATCCACTTTACTGATCTTCCATTAAATTTGTACTAGATAATGATGAAGATTTAGAGAAAAATATAAATTTTTTTGATCAATTTGATTGTGAAAATTCAAAAATTATATAATGCTCCATTATTTTTTTGACAAATCTTCAAAAGATAGGAAATATAAATATAGGGAAAAAACTAATCCATTCATAATTATTTATCAATCAAGGAAGACTGTATATTGATATTAGGAAAAAAACTCCAAAATCCAATTTGGGTCGTGGTCATGGAAGCCCAATATATTTAGATACATAAGAAACAGATGATAAGGATACACTATATATGGGGAATAATCCCCATGGTTATTTGCTTTAGGCCATACCTATTCATTATCTAATGATGTTCATTGTGGAGGGATCCCATCAGAGCATGGTGGACATACCATTTTTGTTATTTTGAGGGATTATAAGGGATATATGGTGTTATGAATATACCATGATTATATTCTATGTCAATTTCCATTACTGGATATTACTAGTGATGAGGAATCGTAAGTTTTAATTATAGATACTAATGAGGAATGGTTCGAGAAGGCTTCCCTTTACCTATATAGGAGAGGAGTTCACGTTCTCTACCACCATTTCCTTATACTATATACCTAAAGAATGTTTATATGGATTTTATTATGAATATTTGTTTTTTAATATTGGTGGATTTCAATGTGCTTTTACTTTCCTTGATATGACTCTAAACGAAGATGATAATTACTTTGTTATTTCATTTTTTGTTAATCATTCTCATCCTTTTATATTTTTTTTATAATTTAACATTTTGATGTGGGATTTTTTTTGGTTCAGTAGGTATTGTTATCCATTATACATTGGGAGATATGAGAGTATACCTAACACACAGTGATCTATTTATTCTTGGAAGGATGAAATCTCTTTATACTATTGGAGTGTATTCTTCTAGTGATCCTCCTCCTCCTCTCGTTTCTTCTTCTTTTGATGCTAATTTTATTAGAAGAATTATTCTAAAAGTGGGGAAGAGTGAATTGAAGGATCCTATTACTTATCATGAGGATGAGATTATAAAAATAAATTCGGATGATGTTAAAATCGATAATATTATTATAGAATATTTGAATGAAGTAAGAAGTTGTAGAGAAATAATAATGGAACCAATAAAATATTATCTATCATATATTTTTACCAAAAATTAAATAAAATATCATTTTAGGTTTTTTGATGAGAATATTTGGATACCTCCTATATATAACTCAGTTAAAGAACATGTGACATTGTCAAAGGATCATGCCCTATTTTTAATGGTTTTTACAGAATTAATGAATGAATTCACAAGGATAATAGGGCATGGTGATAAAATAATTTCTCAGTATTTAGTTTTAATAGAGCCCTGTTTATACACTACCATGACTTTAGTGACAGTTCCACATGATGTTCTTTTATAGGATCAATATATTCACCTATTTTATTAAATTTTTAGACTCCATCCATTACATTTATTCCTTTTAAACATACTCCTATTTCGGATGTGAAACATATTGGTCCAACATTATTTGAAATTGTGTTCCATCTTTTCACAAATACTTATAGTCTGACCACTACATTCATTCTTTTTAGAAAAGGAAAACTCTAGTCGATCCAACATACCTTTTATCATTAGGAATTTTCAGACATTGACACAGTTTTTATTGAGATATTTGTTTTTTATTTCTATGATTTAATTACTTGAATTCATATTAATCCCAATGGAGAAATATTTATTCATCTCTCCTAGATCTGATACGTTTTCACATTTTCCACCCTTTTTTGATAATTTACAAATGTAATGAATGTGTATTTTGTAGGAAATGTTTATGGAGAATGTGTAGAACTAGAATGACTATATATATTTTAATAAAATTTTTGGGTTTTTATTATATACATTGATTGTTCCTATATTTCATGAATGATTTATACTATATATGAAATTGATAGTTTTTAACATATTTTTAAACAATTACTTGTTATCATTAATAATGTGTCAATTCTTGGTTTAATATATCAATTCATTACATTAATTATCAAAAATCTTATTCCCTTTATTATTGGGATTTTTCACATATACAAAAGTTTTATTTGTTTCTTGTAATGTGTCCTCTTACCATTAAGCTATAATGACTTGATCTTTTTATACATAATAATTACATTATTTTTCTTAATATACATTACATTACACAAACACAGGATAGAGAACCATAATAGTTTATTTTCATTGGGAATATGGAAACATAAACACTAGACCAAAAGTGAGTTTCATCATCTCAATCTATATTCTTCATTACTAATAACCTTATTAGATATATCATACTCAATACATATATCCATAACCCGGTAAAATGAAACCAAAAAGGGGTGATCTAAGAAGCACAGTAAGGTTAAAGAAGGAAGATGAATGAGCATAACATAAATGTAAGGGCATGAGAAAATGATATTGAAATTTTAAAACCATACCCTACATATTAGAGAACATAATAATGAGTCATGGAATAAATATTGCATTTTTATAATATACGAGTACAAGAGAATCAATGAACATATTCCATGAGATAATAAGACAGGGAATGTGTGGCGTACACATAAGAATATAAAATTATTTCTATATTACTCAATTAACATAACCAAGATAATAATTGTGAAAATGTCTTTTACTAAATCAGTTTAAATCCCCATTCCAACCATGTATTACTAAACTGGGTTAACATCCTATTCTGACCCTATATTATTGATATGGTTTCACTTCGTGTTTTAGCCATGTATTATTGAACCAAATTTGCATCCCAATCAATTCATACTATATCATGAGATATAAATGTTTACCAAATTAATTAGAGGAATACATTGGACTCACCCATTATATAGAGAAATAATAGAAATGTGTTCCCAAGAACAAAAACATTAATTATATCATGACCCATAAAATAAAATGGGTATCATAAACATTTCACCATATATAAACTGGTGGAAAAAAGAGATATTTCCTAATAATTTCATCATAGAATAACCCACTAATATAAGTGAGTCTAATTACAATATAATACAGGAATTAGAAATGGATAATATATGTATATAATACTTGGATGATAAATGTTTTTCCTAAGAATATAACATATGGAAGAGAAATTAGTTTTTTTACATCATTCCATTAATACATAAACCATTCAGAGAAAGAATATGAAAGGTATATTTAGATCATATCCATAACAAAGATGAGTGACACCAAAAATTCAATATTAGATAGAAAATAATTGTAAAATATTATTTAAATCATTTCAAGAGGAAAATACCTTTTTTCTTTAAAAATGATTTTTAAACAATAAAATATTTTGAAACCTATTTTCTTTGAAAAAACATTACAAAATTATAAAGAACACATTAAATATCTTAAATAAATTTTAAAAAAGTATATTAAAAATAATTTTCCTCGAAAAATATCTTACAAGATTATTTAATAACATTTTTGATTTTTTTAAAACATTATTTTGAATGAAAATAGATTTCCGACTGAATAAAGAAAATGAGTAATATTTTATTAAAAATATTTCATAACTATCATAAATAATTAGGAGTGAAAAAATGTACAATAAATGAAGATTTAATAAACAATAAAAAGATAATGAAATCTAATAGAATTATTATCATTTGGGTCATAATATTTAATCTGTAGAGGCATAATCTTAAAACATTCTGATAAACGATGGGATTCAACCAATAAAATTTTAGAACATTTTGAACCCTTAATCAAATTCCCCATGAATTGAGAAAGAAAAAATAAGTTTTAAATATCATGAAAATAAATATATTCATGATATAACAATTCAAACGGGAATTATGTATACCTCTTAAAAGAATATAGGAGCATAACATAACAAGTGTCTCAACGAAGGGAAATTGAGACAAAAATCCCTTTTATATTTGGTAACATTTTTAATGTAAACCACGTGAATATTGAGATCATAAAATTTATATTTTAATAAAAATAACCATAAATATAATATTCATAAAATACATCCATTGGATGTATACAAACCACATAAAATAAATAAATTGTGAATAGGAATTGTGTCTCAACGAAAATAAGCATAAGAAGGAAATCCAGTACCATAAGTCTTTAATACCGTTGTACTATTTAAATCATTTAGTATAATAAATATAAGTTTATTATACATATATTAATAAAAAATATAATGTTATATAATACAATACATTACTTTATTATGAAATTTTTTTACACATTTATTAACAATTCCTTGTAAAATATACATAGTGTGTAATAGGTGCTTTATTTTTTGTTAGTGTTTTGATTTGTTATATTTTTAGATATATTACCTTACTAATAATTTAAAAATATCCAAAATTTCAACAATTATATTAATATCATATATATTCATTATATTTATATTTATAATTATCTATAAAATATATATGTAGGAAACAAAATCCGTCGTTCTTGGAGATTATAGGTCATACATACGCATGAAGGTTGTTCCCATTTTCTTATCAGATTAAGAAAAGAAATATATATGATATATAATCATTATAGAATAATTTTTATATGATATATATCACATATTGTTATTAAATTCATCCTTAATACCTTCCATTTATAACATGAATGAATCGCATCGCTTCATGATGATGTAGTCCACCATACACAAAAATGACATTATCCTATTCTCAAAAAATAGAAATAAAGAATTTATGTGAGATATAAAAATAAATTTATAAAAATAAATTAATAAAATTCCTAAAAATAATATATAAATAGAACATATTTTATTATTTCCAACCTTGAAATGTGGTAATGGAATAATGAATGACAATGATTCATGAGGTTGTGGTCAGCCTTATACATGAATGATGATTTTATAATGCATTTGGGGGAATTGTATGTCGGTTTAGGTCATAAAATTGAAATAAAAACATATAATTATATGGATTATAATGATTTTATTATATTATCTTGATATAATTATATTTTAAGGTTTCAGAAGAAGAAATAAAAAAACCTTCTTTGATGAACATTACCTATTCTTCTGGTATATATTCATTTGAAATAAAGGATATCCTTTGTTAGTAATCTTAATAATGTAATTATTATTGTATGGGGATTGAGATTTTTGAGTTTTTTTGGATAGGTATTGTCTAATGTAATTGGATTTAGAAGTGCGAAGCGAGAGGGAGAGGTGGTGTCCCTTTATAAGGGATGTGAGTTTAAACATTGTAAATTTTTGAAACTGATAATTCAACCAACATTTCACATATTGATAATGTTTCAAAAATAGATATAATTAGAACCTAATACATAATAATGTCTAAATATTTCATGAAAATGGGTTTTTAGAATGTTTGTTATTTTTTTAAACGTTATTTTATTTTCCTAACTACTAAGTAATATTGTTCTTACATTAATCAGGGTAATTAATTTTTAATCCATTCACTAATCACATTAATACAAATTTACATTTTCATTGATATAAATTATAAATTATGATGAATAAAAAATTTTACTATATTCTACCAAATCTAAATAATTGATTTTGAAAAAATTAATTTAAAATTAATCCCATAATCATGTTCTTGGAGTAGGGTTTAAAATTGAAACGGGGAAAATGTTTACAAAATTTTTACATCCAATTTCAATGTGAAATTAGATTAATATATTTATAATTTTTCTAATTATACTTTAAAAAAAATTAATATATAATTTCACATTATAAATTAATTAAATGAAATGGTATTTTTTAATTAAAATTTAGTATTTCACTATTAAAAAAATCCATAAAATACAATAAAAACAAACTAATATAATTTTGACATTACAAATTAAAAACTAATATTTATTTAATAAAATTAAATTTCTTTGTGTCAAAAAATATTTTTTTTTATTATTTCAAAAAACTGAAAAATTAGTTTTCTGTGAAAATAATATTTTCAAACTTATAATTACTTTAAAAAAATAAGTATTTTATTATGAAAATGTTTCCTTTATATATAATCATTATAATTTATATTTAAAATGAAGTAATTACTACTCATTTTTTATGTCTATGGGCTAGGTTATAATGACCAGGTTTTAATAAAAATATTAAAAACATGCCTACCTGTTGTTAAAACTTAGTGTTGTCTATAACTCAAGATAACCAAGTATTTCATGTAATAATAGATAAACGAAGGTTTAATGTAACTCAAGAGTGACATGGTGTATAGTATAATTCAATCCATCTATTAAATTTTATTTATTTGAAAAAAAATTCATAAAAAACTTAGGGTGTTACATTTTATCCACATTAAAATGATTTTTGCACTTAAAATTTATAACTCTGATATAAAAAAGAAGGATGCTTCTCCCTCATCGTATCCTCAATTTTCCACGTGACTTCCACAAACTGGTTATTCCAACACAAAAAAATTGGCCAGGTGAGTTGTCTTGTTTTATATATCTTTCTCTGTACAATACAGAATCTCCATAAGTTGTTCCCCATAAGAATTATCATTCTCCAGTGATATGAAGTATGAGATTAGAATATGTAATGTTACATGTTTGTACAGTATTTTAAGAGATACATAGAACACATCATGTAATAGTATACCATCCGTATATGATAAAAATTTGCATTGGGACCGATATAACTGGGGTTTAGTTTATATTTTTTATCGAATATCATCACCTTCATTCATAAAGAAACTAATTGAAACTCCAAATAATAAAATTCAAATTCTATATCATGTTAGTGATTATCAGCATAAATTTTCTTCTGATGTTTATCTTCCATGATATGTTACTGAATGAATCTAGCATTCACTGTAATTTCTTTAGCTATATGAGGTCCCAATAACATTAATTTTTCAACTTCATTCCATTACATTGGATCTATAAATATATTTACATTGTGGGAATCATAAGGATCCATTTGAATGCTTGAGAGAAATTTATTTCTATAAAAAAATAAATAGGACGAAGGAATTGATCCCTACAACCATTGAAATTCATAGAAAAATATCTCAATATATCCTCTCGGGTATGAATTTTTATTCCATATTGACCACCCATTTTAGAATGATTAAAATCGTTTAAACTCAATTCTATATCGAGGGCTTTTTGATAAGTTCTCTAGAACATTGAAGTAAAAAATAGATCCTATGTATATATAATTGAATGTTGTCCTCCATGAAACCTTACCACTCTATTAATGCATACATAGGAATGGTGATCTATAGAGTTGTCTTCTTAGATAGAAATAAAGTATGATGACTTAAAAAGGTGATTTTAATCCACCTATAATATATTATACTGATTAGAGGTTTTATAGTGTCCAATGAATAAATTATAGGTGATTTTATCCTATTTCTCCTATGGTTTGGGTAATGAATAAAAAAAAATGACAATTTTCTTTCAGTAATAAATCTATTACATACCATGGAATGAGATATAAACACTATGATATCATGCTTCATTCTATCAAAACATAATTATTCCTTCAAATATATATTAATATTTATACTTTCATGTTGAATATATAATGAATAACTATGAGATTCATCTAACAACTCCCTATTCAAGTTTGGGGTGGAAGAAACACATACACGATTACTAATGCTAATAATACCATAATGATCAAGTTTAAACTAAGGAACATTTATTAAATTATTTTATAACTCTACAAATTCATTATATTGTGTTTTAATCATTACATGAATATATGGATGAACAATAAATTTTGAAAGATAAAAAATTTCCCATTCATTAAGGATTTCTAGGTCCATCCATTGAATGTCAATAAATATTGTACATTTTGTGATACTTATAAATGATAAGCTAGATTTATCCTTTAGAAACAAAGAATATATAAAAATGAAAAACTACCTATGGTGGTAATGTATTGAGTAGTCAGAATTCTTAATAATCTCTAACCATCCCCCCTGGAGCATGTTCAACTCCTTCTGTGTGAATATATACTTTAATTATTTGTGATTGGTGTATATATGACGATTTTATCTATATATATAATTCCTAGATATTTTTAATAACAAATCATACCACAACTGACTCCAAATCTTTAGTTGTGTAATTTGTCACAATAAAAATAAATTATCATGAGGCATAAGCTATGACTATGACATTATTCATCAGAACTCATCCTAACCCCTTCTTAGATGCATCACTATAGAATAAAATCCCTTCTCAACTATAGGATAATGTAAGAATAAGTGTACTTACTAACTGTTTCTTCTATTCCTTGAAATATTTCTTACATTCATCTTCCATGAAAAAATTTCTTCATTCGGATTCAACTTGGCTAGATGAAAAGATAGTTGTGAGAAATAATAATCAAACCATCGATAATATCCATCTAAACCATGGAAACAATTTATCATATTCACAATTGTTAGTGTGTGATAACATTAAATAGCTTTCATGTTTGATGAATAGTCTTATATACCGCATCTTGAGATTACGTGAACCCAAAATGAATTCTTTTTTATCCAAAATTAACAATTTTTTAATTTTCCATATCATTTCACTTTCCTTAAGTAATTTATTATAATTATGATGTGCTCTTCAAACACATCCTTGATCTTTTAATAAATAATAATATCATCTATATAGACTACCAATAATTGTTCAAGGTAATGTTTGAAGGATCTCTTCCTGAAATCCATAAAAATAGTTGGGAAATTTTTAAGACCTAAAGGCATTACTATATATACACAAAGTCCATACCTTGTAAGAAATGAATTCTTGGGTATATACACATTCTTTAACCACAATTGATGATATCTAGAATGAATTTTAATCTTGGAAAATTATTTATCTCGATGAAATTGATCAAAAAAGTCCTCAATTTGAAAAAAAGGATGCTTTTTATTAATTGTGATCCAATTCAACTCTGAATTATCAATGCATAGTCTCATAGATCCAAAACTAGTTATTCCAAAATGAATAGGTACACCCAAAGGAGACACAATTGGATCAATGAATCACTTACCAAGGTTTTCTTATAGACTATTCTTCAATTCATGAAACTAAATAAGTTCCATTATATAGGGATTCATTGAAATTATTGTTTCCCATAGTTTTATTTCAATTGAGAAATCAACTTCATATTTATGGTGGAAGGATACACAACACTACATGAAATTCATTAAACAATTTCCAAAAAATATATTTATCACATATTTTCAGTTTCTCCCCAACCACATTAGATAGTCACCCATTATTAATCATAATTAAGACCCATACAATGGACTTAATATCCATCACAAGATTATACATATCATCATATTAAAAGATGGTCATAAGTTGGTTTAGTATATCAAACATAAATTCTCATCCTCTACAATTGATGTGGGATTTATTCAATGAAATCATATACATTCATATGATGTCATAAAACTAAACCATAAGAATAATGAAAAGATCTGGGGGAGACATATTACCAGCAATATTAACCAAAGTGTAATGATTAAATTGAGATGTGATCATCATAAAATTTGGGGGTATTTCTTCTAATTCCAAATCTTATCATTTGGATGGAATCTTTATAAACATTGAATATTCATTAGATATTAATGAATGGGTACATCTAGAGTCAAATAAGAAATTATTTGTTCTAGAGTTGATGCTAGGTGTATATTTCCCCACTTTATTAGCACACCCCTTTTCAAAAACAATTATCACATGAAATTTACCATTTTCCCTTCTCTTACGACATCAATATAATTTAACATAATCATTCAACCATAGGTATGAGAATTGGTTGTCATAATTCCCATTCTCTATACAATTAATCCTCAAATATAAGGGAGATTTATTCTCAATATATTTCTCTCTATTCACATCGTCAACATTCTTCTTTATATCATAATGAAAATAAATTTCTTGATGACCTTCCATTACATATATAAATAATTTAATAGTTCCCCAAAGTAAATTTCCTCCATGCTTCTTCCAACACTTAGGGAATATAATAAACACCATATTTTACTCTACTTGTTTATTAGATTTTTCATTTGACTCCGTCATCGTTTTTTTTTTCACAACCTTGAGATTGATATGCAACACCAATATCCATTTCCACCAGGATTTCATATTGATAATAAATTCATATCTATTGATATATTTTATGGAAGAAAACAATCATGGAACTTGTTTTAATCCCCTAAATAATCGATTAAAAATAATTTTTGGTTAAATGATAATACAAGAAACATACATTGAATATATTATAAAATTAGCCTCATTGTTACCAATGGATTCATAATCCGTCTTTATACAGGTTGGGGAACAATCTCCCGATCATCATATAATTAATACATGTAATTTACATATTGAAAAACAAGTTTTTCAACACATCCCAATCCATGTATTCAATTCCATCATGCTGAATCATATTCTTGATAAGATATTTCCATTGATCTACTTAACCCTCCAAATGGTACAAATACAAAATGAATTTTTAATTTTCCAGACATTGGCTAGTGGAAAATATATTTTCATTGCTACTAATTCTTTATTTATCACAGTTGCATCAGAATACCCACTAAATGAAGGTGGGTGTTTCTTCTTAAATGACTCAACAAAAATGTTTTCCCTCCTTTGTGCATTTATAATTTCAACATTATTCCCTGCATGATAATGTTTTGTAAGCATAACAATGATATTTTTTATTCCACCCCCCATAAATTTTAGATTATAACGATGAAAATAATTTTATTTATCATCACATTATCCAGTAATGAAGTTCCCTTAGGTTCTAGTGATTTACTAAAAGAAAATAACACAATTTAAAAAATAATTATCATTGTGGGAAACCAAATAATCATCGAAATTACATATACGATATAAAAATTCTGACACATTATTAAATCAATTAAAACATACATTAATCCTAGGACATTCATATTTATATTATATTAAAATACATCATGATTATTTTTAAAGAGTTTGTGAATTTTCAAAGAGTATCCCCTAGGAGTGTCAATTGGGTATGTAGAAGGAAAATTTTCAGGAACCAGTTCCAAATATAATCTATCTCAATTTAGAGATTCCATGGATATTTACCCTAGAAACATATATTCCATATGCACATCCTCTAGTAATATCCAAATAGGGATTTCTTTTAAGGAAAAATATCACCCTATAATTTACCGAAATTCTATGACATTTTCTTATAATTTGACTCATCCTTAGAAATATCCTTAAACATACCCTTAGGGATCCCACTCTAATTTTCTCAGTATCGTTTAAAAAATATAACTAAAAATTTTATCTGATACCAAATATAATGAACCAAGATTTTCATACATACAAATTATATCATTTATTCAGAATATACAATACATTACCCAAAGACACTACCAAGAACCATAAAAATTTTGTGTCTTTCCAAACATGGAAACATATACAGTAGACCAAAAGTGAGTACATCATCTCCCACTGTGTTCATAATAATGAGACACCTTATAAAACAGACGATACATAATACATATATTATTAACACTGGAAAGAAAAAATAAAAAGTGTGATCTCATATGATCAGTAAGGGTAAATAAGAGAGATACCTAAGAATAACTAGAAAATCACAGTATGAGAACATGATAATATCTTCTGAAAAGCATTCCCTAGATATATTATATCATAATTATGAGTTATAGAATAAAAATTTTAATATCATATGACATTATTCATAAGGAAATAAAATACCATCAGCCATGAGAGAACAATACTTGGAATTTGTAGCATACACATTAGCTTAAAAAAATAATTCCTATATTAGTTAAGGATCAATTACAATCCCATGATAAATGAAAATTCCCTTTACTGATATTTTTTCAATCCATATTCCCACCCTTTTTTAATAAACCAAATTAACTTCCCATTATATCACTGTATTATTGAAGCAGGTTTACTCTATGTTCTATCCTAGTATTAATAATAAATTTTCACTCCCCGTTACAGTCTTGTGTATATCATGAGATATAAATTTGTTACCAATGAATTGTAGGGAGATATTGGTTTAACCATTAATCTATTGAACTCATATATATATATATATATGTATATGCGTGTGTGTGTGTGTGTGTGTGTTTTCATTGTACAAGATCAGAAACATTCATAATATCATAACCCAGGAATTGAAAGGGTTACCATAAACGTTTCATAATATATTATCCTATAGAAAATATAATGGTTTCATAACAATTTCATAAAAATACACCATGCAAATAATAGGGTTTCTTGACCATATTACATGTATAAGATAAACATGTTTTAGATGCATATAACCCATGTAAGAGTAATGGGTTTCATAATAATATATCAAGTGGAAGAGAAAAGGGTTTCATAAACATCCTTACATAAATTTTTTTTAGAGAAATAATATTAATGGTATCCTTGGATCATATCCCATTTAAAGAATGAGTAACACCAAATGATTTTAGCAAGGATGGAATGCTATTTTTAAATATAATGTAAAACATTTTTTGGGGAAAATATAATTTATACTTCGATTTTTTTTAAAGCATAATACTTTTTTTAAAATAATTTTCTATTAAAATTACCTTGAAAACTTATAAAGGAAGAATGGAAAAATAATTTCCAACATTTTTAAAATACAAAACCATTTTCAAAACCATTTTCATTGAAAATTATATTAATATTTAATTAAAAAATTCATAACATTCACAGAAATCATGAATTTGTTTTAAAATATATTTCTAATTGAATAGAAAAACAAAATAACATATTAATAAAATATTTATATATTATATTAAGTTCCATAGTGTGAAAAAATGTAACCATTACATGAATATATCATTAATAAATATATGAGGTCAAGATTGAAGATAATTCTTGCGATTAGAAACCTTATATTTCATCAATGTATTCATAATGCAAAACAATCCTGAAAATTGTTTTGATTCATTATTTTTTTATTATCATAACTTAATAATGTTTTAATCATAACAATAATGATAACCATGATATAAATATTATATATATTCACTATATATGTATTTTTAATAATCTATAATGTATAAAAATAAGAAATGAAAAACATTGTTCATGGAGACGGTAGGCCATACATATGCTTCAATGTTGATTCGATTTAGTTCTCTGATTAGAAAAATAATACTATATGATATATTAAAATTATATAATAATTTTTAAGTGATATATATTAATTTTTTTAAACATATCTTTAAAAATTTCATGTATAGAGTTGACGAATCACATCGCATTGCGAAGTGGTATTCTACCGTACACATGAATGGCATTATCGTGTTCCCAAAAAATTGATGGAATTCTGTTATGGTTGATATAACAGTTATAGAAAAATAATAAAAACATAAAAGTAAAATATATAAATTATAAAATATATTTCCTTCATTATGTTCATTTTTAAAGGGAGTAATGGAAAAAGGAATGACATTACTCTGTGAGGTATCTACCCGTCGTACACATGAATGATGACTTCATAACCAATTTTATATATGTGTTTAAGGTTTAAAATCATACCAATGACATAAAAATATATTTTGATATTTTTTATTTTTATTTTACTGCATAATCATGACATAAAAATAATTAAAGGGGTTATTTGAAAAAAAAACAATCACTGATGAACGTCTCTTCTCCGGGAATCTTCTTTTAGTTTTTATAAAATGAATTCTTTTGAGGGATTTATAACAAATGTAAATATTATAGGATGATAAGAGTGATATTGGGAAGATCTTTTGATATGTTTTTAGTAGCCAAATGTCTTGAGATATGTGAATACATGGGGAGAGGGGGTGGCCTTTTATATAGGGGTGAGTCGAATACTTGTTAATTTATTAAAATGATAATTCCATCAAAAATTTTCATTTGAAAAAATATTCAAAAATAGATTAAACTTGATGCTAATACATAATATGATCCAATATATGGTTATAAAATTGTATTTATTAATGTTTTGGTTCATTTTGACACCATATTTTCTATGTGTAACCACTATGTAGTCTGCTTTTTTACTGAATATTTATAATTAATTTTAATTTCATTCACTAATAACATTGGGAAAAAAATAATTTGGACTTATTAGAGTTTTTAAATTAAGCTGATTCATAAAATATAATATATTTTTCTTAATTAAATATATATATGTTTCATAAATTAATTTAAATGTAATCCTACAAACAGGTTGAGAGAGGGGATTTTTAATCAAAAAATGATCAAAAGTTTAAAAAGTTCTTATATCGCATTTCAATTTGAAATTTGGTCCAATAACATGAATTGTAATAAATAATGTTTTATTATACTAATTATTATTTTAAAATTTTTAAATATTATTTATATTTATAAATAAAATAAAATAAATTTATGTTTTCAAATAAAATTCAGTATGTTTCGTTATTTATCAAAAAATAAAACTTTTTTAAAAACCCCAAAAAATCACTCTAACATAATAATGAAATTCTGAATAAAAATATTGTTTTTATTTTATGAAATTAAATTTATAAAAATATCAAAAAATAATATTATTATTATTATAAAAAATAAATAAAATTCATGTTTTTGTGAAAATCTTATTTTCATAAATATGAAGACTTTTCAAAAAAAATTATATAGATTATAATCAATATGTTTCATTTATGTAAACGACTATAATTAAAATTAAACAATTAGTTATTACTATTCATTTTTCTAAATCTAACAGATATGTTACAACAATAATGTTTGAATAACAAAGGTAATAATATGATAATGTTTTATTAAAACTCAGTGTCATATGACATGAAAGATAATTGAGTATTGCATGAATAAAATGATAAAACAATGATTAATGCAATAAAATATTGAATTGGTAAATCATGTAACAAAATTAATCAATGAAATTTAATTTACTCTAAAAAATGATCTTAAAAACATGGCGTGTTTTGTATAAAGTGTAAAAAATTTATTATTCCTTTATGAAACATAAAAAATCTTCCTTTTACCTTTAGGAAATAAATGAAAATTTTATTTTATATTTATATAGTGTATAATTTTATTAGACATATGTAACTCTTAGGTTACCTACACACAACCAATTATTTTTTCGATGGTTACATAAGATATAAAAAGTTTTTGTTACCCTAACACAAGTTCTCATGCTTTTAGCACAACAATAAAATTTTTAAATCAACCCAAATGAGCATAAAAATGTTTAGGCATGAAATTTAACTTGAAACCTAGTTTTTACTTTCCAAACAAAGGAAAGAAGAAAATATAATGGATATATAGAGATTAATATCATGGAGCCTAAAAATTATATAAACCTAGTTAAGACTCAAGATAAAATGAACTTCAGAGAATCACTTGAAGGGGATACATATGTCACATTCACTATACAATAATCAATGAAAACTAGTTCAACATATTTTCTGCTGCCTTTGAAATCCATTGACAATCCTAAAGTGATCATGTGAATACCCTCGGATATGTCATCCCTATCAATCGATGTCTCTTAGATGATATTTCCTACTCCTATGAAGTCCCTCAGATGAGTTTCAATATTCAAAGTAAGGTGATAAACAAAGCTATTTGGATATTATGAAGGCCCTATGATGAAATATATTGATATTTTATGGGCCCTTATACATGTCAGACTCATCAGGAGAATGACCTTAGACATTTTTAATTGATCACATGACACCATGATAAACAAATGGTAGTAAACCATTTGATAATCTCCTAAGGGATCACACGATGAATGATGAAAATGTTGGAATCCTTTTGTAACATAAGGTAATATATTTTTCTTGTGAAGATAATTTGTTCTTTATATTATAATAACATTGATCACTTGAAGGAATTTTTATATTCCATCTATATCTCATAGTGGACCTTTCACATTCCAACCATGATCTCATGAAATACCTATAATATGCATCTCGATCTCATGAAGTCCATTTGATTATCCATTGAAATTGGATAATATTCATTGTTAATATCTTAATATTTATGTGTTACAAAGTCTATAAACATCATTTTTAGTGCAGTATATAAAATGAACTTCATTTCTCATCTCAAATGCAATTCATGTTTAAAATAAAAATTTGGGCCCAATAATTCATCTATTTCTGGACAACATTATATTCATTTTTTGAATTTAATATTTTGGGATATGGTTTATCACTTTGTTTGGAACATTGTTTCTTTTAGGATCAATGGATGAATCCCAATGTAAGATGGAGATTTTTTGGGATGAATGCAGAACATTTTTGGGGAAATCATAATGGGCCTAAGGCCGATCAAACAAATGTGGGGGCCACAAACCAAGCCCAATGATTCTCAAATTATAAAAGTGAAAATAGAAAAATATGGGGATAATTTTATTCAACTGTTTCAAGAGCTAATTACGGAGTTTTCATGGGGATATATCGATCCGAAGTTAACATTTAAATGGTGGGCCCGACCTGAACGCCAATAACGTGTTCCCACCATTTCGTTCATAACATCCAAACAGCTACACCAAATTGCCTGAAATTTTTACAAATAATATAGGATAGATGGAAGATCATATTACACTTCTACTACCCCTCTGGATTCGCCTCCTTCAATTAAAAATTAATACTTCAAAACAGAATGTGAATATCGATGAATTTCTTGGTCAACTTCAAAACATCAAATTCCCTTGATTTTCCCAACCTCCATTTAACTCTCCTAATTAATGGAGTTGTAATTTATTGTTGGGGGTGTCTATAAGGCTCGGAATATTTTTATATAAGGATATTGTGGTGAAGGTAATTATCATCTAATATTTTCCTTTCGATCGAAGTTTTTTCTCTCATTTGAATTGTCATGCTTCAATTTTGTAATCGCTTTGTCAATTTCTCCCATGTATGTTTTTCGTTCACCTTAATTTATTTAATAAAAGATAATATTATTCTTCTTCATAATTTCTTAGATATTTTTCCATATCAATATGATCATGTTTCCTTAGGGAGTGATGTTATTCACATAATCTTTTGTGAAAAACTTCACCCAACGGTGGAGTGATTGTTATATATTTTTCTTATTCTCCAATTCTATCATCATATGCCTACTTCCATCTTTCATTGATCGAATAAAATAAATGGAGGGATAATCCTATAATGTGTTGATCCAAGGGAGTATCAAGGGGATGAATTAGATGCTATTTCATAATTTAATAATTCCTAATCAATTCTATTTTTTAGATTTTTATTCAATGATTTGTGTTCTCCTTTAAACTCACCAATTTTAAGGATACACATACCGAGTGCTAAAACTGTCCTCTACCATTGAGTTCTCATTAATATGATCCTCCAAATGTATAGGTGATTAGACATAGTATAGTGAAAACTCAAAATTGGTGAGTGATTTGGGATGTTTGTATTTCATTAAAGGAAACAATCGAATTTATGACATTGAAATAATTTAAAGAGAAATTCAGCCAATCCACCCTATGTGATAACTAAGGATCAACTCATGATTTTAAATTGAATTCACTTATATATTTAAAATATCAAATAATACAATCAATTAAAACCCATGAATGCCACTTCATAGCCAAATCAACATCATTAAATCACCTCCATAGAACGTGTGTTTCTAAAGTTTACTTCTTCGGTCCCAGGGGATTGGACCCCTATATGAACTACAATGACCGCGTTCACCTGTAGGGTAAATTTGGGCGTAACCAAATTTTGGAACAGCTCCCGGGGACCAAGTAAGTTACTGTAGACCATCTTTCTATTCTCCCCCATTTCTGTTTTCTCATCCAATTTCTCATCCCTTTCCCCCTTTATATTTTTTTGGCTCCCGAAAATCTAGATTCCAAATTTTCAAATACATACAATGGAGTATAATAAACAATATCCCTTTAAAAACTCAAGATTTAATAAATTAGTAAATCAATATTGGGAATCACCAATTTTTTTAATTACATTGATCAACCTTGGAATGAATACCCCACACCCATTAACATGCACGATATTTGTAATGATGAAAGTTTAAAAGATCAATTTTTATACCTATCAAGAATGATTGAAAAGATTAATAATGAGGAAGTCCATAATGTAAAAACATCTATCTAACCTAATCCAGAAATAATTCTTGACCAATTATGTGAAAAATGGTTAAAATGAATTCAGAAGTTTCATCAATGAGATTAGAAATACAATGCATTGAGACTTTTGAGGAACCCATTCCCACTCAAGATGTCCATTCCTCATCACCGATAGAAGAATATTTTATCCAACAAACCACTCATGAATTTTAAAAATAACTAACCTTTCAATATGGGATAACTAAAGAAGATCAATGAAATGTTGAAGGGTATTTAAATCAGGAGGAAATTAATTTTTTGGATTCATAAGGGGAAAATTTGTCTTCAAGGATTGACTGTCCGAAATATTTCTCCAATAATGATTTTTTAGAGTCACATTTCATTGAACCATTTAGAGATAGAAAAAACATTTAGTCTATAGCCACTCCCAACATTCAAATGGAAAATTTTGGGGATGAATCTTATTTTCAAAAGGAACCAACACTTTTAAAACATTTTGTAGAAGAAACAAATATGGATTCCAATTTCCATTCTTCTTTGGGAAAATTCAATCAAACTGGACTCAATGTTGTGGTCCTTCTATCACCACTCAATAATCCCTCCATTTATGATAACCTAGACCATTCAATTATCATCCATTTTCATCAATAATCCCAAAAAAGAGGAATGACCTTGATTTCATAAGAAAGACTCCAGATGAAACTCAATCAACCATTACCGAAACTCCGTGGACTTTCACACTCATTGATAAACATGGGATTTCACATGACAAAAATTTTAAACAAATAATAAATCTTAATCTTGTTGAATTGGATAAATATGGGTTCATTATAATTTTGAAAGTTTGAATTAGATAATTTTGGGTGTACAATTTTAGCTAACGATTTTAAACAAAAGAAATGCATGGGAGGCAACCATTGGTTTTCATGTTTCCAATCATTGTGAATCATCTTTTTTTGTTTATTTTTTTTACATTTTCTTCATTTAAAAAATTACAATAGACTGTTGACTGATTTTGCTTTTAGGAGTAAGGATGGGAATGAAAGGGGAGCACCAGATTCATCTGTGTTATATGGTGTGATCGCAGAGTAAATCCTTACCCCAAAATTAAAAAGAAGACAATTTATCATCTATTTATATTATTTTATTTTTATGTTTTTTAGGTAATATATATATATATATAACAAAAAAATTTAAAGGACACATCATTGGTCATGGGGAAAATCCCCTCACAACTGTCCAAGTCGCGGAGACTCGAACCTAGGATTAAAGGGAGACGATGGCACGAACATTCATCATCAACCACTAGGTGACATTATTCCAAAATTATCATTTTCAATTTTCTCTTTGAACACCTCTCCCATACCCCCTTATATGGTTACATTAAACACTGGGGATAATGTTATTCAATATTAGGGTAGATTAAATAAAAAAAAATTAATAAGAACATGTGTGGAATGAAAAATTACATTAACCATGGACATGATAACAAATATTGTAAACTCTGAAGTTGGATATCAAATAATTTTTCATGCCTTGATTATTATTTTAATGCAAGTTTAAGTCCATAAGAATAGTTTTTGGAAAATGCGGTTGTCCGATGTGATTTTTCAAAGTTTACATTTTCAATCTCTTAAAAAAATGCCACAATAAACTTGTACTAGATATTGGGTGTAAATTTGAGTTCTTGGGTCCATTTTATCATAGCATAGTGTTTTGGGGTCCCATTTAGTTTAATTTGAGTATCCAAAAAAATTGAAAAATTGAAAAAAAATAATGAAAACATAGAGAAATGTCTTTTCTAAATGTGTGGCATCAAGAACATAGGGATCGTGACTCCATAGTTTTCTTTCCCAGAGGTAAGATTTATATCTTCATTTTAGTGCATAGAAATGAAAATAAGTGTGGCGTCCGGCACTTGGGGATCGTGACTCCATAGTTGTCTTTCACAAAGTTAGTCATGTCATATCTACTTTTTTTTAAAAAATCAACAAAAAAATAAAAAAATGGATAATGATCTTAATTTTTAATGTGATTTCCACCTAGTGCTTCTATTTTCCCCTCTTGAACAAAAAATGGGCCTCATGTCTTTTGTGATGCACAACACATCTTTATTATTAATTGAAATTGGATAAAATGTGACAATGAATTTTAACAAAGGAATGATCTTGGGCTTGGGATATGCTTAATGACATAGATTGTTTTAAATGATTTTAATGGGTTTCATAATTTTTTTTGGTATGAGGTCTTTGGGTGTGCAATGTGTATTAAAATGTTTTTGGAAAAGGTAATTCAAATTTCATATTTGTAATATATTTTGCTCGAGACTAGCAAAATTCAAGTTTGGGGTTGTGATTAGCCACTGAAAGTGGATAATATTCGTTGTCAATATGTTAATATTTAGGTTTTCCAAAGTCAATAAACATAATTTTTAGTGCATTATAGAAAATGAACTTCATTTCTCATCTCAAATTCAATTCATGTTTAAATTGAAAATTTGGGCCAAATCATTCATCTATTTGTGTACAACATTATATTCATTTTTGAATTTTATATTTTGGGATATGATTTATCACTTTGTTTGGAACATTTTTTATTTTTAGATCGATGGATAAATCCCAATGGAAGATGGAGATTTTGAGGGATGAATGCAGTACAGTTATGTAGAAAGCATAATGGGCCTATGGCCCATCAAACAAATGTGGGGCCCACAAACCAAGCCCAATGAAGCACAAATTTTTACAGTATAAAGATAATAATATGGACATCATTTTATTCAACTATTTCCAGAGATAATTACGAATTTTTCATGGAGATATATGGATACGAAGTTAACATTTATATGGTGGACCTGACCTAAACACCCATAATGTCTTCCCACCATTTCGATCATAAAATCCAAATGGATGCACCAAATTTCCTGAAAAATTTTATAGATAATATAGTACAGATGGAAGAGAATATTTCTCTTCTATGACTCCTATAGATTTTTCCTCCCTCAATTAAAAATTAACACGTTACAATGGTGAATGAATCTGGATGAATTTTCGGGTCAACTTTGAAATGTCAAATTCCTTTGCTTTTGTCACCCTCTTTTTAACTGTCCCAATTGATGAAGATTTAATTTATTGTTCGAGGAGTCTCTAAGGATGTTAATATTATTATATAAAGAGTTGGTGGTGATTGTAATTATTATCTAATATTTTCCTTTCGAGCGATGTTTTTTCTCTCATTTGTATTGTCATGATTTCATTTTGTAACCGCTTTGTCAATTTATCCCATGTATGTTTTTCTTTCACCGTAATTTAATTAATAAAAGATAATATTCTTATTCTTATTAATTTATTATTTCTTTTTCCATATCATGCCAATACCTTATCTTTAAGGATTGAGGTTATTCACATAATCTTTTGTGAAACTCTTCACACAACGGTGGAGTGACTGTTATTTATTTGTCTTATTCTCCAATTATACCATCATAAGTCTACTCCCCGCTTTCACTGATAGAATAAAATAAATGTAGGGATAATCCGATAATGGTCTGATCAAAGGGAGTATCAAGGGGATGAATTGGATGTTTTTTCATAATTTAATAATTCCTAATCAATTTTATTTTTGAGATTTACGTTCTCCTTTAAACCCACCAATTTTAAGGATACACATCCCAAGTGATAAAACAATCCTCTACCTTGGAGTGATTATCAATATGATCCTCCCAGTGTATAGGCGATTAGCCTTAGGATAGTGAAAACTCAAAAATTGGTGACTGATTTGGGATGTTTGTATTTTGTTAAAGGAAACACTAGAATTTAAGACATTGACATAATTTAAAAAGAAATTCATCCAATCCACCCCATGCATTAACTAAGGATAAACTCATGATTTTAAATAGAATTCACTTAAATCTTAAAAATATCAAATAATCCAATCAATTAGAACCCATGTTGGCCACTTCATAGCCATATCAACATCATCAAATCACCTCCATTGAACATGTGTTTCTAATTTTTACTTCATCGGTCCCTGTGGATTTGACCCCTACATATACTACAATGACCGCTTACACCTGTAGGGTAATTTTGGGCACAACCACCATTTGAAATGTTGCAAGATCACTCTAAGTCACATTAAATTATCAGTCTAAAAATAAGTATTCCGTTGAAAAACCAATGGGTTCTTGGAAGTTGGTAATGCTAGAGTTATGGGGAAATCACTATTTATCACATGACACAAGAATGAAGTCATTGTTGTTATGTGGACTGATTATTCATAGTGATTGATATATTACATCAACTAACACATTCCAAAATAACATATTTAATTATGTAGTAAGGAGAAATAGATGTAGGGTTGTGATTCCTACAGAATACCACAATAATAAAAAATAAAACACATACATGGATTTGGGAGTGTAATTTCTTATGTGATGGACCACAAAATCTCAAGAGTCATATACATCATGATCAGTTTATTTATCATGTGAAGGATATATGGAATTAAAGTTGGATCCAATGAATGAATTGGTGTTTCTATCTTAATCACTCGATTCCATAATGGGAAAAATAAATATATGTATTGAATAATTTTTGTAATGAAATATGAAAATTATGGTTTATTTTAATAAAGGTAGATATGCTGATATTCAAGCGAAAAGATATTTAATCAATCATGATCTTTTTTTGGTTCATATGATCATATATATACATCTAATCCATTCCATAAGTTCTCCCACCCAGATGTCATCCAGGTTATGTAAAGACTCCATGAAATGTCAGAGTGGTCACATGAACACACCCCCACATGTTAGGCAATCATATGAACAGTCATATGTATGATATCCATGTCAGAAAAACACTCCCAAACATGTCATCCATGATATTTGGTAATCGTAGGAATTATCATATAGGTCACACAAATACCCATGGATATGTTATCTTAGATCACATGTAGACTCTTTGAAATGTCATCCAAATCACCGAACATATTATGGACATGTCAGCTGATTCTTGTGATAGAACTCCGATATGTATAGATGATCATAGGATGACCTCTAGATGTTTCATTTTGGTTCATAAAAATCCCCTTGACTATCAGTTATGACTAAACTACATTTATGTATATTTAAATTTTATCATGTGACAACATTCATAAATATCATCCTTTTTAGACAGATATCATCATACATGGAAGTTATATATCCTCATACATGTATTGCTTATCTGGAAAAAAGTCATGAACATGTACCCTTGAATCATGTGTACAAGATGGGATGAGTGATATGAACCTATCAATCCTACATCACTTAATGGGACACTCTATGTTATCATAGTACATTAAAAAGACATCTCAAGGTCCTCAGTCATTATTCATCAAAAAATAAGTACTAGATATCTCCTATATGAATTGACCTAGGTGTATGTCCCTCTATATCGAAAATAATATAGCATATTAGACCCAAAATTATCCTAAGAGTTTACTATTCTTCCTCATACATCAAAAAAAACTTGAGTTCATACATGGGTATCTACTAAAGTGTAATTCCCCTGAAATTTCATATAAATCACCTTCTTTGGGTATACCAACTTTACACTTCCATCAGCTGATTCAGAACCAACTAAACTATATGCAATAGTATTTTGGTTAAAATTAGAATATATAGGATTCCTTCTTAAGGAACATAATCCACATTGAACATTCCATCGTGGCTAAATAAATATGTGATCACTACATTTATACATAATTATTTTGTTCAAATCGTATATATTTTTTTAATCACAGAACATGACCCATAAGGGCTTAGAAATTTTTAATATTTTTATAAATAGAGTTATAAAAATCCCTCCAATTAAGGAAACCTCCATGTGTATACCTCACTCAAAAATATTTTCCAAATTCATCCATACATTGGAATCCACTATGGTGAATAGTTCCATGGTATTACCATATTATTAAAAACTACATAAATAATGCTCACATGTATTAATTTTCTATCCAAACCCTTTAGAAGACTGAGGACTTAATAAACTATGAGGAATCGAATACATGTTATTAGTAGGATACATATGATTCCTTTGTAATGACCAAGCTTTGTACCCTATGCTTAAATTTTTTTCATATATATCCTTACCACCTAACATTAAATTCCATGACATATAATAACTATGTGGGTTTTGATTCCTATCTCCAATTGATATACAAGACACCTCCTTGAGGTTCAATCTCACTTCTAAAACACCAACTTTCTTCCCGGATGGTTTTAAAATCAATATTTCATGGTCATACAACTTCAAAACCCAATAAATCACTCTCTTATAGGGAAATAAAAATAAATATATGAATAACCATTTATATATATATATGGTGTCATTAATAGAACACCCACCTCCATGTATAAGGTTTTAACACCCAATCATTTTATTAGTTTAACCATTCCCGTGTTAGTATATGGAAAATATTTATAAACATAATTTTGATCTATAAGATAATCAAGGAGTAGGTATTAATTCCTCAATGAAGGGTTACATGAACCCAAAATCTCATCTTCTCTACCAATGTGAGTTATAAACCATCATTTTTCATGAAACCTCTATGTCCTCCAGCCATTATAAAGTAATAAAATTTTCAATATGGATGTGGGAAACATTGGTTGTTTTTTTTGACATAAAAATTATGAAACTAGTGTGAATTGATAATGGACCTCAATTAAAAAAACCAAAATAATAATTTTATCATTGCATCATATTTTTTCATGAAACAAATAGAAAACCTAATGTAAAATAATGTGATAACTGAATGACCAAGATTCAATTGTCATCAAATATATTATTTCCCACATTCGGATAACCCATACAATAATATTCCATCAGAATAAAAAACAATTGAACATGAAAATATTTTTTCTCTCATTAAATGTAATGTAGTATCCTATGGGTGGTATGTTCTGCATATTCACCATAAATAAATGGATAAAACATTCACAAAAATAAACAAAACGATTTATCATGCATAGATGATTTAGCATGTGATTTACTTTAAATGTTATACTGATCCATGAACTTGTTTACTATTTTTCTTTTTATTCAATATGCAATTATCATGAGATTCCCTATAATTTTAATACTTGATTTCAACAATAAATTTTCTCAAACCTCATTTGCGGTAATAGCCTCTGAGAATCACGAAACATTTGCACTGACCTGATACCATTAGGATATGTTGTTTGACACAATGATCAGGGAATTCCAACAAAATAGTATGATCCTTATCCTTGATGCCACACATAGACGTATCAATGAAATGAATCCCAAAATCCCTACTCACTCAATGAAGGATAAAACAATAATGTGATTCCTATCACAAGTAATTAGCCATTTTAGAAGTATACTCATGAACTATGACAATCGAGTAATTACTATCCTTATAAAAACAGATCAAGAAGTTGGTTGTCAATCCATCACAACATAAGAGATTCTATTTAGAGCTCATGTAAACCAAAATCACAAGAATCATCCAACTTATGTCCCAAAATCACATATTGAGGGTATTATTCGATAGGTCTCCCCCTATAGAATAGTAGTGTTGACATATTATATCACTAGAATAGATAAAGGGGAAGACACATATTCATATTTGAACAAGATGAGGAACATGAATGGGAATATATTACCATGACACCTAGAAACCATTATCATAGTTTTACTACAACCATACGAATGGTGAACATTTCTACAGAAGAATTCCAATGGAAAATTCCAAAGGATATACATGAGTATTCCCATTCCCCTTCTCTTATTCTGTTGTCCAGTTAGCATAGTTTGGTATTCACCTCAGTGGAGACTAATATACATTCTTATGAATCTAAAATCCATATTACAATAGTTTATAGGAGCTAGGATCTCATTATTGTTACTATAAAAAAATAAAAAACAATCCTATATAAGATATAAAAGAGGAGGTTCATATAACTTATCACATTCTAGAGGTCTATCAGAATATTCTGATGAAGATTAAATATATTAACTGGGATGATTCCCCTTCTTCAATAGTGAATGACATATTTGTTATAGAGACCACCAATAGGTAGTATTATATCCCCACTAATAATATAGAATCCAACAGGTACACTCTGGAAGCCTCTCAATAGTGGGGCCATATTCTGGTAGTAACATTTTTTCATCAATATATCCCATTAACCATCACAAAGAAAGTTCATATCCTTTATCAAACCCAATAGATTGGATGAAATATTTTGACCATTTCACGGATGAGGCTCATATCCTAGATTTCCGTAATGGAAGTTTCCTCAATGCTTCTGAAACCGTGTATAGAAAACTTTTAGGGTATACTGAATCTTTCTCTAGTGAAATGAGAGATAACAATATTGATTTTCTTCATTGCGGTTGTATAAAGATGGATTAAAAGGACTCTACATCAGACCTCAACCCTGAACAACCTCCCAATGGAAATATCTCACTGAAAACACAAAATAATCCCAATTTGTAGATACATTCATAAATAAAGGTAGGTGAAACACATGGTTTAATGATATATAGTATCCGAATAAATAAAAAAACATTTCCTCAGTTACCAGACATCCCAGAGAGTAAACCTCTAAGGTCTAAACTAAGGGAGGAATATAAATCTTATGAATAAGGTTGAAACATGTATATATAGATGGAGTTAGTTAGTAAAAACCTAAAAACTATTTTTTAAATATTTCCACTCAAGACTAATGCCTTGCCGATGATCCATAGGTGGAGTACATTCTATAATTATGCCAATATATGATGTTTACCGATTATTGGATGAGGGATAGGCACCTCCATTATCAATGATATGGGGACCACCTCCGAATCAAAAATATCTTCTTCTTTCAGCTTGATGTGGACACCTTATCTTTCACCCATTGCGCAATATTAGAAATGTATAATAAAAACCTATAAAACAATTACCTATGGAATATAAAAACTCTACATCCACTAATTTCTAAATCCCCATTAGATTTTTTATCTAAGGATAGTTAATGAATGTATAACGTCACATAACCTATCCCATGGACGTCAGATACTCCTAGATATGTAATTCAACAACATTTTAGTTGTAATAGAGAGAATGGTACAGGGTAATGCACGAAATTATTGGTCAATATAATATGGTGTATCCCTATTGAGTACATAATAACAACATGGATGGGGAGAGAGGGTAAAAAATATAATTCAACATTGCTTCTCTTAAAAATGGTAGCACATATCAAATATAGGAGTTGATATCATAGATTACCAGAAATATCCTTATAATAAGTGAGCATCATTACAATATTTCCATTCACCCATTCCAAATATGAACAACATTTCTCAAAATTTTCTTGATAATTATAGAAGCTACCATTCTAGTGATTGTGGATTGAATCTGTCCCATAGCGGTTGAGGAATTTTTTCCACTTCCTTTACCACCATAGTTGTGAAACCCAAAGAGGTACTTGATGAATTCAGCACAAACACCAAACCAACCACATCACGTAGGTCTAGGGGAATTTTTATCTCAATCATCACCGCATGAGTCATATAATACTCAACAAAAATATTAGAGAGTTCCAAATAAGGATCTAATAAACCCTATCTTATCGATTGAGGAATTTTTATCATCACCCCAAATAAAAAAGTTAGCCTTTTCTAGGTTTGGGGATAAATACCAATGTCCTGTCTCAGAGTCGTTACAATCTCTATTAGAGACACCACATTAATTTGGGGACCATTCGAGATGAAAGAATGGAAATTCAATCATGGTAATTGTTTAATGGAAGTGAATTTGAAGACATTTGGATGTTATTATCAATCCCAACAAGGGTTTTAAATCATGATGACCCATTAACTCAAATGTTCATTGGTAGGACCCCCATTAATCTCTTGATGTGGAAATGGGTGGTACAATTTTTTCCTATTATTTGGTCACTGATAGGGTGACTACCATTGCTTGATAAAACATAGTGAACATCAGGACCATTAAACTAGAAAATTATTCATACTAATATTCAATTTTATATGGACACAATAAATAAAGAGTACCTCAAAATGTAAGCGATAATAATACACAAAATGAGGCTGATCTTACATGGAATCAGAGAAGGAAGAAAACCATAGTCATCTGAATGATGTATTTCAACATCCACATCGGAAGTTTTCCTTGTATACAGGTTATAGTGTGGTTACATATCACTAACCACATAGAAGGGTTGAAATATCCTCTATATAGGAATGACTAGGTATACCAAAATGTGATTCACAAACCAAACAAACTCAATGAATAATTACTCAAGAGACATAGTCCCGCTGGGTATATTCATTGATGTGAAATTTATATTCTTCTTCCAACTCATATAGAGAGAGATAATATAGTTTTAATACAAGAATTTGAGTTACATACCAGCTTTATATTAAGGAATATGGTTTATATAAAAACTTTATTAAGGATAATCATGAATACCCTCCATTATGGTGACAACATTCATCTTACCATGGTTATCATCCAGGCCTATCATACATTGAAAATAAATGAGATTTCAAGTCTATATCATCACCTCAATTCTCTCACACTTCAAATGTATATGATGTTTTCCAAACATAGGTACCTCTATAAATACTCATCACCACTAATTACATAGCCTTTCAGAAGGAATACATGGAAGGACAGAGAAACCCTATGTAGCCCAAGATGAATCCATATCATAAATTTTTGCATGAAACTCTAACCCCAAATTTTTTATGAAACCCAATATTCTCAACCATTGATAGAATAAGAGACCAAGGAAATCATCTCACACACATCATAAAATCATGAAACCATATTATGTGTCTACTATACTAAAAGAGGTGGAAAATTAATATTATTTTTATATACACTCTTATTTCCACCATTCATAGGGCATAATAACCTTCCATTAGGATCCATCATTGACTGAGAATACCTTTAATGTCAATTACATTATAAAATATTTTATACAATAAGGAAGATGAGAATTTTTTACCACATAAATTTTAAAAAACAAGGTAAATGAAAGTGATATAAACCTCATTACTAGTTCAAATAGTCTAATATATTCACTTAGAGTCCTACTCTTGTAATAGTAATTGATATAAATTGATGATGACAACGTACATGATTAGCTTCAAACACCCTTGATACTGATGAAATATATTGGTGGATTTCATGAGTTTTTTGAAACTACACTGTGATTAGAATATTCAATTGGGTGTACTCAGACCAAAACATGACCCATGACAATGACACGAGGAAAAAATATTGGTAGAGAATAAAATACTAAAATCACTATAAAATTAGTAATCATTCTTGTCGGTCCACCCAAGCATTCCATAAATTATATGGGGCCTCTTACTGAGCAATTCAAATATCAAAATATTCATGGACTTGTGGATAAGATAGATCATGGTCACCAATGATTTGAGGAGTAGAAGAAAAATTTATACTACATTTGAAACTTATACATTTCAATTTATTTCCTTATAGCTATGGAAAATAACTGCCTCAAGCTACTAGATCCTAAGAACCCCCAATGAGGCCAACCATAGGGACCACATTAATAATTTCCCTCTTTATAGTAGGCTAGGTCACACTATCAAGGATTTTATTATCTTTAATGATATCCAACAAAGGATGTTTGATTCTGGATAGGTTATATTGGGATAATCCAAAGAATATGTGACATGTGTAACATCAACCAAACAAGAATAAGACTGTGACTGGGTCAAAGGTCCTGTTAGGAATGAATAGGGTAAAAATAACTCAATGAATTTGAAAATAGTAACTATGCTCATACCACCTTGAGTGTATATCCTTCTAAAATATTTATGATTCTATAGCCATTGAATATGACTCCAATAGGTAGCAATAATAAACTGATTCAAGAAGGGGAAAACTCTAAAGATTCATATATATCTCCCACAAAGATCCCAAATAATGAGGATTTATTTCCTTCTGTATCATAAGAATGGGATACACCCCACCAAATAGAATACTAAATTGATGAAGGTCCCTTTTTTGTTTTTATGTCATGCACATAATACACCCTTTCTCAGATGATGAGTATTCTCTTGAATATGATTTCACCATAACAAACTGGGGAGTCAATTATTGATGCTGCATAAATAGAGGGTTTAAGAAATAGTGCAGTCAAATCCAAACACATAATTATGTTCACATTTCTACCGAATCCATATTCATGTTCAAGAACCAAGAGAAATTTCTTCAATTGGCCTAAAAAAACATGGTGGTGCCTCTTTACCCAGTAGTGTGTTTTCAAACAAAATAATTTTAATTAACTAGTAGGTAGGAGTGAAATTGATTCCTAAATAACAATGTGGTAGGTCAGGGTTACCCACAACACTATAAAAAGATTCTCCCTCAACCTCATCTATGTAACTATGACCAACTACAAAAAAACAAATCTCATAAGACTTAAGATAAAGAGAACCCCCACCTTGGGATGTACAGACCTCATGAATAGATATATTACTTCATAAAAAATATATGATATACCTACCAATATCTCAATCCTTTATGATCACTAAATTTTAAAACAACTCAAGGATGTATTTATCACGGACATACAAAGTCTTCTGATGTTTAAAATATAAGTTCCCACAATTGAGTTATTTTGTTTAGAAAATAAACCTGAAGAAATTCATACCACTCTCTCATTCATAAAGATAGATCTTGAACAAGATATTGAGGGATGTATCAGACATATGTGCGTGTTAATAAATATAAGTAACGTAAATACTTAAAGGAATTTGGTTAATATTGTTTCCTTTATCAATCTCACCGAATAATGGACCCTCTGAATTTTGGGATACAACAAGGCCGATTTGACTATGATGAAGCTAACCTTTAAAGTGTATTAAAAAATTGAGAAAATGGCACTCAAAATTGTTAAACTCAAAGATCAGTTAATGAAACTCATGTTTAATACTGAGTTCATGGCCTTCTAAAATGTAATAATAAAAAATGTCATACTTGTAACTCCTATGATTCATAACTATGTGGTAGTTCCATTGACATTTCATCAATTTCGAAATATCACATCAATTAAAATGTATGTATACTACATGTTTGAAGTTCCCCCTCCATGTATTTATAAGTATATTATCAAAATGAATTATATATACGAGGGAGGTAAAAGTGAAATAGTAGAGGATGAAATGGTTGTAGCACCATCCAATTACTTTTTAATTTCCCCTGAAAATCCAAGATGAAAACCCGAAAGTGATTATGTGCTACCCATATACATGATTATGGTAGAGAAGAGAATCATAGTGAGATGTTATAAATCGTGAAATTCTTATCCCCATTTCCATGTGAATGAAATCAGAAAAACTATATTTGGATAATAAAATGATACTCATACTGATGCCCAATTGGGATATAGAAAATCACCTGCCCCTTTAGTAGGAATTAAAAATCCCCCTGGGAATCCCTTACAACTCAGGGTGTTTATAGCTCTCCAACAACATGTAGAGATTTGAATGAATTGAAGAATCTCTTGAATCCCCCTAGATTGAATTTGGATGTTATGAATGTAAATGTTCCACCTTGTGGGATCTCATACCTTCACAAGGACATAGATCCCACAAAAGTTCCCACCTATCATGAACATACCCTCATAGACTCCATAATGGAAGAAGAAGAGGAAGACCTTCAGAAACGTACTATAGGATTTTAAGAAGACATCACCAGCACCATAAATGTTCATAGGTAGGTTAAAATGGTATAAAAATAAGTCTCATGACCTCTATTGATTAGTTCCTTCATGCCTATCAATGTAAATGATGTGTATATTTAATTTCTGTAGCAGTTTTGACATAGAAGTTAGCAGTGGTTCCCCAAAAAATCCATGAGGTGGATAATCATCACCTTGTCTTGTTAGATGACCACTGAGGATTTAAGTAGGCATCCAAAAGAATTAAACCCTCTCACACAACCATGGAAGAGTCAAATGTTGACAAAAAGAACAATGGAAGATATGTTTGAGTCATGTAGTATCCAAAATGGCTTTCCAATATCATCCACTTAAAGAAGAAGATTATGAAGATCGAGTTCTTCATTAATTTCGTGTAACATAATCAAATCATCCAAAAGTAGGGTTTCCTGGTATCTATTATTAGAATTCTGATCGAATCAATAACTATATTCTAACCTCATTCTTTTATGGGTTGGTATTTAGGGTAAAACTAAATCAATATGGCCCGAGATGATGAGGAATCCACTACCTTCAGAGTACCTCAATGGATATTTTCCAACCATATTATTCCCTTTGGATTAATGAAAACAAGTGTAATTACCAATTTTCTATGGATTATATATTTAATTCATTCCTTCGGTAAAAATGTAGTGTTATGTCAATGACTAAGGGGTCAAATAATGATAAAATTTTGATCACATCCTTGATGATCAAACAATTTTCAGCAAACTATAGAAACACAGTTTAACAATGAACACTCTGATGTGTACATTTTCTGTAAAATCATGGATGTTACATGGGATTTTGGCATTCCACCATGACATTAAAATGATCTAGAATGTAATAGTACAATTCAGACAATTCCTCCTCATCAAAATCAAGAAACAATTATGAGGGATTCAAGGGAATATTTATTATATATGGAATTTCATAGCCATCATAGATAGAAAATATGCCCACATTACTATGATAATGTTGATGCCCTTCACCTACTAGTGGATAATTTTTAACAATAATATTTCAGGAATATTAATCTATAATTGTTGCATCCAATAATCCATATGTTTTAGGAATATGGGATAAAACTTATCTTATAAGTGTCTTCTAGGTAATGATCACTTGATTCCATCCTTGCACTGAAAAATGATGTTGTTTGTAAGAACTCATATATTCGTTTTCAGGTATGTCTTTCTTTTCCAGGAGTTTTTGAGTAAAGAGGGGTTTCTGGAAAAATTTGAAGTACACTCCATGTACTTTCTGTGTACACGCCGTGTACTCCCTTATCGTGCCATGTCGTGTGCTGGCCGTGTCTGGGCCACACACATGGTGTGTAGGGGTAAAGAGGAGGCCGCTTAAAGAGAAGTACATAAAAACAAGGTACACACTGTGTACTCCATAATTACACGCCATATATTTTCTTTTTTTTCATTAAACGGACCTGGGTCACGCCTGATAGACAGAACACTGTTCTTCTTCTTCAGGTTCTTCAACCGAGAGCATCCCGTACGACCATGTTTCTTATCCAAGCCCATGTGCCTCCATCTAATATCCATTTCAGCCACCGTCAATTGCATTGGAACCGCAGCGGTGAGTTCTTCCTTCTCCTAGAGCCTCCTTTTACAATTCCTCCTCTTTCTCAAGATATCGTGGGTTGAGAGTTTTCGATGTTTTCTCAGATCTTCGACATTTATAGGTGAATCAGTCATCATTGTTCACGTATATCGATATCCTAGCATCAATGTAGGTGGTTTGTGCCTTTCTGTAGGAATTCTGTGAATATTTTGTGAAAATTCAACCAATACCCTTGAACGGGGTATTGCGTTTTTTCAGTTTTTCCTTTTTTGTTTGATTTTTTGATGATATGCCTTTTTAGAGGTCATTTCTTGTGAATAGGGTATATTGTACTGTGCTCTGGATGTTTTTCTATGCAAGTTTTTCTTGTTATGAGTTTTTCGGGTTGCCATGCCTAGTTGTAGGATAGTGGAACTGTTGTATTGTTATGTCGTTGTGCCTTAGAATGATAGCCAAGTAGTTCGTGAGGTTTACTTGGGATGATATGCGCACTATGCATGTTTGTTTTACACAGGGCTGTGAGAACCTAGTGTAGTGGACCATACGGAGAATGGACGTAAGGGCGTCTCCAGAGTGTCTTTAATTTTCGATGCGAGTCCACATGTGGAATTAATGTTTAGTTCTTCCTTAGAGAGTCTGTAGTTCTTCGACGTGGGCCACAGGGGGAATAGACATTGAGTGCTTGCCTAGAGAGCCTTTAGTACGTTATGAGACTATAGGGGGAATTTACAATGAGTGCTTCCTTCGAGAGTCTTTTCTTTAGATGAACCAGAGGGGTGAGACTGTGTATGCCTCCCAGAGGGTTACTAGTACTTGTAGGTTGAACCTTAGGGGTTAGGCTGTGAGAACTACCAAGAGGTTACCTTTTTGATCTACTTGCTTGAGTGTCTGTTTCTTGTTTGTAGATTATATGCTAGAAACTGTATATTGTTACTACTGTTTTTTATCCAATTTCCTGCTTACTGTTTACTACTTATTGTACTTTACCTTCCTTATATTCACTGACTGTTAGGAACAGATCTTTGGGCGGTTTCCTATTGTGACTTTGTCTCACACCCTTTTTGGGTCATTCTTTTGGGCCCAAAAATATTATGTTGTTGCAGGTACAGATAAAGGTTAGCGCTTTTCTACATTAGGTACTTGACTTTTTGTGGAGCTGGAGTGCACGGGACCAAGTTGTGGCTTGAGATGCTGAAGAGTTCACCGGTTTTCTTTTTCACTTTGGTTTGACATTATATTCATCATTGTGACTTGTTTGGTTGCTTTCCTAGACATATGTATCATGAATCATTTTATATAGATGCGTGTGTGCTCCAGTTGTTTACTGTTATTCTTCCACTTTTTATCATTTACTCTTGTATGGATGGTTATGGTTTCTGCTGCTACCAATTTTTTTCTTCTTCACTATGTACTCTGCCAATGAGGTCATCGTTTCCCCACTATCACACCCAAGGCCCTCACAACTAGTCGGCAGCCTCTGGCGTTTGGGGAAATGCGATTCAGTCCATGTGACCAACTTGATACGGGGCACCTCTGGGTGGCTTCTGGAACCGGGACGATACAAAGTGGTATCAGATGAGTTCATATCTCTTGATTTACTATTTGGAGCCTTTAGCTAGGGATATGATAGATTTGGTAGTTGTTATTAAACTGTTCTTAGGAGTAGCTAACTCGTGTATAGGGAAAAACCAATCTACCTCGCTTATTATAGTTTTCTGGTTTTTCTATGTGACAGTTGATATGATTTCCCCTAGAGTGATTTACATGTTTTGTGTTGTTACTATTATTCCTATTCTGGTTCTATTTCTATCGCCACACGATGAGATGAGGTTATGCCATCTCATGCATCATATAGGAACTTGTTAGAAATCATATTCCATGGATTTTTTCAATGTAATATAGGATGCATTAGCAATTCCATGTTGTTGTGAAAGACGTTGTGTAGATTATGCATGTTTTTGTGATAGATGCTTGATAGAATCTCTGCTGTTGATAGAGGATTGTTAGTTTTGTACCTTGCTTAAATGAATGACACGTTTTGATTTGTGGGGAGTATGGGCCCTCACAGATTGGAATTCGGTAACTTCATGCTCATTGTTTTCAGTGTTTTAGGGCTTCAGTGTAGTTTCAGAGCTACTTCCCAGAAAAACCAAGAATACACGGCATGTACATCATATATACATGTCATGTAGTTTTTAAACCGCTTCACGGACTATGTGAGGAGAAACATGGGTTGTGATGAATATCCTGGAACAAGCCAAGTACGGTAGGTACACGCTATGTAGTAGTAAGCTGTGTACCTGGTCGTGTCACTAACAACACGGGTCGTGGGAGATCATGTCATACACGATGTGTTGCATATGAACACGCCGTGTATCCTTGTTCTCAGTACCTGGCCATGTCACGAACAACACGGGTCAGTGTTCTCTCCTCTTATACACTCTGTGTTCGTTCGGAACACGCCGTGTAATGGTCAGTCGTGTACATGGCTGTGTCGCCAACAACTCGGGTCGGGAAAAATCTTCAAGTACACGTTGTGTTTGTTTGGAACATGTTGTGTGGTCTCAACTGTGTAGACGGCTGTGTAACTTACAACTCGGTTCGTGAAACCTTGTCTAATACACGTCGTGTCCACTAGGAACACACTGTGTAGTCTCTATTATAGAAGACTGTGTGAGGTATCCATGCAAGGAGACACGGGCAGGGAAATAGAGTTATGTACATGCCGTGTAGAGTTTATACACACCGTGTAGTCATGTTTTGTAAACATGAAGGTTTCCTTCTCCTTTTTCCATTTTGTACTCCCCTGTTATCTGTCCTTATTTTCCCTAATCTAAGGTATGCTTTGGTTCTTTTAGAGCTATGCCTCCAAAAAGCCCTCCGGTTGTACGTCAGTTGCAGGATAGTGATCAGACGCCAGATATGGCTAATCATGGACTTCCTGTCGATCCGCCAGTCGGTCTAGCCTTGGCACCCGCTGTTATACCAGTTGCAGGTGTTGATGCACATTTTAGGGAAGGTTTTAAAAGGAGGATGCAAACCTTTCAGGGAGCACCACCTCCTACCACGACTATGGATGAGTTGACGCGGGTTTTCCAGCAGTAGTGTCCTCCTACTTTCTCCGGGGAAGGAGGACCACATGATGCAAAGTCATGACTGGCAGCCATACTGACTATCATTGAGTATCTGGAAACCCCTCCAGAGAGGCGAGTCAAGATTGCTACCTATATGATGTGAGACTATGCCAAGAGGTGGTGGGAAGTGATCTCACAAGCGGCCCATCAATAGTTTAGGGCTTGGGAGGAGTTCCAGCATGTGTTTTACGACTACTTCTACCAGGAGACCGTGAGGGCCGATCGAGCCTGTGAGTTCATGAGTCTAGAGCTGGGTACTCTTTCTTTTATCGATTATTCTTCTCGTTTCACTGATCTGTAGCATTTCACACACCTCCGGGATGGAACTGGGGTGTTCATAGCAAGGAAGTTCGAGGATGGTCTCGGGCGTGAGATCTGCTCGCATGTAAATATCTTCCAGTTGACTTCCATCACTTCCATCGTCAAGCAAGCGCAGATTGTGGAGCGCAATCTGAGAGACTCCGGAGTTGCTAGCCAGGGCGGTTCCACTTCCAGAGCTAGTGTTCCTCTAGTTGATAGCAGGAAGCGCCATAGGGAGTCTATGTGCGGTGATCTGATAAGGCACGATACATCTTAAGGTAGCTAGGTAGTATGCTACCGGTGTGGAAGAGCAGAGAACATAAGGTCATAGTGCCAGAGATACCTAGTGGAGTGCCGATCATGCGTGAAGATGGGTCACCTTCAGCATTTCTGTAAGGTTTTTTCACCATTATCCTGTGATGGGGGTTCATCCATGACTCCTCGTTTAGGAGCAGCACCCCCAGTTTCTCACCAATCGGGGAACTGGAGTTCTTCTGGCTGTTTGGGCCAAGGTTGAGGTCGAGGATGTTGCATTAACTCACTAGTATTTCAGCGTTAGCAGGGAGGATCAACTCAGAGTGGTCAGGCAGGGTCATAGGGCCGCGGGGCAGGCCAAACCTTTTCGGTGGAGTAGACCTATCATGAGCAGGATCCCAAACCTTCTACACTTCATGGTAAGATCTTAGTAGCCTCAGTTTTATCTTCCGCTATTTTCTATACTCGTGCTACGCATAGCGTTATCTCTATTGTTGTTGTGGAGAGCCTTGAGATCTGTGTATTTTCTTTTTCTGACTTTTTGACACTAGGCACACCTTTGGGGATGAGGACATCTAGTGTACGTCAGTGCAGAGAGTTCCCTCTTGAGGTTGCAGGGTATCATTTCTTATGGGATCTCTATGTCCTAGAGATGACAGGCTATGATTTCTTTCTCAGGATGGGCTGGTTGGTTTCCATCCATGAAGTTATTGATTTTTATCGCCATAGGGTGGGTTTCATTTCAGTAGAAGGTTAATCTTTTCTTCATAGAGGTAAATGGTATGTCCAGGCGAGTCGAGCAAGACTCAAGCATCATGGGATAGGAAGGGTTATGACCCAGATTGCTAGTCTTTATCTTGATGATCAGGGGACTTCACAGTTTTACATTACTCTAGTCAGGGATTGTTTCAGAGACATCGTTCCAGAGGACTTTTCAGGTTTGCCTCCGAAGCATGAGGTAGACTTCTCGATTGACCCCTTGCTAGGAGTGGCACCGGTGTCCATTCCTCCTTATAAGATAGCGACACCTGAGTTACAGGAGCTCAAGAAGAAGTTGGGGAGTTGCAGGCAAAGGGTTCCATCCTACCTAGTACTTCTCCTTGGGGTTCGCCTGTCCTGTTTGCGAAGAAGGAAGATGGTACCCTTAGGCTCTGTGTGGATTATCGGATGTTGAACCAGTTGACTGTCAATAACCGACATCCCTTTCTGAGGATTGATGATCTCTTCGATAATCTTTGAGGAGCCCGCGTGTTCTCAAATATCGATCTGAGGTCAAGTTATCATCAGTTGTGTGTTAGACCCTCAGAAACACCTCTGAAATATTTCAGGAGCAGTAATGGTCTCTACGAGTATACGGTTATGCCGTTCTGTCTCACGAATGATCCAACAGTTTTCATGGCCCTGATGAATTGAGTCTTCCATCCTTACTTAGATTCCTTCATCGTGGTCTTCGTGGACGATATCTTGGTGTACTCTCACACTTGACACAACCATGATACCCATCTTGAGATCATTATGAGTACACTGAGAGAGCATCGTATTTATGCTAAAATCTCAATGTTCCATTTTTGGATGGATCAAATTCACTTCTTGGTCCACGTTATCTCAGAGGCATGAGTATCTATGGAGCCAGAGAATGTGAGAGCTGCAATTTCCTAGGAGCATCCGAAGTATGTTTTTTAGATACGGAGTTTCCTAGGGCTGGATGGATACTATAGATACTTCATTCATGACTTTTCACACCTAGCAGCACCATTGACAGGTCTGACCAAGAAGGGGGAGAAGTTCTTATGGTCAGATTCTTGTGAGTCAGCCTTTCAGGAGCTGAAGGGAAGGTTGACGTCAGTGTCGATACTAGTCTTGCAAGAGCCAGGTAAAAGTTATACTGTTTATTGTGATGATTTGGGTATTGGGTTGGGAGTTTGTGCTTATGTAGGGAGATGGAGTCATTGCGTATGGGTCTCGGCAATTGAGGCCACATGAGAGGCACTATCCGACGCACGATCTGGAGTTGGTAGTTGTTGTTCATGCCTTACGCTATTGGAGACATTACCTTCTGGGAGGGAACTTTGTGGTTTTCACCAACCACAAGAGTCTCAAGTACATCTACCCTCAGCGTGATCTGAATCTGAGACAACGTAGGTGGGTCGAGTATCTCTAGTCTTTTGATTTCAATCTTGCCTATATGGAGGGATAGGGCAATGCAGTGGCTGAAGCATTGAGCAGATGAACTTAGGTTCAGGCAGTTGAGAAGGCCATCAGTGAGTAGCAGCTTGTGAATATATTCTCTGAGTTTCATCTGGGGGTTCATGACAGACATGGACAGAAATTCCAATCTTCTATAGCCGTTACCTCTACCCTAATTGATCGGGTACGAATGAGGAATCTATCAGACTCAGAAGGCTTAGTCCTGCGGGAGAGTGTGTTCGGAGAGCACCCTCTTCTGGGATGTACAGTGGGCGATGATGAGATCATGCGTTTCAAGGGACGTGTATGGGTGCCAGCAGACATACACGAGGAGCTGAATTGAGATTTTCATTCCTCGGTTTGGGAAATTCATCCTGGCATCCCCAAGATTTATCAGGATCTTCACCTCTAGTACTAGTGGCCAGGTATGAAGAGAGATGTTGTTGGTTTCGTCTTGAGGTGTTCTACATGTCAACAGGTGAAATCGGAGCATCAGTGACAAGGAGGGCTTTTACAGTAGTTACCCATTCCAGAGTGGAAATGGATCGATGTAAAAATTGACTTCGTGACCGGGTTACTGAGGTCTACGTGAGGGAACAATGTTGTTTGGGTTGTTTTCAAAAGGCTTACGAAGGATGCTCACTTCTTACCGATCAAGTAGAACTTCAGTGTCGATGATCTGGTACAACTTTACATTTGAGAGATTGTACGTCTACATGGAGTTCCACACTCCATTTTTTCATACAGGAATGCGCGCTTTACTTCTCGGATATGGAAGGGGCTTTAGAGAGCTTTGGGTATGTAGGTACTCTTGAGTACAACATACCATCCCCAGACAGATGGCAAGTCCGAGCGTACGATCCAGGTGCTTGAGGATATGCTCTGAGCTTGCATTCTAGACTTTGGCGGTTCTTGGGAGAAGCATATCCCTCTGGTGGAGTTCACCTACAACAAAAGTTTTCAGGCGACTATTCATATGGCACCTTACGAGGCTTTGTATGGTAGGCCATGCAGATCACCCGTATGATGGCTGGAGGTAGTAGAGGAAGCCTTGTTGGGACGTCATCTGGTTCAAGAGACCTTGGAGCAGATAGAAATGATTTGGAAGTGGATGGCTACATCACAGTCTTGACAGAAGTCTTATGCTGATCAGTGGAGACGACCTCTAGAGTTCGAGGTCGGGGATCAGGTTTTCCTGCGTGTTGCACCGAGATTGGGACACAAGAGGATTTGAAGACATGGTAAGGATTCACCGCGGTACATCGGGCCGTTTGAGGTATTGGAGAGATTCGGGCCGGTTGCCTATTAGTTTCAGTTACCTCAGAGGTACCGGTCCATGCACGATGTCTTCCACGTCTCTCAACTCCGACGTTACTTTTCAGACCTGTATCATGTCTTTCAGCCCGATGAGGTTGAGCTCGAAGCAGATGAATTATTTGAGGAGCATCCTATCCGTATTATCTATCGTATTACAATGGTTATCCGTGGGCGGACTATTCCTCTAGTACAGGTCTTATTGCAGCATGGGCGAGTATAGGATGAGACCTGGGAAAGGGAGGTCGATGTACGATCGCAGTGGCCGAAGCTGTTCGGGGTTTCTTCTTCTCCGCATCGTTAGGGGAATTAGGGGACGAATATCTTTAAGGGGGAAGTTTGTAAGAACCTGGATCTTTTTTTTTCATGTATGTCATTCTTTTCCTAGCATTTTTGAGAAAATAGGGGTTTTTGGTATATTTTGATGTACATGCCGTGTACTTTCTAAGTACACGACGTGTTCTCCCTTACCTCCCCAGGTCATGTGTTGGCCGTGTCCGAGCCACACACACGGTGTATAGGGGTTAACTGGAGGCCACTTAAAGTGGAGTAAGGAAAAACAGAGTACACATTGTTTACTCCAGAAGTACACGCTATGTATTTTTTTTCATTAAACAGACTGGGGTCACACTTGACGGACAGAAAGCTCTTCTTATTCCGGTTCATCGACCGAGAGTGACCAGTACGACAATGTTTTTTCTCCGAGCCACCGTTCCTCCATCTGATCTCTTTTGCAGCCGCCGTCAATTGCATTTGAACCGCATTGATTAGTTATTCCTTCTCCTAGAGCCTCGTTTTCCAATTCCTCCTCTTTCTCAAGATATCGTGGGGTGAATGTTTTTTGAAGTTTTCTCAGATCATCGAAATTCTATGGAGAATCAATCATCGTGTTTCACGTATATCGATTTCCTAGCATCGATGTAGGAGTTTTGTGCCTTTCTGTACGAAGTATATGAATATTTTATGCAAATTCACCCAATACCATTGAACGCGGTATTGCATGTTTCCTATTTTTCCCTTTTTGTTTTCTTGCTTTGCTGATATTCCTGTGTAGAGGTCATTGTCGGTGAATAGGGTAGATTGAACTGTGCTCTGGATGTTTTGCTTGTTAGGCATTTTGCTGGTTTCCATGACTAGTTGTAATATAGTGAAACTGTTGTACTGTTATTCCGTTGTGCCATAAAATGATAGCCAAGTAGTTCATGAGGTTTACTTGGGCCGATACGTGCGCTATGCATGTTTGTTTTACACGGGTCTATGAGAAACTAGTGCAGTGGACCATAGGAAGAATGGAAAAAAGGCCTTCACTAGACTGTCTTTAATTATGATTCATGACCACATGGGGAATTGACGTTGAGTTATTCCTTAGAGAGTATGTAGTTCCTTGATGCGGGACATAGGGGGAATAGATGTTGATTGCTTCCCCAGATAGCCTTTTGTACGTTACGAGACTATAGGGGGAAATGACGGTGAGTGCTTCCTCAAAGAGTCTATTCTTTAGCTGAACCAGAGCGATGAGACCGTGTGTGACTCCCAGAGGGTTGTGAGTACATGTAGGTTGAACCTTAGGGGTTAGGCTGTGAGAACTACCCAGAGGATACCTTTTTCTTCCTACTTTCTTGAGTGGATATTTCTTTTTTGTAGATTATATGCTAGAAACTGTGGATTGTTACTACTATGTTTTATCCTGTTTCCTGCTTACAGTTTACTACTTACTGTACTTTACCTGTCTTATATTCACTGACTATTAGGCACAGATCTTTGGGTGGTTTCCTATTGATAATTTTCCTCACACCTTGTTTGGGTCATGCTTTTGGGCCCAAACAGATTATGTTATTTCAGGTATAGATAAGGGCAAGAACCCTTCTACTTCAGGCACATGACATACTGTGGAGCTGGAGATCACGGGACCAAGCTATGGTTTGTGATACTGAGGAGTTTACCTATTTTATTTTGCACTATGGTTTGGTATTTTATTAAGCATTGTGACTTGTTTGGCTACTTTCCTAGACATATGTATCATGCATCATTTTATATACATGTGTGTGTGCTTCAGTTGTTTACTGTTAGTCTTCTGCAGTTTATCATTTAATCTTGTATGGATGGTTATGGTTTTTGCTGATACCTATTTGTTTATTTTCCACTGTGTACTCTTCCAATGAGGGCATAGTTTCCCCATTATCACATCCAAGGCCCTCGATTCTAGTCGGTAGCCTCTGGAGTTTGGGGAAATGCGCTTGAGGCAATGTGGCCAACCAGATTTGGGGCTCCTCTGGGTGGCTTCCAGAACCGAGACGTTAAATGAAAATATTATTCACCCTCACTTTCAGAAAATGAATGATAATGATACATGATACATTGATATTAAGAATAACTACCTCATTCCCCTCTTAATAGTGATAAATATGAGACATTACTTGTAGAAGCATGTTTTCCACCAAGTATCTCAAATCAACCCCCTAAATTATATTCCTTTCCACCTTAAATCTTTAGGGATTTCACCCTGATGGGTGGTTATATTTTCAATAGTTTGAAATTCAATTTGGTTAAAGAAATATAGTTAATGGTTTGGGGATGGATGATTTAATTACAACACATTTGTTTTCTCAGAAAAAAATATAGTATCCACTAAACTTCCAAAAAAATGATTTTTCTATGCCAAATAATGTCCCTGGATATGGGAAATGTATTTTGAAATAGCCCTTGAAATTATATATAAAGAGAAAAATGAAGTCCTAAAGCTTAGCTGGGTTGGTTTTGGGACTCGATTTGTATCCAAGGATAAGAAAATTATTTTGTAGTCATTCTCATTATCCCGTTTCTATTCTAATAATGATGTTGCATACCATGGCCTTATTGTAGGATTTTATGTAGTCCTACAGTTATAGAAATACTAAAGGAATTTCAATGGGGTTATAGGGTGGGAGCAAATATATCAATTTTGAGTATTCCATAATGAATTAATAATAGCCCACCTCATCAGTTACATGGGATGATTGATGGAAGAATTACCTATTGATCCAATTATTCATCACGTCCCTCGATCATAAAACAATTATGTTGATCCACTATCTAATGAAACCACATTATTGGTTAACATCATATAGGAAGAGTTAATCTTCAACATCACACATTGAATGGTGGTCTCAGTAGTCATCTTTAGTGATATGGGGGGGATTAATCTTATCAACACTACCCCATAGTATGATTATCTTACATTCATCCTTGGATGGATGGATCCCATAAAAGATTACCTAAAAAAGGAACCCTTCTATAATATCAATAACAAAAGTAATAGATTCAGCAGAGAGAAAGAAACAACACCCTAAAAGTAGTTTAAAAGAGTAGAAAACTATCTATATATGAGGCATTGACAGATTCCACCTCAGATGATTTACAGAATGAGAGGATCGATCCATGGTGGAGGAAGTCCATGTGAGCTCCTATGATGGTCACCAATATGGAATTAGAATCTACCAATAAAACAAGAGCTCTGGTAACTAATTATTATACAATGATACAAGTCTACTTAGAATCATGATGATTTTTCACACAGGTATGATTCTTGAAAACATCATCCATAAGCCCCCATAATTGCTTCACACAGATAAATATTCCTAACCATTCTGCCTCTAGGAAGTGGATGATTTGTTCCATATCCATCAGCTACAACAAATTAGTTTAAGTAAATACTTATTTCTACAAAATTAATTCTTAAATGAGATGAGGATATACACCACATTCTATATAGGATAATGAATATCATTAACTTTGTGAAGTCCATGATTATCACTAGATTAATGGTTTCTCATATGAGAGAAATGGAAAAAGGAATAATCTTCAATTATTCCTACCTAGAGAGGATAAATGTCTAGTATAATATAGATCAAAACCATTAATATCAATATAATTAAATGGAAATGGATATACAGAGGCCATACAAAATATAATAATGAATATAATCCTTGAAATTTTCAAACCTGATAATAGATCTTAGCTGAAAAATATCTTATATTCTCTATAGGACTACCATATCACCAAATGAATTGATATGGAGGAAACCCTAGATTTTCATATTTATGTAATAGATGCAATGTTACCCAGAATCATTTATTTTCCCTCACTAGAAATATATATATTTGTTAAATTATTAGATGAATTAAAATCAAAAAAGTTTATAGATGGATGTGAACGAATCTACGAGAAATGGTTTTGTATGCTAGAAAATCATGATGTTCACCAGAATTAGATTTCATTATATGTCAATAAAAGGGGTTTCATATTCATCATCCTAAATGATTAATTTAATATTATATATATATCTCTAGAGATTGCAGGAAAAAACCACCAAATATGGATCCTAGGTTTGAAGCACATTAAATAATAATTAAGTTATATTCCAATGGAGCTTACTCATTGTGCATGATGGATGGGGAATGCATTACCCACGATAAATGGAATGTTTCTTATCACATGTATCCCAAAATGAAATCATATTCATTGTGAAAATAAATTACAAAACATATCATTCTACATAATTTCCAAAAAATGTGAAACTATATTGAATATTTCCTTACAACATGATGTTAAAACTATTAAAAACATGTCATAATCATAAATTTTTAGACTACATTATATGGTGGATCCTTATTCAATCTACTACCTCTTATTATAAATGAACTAGATATACCAAAATAAAAAAGTCTCTCGCATACCTATGTTATAGAAATATCCTAATAAGGGTTCATATAGAAAAACTATGTGTGGCTTGATTCGTGTTTCCACAAGATACATAGTGAAACCCAAATCTTAGATCGTGGGTCTAGTTGTAATATAAGTGAATAAATTCCCCCTCCTATATGGGAATGACCTTCATACGGGAATTTTCCATTAAATAATGACGTGTGACATGATTTTTATTTCCATAAGATATGTAGTGAATCCCAATTCCAAGATCCCTAGCCCAACAACAATGTATTAAAGAAAAAAAAATCCCCTATGTATAGTTTAAACATTCATAAGGAATTGTTTCATAACAAAACTAAATGTATCTTTTATCCTATTAACATGATATATGTATTGATGCTAGGATTTAAAATCCTAGGAGAATCTATAATACAGTTATAAAATGACCCTTACCATACATATAGCTTAGACCTGTGCAAGTGATTTTATTTAATGAACTATATGTGACTAGATTTCTGTTCGTCTAAGATAAATAGTTATTCCTGGATTTAATTTCCTTAGGCTAAACCATGAGTTACCTCTACATGAGAGGTTGATCAATTCATAAGTATTTGGATTATAGGTGATTGGATCCTTAGAGTAATAATGTCTCTATTCCCTATGTATAATCTGGATTATAATAAGAAAATGACATGTAGTTATTATAAAAAATTAAATCCTAGGTCCTTCCACAAAAAAAGGTTTGAAAATTACACCCCTCCTAGCATATAGGCCAGACATGTGCAGGGGAATTTCTTAAGAACTATGTAGGGATGGATTCATGTTACCAAAAGTTACCTAGTAATGCCTAGATCCTCTATGTAAATACCAGTCTTAGTATAATGAAATTCCCCTTCCCTTTATTATGGGATGGACATGCATTGGGGGATATATATATAAGAACCAAATGTGTCATGATTCTTAATACCTCAAAATACATAGTTACGTGTGGTTCTTCAATTTCATGACCATTCAAGAGTTTTAATCACTCATAATCATGCCACTCATGAGATTCAGATTTTATTGAAGGATCCAATCAATATTAAAATGTGAACATACTAACATTATTCTTATTTCTCACCGTCATACAGATCTATCAACATCCTAGTTTTCTCTAGTTTCTCATGTTGAGCGTGACTCATGTGAGCTTCGAAAATGTATTAAGTCACTTTGAGAAGTGAAATCAATTTCAAATTACCAATATATAGGGAACCATGGGCAATTACCATGTCATAAATCTAAAATGGAATCACATCCTACTCGTATGTTCTTAAACTACATGACATGTGGCCTTTATACTAAATAGATCCTCCATTTGATGAAGGTGTACTTAGGAATTTCTTGTTTTATCCCTTCACTATGAAAATTTGATCAATACATGTTGGTGTAACCTTTAAATAACCCCTAAATTTGTTGAATATTATGTTCACTATGAACCAAATTCATATCCATGATATTTTAGTTAATAGGAGGCAATTACTTGAGTTGATACACTTATTAAGGAATCCTAGGGATCTTAATAACTTATACTCTTGGTTACTTCTTAGAATGGTAATGGGGATTGTCTAATACAAAGGGAACCCAATATGATTTTATGGTGAATGACACAATACATTAGAGTATGTTTTTATTGGATATTTAGTTCTAGAGGAGATGACACCCTTAAATTCTGGAGGTACTTTTCATAATATACAGAACATTGGTTTCCTACATTATTAATGATCAACATGTACCAAGTAGTCTATATCTCCAACTGACTCATATATTCTTTGGTCATGATTTATTCTTCCCATTCCCCAAAGAATTCAAGTAGATTTGGATTGAATTGATGTTATCCATCTATGTATCATACCCATTTCCAAAGTAAAAAATATAACATCATATTAATATAGTCCCTCATTTCAGGGTATATATCTTTAAAAAATCACAACATCCATGAGTTTCAAAATCATTTTGGAAACCACCATTTTCACCCAATGAAGTCATTCCCCCTTTTCATGTATAAATCACAATATACCTCATGAATACATACTCTAGGTACAAGAATATATCAAATTGGAAACAAGGACTAGCTGATACAAAGTGTCCCATCTAGGATTCCCTTGTGAATAATACAATTACATAGTGCTTATGCCTATTTGGTATTTTGGTCCAAGTGGAAAGTCCCCCACCAACTGCAAGTACTATTTATCTAATAGTGAGAAATTAACCCCACAATTCATCAGATAATAATCCATTATATATAAATTTAAAGATATAATTTATTTCATATAATTTCTCATGTCAAATAGGGATCAACAATTACTCATCATTTTATTCCTCAATGACTAAGTCCAAGAGGAAAGTCATCAAACTAAATAACATAATTACAAGAACTATATTTGAATGATTCTTGTAACCAAAAGATATGTAGTAAGTCCTGAATGTAAAAACCTAGGTCGATCCAAGATATTAATGGAAAATTTCGTCACCCAGAGTTTGGGTCAGATATATGATGGGAGTTTTATTTACATGAACTATGTGTGTCTTGATTTTGATCATCATTAGATACATAGTTACAATAGAATCCTAAATTTTAGGATAAGACTCAATTTATCATCACCCCAAACTATGTTCCTTGAGGATTACCAAATTGTCAGCAGATTCAAACTCAAATAAAAATGTGGATAGTCATTTATATTCCTTGTTTTTAACTCTCACACATCTCAATTGACTATCAACATATCTCTTTTTTATCATACAGAGCATAAATCATGCAACAATAGGGATCCTAAATAGACAATCTAACAAGCATGATTGAGGTACGTTGTACGAAAATATTATAAACCAATCCCCAGTTTCATGATGTGAAACTAAACAAAATGAGTAATTCATGATGAAAAAATCACCCCCATGATGACTTTGTACTCTATAATTTCATGCTTTATCCCTTTACCCAAAAAACATGTTCAATAAAAATTGTGTATCCATTAAGGTTCTCAAAACCATCTTGAATATCATTTTATCCATTAAAAAACTCTATATCTATGATTTTTGAGCTAATACCAACTCATTACTTGAGTATTTATATAAATTTATTGGTTTCCAACATAATGTGATCAAAACTAATTTTGGTTCTTCCATTTAAAATTTTGTTATTAGGGACTAGTGGATCTTAAGGGAACCTAATTGAATCCACTAGTGATTGACACAATTCCATAGATCTTGTTTTTAGTGGATTTTTTGTTCCTAGAAGAGCAACCCATTAAAATTATGGAGTCATTCTTCTAACTATATGGAATATAGGTTTCCACCATTATTAATGGCCATGGTGTATGAACCCATTATCATATCAATTTGACTCACATATTACTAGGTTATGATCTATAATTCTCCAAACCCAATTATTCAAGAACATTCATATTATTTAGATGTCTTGCAATTGTGAATCGTTATCATCTTCTAAAGAATGATTTCAACATTTTAGCCTTGTACCATTTCATTTCAGGGTAATTATCTCTTGTAAAGTCCTATAAGCCCCATGTTTATCCTTACTTTTGGTGATGTTTTTTATTCACATTATGAAAACTATGTGGAATACAGTCTATCTTAAAAGTATCTAAAACTACTTAGATTAGGGCCACCATATTCATAAATTTTTGTTATTTATGAGTCTTTAACCTCTACAATCGAATGAAATTTTCAAATACCCTTTCCCTATATATGATCTTGATTTATATAACAGACCCTCTAGATGAATAGTATGTCAAGGCACATTATATGTAAATTATAAAATTTTATCCACTCTGTATATGGCCATGATCTATATAGGGATTCTATATAAGAACCACATGTGGTTTGATTCCTAATATCATTATAAATGTAGTGATTCCTAGGTCCCTTAAACCAAATCCCAACCACAATAATAAAAACAACAATTATAACCATCAACTGTATGATTTACAAATATTTAGGAGATATGGAAATTGTTCTCTCATCTAGAAACTTATTCCCATCATAGAATGCCGATTCACCAACATGTGAGTCTAATTCATTCAAGTATGGGGGAGGTATTATCCATAACAATAAACGTCTATATTTCAATCACCAAATGAAATGTGGTGTTTATCATATTATCCATCAGTTGGTCCAACAAAAAATTTCAAACAAAATAATGTCCCCTACAACCTAAGGGTTTTAAATTTTAAAGTAATAACATTGTTATCCAATGGAATGTTTTTATGTATGGATTACTTATCCATTCCTACATGTCATTCTGATATATAAAATTGAATCCTCAAAATTATTGTGTATAGCCAGATTAAAATTACTCCTCCCCATATGTGAGTTTGTCCCATATAGGTAACCACATGAGAAATCCAATTATCTCATGATTCTTATCCTTAAAAAATTCATAGGGAAAAATAGGGAACCTAACCTTTTAATGTGTACATTCACCTATTTCCTATTATACCATGTAATACCAATGATATTTAAGGAGGGATGAGTCATAGAGACTCGCTTTTCCTTTGTATGATTCATATATATGAATAAACTAATTGGAAATGAATAATACCTAAATAAAATGTATCCTGTAATATTATTAACCACCATTAATTATATGATATTCTAGAGGAATAGTTCCCACATTAGAGTACCCTTAACAGAAGAAGGGTGTATATAGGGACACATTAAGTAAATTCACATCAGTTTTCACATGCTTACTCAATGATGTTAAACATGATTGAATATTTCTAGGTGAAATTATGCTAAATTTTATGATAATTACATCCTCACGTAATGACGGTAAATATCTTGATTGGTACATCCACTCTGTTTGGAGTTAAATAAAAGATACCATTATAATGAATCAAACCATACCAGAAGATGGTAAGACCTTTACATTGGTCAACCAATGTAAGGGCCACATCACTCATCTTTCTGATAACCTCAAACATTAAACCAAACATTGTTTCATGAGTTTTTTGGGTTTTCATAAAACATTTATGGACCTCATAAGGAAGAAAATATCTAACTCTTTTCCTATACATTTGTTGGATCAGGATAAGTTCCGTATACCGAGTAAACATCTATATCATGGAATTATAATAAACATATTATAATCCTATTTATCCTTGAAATACATATAATGGATCTCATCATCAAAATGTAATTCTTTGTAATCCTTATCATGAATATTTCATGCCATAAATCATGATTTGAGCACCATGAGCCACGATTTACCTCACATTCACCTCCCTAATCAAAAGGATATAGAAGAAATTTTATCCATGTAAGTGCCCCGTAAGATATTATATAACACAACATTAGTAATAGGTCCACATTACTCAAGAACATTAAATTCATTAACTTTTATCAAAGAAATATGACCATAGACATCATCCTCTAATGGTCCAAAATTCATGACCATGAACTGCTAGTTAAAGAAACATAAAAACTAATAGATTGAAAATGGAATTCTGATAAATGATCGTGTTTCTAATAGTTAATCTCTTCGCCTCTAGATGTTTAGAAATATTATAGAATAAATAAAAAGGAAAAAATCAAGTAGTTCCATATTATTTCTATTTTCAAATATTTAGCCATGCTCGTTGGACCCTTTTGATCTAGAAAATTGTTTGAACAATGATTAATAAAATACCATCACTATGATAATATTTTTAATCGGTTCTAACATGACCTTTAGATTTCTATAACCCTTATTGAATATTATTTTTAATATAAACTACTTTCATGTCTTGGATTACTAAATGATGATAAGAAATTCTTTGACTAGTTAAACATCTATTTGAACTTTATAAAATAGTTCCATTACTCTCGGTTATTCATTGTATTGTGTTGGTAAGAAGGACTAATTTTTTAAAATTAACCCCACTAGGATTCACTAGTGAATTATACATCACCTCAGAGCTTGCATCCAGTGGACGTTTTCATTATCATGGAAATTTACCCCTTAAATCCTTAAAAACATTCACTACCTATGTGTGATTGATGTCTCCCACATTACTAACTGTAAAAATAAACCCAAAATCCAATATTTTTAGATGATTTAGTAATTTCATGATCATGATATGAATTCCCATTAGAAAAAATTAATTTATATTCAATATCCATGAAATTATTTTATAGTTTATTATACAAATTCTAAAAGAAGTAATGAAGTAATCTTTTCATGATCCTCTTGATGGACCTTATCGCTTTACATGAAATAACATCATATAGGTTATGTGCTTCAAGAACATAAAATAAACAACCCCTAGGGTTGAAGAACCCGTATTGGATATGCTCCTTCTCAATATAAAAAATCATTTCACTAATATTAGAATATTGAAAAATCATTCATGGCCCATGGGGAGAAGTGGGGACATCCTATATGACCATTCATTCAAGTCATAGTGAATCATGTATATATCCCATTGTCCCATAAACTATAGAAATATCCTATTTTTAAGTGATGAACCCCAATAATCATGATCCCAAAGAACATCACAGAGGAACACAAAACCTTAGTGTGTTTTTCAATCATCCCTGACATGTCTGCATCATCTCATCACCCCTAGTTCATACTCAAGGGTTATAATTTATGCTACCCATATTACAAATATGCAATTGAATTAAATATAAAAAATTATTTCTCTATTTGAAGGTGACCTTTTAATCAAAGATACGTGTTGTCACATCCCTTCATGAGAATTCATCCATCATTATTTTTATAAGATCATATAGTGTTTGAACCATTTATGATCATTCATTCTTCTGAATCTAATCTATAATGTAGGGTGCATGAAACCTTCATTAATATTCATTCATCAAAATATCAAAAATAATGTGGGGTGTATTAAACCTTTATTAAAATCCATCCTTCATTAACTATAGTAAAATAAGGTCGGTGTTAGATGACCCATAAATACAACACCTGATTAGTCTGATAAGAAATACCTTAAACTTCCAATTGAATGTGACACAATGATTTTAAGGCTGAAATCCCACAAAGGTAAACCTATAAAAATTTTAGTCATTTATTAATGTATAGAAACATTGTGTGATATTGGAAACATTGAGAAATCATGAAATATAAATGGAAAAATTGTTTTTAGGGGGAAAATCCATAATGTGTGACTATGTAAAAAAGCTCTGTCACTGATCCATAAGTATCACTATAAAATTATTTATGAAAAAAGTATGGGATAAAATAATATATATAGTTAAAAAGATTTTTGGGACCATTATATATCCTAGGAAGTAATCATGTAATTATTTCTAGGACCATTGTCCATGGAAGACATTTTAGCACTCTCCCTCCATTTCATATTTACCCAAATTATCCTTTTGAACTAAGTGATCGAAAAATAATTAGAGTAAATACATTAATGTTTATTATTATGGAACTAAACATTCTTGGGTTATTATCAAAAATTATTTTCTTTATTCACACATTTCATTTTATCAATCATTTCACCTAGTGCTATAAAAAACAACAATATCTTTAATGATCTATATTATTCAGTGTTAATGAAATTACATTTATAAGATAATTGAAATAAATAAAAATATAAACATATATAATATGAGAGTTTTTTATTGATAGTGTAAAAAATAAGTAGAGTAATATATATTGTTGAGTCACTCTCATAGTTCCCCAGATAAAATACAAAAAAATCATTAAAAAAATTGGTCTTTTAAGCCCTCCAAATAATCCAGAGTCAGGGGGGAGGTTTTATTTAAATGGTGATGTATTGTCCATTAAATATCATATTGTTTGACTAAGGGAAATAGATCCTCGACTAATGAGGATAAATTAAAAATCCAATTTTATAGTGGAATCTAGAAAATTGGATTCTTTTGAGAAATTGACCTTTGAACAAGCTACGAGAGCATTCTATTATTCTACCATCATGGAATAACCTTTTATTTCATCATATAGTTTGGAATTTTTATTTTTTTTTGATTCAATTCCTCATAAGAAACCCTAGGTAATTGTTTTAAAAAAATTTTATTATCAAATTCAAACATCTAATTCTCATGAGAATATAATTTATTCAATAATGAGATGACCCTTGGTGAGACTTCTTATATCCTCTAATAACTGAATCATCCTCTCTATGTTTACTGAAACGTTAATGTAGGTGTTACCGTTGATCATCAATTTTCTAAAAGGGAAACTCAATAATTATGGCTTGGGTGCCAAATATGTAATCAAATCATCCCAGTCTTGAAAGCCTATTCTATGAGAGATTCTTCAGGGTATAAAATGATCATAAAATAATAAGGTACATAATCTATTGAATGAATGCCCAACATAGCTTGTGATGAAGTAAAAAAGAGTGTCTTGAACTGGTCTCCCTTCACCAACCATATGATCTTACCCTCCTTTGGATTGAATTTCATCTAATATCAACACTAAGGGGTCGGCTTCCCCATAAAAAATCTACCTCATGTTATGAAGACTCTATGTCTTGATGAATGTGTTTATATGGAAGAGTGTATGAGTCCAGATCAATTTCCATTGAGGTCACAAATAATTGATTCAGTGAGGTACTGAGTATATCTACCCATCATACTATTAAAAACAACACACCATTGGATAATATTCAATACATTATCAAAAATATTTTTTAGATAAGAAACCCAAAAAATCAACAAAACACACCATAATCGTATAATTAGTATATTCACATGTCAATATTTTCTAGTATTTTTTGATAATACCTAGATGTTATTCCCTCTCACAAAATAATAAAATTAGGATAAGACAACTAGAGAATTAATAATAAATTTTGAAAAAAATATGTACTGGGATTATATATCATAGATAGTTATCTTGTCAAGATAATTTTCAACAACACCATCTCAGAATTATGTTTTATATGACCTCTCATTAAAGGAACCACTTCTATCATCAATGATTTCCCATAGGCTGTGTGGAATGGTGTCAAATAGAACCAATTGTCTTTCCTCAAAATGATGAGATCCTCATGGATGTCTATTGGTGTTTCATCAAACCTATATACATTCAATAGTTTAGAAAAAAGTGTAATTTGGAATTTCTATGGTATTTGTGTCCCTATAACACTCAATGTTTTTTCTTACTGAACCACATAGAAACTAGAAGGGCCTAAAAATATAGTAATGGAATTTTCCTTGTTGATTATGAAAAAGAAGTTGATAATGATTGGAAAAGATTGGAATAGCTAGGTTGAGAGGATTCCCTTCTTCTAATCGAGATTCCATCGTCAATTTACCAAATAAGATTCCCAAATGTGCATTCCGGGTAGGGAAAATAAATATTTTTAGGAACATGGATAAAAAACAGTAAACTAAATACTCAAATATATATCCATTCTCATGCTATTTCTCTTTGAGGTATACTACATGGCCTCTAGAGATTTCCAATATAAGACCCCACAATATCAGAACTATTATGATGGAATTAAATATTAATGTATCATAGTTATCCAAACCTTGTTTTGACAATTAAATTTATTGATCCAGTAATTAAATAAAATGATAGATCATAATTTCATCTCAAAATTAAACCCATCACTCACAACAATGATTATATATTTGTCCCAAAATTTGAATATATTCGGCGTCATCCCATACTTTTTCGGTTGGTTTAAATGAATCATTCATATCACCAATAAGAATTATTCCCCTAGTAGATAGATATCCCATTGGCTCATTGCAACCTTTCCATGGGTTAGATAAAAAGTATTATTTTTAGGAAAAAATAAATTGTTAGACCAATGGGGAGTTATGGTTGATGAAACATGATGAATTTTTATGTCCATTTTACCTCAAATAGGTAGAAGATGTTTTGTTAGTATGAAAAATTGGTATAACTCTATCTAACTGAGAATGACTAGGCCCATTCATTAGTGAAATTTCCACTAGGACACATGTACCATTTGGAAATACATCAAACCATTGGCCTTTATAAAGACAACATATGTATGTTTGAGTAAGTCAAGAAAATATTCTAATGAGAAAGATCACAACCATTCAAACACTGAGGGGAGTGATTCAATTAGTCAGATAACCCATGGAATTACTCTAAAAGTATTTGGTTATATTCGTAGGAAATAACCAATATATATTACATGGAAGATGAAAATTATCATGTAAAAATATTGTTACAAGGAACAGTGATGGAGGTATCATCTAGATGACCGAACATTTACAAATTCAATATATTCTCCATTGGATAGTCTTATAGAAATATCTAAAGGAGAACATTTTAATCTTATTTTTAGATGAGAACTAATACCATGTATCAACAGTGTGTTTCTTAATGATCATAGCCCTCATAGAATCTGTAAAAAATGATGACAAAATCTTCAAATAAATATAGGTGAATTAATAATAAAATAAATTATTAATTGTGTTTGGGATTATTTCATGATCATTATGAATGGCGGTAACTTGGGTGATATCATGTTTTGTGTGTGATCCATTTTAAGTCTCATAATCACATGACCCATATAACATTTCATTATTATGCACAACATTATAATAATTTTGATCAAGTGACCCTGGTAATGTCAAGTGAATTATTTGAAGGACTATTTATGTATGTATCATTAATATCCTACAATTTTATTATATATCTCTTTTTAAAGTTAATCTCTTCGATAACTTAAATTACACCCAACACCCATCTTAAATGAATAGTGAAATATTATTATAACCCATCTGTTAAATTGTAGGATTTATTACTATTTAAAATATTATGAAATTTATATATTATATATTAAATCGGATATTTTTTCCTAATATATTTTATTATAATAAGATAAGAATAAATACAATTTTATGCCAAAAAACTATAGTTTTCTGAAAGGTTTTTTTGTCTCCTTTTTAATTGTTCACTTGTTTTAAAAATTAATGTTGAATGTGTAATTAAATGTATTTGAAAAATAATATTTTATTTTTGGAATAGTATTTTCATAATTAGATTAGTTTGATTTTTTTTTATTTTTCAGAAAATAAATATTTTCTTGTGAATAGTGAAAATATTGATCCTAATTAAAAATTGTATTTTTCTTTCAACGATGTAAATGTTTTTTAGTTGTATTTATACTTAAATTAGTTATATTATATTATTTATAATATAATTGAGTTAATTTTAATCAATTTAATGGTTGAATTGGATATAATAACATTTTTATATTTAATAGGCCATTTTTTTGAAGACTATTTTTCATTGCCTTTTGTCGGTTTAATATTAATGATGGTTCTGGAAATTTTTTGATATGAATTTGGAATAATGTATATAATATTTGCATATAGATGATCCAAATTTGTTAAATTATTCCCCTTTATCTTTGCCAATATATATATTATCCTTTGTAATTTTTTTACCTTATTAAACTATAAATTGGAAAATTTATGTTAAAATAAAATTATAACGACTATAAAATGTCCCAAACACTTTACCATATTTTTTTGAATGATTTTATTTCTTCTTTATTAAAATAAGGCTCGGTTATATGAACATTTATTTCCATTTATATGGGGTTATTATATTTGTATTATGTTCATTAATGAAAAGTCAAAGACGTCACATTCACATTTTTAATTACTATCAAAATTTTAATATGATGTTATTAAGAGGAAATATTCAACTATAAATATTAGTTTGAAATATAAAAACTATATATAAATTATGGTATTATATTTTTATATTTTTGTGAAAAAATGTTTACCAAAAATAATTATTCACAGATGATGCAATAATTATTTTATTTTTTAAAAGTTAAAATAAATTAAGAAATAAAAATATTAAAATAAATAAAATCTGATATAATTAATGTTATACAGGAGTGTTATAAATAAATATTTTATATTAGGTATTTTTCAATATTTTTTCTTTGTTATCTTTTTTGATTGAAATTATTAATGTCAAAGTAATGAATAGTTCTTAAGAATGAAATTATATTTTTTTATAGTAAATAATAATTTATGAAATGAAAAAAATTCATAAAAATATAATATTCTGAAAAATAATTTGGATGTGGATTTAAATATCATAAATGATCTATTTATGGGTCATTGGGAATTTTAAAGTAACTTTATTAACCCTCAAATAGTAAAACTATATGTTACAATGGTAAGAGATAAAATGGTTAAATAATGGTTGAATGAAAAAGATAATGATAAAACCAAGATATAAACATCCCCAAAAAATTATAGGATTAATACGATGAAACCATTACCACTATTTTCTCTAATTTAAGTTATATAATGGATAATTCTCCATTGTATTAAATTATATATAACTTAAATAAAAGATTGTTACAAAATGTCATTCTCTTTGTATTTAATATGTTTTATATGTTCACATTGCAACAAATTCAAGATATGAATGAACCTAAATTTATAATTTTCCCTTAAATAACAGAAAATAATTATGGGTTTTTTTTTAATTTTAAAATTTATAAAATTACATTAAATTTTTGTGAAATAATAATACTGTATTTAATTAATTATCAAAAATAAAATAAACTAAATCATATAAGAAATAATAATTTTTATATAATTTGAATGTATTAATGTTTGAAATGAATTATATATATATTTATGACATATAAAATAGTTCTTAAATCATTTTGTTTTAATTTCCAGTTTTTTGATTTATTTGTAGTCAAATTAAATGAATAGAGTCATAACTAACATTGATGATAAGTTATGAAAAATAATATTCTATTTAGTTTTATAAAATTCATAATAATATTAAAACCAACATTTGGAATGAAATATAGTTAAAAAATCATTCATGTTCAATTTATGGTAACATTATTAACCCTCTAAGATTAAAATATTGGTTCCCACATTTATGGTAAAAAATAACTGATGTTGGGGTAATCAAAATGATAAGGTTAAAAAAGATATTATGAAAAGTATAAATTATCTTGGTTGATGGTATTAAACCTTTATAATATCTCATATTATTATTTATTTCCATTTTGAGGCATTTTGACTGATAAATTTATTTATTATAATTTTATCATATTGGAAATTCCAAAAATTCCCCTCACATCAATTATAAAATGGAACCTCATACCTCACTTATTCACACCATATTAAGCATTATAGCTCTACCAAACCCTATCATAATATGATAAAAACATCCTTATACAAGTTTCTGAGGTTATGATCTTACAAAAAGTCAAACCCTAGATGCATTGAGAATAGAATACAGGATGTTCGTTGAAGAATATGTAATCTTTTTACCAACACATCCAAGTTCATTTCTTCTTCTAATTGAACCTAATGCGTTATTTTCATCATAAAAACTAAATATTCTAATATATTATTAAATATTATTAATATTATAAAACCACCAAATTATACCTTTTATACATCACATGAAAATGGAAATCAAAGCACATGAGTATGTACAGATTACTGTCTCCAAAAATCAATGTATTTTTTCATAACCACATTACGTGGATGTTTAAATTTTTTGAAATAATTAATATATATGATAATTAAGAAATAATTTGGAATTTGGAAAATTAATATAACATCCACTTCCTTACCCTATCAACACTTTAGAAATTATATCATTACCCATTCGTACGTACAACTTACCCTCTTCACAAAGTGATGGGAGTAATTTTCTATGATCAACAATAAATAACAGTTAAAATTGTGTATTTAATGATGATATATCATATTTGGAACATTAATATTTTATCATATGTTTTATCCAAGACCTATTGAATACAAATCAGAATTTAATGACTAAAAAACATGAGAAAACAATGTAATTAACATTCTAAACAGTTAAATGAATAAATTATTATTAATAAATGAGTAGTCATATGTTATAAGGGATTAATTTATGATATCCTAACTATTAATAAGATTTTTTTATAAGTTAATTATATGTTTGAAACCACTAAAAAATATTTTTTGATACCTAAAGAGAAAATCAGACCTGAGATGAAGTTTTTTTCACAATCTCATCGTTATTCAAGATTATTTTTTGGTAATGATCTCTATTGGGGAATATTTTTCCTCAATGTCCATATTCTATAAATTGTTTTCAGAAATGTATTTACTATCCTCCTATGATTTCTGAAAATCATTTCTACACATTTTTAACTATTTTCAAAATGTTTTAAAAGGAATATTCCAGTCATTTTCTACAACAAGTTATTTTATGACTATTCTTTTAATAGTGTAAAAGGAATGTATTTTAACTTATACAGAATGAAAATAAATTTAATTCTAGCATGAGTAATTAATTATTTAAATTCCACTTTAAAATTTTTATGTTTTATTTTCAAATATATTTTTTATAATTGTGAGACATTTTATTTAAATGATTTCCAAGAAATAATGTATTTCCATCAAAATTTTTCAATGATTTTAGGAAATTTTAATTTGTGTCAAAACCCATTGTTAAATATTATGATTTATTGAGGTTTATCACTTGTGATATCATCTATCATGTTTTATTGAATGTTTAATGACCACTTTTACTATGGACGATCAATTTTGATACCATTAGTAGATTATGGTTAATGTTTTCTTCATTTCATATGCTAGTTTTTAATAAAAATGTTTATATTATTTATGCTTTACCACATTAATTAGTGGAATTCATTGGATATAGTATGTGACTTGTGAAACCAACTATATCCCCTCTATGCATCGGTAGGTCTCATGATACTAGTTATAATAGGATTTGGGTGAGGGCTCGCCGATTTATGTACACTTCTTGGATGAGGACTTGATAGTATTTTTTAGACATCTGATATTATGAATTTCATCATTATATGATTACATCTTAATATTCCATGTTATTATTTTAATAGTGGAATATACCTAGTTATGTTAAAATCCCATGGGATTATTTAAATGGAATTATTTGATAATCTTTTATTCCTTCCATATTATACTCAAGTTATTGATTAAATGGAAGTTATATTAGTTTTTTTCATTTCCATAATCATTTATGAATATTTTTGATTGATTTGTCTCTATATATATCCTTCATGTGTATCTAATAATACCCATTTATTATGTATTATTTTCCACCGGGATTTTAAGAAAATTATTATGATTAATTTACATGTTTAGGATTGGAGAAAAATTGTTTTCTTAATATATCCACTATATACTATTTTTTGTTTTGAAATGTAATTTGAATTTAGGGAATTTATCTAGTTGACCAAGACTAATTAACTATTTATTCCATTGGGATGTGATTCCATGTATCTTATAACGGTGTAATAATGTAACCATAGAATCTGGGTAACTAGGGTCGAGTAATTTATTATTGGTATCAAAGGAAAACAAGTATAAACATTGTGAATTTAAAATTTTTAAATGTAGATTAATGATCAAAACCCCATAAAATAATTTCAAAAATATTCCCAAAGAAATAAATCATATTATATAAATATTATTTATATATAAGTATTCAATTTATGTTTTTTTATTCAGTAATTATGATATTATAAACTATGTTTCATAATTTTATCATCTAATATAGTTTATGCAATTTTTTTGAAATAAAACATAGTGGTTTGTATTAAAACCCTATCAATGAACATTTGAATGTTCTCACTAGGAATTATAATAAATATGGAGAAATAGTTCGACATGGAGTTGAACAAATTATATCTATATTTGGAAAAATGACTCAGGTTATATGCTATAATGTTTACCAGATGGATCATCTTGAAGATCCATAATGTTGTGTAAAAAATTTAGGTTACTTTGTTTGTAAGAAACCTTCATCATTTAGTGGAACTAAAAATCCATTTCTATATTAGAAATGGATAAGTTCCATAGAGAAGATATTTCAATCTATAATATATAATGTTAGGGAGAAGGTTTTTTTGAAATTTTATCATCTCTTAAGGAATTCAAAGTAATAGTGGTCATTTATTTAGAGCGCTGAAGATGTAAACAAATATCAATTATGGAATTAATGGAGTAATAGTTCTTTTAAGGGAAAACTATTTTCATCAAGAATGATAATTATATATCGAGAGAATATTATAGAGTCAAAAATAATAATAGGATGATAATTTTTCGATGTATGAATCCATATTTATAAGGTTATCAAGAAATGATGTGGATTATTTTATGTGATCGAAAGTGAATGATTGATAGTTTATTTGATGGGATTATGAAAATAATTCAATGGGAACTAGTTTATCGATCTTTCTCACTATATAATGATATAATTCCTAGTGACATCAAGACATATAATGAACATTCCATGTATTATGACTTTGAAATGAAGCATGATAATAAGAGGATGGTAGAGAAAAACATGGGATAAGAGAAAATGAGAATGAAATATTTTCTCACATGTTTTAATTGTGGAATGAAGCACACTAGTACATGATTCAAGGGAATATAATTTTTCAACATGTGTAGAGAGAAACTACAATAGGATTATAATTAAAATAAAAAGAAATAAGATGTATAATGCTTAAACTATAAGAAAATGGGTAACTGTAGAATTGAATATCCTAAGAATCATGGGAATAATGACAATGATAAGAAAAGAGATAAAATTAATTATTTTTATATTAATAATTTCTTAGTATAATAATTAATGTGTTTTTATGGTTTTGGATTGATTTATTATGTTGTTATATTGTGGTTATTAAATTTATGAGAAATATAATTATTGTACTATAATAATTATTCATTATAGAAATAGAAGCATGGATTTTATCATTTTGATTTTATGGTGATCAAGTTAATAATATTTTTGATATATGAAAATAAGATCTAGATTATTTTGATGGTGAATATAATGTTAATATTTACTTTGGAAATTTAGTGACATTTTTGGATTGTGAATTTACTCAGATTTAGTTTCGATAACTACATCTGGAATGGATGAAGTTTGATGTTTTTAAATTTTTGATTGAGGTCCATGTATGACATGTGCTAACCATTTTGGTTTCTATTAAATTGTAATGCCCAATGAAATGAACCTTTGATCTTATGATTCATTAAACTACACCAGGAATGAATTGTGAACATCACTTTCATTGTGTATGTAATGATGTGAAAATAAATTGATACACAACCAATGAATGATATTATGTTTAGTTGTCAAGAAAGTGTTTTTTTATCAATTTTGTATCATAGTAGAAAAATAATCACTCAACTCTATTGAAAATTATTTGGTCAAAAAACATTATTTGTTTACTTTTAATTCTGTTAAGTCAATGGTATTTTAACCAATCCGAAAATTACAATTTTGTGATGGTTAAATATATAATGATCATGTTCTATATCACTCTCCATTATAACATGATATGTAGATATATATTCCATGTTCATATTTATATTTCCCTATAATGTTATCCAATTTGAAATACCAATTTTTTGGTTACCTTCTCATTTCCCTATCCCTCTTATCAAGAAGATGTTTTATTACCCTAATTTATAATGTGGGTTCCCACAAAGGTATTTTCAAGTATCAAACATCAATTTTTGATGTGAAATTTCAAATGGTGTGGATGAAATTTAATTAATAAATGGATAATGAAACAGTCAAATATTTTATAGTTTGTCTCATTTTAATGTTAATATCTTCAATAGCCTACATTGGATGCAACACAAATCATAAGAAAATAGTGAAATATTACTATAAAATATATATTAAATTGGTAGGGATGAATAGTTTTAACCATTTTATGAAGTTTATATATTTTATATTCAATAAAATATGGTTATTAACTCAACATGGATAATTTTATTTCTTGAATAATATGATTTCTTCATTCAACGACATCATTTTTTAGGAGTTAAAGTATGTTAGAAGTTATGAGTAATGTATTTATTACTAAAAAACGTATAAAATCATAGTTTATAAATTCTCCACCATGTTCACATTGAATAGTTTTCATGAGAAATATTTTCTCATTTTTACCTGGGGAAAAAAAGTTTCAAAAGGTAAAAAGGCTTCAGCTTTATTTTCTTGAAACTAGAATCTTTTATATAAACTGTAGCCATCAACTAAAAAATAAATGGTACATGACTCCATCACTTAGTGATTTCTTAGGACCAATAAGATCCATTTTCACTAACTATATAGAATCAATTGATAAGACTTTCCTAATATATCTAATTCTTGACGTCTTCTACATTCCATATTAGCAAGGGTCAAATAAATTTGAACAATAAAATATATGTTCCATTTTATCTTTACCATGTATTTTCTTATTTAATTTCCTTATATATATAGTTTCAGTGTCTTATCCTTATAAACCAAAACCAATATTGATCATACATTTCACTATGACAAAGTAGGTCTTGGTTTCTTATGTTTTTTAAATTAAGTGTGTAAACATTCTCATACTGATGGTAAGAAGGATTAGATTCATCCTTGGAATTATGTACTTCAAATTTTTCATTCAAAACATTCACAAGGTAACCTTAATCACATGACTGGATTATAGTTAAAAGGTTTTTCTAAAGAATGTTAAATGATAAAACATTCTAAATTAAAACTTATCTAAGAAGAACTATGTTAACTATACAAAAAATATTTTCATGAGTATTGTCTCTGAAAGTAACTCTTCAAGCATTAATTTTTATAAACATTTAAAATAAATATTCATTAACAATCATATGCTTGAAAAAGAAAACTATTCATGTACAATGTAATATTATTATGGGAACTATATTATTTTCTTAAAAATAATACAATTATACTTTTGGAACCCAAACATTCCTCATTTCTGAAATTTTTGTAAATAAAATTTTAGCCATGCACATTTGTTTCGAACAATTTTCATTTCAAAATCCTAAAAATTTAATTTTATTTAAATAATTTATTCATTCTAGTGACCTCCACTTTTCTATTTTGTGAAACAGGTATAATTCTAAAGAACATTTTTTTACTAAAAATAGGTTTCCTATGAGTATCTCCCATTCTTTAAATATTGCCTTGTTGAAAAATTTTGTTATAAATTTTATTAATTCCAACTTATCTAGGAGTAATGCTTGATAAATAATTTATTAAATTGATGATTTAGGATTGTTTTTATAACTAAACTCTAATCCAATATTATATTAGTTTTAGAAATGAATTTGTTTCTACAAAAATTTTCTTAGAAATGACTTTTTCATAATCATTAGAAAGATTTTCCATCTAAAAATAATATTTTTAAAAATATCTAGAAATAGAATAAATTTAAAAGGAATTATTATAAATAACTTTTAAAAGATAAGATACTATTTTTTAAAACAATTATTGTAGAATCTTATTTCTCAAGATTCTTATTGACATCACAATTTTTATTTTAAAGAAATTTATAAATTGTAGAGATTTATTCACAAGAAGGTAAATTATTATCTTCTTCTAATGAGGTTTCTTCATATGAATAAATATAAACCTTTTGATTTGGATATTTTTCATTTAATGTCATTTTTCTAAATAGTCATAAGTGTGTACCTTATCTATAGGACATTGATTTTCAGATAATATTATAGAATAGAGACCAATATTCCATTAACATTAATTTTCATTATCTGAAGAATCATCCAAATAATTTCCTCTACAAGAACTCTGAGAGTCACTATCTTTAAAACATTATTCCCTTTTAAATTTTACTAATTTATTTTATTTTTTACAAAATACCTTTCCTTCCAGTATTTTCTTATCAAAATGGCACTGTCAGGTCAGATATGTCCAACTCTTTTACATTCATAACAAGTGACTTCATAATATTTCTTCTCATTTATGTCCTTTTTTATTTTTTTATAATGATATTTAAAACACATTTTTCCTAAAATAATTTTCATTATTCTAGAAATAATATCCAATTAATTCTATGAATGTTCATAATCAGTTGAATTGTATTGAAAAAAACCATTTTTCTTTGATAATATAACAACCATCATAGTAGACTATGATTTTTCAGATTTGAAGTAAATGTAAAAGAAAATTCACACTTATTTTTTTTATAATTTTCATTATCTAGTTTTCTCATAAACTCATAATATAAAATTATTCTGATTAAATCAACAACTGTATGTGTTTAAATCTTCTTTGATTTACCAACTACTATTATCTTTGATTCTCATTCATTGGGCATGATATCAATAATATTTTCAAATATATTTTCGTCACTAAATACTTTTTTTGACCCATATATTGTAAAATATTAATAATTTTCAAAATTTTTTTTACCTTAACAACATGTTCACCACAAGGAAATTCAAAAGATTTATAATTTTCTCTTAACATAGCTCTTCTGGTCTCAGTAACAATAGAAGATCCTAAATTGCTGATTTATAAGTTCTTCTAAATACCATTTGATACTTCCCATGAAGAAATATAGATTTATATGATTCCTATAATATAACATAATAAATACTCTGTACCCTATAATTGATATAATATTCATGATTTTCATGATATTTAATAATTTTGATTTCCTTTTCAATAATTTTGTATTCACTATTCATCACCACAAAATTATAAACTCTTGGGTGGATCACAAAATTCTTCATTATATCCCACTAATATTCATAATCATTATCATAAAATATTTGAGGTATGGTAGGATTTTTATAGTCTATATATGCTAAATTTAATCTTTCCATGTTTAAAAATAATAATAATAAAATCTTTTTCCATATTACATGTTATTGAAAAAAATATTTAAAAAAAAGTTGTTTATAACATGAAATATAGATAACATGCAAAGGTAAACTAGTCAGCATGTTTTTGAGTAGTGGAAACCTTCTATGATACCAATTTTTGGATGAAAATTTATATGAAGATGTATAAATAAAATAAGAGGTGAATTTTTTGTTTAAAGGCTTTTTTTAATCTTATGATAAACTACGATTCATATAATTAAACAGATTTTATAAAAACCCTCTTTTATATTAAAACGATAATTAGATATGGCCTTACATTCTGATGATTATAATATCATAGACTAGATGATTCCAATATGAAATCCAAAGGTATGATTCTATTTAATAGAATTATATTTAGTTATTGATTGTATAATCGTATTCACATAATGAAATGATATATTAGATTATGAAAATATCGTTAACACAATGGTTATGATTAATTAAAGTAATAAATTTTTTAATTTAATATTATGCATATAGAATAATATTCATAGTAAATTTGTATTCTTGTTGTAATATTTATTCAAACAAATGATTCATAATTAATTCTATTGTGATAGTTAAAATAAAAACAGAAAGGTGAATATAAAAAAATTACATCATAACACAAATACACTAGAAATGAAAGACTTCTATGAAATAAGTAAACAAATGAATATAATTATTTTAACCCAAATTGAAGGGTATCAAATTATCTAGTATAAAGGACCCAAAATATATACTTTAATTAAATTATATCTTACCCACACTAGGGTAATACCCTGATATAATGACCTATTTCTGTCTTGCTATCCCAACAAGCCCTCGATAAAAAAGGTAATCGGCTCCTCTGTCTTCCTGAACATGGGAGACCTCAATCTGATGGATCTAAATATTTATATGTATCCTCAAAATCCCTCTATCATAATCACAAAAATAAGATTTTCATGAAGAAAAATGAACACTATGAAGTTACAATAAAAAGGAACAAGCATTTCACAACTTCTTAACATCAAATATACCCTATATAGAAGAAACATTAGTATTTATCTTGCACAAAATTTTCTATTGAATGTTATATTTTTGAGAAATTCAAATAACTTGGTATTAATAGGAATTAATCCCAATGGTCATCTTGTTCTTTGATGGTCATATTTTCTATGTGATTTTATGGTGGACCTGGAGACCTGGAACTTCAACAGTCATACTGTAACTAAAATCACGACATTGTTTTGTATCACACATTTTATAAAAGAATGCATGAAAAAGTATTACTATTGTTTTATGAGAAAAAAGTTCGAATATTATAAAATAGTATTCAATATTCAGGGATAATATAAGAGTTACTCTATTGGATATGCTAACAAATTTTTCCAGGTTCATGGTTAAAATCAAAGTTAATTTGATGGAAGTCATTATGATAAACTATATGTATATGAATCTGATTGTTACCAGTTTTAGTTAATTCTATTATTAATGGTTCTATAATTCTTATTTTAAACATAAGAAAATTATTATAAAATTATATGTCTTATAAAATCATTGTAAGAAATTATTTTGACATAAAAGTATTAGATTTTGTGTATTTAATAATGAGTTTGTGATCTCCAAAAAAGGAATGAAAAAGTAATGAAAATATACTTTTGACTCAATAGTGATAATATGGGAAAAAATTTAGAGAAATATATTAAATATTAAATAGTTTTTACTAAATTATATTATAATTTAATATTTTTTGGACATATTTAATGTTCAATTAAATTAATATTATTAAAATTAACAATAATGAATTTTATCAAAATTAAATACTATTTAATTATATAATTTTATATGAAATATTATCTTAAACTATATGAATGGAGTATAGTAAAATATATCATAAATTTTCTATTTCATATTAATTTTTCAACTTATAATAACATTATAAATCTTTCATGATTAAAATTGTGGTACCATGGTTATGGTCAAAAAATGAATAAATAAGGGGTAAATCGAAATGATATGGTTTAATGTGACCACTAAATTTATCTATATTCTATTAATTAATATTATCACATCCATATACAATATTATATTCAAATTATGTAACATTTTTAGTAATTTTAAATTCTAAATTAACTTTTTATAATTTATTCATTTGAATGATTCCAAAACTGCCCCTCACCTCAATTATATAAGGGAACATCCTCCACCACTAATTAAAACAACATTTCCCTGTAGTTTAACCAAACCCTTAAAATTTCTCTTAAAAATTCCATTAAACATGTTTTTTCTATCCTAATATTCGAAAAAAACCAACCCTACATCCCATGGGAAGAGTTCTAAAGTACGTTCCCTGAGGAAGAGGTAATCATTTTTACCAAAGAATTCAAATTAATTTGTTCAGCTACTTCCACTTTATGTGATTTTTACATCCAAAATTTTTAAATATTGTATAATATATATACTATAATGTTATTAATATTATAAAACAACCAAATTCTACCTTTTATAAATCTTGTTAAAAAGAGAACCGCACATGTGGATTAAAATCTCCATGTTGCGGTGTAATTCATTTATTATCACCACTTTACATGGATGATTATAATGAAAACATAAATGGATTTATATGATAATGATGATGTTATATTAATTCAATAAAATTAAAATACCAACTAATTCTATTCCATTTTAACCTTTTAGAATGGATATCATCACTCATGCGTACATTCAACTTACCATCTCCCCGAAGCTATGCAATTTATTTTATATGTTCAACATTAAATAATTGTAATAAAAATATATTTAATTTTTAAATATTATATTTATGAAATTATTGTTTATATATATATATATGATATATCCTATTGAAGATAACGAATATGCTAATGTCAAAATAAGCCTGATATAATAAGGCAATTAATACCAAAAACAGTGAAATGAAAAAAATGTTATCAATAAATTGGTGGTAAATTGTTATAACGGAATCATATAAAATATCATAATAATTATTATGATTATTAGATAAGTTAATGAAATTTTTATAACCACAATACATTCGTTTTGGACACATACGTAGGAAATCAAACCTATAGTAAGGGGATATTAAACAATATCCTTATTATTTGGGATTTTGTAAAGCATCCATTGGGTAATATTTATCATCCAAGTCAAATGTATTATAAAAATGTTTTCCAAAATGTTTTCAATATTATCCAAGAAGTCATTTTTAACAATTTTTTATTTATTATAAAATTTATTAACAAAAATATTCCAATTGTTTTCCTAAATAATTTATTTTCTAAATATTCGTACAAAAGTGTAAAAAGAATGTTTTTTTAAAATATAAAAAATGAACATAATTTCCTATATTCATGATTCATTAATTATTTAAATATTTCATTATATGTTTAAAAGTTTACTTCCATTGAAGATGTTTTTTTTTATAATTACATTTCTTTTGGTGTAAATTAATTGAAACTAAAATTATTTCTCTAAAAATAAATTATTTTATTAGAGTATTTTTTATTATTTCAATACCCTTTGTTTTCTGAAAATTTTTATTATTTTATATAAAAAAATTATGGGGAAAATTGGAAAACTATATCAGTTCTATGTCATGATCCATTAAAAACGATAAGAAATAATGAAATCATAAAAATATGAGATATAAATTATTGGAGTCAGATACCTCGTATATACCCAATGAAGGGAGTGTACCATTATTCTTGTGTCATTAAAACCTTGTTCTTCAAAATGGTTGGATATATTCTGACTTGTTTGAATGTATTTATATATATTAATATTAATTTATTTGATTTCATGTTATATAAGATTGTTTTATTTATTGATCCAAGCTATTTGGCCCTCAATGACATCCACCTATAGTGCTTTTTCTACGATTCTATCCACTTCCTCCTTTGAAGAGTTATATTGGAATGACTATATCATTATTTTTTTATTAGAATATAAAATAATATCCATATGATTTCAATTTTATTTTAACTTTACTTCTTCTATAGACCCATACAATTTTCCCTCTATACCACATTTCCATTTTTTTCTTTTGTTCAATGCTCTTGGCCACTTGTTTTCCATTTTGCAGGGACTCTACTTGATTTCCTGATCATGGGTATTTGTTCCTCAATTATTCAAATTGGTTCTTCTAGAAGGCATTGTTTACATCGACATACTAGGATGAAAATAGTCCTTTTGACATTTTGATTCCCTTACTTTAACAAAAAAAAATCCCCCCACATTATGATTCCCTTCCATATATTTTTCTTCATTCAGATATGAAGTCCTCCAAAAAATGTTCCACTACACATTGTTAACTAAAAAGATGCAAGATATATCTTCAACGTCATCAAACTATGAATAATCAGTAATGGTTTTTTTATCAGGTGAAGGAATCTACATACCCGAAATGGCCAGAGACTCATGTTCCTAAACCAAGCATGATTAATTTTCCTAATCAAATCCGTTTTGATTCTTCCATGACCCATCCTCATCCATCCCTTCAAATTGGATTCTCATATTTATATGAAAACATCTCTATCATGTACATTACATTATAACTATCCTCTTCATACCATGTAAAACATGTGGTACCTATAATGTGTGCTCTAAGCCCTTACTAGTGGATAAGTATCCATCAATTTCCACTTGGATAAATTCCTCATGAGTGGGTTTGAAATCATTTCTAATAGCCTCCACAAGGGGTAAGGACTATGGTATGTGATAACCTGGTTCCACATATACAACTTCAAGCACCTACTCAGCAACTCTTTATCTAGATAAGACATTCATAATCAATATAACGTCATATAAATCTTGTCTTATATTATTGAATATATCCACAACCATAGGATTAGAGATCATTTTTCATTCTTTACATTGACTGGGTGCATCCTGGGTTAAGCCAACCACGATCACTGCGGTGGCCTTTGTACGATTTCCCCATAACCGTGATAATAGGAAAAAAATCCCTTTCTAAACCCTATAGCCTCTATGAAATGCATATTTTAGATTCTCCAGCCATTCACAAAAAGTGCAGTAATTGAACTAAGACTCAAAATCCACAACTTTCTTCCACCATAATTCTTCCCTTAATGTGATCCAAACCTATTCCACAATGGTCATTGATGCATCAATGTCAATATAGATTTTGGGGGATACTTTTTGTTAAAAAAAAAATTTACAACTATTATCACATAAATAGTCGGGAAACATACTTACAAAAATACACATAATAGAAATATTCTATATAGTTATTGGTAGTTATTTGAACCTTACCCACACTACAGTATAAGGAACATCATGCCTGATGTGGAAGATATAGTTATATCAGACAAGGTAAAAGTAAACAATATTGATTGATTGAAGATATCTAAACCATATGAGATTTAGATCATTAATGAAAATCATATCATCACATGTCATTTTTTTAGAAGATCAACCAATGCTTGTTCCTATAGATCCTATGTTCCAAGGATGAACCTTTCAAAGGCATTGAATTATAGCTATTGTTTCATAAAGAGAGACACCAATTTCATATTGGGAAGATAATAGTCCTCTTATAAATCTAGAGCAAAAAAGCATCAATTGAGGTGATTCATTTAATATATTTTGATCCTTAAATCTAATCAAATTCAAAATTGAAAGTATAATAGGAATCTGGGTAATAAAACAAGATATTTTATGATACAAACTACACTGGTTTTTGATAAATGAAATACCATTTATATATTATTAATTTTTTAGTCCTTCATAGTATTCTATAGATACTCAACATCATGAATCACATCATTATAATACTAGTTATTAATATTATTTATAAATATTATAATAGTTTAATTTAAAAGGTTATGTTTCATTATCATGTGATTATTTATTTGAAATTATTTTATCATATTTAATTCCAACATTATTATGATCATGTATTTCATTAAATGAAAATTTGTGAGTTATTTACATTTCTAAAATCCTTTATGATTATTTATGACAGATTCATTTATATGTATATCTTAACCGAGTATCTGAACTCACCCATTTCTTATATTTCATTTTCCCCTAATATTCCATGAAGATTTCTGTAACTAATAATAATGGTTAAGATATTAGAATAGTGTTGTTATCAAGGGATTTACTATATTTTATATTATGTTTTATGATGTAAGGTGTATTTATATTATATATCCCTTTTATCTAGACTACTAAACTATTAAGTCCATTGGGATGTAATAACATATCTCTTATTTCAATGTAATAATGTTACCACTAACTATGGGGTACTAGGGTCTGGCTATTTATAGTAATTCCAATGTTTATCATGAAATAGAACCCTATAAAGAAATATATATAAGAGAAATTAGTAAACATTATTGGTGAATAGTTAGTAGATTTGTTGTACGGATTGTATAGATAAATTTATTACACAAAAAATCATGTGGAGAGATCATGTTTTGGGGGCATGCGATCAGATCATAAGATTATTTTTTTATAAGAGGATACAAAATGTTTCTATTTATATATGTATTATGAATAGATCCCATGAAAGTGCTAATCATTAAATAAAAAGTAATTCTCTAAATACCAAAAAAATGAAATTTATGTGAATTTGGAAGAATTTTACTTCCTTATAACTAAAAACTTATTCCTCCAGACATCACTTTTGAGGGGGTTCATTTGTTTTCTCAATGAAATGAGATGCATAATGACTAATGTTGATGAAAAAATATATATTATTATCCCCAAAAGTAATATCAAGAAGAAGCACAGATAAATGTAAATTACTCTCTTGGAGCATAAAAATAATGAAAACTTCAACAAAATTCATGATAATATGGCCCTAGTAGCATCATGAGATCAGGTTATATGAGTCACATGATCAATACAATTATCACACGAATTTCTAATGACATTCTGACTCAATCATTAAAAATATATTTATCCAAATAAAATAATCTTGTAAATATCCTTCGACAATCCCTCTTGATAATGAGAAGTCTATTAGATAAGTATTCATACTCACGTGAAGTCCCAGAGAGCAGTCTTCTTGATATCTAGTAGGCCATTAGACATGCCCTTCTGATATAATGATAGTCATCTGGTGAGCCATCCATATATCTCAAGGGCCCTCATTCATGGTGGTATTATCACATTAAACTACACATGAATGTCAAATTGATCATGTGATTTCTTTGAAGATATTTGATGGCCATCCATTTTAAAATTACATAAGGGACCACTTAAGGAATGTGGAAAATGATGGGATATTTATGAGATGAAATTTATACAATTTTTTATTAAAACTGAGTATGTGCATCAGGTGATTAGTATACTGATCCAAAAAATTCCTTCTAATAGCCTATCTGGATCTCACTGAGGTACTTTTATATTCAAACCTAGCTCTAATGAAGGCCCTTTGATAGGAATCCTGATATCATGACGGAACTCAGACATAAATCATGGTCCTACAAACACCATTTTATTTTTCATTTTCATCATGTGTAAGAAATTTTACAATTAATTTTTTACAGAGTCTATTAATGGTGGTATGATGAGGTAGTCACTAATTATCACACGACATAGAGATGACATCATTGAAATAATGCATGTTGATTATTCAAGGTGCATTCTATATTAGTTACCCCAACTCAAGCCAAAACATTAGATTTAATTTCCCTATAATGATTAATATATGTATGGTATTAATGCCTACAAATACACCCTTGAAACATAGATAAATCCAATACACATTGATAATAGAATATTTTTTAGAGCGATGGATGAAGAAATTTCAAGATACTTCATCATGGTAATTCCCGTGGGTGACTAGATTGATTGAATAAAAGTGTTTATGCCTTAGGTGATCAATCCATTGATCATGAAAAGGATCACTTGAATTTCATCTGGATCTCATGAATGACGTTCCACATGCTGTCTTGATCACGTGATGCCTCAATAAGAAAAATAAAGAAACATTTTGAGGGGTTTTAGTGATTATGGATGAAATGGAAAGAATCCTCATGAAATGAAAGATATTATGATATTCACGTGAAGGAGTCAGGAATTTCATATGATTTTTTCATGTTTCCTATGGTCACCCACAGACATGTCATCCAAGTCATCTGAACAAACCCATTCATGTCCCTCAAGTAACATGACCACCACATACATGTCATCCGGGTCACAAGAAGACCCCCAACCCAATTCCAATCGAGTTAAATAAATAACACCCTAAATTTTATAGTGTTTATGTGATTACCCCTAGTCCCATTATCAAGGAAACATGAACACCGTTTTATATTTCAACATTGATCAAATTTAGACCCTTTTACATGTTAGTATGATCACAAAACATACTTTTTTATGTTATATAGTTCATTTGAAAACCCATAAATATACCGAGAAGAACACATGATGACCACTAGCTTTTGTACTTGTATCATCTGAAGTGTATATAAATGTCATCCGCTATCAATGATAATAATTGGATTTATCAGTTGCATCATTTGACATCACACAAATATGTTAGAATTATTAGACAAACATCCCCAACCAAATCTGGAAGACATCCTCATACATGTCATGCTTTCCCTATAGGCACACAATGGAATATACCTCTGAATAATGTAAACATGTTGGGATAATGGATATAAATTTTTATAATCATATTTGTTTCATTATTCAATTTGTGTAACCAATGAAAATTCACAAAACCTCTCATGATCCCAAAAATTTATCCATTAATATATAAAGAGTGGACATCTCTAATGGGAATCCAGCTTTGGGTAATTCCCTACATATCCAAAAATAATCTATGAGGAATATTGTTAATTTCAAACGTAAGATACATCAGATTCATTCATGTAGAATGAGCTCCATATCTAACATCCCATTAGAGATTATTTAATGTGTAATACTCACATATATTCAAAATTCATATAACCACTTAATTTTTATTGATTCTCACACCATGATTAAATCACATGTGATTAGGGATTTATGATATTCAAATCACTAGAATACTAAAAATCTCATTGATCAGGGAAACCCCAGTGTCTAAGACTCTCTTAACAATATGATACAAATACATTAATACATAGGAATCCAATATAATATTAGTCCCCATTGTACTCCAATACTATTGTAGTTGATTAAATTATCCCTCGTGATTATCAATTATATGGCCCCACCCATTAATTGTTTCAAAAAAATGAACTACGTGGACTTTGATTCTTGTTATAAGTATGATATTTTAGATTCATTTCCAAGTCCAAATATCCATACAAAGTTCTAAAATTTTCTCGTACATGTCAACCACACATGATGTTAAAATGAATGGTATACTTGATATTTATGATTTTATATTCTTAACATCATGAGATATGTAGGATTCCTCCATGAGTAATAATCAAAATTATAAAAAACCAACTACCTTCCTAGATAGAAGAAAATTCTATAGTACCTGGTCATACGACAAAAAACCCAATAAATCTCCCTTTTATAAGAAATAATAGGAATCAAATGGATAACCTATGATATATATCGATAGTTTCATTAATAGAAAACCCACTTACATGTACAATGATTATACACATGTTAATTTTAACAGTGTAACTAGTCGCATACCGGAATACGAACTAAATCTACAAAAATATATTATATCTATAATTGATTCACAATGTATGAAAGTATTCCCCCAATAGGGTGTGAGGATCCCATCCTCCCCTAATCCTCAAAAATGGGAGTTCATAATCATTGGTGGTCAGGAAAGAACAATGAACACTTTATTATCGAAATCTCTCACTTGCTCTCTATAGATTTGGGAGCCGTTTGGACATTCTATTAGACACAGAAATGATACTTGCTATATGAATATATTATGGAAAAATATTAACCCCCCCCACATCACAGAAACACAATCATACATTAGAAATTTCGTCCTACTTTTTCCATAAACAAAAATAATGTATCTGATGTGAAATAATGTGATTATAGAATAACCAAGTTACTATAGGTGTCAGGGAACTTGTTTCCCAAACATGGATAACACATACCGTTCAATTATTTAAAAAAAAACAAGATACAATCACAAAATATTTCCAACCTTTAATTTACATATATACTATCAAGGTCATACCCCATTTTAGTTCAGCAAATATTATTACAAAATGTGATACCACTAGTAATTTCTTACATATCCATTACTGAGTGGTCTCTAGAACAAGTGTACAATCATCATCTCAAGTTTTCTACCATAAGTATAATACATGATGGCACTAGTATTATCCTAATAGAACTACCACTAGATTTGATTGTATACTAGTAGGATTAATTCACTATTGAAACTGATTCTTTACTACCACCAGATAAATAAAACTGTTATCGCTAGATGAAGATGCTACCACTAGTAAAACCTATAACTGCCAGTTGATGTCATTCTACCACAGCTATTTTTAAGTAATTTAAAATTAATTATTCCAAAATAATGTTTATAGAATTGAATTATACAGAGAAATATGATAATTTTAGAGTTTCTATTCTTAAAATATATATTCATTACATATAAGAACACTTTAAGAATTGAAGAGATGGCACCCAATATGAGCGTTTACCTTATTTTATTATTTTCCTACAATGGATAGTTGGAGACTCTAAAAATATGTATATATAAAGTAACCTTTAATTCATAAATTAAATTCAATTACATTCTCCATTATTTAGGATGTTCATTCTTAGTAAAAATTTAGAAGACAGTCATGTGCTATTCCAGACACTGTATTTTCATAAAAAAACTTATGGATAATTATATGTGTATCATCAAAGAAATGATTAAATAATATCATAAATAAGAATAAGTTCATTCATAAGAATCCATTGTTTGGACAAACATTGATTATCTATAAAAAAATTTCTACAATCATTTTATCTTCTTCTATTATTATTTTACATTATATTTTCAATTTATTTTAATATATATTCTATGAACATAATGTCATGTATTATACTAGAAATCACTATGAGACTCTATAGAATTTCTTATTTTCCTTATATACCATGAATAAATATTATTTTTTTGGTATCCATGAATTCTTGTATGCAATTTTATGTAAAAACGTGATCCATGATATGAATCATGATTGATGTTTAATAGAATTTAATGGTAGTGAGTGATTGTCGTGTGGGGAGGAATATGTCTTAGCGTAATAACAAACCAAATGTATTTATTTTTTATTTGTGTTTCCTTATTTTTTCATTTTATTTAGATAATAATATATTTTTTAGTAATTTAAACTTATATATAAAAATAATTATTTTAATTTCAACTTCAATAGGTATTTTATATATTAGATTTTTCATGATTAGATTTATCTCAAATAATAATGTTGTTGTAATTTTTTTTAAATTGGGATTTGATTGAACCCTAGAGAATTATTTTGAAAATATCAAATTATATATTTCCACTATTTTAGATAACTAGTGAGTTTTCAAAATGGGGGTGGGGGAGTTCTTAAATTTATTTTTTATTAGACACTAAATTCACCCCCTCCGTGAGTACTCCACTCCAACCAACACTAGGAAATAACCAAACATTACAATATGAACCACAACTGTAACACCCTAGGGAAAAAAAGAATATGAAATTTTTATATTTATCCATATTTGTGAATTAAATATTAATATTACTTTAAAGGGGACGCTTTGCTCGATGGCGTACCCAATATGAAATGACAAGTTTCTTGGGAATCTTACGTTGCACTATAATAATAAAATAATATTATTTTAAATGGTAGTTAACGCCTAGCCGTTGTAATGGCGGGAATGAACAGAACTAACTAAAAAATGATTATATATGTTGTTCAAATATTTTTACTTTTTACAATAAATGTTAGAGAATTAAAAATGTGAATGAATTCAATTTTTAAGCATAAGCATTCTAATGTTCTTTAAAAGGTTGATTAACCGCCTTTTGATGGAGAACATATTTTAAATCCACTTTTTGACAATTTTATGTGTAATATTGGAAAAAATAGAATTCTTCTTTAGAAAAGAGACATCAAAATTTACTTTGTGTAAATTTTTGGTATCTTTCCGATAAAGTTCATTTTTTAATGATTAGTTAAAAATGTTGTATTTTAATTCAAAACCTATTTTTAATCCAATTTATTCTTATGATTATATTAACTTTTGAATTGTTTTTAAAGCACAATTAGAATATATTTTTCCCATTTAATCCAATAGTGGTCATTGGAATTAATTTCACTTTGAAATTGGACTTAAACTAGTGTCAATATTTTAATAGATATTGTTTCATGAAAACACGCTATTTGTTTTGACAAAGGGAATTAATTAATAAATTAATTAATGCAACTTATATGTTTTGAATTTTGTAAAATAGACATCATTTTGTAGTTCGGAATATCAAATATAGCTTAGGGTGAATTTTTGGTATTTTTCTGAAAAACTTTAATTTTGGATGAATAGTGAAACCACTAAGTGGTAGTTAAAGATACTGATTTTTTGTTTAAATGAAACTTTACCACCTCTGTGTTTTGAATTTAAAAAATCCGACATTCATGGTTTTCATTAGGAAGTATAATGTGGTTCAATGGGATTAATATAATTTTTTGGTGAATAGAAAGTTTTATGTTCTTAATCACGATTAGAGGTAATTAGTGTAATTTAAGGTAAAAATAATGTTTTAATAGTGTTAAATGACCTAGACACATGTTCTACCCTCATTGTATGTGTCATGTCCGACCAAGAAAATCCATTGGTCAACTTGGGGACCCCATGGAGCCACTTTGGTTGGAAAACGATATAAATAACTTTTTATTTAAAGTTAAAATAAAAATGTCACAAGCATGAGATGTTTCAGTAAATCAAATTTTATATGGGGTAATCCAAGTCATATTTTTGACTATAAATATTCATTAGAAATATAAAAAGATTTCCTACATCATTATATTTGTTTTATAATTTTTAGAAATTATATAAATTAAATTATTTATGACATAATGATGATGCGACAATTACCTCATTAATAAAGGATTTAAATAAAATGAAAAGATAATGTTAAAACTATAACATAAACTTATAAAAAACCTATTGGATGAGTATATTTCGATCCCTTACCACCTTATCCACGAAATACATCAATGTGGGACCTTTAAAATCCGAAACTCATTTGAAAATAAAGTAACATTCTGTAACATTACAAGAGTTCCCCTCCTTTCCTCTAATAAAAGGCCCCCACCTCAACCACCGTACCCCCACCTCTCAAGACTTTGGCTCGGCCAAACCCTGCTCATGTTTCCTCTACACATTCCTCTCTTACTCCTAGAGGCCTCACGTTGGTAAGAAGTCTTCCCAAGGAAGCCTTTGAGCTCAAATAAAAAAGAGTTACCCGATTTTAAGGTAATGTCTTCACTTGTGTTCTTTTGTTTTAATTTGATTCTCCAACCCCCTAAACACTTTTTATTCATTTCTTTTGTAACAAATACAGTATCATAAAAATACTAGGATGTTTTTATAAGAATCATTCGAGCTACACTTACACAAACCTACATCAAATGGTTAATGATCATACTATTTCTGTGGATGGTGATTTTTTGCATCACGAAACGATGATTGTTCAACACTCATATAACTCCTTAAAATGTGGCCATTAAGATGTAGCTATATTTAAATATGATATATAATATGTTTATGTTTTAAATAAGATTCTGTATTTCTTTTTTGTGGCATACCTTTATGGTTTCCATTGTGGGTAAACACGATAATTCCATTTTAGGAAGTGCGGACTACCGCCCCCTCAAAGTGATTTGATTCATTAATGCCATATGTGGGATGTATAAAGGATGTATTTAAAGATATTAAATATTATGTATGTTACATATAAATTATGAATATAATTATGGAATTAAAATATACATACCTCTCATTTTGTTTTAATTCCATTAATATGACATAGAAATGAAAGTAGCGTTCATGCGTATGTACGGCTTACCGTCTCCATGAACGGTGCATTTCATTTCATACCTCTAAATGATTATGTGATATTATAAATACATGTATATTATGGATATATATGATATATATGATATAAAAATCATGAATATCAATCTGGATATAATGAACCTTTGACCACACGAATAACATGGAATTGTAAGAAGTCCACTTTCGACCTAAGAACCAAATATCGACAAAACAAACATTATTAACTTAAATGATTACATAATGTTTATAACATGGAAATAAGTGATATAAAAGGAATTATGAACTTGAAAAAGGTACTTAATAAATTAGAAATTAACTCAAGTTTATTATTCAGGACGTTAAAGAACGATCGAGTCATGTCGGACCCGAGGTAAGGGATCCTACTCCTCTATTTATTTTTAAGTAAACTCTTTTATGTCATTACTTTTAAGCTCATCTTTATTGTGATTGGGATGTTATTTTATAATACTGTTACTGTAATTTTTATGTTCATATGATGAGAGACCCTATTCTCTCTCATCAATCCATTTTGGAAGTTTTGAGTGGTGTCGTTAGGCTGCCGAATTTTCGTAAGAGATCTGACCTCTCTCTTTCTTTTTAAGTACTATCCTTTATGTCACTTCTTTTAATCTCCCCTTTGTTATGATGGGGGATGTTCTTTTATATTCCTCTTGCTGTACGTTTTATAGTAATATGATTAGAGACCCTATTTGATCTCATTAATCCATTTTTGGATGTTTTAAGTGGCGCCTTTAGGCCGCCGAGTTTTCGTAAGGGATTTTTCATCTCACTTTTATTCCCGTGAGATTTATGCTAAATTTTCCACAATTTACTTTTAGTGGTGTATGTAATTACCAATATTTTACTCATTGTGTAATATAATTTCATTTATGAGTAATTACATCAATTTTTTATTGTCCTTCTTTCATGGGGTGTATGTTTCGAAAGATACCCATGTCGGTAAGGGAACCTTTCACCCTCCTCTTTTTAAAATACTTCTTTTGTTATGTCATTTAATTCACATAACATTATGTTGTTATATGTTCTTCTATATCCTTATTGATTTAAATTTATTTCCAAGTGATGAGATATGCTTTTTATCTCTCATCAACTCATTTTCTGAATTTTGTAGTGACCCCGTTAGGCTGTCAAATTATTGCAAGGGAACTTCTTAACCCAATTTTGATTCTTTGGGATAAGCTTTTACTCCTTGAATATGTCGTTCTATGAATATGTGTGAATAACCTCTGATTGGTTTACACTTAATATCCACTTATATTTGGTGTATTAGTTTGTCACCCATAATTATGTAATTGATTTATCCTCAATACAAGGATACCGTCTTTGTATGGGAATTCGTCTCAATCTCCTATCATTGAGGCATATTTTGTTTTATACACAACCTTCTTTTATGCGGTGTATAAACCCCATTTACTTATACGTTTATCCGAAAGGAATCTTTTTTTATACAAATCATTTTACTAAACGAAAAAGGTAATGTTTTTGTCGTACATATGCGGCGACAATGACTTCTCCACCACCCTGACCATTATTTGAGTTTCGGCTTCCTCTACAAGACATACCTTTTTTTAAAAGAAAAATAAATACCATGTTTTACTTTTCCTTTATTTTGGTATTCAAAATGGTTTTCATAATGTTTTTATAACAGTGTGTTGTATTGATATATTGTGATTGAAAAGTGGAAATGCTATGTTTCCTTTATGAATGTTTTATGTCATACGATTATGTTATGGTTCTTGGGAATTATTATGAAGACGGGTGGTTCCATGATAAACTACGGGCGGGTGAGCCCGATATAACTCTCCAATGCATTGGGTAACACGAAGGGGTTAATCCTTAAGGTTTTTTCGAGGAGATTTAGGGAATATACTGTGATGGGTATTCCAAACGTAACCAAGAGGGTTACTCCCTACGTAAGAATGTTATGAATTCCTCAAGTTACCATTATGTCTTATGATTTATATGATTTATTCATGATTTTTGAGGTATGTTAAATAGCTTATGTTTTATGGGTAAAGTATGATTTCAATCTTATGTATAAATTTACTCATGTTTCCTTTCCATATTTTTATATCCCTTTCTGAGCTTTTTATGGTCATCCCATGTTTTTGAAATGTTTTTCACAGGACAAGGGAAGGGTATATGATATGATGATAGTGTCAAGGATGTGTCAATAAAGAATCCATGTTTTATTTTAAATATGTTTCCGTTGATGGGAAAAATGAATACTATCTTTTATGTAACCACTTTGTTTAAATGTGGAATGTAATGCATGTTTTACGATCTAATTCTATAAAACTCTAAACCTGAAAAGATCCTCAATGTGTAATCTTGTAATAACTCAAGATTAAGTAAGGTTTAAGGTTGGGGCCTTATAGTTGGTATCAAAGGTTGGTTTAGATAACTTTAGATGTTAGGGTATTCTCTAAGCACAAGTGACATTACCATAATGGTTAGGATTTTAGAAAGATTCCTAGTTTTAGATAAAGTGAATGAGTAAGAATATCTTAGTGTTTACCTTCCCCGTTAGTACATGATGGTTTTGTTGATATATTCACACTGACATTTCTGTTTCTAGTGAATGGATGGATCTAGCAGGCACCAAAGAGACAACAGGTTTGAAGGAAACTGTGGTGGTTCTCTGATTAAGATACTAGATAAAATGGGGGATTCAATGAGGAAACTCATGGTTGTTCTAAACCAACTATCAAGGAGTCATGATCAGCCACTTGAACCATGGTATGATCTGTAATGAATCTTGTACGAGATGACCAATCGATGTGGAAGTTCAGATAATAATTATAAAGGTAACCATTAGAGTTTATATGATCCTTTCTTTTGAGGTAATTATGGGTTATTATATGTTATGATGGAAAATGAAAGGCATGAGATAAACTTGAGGTGAAAATATGTTATGATCATTTTTTAAGATTTTGGCACGTTTTGGGTAATGTTTTAAGAATAATATAGTTTTGGCAAAAGGACAACACGCAGACCGTGTGACAACCCGTCGCGTCGGACAAAGCTGTGGGAATCGAACCCATAACCAAAGTGAGACTGGTATTTATCACCTACCATTGGACTACGTGAAGTCCCTGGTTAGTTTGACTAATTATTTTTAGTTAAGTGATTTTAGGAATCAAGATTAAGTTTATTTTGGGTTATCTATGGAAATGATTAACCTATCATCGAGGATATGTGATTAGGTTAATTACTTTTCAATACGAGAATTTAAGAGCAACTGATGTTATTTGGAGATAAAAGTTAATTTGTACCTTGGATGACTATGTGATTAAATCCTTAAAATATTTGGGTTTCAATCTTAGTTTGGTTTACTTTGAATAGTTTTATGGAAAAATTGTTTATCAAATGGTCCTCGTTGAACTTTGGGTTTTGTTGGACAAATTTTGGAGGTTAAGAATAGATTTCTGTTTTATATAGGGTTATCCTTTTCTGGATTATCTGATCTTGTACTAACCATTTTGGTTTTGGTTTTGGTTAATGTCTAATGGCATGGGATGTATATAGTTCTATTTTGTGGATTAGGTGATTATCTAGAAGTTGATTATAGTGAACAAGTATTTCTAATTACTCGTCTTTTGGAGAAAATATGAGTTTGTGTATGAAATCCAAAAAAAGGTAAAAGTCAACATGATAAGTAATTATGTTTCCTTATGAATAAATTCCCCAATAAAAAACAAAAATTTTGTCTATTAACTTTTCTTACTGGGGAATCTAATACCGTTTAACCCATCACATGTTTGTGATTTTCCTGTGGTTAACTTTCTCCTAAACATGTTTTCCATCACCCTCCATAAGAACATGACCCTATGTTTTCTCCTCCATGTCCATGTTTTCCTACATGGAATCCTATTATGGGTTAACTCGGGTGACCTATGTACTTCTCATTCTTTATTTTAAAGTGATTGTTTTACCGACTCTTGTTCCGATATGGGACTTTCAAAGATGTTTCCGAGCCCAATTTTAAAATTGCGAGGACGCAATTCCCAAAAGGGGGGAAGGATGTAACACCCCAGGTAAATAAAGAATATGAAATTTTTATATTTATCCATATTTGTGGATAAAATATTAATATTACTTTAAAGGGGACGCTTTGCTCGATGGCGTACCCAATACGCAATAACGAGTTTCTTGGGAATCTTACGTTGCACTCTAATAATAAAATAATATTATTTTAAATGGTAGTTAACGCCTAGCCGTTGTAATGGCGGGAATGAACAGAACTAACTAACAAATGATTATATATATTTTTCAAATATTTTTACTTTTTACAATAAATGTTAGAGGATTAAAAATGTGAATGAATTCAATTTTTATGCGTAAACATTCTAATGTTCTTTAGAAGGTTGATTAACCGCTTTTTCATGGCGAACCTCTTTTAAATCCACTTTTTGACAATTTTCTGTGTTATATTTGAAAAAATTAAATTCTTCTTTAGAATAGAGACATCAAAATTTACTTTGTGTAAATTTTTGGTATCTTCCTCCTTCAATCCTCACTTTGGGAATAAGTCTTCCCAAGGAAGCCTTTGAGCTCAAATCAAAAAGAGTTACCCGATTTTATGGTAATGTCTTCACTTGTGTTCTTTTGTATTATTTTTGCTTCTCCAACCCCCTAAACACTTTTTATTCATTTCTTTTGTAACAAATACAGTATATTCAATATAATAGGATGTTATTATAAGAATCATTCGAGCTACACATACACACACCTACATCAAATGGTTAAATAACATATTGTTTATGTGGATGGCGAATTTCTACCTCACGAAATGATGATTGTTCAACACTCATGTAACACCATAAAAGGTGGACATTAAGATGTCACTATAATTATATATGATATATAATATGTTTATGTTTTATTTAAGCTTCTGTATTTTTCTTTTGTGGCGTACCTTTATGGTTTCCATTGTGGGTAAACACGATAATTTCATTTTAGGAAGTACGGACTAATGCCCCCTCAAAGTGATTTGATTCGTTAATACCATATGTGGGATGTATAAAAGATGTATTTAAAGTTATTATATATGATTTATGTTACATATAAATGATGAATATAATTCTGGTATTAAAATATACATACCTCTCATTTATTTATAATTCCATTAATATGACATAGATATGAAAGTAGCATTCATGCGTACGTACGGCTTACCGTCTCCATGAACGGTGCATTTCATTTCTTACCTCTAAATGATTATGTGATATTATAAATACATGTATATTATGGATATATATAATATATATTATATCCAAATCATGATTATCATTCTGGATATAATGATCCTTTGACCACACGAACAACATGTAATTGTAAGAAGTCCATTTTCGACTTAAGAACCAAATATCGACAAAACAAACATTATTAACTTAAATGATTACATAATGTTTATAACATGTCAATAAGTGATATATAAGTAATAATGAACTTGAAAAAGGTTCTTAAGAATGTATAAATTAACTCATGTTTATTATTCAGGATGTTAAAGAACGATCGAGTCAAGTCGGACCCGAGGTAAGGGATGCTACTCCTCTCTTTCTTTTTAAGTACACTCTTTTATGTCATTCCTTTTAAGCTCGTATTTCTTGTGATTGGGATGTCCTTTTATATTAATCTTACTATAATTTTTATGTTCATATGATGAGAGACCCTATTCTCTCTCATCAATTCATTTTGGATGTTTTGGGTGGCCCCGTTAGGCTGCCGAATTTTCGTAAGAGATCTAACATCTCTCTTTCTTTTAAGTACTCTCCTTTATGTCACTTCTTTTAAGCTCCTCTTTGTTATGATGGGGGATGTTATTTTATATTCCTCTTGCTGTAAATTTTATTTTAATATGATGAGATACCCTATTTGATCTCATCAATCCATTTTTGGAAGTTTTAAGTGGCGCCGTTAGGCTGCCGAGTTTTCGTAAGGGATTTTTCATCTCGCTTTAATTTCCGTGAGATTTATGCTACATTTGCCACAATTTTTTTTGAGTGGTGTATGTACTGCCCATTAATTTACTCACTGTGTAATATACTTTCATTTATGAGTATTTACATCAATGTTGTATTGTCCTACTTTCACGGGGTGTATGTTTCGAAAGATACCCATGTCGGTAAGGGAACCTTTCACCCTCCTATTTTTAAAAGACTTCTTTTTTTATGTCTTTTAATTAACATAACATTATTTTGGAATATGTTCTTATATATACTTAGTGACTTAAATTTTATGTCCAAGTGCTGAGATACCCTTTTTATCTCTCATCAACTCATTTTCTGAATTTTGTAGTGACGCTGTTAGGCTGTCAAATTTTTGCAAGGGAACTTCTTAACCCAATTTTTATTATTTGGGATAAGCTTGTACTCCTTGAATATGTCATTATATGAATATGTGTGAATATCCTCTGATTGTTTTACACTTAATATCCACTTATATTTGGTGTATTAGTTTGTCACACATAATTATGTCATTGATTTATCCTTAATCCAAGGATACCATCTTTGTATGGGACGTCGTCTCAATCTCCGTTCATTTAGGCATATTTTGTTTTATACAGAACCTTCTTTTATACAGTGTATAAACCCCTTTGACTTTTACATTTATCTGAAAGGAATATTTTTTTATACAAAGCATTTTACTAAACGACAAAAGGGAATGTTTTTGTCGTATGTATGCGGCGACAACGACTTCTCCACCGCCATGACCATTATTTGAGTTACGGATTCCTCTACAAGCCATACCTTTTTTTAAAAGAAAAATAAATAACATGTTTTATTTTTCCTTTATTTTGGTATTAAAAATGGTTTTAATAATTTTTTTATATTGGTGTCTTGTATTGATATCTAGTGATTGAAAAGTGGAAATGTTATGTTTCCTTTATGCATGTTTTATGTGATACAATTATGTTATGTTACTTTGTGAATTATTATGAAGACGGTTGGTTCCGTGATAAAATAAGGGCGGGTGAGCCCGATATAGCTCTCCAATGCATTGGTTAACACGAAGGGGTTAAACGTTAGGGTTTCTCTGAAGAGATTTAGGGAATATACTATGATGGGTATTCCAAAAGTAACCAAGAGGGTTATACCTACATAAGAATGTTATGAATGCTTCAATATACCTTTATGTATTATGATTTCTATGATTTATTCATGATTTTTAGGTATGTTAAAGTGCTTATGTTTTATGTGTAAAGTATGATTTCATTCTTAAGTATACATGTACTCATGTTTCCTTTCCATATTTTTATATCCCTTACTGAGCTTTTTGTGCTCATCCCATGTTTTTGAAATGTTTTTCACTGGTCAAGGGAAGGGTACATGATATGATGATAGTGTCAAGGAAGTGTAAAGAAAGAATCCATGTTTTATTTTAAATATGTTTCTGTTGATGGGAAAAATGAATACTATCTTTTATGTAAGAACTTTGTTTAAATGTGGAATGTAATTCAGGTTTTACGATCTAATTATCTGAAACTCTAAACCTGAAAATATCCTCAATGTGTAATCTTGTAATAACTCATGATTAAGTAAGGTTTAAGGCTGGGGCCTTATAAAAACAACCCATATTAAATTATTCTTCCTTAATGTATTGGGGACTACAGTAATAATGACCGTTATAATATTATTTCACTTATACATTTGTACAGGGATGGGTTTCTTGAAAATCACTGAGATCGGTCTCCCAATGTTTACTTTTTATAATTCCAATCCACATAATAAATATTTATAAATTTCTGGATTCATGGAATCCCAACAAAAATTATATCTTAAATACCAATATATATTTGTTCTAAGGGGGTTTTTATATAAATTTGAACTTAGTTCTTCTTCTAAAAACTCCCACCTTATCTCAGGTAATAATAAAACCAATATCCCCATTATAAATTAAATTTCACCATTCTTATTGAATAATTCCTTCAATTACCAATCATTGTTTTCATAAATATTATTTTGAAAAAGATTTTTATCAGTTTGGTAGTTGTTTATCTTCTCCAGTAATGATGGTAGGGAAATCATTTATTAACGGAATGTTTGTTACACATCCCTAATATTTTATATACCCTAATTTACAGAATAAAAAAATTTCCAATACTTGAACATTCTCATCATTGATATAATTACATGATCCTTATTACTAAATAACTGATCAACCATTTTCCATCACAATATGGTATCATTTCCATCTGTCAAAATACTTAGTATTTATGACCATCTCCTTCACCTCATTTGAAATTTTTTCCTGGAATATGTACTTCAATATATTATGATCTCTATATATATCTCATTTTTACATAGATATAGTGTCACCATATCATCAAATAAATTATTTTGGATACTAACACAAGATCATGAGTTGAAAAATTTTAAACATCATTTTTTTATTATTTTTATGAATAATAAAAAAAACTATATTATTTTCCCCATGGATTTACCCTAATTATTTATTGGATGAATCAAAATATATAAAAAATACTTAAATCAACCTTGTTAAATTTTTATCGATGTAATTTAATTTTTTATACGTTGTTCTTAAAAATGTTCTATATATTAATTTTTCCATGTGATTTTACCCTCCTCACATGATAACATGGTTAGCATATTGATGAATCTGGAAATATTTTGATCAAATTTCTCACAATAATAATTTAAATTAAAAAATATATATCATGGTTATATTCATTTGTTTTTTTCATTGTTTAATTTCATTATTATTTAAAGGTTCAATAAATATTCAGTTCCAAGGAGATAACATAGTGAAGAAAAGATACATTTATAATGAAAAAATCAGACATACTAAATTTAAAATATAACTAATTTTCCATTGGGTCTTCAGTAATAGGATGAAATATATTTTTGGGAGTAAAAATATATGACCTAAAATATAGGCACATATTTATCAATATAATAATTGATAACACTATTCATAAAATACATAAACACCCAGGGATAATTAGTTAATCCAAATGATATTACCATATAATCATAATGTTCACACCTAATGTGATTTTTCTTTATTTTTTATATCATCTTTATTCACTAATAATTTATGTAAACATGATCACATATCATTAAATTTGAATTAATAGTCACATTTAAGCTAGTCAAATAAATTATAAATACATGGTAATTGAATGTTGTTCTATATAGTAATGGATTTAATTTATATATATTCTATTACCATCCTCAAATTCAAATACTTATTTTATTACAAATATAATAGGTTCTCCTAAATGTGATACATAAGAGAATATGAGTTTTTGCATAAAAAACTCCTATAGTTGTTTCATTGACAACATAATTCGACATGGGCCATTCAATAAGAAGTTTTAGATATGGATTTTACCTAGATATGAGTTCAATTTAAAACCAATTTTTTTTTATTCAGGTGGTAATTCATGTAATTCCTCAAGAAATACACCAATTTATTCTTTCATAATAGTCATATCCTCCATTAATTGAATATCATTCCCATCCAGGAAATTAATTTTCTCATTTTCACCTATAATATAATCATTAATATGAACTACATGAGGTGGCATTTTACATGTATCAAATATTGAAGTATCTTCTATAGAAATGATATATTCTTTTAATTTATCAAAATTTGAAAGAAAATTATTTTGATTGTGGGATCTTTTATTTTACTTTGAGTGTCAATATACCCCAAGGATTATGTCAAATTCTATTATAGGAATCATAATCATGTTTTCAATAAGGGAATGTCTATACAAGTAAATATACAATTTTGAACATGATTTCATTTTAATAATATTTACACACGGTTTTTCAATTAAACCCCCATACTATAAAAAGGTAGTGTTTTATGTTCTTAGATAACATGTTAGATATAATGGAAAACATAGATCCAAAATTAACTATGATATAAGATATCTTGGAGTTTATGAACTATATTTATTCTATCACATTATTCATGAAATCAATTTATGTTTTAGTAGTTGTATATGACAAGCCATGTTACATTATCCTAATTCAAAGATGATTCCCTTGGAAGAAGGGTATTTATGGGAAGGGTATTCTATATTGTTGAAATTGAAGCATTGAACATTTAACACTTCTAATTTTTAATTTTTATTCATTATCTAGATAGTATTGACATAGTCACTTACAATGAAGTACCAGTACCATTTTGCAGGTACAATAGTGTTTCTTCTAATAAATATGTCATATTATGAATTTCACTATGGCTTCTCTTTCAATTAATTTATCCCTATATGTTAATTAGTCATTATATTATACTTTTATATTCAATTAGAAATATAATAATTAGAAAAAATATTTAGAGGTCTTGATAACACTTTTCATTGTCTCCTCATACGTGAAATATATTTAGGTAACAATTTCATTCAAATTCATAAAATTATTTAATAATATAATAGATATATTTTTATATTTCCATATTGGTTACATAGTCTGATAGATGCCTTTATTAACTTTTAATTTTAACCTCATACTCAGTAACAATTTCATATAAATTTCATCATAAATTTTTAAATTGTTTTTTCAAAAAACCATTTTCTCTTGATAGAAATAATTTTCAAGTAATATCCACATAAAAGGTTTCAATTACATGATTTTTATTTCTTCCTCCTACTTAGTGTACTTAATCAAGGAACACAATCAATAAATATCCCCCTAGATGACATTTTTTCATGATAAACCTATCCCATTAACTAATCTGAATGTTGGGGATACCATACATAGATATGTGATCCATTATTAATTTATTAATATTTTAGAGGTTCTATTGGAGGAATGTGGATTATTCTACTTGAATTTGATGAAAATTCATATAAAACGCTGTGGAGAAATGTGTAATTACATATAGGCATGGTAATTGCTCATACCATATATCATATAATGTTATATAGTGATAAATTATTTATATCAAACACTGGGCACATTGAATTTCTATTGAATAATATACCAACAATGATTTTGAGTGTTGAAATAATTTTCATTCCACCCGTTAAGAACCATTTCTAAAAAAAATCATTAACTTATTTGTTTCCCAAATAACATTATAGTAGTCAAAAGTTACAAAACACTTACTACCAATCATGGTAATGGATTTTATGAACATTTCTTTTATATATTAAGGGTTTAATGTTGTTATGTCTAACTAAGTTAACATAAATCTTATTTCTAAAGTTCATACAAATGATTATTTGATAAGATATGAATATAATTGATTACAATAACCTTGATTAAATTTATGTTTTATAACATTGTTATAAAATACAAGATATAAATTATATATGTTTTGAACTGGCTCATTTTGAACTGACCATTCACTCAATATAGCTAACAACAAGGCCTCATGTGTGCCTCCCAGTATGTCAAAGGTTTATGAATAATGTATTAGGCCTAAAAAGATATATATTTTTAAAATATTATCTTAGATAAAATGATACAAAAACGGACATAAATTGAAGAAAAACACATCAATGAACAACATATTGCACAGAAGTAAATAAATCAGTAAAAACTATTAATAGTCTAATATAGAATACATTTACTGGACATGATATGATGTAAATAACCTACTCACCCATTGGAAAAACCAAATAAATATAATGAAAGTGGGTGGAAAATAAATAAAAAAGGTTCCACTAATACTCTAATATGAACATCATACCCAATCTTATTGACTATTGAATAACTCCATAATGAACATTAGTCTCCACTTGACCCATATCACTCAATCATGCATCATTGGGACTATATATGATCCTCATCATTTTTTTCTAAATATGGTAGAATATATAATGACTTCAAGTATATAGAGGAGTATATATATTGGGTGAGAATCAAATCTAAGTAGGGTACACCTAACAATGGTCATAACGTATGATATCATCATAGTTTCGTGAAACAACAAATTTGAATAATCTAGAAAAAAATGAAAACTGATATAAAAATGTTATGAAGATTAAAAAGAAACAAAAATGGGTAAATAGAATGAAAATAGCTAAAAAATAGGTTCTATCATGACACTCGAGGTGAATCCACCCCCACTCAGCCCTAACTAGAGGAATTCCAAAATATTGAATTTCATAAACACACATCATGAACAACCACTTGATAATTAATGAGATAAAAAGTATAATTTACATAAATATGAAAATTCAAAAAAAAATAAGAAACTCATCTAAGAAATCTAAAAAACATTGTGATTCTACAGATATTTATGACTCCAATTGGATGATTTGAACAGGTGGTAGTGACTCCCTACCAATATTGGGAGGATACTACCTTGTCATATTAGTCTCATATATCCAACTAGGGGATGATGACATGTTAGAACATCTCAAAAAACATCCAAATTTTTCCCAAAATTGTGATACAGGCCCCCAGATAATAATATCCACCACAGACCACTAAAAAAAGATTGAGAAATATAGAAATCAATGATGGGAATAGAAATATAGATCCTCCATTAGCTCCATATCCCCACCGTATAACAATTAACCTACATAGGTGATGAAAAGATTCGATATTAGGGACAATGATTGGATTTGGAATATTCCAAAGTTCACATTTCCCATCTAGTATTGAAAAATAATTGCCAAAAAATAAAAGGAAAAGCTCATCAACCTAGGTTAACTACACCCCAAACCCACCAACTATAGATAATAAGATCCACATCAACAATATCATATACCAAAAAAGAACAGGTAATCACCCACGGTACCGAACATGATCTCAAGTAGGATAAACTACAAGGGGATACTATGGAAAAAAGAAAACCCTATACTAATCCCTCAAAAAGAGGGGGAATCTCTAACAGCTCACATCCCAATGATAACATACCCATAAGGGAAACAACATTCCAGAACATTTTCATAGGGAAAAAACAATGGATATAACTCTTATAAGGTAATTTTTTGTCCAAATTGTTCCCATATGTTCATTGCCAAAATAAGACCCTCAATGTTATCTCAAACTCACCCAGCAACACCAATGTACACATGACATCCCCTGATGCCATCCCATCCCAATGAAATTCATTGATCCAAACCTCAAGTGATTGAATCCAAACATCTATAAACAATAAAATACCTTTAACAAGATATAACTCAATCCTTGTAATGCCCCGACCCTAGATTCCGAGAGTCGGTGTATTATTTTAATACATTGGAATGATTAGAAGGAATAAAGTCCTGAAAAACCGACCAGTTTCGCAGTATTGGAAAATAGATTACATACATGAACGTTACATTACACATTCTAAAATACAACAAAAAAATAATCCTTTTAGAAGGTCATTGTTCCATTTTCTTAACCCTGCATCTCAAACATAAAACACTACTTGGGATCCTGAAAATAACCTAAGAAAGGGGTGATATAAGATGCTCAGTAAGGGTAAATAATTTAGCGGAATATATCATAAACAATAGGAATGGTGAATAATTGAAAACACATTCCATAAAAATAATAAACATGAACACTTTATTGTAGAAATATGAGTTGACAAAAAAATTCCATAATAAAACATAGTCATGGTTATTCTACTAGTCGAATAACCAAATAAACCATCAATATTATTTTCATAATGAGGGAATGTATAATGCCATACATTCTGAAACATTTTTCAAGGCCTCGTCAAAGACGTCTAAAAATTATTAAGGCCTTATCCAAAACCATATATCAGAACTGGGAGAGGCCTTGGCCAATTCCTCATCTAATTATCTCATGAGACCTAGCGATGCATCGAGGAGCTATAGCAGGCTCCACCCATCACTTTCTATGTCCAATACATTCCTCATATGAAAAGGATGAAACATAACATAAACATTATTATTAGAAATACCATAAAAAATGTCAATACATTAACCATAAACCATTAATGGTATAAAAATAACACATCCATATCCAATTATATCACAATACCTTAAATACAATATGCATGATTTTTATCATAATAAATCAACTTCAAAAAAGTTTAAAATCCATCAAAGGCTGTTGACATAGATGAAAATTATTTTTAAAACTCTTTGAGAGAAATATCACTTTCTCATGAAAGCATTTAAAAGTCACACAATTTAGAAAGGAAGATATTTAAATAAATTTTTGAATCAAAGTGTCCCATACCACTTTGAAAAGTTTGAATGGAATTAACATTTTAAAAACACTCATGTCCATATAAACAAATGCTTAAAACCATATTGAAACATATACATTTATGAGAATGATTTTGAAGAATAAATATTTTAAACATTTAAAATGATGTCTAGTAAAAAGTACCTTAAAATAATACCTTTTAAAAAAAATTCATGAAACATGGACATGGATAATAAGTATTTCCCAGTGGATACTTACATAAAAACAACCTCGGATAATAAAGTGATTTGGAAATTAACCGCTACCTTGCACTTTTCATTGGTCAAGGGTACATTTAACCTACTGTATAATGACACTAGTATGTTATTAAATTATAACAGAACCATATTCATATTTATTATAATATAAATTACTTATTTATGACTTTATACTACCCATTTAATAATGATTTCAATGTTAAATTAATATTTTGGGTAATAATCGCTTTCTTTATCGTATGTGTTTTAACTTGTAATTCTTGATTTTATCATTTAGATCATGATTTAAATGATTCAAAAATTTTACCCTTGATTTATATATCATATATATTTAGAATATAAATATTTAAAACTTATGTATATTTGAAATGGTAGGCACTGTTTATGGAGACGGTGGGCCGTACATACGCATAAACGCTGTTTCCTTTTTAACATCTTATTGAACAGAAGTAAGTGAATAATATATAAGTAAGTACATACATACATAAATAAAAACATATATAAATATATACAGTAGAATTATTATGTCATATATTAAATACATATTAATAATATATATTTTTATAATCATCGTTGAATGGTGAACATGGAAATGAATCTCATCGCATCGTGGAGACGGTAGTCCATACGTACACATGAGCGACAGTATCATTCTTTTGATATAAAAAATAATCTATAATTGGATGATATATCATATATACAGAGTCATTAACAAGTTTTATTTATTATTTACATCAATTATACATCATTATTATACCAATATAATATAATAATGTTTTGAAAAACAATTACACCACGACGTGGAGAGGGTAAGCTGTACATACGCATGTATGGCGACATGTCATTTATAAGATGGATATAATAATGAATATGGTTGTATAATATTTATAATAACATAAAATTATATAGAATATACTAGAGTTATTGTTTAATAATGTAAACAAAAAGTAATGAAGAAGTGGAAGAAGAAAAGAACATGAAAGAGGTGATGAAATATTTACCTCCTCTTCGGGTTCTTCCCTTTGATTTGATCAAAAGGGATTTGTAGGTTAGCATTATGACCAATGGAAGGACTCTAGGATGTAAGGAGGATAGTTGGGAGGAAATTTGGTCCAGGTTTGTCCGAGACAAATATATTTCAAGGTGTGAACATGAGATAAGAGGGGGCCCTTTTATAAGAGGGGTGAGGGGCACCATAGGAAAAGATTGAAATATTATTTTTTAATAAAATAATATTCGGTTTATAATGGCTCAAAATTGATTTATTTCTAAGATAAAGTGGGAAAGGGTCGATTTATTCTCAACTAATAGGTTTTATACAAGTTTTTTTTACCATCTTAACCTTATATTTTAGATTTACCACTAGGATAAATAATTTATCTTTTACCGTGTCTTCTTGTATTCTTACACTATATGGTTAATAATCTTACTATAAACATCCAAGAGAACCTAAAGTGGTTCATTAATGACATATATAATATTATTTAATCCCTTTTGACGAACCGTATATTTTTTAAAATATTATGTCAACCAATAATATAGTTTTTGTTTTAAAAATTAATTTATTTCAATTTTGACACTATTTGGTATTTTGTCATTGTAAAAGTCATAACAATGTTATAACTTCAAAACAAATTATCTAATCAACCATACCATTTAATAGTAACATAGAAAATTATTTATATTCATCAAAACTCTGAAATTACATTTATTTGGATATTTATAATATCAATTATTTCAATCTTTTATTAATAAGGTAATTACTACATCAACATTTTGTCATATATAAATTAAATTATTTTATGTCTAAAAAATATAAATAAACTACCATTATGTAGGAAATATTTTGATCTTTCTAATGAGTATTTATAGTATAATATATTTTATGAATTACCCAATATTAAAAATTTTTAGTTATGAAAACATGAAATTAACACTTATAACTCTTTTAAAATTAAATAATAATAAATGTCCAAATCTAATCCAAGTGGACATAAATGGTCATATTTTTTTCCTATGGTTTATTTTGGCCTAATTAAACTTATCCAATAGAATTAGGACATGTTTTAGTGTAATAAAAATATCATTTTTACCTTTAATTACCCTATTTACTTTTAACCGTGGTATATAAAAGTCAAAAGTTACTATTCACAAAAAATTATTTTTATCTTATTGAACCACATTTTTCTTACAAATATCAACCATGTATCTTTTATTTTTGAAATTAAATACATAAAAGTGGTAAAATTATGTTGTATGCAAATTTACAAATGCTCATAGGCGGTGTGTGAAAGACGATAAATAGTTCAATAAAATATATATATATATATATATATATATATATTATAAAATGACTCCAATTAATTACATTGAACTTATATAGGTATTATGTATCTATTTTGACATAAAATAAATTTAAATAAAATAAATAATTATTTAAATTAAAATTTGGTTTTAAACAATAACTCAGTGTTTTTCATTACTTATCAAAAATTGAAAGTTTTCAGAAAAATACAAAAAATTAACACTATGATAATATTTATATTCATAATTCAAAAATTAAGAATATTTTACCAAAATAAAAACATTTCAGTTTCATTTTTTAATTTTAAATTAATTCCCGTTGTCAAAACAAAAAAAACGAGGTTTTAAACAAGTAAAAACTATCTAAAGATTGATGTGTGTTTATGTAAAATTTAAATTTGAAGTTAATTATAATGAACAAAATTGTATTAAATGATAAAAATATAATCTAATTATACTTCCAAACCATTAAAATGTATAATTTAACACTATAAATTATTTTTATTAAAAAATTTGTTTTCTGTTAATATTTAGTAATTTTCACTATTCACACAAATATGAATGTTATAAAAAAAACCAAAAAATTATCTAAAATTAATTTTTATGAATCGATTCTAAGGAAAAAGTATATTTTGTCAAATTGAATACATAAAGTGTAAAATATTGTACTTTTAAAGGGATCTCCATAAAAAGGCAAAAAATTTGTATTTTTTGAAAATTACTTCTTTTATATGAAACAGATTAATTTTTTCTTATATTATGTATAAGAAACACATAATATGGTTGTTAAAATTATATAGAGTATATAAGATTCAAAATACAGTTAATACTATTTATAACCAATTTTTTGAATGGTTAGTTTGGTAATATTGTGGTGCTCTCGAACTTGGTGTTGCGTGTAGCGTAATCTATTAAATTAATTTAATGTGATAAGATACTATGAGATCATGGGGTGTTACAATACTCCTTCCTAGGGTCATTACAATCAACATTGAATGCACTTTCATGAAATCTTCCACCCAAGGTGATGAATAAAAAAACACCCTCAATCGGGACTCATGACTCAAAAACCAAAACCAGTAGGATCCTAGAATAATCAACTAAAAGGAATCATCCCCTAAAATATCTCTATGAACAATTATACAATTAAAAATCCAATATATTCTTAAATTATTCTATATTTATGAACTTCATATAAAATAACTCATAAAAGAGTCCTCTTATGTACATTTTTCACTCAAGAAAATACAGAAAAATAAACCCAATTTTGGAAAAGGTATATGTTGTGAACTTATGAATACGTGATATATACTCTCAAAGGATCAATTGGGCACATAATTATACATTTTCAGAGAACACATAGTGTCTTCCCATGTACTGGTACACATTCTGGGAATACATGGGGTCTGCTCTTGTACTCTTAAACATTCATTTCCCACTCACCATGGGGGTCCTCCAAAGTACTTGGACACACGGCCATGTAATAATACACAATGTGTAACCTAGTACACAACATGTTTTTATTAAAGAAACATGTATTCTAATGTACTTGGATACAAGGACACATGCCTATACATGGTGCATACTCTAGGTACATCAAATATTGTCATAAATAGCCCAAATTCCATAGGATATAGCCAAATGGCCATGTAAAAGTAAATGGCATGTACGTAAAGTAAAAGGCATGAACAATAAATAAGATGATGTTCTTTGAACATAAAGACCACTTGGAATGTGTTCATAAGACCACATGTGATTTTATCAATGTTTTGAATGAGAGACCCCTACCAATATCCTGAAACCCATGTTTTCCCCAAAATCAACAAAAGAGACCCCCTTAGGATAGATAAAAATACAAAAAATATTAAAATGTTACATAAATAATCAACGGTATGTTATAGAGAAAATATTAAACTGTCCTTTTATATAAGTAGAAACCAAAAAATATTTTATTTGATCCATATTCTAGATCTTTCTCATGATGATTTTGCAAGAACTAAGCTCCATGACGACACCTCCTCCCCCTTTCCGTCTTTATCTCTCTCCTTTATCATATATAGAGTAAAGATCCCCCAATATGGGTATTCCTATTGAAATTCGGAGAAATGGTTAATGAAAAATTGAATATAGAATAAATAGCAAAAAAAAAAATATAACGAAAAGTGGATAGAGAAGAAAAAGGCCCTAGAGTTAACCCTAGTGCATGACATAAGTTTTTCCTTACCTAGAAAAATTACCCAATTTTATAATCAACCATTAAGTCAAATTATCAATATGAATCTCTAAATAAGATATATCACTAATTTTACATGTGTTAATTAATAAAATTTAATTAATTAAATGTTAAATATTCCTCTTAAATTCAAATGGATTGAAATCCAACCAAACTTATTTCCTCGGGTAAACACCCATTTTTAGGACTAATGGAGTTATCATAAACATTATCCTATATCTTTTGATGGTATAAATTTCCATTCATTCTCTTAAAACATCCTATGTAAAAAACGAATTTTCCTGGATTATCAAACTTTTATTGTAACATTCATGAAAATATACCCACCATAAAATCTTGTCATGCCTTAGGCGACTCACTAGTAAAATAATTTCAAATATTCAATATAAACACAAATGCTTCCAAAATAATCATGAATATCCACCAACCAGTGTCACAACACCCATGACTCAACCAACATGAGGGACATTCACCCACAACCTATTAGATTATCCCCTCTACATGAATAAATTTATCATAACCTATTAAACTAACACCATACTCAATGTATAATGAAATTTCCACAACAAAATGTAGTGGATAAACATTGAGAAAATTCTCACACTAGATTTCCAACACAGAAAAATAATTTCCTCTTGTTCATATCACACATGAAACAAATTACCCTCACTCAATAGATCACATAAAATGAGGACCAACTACTTGGAAAACCTATTATAAATTACCCAAAATAAGTATTTACATACAATGAACCTCATGAATTGACCAACTAACAATGGACCCACAAAAAACGTAACAATATCTACATAGAACTCACAAAAACATGCCCCCTCCAAACAAGCCTTCCACAAAAAAAGGCACAATGACCACAAATGGCCTCCACAATGAAGGGTGATCCATTACAAACCTCTCACAAAATCCCATAATTAAATGATCCATGAATTAATTAACAAAATATAAAATTCCACAACAACTAACCAAGCTCATCACATAGATAAATTCCATGAACTAGAGAACCCTCGACACTCCAATTCAGAACAAAGGCATATCCCTCATGCCAAGATCCACCACACAATGACACTACACTTGGTTGACTATCCAAAACCATTAGATACTTATCATGTTCTCAAAATGTTACCCAATGTAGAAATAGTAACAAACATTGAAAATCAACTAACTAAACCTATCGTGACAATACATCTACAAAACTATAAGAATACCCAATAGTAAACCTCAAAAAGAAAAATAAACCTCATCTTAACCACATAACTTGTCATGGAAACCACAACAATCAATAAAATTATGATCAATCCAAAATATCTAATTTATAGTTTTTTTTATTAAGATAACCACAATAGAAGGGATTCCCAAATCCAAAAAATACCCACATGGGTTTCCAAGAAACCATTTAGGGATGGACACTATTTGCATCCACATTAAATAATTTTCCATACGATCCACATAACCTATTATTAGACTAAAATTACCCATGGCTAATTTGTAGAAAATTCCACAATGTATATACATGAGAAAACAATATATGATCAGTTACTGACACTTTAACCTACAAGACTCTCTGTTTTGTCAAAACATACACAACCAGGAAAATTCCATGTGGACAGTATACACATATCCTGTTGAACGAACAAAGACCTATATCTATCCGGACAAGAGATAAAAACTCATAAATTTAAATTTTACAATCACAAGTTCATAATTGAATGTGAAAAAAACCACATATAATATATAAAACTAGGAACAAAGAACCAATAATCATTCTTTAAAGGATGGGGCTGAAGCCTCATTTATTATAAATCAATGTAAAGACCTCTTTAACTGTGTAGAGGGAGACCCATTACATAACCCCAATGCCCAGTGTGCATTTATCCCATAACAAGGCCCATAGGCCCAAGGCCCATTCTATGAATAATACTACTACAGTACCCGCATGCTACAATAACACACAGTACCCGCCGCTACTAAGTGATATGTCGTCGCTACAGTGACCTACCGCCACTACAGTTCCCACCATTACTACAGTGCCGCTGCTGCTATAATTCTCTACAGTAACCTGTGCCCAATGGGTTTTCAACCCCAATTTTTCATGTAGGATTACTGGGTGCTTAACTCTAAGCCAACCCCCAAATACAACCTTCCAATAACCTTGGTAATCATGAAATTCTATAAAAAAAATTCCAAAAAGAATAATCCCAACATCCACCATAATCATCAACACATTCCTATACCTCATATATTAATACTAATCACATATTAATATCAGGTAAATAATTATATTATACTATTTGAGGAGAAATATCCTGGTTTTACTTGACCCATCTACTGATCTGGATTACACTAAGGCCTCAAGTGTGTCTACCCATATTCTTGAAATTTTTTAATAGTAGTGGTGGACTAAGAGGATATAATAAAGAGACTATTATTTCAGATCATTGTGAAACAATTTCTAAAGTTAACTAAACTCTTACACATTAGTGAACATCCGAGTTCACATAATGAAATTAATGAACAAAAAAAACTTCAATAAATGGTGTTCATTATATAAACTCCAAAAAAGATAAAAAATACATAAACTTGTGTTTGACAAGGATAAACACATTTAATTTAATAAAAATTAATGGGAAAATAATTACACAAGGCACTACTGGTACTCTGAGATGAACCACATGCCTTATCTCCACGACTGTTAAATAGAACTCATATGAACCTCAAAATCCATATATTTCGTCCTGGTTGATCATCCAACACTAGGGATCCCCATGATATATTATAATCCATACTCAAACATAATTAAGACATATGTTATACACATGGAAAATGGTTTTTTTTTCGAATGCAATTAAATTTCAACAGGACACCCCTAATAGTTGTACATTAATCTTTAGTTATAAAATGTTCATAAAAATGATGATATTCCCGACCAATCTGAATTAAAATAATTTAATAAAGTGAAAAATTAAGATAGAAATGAAATAAGGTAGACTAAATTAAAAACAAAAACAACCACATGTTCTCGCCTGACACCTGAGGATAATCGTCCCCCTATTGAGACCCATCGTGAGGAATTATGAAAAGTGACTAACATTACCAGAATTCAAGAATTTACTAATGATCATGATGGATATACAATGTCAAATTAAAGTATAGGAATATATTTTAGACCTCTGGATCTCATCCAAGGTGTCTGAATATCTAAACACATCTACATTGATATAGGACTCCAATGGAATTATTTTAACTGGCGATATTGACTCCTTATTGATTATGGGTGGATAAAACAATGCTCTGGATGTCCTATAGAACCAATTATGTTATAATGACATGTTAGTGAATCTGTGGGCTTCCTAATTAGGCCCAAAATCTTAAATATGGACATAAGAGTATAATATCGTCTATGTTCCAGTAACCCTATCCAGGGAAATTAACTCAACTACAATTCCATCACTTGTCTAGATAATCAATAATATCCCGAGTACCAACTCATAATAACCAACAAAAATATGAGTGAAATAGATTCAACATCATGTATAATTCCTATTATTGTTATATCCAAAATGTATCCTTTCTCATCTAGTCTTAAACAAGAATAACCACAAACCTCTATGACAATGCGGAACAACCTTTGTCAACTATACCAAAAAACCATCAACTATAGTTATTATGACTAGTAGCTACCAAATCACTATAAATTAAGAATGGGTAAAAGACCCTGGTTCCAAAACCTCATCTCACGAATAAAACACTGTAAGGGGATCTAAAGGAAGAACCAATCCACAATAGAATACCATGAAAAGAAACCATATTTGGTTTTATAGAACACAGAACAAATATCACATACCTAAAATGGAATCCTAAAGACACACCATGCCCAAAAGGAAACCCCAATAGAACACCATTACAAAATGGTAAACCTCAATTCAAGAAATTCCTATAATAGTATTGCTTAAATAAGTTCATCATAACTTTCTTAGTCACACCTAACAACACCCAATTATACGCGACATCCCTCGACATCACCCTAGCATGAAGGCTTCCACTGATCCAGACCTCAAGAGAGTGTTTCGAAATATTCAACAAACAATTATATGATATATTTATAGAAGTAACCTTATAAAATCTCAAACGGGATATCTAAATAACCTCATACTAACTCACCTCGAATACTACATGTATGTCGATCAATAAGAACACACCACCACATGAGCCTCATAACTCACCACCAACCCCATTGAGGATTCAAGAACGAAATACATGAATGAACATTTAACTAAATCATCTATATATCCCTATCCATATGCTTAAATAACCATTAAAAACATTTGAATATTGAATGTATTATAATAATATGATCAAACCTAAAAGACATGTATAATGGACTCTATTTGTGTAGAATATTGACTATTGAGAATGAAGACACCCAAAACACCTTAATAATAAAATTACATGCTTTTTGTGGATGAGTAAACAATCTTAACTCTAAAAGGTGAACCAGAAAACACCCTTAATCAGGTCTTGGGAACAGTGGTGTTCTAGCTATGTTCGGGTATATATCTTGGCCACACAAGGTTTCTTCCCATGAATTATAAAGCAATAATTTCCACCACACACATGGTGACACCAATGATTCTTTCTACATGACCATGAATAAACACATGAAATATAATCTACGTAAATGGATTATATTTCCTAGACATTATCCCTCCCATGTACATGGTTACGTGGCCATGTAGCACTATTGAAAATGTACTCCATGTAAATGGTGTGTAGTCCCAAAAACATCTCATGCCATAGTACATATGCACCTTGAGATTTAAAACTACATTTTTGTACATAAAGTAGACAAAAATCGCTAGATCGGCCTTCTACATTGAAAAAATGAATTTATATGGGAGGTTTTAGGGCATACAAGGAAATAATGAGTTAGGAATAAAGAAAAATAGAAAATAGAAAAAAGAAAAAAAAAGAAAAGAGTAAATAGACAAAATGGGGTCCCAACCGGACCCCTAAAACTGAAAGAATAATATGAAACTCTTAGAAGACCCCCTATTATATAATCAATGGCGATGTTTGGTTATCAGTACAATTATCTAAAAATAATATATCACAAAATTAACTTACAAGAATACATAATATTTAAATAATTAAATATTATATATTCTTTTACAATTTGAATGCATAATAATTCCCCCAAATTGTTTCCCTATGGTACATAAATTATTCTAGGACCAAAAGAGTGGTTAAAAATATCATGTTCTATTGATAGGATAAATTAAAAATTTTCCTCAATAAAACCACCCAAGATAATAAATTCAAATTTCCCTTGTTTTCCTCTAACTTCCATGATGAATTTCTTGAAATTACATGAATGAAATGTTTAGTAGTCACATGAGACTACATACATACATGGTCCTTATGTTATATTCATAAAACTAAAATTATAACACAATATTTATAGATTTTTTGGTAGTCCTCAAATTATATCATTATCACATTAATAATATTATTATTTTTTTCCAAGTGAAAGGGATGAAAAATAATGGGGAGATCTTAAATTCCTACTATGTGGTCGTCTAACATAGATGATTTCATAAAATTATTAAGACATACATAATATGTAAATAATATTAATTAACTAATGTTGTATATATAATAACATGAGATTAAAATATATCCATTTATAACATTTTATTGTAAATAAAAAAACAAATTAATAACAATAAATGATTTCATAATGATGGAATGTTTAATTACTATAATTTTAATTGTACCATCATTTCCTTAAGACAATAAACAAAACACAATTATAAAACCAAAAAAAAATACCACAAACTAATTTTTCTCATAATAACTACTAATTAATTGATGGTATATATAATTCTATTCCAAAACACCTCTTAATAAATACAATTAATTAATAATATGTAATAATTTATCTAATAATACTAATAATAATGTTCCAAAGGAACCACATATGTATACATGTCATTAAACCAACAAATTCTTATAAAAAAGTAATTAATATTAATATAATCAACGTTTCCCCAGTAAATTTAATTACCAAACTCTCTAGGTGACAATAAAATAATATGTAAGGAGCTATAATATATTCCAATTTCAATATATCCCATCATTGATGATATTATAGTAGAGTGTGAAAAATTTATCACATATGTAGATCTTTAGGAATTAATTATTGACTGTAATGGTTGGGAAAAAGTTTTGATAGAAAAGTAACTATCTATTGTAAAAAATAAATTTTAATATAAGGGAGACATAATAAGATAAAATGAAAATATATTTTTCAAAAATCAATAATATAATTATAGTAATAAAACATAACATCAGTATATATGAAATTTTAATGTAATTCAGTGGATTTTAAAAGTTTTTATGAAGTGGATGTGATGTAAAATAATACTTTTCTATATCCCCAAAAAATCATGAAAATAAAAATCATTGATCCATATAGTTATGTAACTTGAAATATAAATGTTGATAATGGGTTAAGAAACCTTACCTCTCTATTTCTCTTGACAACGACTATCATTTCCATCTTCAAGAGACAAATGGAGGTAATGTATAAAGCACTTATCTGCTTATGTCACATCTAAAAGCATCATGGGTGAGAAAAAGAGATGGAAACCATCGTCTTTATTTTTGGAGTGGGGGAGAATATAAGGATGAGTGGGGTTTTTATAGAAAAATAGGGGGGATATTTTTATTCATAAATATTTTTTATTTTAAAACATGAAATATATTTCTGAGGTAATATAGATATTTTTATAAAGTTGTTAAATTAATTTTATAAATTATAAAATACATAATTTTATTGAATAAAAAAATTTGGTCAATGAATCCTCTATCATATTTTTATATCATTTTAAAGTCATTATAATGTCATAATAATTATTTAATTCCTGTATTGTTATTTACTATTTACTTAAAAATGTGATTGTCTCATAAAATTATGGAAAAATCCCCATCAATTTTTTTTGATTTGAAGAATATAAAAATTCATAAGTTTTTATGAAAATAATTTTATATGAATGATAAATTGAATTACTATGTAAAATCTCTTATTTTTTAAAATATAATGCATTTGAAGACCAGAATTTTAAAAACAAAATTCAATGGTATATTTATATAGTGACATTTTTATTCATGAATAAATGTTTTGAATAGTTAATTAGTAAAAAATTATTTTTCATATTTTATAAGATATTTTTATGTATAAGGGTTGGATGATAATTAAACTAGATATATATGGAATTTACTATGTGAATATTTTTCAATTTTATGGTTATAATCCACTTGTCACAAAACCCTTCTAATGTGCATATTACCCATTATATGTACAATTGATTCAAATATCTAAAATAGTTCAAATTAGTCTCTTTTTCATAAAAAATATCAATTTAATATCTTTTTTCATCATAATTATATTTGATATTTTATACTTATTCATTATGGTTAGAGTTTTATTTTCAAGATAATAAGATTAAGATTGTTTCAAATATTATTATTTATTTAATTAATGTAAGTGTAATAGTTATTTTGAATGAATTTTTTTATTTTTTAGTTTAACTATTATTTTTTGTAGAATTATATGTAAATAATAGAATATTCATGATGCATTAGATTTTGTGATGAATAATTTACATACTATAGTAACATTTTGGTTCGTACAATAATATACTAATCATTCATTAGTTAATGATTGAGGGAGACAACTCTTTTTTTTGTCTAGGAGGTGATAATATGGGAATACATACAACATTTGGTTGAGTATAATTGGGTTTAATTTGATAAATTTTACTTTTCTATCAAATTCCATATGTTTTAGAGATATGAATGGAAAACAACCCTCATTCATGGGATGCTTTTTTTATTATAAGGATTAGCCATGAATGATGTTAAAGGTGTGGAGTTACCGTTGAGATATTTTGATGAGAACTTGATTTTTATTATTAGTAATATAATAATAATTTTTAATGTAGAAGATAAAGTTGTGGGGTAAGATTTTTTAATTATTGAATAGGGGAAAGAATGAGATTCTCATCGAAAGAATAAAAAGTTTCAATTTTATATAAATTATGATAATAAATCGATGATTTAAAGGATTTAGAATGTTATTAATGATTATTTGTGATTAAATATTATAATATCAAATATATATTACATACTATTATATGAAAATTCATTACATATCAATATAATCCAATCTAAAACAATAGAGGATTTTTTTATTTGGAATCTTTAATAAAATAAAATATGAATGTAAAACATCCAATTTATCTCAAACTATGTTCTTTATAACTACAACACTTATTATACATATTGTGATAAAAAAAATTTCATCATAAACTAGATAAAATGAATTATATTAAATGGTGTTCATAAAGTCTCAATAATTTTAAAAAAATTAGATATGATAGATCCTTTAAGAAAACATGAAAATAAAACTACGATAACATGAGCTTATTATTTGAAAAACATACCATTAAATTAATATATTATTGTCATGAGTCATGGAATATAACTTGGTAGTTAATATAACATGAACAAAAAAGTATTCAATGAACATGATCCATGATCCCATAAAATTTTTATAATATAATGTCATAATAGTCTGGAACAAATTATTGAAAAATCAAAATCATAAAGGAAATAATTTAAGCATCTCCACCAAGGAATTATTTATATTTTATTCTCATGTTGTACAAATAATTTCCTACATTGTTCATGGGATAACCCACAACCTACCATATTTTGGGTTTTCGAAAACCTCATGTGTACTATCATTTCGGACTTTTATAATCTATCGTGTACCCATTAGAGTCATAAGACATTAATATCTACCCATTTAATTTTTGGGTGGAAAAATTCTTATCCATCACATAATCATAATCCATAAATTAATGTACTACAACCCATAGAGAACATTGATCATTTTAACATATTTCATCACTTGGGATAGAAAATGGGCTTCATCAATATTCCATCATGATAATTATAAATAATTAAAATATTTATTAATGATTTTATCAATGGACCATATCACTAGTAAATATTATGTAACATCAATGTATATTATTATTTATGAAACACTAAATTTAAGGATAACTAGAATATATATTAAGGAAAATTTTATTTTCATTTAAAAATAACCTATGTAAACTAAAAAATTCAAAAATATTAAGTAAATACTTTTTTTAAAAAATTCTCCATGAAAACAAGTAAAGGATTCTTAAATTATTTTAGTTATTATAAATATCAGAGATTCTAATCTTGTGGTATATGTAAAAACATTGATTCTTCTATGTCTAATAGTAAAAATAAATTAAATTATACAAAAAATAATCTTTGAACATAATATATAAAAAACATCTGTACAAATGTATTCAATTAATAAATATTGAATATTAATATTTTTATTGAAAAATATTAAAAGAAAATATTTTGAAAGGAAGAAAAAATTTCACAACTGAAGTGAAAATTAAATTTAGTTTTCCTTAAAAACATTCAAATAAATATTTTAGTACTTATAGAGACAAAATTTAAAGGAAAACATGAAATATCCTGAAATAATGAAATTATAAGAAATTAGATATTACGTTGGAATCATGAATCACATTTTAGGATCTAAATAACGATGTAGATGCTCAATATACAAGAGGGGGGGAGGGTGAATTGTACACTTTAAAATTTTCATTAAACAAGGAAATATCTAAATTTAACAAAGTTAAACAATGAAAATTCACAAAACCTCTGACACCAATGAAAGATTGGGACAAATAATGAATTTACAAACTTCTAGTTCTATACACTTTCTTAAAACTGGAAAGTGATTCTGAAAAATGAGTCCTAGAAATATGGATCCAGAAATTGAAACTTAACCAATGTTTACAATATGAGATTCTAGCTTAAAGAATATAGAATCTAAATTAGTCAGATTACAAATGTAAGGAAATATAAGAATATTATACTTCCATTACAATATGAAAAGGAGTAAAAAAAAGTAGTAAAACTACAAGTAACAAGATATAAATCAATTAACCCAAAGAGAAGGGTATCCAACAACCTTGGATAAATGTCCCTTGATTTATACTTTCAAAAAAGTCTGTCTAACCCACACCAGGGTAAGCCCTCGATACGAATATCAGAGTCTCTATCTTGCTATCCCCACAAGACCTCATTATCAATGTAGTTGGAACCTCTGTCTTACTCAGTAAGGAAGCCCTTGAACATCAAAGTACTCGGCACCTTTGTCTTCCTATCCCCGGAAGCCCTCAAATATAATCACCAACATTTGGAGTCGCACTAAGCAGGTCTGAAGAAGGAAATGTTTGAACAAGTCGTTAAAACTTTCTGCACGAAGCCTGAGAGTTGATAAGAGACTCTCTCTCTATAAATCACTTCAACAACATGTAAGCACAAGTTGTGTCAAATTTTTGTATTGAACTCATTCAAATGGGCTTCTATTTATAGGAAAATTTCCAACAGTCATCTCCCTCCTCCAACAGTGATATTTTCCTTAAATTTCCAAAGGACCTGTACATGTTTCACTAAACCAATGGTTAGTTAGAAAGATAATGGACGACATCGATTTATTACAAAACATATGTAACTGAATACACGACATCGTTTTGTAATGAAATAAGTATAAGTATAATAAAAACTGAATTTCAGAATGTAAGAAAATAAAAGTTCGGAGTATAACCGAAATGAAATTCGGAGTCTATAATAAAAAGATATTTAGATTCTATTTTGTAGGAATTTGGAACCTGGATTCTGTAGAAATTTAGAGTCTGAATTTCAAAGGAAATTTGGAGTCTAGTTTCACTAGAATTCCGAATCTGAACATAAATAGTTCGGAGTCGATCTTGTAGAAGTTCAGAGTCGAACTAGTATAATTTCGGAGTCAAACTTATAGAAGTTCAGAGTCCAGAATTCAAAATTGAACTTTGTTAGAGTTCATATACAGAATTCGGAGTGGAACTTTATTACAGTTCTTATCCAGAATTCGGAGTAGAACTTCATTACAGTTCTTATCCAGAATTCGGAGTGGAACTTCATTACATTTCTTATCCAGAATTCAGATCCTAAAACATAATGCTTCCTATCTAAGTATTATATGTTTAATAGGTTTTGGGTATGAATCTAATTTTTATACTTAAGAAAAATATTGATATGTATAAGGAAATCTAGGTTAGGGTAAATTTCCTTAAGGGAGGAAATTTTCCTTAGAGAAGTAAAATATAGATTTTCTTAAGTATAAGGCATTTGTGATTTTCAAAACATGAAGGAATGGAAAATTCATAAGGAAAACCTTATTGACACAACAATCTCCCCACTTTTGGAAGGCACAAAAAACCATACGAAAAAGAATATAAGGACTATGAAAATTTTCATTAGACTTTGAAATTAAAACTTATCTCCCTTTGTTCATGGATGAGGATTAATACAACTAACCCCCCCTTAGGCATTGATACTCTAAGGATTGTATTCTGAATTTTTGGAATGGAGTTTTCATTGACATGGGAATGAAAAACTCCGTAATGAGAAACTCCTCTTACTTTATGGATATTTCACTTAGAATTTTACGTTCTCCATTTTAAAATTTTCTTTCTCCCCTTTTGAGTGGTTCTTTTTCCTTCTCCCCCTTTGTGATATTCAAAAATAATTTAAGGGGATGGAAACGAAATAGAATACCTGAAACATTAGTACATAAAAATACAAGATACAACCAACCAAAATTTCATTAGAGTTGAAAACATTTTTACAAGCAATGATAAATTCAACAAAAGATCGGATTGAGTCTATTTTTCTTCCATTTCCTTCTGGATTAACTTCTTCAAAAAGTTTTTCAGCTTCATCAAATCTTTTAGATCCTCCTCAACTTGCTTCTCCAAAGTTGTGATCCTTTCTTGTTGAGATTTTAAGAATTCTCCCAGAGCCTTCATGGACTCTTCTTCCATCTTTACTAACTCATCTTGCTTTACATGTTTTTCTTCGAGCTCAATCCAGATAACTCTATCCATTTTAAAATTTTGAGCAAGAGAGTTAACCATCCCATTCAAGTCCTTCACTTGTTGACTACGTGCAATTTTCTCAATAATCATCTCATCTTGTAGATTCTTAATCATGGCATCCTCGGTGTCAAAATCATCTTTTACCTCATTCTGAAAATTTTCAACCTCAACCAGGTTATCATCCACCTTATTTGACCAAAGGGTGATTTTGCTGCAATATCTTCTATAAACATCAAAATTTATGGAAAAATATCTATGGTCAGCTTCAATTTCCATAGACTTATCCATCACCATGGATAAGGAATCTGATTTCTGATTTAGACTTTGTTACATCATCTAGAATTTAGAGTCAATAGTGGGAAATATCGGAATGGTGTCTACCAACATTTTCAAAGATTCATCAACAAAGTCATGACCCTGTGCTGATGACTCTGAATCTGATAACTTTCTTGGGGATTATTCTTCTTCAATTTTCACCAACATACTTTAAGAAGAACCACCAACTTCAGTCTTTCTGATTATATCTTTTGTTGGTGTATCCATGAGCACTTTATTTCCTTTATCAGTTTTTGGAATGGGTTCCTCATTAGGAGATTCTTGCTCACTCTCTGATAGTTTAACAATCTTTTCTTCATCAATTTTCTCCTTCTCTATTTCTTCTTCAATATAATTCTTCTCATAGATTACTTCCTCATCAGATAAATCATTATCTTTATCTTCTTCCTCAACATCATCCCTCGAACCTTCTTTCTCAACTCCCTTTCCCGGATTGACTAATTTTGCGGATTCAGCCTTTTCATGATAATATTCTACTTGTTTGATCAAGTAATACATATCATCACTTCCTTCTTCTACTTCTTCTTCTTCAACAACCTCTTCCTCTACTTCTTCACCAGCTATGTTCTCTACTTTTTCAGCAATATCTTTTCTTTTGGATGTTTCCAGAGTGGAGTACTTCTTCCCATAAGTCTTTGGTAATGGTTGGACATCAATGGTTTCCGTAATGTGAATATTCTCAGAGGCTATTTTAGTATCTCTTAACAGAGATTGTTCAAGCTCATCTTTAGACATCTTTTTCTTCATCTTTTTCTCTTCTGTATGTTTTTCTAACTCATCCGAAGCTTTTTCTCTTAAGGCTTTAGCCTCAGCAGGGTCCAATCCGAACTGTGGATCCCCTTCTTTCTTTTTCTCCTTGTCTTCTCTCCACTTTGCAGCCACCTCATCTAGATATGCTTTCTGTTTTTTCAGCTTGGGAGGTGCAGACTGGGGTTCCTTATATTTGTGGGTTTGGTCTTCAGCAACCAATTCCTTAAGCATCCTCTTCTTAGTAACTTTCATTACAGGCTCATCTTTTTCCACATTTTCCGGAATGGTCTCAGCCTATACGTCTGGAAAATTATAAAACTCTCCTGTTTCATTTGAAAAATACATATTCATTCTTTTCAGCATGTCATCACTGACAAGCATAAGCTTTCAATTCCTAACATTATACTTACATGCAATCATGAAAGTATCTAAACACTGAACTATCATCTTTGATAGTAAGGTAGGGAACATGATGATTTGAGATCATAAGTTTCCTTCCTTGATGTTCTTGATCATCACAAGGACATTCCTCATAAGATTTATTTTTCATAGATTCACCAAGAAGTCTAAGAAATATATGTCACTTTTTTGTAGGGTATCTTTATCACCTTTTCTCGGAACAAAGAAACCTTTTACCGAAATCTGAAGAATCTGATTATTAAGAGATAAGTGATCTATCTTTATTGTCTTGACATCAGCATGTCCTAGACATTGTAGGTCCTTAACCTTAACAGAACTACCTTCTGAATCTGGGAGTTTTTGTGAATAGATTTCAACTTCTCCTTCGTATGCCAGCCCGACCAAGCTTGCCTCCTTAGTGTAAGTAAGTTGGTATGTCAAGCCATAAGACTTGAAAGAAAACTTTTCTCTTCCATCTGCCTCATAAAAACTTTCTAGTTCAATGAATTATACAAGTAACACCAGATAGACAGGATCTTGATCACTTGTCTTGGATACACATGTATCTTCCCAACCATTCAGCCTGATATTCTTGGAGATGATAGAATCGTACATGTAAAAGTTAGGATGGACTAGTCTTTCTCTATACACTTTCCATTTTGAGATTGGATTTGAGGTAGACATATCCTCAGAAGTAGCTTAAATAGACATTTTGAATGAAGGAGATTTTAAAGATTCGGAACTAACTTTAACAACTGATGTAGAGCTTTGACATGAGGGAGATTGAAAATGGTGTGGGACAACAATCATGGATCCCCTTTATATAGGCGATGGAGTTGACCTTTGAACTTCCAAAAACCATATAATGATTGAAAAAATATCTAAATTGATCTGACTATTGAAAACATACCCCCAAGGAAATATTGAATCCGATCTTTTTTAGGTTTTAAGAAAAACAATCGGATTTGAGAAAACTAGAATCCGAGAAATTTTAAAACTCAGAGGAAAATACCAGTAAGAAAAATATGACTATGAAAACATAAGTAAGGAAATCATACCTTTCCGATTGGCATGAATGTTTATTCTTAATAGGTAATATTCTTTTTGAAGAAAAATTTGACTATAAAAAACTAACTATGAAAAACATAATGTTGAAAAGACATTGAGTACCAAAACTCCAGTATGAAAAGTATGAGTACGAAAAATTATGATTACGATAGTTTGAGATCTGAAAATTTCTACTATGAAAATTTCATGTTCTAAAAAATTCATTAAGAAAATTATCAGTATGAAAATTTCATTATGAAAAATTTGAAAATTATGAATGACCCATTAAGAAACTTTTTGAAATGTTCATTATGAATTTTTTTTCAAATACTCATTACTAAAAATTTTAAAAGATTCATTACGAATTTTTTTTGAAAGACTCATTACGGGAAAATTTGAAAGACAAAAAATTAAATTTACACCTCCTATGAAAAATAGTTTATTACTGTAAGGAAAGTTGTTCCACAAGAAATTAATAAAGAAGTATTACCTCACAGTTATCATTCCTAACTTCTGTTTAATGTATTCAAATATATCGGGGGGTAATGATTTTGTGAAAATGTAATCAAGTTGATCTTGCATTACGATAAACTAAATAATGATATCTCCTTTAGTGCTTAAGAACCTTAACAAACAAAACATTGGAAATCAAGGTTTTACCATGAAGTAAAATATTACCTATACCAAACATTTTTCCCTTAGCATTATCTCCAAAAGTTACTTTTCCACCTTTATTCTTGATAATCTTTTAAAAAAAGTTTTGGTTACCAGTTATATGCCGGTATCATCCACTATCCATGTACCATGTATTGTTGTTGGTAATTCCTTTATATTCTTAAAAATAAGAAAATAATTAGACTTTTAGAATCCAAACATGTTTGGATACAAGATTTTCAGATATCAAAATTTTTGGAATCCACATTTGTTTAGAAAAACATGCCTTATGAAACCCATGTGATTTAACTCTATTCAAAGAACAAATTTTCTTCTAATGCCCACCACTTTGACACTTAGTGAAAAAAAGGTTCTCTAGAAGGAAAAAAATAGTTGTTTTTGAAAACTGGTTTTTGGTGAGTATAACCTACTCCAGTAGTGTTTCCTTTAGGATTAATTTGACAATAAATATTTTCAAAATTTTCCTTCCTAGAAGTAAATTTTTCAAGAATCTTCTTAAGAGAAAATATTTCATATTTTAGTCTGACGACTAAATTTGTATCCTCATGAATTATTTCTTTAGAGTTATATTTTTCCTCAAAAAATTTGATCTTTAAAATATCATTCATAAGCTCATTATAAGGTTTTTCTTTATCATAATTTTCTTTCTCAAGGTCTTTAGAATGTTTTTCTAAAATATCTTATTTATCTTTAAGATCTGAAGAATGATCTGAAATCTATTCTGTAAGAATTTCTTCCCTATTATTTTCCGTTTCTAATTTCTTATAAATTTTACAATTTTTTGCTTCATGTAACTTTGAAAATATAGATACTTCTTCATATGAAGTTTCTTCATTTTCTGAGGATGAAGTATCTTCATTAGAAGTACTATTTTTGGAATAGTACTTCTTATCAAGAAATAAATTTTTTAAAGCCTCGGTAGAGCGTACCATGGCCATAAGACATGTATGTGGAAAAGAAGTATCAGTAATGAATCCCATATTCTTCTGAGCTAATGTATCATATTCCGAAGATTCACATTCTGAAGAGTATCCATAGGTAGCACTCCACGTAGTATTACCTTTCAGACTATTCTTAGCTTTAGCTTTGTAAAACATCTTCCTATTCCTTTCAGAATTCCTCTCTTTTCTTTCATTAATTTTAAGAATAGGGAAATCAGGTCGTATGTGTCCACTTCTCTTGAATTCATAGCATGTGACCTGTGAATCTTTCTTATCATTCCTTTCCTTCTACTTATACCTAGATTGGAAATTTCATTGACCAGCTATCTTGTTCATTCTTCGAGCAATATTAGCTAACTAATTTCATGAGACTTCACTCTCACTAGATTCGGATTGGATAGTAACCTTATTAGACTTGGATCTAGTTACTCTCTCAAGAGTCTTAACTTTCATTTGATTTGACGTTTTAGTAAAGCAATAGTACCATTACAATCCTTATTTTTAATGATGTCAGCATCTCTCTTCATCCTTGTTTTATTTTGGAGAAGAGTTCCAAACAGCTCATCTAATGAAATTTGAGTAACCTTCCTATTCTCATCAATAGTTGTTCTATTTGTTTCGCACTCATTGAGAATAATATCAATAATCATATCCACAAGAGCTTCATCATCCGGGAATTTTTCTCCCCTAGATTGTAATCTATTCATGATATTCATAAATCATTGTTGTACTTTTCTTATAGGTTCTCCATAAGGAAAGTTAATATCATGATACTCAACTCTCAACATAGCTCTTCTAGTCTCAATCACATTAGATGTACCAAAATGTGTAACTTCAAGTTTCATCCATATACAGTTAGCTATTTCACAAGAAGAAATTTGGCTATATATGTTCCTAGTCAATGAACATAGTAGAGTATTGTGTACCTAATAATTTAATGTATTATTATGCTTCTCTTGGTTGGTAAAAGGACTAACTTCCTTATCATGACTTTTATAACCCCTAGAAAGCATAACAAAGTTATCTACCCCAGTATTAAAAACAAAAGTCTTCATTCGATCTCTCATGTATTCATAATAATTTCCATCAAAAATTGGTGGTCTTGTAAGATTTATGATGTCGATGGAACCGACATTTAAACCGTCCATCCTTAAGAAAATATTTCTACACAAAAACTTCTTAATAACAAAATTTAGGATTCAAGGAAAATATTCCTAAGAAAAATATATAACAATGAAAAACTGAGAAAGAAAAACTTTTCTGTGAGTATAAGTATTTCAGAGACCACCTCTGAAACCAATTGTAGGATTGGTATAGGGTATGAGTTTTCCTTCCTTTGATACCAATTGTAAGATAGAAATAATGATGTATACGCTCAATGTACAAGAGGGGGTGGGGTGAATTGTATACATTAAAAATTTCCTTAAAAAAGGAATGATCTATGTTTAACAAAGATAAATTAAGAAAATTCAAAACACCTCTAACACCAATGAAAGATTGTGACCAAGTATGATGTTACAAACTTCTATTTCTATACACTTTCTTAAAACTGGAAAGTGATTCCGAAAAACCGGTTCCAGAAATATAGATCTAGAAATCGAAACATAACCAATGATTACAATATGAGATTCTACCTTAAAGCGTATAGAATCTAAATTAATCAGAGTAAAGTGTAAGAAAATATAAGAATATTATACTCTCCTTACAATACGAAATGCAGTGGAAAACAAGTAGTAAAACTATAAGTAACAAGATATAAATCTTTTAACCCAAAGAGAAGGGTATCCAACAACCTTGGATAAAGGTCCCTTGATTTATACTTTCAAGCAATCCTATCATACCCACACTTGGGTAAGCCCTCAATAAGAATATCAGAGTGTCTATATTACTATCTTCGCAAGCCCTCAACTTCAAGGTAGTTGGAACCTCTGTCTTCCTCAGCAAGGAAGCCCTCAAACTTCAAGGTAGTCGGCACCTCTGTCATCCTATCCCCGGAAGCCCTCAAATGTAATCACCAAGATTCGAAGTCACACTAAGCAAGTCTGCACAAGGAAAAGTTTGAACAAGTCGTTCAAACATTCTACACAAAGATTGAGAGTTTATAAGAGCCTCACTCTCTAGAAATCACTTCAACAGCATGTAACAACAAGTTGTGTGAATGTTGTGTATTGAGCTCATTCAAATGAGCTCTTATTTATAGTCAAATTTCCAAGGGTCGGCTCCCTCCTCCAACGGTCATATTTTTCTTAAATTTCGGAGGGACCTGTATATGTGTCACTAAACCAACGGTTAGTTAGAAACAGAATGGACGACATTATTATATAACAAAAAATGTGTAACTAAATGCACGACATCATTTTGTAATGAAATAAGTATAAGAATAAGTAAAACTGAAGTCCATTAATGTATGAAAATAAAAGTTCGGAGTCTAGACAAAATGAAATTAGAAGTCTATAATAAAGATATATTCGGATTCTGTTTTTTAGGAATTCAGAACCTGAATTATGTAGAAATCCGGAGTCGGAATTTCTAAGGAAATTCGGAGTCTGGTTTCACTAGAATTCAGAATCTGAACTTACAGAGTTTGTATTCGATCTTGTATATGTTCGGTGTCGAACTAGTATATGTTTGGAGTCGAACTTATAGAAGTTCGGAGTCCAGAATTCGGAGTTGAACATTGTTAGTGTTTGTATCCAGAATTAGGAGTGGAACTTCATTAAAGTTCTTATCCAGAATTCAGAGTGGAACTTCATTACAGTTCGTATCCAAAATTTGGAGTGGAACTTCATTATAGTTCTTATCCAAAATTCATATCCTAAAATAGAATACTTCATATCTAAGTATTATATGATTCTAAGGTTTTGCGCATGAATCTAATTTTTATACTTAAGAAAAATATTGATATGCATAAGGAAATCTAGGGTAGGGTAAATTTAATCAAGGGAGGAAATTTTCTTTAGAGAAGTAAAATATAGATTTTCATAAGTAAAAGGTGTTTGTGATTTTAAAAACAAGAAAGAATGGAAAAGTCATAAGGAAAACCTTATTGAATCAACACACATAATATATCCTTAAGAATTATAATAAAGATATGTCGATAAAAATGATATTTTAATGTGAGACCCTTAACTCAAGGTCATCATTTCTTGTATGCTCTCTAACATCCTCTATAATAAATTTTAATTTATTATATTTTAAAAAAAAAATCTATATTCATGAAAAAGGTAAAATATAATATCCAATTATAAAATTTAAACACCATTTTAATGATAATTATATTTTAAAATCAACATTTTCATGTGTTAACAATATCAATTTTTATGAATGTTTTGTTTCTGATTCTATAGTACTTATACTATCATTATGGTTCCATAATATCCCTAATGTTAATAATTATATAAATATAATATATATTTATTATATAAATATTTATAAATATCAGAAAATGTGGATTCAAATAAATGATCTATACTATTAATGGAGACAATAGTCCATATGAACCCATGAACATTGTTTTCATTTTTTATTGGAATGAAGAAAAGAGTGAAAATAACATTTTATCACCAAAAACCAAAATATTTTTATTTATATAATATGGATTTAATATATCCATAATTATATCCATAAATTCATGCTACTGATGAAAAATAAATCATATCGCAATGTGGAGGACGTAGTCCATTCACATAATGCACGATATATATATTTAATATTTAATGAAAATGAGGTAGAAAAAAGATTGTCCATATACCAAAAAACATATAGGACTATATATTATAAAATATTAATCATGTTATGAAACATAAAATATTTTTAGATAATTTATTAGAAAAAATATAACTAAAAGGTATATTTTAGGATTTATAAAACTTCATTGATAGACCTCCTTTGGTTTACACTATAATCCTTGAATAGTTGTCCACATGAGAAAAATAGGGGATCTAAGATGAATTTTAGTAATCTTGTAAGGTTTTAGGTTTGGAAAAATATTATCTTTATTAATTTGAATTCAATAATAAGGGTAGATAAGAGGAAATCATTTATAAGTGAGTTAGATGACAGACATCAAATTACTTAAAATATTAAAATATATATTATTCATTTCTCATGTATAATAATTCCAAAATTAAAAGGATTTTATTATTAGATATTATTAATTTTAAAATATCTTCAAAAAATAAAAATTATAAATGTTATTTAAAATATTACCCTTATGTATTAGTTTAACCCCTTGGTAAGATTGTTATAACCTTAACCATAGCCATACATTTTTAATAGTTGTACACTTTAATATGTTTAAAAATGAATGTTTTGTCCTTAAAAAACATATAAGTTATAATTAGAATTATGTAATACCATTTTTTAATTAAATTTCTCTATTTAATAGTATGAATTTAATATAAGCACACATATCAAAATGTAAACCACTTTTCCCAAAAAATGGAATTTTTTAAACCTAAAAAAAATTTAATTTCATTCTTTTCAAAAAAAAATACAAAATAAAAGATGAAATTTTTAATTGAATACATAATCATTAAATTTTATTAAAAATTTCTCAATAATGACTTATTTTACTTATTTTTATATAAACATATCTCAAATAAAAATTCTTCTTTAAAAAATTACTCATATTTAAATTAAATAATTTTATACTAATTAGTAATAATTAATATAAATTTTTGGATGTGTATTCATAAATAAAAAGTTAATTTAATTTAATTTAATTTTTATTAGTGATCGATATAATATTTTTAAATAATATAACATAATTTGAAAAAAAAACTTCTTAACAAATAGTCCATTTAATCATTAATGGTTTTTATGAAAAGTTTAATGAATAATTTTTAGGTATTAGTCAATAAATATTAATTTTGGACAATATTTCCATATATATTTCATAATATAGTTAATACTATTCATACCAACCAATCCAATGTCTAGGTTATAGTGGTATATAATATCATGAGTTAATTTAGGCATGGGGTTACATGTGAAGTATGTTATCGAATGCTTCATGTTTATTTCAAGATCAATAAATATAAATTAATGTGACGTTACACTATGAAATAGATATTTTTGGAGGGAAAATAGTTTCATAATTTTATTTATGTGTAAACCATTAGTAATTTGGTATTATCTAAGAATATGTGGATTGGTCTGATGGAAGTAGATAATTTTTTTCCTCAAGGTAGTGTAAATATGATTTCATAGAATTTTTGAAGACTAATCTTTGTACATGAAACTCAACAAAGATCTTTCATTGATTCAAATTCAGATTTTCCTTTTTTCAATAAAGTGGTTTTATAATGTCTTGAATAGATTAGATAATTTTATCGAATAAATTATTTGTGGAAATTAATTTTTTTATTACATTATTAGGAATTATTTTTTAAAATATATTTGTAAAAAATAGTTTATGGAATTTTTTCGGACTTAAAATTAAATAAGTTATATATTATTTAATATTAATGGAATTTATCTTGTAATTAAATTAAAATAATTTAATTTTTTATGATAATTGATTTTTTTATTTAGGAAGGCACTAGAAAAAATGAAAAATTTAAGGAAGAGGACGATCTTAATTCTATAAGGATTTTATATGAAGTATTCATTTGTTTTAAATTCAATGTATTTTTTAGAATAATTTTTATTCCATAAAAATATTATATTTTTACATTTTTTTCTATTATGCAATTGATTCATTAGGATTTCCATAATACATTTTTTTGAAATAAATTTATTTTTCTTATTAAATGAGAAAAATGGAATGAGAATGTGTAAATATTTGTGTGAAAATATTTATTTCATGAATCATGATTTGAGAAATTGGATGGATTAATATAAATGAATTTCCTTAAACACATTTATGGTTTTATTATCTAATTGTGAGAAAAATTTAATAGGTTATTATGATACCTTCAATGATTTATTGTTCAATACTATTCTTCTTATTTCTTAATAGTATTCTATATTATTTTCCCAATTATTTCAAATACCAAGTTTCTCGAGAGTTTAAAAGAATATTCATCCCCACAAGATCATGAAATCTTATATTTTTCAAGGCATGAAGATTTAAATCTATATTAATATGATTGTATCATTTATGTTATATTATTTTTTAATTTATACATTTATGACCTATAATTTATATTATAATTTTGTAAACTATTAATGACCATGTTTTTCTATAATAGGTATCTATATTATAGGGATATTTATCCATAATATACTTATCTTAGTGCTTTTTATATGATTTTAAATCGAATATGTGTGAGAGAAGTGGTTATTTAATGATGTTGATTTGGGATTTTATGTATTAAAATGGTGAATCATGTGATGTTGACATTAGTTATTGGGTGAAAGTGTTCATAAATATGTTTTCATTGTGTTTTGATTTTTATATTCAATGAAATGTAAAAAAATGAGGTGATAAAATATATTTAATAGTGGGTAAATACTTCATTTTTCTTATTTTAATTATTTATAATCGTTTTAAATTTCGATAAAAAAGTATTTGTGTAATATTATATTTATGTTATATTTTGATGGAGGATGTTTCAATGTGGTTTATATCTTATATCATTCTTTGTATGTTTTTACCTCATATCTAATCCTTAATATTTATTTTTATAATAAAAACAACCCCAATTCAACCATAGGGAAAATAGAACCTCAATTTAAGTCAACTTTATCAGTCCCTGTTTTTCACTATGTTTATATTTAGTAATATTACTGGCATATTGATATATTTTATTCACTACGGAATGAAAATATACCAAGCTTCAAATTATCTTGAGTCATTAGAGAAATATTTAATGGTAATTTACATCATAAGTGTGCAGGAATAGTAATAATATACTGATTTAAAATAATTAATGTGAAAAAATGTATCATTAATTTAAGAGAATGGTTGAAATTCAAAGTTAATTTGTTTTTAGGGAATGTGAGGAGTTGAAAAGATGATTTTATTTGATTTTTTAATGTTTATTTCGTATTGATAATAGTTTCAATTGGCAAATGAGTTTTTAAAATGATGGATATGTGGATTTTCATTATGATTATAAAGAGGTATATTCTTGAGGATATTTAATATTTTATATGGTGAGGGGGGGAATTTGATATGTCAAATACATGTATACAATTTTAATTGATAATTTCATTGATAATTGAGTGTGTATAGCTTTAATTTACACATATTTAATGTTTACATAAATTATTAATATGTCAATATAATGTTGTTAATTTTTAAAGAAGGATGGTGATGATAGAATATATTAAACCATGTATAAAAGTATTTTATCATGATGCACAAGCTAATCAAAATAAAATATTCTATCTGGACCACCCTATAAATAGTATCATGAAGTGTTTTTTATCCACCATGAGGTGGCGACATAGATAAACAAAAAAAGAACATTATTATGATACTCTAGAGGATTCATGATGGAGGGAAAAGTATATGGTATTTATGTAATAAAATACTAATTTTTGGGGTGACACCACATCCCATAGACTAAACTATATTATAAAGAGACAGAGTTTGTGTACTGAATTCTGAAATGAGTAGTGGATGAATAAAACACTGATGAGGGGTAATGAAATTAATTTTTATTGGATATTCCCATTTTATAATAGTCATATATATTATGTTATAGTGAGATAATGTTGTGAATAATAGAAATAATTTTTTATGAGTTAAGGGATTCATTGTGATTGAAATCTCTTTGGTGTGAACAATTAACATTACATCATAAAAAATGATAATTAGGGAAAATAGTGAGTCATAGTTATTTTTATGATAAAACCCAAACATTACATGAAGCACGAGCCATTCTATTGTTATGATATGAATTTAAATCAATATTTAATTTCGTGGTGGACTACATTATGCATTTTGTGGTCTAAAGGACAACATTATGTTAATTGATGATTATTTCATGACTCCACCAATTGTACCATGTAGTGACATGATATATATTTTCAATAAAATATGTAATTGATACACATTAGATAAATGATATTTATGGGGATAAATATACAAGAATTAGTTAATTATATATGATAGAATGACGTGGTTTCATATAATATTAATTAACAAGGGGTGAATAAAAATGATTTTTTAGTTTTCCTAAAATGGTTAATTGTGATTTTTTCGACTGTATTAGGGATATTGTGGTCTATATTTCATATTTTATTCTAGACATATTTTTTGAATAAGAAATTATTGTTTCAGTGAACCTTTTGGAACCTTCATGATGTAAAAATATGGGATAATTGTTAATCTCATCTCTATGATGGTATTTGTAGTGTGAATTACACTGTTTCAACATGAAATTATATAAAATAGTAAAATCAATGATTTAAAATCTCATATATTTTTAGGGGAACACCAAACTTATAAGGATGACATGTGATGGATCAACGAATAATATTAATGATTATTTTGAATGATAATTGTACGCTATAAATGAACTATGAGATCGAGTGAAATGTGGAAAAATTTCACACTTTAATATATGTATAAGTTATATATTTATAGGTAAATTTAGTTCCATGTCATAGATATTCAATAATAGACACATTTCCAATAAGTGTGTGTAAATTGGATGGAGGGTCCAATATCTTGAATGTTGTGGTAATCATTTAAATTTAGGTTTGTTTTTTCCACTATATAATGTCTAATATGGATGAGTTTTTTGTTTCCTGTGATGATATGTGGGGGTAAACATTTTTTTAATGTTTTTTAAGGATGTTTGATTTTTCGATTTATTTATTTAGGTTTAAATATTCATTCTTATAAGGTTCTTGTGTGTATATTTTTTCCATGTGCTTTTTTTAATGATCAATATTTATTGATTGATGAATATTTATTTAAACCATAAATTAAAAAATGTGATGTTTTGTTATCTTATAATTAGTTAAATTTCTACATTAAGGATATTTTTTTTACTAGTATTTAAATGAACCAAATAACATAATAAATTAGGAGCTTAGTTAAAGGGTAAATTAAAAGTCTAAATATTCTAATATATTCTATTAATAAAATGACCATTATTAATAAATTTTTAATCTCAATTGACTCATTAGTCTGAATTTATCAAATTTCTTAATATTCATAATATTTTATTTAGTTTTATATATACATTAAATCTCTTTAATATTGAGTTTACAATTTTGAAACAAATATTTCATTCTGTGGATCATAAGCACTTCTTTGTTTAACTATATACTAAGGCTATACCACATCACTGTAGGTCTGTTTTGAGAAGGTGTTAATATTTTCTAAACCTAATTCTCACATAGAATTACTAATTTTGGATGGCTATAAAATTTATTAGAACCATTTCATAGAACTATAAAATTGTTGGAGATGAAGAATAGATTGTTTAGGTAATGTCTTATTATTTCTTCCCTTGTTTTTTATTTTCTATATTAATGTCTATGATTGTATACAAAAATAAATGTTTTTTTCATGCTACATCAGTAATACATGAGTATAAAACATGGGAATAAGAATATGATGAATTTGAATGTAGTCTTAATTTAGATTTTTGATTGAGGAATCCTAAAAAAAGATGATAAAATGGATAGATTAAATCATAATATATGGTTTTATCAAGAAAGAGAACTAAGGAAATGAACAATGATGGAGTTTGGTCTACCTTCAACATTTGGTGTAAAAAAAGATTCATAATGATACATATGTCTGTATGTCACTTCAAGAAAATTCTGACTATCACCTGAATGATAAGAAATTTACCTCAATTAATTATTCTGAGACCTGATGACTCAAAATACTTCTTGGGACGTTTCCTTTAATTTTTATATTATTTTTTTCTTTAATATATATTATAAAAATATTTTATGGCTAAGGCTGTTAAATATTTTACAAAGATAAAAATCTATGTGAATTCAAATCATTGAAACCCATTCCATAACCACATTAGATGATATGGAAATAAGATTGATAACAAATTTATTTATTCCATATAAAATAATTAATCATTGGTTAAACATATTAAACTATAAACTATAAAATTAAAATTCACATTATATACCATGGGAAAAAGTATGAAATGGTTTTAGAAGTGACTATGTCATTGAAAAGATATATTATTCATTGTAAAAACACATATAATGGGTTTTCTCAAGGTGATATGTTGGTAGTAGTTTTTTCTATAGGAAGTTAATTGATATAGAAGATGGAGAAGGGTGTTCCTACATATTGGATGGCATGTTAAAAATAGTTTTCAAAAGATTTTTTGGGAATTATAAAAACTATAAAGAGATCATCTAGTAATACATAATGGTGTAATCCATGATATCTAAAAAATAATTGTTATGCTTAGGCCGATCATGCTATAATGTCAAGGTATGTTCACTATGGATTAAAATTATTATGATATTAGCAATAAAAACAATTTTTTCTTTAAAGGCCCCAACAAAACCAAATATTTAATAAAATACCATTTAGTTTTCAACAATACTAATAAAATATGTTTATAATGATATATTCATTTAGTATAGGACAAATTTTTTGCAATCATGATAACTATCATGCCTTCATTAATGAGTTGAATGTAGGTTCTACTGATTAATGTGTTTCCATAATAAATATTAAGTTTCATGTTTGGAAAATTAAATTTCAACTTATGTAAATGGACTAAGGAGTAATTTAGGGGTAAAAAAATTAAACAATGGAGATAATTTAATTTTTTAACCTTGTGGAGGGGGAACCCTTGGAAAAGTGATTAAAAAGGAAAAAAATTATGAGAATAATGATAAAAAAGAAATTAAAATTGAGGGAACTATGATGAAGAGGTAAATGAAGCTAAGAATGAAGATAAATATGAAGTATCAACACATTAAAAAATAAAAACCATTCAAGGAAAGGATAAATAAATGGAAATTAATTATAAAAGAGTTAAATTTAAAAAAATCAATAATCTTTATAATAATATCCCTATGGAATAAGTGTTAACAAAATTTAAAACATAGGCAATGTTCATGAACATGTTTGTTTAGAATATGAGTAAACATGATGAGAAGGGAATAATAATACTCATGGGTGATTATTAAAGAATTATTTAAAGGAATTTAACAAATTATAAATAATACGTGGTTTGTTTTTTAATTCCTGAAGTAGTATATATTTTTTGTTTAGAAAATATTTTTGTTATTTAGGTGGAAGTTTGAAAATCTACCTTCAAGGGACCAATATTATAAGAGATATAGAACAAAATTTTTTTATTCTAATTAATTGATAAAATGGTGATATATAAATCATGTTTGGTTTGTTATGTTTTTTAGTAAATATAAAATATATATATATAGTGTATTTCCATGTGCATGAGATGGATTAAGAAAAAACACCCCTCGTTATATGAATCCAATTTTAATCATTCAAATTTCCTCAGAATATTATTTTATTAGGGTGTTATATTTTATATTATGTGGTGAGAAATTTATATTTTTTATTCATTATTAGAAGTGATGTAATGATTAATAGGATAAGGATGGTAGTGAATATAATGATGTTATTAAAGAGATTAAAGGAGAGGAAAATATGGATAATTAAATGGGTGAAATTTTTAGAATGATGGAGAAATGAGGGATTAATGAATGAATTTATGATTTTTTTTAAAAGATTCTATTCAAGAGGATATCAGGAAGGGACATGATGGTTTATCGGTTAATAAATTCTCTCTTTATTTATCATGATTAAGTAAAAAATGAATAGGAAGTATATATACAAAGAATATTCTACCACAAGGATGTTTAAATCGAATTTCATTTTTTTAAGACCTATCTAAGGGTATGTCATTTAATTATACCATTCATTCATAAAATTCGGTTATATTTTTCTTATGATTCTATTATAGAATATGGAGAGGCCATTTCTATTTTAAAGACTATAAAAAAGAACTAATGAGACGAAATCTTAGTGTATTATTTACTTTTTAGGAATGAGTTACTTAAATTTTGTTAGAATCTTGTTTTTAGAAAATATAAGATGATGTAGGATAAATTCACTAATAAATTTTTTAGATTTAATAAATTGATCTTGTTCATTAACATGTTATTTTTATTTTTATAGTTCCATGAACTTAATGATAAAGGAAGAAAAATGAAAAAAATTTAAAATTTATGAATATAAATAGAATCAAAATATGTAATAGTATTGGCTTAAAATTTTTATATCATTTAGATTTTATATATTTTTTTATTCTATTTTCAATTCCACAAATGTATATTTAGTTATATTTATTTTTCATGATTTAAAAAGTAACCTTGAAATGCCATAATACAATTTTATAATTTCAATTATATGATATTGAATTATAATTTTGATTGGGGAATGAATGAAGATTGCCTATAGACTATTTATATGATGTTTCATTATTTGAAAATGTCGATTGATTTATGTAAATGAAATTTCTAAAACACATTTATGTTTTTACCCAATAATTATTATACTCCATGATAGATGATTATTGTTCCTTCCATTAGTCAATGTAAAATATTATGCATCTCATTATTGAGAGGTCTTAAAAATCATTATTATACATTCATTATAATATTCTAATTTTAAATGACTCTTTTGATACAAATGTCTCATATAATTTTTTTTCAAAACATTCTCGAGACATAATTATTTTAAATAATTTTATGATGTCTCGGGCCATTGAATGTATATTATTTTATTACTTATACCTTTGTGTCCTATATTACATTGGAAAATTATTTAAACCATTTAACTTTATTAGTTTTCTTGATAAAAAGACATATAACAAGTTACAATTCATTTTTACCCTTATCTTGGTAATTTTTCATGAATTAAAATGGAATTAGTGTAGGGGAGAAGTAAATTCATGTTGTTGATAACAATATTATGTATCGAAAATTCAGAATGTTGTGTTTTTTCATAAGGTATGGGTAGATTTTTATGTAAATAACGATTCAATATAATTTCTTTATTAACCTATATGAAAATGAAATCAGGGATAAAAGAAGAAAAAACATGTAAAAAATAGAGATAATAAATCATTCTATTATATCTTCTTGATTTGTGAGCCCTTGAGAGGAGGGGGAATGAGTTGAAATTTTTATAAATTTATAACTATTTTTGAAGTATGTGTTTTCATTGAGTTTTATATTATAAATAAATTATTAAGCATTAGAGTTGAACCACCTCTTCGATCCTAAATGGTGTATTTTCCTACATCAGAAACTAACCATAGTCAACCTCATAAAAATTAAAAACATAATGAGGATCCATTTTATTAGTCTTTTTAATATGTGTTTTCCAAAAAAATTTGAAGATCAAACCTATTGTAAATTGAGTTATTTTTTACGGGACCCCGTCTTAAAGGGTTATTTACGACGGGGTCCTATCATAAATTCTTTATTGATGAAAATCCTGTCACAAATAGTTTCTCCATGTTTTTTAAAAAACATGATTGCAATGGTAAAATCTACCAGGGAGAAAAATAAATTTAAAAAATATCTGCAATTATTATTATTAAAATTTCATAAAATAATAATAATAATATTTATAAATTAAATTTAATAAAATAATATTAAATAATAATAATAATAATAGTAATATTAATAAAATAATAATGATAAAATAATGAAAAATTAAAAATAAAATTACAAATAATATAAATAATTATAATGTAATAAAAATAATAATAATATTAAATATAAAATAATAAAAATCAAATAATGAAAATAATTTATATTATAATAAAATAATATTAATATTATTAATAATAATAAGAAAAAATAACATAAAATCATAAAATAATAAAAACCTTAATATTAACCAATATTTTAAAAAATTAATAACAAAATAGGACGAGTAATAAAATAATAATAAATTATAATTAAAATAAAATAATTAAAAATGTGTAAAATAATAAAAAGAGTAAAAAAACTAAAATAAATACTAAAGTAATAAAATATTAAATAATTATAAAAATAGAAAAATAATTAAAAAGACAATATTAACAATAATATAAAAATGCACTACATTGAAATGTAAATATATAATCTTAGAAAAGAAATTACATTCTAATGTTTTATCATAAAAAGAAAATATGTCACTAAGGTGGAGGGTCATCTGGAGTAGCTGGAGGTGATAGTGGAGATGGTGGGGGGAACTCCATCCCTAAACCAGGAATTAGACGTCACATGTATTCCATCTTCTGACCATGCTGCTGTTACTGCTGCCATCGACACATCTTCTTCTGCAGCAGTTATGGATATCGATAGTGATCTTCCTTCTCTCTATGCATACTCTCTATAATCTCAGTCTAAGGTCGATGATACTAATGATACTGTGTAGTAGATGATGAAATTGACTCTCTATAAGATCATCTAGAGAAGCACGCTGACATAGTAGTGGTACTGTAATAACTCTCAAGTGTAAATTGAGAGCTAATATCAATAACACGGCCTTTCTTGAAGCAATATTGGGTTTCCTTAATCCATTCTACCTCATAAAATCTTTATGCACATTTATGATCCCTAGCCTCAGCCTGAATCTTAGTCTGTATTTGAGACATCACGACCTCATTTGACTCATTCAATTTCAATTTAAACTGGGAATAGTTAAAATATTATTTGATGTTAATTTTGAAACTCAAAAACAAATTATATTGACTACATATGATACTAGCAATCACCTCCAATATCTATTCTTACAGGATCACTGTACATCATCCTATAAACATATAACTCTATAATATAGGGTTGTTTGACTGCCCAAATGAATATAAAATAAATAGTTTACACTTAATATTATATAAATTAATAAAAAAGGTACTTATTATATGTTCTTCTCAACATGCATGACATCCAACATGTGACAAACCAAAAGTTAATTCCATATGGTAGATCCAAAAAATGATCCACTTTATTCAATTATGTTCTTTCATAGAACCATCAATTCTATACTGTTTTGTATTTGGTCCAAATGTAATGGGAGTTATTGAAGAGGAAAACGATGTTAACTCCATACGTGAGATCATTATTGAAGATCTATCTCTTTAAATTGTGCCATTTCTAAAATGATATTTTTCCCATGAAAATGATGATTGGTTGGAAGAAATCTATGATGATTGTAAAAAAAAATATTTACTTCCACTAACAAGAATAAAAGGTTTCATGCCTCTCAAAATAGTACAGACATGATTTTGGACCACGTGTACTCTTGACAAAACAAACATGACATATACTTGGGAGTGACTAATTATTGACATAAACGCAGCTTTTAAATGTATTTTTGGTTTCGTAGAGACATCATACATACTGACACGAATACTCAACAATAAATATAACTCTTCAATTAATGATTTCAATTAAACATCAAAATTCTTTTTTGGATGTTCAGAATCTAATAATTTCAAAAACATATATGGCTTATTCATCAACATCCACGAAGGTAAATTGTATGGAGTTATAAATATAGTCCAAAAACATTTACTACTATAAGAACCAAATGGAATAAAACCGTTACTAGAATACCCCAAAATCATGTTTTAGTATCCTAAAGAAAAAGTCGAATGATATTGGTTCAAATGAATACATGAATCACCATAAGAGGGATGATTTGGGATTTTATCAAATGAAATATATTTTTGTGATATGAAATCAATGATGTTTTGTTCCGAGACATAAATAGACTCTAAAATCTATGTGTATGTAAGAAATACCAAAACTATTTTATAGGAGGAAATCCATACTTCTCTTGTTGAGCATCTTTAAACCTCGATTATCCATATGTAGGAAAACTATCCAACGAATCAATTTCGCCCTAATATAATATGAAATCATTTGAATATTCTTTATTCATCTAATAACAGATACTCAAATTATTAAACATCATCTTTCTTTTGTATAAATTTATAAGAAACACATTTTCTTCAGGTAATATTATATGTTTCAAATATAATATATATTCAAAATAGCCATTTGACATTCCATTGTCTAATTTAATATCCACACAATTTTCAATCCCTTCAAATTTTCATATATTGGAACCAAGATATAATGCATCCTTAATGGACCACAACTTCTAATAAAATTTAGATGGTTCCCACATAGGAGTTAAATAGAAATCATCTAGAGTTTCAGTTTTCTGAAATGATAAACCTTCCACATCATGTACAAAATTTTAAAACCCTGACGGTTTGGAACAAAATTACTAGTATCTACTCTGGGACTATTCTCACCATGTTTATACCAAGAAAACATAATTTATTTGAAATCCAAAATTCCATAGATAACCCCCCAAATTTTAAAATGTGACAAACGTCCTCAAACAAAATTATTACATGGATACTTATTTGTCCCTTCTCAAATAAATTATATTTTTTATGATGAATTTGAAAAGAATATTTCAACACCATGAATATAAATGTGATTTATATTAGAACGTCATAGATTACAATGCTGATTTTTCCAAGCATGATCATCGAATAAGAAGTTTTTCGACTTTGGTCTCCATATGTCTCTAAAAATTAAAAAATATGTAGTCTTTTTATAGTAATTTGATATACGAAAAATATTATCCAAAAAAAGAAAAAAAATCGTAACTTATTCCTATGTATTCACAGTTTTTAGTAATTATTCCAAAATATTGCTAATTATTACTAATTATTGGCAGTTATAGCTAATTATTGGTAATTATTGATAATTATTGGTAAATATTACTACATTTTTTAATTGCCACTAATTATTCATAAATAAATCTAATTAACAATAATTACTGCTAATCACTGCTAATTAATACTATATATTACTAATTAATACTAATTAATACTAATTATTTCGAATAATTACAATTCATTAATAATTATTACAATTTATGATTAATTATTAAAATTTCTTAATAATTATTATAAATTAACGCTATTTCTTACTAATTACGGCTATATATTCTTAATTATTACTAATTACGTCTATTTATTACTAATAACTACTATTTATTTATAATTATTACAATTTCTTAGTATTTATTAACAATTATACTATTTACAACTAATTACTTCTATTTACCATTAGTTAACGCTATTTATTACTAGTTACCACTATGGATCATTAGTATCTACTTATTATCACTAATTACCACTATTTACCACTAAATACAGTAATTTACCACTAATTACAACTAATTACCACTAATTACCACTAATTACCTCTAATTACCACTAATTTCTGCTAATTATTTATAGGTACTGTAAATTTTTTAAAATTATTACTAATTACCACTAATTATTAATAATTAATACAGATTACTGGTAATTATTACTAATTTACACCAATTATTACTAATTATCCCTAATTATTACTAATTATTACAAATTATTAGTAGTTATTACTAGTTATTAATAATTATTACTAATTGTTACTAATTATTACTAATTATTAATATTTATTACTCTTTAATAATATTTTATACTATTTAGTAATATTTATAACTATTTATTACTAAATATTATTTTTTATTACTAATTAATATTATTTACTACAATTTACCACTAATTATTAGTAATTACTGCCAATTTTTACTGTTTACCACGAATTATTACTAATTACCATTAATTATTACTAAGTACTAATAATTATAACTAATTACCGTGAGTTGTTACAGTTTGTTAATAATTATTACTAATAACCTATAATTTTTTTTAATTACCGCTGATTATTACTAATTACAATTTATTAGTTCTAATTACTACTACTTATTACTAATTAATAATATTTATTACTATTTATTAATATTTAGTAATATTTATTTCTAGTTATTATTATTTCTTACTATTTATTACTAATTATTACTAATTACTACTAATTATTAATATTTATTACTAATTATTACTAATTATTATTGTTTATTATTATTTACCGCTAATTATTTCTAATTACCACCAATCATTACTAAGTATTATTCATTATTACTAATTATTATAAATCATTAAAATTATTACTAATTATTTATAATTATTGATATTTTTTTACTAATTATAACTATTTATTTCGTTTTATTACAATTTAATACTTTTTTACTATTTACCGCAAATTATTTCTAATTGCCGCTAATTATTACTGCTTACCGCTACTTTTTTGGATTATGGCTAAATACAGATAATCACTAGTAATTATTACTATTAATTACTAATTATTAATATTTATTACTAATAATTACTTTTTATCACTAATTATTACCATTTACATTTTATTATTACTATATACTGCTAAATATTATTAATTAGTACTAATTACTATAAAATAAATACATATTATTACTTTTTATTACTATTTCTTAATATTGATTGTTATTAACTAATATTTATTACTACTTACCAATATTTACCACAAATTACAACTAATTACCATTAATTATTACTAATTACTGCTAATTACTAGTAATTATTAATAATTATTACTAATTATTAATAATTATTAGTTATTATTTATAATTGTTAAAAATTATTTCTAATTAATGCCAATTGTTAGTAATTATTGCTAATTATTACTAATTATTGTTAATCACAACTAATTATTACTATTTAACACTACTTATTATTACTATTTACTTGTAATTATTATTATTTGCATTTAATTATAACTATTTACTTCTAATTTCTACTATTTTCTACTAATTAATATTAATTATTACTAATTACTATTATTTATTTTTATATATTACTATTGAATGCTACTAATTAACATTTTGTACTTTTTATTAGCAATTAGTAATAATTATTAGTAGTTAGTAATAATTATTACTAATTATTATTTAATATTACTAATTATTACTAATTATTACTAATTATTTTTTTACTTTTATTTGTTACTATTTATTACTATTTATTAAGACTTGTTAATATTTATTACTATTTATTAATATTTATTAATTTCAATTCATATATATTACTAATTACTGCTAATTAATACTAATTACCGCTAATTTTTATTAATTACCACTAATTATTACTATTTACCACTAATTATTACAAATTACAACTAATTGTCACTAATTATTACGAATTATTGAAAATTACCTTAAATTATTAGTAATTATTAGTAATTATTACTATTTATTTGTAATTATTACTAATTGTTCATAATTATTGGTATTTATTACTATTTATTACCAATTACCACTAATTATTATTAATTGTTTCTATTTAGTGCTAATTATTATTAACTACCACTAATTTTTCAGAATCACTACTATTTATTACTAATTAGCATTAATTTTTACAATTTATTACTATTAATTAATAATTATTTCTAATTAATACTAATTACTACTGATTAATAATAATTACAACTAATTAATATTAATTAATAATTAACAATACTAATAACTACTAATTAATAATAATTAATACTAATTAGCACTAATTAGAAATAATTAAAACTAATTTCATGTAATTGTTATTATTTAATGATAGTTGAACAAAATTATAACAAATTAATAATATTTACTTTTAAATAAAAAAATTAAATTTTAATACAAAAACTATTTATTAAAATAAATAATGAAAAAACCAAAACATCTTATTCTGATTTAATTTAATTATCCATAATTAATAATAAATATATATATAAAATAAAATGACTTAACTAAAAAATATTAGAAATAGATAAATATCTTAAAATAAAATCTTCAGTACGATGAAAGGCTTGAAAATTGATGTCCTCTAAAATTTTAATCATTGAAAAAATATAAGAGAAAAATTTGAGAGTAGAGAGTTAGAGATGATTTGAGAAATTTGTGAATTGGGAATAAATGGATGAGGGTATATATATATTAGATTGTTGGCGAAGAGTGTATTTGTGACGGGATTCTCATCGTAAATATTACTAATTTTTATGGATCTAATCGTAAATAATACTATTTGGGATGGATGTCATCAAAAATGCTTACACCATATCAATTAGGGGTGGCATTTAAAAACGTAATTGTGAAGGGACAAGTCATAAATACCTATATGCCGACATAGTTTTTGTGACAGGACCCATCTCAAATACTAAAAACCATCATTGAGTATTTTCACTAGGAAAAGGGTATCGTCGCAAATAGTTCTTCCCAATAGACTATTTGCGATGGGACCCTTCCCGTCGCAAATAACGATTTTTATGCAGTGCAAGAGGTGGAATAATGGTGACTTATGAGTTTTCTTTAACAGCTAATTTAATATCCCTAGGGACTTCATTATGATGTAATTGAGTTGTTTTTCAAAATTTAATTTAATAAGAGGAGCATCAACGAAATTTTTACCATTTTACTCAATCATTGGGAACATGTGCGAGTTATTGGAATGTGATAATTTTTTTATATAAAATATACCAAGACTGTTAAAGTTGGAGGAAACCTGTTTCTATGAAAAACAACATAAAACATTAGTTTTGAATATATAAAACATCAAATTATTATAGGGACCCTCATTTGTTTAAGGGTTGTCATATTGTTGATCTATCAGGGATTTTGTTGTATTTTTTTGAAATACCTATTTGTGAAAGATTTTTGATGAACTAATATTCTTGTTAAAGGTGTGTACATGAGAATTTTATGTAATCTCAATAATATATTTTATGGGATGAATGTTTTCTAGATTGAGAAGAAGTTAAAAAAGGTATGAAGGTTTAATCCATTGGTGCATTACATTGCAATTGTTGAAAATAAATTTTGATGACTTTTAGGATGATGTTATTGAAGTATTTGAGAAGTGAATTTTTTTTATGATGGTCCGAATTTAATTGAAGTCAATATTGATAAGTATTTTCGGTGTTAATGAAACTAGAAAAGGAAAATATCCAATAGAGAGTCCCATATAAGATAATGGAACCATAAAGCATATGTTTTGGGGAAATGAGAAATGAAAATATCATACACTTATCTATTCCCCTATAGATTTTGGGAGACCCATAAAATATTTGAGATTTTATTTGATTATTTTTATATACATACAACAATTTTTCCATGATTTTGAATCTTGAATGTGAATTGATAAAAGTATTTATCTTATATGAAAGTGATTTTTGAGGATCACTAAATAATTTTTCTTACACATATAACATAATTAGGGGACCCAGATGATAATTTATCTTTCATAGATATGATATCTGGGGATCTCATAAGATAATTGAGTTTCTTGAATAGTTTTCATTGTTTAGCTACGCGGAGTGTATATAATGATTTACTTGGTGTAATATTGAAAATCAATAATCAAGACATGGGGAAAATTGAATTAAGTGAGATATACTTAGAAGAAGAAACATTTTTTATGATTCATGTGTGATGTTCATCATATGACAAATGTTATAAGGAAGCACATGGTCATGATTCTTTCTAAAATCAATGGTGTTATAGATAATGGATAATGTTAAGCTAGCAATATGAATTTTATTCCATAGAATAAGATTCCACATCACTATTTCTACATTGAAATATTATAAAAATAAAAAAACATAGATTTTGAGGATAAATTGAATATTAAATAATAGTTAAAATAATCCAAACCTCTCTCCCACAAAGAACTGTGTCTTAAATTGTAATTTCACAAAGTTTTGATAGATGCTTTGACTCATGGTTTATGAAATTTATTAAAGTCATTCAAAGACACCAATATAAAAAGTAGTTTCAATGAAAATTATATAAATGATATTCATGAAATTGATGGTGATTATAAAAAGTAGTATTCATAATGACGATATTGGGGACGAAAATTCTAATAAGAATAACTACTATATTTCTTTATCAAATATGAATATTAGAGAACAAACAGTGGTGATTGTTGAGTAAGGAAGAAGAAGAAGGCGACCATCTTCTAAAGCCTACGAGGAGGCTCACATAATTATAATATTATCCCTATTATGGAGCTTCATTCTATTGATGAGATATTGTAACATTTTGGAATATGTATTGTCCGAGTTCTAGGCCATACCCTTTATTGAGTTCATTTTTATAATACGAAGGTGACTATGTGTGAGGGATAACAACCACAATATACCATATCTATAATCATCTAAAATGAGGATAACCTCATTTTCAAATATTCTTTGTCTTTATTTAGTTATTTGGTGATAATTTTGTGATATTTTTACTACAAAAGTATGACAGTATATTGTATTTTAATTTTTCAAACACACTAATTTAACCTCTCTCAGTGTGTGTAACACTAATTATGATACAATTATTAATATTAGAGGTCTAGTTGACTCTCTTTCTATCATGTTCCATATATGAATCAAAATAATTATTTTAATAGTGAATTATTCCCAAAATTGATGGTAAGGGGTTCACTCTTGTAAATAGATAATGATTCTTTAAATTCATTTTCATAGACATGATGTTGTAGAATTTGTTTAATGAGGATTTATTTTTCTTCGTGAAAATAGATCATTGAATGTGACAGATTGAATAAATATGGAATATTTATTGAAAAACTAGAAAACTCATTTATATTTTTTATCATATAGGATATATAAAATGTCTTGGGATCTAAATATATAAATGAAAATTGGAATAATCCACATGAATTATTTAAAGGAAATAAAATGGTGAAATAAGTAAACTTGTAGATCTGTAAAAAACGTTTAGAAGTTGTATAAATGAAGGTCAATGATACATTAAAATAACTCTATAAAATGGTAAATTTGATAATGATAACTAATATAGGGTATGAAAATACCCATAATGATTTTAATTTTATAAACAATTTAATAAGAGTCTTGCCAGATAAATTTGATACCAAAATATCATCCCCAGAATATATAGATCTTGATAAATATACCACTGATCATGTTCATAGTACTCTCCTTAATAATTAAATTAAAAAGGCCATATTTATAATATCATAAGTATGAAAGAGAGGAAAATTTTCCATAAATCCTTTAATGGTGTGAATACTTAAGAGAAGTAGGGATTGTCAAATGAAGATGATATTATAGAAGAATATGTGAGACTTGTTTTCTCTTTTTAAGAATTTTTCCTAGAGTAGGAAGAGGTTTGTTCTGGGGAAACTTCCTTTTGAATGTTTATCAATGTTACAGGTGGTCATCATATTATTAAGAGTTCATTGATATTTGAAATGGAAAATGAAAAAGGGTAAGATTCTATCAAAACCATTACTATAGATTACTATATTTCATAATAAAAAATAATGAATAAGATTGATTTTTTACATATAAGGAACAGTCTAACAATTAAATAAGTTGGTCCTGGTGGTAATGAAACTGAAGATGAGGATGATCCTACACGTGTCTCACAAATAGTTACCATATCATAAGGAGAAGGGGATTTTTTCCCATAAAAGGATGAATTACAGTACAATGAAAAGTATACAGTAGTAGAGGGGGAGATTGTATAATAATATACAATGATAATGAATATCAAGATGTGTATAGAACAATAAAATGTCTTATAGTTGATTAAACTGTAATGAAGTAGTGGTCAAGTAAGTAGTAAAAAAATTTATAAAAAATCCAACACTAACAATGAAACTAGGACATGAAAGCATGATAGTGAAATGTCAATTTTTGGAATATATTCCCTCCACCATTAGCCTAGGAGATATTAAAATTGAATAAAATAGAGGAAATACAAAAAGGATAAGAAAAATGAATACAAAATGAACAAGTCTATTTCAGGTTAAATAAAATCATCTACAAAACCTATAATGTGTAGCTACTCGATGTATGCTTATATATATTATAAGAGGGATTCAGTATAATATCTAGTGAAATAGAAATTGATTTTTAAAAATGAACATATTATAAATTGAAACCTAGAAAGACTGAATACCATTGAGAAAGACTAAAAAAATATCATATATAAAAAAATAAATCCATAAAGGTAATTCTCTAATTAGAAAAATTAAAGGAAGAACATCAAAAGATGGACATGACTGATTTACCCATGTAGGGGAAAAATAATATAAGAAAATAATCATTCACCAATATATTTTTTATAAAATTAGAATATTTCAATGGTGTTCTTGTGCTTAGGAATGCATTTACATTGGGATTATAAGTATTGGTATAATATGTTTCTTCTTAGATATATAATTAATCAATATCTATGGGAGATCTAGATAACATCCGTGTTTACTCTCCCAAGACAACAACAGTTTCAACAGAATGAAGATGGAATAAACAATATTGAATTCTTACAAGATCCTTATGGAATATGTGATCAAGAAGGAAATATTTGATATTTTTGTGTTTCTTGTATATATATTTAGCTGAATATTTATCATAGGTTTAAGAATGACAAGAATTTAATCCTGATCATGTAATATAATAATGTTATTGATGTTTATTTTAAAGATTGTAAATATAAGAATACATGTATTATAGATATTCGATGTTCATTCCATATGAATAATGATCTTAAAAACATGAAAAATAGTGAGAAACATGCTTATGGATCTATAAAATTTGGTATAAAATGTTTCCTTGAGATCAATTCTATTATGGTAACAATCATGGGTTAAAGTAAAAACATTTTATATAGAGTGATATTAGTGGATATACTATATCCTAACATGTTATGTATATCATAACTGTGTGATATTGAAGATTATTTCATCTTTTTAAAAAAATATTAGATACTCAAAATAATGAATGTTGGTTCTATTTATACTAGAGTTTTTAGAACCCCAGATAAATTTATTCTAATTGGGTTTGCGAATGGATACTATTATAAGAGAAAATTGCCCAGAATGATTTATGGAGTAAAATAACAACTCACCATGGCCTAATTATTTTCAATATATTAATTCTAGTCGAAGATATGATATGCTTACCCGTATTTAAATAATACAGTACAACTATTTTTAAAACATTTAAAAATGGAAAATAAAGTCTAACAATATAAGGGAATTAAAATTCAAAAATCAAAGCTTGTTGAAATAATTTATTTTTATATTTTTGGAATAATGAATATGAATTCAATAAGTAGAGAAATTAATTTTATCACATTAATTAATGAATTAATAAGAATGACTTGCATTACATCCATTCTGCAAAAATAAAAAGATATGGCTAGATTTATGTTCTTCAAATGGTTGGGTTAAAATCAAAAAAATCCAATATATAAAATGTTCAAGAAAAAATAATTAAATTGAATATTTTAAGAAGATGTTCACTAAATATATTAAGAATCATGGAATCTAACATATATTCGGTTACTCATATACTACTCAAAAAAATATAGTGGTTGGAAAGAATAATATAATCCTACATGAAATCACTATGACTATTATTCTATATTATAAAACACTAATGTATTATTGGATTAAATATATCACAAATACAATAATAATTTAGTGTAGGTTTCTTAAAAACTCAGATATGATTTATTATAATATTTGGTTTAAAATAAAAAAGACTCTAAAAATTTTATGGTGTTTTGTTATCAATATTTGATCAGGAGAAAGAAAAAAATTGTAGGGATGTTTCTTGATAAGGCTGATGATTAAATATTTCTATGGTAAATATCCAATAGGAAATATTGTTAGTGTTCTAATAAGAAATTTTATAGGATCATGTATATATATGATATAAATTTCATTGAAAATGAGGAAGGGAAAACATATAATATCTATTTAGATGATAATGATAATGTTTTAATTTTATAACCCATTGAAGAAAATTTTGAAAAAATTTAGAATCAAACTATAGAAACAAATTCAATTTTAGTTTATGAAGATAGAAAGGTAATGTTTATGAAAATAAATGAAAGACTATGAAAACATTTTTATGCCGAGAACATTATTTGAGATCAGAATCAGGGTGTAATGATATGAATCATGTTCAACGAAACTTGAAATATCAATATTTTATGAAAGGATGAACCATATTTAGTTGAAGAATACTTTAAACATGAGGATTGGGTTTGATCCATGTTTGATGAGATTTAGGGGATTGAAAAAATTACAAATAATATGTTTTTCACAGAATCATAGAATTTAATTTCATGATTTACAAATGGGTTTTAAAATAAATTCACGATGAGAATGGTGATCCAACTTGAAATATAGCCAGGACGGTATGAAAAAAATACTAACCAATTGAAGTGGAAAAATTTGTTGAAACATTTTCACATCTGACTAAACAAGAATCCATTCGAATATTCCATTTTGTAACATCTTAGAAAGAAATAAATATATCATTGATGATTATTAAATTATCATTTATAATGGGAGAATATGATAAGGAAGTGTACATTGAAATATAATAATTCTTTATGCTTGATTCAGATGGAATAAATGTTTTTATGTTGAAGAAATATCTATGTTATTGGAATTAGGATCCATGAGTGTGGTATTTTTAGAATGAGGAGTTTAAAAATGACATGAATTTTTAGAAAGGGTATAATGATAATAATCTCTATGTGATAAATTCCAACAATACGTCACTCATTGTGATTCTCTATATTGCTGATATAATATTTTTTAGTTTCGAAGAAATCATATGTGGGGAATTCTTAAGGAATGTGAAAGAATGGATTTAAATGTAAATTTTGGTAGATATAATATTTTTATTTATAATGAAAATTTGGTAAAAATAAAGTTACATTTTAGTATCATATGAAACATAATTAAGAAATCTATTAAGGAAGCTTTTCATGTATAATTCTAGAGGAGTATCCAAACAAATGTATTTATTCATTAAGATGAGAGTAGATGTTGATGTAAATGTTATTCATGATAAAAAGTTTTGACATATGATTGGATATGTTATTTAGTTACAAAATTCAAGGATAAACATTGTTTATGACATAACTATTTGTTTATGATATCAATCCAATCAAAAGGAAACACATCATTTAGAAAAATTATATTGAGATATATATCAAACCAAAAAAATATGGGATGATGTATAAGAAGACATGTTTGATCCAATTAAATAGTTTTACTAATAAATATTGGGAATGTGCAGGTGATGATTTGAAATACTCAAATGGTAGAGTATTTTTCATTATAATAAGTGGTGCTTCGTGGAATTCATAGAAGAGAATACTGGTGTCATAATCATATACTTAGGATGACAATATATCTTCATCATAGGATGCAATAAAAATGATATGGATGATGACATAGTTGAAATTACTATGTATCTAATAATAATATTCCTTTATAATGGGATGTGTCTATAATAGTTTTATAAACCTATATAAAACTCAGGTGTAGCATTCCATGTTAAATGAAATTGAGATAAAGTACAATTTTTGTCAAGGCGAATATTAATGAAGGAATTATTGGACTAAAATTTTTAATCACGAAAGTACTTATTGATGATATCCTAAAAAAAAGTCTTTCAATTTAATTTATCAAGAATCTAAGGCTACAAATGTGAGTGGTTTTTATTCCCTTCCATCAGTGAATATTTTTATATCAATTTCTTCTTCAATTCTATTTTATTGAAAAATCTTATGAATCTTTTTTCCATAGAAGGTTAATGTAGAAAAAAAATTATGTATGGCCTTGTAATATTTATAAGAATATTTAATGTTAAATAATTTATATGGAAATAGACTATTGTGTGAAGAGAAACATGGTATTGATATATTAAAAATATTAAATTTTCAATATTACACATGATTCATTTTTTTGAAATAATGGAATAACTCCAGAATGGAGTATCAAAATAGAAAATCATGCCCATGGTTGATACTAGAATTTAGGGTTTACACTATGTGTTTCATAAGGTTAGAAAGTTTCTGAAATTCTATGAAAGGAATCCATTGGAAGGTGAATTGAATATATTAATTAATGAAATTAATTAATATATTTAATAACCTAAATCTAAATATTCCTCTATAAATACATTGATATTATGTATTGACCTACTTAACCACACAAGCTTGAGATAATTAGGGGAGAGCCTCATTGTTGTTGGAAGATAGGGCATGCTGATATATGATGAACAAATTTAGGTGAATCCTGAGGTGGATGAATAATGTAGTAGGATCTTCATCTTCAAAGCTAGTAGACATGTTATTCACAAATGATTGATATATTTCACGTGTTGGATTTTTTTAATTTTATCCCTATTTTTCTTTACTTGTTGAACACAAGTTAGTCCTTCTTAAAACATTGATTCACCAATCGATGGTTGATTTTTTTATATTTTATTATATTAATATTTATTATAGTTGATATTATTAAATTATTTGTTAATAATAAGTCATTTTCCTCTGTCAAATTAAAATGGGTCTAGAAAAACTTGAACAATGGTCATGTTTCAATTTTCTTTTCTATTTTTTATATTTCATCCACCAATCTACCCATGTTCATCATGAAAAATTCTTTCATCAAACTAATCAAACAATAACTAGTGGATGGTCAATAAGGGATTGATTTTTTAAACAATAGATCATCATCATGGGTTCTGGTCCACAATTAAATAAGCGATTTTGGTGAACCAATGATGGTGGAAAATTGGTACATTGTCTATATTAGATTTGGGAGACCCCATTTTTGTTTGGGAATGCAGTGTGAGATGTGATAAAAATTTTACTTATAAGATGATGTGGACAAAATATTACCACCATTTATGAATCATCTGTGGTAATCCCCATATCCTTTTTCCACGGTGCCAGATGTAGTGGTCATTCATGCTATGGTGGTGTGAAACATGGGAAGATAGTGGCTAAGACACCGATGTGTGAAACCCCTATAGTACGTGTGATTGGAGCAAGGTAGGGGATGATTGTTATAATATTATTATTTTTTAATGATAAGAATAGTGAAAAAATAATTTAATAGGGGATAAATTAAAATCTTGTGGTGACACGCAAGCTCTATCATGTGAAGGGGGGGGGTCCTTTTCAATTCATTAATTGAAAACTCTAGCACCCCAACCCAAGTTACCCAGAGTTGAGGCATTATTACATAACATTGGCATGATCACAAGAGATCAATTCCTGAAAGACCCATCAGTTTAGTATCCTTGGAAGTACTAGATACAACCATATGTTTTACATTACATTAAGAAATGAAAAAGCAACATTGTGTCTCCATAGAACACACTCATATCCCATAGCCAATCTCTATGGGTTAGTCATAATACACTTCTTCGCATCCTGGAGAAAATAAAACATAAGAAAGGGGGGCTCAAATTCTTTGTACGGAAAACAATATTGAAGAAACATTCATAAACAAGAACAAACATTGGATGCAATGTATAAGACTCAAAAACAAGCCTTCTAAACATAAACTTTAGCATAATGGGGAAATGTTAAGTCAAATAATTCTATTTACTTATTCATATGGATATTTTACTAGTCGAATAATCACATGCAATATAAATAGATAATTTCATAATGATGGAATGCAAAGATTCAAACATCATAACTATATAGTCAAGGCCTCGTGCCAAGACTAAAAATAAAAATATTGTCAAGGCCTTGTTCCAAGACACTTGTTTGTCTATTGAGACCTACCAATGCCTCGAGGGGCTATACCAGGCCCTGCACATCACATACTAAGTCCTATAGATTCCTCACATGAAAAGGGTGAAACATAATCTAAACATTCGTATTAAAACAATCATACGAAATGTAAATACTTGAACCACAAACAATATATGTTATAAAAACAGCACATCCAAAGTCAGACATAACTTATTCAATACAATATGGAATATAGTATTATAATAAATCAATCTCAATGAAGAATAAAAATTCAATGAAGGATATTGACATATATTAAAACAATCAGTAAAAATATTTGATAGAATTATACCTTTCTTCATGATAACATTTAAAAGTTTCACTATTTATCAGTGCACTCATTTAAAAGTGATTTTTGAATCAATGTGTTTGATACACCTTTGAAACATTTGAAATAAATTTTAATTTTAAAACAGTCATGTTTATATAAATAAATCCTTAAAACAATTTTTAAAACATATAAATTAATTAGAACGATTTAGAAGAATTAATATTTTAAATGATATTTAAGTTAATGAGTTCCTAACCAATTGAGAGACACTTGAATAAAAATAATTGAAGAATAAAATTTAATCAAAACTTTTTAATATCATGAAAATAAAGGGATTCTTGATATTATTTGTCAAAGTATAGTATATACACCATATAAAAGTGAATTGGCGCATATCAACAAAGAAGTCTCAATTGAACATAAATTGAGACGAAATCCCTTATAAAGACTATATGCTTTGATCAAGAATAAATCAATGAACTAATTATGTGTGAAAAAAATATAATTACATTGAATATGATTGGATATTTAGTGTAAATAAATCAGGGTACATTCACACATATTCTTGTGAAAACAAAACCAATGACTTGGATGATTAACTTAATGAGTGGAAATTGAGTTAAGATTACCCTTGTCATGTTCATATCAATGACATGAGAATTTATCAATGGAGTGATTATGTGTAATAAAATTATATACACAAAAAGGTTTATATAAATTACTACATAAATAAATAAATAGTGAATCTACACATAATATTGGAATAAAATAATCAATGAAGTATGCATAAAAACCAATGAGTGGAAATTGACATTTGAAATTATCTTTCTGATTTGGTAACTTACAGAACATACAACCCATGAAAGTAGGATCATACAATAAAGATTTAAATACCCATAAATTTAATTATATTACACAAATAATATTATCATGGAAAGTACATACATCATAGAAATGGAAATCGTGGAAAATATATCATGAATCTCATGGGAATGAAAAGTGAGATGAACACCACATACCATGTAATTTTCTTTAGTAAAGGGTACATTAACAAAATTTATAATGGTTAATTAATTGTTATTAAATTATAAAATAACCACATACTTAAATATGATATGACATATTATCCTTTAATATTTATTTGTAAATAATATTTCCTCAGTATCATTGTTTCAGTTGTTAACAAATTTGTTTTCATTTATATGTTTTGTTATGTAATTCATGTTATTTATGGATAGGATGTATTTGATTCATATAAAGAATTATATTAAGTGATTAAATATTTTTTTTAATCATAAAATTAAAATTATTCTTCAATGTTACGATGGGGATTGAAATCTCATCTCTTCGTGGAGACGACAAGCCGTACATACGCACGAGCGACAATATCATTCTATTAGTGGTGAAATAATATGTAATTGGATGGTATATATTTTATTAAAAAACATTAACTTTTTATATTTATTATTTACATCAATTATACTCATTATTATACCCTTAAAAATAATGGATTGTTGAATAACAATCTACACCAAAGCGTTGAGACGGTAAGTTGTACATATGCACATATGGTGAATTTTTCATTAATAGGATGGATAGAATAATTAATATGGTTGTAATATATATATAATAACATCTCAGTACGAAGAAGGTACTGAAGTTATTATTTTAGTTTGGAAAAAACAAATAAATAAGAGGTTGATGATGAAAATAACATTGAATGTTGTGATGAAATAATTATGTCTTCATTGTGTTCTTCCTTTTGATGTGAACAAATGGGATCCTTAGGATGGATTAATGATCAATGTAAGGAATATAGATTTTGGTTAGGGTGGTTGAAAGGATATTTGGTCTAGATTTGGCAGATAAAAATGGTTTTGGATGTCTGAATTTGAGACAAGGGGAAGTACTTTTTTATATGAGAGGTAAGGGGCACTTCAGGAAGAGCTTGAAAAATTAATTTATTGCAAAATTCTTGTTGGTTTCTTATAGAAAAATGAATTTATTTCTAGGATAAGGTATGGATGGATATAATCCTTCTCTACCAAATAATTTTAGACATGTTTTGGTCACCATATTAAACTTATTATTTAGATTTAACTCTTAGTTAAATATTTTACCTTTTACCATGTATTCTTGTATTTCAATATTACATTGTTAATATAGTTACTATAAAATTACCCTAAAACCTAAATTTGTTCATTAATGTCATATATAACATTATATAAGTCCTTTTTAGAAATATTTTATTTTTGGACAGTTATATAATTTAATAAAATAATACATGTTGTAAAAACTCATTATTGACAATTTTGACACTATTTAGTAATTTATTTTTGTTAATGTCATAAAAACAAGATTACATAAAAAAATACATTTAATCAACAATATCATGACATATTCATTCAAAAAATTTGCGTACGGAATCAAATGTATTAATTTTATTTTATTTTAATACATATAACATTAATTATTTTAATCTTTCATTGTTAAGGTAATTACAACATCATCACTGTGACATAAATTTGTTTTATTTATATAATGTAAAAAAAATATTTAATAAAATTCAATTATGTATGGAATCTTTTTATATTTATAATTAATATTTATAGTCAAATTTATCTTAATTACATACCAATATTAAAAATTGTTCATCATTATAATTTGAATTTAACACTTTTAACTATTCGTTAAATAAAATATAATAAATGTCTCAATATGACTCAAAATTATCAAAAAGGATATTATTTTTGTCATAAGGTTGATTTTTGTCTAGATAAACTTATTCAATATAAGTAGGACATGTGTTGGGGTAATTATAAAATTAATTTTACCTTTAATTACCATTTTTACTTTTAATTAAAGTATATACAAATAAAAAGTTATTATTCAAAAAAATTTGATTTCCTCATATTGGACCATATTTTACTTACTAATTTCAATCACATCTCTCATATTTTTGAAATACAGTTCACATAAGACATAAAAATACATTTTATGTATATTTGTAAATGTGCCAGGAAGGTGGGTAATAGAGGATAAAAATTCATTAAGCTTTTATATATCTATTCTTATTATAAAATGCCTCCAAATAATTACATTGGATTAATATAGGTATTATGTATCTATTTTGACATAAAAAAATTAAATTTTAATAAATGGAAAAATACAGTTTTAATCAATAACGTAGTGTTTTTCACTATTCATCAAAAATTGAAAGTTTTCAGAAAAAAAACAAAAATTCACGCTAAGATAATTATGATATTCCAAATCAAAAAATGAAGTCCATTTTGAAAAATAATATATATATATATATATATCTAAATAGTGTGTATTACTATTTATAATTGCTTATTAAATGACTAATGTGGTTGGTCGTGGGGTGCTAGAACTCAGAGATGCGTTAATCGCAAGCTATTGCATTATTCAAAGAGAAGCGTTCCATGGAAACTTAGGTTGTTAAATTATCCCCTCCTTTAAAAAATTACATTATCAAAATTTAAACTTGGGATTGAAAACTATGGATTTTACCTTTCAAAAAATCATAGTGGAAATCGCACATTGCAATATGGATTAATGAGGCCTCTATTTTAAAATAATGAAAGGAAATTATGAAGGATACCAGAAATAAAACATACTATGGTTCAATTTAGGAAAAAATGTATATGGAATAGAATACTAACCATAATTTTATGACTGTGAGTGATAAATAATATTATTTGAAAAACGTCAACAATATGAAAGGTATAAACTTGTGGTGGGTTCAATGGTCTTTGATTACCCAGTAGGAAGAGTAAACAGACAATGTTTTTGTTTTATGTTACTTTTCATAATGTTGTGGAATTTATTTATATGATTTATTATGAACATAAACAGATATACTTAAATAACATATAGAGTTTCATCCTTGAATATATTTATACCACAAACTCATCTTTTCACTAAACGATGAGTATTCTGGTTGACTTAGTCACTCATGATTTGCTAGAATCAATTTATAGAGAATCACATAATCCTAAAAAGACGAACTATATATTTCCCATGCCTTTATACATTTTTCAAAACAAAAATGGTTAGTACAAGATCACATGATCCCCAAAAAAGTATAATCCATTTGATAAAGAAATACTATACTTATTCTCCAAAATTAAACGAACAATACCCACCATGCAACAAAGACTATTCAATAAACAATTTCCCTAAAATTATTCAAAATAATCCGAACTAATTTTGAAACCCAAAATTTAGAAGTATTTGATTATATATTCATAAATGAAAAATATTAACATTTATCTGCAAATAACAATGACTAATCCTAATGTCACAAACCTAAATGTAACTAACCTAATTAAATAATCTATATGAGAGTTTAATCATTTCCACAAATAGCCCAAATATCTATAATTCCATAATAAAAATAGGTATTATTCCAAAATAAAAAATCCACTAGTACTCCTTGAATGAAAACACATAGTATTATATTTTTCGTAGGTATATAGTGCTTCCAAAAGAGTGACATTCTTCCAAAATAACATTTATCAATTAATCACCATATCATTATCCTATTCTAAGAATATCCATTTTATAAATCATAAGCTCCCAAAATTGAAATATTCTTTATCCATAAAATAATTTAACTAACAAGAATTAGTAAAACATACCAGGGGCTTCACGTAGTCTAGTGGTAGGTTATAAATACCAGGCGCGCTTTGGAAGTGGGTTATGTTCTTGAATCTTTGTTCGACGCTACTAGATGTCACACAGTCTGTATGTTTGACGCATGCCTATCCTCGGGCATGGAAAAAAAGTTATTTCCTAATTTAAAATTTAGTAATGTGGTTGACCCAGGATGTGTACTGAAGAGGAGTGCACAAAAAATGGGTTCTCACTTTTAAATGAGGATAAAAAAAGTTTTGTTTTTGAAATGAAATTTTAAATTAAAATCATTGAAAAACTCTGATATTAAAAAGGGTGATTAGGTCGGGGTTTGTTTCCTAATTTTAATTATATCCTTGATCAATTTAATTCAAACCTCTTACTATTTGTTTATTAAAGTGAGTTTCCACTATCGTTTCCTCTCACTTCCTTGGTGAAATTATGATGGTGAGAGAAAACCTTACAAAATTCTCAGTTTGGTCAAATCTCCTTCAATTTGTAAAATAGTTGTAATGAATATACTTAATTGAAATCGGCAATAACCGATTGGGTTTTGTTTATCAAAAACAATCATGAACATTTAATACACCTTTTACACGTATTGATGATCTTCGAGTACTTCACCACTAATCCCTGGTTTATTCTATCGTATATAAACCAGAAATCAGTGAAAGGAGATAATGATTATTTTAACAAGGAAATGATCAATAACGGAATTAATAGTCATGAACGATCACACTTGATAATAAAATCCGATATAAGAAATTGAAAGCAACTTTGAAGAAAAATTAAATTTATTCAATTGCGTCCAATAACTCAAGCATTACAATGCAGAAAAACAACCCTTACCCAATCACTCCAAATGTTTACCCCACCATGGTATGGGTAATCGAGATGAATGGGAAAAAATAAGGCATTAAAATACTATGAAAAAGAAAATAAATAAAAGAGAAAGCTGAGAAGTTCTTCTCCTTGGTGTTCCAGAAGGAATGGGATGGAGAATGGGATTCTTTGAGAGGGCGGAGCTCTCCACCTTTTATATCCAGAATTTGTCTCCCGACAGTTGACGCTTTTTATACCCATTAAATGACATCTTCACGCATTGATACCTTCTTGAATGTTGTTCATAATTCTCTTTTCTGTGTCCCATCAAAAGATCAGCGGCTTTGAACATTTATTCCGAGATTTATGGCTGTTTTACTCTGAGCATTTATTCTATCCAGTCCGACTCTTCAAAACTTAATCCTCCGTATTAGAGAGATTTAATGACACATAAAAGGCCAATTCACACAGTCATTATTTAATAAAAGATTCTCCAAAACCCCTTCCACATCCACCCACCTACTTTCACAACATTTGGGCCCACCATGGATGAGTTATAGAGCTCACACCTAAACTAGGCAGAACTGCAAGTAGTTTTCTTGAGTAAACTTGTGAGCTTCTTTGGATATTCCATATGGACGATTCAACTTTTAGTCTAAAAATATACACTGAAGCCCTAGATGTTTAGAATTTGGAAACGAAATAATTTTTCAATTTGAATTAGTTTAGTTAATGTTATGGAAAAACTAAATAAATAATTTAAAACTGTTAATAATCCAAAATGGCCCATTTTTACTATTCAGTTCAAAATAACACCAATATCATAAAAATTAAACAATTAATCTTAAAGGAACACCTTTTTGGGTTTAAAAAAATGATATTCAGTGTAAATTAATTTATGATATTTGCTCTATAAATTCCCCAACAGTTAGCACTTGGAATTTTGGACATGTAAAAGTCAAATAAAATCAAAGTCAAAACGCATATCAATGAGATCAACCAAATAAATTCCAAGGAACAAAAAGATATCATGGCTCATCTAAATAAATTATTTCATGTTCCATATTTTAGATTTTAATATATTTCCACTTCAATTCTTATCCCATGCACACAAAACACATACCTCACATCAATTTTCTCTAATCTCACAAATGTAAATGTTGAAAAAGGATTTTCTCATCCAAACTCACACAAGAGTCACCATAGGCTTGATAAATTCCAACTTCTCCACCTGATGTGAGTCAAGGACATGTGATTCTCGTGAGGACTTTTCAGGGTTTTTATGTGGCTTCCCGTTGGTAGGATTTAGATGTTAAAAATTCTGAGGCCGAAAAGGACGGCTTGGCTATTATTGAAGAAAATTGCAAGATTCTAATTTTCACACAAATATGGTCTCCTTATCTTCCCCTTTGTAGAAACCCAGCTCCATCATCATTCAATCAGCTCAGGATTTCTGCAGCAAAAATTTCAATCTTTTCAAACATGATTTTTCTTGAAATCTCCAGATAGGTACACCATTATTTTTTTACATCGGAAGCTCCAGAAAGGCAGAACATTTCTTATCATGAAAGCTTCGGAAAGGAACATCTTTTAAAAAAATTAAATATATAGTAGGAACATCAACTATTCAACATTTTATATTCCACCAAAAGTATCACCAAATTTGGTAGTACACCACAAGACATCTTCCCCCACACTTATGATCAACTAGATCATGAAATTTCACATTAAGAGTAGGTATGATATGGAAAATTGGATAGTAATGTGGCTAACCTAACTGGCAATTCATGGATACTAGGGGATACAATTAAGGATAAATGTATAGGTGGGACATAATGAAAAGGATTATTTTGAAAACGGGGCCTCAAAAAAATTAATGCCTCAATCATTTAAAACACACATACCCCAAACCATCATGTTTTGAAAAGAATGAATCAAATTCTGGTTAAAGCAAGCATGGTATGGTTCTCTCATGAAATGAAGTGAATGAAAAGAATATGACAAAAATGGTTCAGAAGCCTCACAAGAAAGTGATTTCAAATATATAGACAGTGAAATATGGCATGGGTTTTAAAAATCAGTGTACGTTTCATGAAATTCCAAACGATTTGAACTTGAAACAAAAGTAATTTCAGCATTCTTTTAAACTCAGTTTCATGAAATAGATAGGTTCACTCATTGAAATGGGTTTCAAAAAGGGTATTGATAATCATTGCAACTTAAAATTTTTAGAAACACACCAAAAATTTAAAAATAAACACAAAAAAATTTGATATCACACAATTTTTTTTATTTTTTTGTGAAAGAAAACATCAAATGAAAATCCTATACTACAAAGGTTCCCCCCCCACACACATAAGTGATGCAGTTTCCTTAATGCATTCAGCTGGATTTAACATGTAAGACAATTTTCAAATGAATCACAACATCAATAAAGTGTGAAGGAGAGGTACAACCTGATGGCTCTTATTCATAGACAGGTTGGAGGAGCAGGATCTCCTCCACTGGCTCTGATGGCAGGGTCCCAAATAATTTTTTCAACCTATGACCATTCACAGTGAATCGATCCTGCTCTCCATCCTTCAAAATCTCCATATCATCGAAAGGATATACATGAGTAACTATAAATGTACCCTCCCATCTAGAACACAGTTTACCTGGCATCAGCTTGAGTCTGGAATTGAATAGCAACACTTTATCTCCAGAATTGAATTCTTTCAGTTGGATTAGCTTTTTACGAGCCACTCTTGTTCGCTCTTTGTAAATCATGGAATTTTCAAATGATTTTCTTCTAATTTCATCCAAATCCTGTAACTGTAACCTTATCTCTTTCCTAGAACTTCCAAGATCTATATTTAATCTACCTCACAACCCAATATGCCTTATGCTCTAGTTCCACAGGTAGGTGACAACTTTTCCCATAAATCAGCCTATATGGACTCATTCCAATCATGGTCTTGTAAGCTGTCCTATAAGCACATAATGTATTTTCCAATCTATGGATCCAATCCTTCCTATTTTAATTAATAGTATTTTCCAAAATTCCTTTGATTTCTTTATTGGAAACCTCATCTTTCTCAATATTTTGTGGATGATAGGGAGTTGATGTTTTATGATGCACCCAATACTTCTTCAGCAAAGTCTTCATTATCCAATTATAGAACTGAGTCCCCTTATCACTGATGATTTCTATGGACACTCCAAACCTATAAAATTTGTTAGACCTGAAAATATCACAAACAACTTCAGCATCATTAGTCCTTGTGGCATTTTCTTCCACCCATTTGGAAACATAATCAACTGCAAGAAAGATATAATAATTTCCAAATGACATCGGCAAAAGTCCCATAAAATCTATTCCTTAAACATCAAAAATGTCACAAAAATTCAGTGGATTTTAGGGAATTTCTTGTCTCTTTGAAATATTTCATGAAAACTGACATTTTTCACATATTTTGCAAAATTCATGGGCATCTTTAAAAATGGTGGCCCAAAAAATTCTAGATTCTAAAACCTTCATTGTTGTCCTTTGAGGTCCAAAGTGGTATCCACAAGCTAAAGTGTGACAAAAATCAAAGACATATTTAACTTCAATTTTAGGTAAACATCTTCTTATTACGTGATCATTGCAAATCTTCCAAAGGAATGGATCATACCAAATGAAATATCTAGATTCATTTTTAGTTTTTGAATATGGTGAGAATTGAAATGAGATGGGACCTGAGATGTTACCAATAAATTGACAATGTTAACATACTAAGGCACTTATCCTTTAATCATGTACAACTTCTCTCCTGGAATTTGATCATTCAGTGGGTCTTTTTCTGGAACATCAATTTCAGCAGTGTTTGGGAGTCTACATAAGTGATCAGCCACTTGGTTCTCGGATCCCTTCTTATCCTTGATTTCAATATTGAACTCTTAGAGAAGAATCATCCATCTCACTAACCTTTGTTTAGAATCATCTTTCTTCATCAAGTACCTCAAATCTGCATGATCAGAAAACATAGTGATTTTAGTTCCATGAAGATATGATCGAAATCATCCTAAAGAAAAAAAACTACAAAGAACTATTTTTCTGTGGCTGTGTAATTGATTTGTGCTACATCTAAAGTTCTCGAGGAATATCAAATTACTTGTGGTTTTCCCTCAATTCGTTGAGAAAGGACAACTCCAACTGCTTGGTTGGAGGCATCAAAAATTAGATCAAATGGTTCTTCCCAATTTGGAGGTTGCATCATAGGTGGTGAAATCAATATCTTATTCAACTCATCAAATTATTCCCTACATGAAGCATTGAAATCAAATTCAGTATCTTCCAAAAGTAGTCTAGAGATAGGGAGAGAAATATTACTGAAATCTATGATAAACCTCCTATATAATCCTGCATGTCCTAAAAATGATCTAACATGTTTCACACAAGTATGGTAAGGAAATGAATTTATCACTTCAATTTTTTATTTATCCACTTCAATTCCATTTTGGAAAATGACATGACCAAGTACAATTCCTATTTGAGCTATCAAATAAAAAATCTCAAAATTTAAAACAATATTTTTCTCAATGCAGGTTTTCAAAACTATTTCCATATTTTTCAAATAATGATCAAAAGAATCTCCAAAAACTGTTAAATAATCTAAGAAAACATCCAAGAAGTTTTCAATGTGATCTGAAAATATACTCACCATGCACCTCTGAAATATACCTGGAGCATTAAATAATCCAAATGGAATTAATTTATATGAAAAAGTACAAAAAAGGAATGTATATGTTGTCTTCTCTTAATCCTCGGGAGCAATGGGTACCTGAAAGTAACATGAAAATTCATCCAAAAAGGAATAATTAGTTCTACCTACCAATGTTTCTATTATCTGGTCAACTAAGGTGATTGGGAAATGATCTCTTCGAGTGACCTGGTTCAATTTCCTAAAATCAATGCACACTCTCCAGCTGTTTTGAATTCTCATAGGTATAAACTTATTCTTTTCATTCTTCACAGTGGTCAGGCCAGTTTTTTTGGAACAACATAAATAGGGATGACCCACTGCAAATATGAAATGGGATAGATGATCCTAGCTTCAAAAAGCTTCTCGATATCATTATTTACAACTTCCATCATGGTGGGATCCAGTCTCTATTGGGGATGTCTAACAAGTTTGGAATCTCCCTTAAAAAAATTCTATGTGAGCATATTTTTGGGTTTATTCCTGGGATATCACCTAAGCTCCATCCTATTGCTCGGAAATTCTCTCTCAAAAGATAAATCAATGATTTTTATGGATTTTAGAGATATTATTAGCAATTATCACTGGTAGTTGTTCTCCCTCCCTAAGGTATTGATATTTAAAATTAGTTGGGAGTGGTTTGAGTTCCAGATCAGGGGGATTCCCAAGGGATGAGAGTAAATTGATGTTTCCCACTTCCAAATTTTGGTCTTCCTCTTCCTCCCACATGAAGTCAGAATCTCCAACATCTTCAACATCTACATGTTCAATGATATTTCCAAGGGAATAAGTCTCTCCTAAGACTACGAATTCATAGAACATGCCTCATTCTTCAATTGGTTCTGCACTAACTTCATGGGAGAGTGAAAAGATGGATTAATCATCTGATGGGTGCCTCATGGATTCAAAAATATTGAAGTGAACCATGCTCTCTCTAAACTCCATGATGAGTGTTCCTTCAGGAATATTGATGATTTTACTTTCTATTTTCAAGAATGGTCTACCTAGGATGATGGGAGATTGGGCTGGTACTCAGTCTTCCTCCATAGCAAGGACATAAAAGTCTGCTGGAAATATTAATCCTTTCACTTCTACAAGTACATCGTCAACGACTCCAGAAAGTAAAACGGTGAATATGTTTGCTAATTATACCCCCACCCGAGTCGGTTTTAGTTCTCCAATCTACAAAGATGAAAACACTGAGTGAGGAATCACATTTATCGATGCTCCAAGATCACATATTGCATCAGTAAAATGTAATGAACCGATAGTGCATGGAATAGATAATTCCTCAGGATATTGACATTTTTGCGTTATAGATGTTGTGATCAATGTTGAGACACTTATTACTATGTTTATTCTTTCATTTCCATCCAGAATTCTTTTTTAGTACACAACTCCTTCAGAAATGTTTCATATTTTGGGATTTTTCTGATTGCATCCAGTAGTGGTATGTTAATCTCAACTTCTTGGAATGTTTCTTGAATTTCCCGTTGAAGTCATTCTTCTTCACCCTTCTATGAATCAACCAATGCTGATAGGAACAGTGTTGGTATATCCATTTTTTTCCTTTGTTGTTCTTGAAGAGGTGTTTCTGTTCATTATTTCTAAAACCTTGTTCTTTCTCCTTTTTTGTCGCCTCCATCTTTTGGTTGGACAAGACGAGTTTCAGAAGATTCCCAGGAATCATCCTCTTCATTTTTATGGTGGTGTGAGCTCTTTCCTGCTTCGGGTTGTGATTTCACTAACATTCTAATTTTGATTGGGAATTTATTGTGAGGGAATTCTACCTTGGTTCCTGCTGGGAGCATCCATAATGCTTGTAAATTGATCATCTAGCTTGTCCATTTTATCTTCTAATCCCGCAACTCTTGTCTTCACCTGTTGATCTTCATTTGTCGGTGCACTTTTGTATGGCTCCTCATAATTCTTCCCCTAGAATGGTGGTGGTTGTAAATTTTTCTTTTGTTGGAAGGGCTTCATATATGTTTGTTGGAATGCTATCGGGTTCTGATATTGCTGCTGAAACGATGCTCTGGCTTGGTTCTGTTGAAACTCATACCCTGGTTGGGCTTACGGATGGTATTTCCTTTGTTGAAAGGCTACATCACAACATTCTGTCCCCTGCACTTCTGGACATTGATCAGTGTAATGAGAATTAGAAGAGCATAAACCACATACCTGATTCTGACCTATGTTGTTCCTTCACATATTTCACAGCTATTTGTCGCACCAACCTGATGAGTTCACCAATTTCATTCCTAATTAAATCTACAGAATCAGATGTTCTTACCTCATGGATTCCTCTAGTTATCGTACCTCTGGAGCCAAACTGATGTGAGTTTTGTGCAATCTTTTCAATCAATCCCCTAGCATCCGTTGGTGACTTGTCAATCAAGGCTTGTCCAGATGATGCATCTAGTATGTTTCGATCATTGTCAATAAATACATGATAGAAGAAAACAACGAACTGGTGTTCTTACACATTATGGTGTGGAAAACTGGCGCATACCTTCATGAATCATTCCCAGTACTCGTAAAGTGTTTCACTAGTTGATTAGAAAATTACATAGATCTCTTTTCAGATAGCTGCGCTCCTGGATGCATGGAAAACCATTGCATGAAGCATATTTTAAGATCTTACAAGTCTTGGAATTCTCCTAGTTATAGACTATACAACCATTCCTTTGTTTCTCCCTCGAGTGAGATTGGAAATGCCCTCCACTTTACATGTTCTTATGCAACACCTCTGGGTCTACAGCTGGAGCAGACAGTTGTAAATTTATGGATATGCCTATTTGGGTCTTCACCTGCATGACCATCAAATTTTGGAAGAATTTGAATCATGTTAATGCGCAATTCAAAATCATTTTCTAATGAAGGATTAGCTAGATGATTTTGTTGGTTAACGAATTGTGGGGGTGAAAAGACCACACAATGTTTGGTTGGGATTGCCAGCCATTGGAGGTTCAAAGTGATCACTGGATGTGTCACATGAATCTATAAGTTGAATTTCATTAATATATAATTGCAAATTTTTCATTATCAATTGGGTTGTTGTTATCTCAATTTCCGGATCAAATTCAATTAATTTTTTGTTTGAACTACGAGTCATTAAAAATAAATAATTAAAAAAAATGTTTTTTTAGGCATTGACTCCCCGGCAACAGCGCCAAGTTTGATGCACGCCTGTTGTAGGGCGTGGAAAAAAAATTATTTCCTATGTTAAAATGTTGTAATGTGGTTGAAATAGGATGTCTCCCGAAGAGGAGTGCACAAAAAAACAGGCTATCCCTTTAAAATGAGGACAAAAAAGTTGGGTTTTTTAAATGAAATTTAAAATTAAAATGATTGAAAAACTATGATATTAAAAAGGGTGATTATGACGGGGTCGGTTTCCTAATTTTTATGTTATCCTTGTTCAATTTAATTCAATCCTCTTCTTCTTTATTGATTAAAGTGTGTTTTCACAATCGTTTCCTCTTACTTCTTGGTGAAATTATGATGGTGAGAGAAAACCGTACCAAGATCTCGGTTTGGTCAACACTCCATCCATGTGTAAAATAGTTGTATTGAATATACTTAATTGAAATGGGGAATACCCAATTCGTTTTTTTATCCCAAAAAATCAAGAGCATTTAATACACCTTTTACACGTACTGATGATCGTCGATTACTTCACCATTAACCCCCGGTCTATTCCATCGTATATAAACCAGAAATCAGTGGAGGAAGATAATGATTATTTTTTCAGGGAAAAAATCAATAACATAATTAATATTCAAGGATTATCACACTTGATAATAAAATCCGCTATAAGAAATTTAACACAACATTAATGAAGAAATAAATTTATTCAATTGAGTCTAAGAACTCCATCATTACAATGTAGAAAACCAACCCTTCCATAATCACTCCATATGTTTACCCCACCATGGTAAGAGTAATTGAGCGGAATGGGGAAAAAGAAGTCATTAAAAACAATGAAAAAGAAATTAAATAAAAGAAAATGTTGAAAAGTTCTTCTCCTTAGTGTCACAGAAGAAATGGGATGGAGAATGGGATGCTTTGAAAAGGTGGAGCTACCCTCCTTTTATAGCAAGAATTTGTCCCCCGGATGTTGAGGTGTTGTAGCCCTATTAAATGAAATAGTCACGCATTGAGACCATCTTGACTGTTGTTCATAATTCCCTTGGCCATGTCCCCTCAACATCTCAGAGGATTTGAACATGTATTCGAAGAGTTATGGTCGTTTTACTCTGGGCATTTATTCTGTCCAGTCAGACTCTGCAAAACGACATCCTCCAGATAAGGGTGATTTAATGACCCCATAAATGGACAATTGACGTGGTCCTTCATTCATAAAAGATACTAAAAAACTCCTTTCGCATCCACACACCGACTGTAATGACATTTGGGCCCACCAAGGATGAGTTATGGATCCCACACCAAAACTAGGGAGAACTCCAAATAGTTTTCATGAGCCAATTTGTGAGTTTCTTTGGAGCTTCCATAGGGACGATTCAGCATTTAGTCTAAAATAGAAAATGAAGCCCTGGATGTTTAGAATTTGGAAACGAAAGAATTTTTTAATTTGGATTAACATAGATATTGTATTGTCTAAACTAAATAAATAATTTAAAACTATTAAAATTCCAAAATGGCCCATTTTTTCTATTCAGCTCAAAATAACATCAATATCATAAAAATGAATCAATTATTCTTAAAGAACCACTTTTTTGGGTTTAAAACAATGATATTCAATATAAAATAATTGAAAAAATTTCCACTATCAAAATTGTCTTTTATGAAAATTATATCATTCCCAAAAATGAGATAAATTATAAAAATTAACCATAACATAGTTTAACAATAAATGTAACCTCATACCTCCCATTATCATCCAAAAAATTAATAACCTATAATTTCCTCGTATTATAGGGTATTTTAAACCCAAATGGTTAGTTATAATTATATCCACAAAATAAAAGAAAATTATATCCCAAATAGCATTTTAATATAACAAATTGTAGGAATACCCAGAGAAGATAAATGTCTTCCAATATAATCCAATCAATAAAGAGTATTAACACTTTTAAACAATTCACCATCCATTTATTTCCACATTGGTTCTTCCGTGACCTAGAGGTTATCCTATAGAATAAGGGATTGACTTGGGTAATTACGAGGTCCCTTACATTTAAATAAAATTATGGAAAATGGATTCTTAGGATAATTTTTATTTTCTTCCATGGTACACTTCATTTTTCCTCAGGAATTATTTATTTTATATCTTTCTTTCCCACACATAAATCATTTTATTTTTCCATTGAGACAAATTCTTGGGTTTCTCCTTCAACATTTCTTGCATTATGGAAACTGAGCTTTATTTTCTCCATGGTCTCCCCTACTGAAGCTCCTATCATTTTCCACCATTCTATTTTTTTAGTTATGGAGTTGGTTAATATTTATGTTTTTGACCATATTTTTGGAAAACTGATTCGGCATGAACATGATATCCTTTACACCTAACAACAATCCATTTCGTTTCCCAATCCAACCATTATGCCCACCTTGTACATCATGTTCAATGTAATATGTCTTACTTTGTATCCATCCATTCACTAAAACTAAAAAGCATAGTGTGAGTAACAATAGTCATAAAATAATTTAGAGAATATCATGACAACTTATTTTCAATATAAAAAACCTTATGATTAAACAAACATTATTTATTCTCATCTTCTTTTAAAATTCTTCAAATAAGTTTGTGAAGCAAATGTGAATTATCTGAAGCATATCCTTGTGGTAGTGTCAAACTTGGTGTGCAGTATGGATAGTTGTCATGTACCAGGATACCCCTGGTCAAGACCAAAACTCCATGTATGAGTTTTTACTCCTAGGTACATTTATTCCATAACCACGTCCACTTGTAGTATCAATACAAGGATGTATCTCTTGAAAAACTCAAAAAATCTCTACATTAGTAAAATTCTAGGAAGTTCTTCTATAATAATATTTAAAATATATCTTAGGGTAATGTTATCTAATAATAGTTTTTCAAAATCTTGTTTCCCAAGATTTTACTAAACTTTATCTGATACCAACTATAACATATTGACCCAAGTTACCCAGATTCAAAGAATTATTACATAAAATTGGCATGATCACATGTGATCATGTCCCAAAATACTGATCAGTTTAGTAGCCTTGAAATTACTATTATGAAATAAAAAATCCACATTGGGTCTCCATAGAACACACTCATATACCATAGCATGTCCCTGCAGGTCGGTCATAATATACTTCTTCACATACTTGGTAAAAATAAAACATAAGAAAGTGGTCATCTTAGATGCTGAGTAAGGATAAAAATATTGTGGAAACATTCAGAAATAACTATAAGCATTGAAGGTAATGAATAGGAATAAAAAACAAGCCTTTTAAACATAAATTTCTGCATAAAATGGAAAAGATAAATCACATAATTTCATTTAGTTATTGACATGGATATTCTACTAGTTTAATAATCCTATGTAATATCAATATCTAATTTCATAATGATATAATGCATAGTACTGGACAGCATAACCACAATGTCAAGGCCTCGTGCTATGACTATAAAAAAATATCACCATGGCCTTGTGACAAGACACTAGTTTGTCTCATGAGACCTACCAATGGATCGTGAGGCTATAGTGGGACCCTACAATCACTTACTAAGTCGAATGCATTGCTCCTATGAAAATGGTGAAACATAATCTCAACATTTATATTATAACTAGCATACAAAATTTAAATACTTTAACCACAAACCATGAAGGGTATAAAAATAGCACATCGAAAGTCAAACATTACTTATTCAATACAGTATGTTAGATTATATTATAATAAATCAACCTCAATCAAGAATACAATACAAAGAAGGATATTTTTTTAATGGTTGGGGCCGAAGCCCCAATTTTTGTTATTTGAAAGCAACGACCTCTTTAGACTGGGTAGAGGGACTCCCATTACATAGCCCGAAGGCCCAAGGCCAAGTGGCCTGAATACAAGGTTTGAAAGCCCATTTGAATGTCCCAAAGGACCCCTTGGTGAATAGTACTACTACAGTACCTGCGCTGCTACAGTACCTGCATAGTACCACCACCGCTATAGTATCTTCTACAGTCCCTCCACCGCTACAGTGTTGCCGCTGCTACAGTGCCGCCACTGCAACAGTACCTGCTACAGTCTGCTATAGTACCTGGGAAATTCGCCCCTACCTGGATTTGATCTTGGGTCTTTTGGATTCCAAGTATGAGCATGTAACACTATGGTACAAGCTCGTTGGCCAAAGAAGGATATTGACAAAGATGAAAATAACCCATAAAACTATTTGAGAGAAATATCCCTTTTTTAGAAAACATTTAAATTTCACACTATTTATAATAGATGTCATTTAAATGATATTTTTGAATCTAAGTGTCCCATATCACATTAAATATTCTGAAAATAATATTTATTTTAAAACCATCAGGTCCATTTAAATAAATTCTTAAAATAATTTTTAAAATATGGACATTAATGAGAATGTTTTAGATTAATAAATCTTTAAAATTGTATTTTAGTTAAAGGTTTCCTAGCCAAATCAAATATGCTTGAACACAAATAATTAAGGACAAAAAATTAATCATAAATTCACTATATTATGAGAATAAAGGGATTCATGATATAATATGTGAAAAAACAATATATACAGTATATAAATGTGAATCGGCACATATGAACAATAAAGTTTCAAGGGAATGCAAATTTAGACGAAATACCTTCTAAAGACTTTATCCCTAGATTAAGAATAATTAAATGACTTAATTAAGTGTGATAAATATAAATACAGTCAATATGATTTGATAGTCTCTGTAAATCAATCATAATGAGTTCACACATGTTGTTGTAAAAACAAAACCAATGACTCAGATGTTTAACTTAATGAATGGAAATTGATTTAAGATTAAGCTTATCAAGTTCATATCAATGACATGAGAATTTATCAATGGAGTTATTATGTGTATCAAAAGTATATACACCCAAAGGGGTGTTTAAATTATTGCTTAAATAAATAAATTGTGGTTCCACACAAAATCTTGTAGTAAAATAATCAATGAAGTATGCGTAAAACCCAATTAGCGGAAATTGAAATTTGAAATTCACTTACCGATTTGGTAACTTACGAAAGATAAACCCATTGAAATAAGGATCATACAATGAAGATTATAATACGCATAAATTAATGTATATTACACAGTGAATATAACTTTTGGAAGTACATACATCACACAAAAGGAAATAGTGGAAAATATAACATGAATCTCATGGGAATAAAAAGTGAGATAAAATCCCATTACCTTTTAATTTTTTCTTAGTCAAGGGTAATTCAACCTCTTGTGTAGTGGATAAATAAATATTATTAGTTTATAAAACAACCACGTACATAAATATGATATCATATATGATTCTCTAAAATTTTATTGTTAGTAATATTTCAGTAGTATCATTGTTTCAATTATTAACAGATTTCTTTTCCTTTATATGTTTTGTTATGTAAGTGTAGTTAGATATGAATAGGATGTATTTAATTCATATCAATAATTATATTGTGTTTTTAATCATTATTTTTTAATCCTGAAATTAAAATTATTCTTTAATGTTTACGATGGGTAAATAAATCTCATCGCTCCGTGGAGACAGCAAGTCGTACGTATTTAAGAGTGAAAATATCATTTTATTTATAGTGAAATAATATTTAATTGGAAGGTATATTATATATATATAATATTTAACATTTTATATTTATTATTCATATCAATTATACTCATTATTATGCCCATCCAAATAATCAATTATTGAAGAAAAATTTACACCATGACGTAGAGACGGTAGGCCGTACATACGAACGTATGGTGACTTTTTCATACATAGGATTGATAGATTACTGAAAATGGTTATATCATTTTTTTAATAACATATCATTATTTATAATTTACTGGATTTATTATTTTATTATGGAAATAAAAAAGGAAGAGAAGGTTGAAGAATAAAAGAAATTTTAAAGAGGTGATGAAAAAATTACTTCTTCTTCAAGTTCATCCTTTTGTTTTCAAAAAAAGGGCTCCATAGATTGGCTTTGTGATCAATGTATGGCCTCTATATTGAATTTATGGAGATTTTTATGAAATTTGAGAATGTTTTTCCCATGAAAAAATAGATTTTCATGTGTCAATTTGAGAGAAGGGTAAGTACCCCTTTATAAGAGAGGTGAGGGACACTTTAAGAAGAGATTGAAATATTAATTTATTAAAAAAGCATTTTCGTTTTATAATCACTAAAAATCTATTTATTTCTATGTTAAGGTGGGTATGGGTGCAAATACTCTTAACCAATTTGTTTTAGACAAGTTTAGGTCATCATATTAACTTTAAATTTTAGGTTTAACTCTATGTTAAATAGTGTAACTTTTACCATGTATCCTTGTATTTATATATTATAGTATTAATATAGTTACTATAAAATTCCAATAGTACCTCATGTGGTTAACTAATGATATATATAACATTATATATGTCATTTTTCTAAATATTAGATGTTTAGGACTAGTATATTATTTAATAAAATAATAATTTTTTTAAAACTCACATATGACAAATTTGACAATATTTAGTAATTGATTTTTGTTAAAGTTACAAAAACATGATTAAATATAAAAAAACATATAATCAATACTAAAATTTCAGATTCATCTATAAAATTCATTTATGGAATCATAATTTTTAATTTTTAATTTACATTTTTTTTAATATTTATAACATCAATTATTTTAATCATTCATTAATAAGGTAACTATTCCATCCTCATTGTGTCATTAATAAATCTAATTATTTAATGTATAAAAATTATAAATAAAATAAAATAATGTATTAAATATTTTTATCATTCAAATTAATATTTATAGACTAATTTATCTTAATTAAATCCTTATATTAAAAATGGTTTTTTTAGTAAAATTTTAATTTAACACTTTTAACACTTCTTTAAAAAAATCCTATTCTAATCAAAATGGATCAAAAAGAGTATTTTTTCCTAATGTTGATTTTGGTCTAAAACCACATATAAAATAGAATTAGGACTTGTGTTGGGGTAATTATATCATTTTTTTGACCTTTAATTTCCCTATTAACTTTTAACCCTGGTAAATAAAATTCAAAAGTTACTATTCACTAATAATTATTTTCATACTATTGAAAAAAAATTAATTAGTAATGTTACCCATGTCACCCTTATTTTTTAAATTCATTTCATAGAAAAGGTAAAATTACGATTTATGTAGATTTGCAAATGTTCCTAGAAGGTGGGTAAAAGACGTTAAAAAATCAATACACTTTTATATATCTAATATTATAATAAAATTACTCCAAAAAATTAAATTAGATTAATATAGGTATTATGTATAAATTTAGACTTCAAAATAAATTTGAATTTAAACATAATAATAAAAAGTTTGTTTTAAAAAATAACTCAGATATTTTCACTATTCAAAAAAAATTAAACTTTTCATAAAAATACAAAAAATTTACACTAAGCTAATTATGATATTCCAAATCATAAAATGATGTCCATTTTGAAAAATAAAATTTATAAAATTTCAATAAGTGGGTATTACTATTCATAAATACTTTTTAAAAAACGTGATTGATTGGTAGTGGTGTGCTAGAACTCTGAGATGCATACATAGAAAGCTATTTCATTATTCAAAGAGAAGCATACCATGGAACATGTGGTGTTACAATAATAAGAATTATAAAAATATTAATATTATTGTTATTGTTATTATTATGTTTTTCAATTTTGTTTTTTACATAACTTATTCAAATAGAGTTACATATAAAAACCTTTAGTGGCATCATGAAATTGGATTTGTGGTGTTCAATTATAGTCAAATTTTTTATGTTTCATTCTAACCTATAGATCGATCCCATGAAGCAATGTATGTATGTTTTATAATGAAATGAATTTTCTTCAGAGGGTGTTCGTTTTTCGCATGAATATAGCATATCCTGAGTGTTTTTCCATGAGTATTTAAACTACCTAATCTTTCAATCCATTCATGATCATTTTCAATGAAATATTAGTGAATTTATTTTTAATATAGATGGAATAAAAACAATTTTCGTGCATTCTTTAGGCTTTTTCCAAAATCAAATTTTATTTACTAAGAAGTCTATTCTGAGTTGAATTCTATATAGATCATAATAATGGGCTTCATTTTAGAATAAAAGTTATCATGTGAGGTTTTATGAGCATGGAACTTCTTTTAGTGAAGAATGACTGATCACTATGATCAAGTGTGATTGGAGAGATTTCTGGGTTGGTACCCTACTATCACACCTGGGTTGGGGTCCCCTGTTCTCTTTACCCATGTAGAATTTCTAATTCCCAAAACAATAGTAGGACACAATTCCTCTATCAAAAATTTGGTACTCTCCCATTATTCAGATCTAGTGAGAAGTAGGTCTTCCACTATTGTGTTGTCTTCACAGACTGTGGAGTGAAGTGGTGAGGTGGGGTCCCCTAAATGTATATTTCATTGAGGATTAATGGGATGATTGACTATATTTGTTCCTCCGTCGAACGTGGAGTGTTTTGGGGAGGTAAGGGACCCCACCATAAAAGAAATTTTATGGTTTAACTTACTGAAGGGAATTTGAAATGGACCTTTTGAGCTATATGAAGGCTAATAATTCATAATAAGATCTGGAAATAGAGATCCCATTTCTCACTAATTTAATATATGTTTTTAGAATATATACGTTATAGATTCTATGATTATTATGGTTATTGTATAATATTATAGATATTACAACCATAAATAATACATATTATAGTTATTTTAAAAATTGAAATAACTTTAATTTAATATATATCTTGTAAATTTATAGCTTTATTTTTTTTGAAAAACACTATCATACTAATCTCATGAATTACATGTGGATATTTTTATTCAATATTTATTTTTTGCCCCAAAATAAATTATTCAAATAAAAAATGGTAACTTTTCATGATGAATATTCATTATTTTATTCATGGCTTCATCATTTTTCTTACAATCCATTAAATCCTTGAAGAAACATTTTAATACTTTGATTGAGCATAAAATCTAATCATGGGACAAAAAAGGAATAAAAGAAGTCATTAGTCCATAAATACTTATCAAAATATTTCTTTCTCAGAGTAATCATTTTTTTATCCATTAAAAAATATTTTGGACCCAAATAATTCCAAAAAATATTTCATAAGATAACATAAAGGAAATGTAAAATCTCATAATATTTTGATTAAACATTTTAGGATGTTATAACATTAAAATATAAAAAATATGAACTTATCTTTCCTTATTAAATTATATGATTCATATAAAATCCATAGAAATAATACATAAATAATAAAGTAATATTGTGAAATAATTTTAATTTCACTATTACTTATATTATATCTCTCATGACTGTGTAGGGAGTAAACATCACAGTTACATTTGGAATAACCACCAAAATATATTCCTATAATATCTTAAGAGAAACATAATTAGTTAACTTCATCCCATTACTCAATGGATTAGATTTGTATAATGGTATCACACACAAAAAGTTTATAAAAGAACCACCCATCCTCATTGACAATTCCCCAGACCATAACAAAATCATGACACATAAAGAATTCATAAAAGAAACATTTTTGAGGAAAATAAATTTTCAAATTTTCAATCATTTTTTTAAAAATCTACACACCAATAAATGAAACCATTATATTTGAAAATAAAATATTAAAACATTAATTGAATATTTAAAAAATATGGCATCATGAATTTATGAAAATCATTTAATGCCGTATAATTCAAAAAAACATTCATTTTGACTTTAAAAAAATACTACAAAGAGTAACTTTAAAAGAGGGGTTTTAAAAGAAAGTATTGAAAAAATATCACTGATATGAGTGTAAATAAAAAATCGAGTTTTATTATTAAATATATACCCACATAATTAACATGGGAAAAAAATTTAAGGTAATAAAAGTACATTTGATGCAGGACATAAGCTATAATGTTGAAGTTTAACTAAAAGAAATGGAATTGAGTTAATAATTCCACATGTAAATTGTAATATCTCAAATTTGTATGATACATGAAAGAGTAAAATTGATTAAAAAATTAAATATCATGAGATAAAATAAATTTATAATCAAATATTTCAATGTGGAGTTATATACACCTCAGAGAAGAATATATAAAAAAAACATAAAAAATATGCCTTAATGAATGGAGATTGAGATGAAGTCACTTATAAATATAATATCATTAAAGTGTGCATAAATAAAATGAATCAATAAGGTTCATTTTTTGTAAATCCCAATAAAAATGTGGAAATAAAATATATGATTATAATATTTTACATTAAATAGAATATTTTCATTAAATAATCAATAAAGCCGATGTTTTACATAATGAATGGAAATTGAGTTAATAAATTCCTTAACACGTTGTAATCTGTTGAAATGTTTTCCCTATAAGATTAATAATTATAAAAATAAATATTTAATAACCAGAATATAAATATATTAATTATAAGATATTTCCATATGGTAGTACACCAAAAAACGTGGTGAATACAGTATATATCTAACAAAAACAATAATTAGATGACAAACTCATACATAATATTTGAATCATCACGTGCGCTCATTATCATCCTAAATAATAGATATAGATTAATTATTTACATTCATGGTAATATGTATCAAGTTTATCATTCCTTTTTTTACTTATTAATATGTTCTAAAAATTATATAATTATTTTAGTTCACATTGGATGGTTTGATGATATTCGATACTTGATTCACAAATGACATTGGTATGACGTCAATAGTCATTTTGGTCATTATTCCATCTTATCCGGAATAATATTAATAATATAATAATAATTTTTATATATAAATATACTTTTAAATCCATATACTACATTATGATTTGAAAAATAAAGTGCATTACAATAATGGAGACAATACTACATGTACACATGATTAACATTTTCATTTTTAAATTATAATAATGGAAACAGGATAATTATAAGTTTATATATATAGGGATATTAAAATATAATAAATATAATGATAATTATATAAATATAATTTTATATATCATTCATGTAAATTTGCGATTAAAAAATAATCACATTTACAAGTGGCGGTGATAATTAAAATGTATGCACGACCACCATTATTATTTTTCAGGGCAAGGAAATGTAAAATAATATACAACATATTATATTTTTATAATTATATTAATTTCATTAATATCATATATAAACATTAATTCCATAACTACAAGCAGTCTTGTGTGACAATGATGGAAAAAGGATTTAATCGATTCATGAGGCGATAATCATCCATACATACGAACAACTAATTCATTTCCCATTTGATCGAATTAGAGATGGATATTGCTGACTCCACTAACATGATAAAATGTAAAAATATATAGCATTACTGATTTATTATTTAATTATGGTTCATGAATATTTTATCGAGGTGTAAGAAGAAATCAAAACTAAAACATGTAGTTGAAAAGTATATGCTTCTTCATACAATCTCCTTTCTTCTACACCTTAATACCACTAGAAGTTGTGTTATTCCCAAAAAATAATTAGAGAATATGAAATGGGATTCTATGAATGTTTTTTTTGTATATGTGGCTAGATCCAAAATGGTTTTTATATGTGAATAAATGATAGGAACACGGTTCTCTATTATAAGAGGGTTGAACCCTTCAGATTTAACAAGATATTAAATTGATAAAAAATATTTTTTAATAATAAATGAAACCAAACATATTAATTTATATTTTAAGAATATTTGGGTTCTAAATACCCACATATAATAAAATTTAGATAATTGTTTACTAAATTTAGACCCATTTCATTTGGTTTTATCCCCCATTTAACCACTTTAACTCTTACCATGACAACATGGATATTTCACTTTTTGAGGTTTAATATAGTAACTATAAAATGCCAGAAAACTCAAAAATGAATCATAGATGAAATTTCATAAATTACCCAAATAATTTAAAATAATATAATACTTTAAGTAATTTTATATCATTTAATAAACCACTAGATATTTTAAACTATAATTCATTTTAATTTGGACACTATTCATTAACCCATCTTTTTCAAATATCAATAAAATAATATAACATAAAAAATATTATAATAGATCAATAACATGTAAAATAATATGATAAAATTAATTTAATAATATAATATTTAATATAATATTTTAAAAACAAATATTATTATTTTAAATATCAAAATAATTACTATATTAACATTGTGTAAGAAATTATGGTAATTATTTTTTTGAGTAAAAAATCAATATATATTTCTGGGATGAAGATAATTAATTTAGATTTAATATTTTTATTTATGGTTTAAAATATATTCTTCATAACCCAATAATATAAATGTTATAGTTATTAAAAATATGAGTATATGATATTTGACTTTTCTTAAAATCAGATAATACAAACATCATAGATACTTAAAAATGTAAAATAAATAACATATTTTGAAATAAATATTTATTACAGGTGAAAAGTAATCAAAAAATTTAAATGAGGAATATTTAATGGTAATTTTTATTTCATATCAAATAATTCTTACACTTAATTACTTAATTTATCGTTTACCATGGTAGAAAAATTGAAATAGTTACAATTCATTTTGAAAAAAAAGTGTCTTATTTACATAACATGGAAATCATGAATCAAAATATTTCATCCATTTGTTAAGATTAATAACAACTATGTTGATGCATTTAATTTAAATTTAAACAGGAAATATTCTAATAAAAATAGTTTTTTCAAAATGATTCAATTCATAAATTTAAAATTATTTTATAATAAATTCAGCTATAAAATCCATTTCAAAAACCATGATTGTAATACTTGAAATCCAAATGAATGATTAAATATTTAAGAATAAACCAAAACCTAATTTTACGATTTATATTTGGGAAGAATATTATTTTTATTAAAAATCGATATTTTTCACTATTCATTGAAAAATTAAACTTTTTAGTAAATTATAAATTTTTCACCATAGAAAAAGATTGATATTATGTTTTTAAAATTAATTTTAATTATATGAAATATATTTTATAGAATATCCAAAATGTAATTAATATATTTTTACATTAAAACAATAACAATCATTTGTGAAGAAAGCATATTCTCTTAATAGTATAATGATTTTACCTAACGTTGTGAAATAATATTCTATGAACCTACTAAAAATTATTATTTTGTTTTAAATTTATATTTATTTAAAAAATAATTTTTTCGTATTCATTCACATAAATTTAATAGGTATGTTATAATTTTCACAATTAAATAGTAATATTTAGTTAGGCATTTGTGCTTTATGTGGAGTATCTTATACCCTATCTAATAAATCATTTCCTTTTAAAGTATATAGATGTTACATTACCAACTATTTAATAAATTTCATTCTAGTATAAATAATTAGGGTTTTTCTTTTCAAAGTACCATTATTGAAATCCAACATCAAAAATTGGTTCAATAAAACATCCATTGGAAAAGGGAGAAAGGAATGTATGAAGTTTAAATGACATAAAACAAATTTGGATTCAATCTAGGGAAATTTGAACATGGAAGTGAAAATTTACTATCAAGTTCTAATGGAGAGTGATAGAGAACAAGACCATTTAAAAGTTAGACATCATAAAACCAGATGCCATTGACGAGTAATAAGGAAATTGATTTGTAAGTTTGAAAAGTAAATGGATAACATCTTTTATTTAAGGATATTTTTTCTTAGAGTTTAGGTATTCCATTTCCATATACACAATGATCGTAAGGATATATACATACATGAATATTATGTATAGATTAGTTATTTACATTCATGCTAATATTTTTCCGAGTTTATCATTCATTTTATTTAACTAATTAATATGTTATAAAAATTAATTAATTATTTATTTTCATATCAGATGCTTTGATGATATTCGATACTTGATTCCAAAAAGACTATAGAATGATATATATAGTCATTTTCGTAATTATTCAATTATATCTAGAATATTATTAATAAGATAATAATAATTCATATATATAAATTATACTTATAAATCAACCAACTACATAAATATTTGAAAAATAATGTACATTACAATAAAGGTGAGGGTATCATATGTACACATGAATAACATTTTCATTTTTAAATGATAATTATGGAAAAAATATAATTATAATTTTATATTTATAGGGATATTACAATATCATAAATATGATATAAATTGTATAAATATACTTATATATATCATTCATGTAATTTTGGGATTAAAAACGAATCATGTTGACCAGTGGAGGTGATAACCAACACGTATGCACGAACATAATTATTATTTTTCATGGAAAGGAAATTTAAAATAATATACAACATATTATCTTTTTATAATGATATAGATTTCATGAATATCACATATAAACATTAATTCCATCACTATAAGCAGTCTTGTGTGACAGTGATGGAAAATGAATTAAATAGGTTCATGAGGCGATAACCATCCATACATTCAAACGACAAATTCCTTTCCCATTTTATGGAAGTAGATACGGATATTGGTCAATCCAAAAACATGAAAAAATATAAAAATATATATTATTATTTATTAATTAATTATTGTTCATGAATATTTATTGGAGGTGTAAGAAGATATCAATACTAAAATATGTAGTTGAAAAATATATGCTTCTTCAGACAATCTCCATTCCATTACACCTTAAGGCCATTAATAGTCGTGTTATGCCTAAAAAATAATTTTAGAAAAAGGAATGGGATTATATGAAGGTATTTTGGTAAATATGGTTAGATCCAAAGTGGTTCTTATGTGTGAATAAATGATTGGAACATGGTTCCTGTTTATACGAGCGGGGAACCCATCGAATTTCACAAAATATTAAATTGATAAAAAATATTTTTCATAAAAAATGAAACCAAACATATTAATTTATATTTTAAGATGATTTGGGTTCCAAATATCCCCAGATAATAAAATTTTGATATTTTTTACTAAATTTATACACTTTTCATTTGGATTTATACCTTATTTAACAAATTTAACTCTTACCATGACAACGTGTATATTTCGTTATTTGAGGGTTATTATAGTATCTATAAAATCCCAGAAAACCCAAAAATGGATCATGGATGAAATTTCATAAATTATCCAAATCATTTGGAATAATATAATACTTTAATGAATTTTATATCCTTAAATAATTTATTATATATTTTAAACTATCATTCATGACAATTTTGATACTATTCATTACCCCGACTTTTTCAAATATCAATAAATATTATACCATAAAATTATTATAATACATCAATAACATGTAAAATAAGGAGATAAAATTATTTTATAAAAATAATTATATTATATTATACTTATTTTAAAATATTAATAACAAATATTTTTTATTTCAATTATTAAAATAATTACTACATCCACATTGTGTAAGAAAATAAGGTAATTAATTTTTCAATAAAAATTTAAATTTAAATTTCATGATGAAGATAATTATTTTAGATTTAAAATTTCTATATATGTTTTAAAATAACGTCCTAATAACCCAATAACATAATGATATAGTTATTAAAAAATGAGTATAACATATTTCACTTTTCTTAAAATAATATATTACAAACATCATAGTTAAAAATGTAAAATAAATGAAATATATTAAAATAATTATTTATTATAGATGAAAATTAATCCTAAATTGAAATTGAGGAATATTTAAGGGAAATTTTTATTCCTTATCAAAAAAAATTTAGCCTTAATTACTTATTTTACTTTTTACCATGTTAACAAAAATTTAAAAACTTACAATTCATATAGGAAAAAAACAAAAGAGTATTATTTAAAAAAAAATTAAATAATGAATAAAAATATTTCATGAATTTTATAAAATTCATAACAAGTATGTTGATGAATATAATTTAAATTTAAACAAGAAAAATGATAGTAAAAATATTTTTTTCTGAAATATTCCATTCCTAAATTTAAAATCATTTTATAATAATTTCATTTATAAAACCTATTTCAGATACCATGATTAGAATACTTAAAATCCAAATGAACATATAAATATTTAAGAATAATACAAAACATAATTTAAACATATATATTTGTATAGAATATGTTTTTTAACAAAAATCATTATTTTTTATTATTCATTGAAAAATCAAACTTTTTATCAAATTATAAAAATCTCACCATAGAAAATAATGATATTATGATTTTAAAATTTAATTTAATTATATGAAATAATTTTTAAGAAATATTTAAAAATTAATTATACAATGTTTAAATAAAAAACAATAATAATCATGTGTGATGTAAACTTATGTTCTATGTTCATAAGAGTATAATGAATTAACTAAACATTGTGAAATTATATTCTATGAATCTACCAAAAAATTACTATTTAGTTTCAAATTTTTATTTATTTCAAAAATCACTTATTCCTATTCATTCACATAAATTTATCACCTAGGTTATAATTTCCACAATTAAATAGTATTATTTTGTTGTACGTTTATGCTTTATGTGGAGTATCTTGAACCCTATCGAATATATCATTTCCTTTGAAATATATATATGTTTCATTCCCATATATTTAATAAATTTCATTATGGTATCAATATTTAGGGATTTACTTTTCAAAGTACCATTTTTGAAATCATTCTTCAAGAATTGGTTTAATAAAACATCCATTTGAAATGATAGAAAATAATGTATAAAGGTCAAATGAGATAACACATATTGGGATTCAATTTAGGAAATAGGGACATGAAAGAGAAAAATAACTATCAGGTTCTAATGGAGTGTGATAGAAGACATGCCAAATGTAAATTTAGACATCACAAAACCAGAAGTATTTGATGCTTATTAAGGCCATATTTGTGTAATTATGAAAAGTAAATTGACAACATCTTTTATTTAAGGATCTTTTTTCTTAGATTTTAGGAATTCCATTTACATATAAACTACGATCATAAGGATACATACTTACTTGAATAGTAGATATAGATTAATTATTTATATTCATGATAATATTTTTCTATTATATCATTATTTTTTACTTCACTAATTAATTTTTTATAATAATTAATTAGTAATTTATGTTTATGTCGGATGCTTTGATGATATTCGATACACGAGTCCAAAATGACTTTGGAATGATGTCTATAGTCATTTGGGACATTATTCCATCATATCCAGAATAATATCAATAAAAAAATAATTTTTATAGATATAAATTGTAATTTTAAATCCATCAACTATATAATGATTTTAAAAATAAAGTACATTACAATAATAGAGATGGTATCATATGTACACATGATTAACATTTTCATTTAAAATGATAAATATGGAAAGAAGATAATTATAATTTTATATTTCAAGGGATATTAAAATATCATAAATATCATATTAATTATATAAATATACTTATATATATATATCATTCAAGATATTTTGGGATGAAAAATGAATCACACCGACCAGCGGAGGTTTTAAATAACACGTATGCACGAACACCATTATTATTTTTTGGGGTAGGGAAAGGTAAGAAAATATATAAAATATTTTCTTTTTATAATTATATGAATGTCATGAATATCATCTAAAAACATTAAGTCCATCAATATAAGAAGTCTTCTGTGACAGTGATGGAAAATTAATTAAATCGGTTCACGAGGCGATAACCATACATACATACGAAGGACTAATTATTTTCCCATTTGACGGAAGTAGAGATGGATACTGGTCACTCCAATAACATGATAAATATTAAAATTAATAGTAATATTTATTTATTATTTAATTTTGGCTCATGAATATTTTTTTGAGGTGTAAGAAGAAATCAAAACTAAATCATTTTGTTGAAAATTCTATGCTTCTTCATACAATCTCCTTTCCTTTACACCTTAAGACCACTAGTCGTTGTGTTATGCCGAAAAAATAATTATAGAATATGGAATGGGAGTATATGAAGGTATTTTGGTAGATATGGTTAGATCCAAATGGTGTTTTATGTGTGAATAAATGGTGAAAACATGTTTACCTTTTATAATACGGAAGAAACCTTTGAATTTCACAAAATATTAAAGTGATAAATATTATATTTCAATAATAAATGAAACCATACATATTAATATATATAGATATGGTGATTTGGGTTCTAAATACCAATATATAATAAAATTTATATAATTTTGGGCTAAATTTATACACTTGTCATTTGGTTTTATACCTTATTTAACAACTATAACTCCAGCCAGGACTACATGGATATTTCATTATTTGAGGGTTAATATAGTAACTAAAAATGCCAGAAAACCCATAAATAAATCATGGATGAAATTTATTAAATTATACGAATCATTTGGAAGAATATAATACTTTACAAAATTTTATATTATTTAATCAATTATTAGATATTTTTAACTGTCATTCATGTCAATTTTGACACTATTCATTACCTCGACTTTTTCAAATATCAATAAAATAATATAACATAAAAAATGTTATAGTACATCAATAGCATGTAAAATAAACTGATAAAATAATTTTATAATATAATTATATAATATTATATTTATTTTAATATTTCAATAACAATAATTTTAATTTCAATTATCAAAATAATTACCAAATCAATGTTGTGTAAGAAATTAAGGTAATTTTTTTTCAATAAAAATTAAAAATAAATTTTATAATGAAGATAATTATTTTAGATTTAAAATTCAGATTTTTAGTTTAAAATATCTTATTAATAACCCAATAACATAAATGTTATAGTTATTAAAAATATGAGTATAAAATATTTTTCTTTTCTTAAAATATTTTTTTACAAACATCATTTCAACCTATAATGTAAAATAAATTCCATATATTAATATAATTGTTTATTATGGATGAAAATAGGTCATAAAATAAAACTGAGGAATATTTAATGCTAATTTTTATTACCAATAAAATAATTTTCAAACTTAATTACTTATTTTACCCTTTACCAAGATAAAAAATAACGAAAAAGTTTCAATTTATATAGAAAAAAAGATTCTTATTTACATAAATTTGAAATCATGAGTCAAAATATTTCATCAATTTTTTAAAATTCATGACAAGTAAGTTGATGAATTTAATATAAATTTAAATTGGAAAAATAATAGGGAAAATAGTTTTTTCTAAAGGATTCCAATCATAAATATAAAATCATTAGATTATAATTTCCTGTATAAAATCCATTTCAGAAACAACGATTGGAATAGTTGAAATAAAAACGAACTAATAAATATTTAAGAATATTTTAAAAAATAATTTGACCATGCATATTATTAAAGAATATGATTTTTAATAAAAATCGGTATTTTTGATAATTCATTGAAAAATCAATCTTTTCAGAAAATTATAAAAATCTCTTCATAGAAAAATTTCGATATTATGATTTTAAAATTAAATTTAATTATATGAAAGAAATTTTATGTAATCTCCAAAAACTAATTTTGTTATTTTCATATAAAAACAATAATAATCATTTGTGTAGAAAACATATTTCTTTAAGAGTATAATTAATTTACTAAACATTGTGAAATTATATTCTTAGAACATACCAAAACATTATTATCATGTTAAAAATTACACTTATTTGAAAAACCATTTATTCATATTCATTTACCCAAATTTAATGGCTTGGTTATAATGTCCACAATAAAATAGTAATATTTAGTTGTAGGTTTATTCTTTATGTAGAGTATCTTGTACCCTATCAAATATATCATTTCCTTTTAAAATATATTGATGTTACATTACCTTTAATTTAATAAATTTTATTCTGGTATCAATAATTAGGGTTTTACTTTGAAAAGTACCATTATAGAAATCCAACATCAAATATTTGTTCAACAAAACATCCATTTGAAAAAAGAGAAAGGAATTTATGATGTTTAAATGAGATAACACATATTTGGATTCAATTGAGTGAAATTTGGACATGGAAGAGAAAAATTAGTATCAGGTTCTAAGGCAGAGTGATAGAGAACATACCCATTATAATGTTAAACATCATAAATCCAGAAGTCTTTGATGAGTAATAAGGACATTGATTTGTCAGTTTGAAAAGTTAATAGATAACATCTTTTATTTAAGGATATTTTTTCTTAGAGTTTACGAATTCCATTTCCATATACACTCTGATCGTAAGGATATATATATTCATGAATATTATGTGCAGATTTATTATTTACATTCATGATATTATTTTTCCTAGTTTATCATTACTTTTATTTAACTTATTAATAATTTTTAAAAATTATTTATTTATTTATTTTTACATCAGACGCTTTGATGATATTCGATACATGATTCCAAAAAGACTATAGAATGATGTATGTAGTCATTTTCTTCATTATTCCATTATATCTATAATATTATTAATAAATTAATAATAATTTATATATATAAATAATACTTTTAAATCCATCAACTACATAATGATTTGAAAAATAAAGTACATTACAATAATGGAGACGGTATCATATGTACACATGAATAACATTTTCATTTTTAAATGATAATTATGGAAAGAAGATAATTATAATTTTATAATTATAGGGATATTAAAATATCATAAATATCATATAAATTGTATAAATATACTTAGATATATCATTCATGTAATTTTGGGATGAAAAACGAATCACATTGACCAGTGGAGGTGATAACTAACATGTATGCACGAACAACATTATTATTTTTCATGGTAGGGAAATTTAAGATAATATACAACATATTATCTATTTATAATGATATGGATTTCATGAATATAATATATAAACATTAATTCCATCACTATAAGAAGTCATGTGTGACATTGTTGGAAAATGAATTAAATCGGTTCACTAGGCGATAACCATCCATACATTTGAACGACTAATTCTTTTCCCATTTTATGGAAGTAGAGATGGATATTGGTCACTACAAAAACATGATAAAATATAAATATATATATTATTACTTATTTATTATATAATTATGGTTGATAAATATTTTTTGGAGGTGTAAGAAGATATCAATACTGAAATATGTAGGTGAAAAATATATGTTTCTTCAGAAAATATCAATTCCATTACACCTTAAGACTATTAATAGTTGTGTTATGCCTAATGAATAATTTTAGAATAAGGAATGAGATTCTATGAAGGTATTATGGTATATATGGTTAGATCCAAAGAGGTTCTTATGTGTGAATAATTTATAGGAACATGGATCCCTTTTATAAGAGCAGGGAACCCTTCGAATTTCACAAAATATTAAATTTATAAAAATTATTTCTTAAGAAAAAATGAAACCAAACTTATTAATTTATATTTTAAGATGATTTGGATTCTAAATACCCCCATATAATAAAATGTAGATATTTTTACTAAATTTATACACTTTTCACTTGGTTTTATACCTTATTGAACCACTTTAACTCTTACCATGACAACGTGGATATTTTGTTATTTGAGGGTTATTATAGTGACTATAAAATGCCAGAAATCCCAAAAATGAATCATGGATGAAATTTCATAAATTATCCAAATAATTTGGAAGAATATAATAATTTAAGGAATTTATATATCATTTAATAAATTATTAGATATTTTAAACTTGCATTCATGTCAATTTTGATACTATTCATTACCCTGACTTTTTCAAATATCAATAAAATAATATTCCATAAAAATATTATAATACATCGATAACTTGTAAAATAAGGAGAAAAAATTATTTTATAAAATTAATTATATAATTTTATATTTATTTTAAAAATTTTATAACAATTATTCATTATTTCAATTATAAAAATAATTACTACATCTACATTGTGTATGAAATTAAGGTAATTACATTGTCGATAAAAATTAAAAATTAAATTTCACGATGAAGATTACTATTTGAGATTTAAAATTTCTATTTATGTTTTAAAATAACTTCCAAATAACCCAATAATTTTAATGTTATAGTTATTAAAAAAATTATTATAACATATTTGACTTTTATAAAAATAATTTATTAAAAACATCATAGTTAAGAATTAAAAATAAATGAAATATATTAAAATAATTATTTATTGTAGATGAAAATTAATCTAAAATTGAAATTGGGGAATATTTAAGGGTAATTTTTATTCCTTATCAAAAAAATATTAACCTTAATTACTTAATTTACTCTTTACTATGTTAACAAAATTTGGAAAAGTTACAATTAATATAAGAAAAAAACAAAAGAGTATTATTTATAAATTTTTGGAAATCGTGAATAAAAATATTTCATCCATTTTACAAAATTCATTACAAGTATGATGATGAATTTAATTTAAATTTAAACTATAAAAATTCTAGTAAAAATAGATTTTTTTTGAAATATTCCATTTCTAAATTTATAATAGTTTTATAATAATTTATTGTATAAAATCCATTTCAGATACCATGATTAGAATAATTTAAAAGAAAATGAACATATAAATATTTAAGAAAAATTCATAAAATAATTTGACCATGTATATTTGTGAAGAATATGCTTTTTAATAAAAAACAAAAATTTTTACTATTCATTGAAAAATCAAACTTTTTAGAAAATTATAAAAATATCACCATAGAAAAATAATGATATTATTATTTTAAAATAAATTTGTATTATATGATATTATTTTTCAGATATATTTTAAAATTAATTATACAATTTTAAAATAAAAAATAATAATAATCATGTGTGACGTAAACTTCTGTTCTATGTTCTTAAGAGTATAATGAATTTACTAAACATTGTGCAATTATATTCTAAGAATCTACTGAAAAATTATTATTTAGTTTTAAATTTATATTTATTTGAAAAATCATTTATTCTAATTCATTCACACAAATTTATCAGGTAGGTTATAATTTCCACAATTATAAAGTTATATTTATTTCTTCGTTTATGCTTTAAGTGGTGTATCTTGAACCATATCGAATATATCATTTCCTTTTAAAATATATAGATGTTCTATTCCCATATATTTAATAAGTTTCATTATGGTATCAATATTTAGGGTTTTACTTTTCAAAGTACCATTGTTGAAATCCAACTTTAAAAATTGGTTTAATAAAAAATCCATTTGAAAAGATAGAAAATAATGTATGAAGGTCAAATGAGATAACACTAATTGGGATTCAATCTAGAAAATAGGGACATGAAAGAGAAAAATAACTATCAGGTTTTAATGGAGAGTGATAGAAGACATGCCAATTGTAGAGTTATACATCATAAAACCAGATGTCTGTGATGTATAATAAGGCCATAGATGTGTAAGTAGGAAATGTAAATGGATAACATCTTTTATTTAAGGATCTCTTTTCTTAGAGTTTTGGAATTCCATTTATATATACACTATGATCATAAGGATACAAACATACTTGAATAGTATATATAGATTAATTATTTATATTCGTGATAATATTTTTCTAGTATAACATTCCTTTTACATCACTAATTAATATTTTATAAATATTAATCAATAATTTATGTTCACGTCAGATGCTTTGATGATATTCGATACTTGAGTCCAAAATGGCTTTGGAATGATGTCTATAGTCATTTTGGACATTATTCCATCATATCCAGTATTATATTAATAAAATAATAATAATTTATATATATATAAATTGTACATTTAAATCCATTAACTATATAATGATTTTAAAAATAAAGTACATTATAATAATAGAGATGGTACCATATGTACACATGATTAACATTTTCATTTAAAATGATAAATATAGAATGAACCTAATTATAATTTTATATTACAAGGGAAATTAAAATATTATAAATATCATATTAATTATTTAAATATACTTATATATATATCATTCATGATATTTTGGGATGAAAAATGAATCACACCGACCAGTGGAGGTTTTAATTAACACGTATGCATGAACACCGTTATTTTTTTTCGGGGTAGGGAAAAGTAAGAAAATATATGACATATTATCTTTTTATAATGATATCAATGTCATGAATATCATATAAAAACATTAATTACATCACTATATGCAGTCTTGTGTGACAGTGATGGAAAATGAATTAAATCGGTTCGCGAGGCGACAACCATACATATATATGAACAAATAATTATTTTCCCATTTGATTGAAGTATAGATGGATATTGGTCACTCCAATAACATAAAAATATATTAAAATTAATATTACTATTTATTTATTATTTAATTATGGCTCATGAATATTTTTTGGAGGTGTCAGAAGAAATAAAAACTAAAACATTTAGTTGAAAATTTTATGCTTCTTCATATTATCCATTTTCCTTTACACCTTAAGACCACTAATCATTGTGTTATGATTAAAAAATAATTGTAGAATAAGGAATGGGATTATATTAAGGTATTTGAGTAGATATGGATAGATCCAAAAAAAAATTATGTACGAATAAATGGTAGGAACATGGTTTCCTTTTATAAGAGGGAAGAACCCTTCAAATTTCACAAAATATTAAAGTGATAAAAATTATTTTTCAATAAAAAATTAAACCAGACATATTAATATATATAATTTATGATGATTTGGGTTCCAAATACCCACATATAATAAAATTTATATAATTTTGGCCAAAATTTATACACTTTTCATTTGGTTTTATCCCTTATTTAACAATTATAACTCCTACCATGACTACATGGATATTTCACTATTTGAGGGTTTATAGAGTAACTAAAAATTCCAAAAAACCCATAAATAACTCATGGTTGAAATTTTTTAAATTATACGAATCATTTAGAAGAATATAATACATTACATAATTTTATATCATTTAATCAATTATTAGATAATTTTAAATTTCATTCATGTTAATTTTGACATTATTTATTACCCCGACTTTTTCAAATATCAATAAAATAATATAACATAAAAAAATTTATTGTACATCAATAACATGTAAGATAAACTTATAAAAATATTTTATAAAATTAATTATATATTATTTTATTTATTTTAATATGTTAATATCAATAATTTTAATTTCAATTATCAAAATAATTACTACATCAATGTTGTGTATCAAATTCGGGTAACTTTTTTCCAATAAAAATTAAAAATTAATTTTATAATGAAGATAATTATTTTATATTTTAAATTTATATTTTTAGTTTAAAATATCTTCTTAATAACTAAATAGTATAAATTTTATAGTTTATAAAAATATTAGTATAACATATTTTACTTTTCATAAATTAATTTATTACAAACATCGTAGCTACATTAAAATGTAAAATAAATGCCATATATTAAAATAATTGTTTTTTATGGATGAGAATTAGTCAGAAAATTAAACTGAGGAATATTTATTGTTAATTTTTATTACTAATAAAATAAATTTGAAACTTAAATACTTAATTTACCCTTTACAGGCTAACAAAAAATGAAAAAGTTATAATTCATATGAAAAAAACAAGAGTATTCTTTACCTAATTTTGAAATCATGAGTCAAAATATTTCATCCATTTTTTAAAATTCATAACAAGTAAGTTGATGAATTTTATTTAAATTAAAATAGGAAAAATTCTAGTGAAAATGGTTTTTTCAGAAAGATTCCATTCATAAATTTAAAATCATTTTATAATATTTTCATGTATAAAATCCATTTTAGAAAACATGATTGGAATACATGAAATAAAAATAAACTAATAAATATTTAAGAATTTTTCTAAACAAAATTTTACCATGCATATTATTAAAGAATATGATTTTTAATAAATATCGGTATTTTTAACTATTCATTGAAAATTCAATATTTTCAGAAAATTATAAAAATTTCATCATAGAAAAATTTTGATATTATGATTTTAAAATTAAATTTAATTATATAAAATAAATTTTAAAAAATATCCAAAAATTAATTTTACTATTTTCACATAAAAACAGTAATAATCATTTTTTAGAAAAAATATTTCTTTAAGAGTATAATTAATTTACTAATAATTGTGAAATTATATTCTTAGAACATACAAAAACATTATTATCAAGTTAAAAATTTACATTTATTTAAAAAACCATTTATTCATATTAATTCACACAAATTTAACGGCTTGGTTATAATTTCCACAAATAAATAGTAATATTTAGTTGTACGTTTATGATTTATGTGGAGTATCTTGTACCCTATCAAATATATCATTTCATTTTAAAATATATAGATGTTACATTCCAAAAAATTTAAAAACATTTATTCTGGTATCAATAATTCGGGTTTTACTTTTCAATGTACCATTGTCAAAATATAACATCAAAAATTTGTTCAATAAAACATCGATTTGAAAAGAGAGAAAGCAATGTATGAAGGTAGAATGAGACAACACATATTTGGATTCAATATATGAAAATACAGATGTTGATGGGAAAAATTACTATCAGGTTCTAAGGGAGAGTGATAGAGAACACGCCAATTTGTAAATTTATACATCATAAAACCAGAAGTCATGGACGAGTGATAAGACCGTTGATTTGTCAGTATGAAAAGTAAATGTATAACATCATTTATTTAAGGATTTTTTTTCATGGAGTTTTGGAATTCCATTTACAGATACCCTATGATCACAAGGATACATACTTACTTGAAAATTATAGCTTCATAATTTAATAAATGTTCATTAAAGACTCATCATTTTCTCCAAAGAATTTTCCTTTACAAAATGTTCCTAAAATATAACATAATCATAATCCATAAAATATTTCAAATAAAAATAAAAATAAAATCTAACTGAGGCTCCATGTGGGCCAATCACAGGTGATCCACCCTTGTCTCCTTTCAGCTACAAGTTTAATTTTTTAGGCCTTTGCAAATTCAGTGGTTTGTTAACCATCATAAATCTTGTACATTTTATAAAATTTTCTTTATATTATAATTATAAAATTCTAAAAACATGCTCCAATCCTTAAAAAATAACCATAATACTTTTAAACTCCACATTTATCTCATACCTTTTATTTTACATCCAAAAATGTAATAAACCAAAATTACCTAAATAAATGTCTCTCAAATATCATCACTAATGATAATAATTAATAACTTAATGAATAAAAAAGTGATTTCAACGACATTTTATTTATCTTAAACATTAAAATAATAAATCTATAGTGATATTCATAACTCATAAGAATAACACAATGTAAAAAATCATAATCTCTAATGTAATATATACAATGATTTGGTACAAATATAAGGACCCAACCATAAACAATAAATATTATAGTTATTTTATAACTTGAAATGACTTTATTTTACAAAGAATTATATTTTATGGATAGAGTTTAAATAATTATGAATAAAATATTACATAGTAATCCCATAAATTATAACTGTAATATTCTATAATGCATCCATTTTTTCTACCAAACAAATGTCTTTAAACAAAAAATGGTTTCTTTTAATGATACATCTTCTATAATTTTTTTTTCACAAATTCATATTTTTTCATTATTATTCCATTAATACTTATAAAAAACATTTTAAATATTGGGATGTAAAAATAAATTTAGTAAAGGACATAAAATGAAAGAAATAAATCATTACTATATAAATATATATAAAAATTTCAATTTCTCAGTGTAAAAATTTTCTAATACCTGAAATCATATATTCTTCCTAATTCAATATTTGAATCATTTCATATGTGAACATAAAGGGAAAATAAAAAATCATAAATCCTTGAATTTTTTTTAACAAAGTCATAAATTTTAACCATAAAACATAGGTTATTATCTTACCTTATAAAATTATATGTTTCCTATAGTATACAAATTAAGGATACATAAATCATAATGGTAACCTGTAGAATAAAGTTTATGTCACCATTACATATAATTTAGCTCATATTTCAACAAATGGATTAACAATTATATTTATATTTGGAATAATCACCATAATATATTCTTTTAAAAGCATAGGATAAACCTAATCAGTTATCTTTGTCCACATACAAAATGCATTGGAGAGATATAAAGTGATCACACACCCTAATTTTATAACAAAACCACCCATCCTCATAAAAATTTACCAAGAAAAAATATATTTTAATAATTCATAAATCATAAAAAAACATTGTATTGGAAAACATCCTATTTTGACATACATTTTCATTTTTAAAAATAAGAGAACTCATAAATGAAAACATTTTATTTTAAATTAATAGTGTCAACTTGTAAATAAAGCTTTATAAAATTAAGGAGTCATAAAAGTCTGAAAATACATTCAAGTGATATTGTGTTTATATTTCAATATCTATGAGTCCTACATGACTCAACTGGTTAAATGGACAGTGCTAACTATGTGTAGAAACTCAGTTAAAAAATAATATCAATGTATCATTTTCAATGATTCTAGATCATCTAGGTTATCCAATAATTTTTATCATAAGGCACTAAATTTTAAATATGAGTCATGCCTAGAATTTTACTAGGATATACCTGCAATCATTTATGTTTATAATAAGATGAATATAGATCATGATCCATAAAAAATATACATGTTCACCAACAAGGAAACTCTAATAAGTATTACAACTAACCATTAAACCATTTACTTCTTTCTAGCATAATTTTTTTTGAGTTCATGTATTATTATTAAATCAATTTAATCATAACATTTAGAGGAATAGATATATAAAATTCATGAACCATTTATGGATCTTTTGTAATAGAATCATTATTTACCCATCATCTCATATCACTTTCGGAATATTATATCATAATATTATTTTTAAAGATTTAAAATTATTCATTTGTTATCACAAATGGCACAGTTAAATAAAAATTTAATTATAGAATATAAAATTAATCATTTTGTTTGGTTTAATTTAAATTTCATTAACTAATTACTCATAATAATAGATGTAAAAATATTTAAAATATCTTTTATCACTTGAGGGGGACCGATGAAGTAGCATTTTTCCATAAATTTATAAGAGTCATTGTATATGTTGTAACTAAATTTTATATAACATTATTTATTTTCCACAAGAATACCTACATGGGATTATGTACCAAGGAATTCAATGATAAAAGATATCATTCAGGGTCACATAAAACCAAATTGAGTTAAATTATATGTGAATACATTCCCAATTTATGGATTCTATTCTCTATAAAAAATAAATGTCATCCCATTTAAGTAAAAACCAATAATTAAAATAAACACACACACACACAGATTTATGTATATATATGATCAGTAACACCCTTAATGGGTTCTTTTCAAAATAATATGTTTCTAAAAAACACATGAAAGGGTTGACTAAATAATATAATTATTTTTATATAAAGGTTACCATTCCCATGTTAAAAGGTATACAACCTTTATAAGTCTAAATTTCACCCCATATACCTAACATCTGTAAGTAATAACATGAAATCATTAATAAAATACAAAAAATTAAATGTTTCAATTCATATTACGTAATTTAAAAATTTATATCCATTTCTATTCTTTTCTAGATATCAAGAAAGTTAGATAAAATTACATCATAAAGATATGATATAATACACTATTTTGGTATATGTTGACACTGAATTTAACCAACTCTTCATCATAACTATAATAAGGAATAAATGACATCAATAATGAATAATGATTAACATGGATGAAATTTATAAAATCATGGTATACATGTAATCTTTCTTGATAATCACACAAGTATGTTGTATATATAATCATGGAAAGTTAATATAAAAAAATGGCTTACTCATATAGTTATCCCAAGTACATGATCAACACCCATCTCGATGATGAGTCCTAGTCCATAAATAGTAATATCATGCATGAAAAATTCAAGATCATATCCTAAAAACAGGAGATCTATCATGGTACCAAATGATAAATTGAATTGAGTATGAGTAAAAACTAGTACGACAACACAAATGAGGTCTACTGAAAATATATTCCATGATATAAACAATTGTGCAGTGTGCATGTATGACATTGGATGAAGTAATATATATGAAAAATGTTTTGTTATATTCCCCAATAAATTCACATTTGATACCAACTACTACAAACTAATAGGGGATGTATCTAAATATGTATATTTATATTAATAGGCATAGGACCATTGGACGTTAACTAAGTAATTCATGTAAAATTTTAAAGAGAATGTATTTGATATCTGAAGAAGGGCAGTCAATCCAAACATATAATCCAAGGGAGAGTGGGTACAATGACTATAAATTCCCAATAATTGATAAGGGGATGTATCTAACATGTTTTATTATACATAATTATAAGGGTTTCATGCCTAACATTTAAATAAGTAATGTTAAGGGGACTATCCAAAATTTCCATATGTACTGGTGTGGGCACCATGCCCAGTATTTTATAATATTAAATTCATGAAATATAATGTCTATAATTGTATAATGTTAAAAAATAATGAATGAACTATCTAATAAATTCAAATAATACTATGAACATGTTTTCCAATAATTACAACTAAATGGTGACGGGCACTTTATCCACCACCCCTTATCCACATAAAATTAGTTTAGTTTAATGTTACTTACAAGCTGATACATGTAATTCTATATCAGATTCAAAGTGAATCCCAATATAAAAAAATACTAGAAAATTTACTTTAATAACTAAACATAGAACATCTAGAATACACACACCTAGTTAAAATTTCAAAATACAATTAAACATTTCAATAGATTGTCCCCCATTTAATGAAAAATATGTGTCAATTGCAGTGTATTCTTATCATTACAATTTGATAGTTCGTATTTGTAAAACCCTTCCCAAGAGACATGGGGGTATTTTATCTATTTGAAAATTAATTTAATCCTATTTAGGATGGGGGTGTAGTTCTTAAATTAACATGTTCTGAAGGAAATGGTCTTACCATTCATTTTCCGTTTATTTCATTTAAACCAGTACATCATATTTAACAATTTGACCCCACATTTTAGGGTAGTTTATAAATGTGGGAATGACAAAAATAACATCATCAAGACAAAATACATTTAAAATATCAACATTTAATTATACCCTTTCAATAGAAAAGACGTTCCACCTCAAATATGTTTTTATTAAAAAAATAGAGGCATATTTTTCAAACCATTTAATTTAGTTTAGTTTAGTCATCTACTCTATGATGGATACTGAAACACAAAGAAAAAAAGAAATTATAAGAATATGAATTGAATTATAATTGTAAGAATATAAAAATCACACACTAAGGTGTGTTTTTTGTAACACCTTGTGATTGTGAATTTTTAAAAAAAATTATGTGCCCTTTCCCCAAAAAATAAAACACTTTTATTAGAAAAAAATAATAGAAACCTTACAGGAGTCTTAAGATAAGAGTTTTACACTGATCTCTAAGAATAATAGATAATATATCATAAGTAATCACATCATACCATAAAAAATCAATACCATTGACACCATTATTCTCAAGACCATCTACTACTAAATTATCCTCCCTGTAGTCATTAGTGATAAAATGATTAATAGATGAGAGAAAATCCATGAATCTAATCCTCCGATTAGTAAGATTCTAAGTTAAATGATATGAAATGGTCTTAATTACAAGGAAAATAATAGTGGTTTCATATTAAAAATGAATACTATTCTAACAACGATGATAAGATTGCACCACCATAGTCATAATACCAATCATTTTAGCTTCAAGATAAAAAACATATTAATATAGTTTTCTGTTTTTATAAAAGCAATATTATTTGAATATTTATCAAGGAAAAAAAGTTAATAATCCACTACATATAAAAATTATTTTATATTTTGGTACACATAACTCTATGTTTGGAATTTTTTGTAGAAAATTTTGAGTTCCTTCAGTAGCTTACATAACATGCAAGGGTGAATTTTTACCAAACTACAATATATTATTGATATTATTATTAAATTATTATAATATATACCAATTAGATATTGGAAGGGAAATTATGATTATCAATAAAAAATAGGGAAACTTTTATTTACACATGTATATAAAATAAATCCTTTGGTTATAAATTAGTATATTTGAATGTAATAACAATTTGAAAAAAAATAAATTACTTCTATAAGAAAACTATTTTTCCTTGTAAAACATAATTTTATCTCAATAAATTAAAATAACCGTGGATTAATGTTTCCAATAAAAAATTTATATTATATATTCAATAATGATTTTTGATACTCATCCCTCATATTTGACATGTAAAAGATAATAATAAATCTAATTATATGAATAAAAAGTTGTATTTTTTTATAAGGTAATTTTTCAAAATATTAATAAAGAACCCATTTTAAATATTATTTTTGAAACAATATATAATTTTAATTAAAAAATATAAAATAATTTTTATATTTACTTTGGCATAATTTTTGGTACTTTTCTCTGAAACTTCATTTTTGGGATGAATAGTGAAAAATATTGACATTTAAATTAAATTTTTTTTCATCTGATTTATTTATATATATAAATTTTTATTTCATTAATTTTTAAAATTTATTTACATCAAATTTAAATCAATTAATTCAATTTATTTCATTTCAACCAATTTAACATTGATATTATATATAAAAACATTCCAACCTTTTTGACCCTTTTTACTTAAAAAAATTGCTTCTCTTCCCATTTGCAAGATTAAATTTAAATTTATTTCTGCCTATTCATTAATTGGATTTCAGAAAAAATGGATTAAAAATTTATAATAATAATCATTTCTAATTTCTAATATGGTTATCATATATTTATACATTAATATTATTAAAGTAATTAGAATTGATTACTTTGATTGAGAGAATCACTTCCTTAATAATGGACTATGCCTTAAACATAAGGCCAGAAATGACCAAGAAACTTTTCCAAACTCCATTTTACGTCCACATATCCAACCTATCCTAATATTTATGGAATATTTACCATAATTTATTCCTCTTGACATTTTCAAAACATGGGCGGAAATCAACCATTAAAAAATTTAAAAGAATACAACTCCTCTACTAATATAAAAAGGCACTCGATCCTCCATCTTATTCACACATCTAAAGTCCATTAAATCCAAAAAACACTAATAATGAAAATCCAAACATACAACCATTTATCCTAGAATCCTACCCTTTGTCATAAATCTATCAGTGAATCCCATTTTATGCAATCCAAAATGACTTTCTCAAAGAAGAGGTAACAACTTTTGTCGTGCTTTTTTTTTTATTTTCATTATCCAACCCCAAGACTTATATTATTCAATGATTGTATAATAAAATAATTACCCTTAAAATAATTATATATTTTCAATTATATTTTTCTACCTACACATATAAAAATTCTCATCTAATGTGCAATGAACTTACCATTCTTGTACAATACGGACTACTACCTCACAAAATGATGTTTCCCATTTTTCCATTACCACCTCTCATGGTTGGGAATTATAGTAGAAACTATATTTTAATTATATATATGATATTTGTGATTTATTTAATCATATTGATTAATTATATAAAAAATACCTTCATGTTTTTTATATTTATTGATAATGATAACTTCGTTTATAGACATGTAGACTATCACCTCCACAAAGTGACGTGACTCATTCACACATTACATGGAATGTATTAAGGATTATTTGATAAATATTATATGATTTAAATTAAATAATAATTATAATGTAATTATTATATATATATATATCAAAATATATCATTTACATTATTTCTTCTGATACGTTAATAAAATTGAAACAATGTTCATCTGATTGTACGATCTACTGTTTCAATGAATGATATATTCAATTATATATGTCTATATTTTATATATTACTAAAAATAAGATATTATTTAATATATATTTTATTTATATAATGATATAAATTTTTGAAATGAACAAATCACGATCTAATTAAGAGGACCAAGGATATCATGTCAAAACATATACGAAAAATAAGGAGGTTATCACATGAAACATAACATTCCCATCGAGTTATTAATGAATGGGTAATATAAATACATATGTAAATAATAAAAGATATTATATATATGAACTTATTTATGTGATGGATTTATACTAAAATTATTTTAATTATACATGAGGGTTTATTGATTATGGTCAGAGTCAATACATAAGGTAAGGGTTTTCTCGTTTCACTTTTATTTTCCATGAGACACCTTCCATGTTCAGCAACAATTTTATTATAATTGGTGTGTATAATTCGAATAGATATAATTTATTTTTATAAAAATATTTATGTGTATTATCATATTCATTTTATGATCCTTTTTCATGGTATTTATGTATTAAGAGTTACCAATTCGTAAAGTAATTTTTTCTCAATTTTCTTTCTTTGAGACACATGCCATGTTTTTCACCCATATTATTTTACAAGGTGCATAAATTTCCATTTTAAACGTTATATCATGAATATAATTTTTTAAATGATATTTTATTCTTCATATAACATCATTTTCATACATTGTTTGTATGATTCAACGTTACCATGTGTTAAGAGTTTGTAGAAACAATCTCATCATTTATCACGATTGTTTATGATTATGATTTCTATAATGAAACATTATGATCCATATTTCATGAAATCGTGTTATTTTTTATATTATATTGATATTTGTGATATTTTCAGGTATTATTACCGTTTTATCAAACTACAGAAGTTCAGAATATTAAGAAATTATTTTTAGGAAAATTTTACTTTCTCACATGCTTTAGTTGGAAATTTATGTTTCAAAAAAAGAATGTTTTCCAAAAATGGTTTAAAAAATGTTCAATTATTCTAATATGATATATTAAAGAAACTATTACCCATGTTTTTTACTTTTTAACAAAATGGCTTAAAAATAGTAATATTTTTGTTATTTTCTGATTGAGGCACTACTCTAAAATTTTTACAGTGAAAAATGGAATGTTCAGAATGTATATATTTATACACTCTCATGAAAATAATTTCATTCAACAATATCTTAAAAATTACACGATAATTTTTATTTAAGAATTTTTTTTTCATAATACTCTAGAAATTAGTTTTTATAAAGTGGTTTTGAAATGAAATGGTTAAGAAAATGTTTTGATATTTCTTTATTTGTTTTAAAAGTATTTTCCATGAAATGGTTTTCAAAAGGTTTTCAATATTATTTTATATATTTTCATGAAAATTATTTGTTAAAATGTGTTAAATAGTATAATATATGTTTACATGATTATTTTTTTAAAATCAAAATATTTTATGGCTGAAAAATTATTTTTAAAATAATAATGGATATTTTACTCAAGAAATGATTTTAAAATACTTGTCAACAAATATATTCCATATATGATGGAATCTATTTTTTTTACTCATGTTTTTATGGGAAAATTATCTAAAGGTGTTATTTATATTGTTTATTTAATTGGTTTATGTTTGGATGTCAATATTTTTATAAATCATATTTTTTTCCTTGGTCATGTTTCATTGAAAACCATTTACCTTTCATGGGATGTATGTTTATGAAACCCATTTCACATTCATGGGTTATATGATTATGAAACCATTTACTATCAGGGAATATGATTTCATTAAATTTTTATTAAACCTGTCACTTTTCCCTAGGTCATGAAATTATTACATGTTTATGACACCCATTTCATTTTATGTGTTATGATATGATGAATGTTTATGATCCAGTGGAACACAAATTTAAGATTTCATTATGAGATTTGTGATACCTATATATACCTACAATTAATTGGGTAAATATTTATATCTCATGAGATATACATGGATGGAATAGGGAGTGAACTCAGTTCAGTAATAGACTTTGCCTGCTAGTTTGGCCTTGTGAGTAAACCAGGAGAAAAATTATGGTCATGGGAGTTAAACCTGACTACCAAGATAGAATTGGGAGTAAAATCATGCTACCAAGAGAGACTATACAATGATTAATTGAATAATATAGATCTAAAATTTTTACTTGTGTTTCTTCCACAAATTCAATGTGTAATTCTTATTTTATTATTTCATGGATTATATTCCTGATTCCCTTATGATTCATATCTTATGAACAGAAAATATTTTTGTCTTGAATCATGTGTATGCAACATATGATCTTTTACTAGTATGGACTTGTTATCATACCCTTTTTTCCATGATTATTCTTACATATCTTCTTTGTTTACAATTGCTGGGAATCTGAGGTCACCCATTTCATATGTTTCCTTTACCAAGGTTATAAATAAATGTTTTAACTAGAAATACTAACATGGAAGATATTTATGAGAAACATTAAAGTTATTTTAATGTGTTGGATCTTCGTCAAACATTTCCAATGACACTAAACTATTATGTTCCTTAGGCATTTATTTTTTTATTTAGTAGAATATTCATCTAATGTGATGTATTATAAATGTATTTTAAGTCTGATTATCAATATTTGGTATCAAAGGAAATTTTTAATGATCCATTAGAAAATATATTTAGAAAAAATTAGTGAGATCCCTAGAAATATTTCTAAGTTTATATCTAGGGATGTCTCTAACAATAATCATACAAATTATTATATATATATATATATAAATGATCCATTATATAGATATCCTATTAGATATTTATCATGATCATGTGTTTTTACACTATGACAACTATTTCTCACAGAATTATTTCTAGTTTTAGTCCATGGAAGGAACCAAAAGTAACTGAGTTAACATTGAATGTGAAATAAATTTTTTTAATGAGGATTAAAATAGGATGGTCATTGGAGTGAGTATGTTGTTATCATTCGTAGTCAATTTATAGGAAACATGATTAACAATATGTATTAAATCAATGAAAATTCTCATCAAAGAAGATAAAGAAAGAGTTCATTGATATTTTTGTTAACAGAGACCATGGAAGAAAGTAGATTCAATTTCTTTTACGCAGAGAATGGGGAAAGAATCACCAACCTGAATTTCTTAGAGAAAAATAATTTTTGATAATAGAAAATAAGGAAACAAATCATGTAACTATAAAGAAAAAATGATGAGTTCAGTTAACAAAATGGATGGGATTATTGGCCTTTCCATAAAATTGTCAAAGGTTAAAAATTATTAAGTATAAAATGAATGGTAATTATGAAAATTGATGTCTTAAGTGGAATGATCTTAAAGAGAATAATCAATGTGGTATGAGGAATGTTTATATTGACGATGATGAAGATATTATAGAATAAATGTGAATATAAATAAGTATTAAGCATTAGGATAAGATATCCATGTCATGTATTAATTAAGATATAGAATAATTTCTGTATTTTAGTATCTTAATTCAATATATATAAATGGTTAATTATGTAAGGATTGTATAATTTTTGTTTTTTGCTAAGAATTTAGAAAGTTATGTTGAATGTTTCCAATAGTCTAAAAAAGTGATTTAATAAAAATGTGACAATTTGAATAATGGAAGATAACCCTTAATATGTTCTTGATGGTGAAATAATGATATTTTTATAAGGATGTGATGGATACGAATAAGTAAAGTGGTCTATAATAATTACATTATAAGGAATTAAGGACTTATTGACTAGTGGTTTATGATATCACTGTTGAGGTTTACAAATTTTTTGGATTTACATAAAAAATCTTTTATAATTTTTAATAAGGAAAAATCCATGTTTTCTGTAATAATTTTTGGTAATTCAGGTCATTACAATGTTTCATGATATTTATTGATTAAGGTATTCACATTTTTTGTATATGAAAGGCAAGAGATATTAAATCATATATGGGTGATCAATGTTAATCTAATTTTTAAAAATTTAGTGACCTCCTTTCTAGTGTTTTATAACTTCATCTTTTAGAAGACTTATAAGGTTAACCATTTAGTTAATGGTTAATGTTAAATATTATATAAGGTTTTAAAGATTAATTTAATATCTTTATATATGAGTATTTATACATATTGGATAACCTATTATAGTATATTTTTTATGATAAAAATAGATGTAATGACATATCTTTCTATTCGTGGATCTCATGATCTTTTAATTCTATTGGAAGGAAAAAAATTACATTCATTTATTAGAAAGAAAAATGATGTTGAAGCTGATCATGGAACAAAAAATGGTAAGGATCTCATGAAATCATGTACGTATATCTTTTCTTGAAAATTCATCATCTTTTAGAAAAAGGATATTGAAATTAAAAATTTTATCATAGTAGCGTCATTTCAAATGGATCAAATGCCCCCTTTGATCAACATATATTTATGGATTTGTGATTGTTAAATTTTCCTAACAATTATATTAATTAATCTCCATTAGAACATAAAATTTATATTACTATTTAATGTCCATGTTTTCACTTACCACCATTATTCTACTATGTGGAAACCTAGTTAGGTGTTACATTGGGTAACCATTATGTTTCCAACCTTCCATTTTAAAGGATGTTTTGTTATTCATTTTTATGATGTGGGATTTTGTGAAAGAAACATTCAATTATTGAACCATTTACAAACTAGATGATTTTTTTGGAGAAATTCATTTAAAGGGGGTATAATATAACACCCTTAGTATTTTTGAATAATTATTTTTCAATTTAATTTTTTTTTATTATTTTTTACTTTATACTAAACTGAATATTGTTTTATTATAAAATCACTATTTTTAACATGTGTCAGACACAACATTAGGTTTTTATCATACCTCATGAAACACTTAGATTAGAATATAGTAAATGCAACACTATAATCTGATTGTGGTACACAATATTCTTAGTTCCTTCGATATCTTTCATAATAAACTAGTAAGTGTTTTAATCAACTATAATATATTGTTATCTTGATTTTTAAAACATTATTATAGCTACCACCTATTCATAGGAAAGGATGTTATGAATAAGAATAAAAAAATTAAAATATAATTTAAACGTGTATATATAATAAATCATTTTCTTATAAAATGTTTTATGTGAAATTAAGAACTATATAAAATTGAAGAAATTAATTCTGGAAGAAAACTATTTTTCTATGTAAACGCATAATTTTATCAAAATAAATTTAAAACCAAACTATTGATTAATGTTTTCAGTAAAATTTATACATTGTATATTAAATGAATATTTTTCATACTCATGTAATATATTTTATTGGTTTAATTCAATTATAAATATAATTTTATGAATAAAAATATGTATTTTTCTAAAACAAATTTTTTTCTCCTTTTAATGGATTACCTGTTTAAAATATTAATTTGGACACATCAACAATTTTCATTTTGAAAAAATAATATTTATTTATTAAATGAAAAATAAAAAATTTAAATTTGGTGAATTTATTCTGTTTTTTTTTTCAAAGTATTTATTTATTTGTGAATAGTAAAAAATACTAATGTCTAATTCAACACTTATTTTTCTACTAATTTATTTATATAGTGATATTATATTTTAAGTTTATTATAATGTTTAATTAGATAAAATATATATAATTTCATAAAATATTGGTGACTAAAAACAATTTCACAAAGATATTAGATATTAAATCATTCCAAACATTTGGAAATTTTTAATTAAAAAACACGCTTTGTAGTCCCATATGTGAGATTAAATTTAAATTATGTTATTCTACTTATAGAATTGGAATTCAAAAAACATGATTCCTTATTTTTAATAATAATTATTTATAAATTATAATACGTTCAAATTATTTTCTGACCAAAAAAATAAGTTGATGTAACTGAAATTAATTATGAGGATTAAGAAAAACAATTATCTTAACAAAGGACTAAAACCTAATATTAAAGCCCAAAATAACCTAGAATATTTTCCAAAAAAACATTTAAGGAAATATTTCAACCCTATACTCGGTTTATAAAATATTTACCATTATTGGGTCCACCTGACAAGGGAAAAACATTGGTGGAATTCCCTCATTTAATTTTTTTTATAATCTCACTTCTCCTCCACTATAAAAATACAGTCACCCATAACAGTTATTGACAACTCTAAATCACATTGGATATCCAAAACATTGATAAATTAATCTCCCAGCATACCTAACTTAATTTTATAATCCTTCATTTGTGAATAAATCCATTTGTGTAATCCCTTTGGTGAAAAGCAAAATTAGTCCCCCAATGAAGATGTGACATCCTTTATCACGATATTTTGTTTAATTTTTATTATCCACACTAAAATATTCTTATTACAGGATTATATTATAATATATTTATTATAAATATGCAAATATATATTTCTATAATGGAATTACCTATAGTTAAACCCACTCCCATCTAATGGGTAATGATCTTACCATTCTTGTTTATTGAGAACTACAACCACACGAAATGATATTGTTCGTCATTCCTTTACCAAAAATCATGGTTTGTAATTAGGATATAAATTTATTTTTATATAATATTAATGATTTATTTAATTTTATTTAATTATTAAATAAAATATACCTTCATGGTTTCCATTTTTTGTAAATATGATAACTTCATTTACAGACATGTGGGCTAGAGCCTCCTCAAAGAGATGTGATTCATTCACAAATTATATATAATGTATTAAGTATGAGTTTATTAAATTATATGATAGATATAAAATAATAATTTTGCTGTAATGATATTTTATATTTATATATTTCATTTACTTTCTTTCCATATGACAATAAAATTGAAATTGTGTTCATGTGTACATACATCCTACCATCTCCATGAATGGTGTATTCCATTTCATACGTATATATTTTAAAGATTATTATAAATAAAAATATAATGAATATATGTGTTATATATATTTTATTACAAATTATATAAATAATTCAACCGTGATCTATGTATGATGAAGTAGAATAACAAGTCAAAAAAGTGTGAAAACTCGGAGTTTATCACCAAAAACATAACATTAACATGGAGTTATTAATGAACGGGTAATATAATTCCCAAAGTATATGATAAATGGTATTTTATATATGAATATGGTAATTTCATGTATTTATAGTATAATTATATTTATTATATAGGAAGTTTGAATGAATACGGTGAGATTCAAGACATAATTTAAGGGTTTTTTTGTCTAACTTTTATTTTCCATGAGACATGATCCATGTTAACTTACTATTTTCATATACGTAATGTTTATAAAAACAATAAATTTATTCTATGATTCTTATAATTAAGGTTATGGATATTTAAATATATATTTTATTATCATTCTTTAATGGGGTTTAGATCTTAAATGTTACTAAATAATTAAAGTTATATTGCCTATATTTTTCTTATTTGATACAGATGTCATGTTATACACCAATATTCTTCAAAAAGGTGTATAAAAATACATTTTAATTTTTATAACATAAATATTATTATTTCCATGATATTTTATGTTACATATAAATACATTTTATCACATGGGGAGTATGATTCAAAGTTACTAAGTGGTACAAGTTTATTGCAACAATCCTATCATTTGTTGATATTGTTTATGATTGTGTTTTAATTAATAAAAATATATGACCTATATTTCAAGAAATCATTCGAATTTTATTTTCCTCTGATTAGTCATTATATTATAATGTTTTATTAAAAATTTTCCACACTTTTTTATCTTAAGATAATTAGGAAGTTATTTTTATTAAAATATGACATTATCTCACTCTTCAGTCAAAAATTTATGTTCCTTAAAAAAATGTCTTCTAAATTAATTTTTTTAAATGTTCCAATTTATCATATTATATTTTTTTAAAAATTGACCCATGTTTTAATATTTAAAAATATATTAAAAAACGTAATCTTCTGGTCATTTTATGATCAATGAACTTTTCTTAAAATTTTATATTAATAAATGAATGGGTGGTATGCATATTTTTATCCATTGTCTTGGGTATAATTAATTTGAAGATTAATTTTATTGTTTTCAATATTAATTTTCATTAGGGAAGTTTTTTTTACTACTATTCATGACACTCATTTTTTAATGTTGTTTCCAATGAAAATGTTAATCAAAAAATATTCAAGAAATTTCTTAATTTTCCAATGTAATTATAATAAAAATATTTTCATAAAACAATTCAAGTGTATTTCATCTTTTTTCAATGAAATATGTTTTAAAAAAATTCATGATAATTTTATATGTTTTTAATTTTATTTTTTACAAAAGTAGTTTTGAAAATGTTTTATGTCTTAAAAAGTACATTTTAAAAAAGAAAGGTTATTTTCTTTAATAAATGATTATTATATATTTCTCAAAAATTAAGTTCCATGTATGATCTAATATATTGGAGTTAATCATTTATTTCTAGTTAAATGATCCAAGGGTTTCATTCATATTCGTTCTCTGAATTGTTTATGTTTTGATGACATGATTTTTATGAAACTCGTTTCTCTTTCACGAGTTATATGTTTACGAATCCCAAGCCTCATTCACGAGTTATTGAATTATGAAACCCATGTAAATTTCATTGGTTATATACTTATGAACCTGTTTCCTTTCACATGTTATGATTAGATGAAATTATTATGAAACTAGTCACTGTTAAAAAAAATATGATATGATTACATTTTTATGACTCCTAGTTCATTTCAGGGGTTATTATTCGATGAATGTTTATGATCTAGTGGAACAAATATATATGATTTCATAATTTGATGGTTGGAACCTATATAACCATTAAATTAATTGGGTAATGATTTATATCTCATGAGATATACATGGATGGAATGGGGAGTGAACTAGATTCCGTAAATGAAATTTCCTTTTAAAATTCTATTGGGATTGAACATTAATTATTAAGATAGTCATGGGAGTGAACCGTGACAACCAATATAGTATAAAAATTAAACTCATACTACCAAGATTCCAACAAACCAATATTTACATACATGGAAATATCATTAGGGTTTCATAATACATAATGCATTAAAAAATACACATCCAAAGACCAAATTACTTTAGAGCCTTGAGAAACATTTAACAAAAACATCTAGTCTAGTGAATGTTATTAAATATTTCCATGAATATTAATCCCCTTTTTATACTCCTACTTAAAACAATTATTTATAACCTGATGAAAAGAAAACATAAAAGAGGTTGAGATCATATTTTTGTTAATAGAAAACCAAGGTGATATTTAACCATAAACATGAGCATAATGGGTATGAGAATGAGATCATAACATTATAATATATTTCTCATCGTATCAATGGAAGAGTTTAATTGTCATGACCCGTCCCTCGGGGCCCAGGTCGTGACTACCCCAATCCCACCTTTCGATGGCCAGGGGCTGGCTACAAGCGTTGAAGGCATCAACCTGCATGTGGGAGGAATTTTCTTGACTACCTGTATGCACACACAAACTCAACCACATCCCCACACACTGAAATAGAGTAAACAAGTAAAAGAAAAATAAAGATGAGTGCTTGTGCAACTGAAAGTGAGTGGCCCAAAATATAAACCCAACAATGAACTGAAAACAACAAGTAAAAGAAGGAAACTCTGATGGACATCTGCAGAGAACCCCACATGATCGTGAGAGTAGTGAATCTACTAGAAGAATAAGTAGTGCGCCATGTAAGCCCTGTCCTACTAGGCCCCACCCGACCCTATGCCACTAAGTCCACTATCATGGTGTCCGTCAATCCCATCTCCCTGGGCACCCCTGTCAAAACATTGGTCATCTACACCTAACACAACACGTGTAGGAGAATAATATATATGGGTGAGTAACACAATACTCAGTAGGGACCCCAAAACAAAATTGAATACCACACATCAATTCCTCAATGTTTATCATGAAACACGAGACAACTCACACTAGGTACATTCTATGGTAGCAACTGTAACGTAATTAGTCACATCATTGAACACCTCAGTTGCTGCAGAGCTCCACCTCTAGAAATTACAGTGGGACTTCCATGTACTGAAGTGGTTATTCCCACAATTCTTGGACTTCATAGGTCCTCCTCCCCCATCGCGTACAACGGGCATGAAAAGTTACAAAGGGGTTTTTATGTAGTGTGCTTTGGAGAATAACTCCACAAGCCCGTCATTGAATCCCAATGTCCACAAAAGTCATTATATAGAATGCCAAAATATCCACCACATTGAGAGGGTCCCAACTCCATAAAAAAATTTCAATTAGACACATGGTTTTCATGATATGATCATTTTTGTAACAAGGGGGTGGTTGCGATGGGGCCCGATCCGACCCGATCTGGCCAACCCGACCAACTCAGCCCAGAGGTCCCACATACCTCGATTCATTAAGATTGAATTCACCTTACCTGGTTCATGTCATGGTCGGCCTGGCACTGCCTGGCTAGTGGGCCTGTCTTAAAAGGCCACGCTGGACCCGCCCTGGTTGGCCGAGGGTCTAGCCCGCTCGGTCACCTGGAGACCCGGTCTAGTCCAACATGGCCCGAAGGGTGGGGGTCCGGCCTACAAGTGCAGCTTTAGCCCATTGGGTGTGTCTTCGGCCATATGATAGGTTCGCACCTCACACGATCTGCAAGATGCGGACCGGACCACCTCGCTGGATGCGGCAAGACATCGCGTCCGTCTGCCGCCATCACCCTGTAGTTTGCTGCGGGGTGCCTCTAGCACCACAATCGGTAGACAGTGGCCCATCGCGCAGGACATGGCTTTGTGCCACGTCTATAGCCCTCCGATTCGGTTAAGCGACCGTGTCCGCCTCCTCTAGCCGTCGGCCCAGCCTTTGGATTCTTCTACTATACTGGGGTCCTTCCTATGGCCCACCATCGTGGCGCACCGCCTCCGACCCACGGTAGCCACCTATTCCACTGTCCATAGTCTCCAGCGCCACCTCTAGCACTGGTGTGCCAATAGATTCTTCTTCATACCACTGGGTCTACACTGGTGGTCCATTCTTCGTGTGGCTTTTGCCTTTATTATCTAGGGAACATTCTCTCCATAGTGAAGGTCTAAAATATGTCTTTTCATTGATTAAATGATTTTTTCACGGAGAACTCCCATGACACAGGGGCTTAGGCCTTGTTCATGTCAGACCATTTCCTCCACATTATAATTTTACAACAAAGGGAGGTACGAGGATTTTAATTCAAACTAAAATTATAATTCAACCGCATATAAAAAAACCCCAAAGAATTCACCCTTCCCACAAGGACGCACTGTATGTGGATTAACCTGTTTGTGGGTTAATCTGTGTTCATAATTTTGAAATATGAATGGAAAAAATATTAAAATCAAATAACCCCAACATCTTACAATGTATGATGTCTTTGAATTCATCCTCAATGGATTAATACATTGATGTCACTTCTCAACTCTAATCTTCGAAAGTCGCTAATGATGATGAAGTTCTACGAGCGTTCATTGTTCTTTGCTGGGGTGGAAGCCCATTAGAGATTCTCTACAGAATCATCAAAATTTTAATCCATTTGTCCCTAATGTGTTGAACTAAAAATAGGAGCACGACGCAACGTTCCCATTATGATGTGACATCTCGTCGTTATGTATGTATATTTTATAAAATCCATCACTGTTACACATCATTAAAGTTTTGTTACACTCTGATTTTAATGTTCCATAAATGAGCCTCATTGATGTTGATAATCACCACTCTATCATTATCTCATAGCGTCTCCATCCTCCAGTCAAATGTGAGAAAGAAAATAAAATAATTATTTAAAATTATTTTATTATTTTTCTCGAAAATCCTGAAAAATAACTTTTCCGCTCAGCCTTTGACGGCCCAAGTTAAGAGATTTCTAGGTGAATCGTGGAATTCTAAATTCAACAGTGACCTCAAATTTTTTATCTGAGTGACAGTTCCAAAGATAGAAAATCCCACTCACCTATTTAAAAAACATAGCATAAAAAGTTCAAAATTATGTTCCAGGCTCTCCGGACCTCAGAATCACATGCCATCAAATTTTACGATCTTGAAATAATTCAATATAAATAATAAAAATATACAATAATTTTGACATGTAACATTCTCCCCACCTTAGGGATTTACGTCCTCAAAAGCCAAAACAACCACTAAACAAAAAGATGGAGATATTGAGCAAGATTATGAACCTTCTACTCCCATGTTCTCTCCTATAGATTCTCGTGCTGCCATCAGACATGCACTAATGGAATCGACCATCTACACATGACACACTCCTATCAAGACTATATCTAAAATATGAACTCCTCAAACAAAACCCCTTCATCAATTTACATCTCACCCCAGTCAATGATGTGTGATAGATAATTCATTTACATCATCAACTTCAACACAAGGAAAACATCATGATCCCTATACCTCTGTGGGGGACGAGCTAGGTGAAATAATACATTGCCAACTCTTCTCACGATCCAAAAAGGTATGATGAACCTCAGATATATTTTTCCACCCCAGCCAAATCTCGACAATCTTTGTTAGGTTGAGACATTAAAGAACACATGATATCACTCCTCGAACTCAATGTTTATTCATCTTCTACTAGAATTAGACTTCTTCATTCTTTGTGTGGTCCTCATCATATCCAGGATTATATGTACCTTCTCAGTGGTAGCCCACACCAACTCTGGACCCTCGAGTGCATACTCCCCAAGAACTATCCATCATATGGGTCATCTGTAAGGCCGAATGTATAAGTCCTTATACCGTTCTATGCCAATGGTGGGGTGAAATATGTTGTTGTATGAAAACTCAACCAGTGGTAGGTGTTCCTCACAACTACAACCAATGTATAGGATGCAAGCAGGAAGAATTTCCTCTAATTTTTGTATTGTCCACTCTGTCTGACCATCCGTCTGGGGATGAAAATCTGATCTCAATCGTAGCTACATTCTGAATGCCTACTGTAATCCCTCCACAACCGAGATATAAAGAGAGCATCCCAACCTGAGATGATTGTCAAAGGTACCCTGTGACGCCACACTATCTTTTGGACATAGAAACATCCTAAGACCTCTACTGGTCCCCGATCTTGGATGGGTAGGAAGTGACCGGATTTGGTGATTTTCTCAATGATAATCCAAATAATGTCATGACCTATAGATATATATGGTTACCCAATCACAAATTCAATTGAGATACCATCCCATTTCTACTCTAGTACCTCAATTGGTTATGTCAAGCCTGCTGGAACCTGGTGTTCAGCCTTCACTTGTTGAAAATTGATGCATCATGAAATGAACACTACAGCAAATTTCATCATCCATAGATATCAGTACTGATGCCAAAGGTCATGGTACATCATCTCCACTCCCATGATGTATTTCCAATGGAGATGTATGAAACCCCCTCAACAACTCTACCTGCAATGCCACTAGTAATATAGTGTGCTCTCTAAAAATGATGGAATGCTATAAACCTATCAAAAATCCATCAGGGTCCCACCATGAAGATAACTGAGCACATTTGGCCTTATAGTCAACATCCACCAGTTGTTCCTCCCTGACTCGATGTACGATTGGGGGTGTAATAGTCATCGAATGGAGGTAAATAGATTCACCATCATCCAAGAAGGATATCTGCATTGTAGCTTTATACTTGGTCACATCACACTATAGTTCCGACCTAGTCCTCCTGCTGAGCTTGTTTTCCAGCACAATCCTCATTCCCTGATTTACAGACTATCTCAAAATTATAGTCCTAAAAGAATATTAGCCACCACCACTGTCTCAGGTTCAGGTCATTCTAGAAATGATATAACTGATACTCTTGGGGTCAGAGTAAACTATAAACCATTCACCCATCAATTAGTGACAACATATCTTCAAGGCAAAGACCATCACTGCTAACTCTCGGTCAAGGGTCGCGTAGTTATTCTAATGCTACCTCAACTGTCGTGAGCTATAGGTGATCACCCATTTCTCCTGCATCAGGACACAACCAAACATTATCCCTGATGTGTCAAAATAAACAACATACCCAACACCCTCATATGGTAGTCTCAAGATGGGGGGAAATAATCAGACTCTGCCTCAACTCCTAGAAACTCTGATAGAATTTATTCATCCCCATGAAGGGTTTTCTCTTCCATATCAATGCAGATATGGGTGATGCTACACTAGAAAAGGCACGCATGAACCTTTGACAGTAACCAACCCGCTCTAAGAAGCTCCACATCTTAGTCACACTGTTGGGTGGCTCCCAAGAAAGAAAAACCTCTCTCTTCATGGTATCTATTGTAACTCTATCCCCTAAGATGATGTGTCCTAGGAAATGGACCACTCGAATCCAAAATGGACACTTCAAGAGATTACAATTAAGTTTGTTCTCTCAGAGTATATCTAGAACTATCTGCAGGTTCACAACTTGCACCTCCTCTGAGGCTGAGTACAACAAGATCTCTTTGAGGAATACCACGATGAACCTGTCAATGATGGAATGGAAGATCATGTTAATGAGTCCCATTAACACTCCTATAGATATGGTCTGGCCGAAAGGCATCACTAAGAACTCATAGTGGCTATACCAGAACGTAAAGGTTGTCTTCAGTACATATTTTTCTAGAACCCAAAGCTGGTGATAGCTTGATATAAGGTCTATCGTTGAGAACCACTTTTCTCTCATCAAATGGTCTAAGAAGTCATCAATTATCGGCAGTGGGTACTTTTTCATCACAGTCGCCTAGTTTAGGCACCAGAAGTCACCGTAAAAACTCATACTCCCATAGGCCTTCATGGAAAAAAGAACCAGGGCTTCCCATGTTAAAACAATGGGTATTATTAACCCCTTCTCCTACAAATACTCCAGTTACCATTATCTTGCGAAGCTCCATTGGTGTATTCTAATTTTCTTGTGTGGATATCAGTGTTGTCCCATTTTACAGATCAAAGAAATAAGTATAACACTTATCAAATAGGAAATCATATAACATATTCAAGGGATATTTCCTTATAAATTAATATCACTAAAAAAATCATGAAAAATTACATTCACTAAACTGAGGGTCTAACTAGTCACCATAATTGGATTTGGTTATTACCTCCTGTACTTGAGTCCATCAAGATCTGCAAGGAATTACCCCTTGCTGATAAATGGATATCTGGTTCCATCTCTGTGGATAAACCACATATTTTTCCTAATACAGTCAATCATAGAATGAACCGTACTAGTCCATACCAAAAATGACATCGTAAAGCCTCGACGCAACTATCGTGAGATCCCAAATAATAATACCACCTACAAGAGACAAGTCACAATATCGTCAATAGTGTGTGGTAATTGGGTATCCTCAAGTTGGAATCTATAAATGTGAGGGTCATTTCAATGCTCTTAATTGGATCCTCTATGTATAAAACAAGAAGAAATGGTAGGAAAGGGGAATAACTATTACAAGTTTCTATCAATATTACAACTAATGTAAAAAAGACACACATTGTACCATGATTCATCCCTGGAGTCCGGGGGTCATAATGCTTGATAATATACAACTTTGTTCCCTCCTACCAACATCATGAATGGTTGGAAAATCTGGAATGAGATGTCCTCATACATGAAAAGAATAGAAAATACCACCCTTTTGGAAACAAGAACGTTCCCTCTTTTGAACCCTCTTGTTCCATATCTTACTTTGTGCACATGAAATATGTAGGTCCTGCTTACCCTGTATCTCAGGTGATCATTTCCTTTGATGCCTATGAATCACATTCGAACCCTATGCCTCATCGCTATGTGCCAAAAGAGTCATCCATGACTCGATCAAGCAAGTTTCATCCACCTACCCCATTGTAGGTAGGGCTTCTAGCTGATCAATGGGTGGTGGTAACACTATTATACCACCCGGTGGGTCAATATATAGAACTGGTCCCTGAACAAATGCCCCATCGCTAGGTAGACTATTCTCAAGACCTCGTATTAGAATCCTAGATGGTCATCCAGATGAAGTAATCCTGAGATAGATCAAGATATACCACTCTATTAAGGTTATACCTTGTGATCTGACTATTATTCAAAATAAGGAGACAATTTTGCAACCCGTTTTTTCATGCATTGAGATAAAAAAATAATTCATGTTCCCAGTGTGTGGATAGGTCTATCGTCGTACCAACATTGGACTCCATGAATCTGAATGTCAAACTTGCAATGCCTAAAACTATTTCACCAAAACAAAACTATAAAAACCTGGTCATTGTATTAGGGATGACCTCCCTCTGACACCACTTTGTCAGGACTTGTCCCCCGGGGCCAATGTTGTGATGACCCCAGGCACACCTCTTGAAGGCCAGGGGCTGACGATGACCACATAAGGTATCAACTTGCAAGTGGGAGGAATTTTCGTGAGTACATGTAACCGCACAGACACCCAAACGCATCCCAATACACTAAAAAAGAGGAAATATGTACCACTAAAAAAGTTGGGTGCAAGTACATCGAAAAGTGATTAGGGAAAATACAAACCCAAAAAAGAACTAAAAACAACAAGAACAAAAAAATCTCTGATGGCCATCTGAATAAAAAACCCACCTAATCCCGAGAGTAGTGAATCTAATACAAGAGAAAGTAGTATGTCTGGTCCACCCAGTCCTACTGGGACCCACCAAGTCTTAGGCCACCGTGTCCACCGTAGTAGTGTCCGTCAGTCATGTCTCCCTAAGAACTTGTATCCAAACATCTATTGTCTACACTAGACACAACACGTGCAGGCGAAGCCTCTACATGGATGAGTAACAAAGTACTCAGTAGGGACCCCAAAACAAAAGGTAAGTCCACAAAACTGTTCATGAATGTATATAACGAAAAAGAAGAAAACACACAGAATTTAAATTTATGGTAGTAATAGTAGCATCATCAGTCACATCATCGAACACCTCAACTACTGGAGAACTACTTCTCTAGCGAGTACAGAGGGCCTACAAATTCATGAAGAGGTGCTTCCTTCTACCCTTGGACATTTGAGGTACTCCTCCACCATCGCATACCATGGTCCTGAAAAGTCACCGATAAGTGCTACCCACATTTCATGTCCGTATGAGGTACTCATCCTAATAACATACCATGGGACTACAATGTCACAAAGAGGTGTTGCCCATTGTGGGCCCTCCAATTCCTAGAGAGGTTCTTCCCACTGGGCCAAATGTCAGTAGTCTTCATATCTCATCCAATCACAGGTTTCTATGTGTAGTGCGCTTGGGAGAACCACTCCACAAGCCCTTCGACACATCTCAACATCCAAAAATGTCACCATAAAGAGTGCTAAAAGATCCTCCTCATTTAGACGGTCAGAATGCTGCTAATAGATAGTCAATCAGATGCACATTTTTAATGATACGAGGGTTTTAGTAACAAGGGGGACTGTTGTGATAGGGCCCAGTCCGACTCGGTCATACTGACCCGACCTTCCCGGACTGGGGGTCCCATATACCCCAGGTCATTAAGACAGAATCGACCGGAGCTAGTGCGGGTCATGATCGGTCTGGTCTATCCTGGCACATGGGCCATGCCCAATTTTCTTCACTAGACCCGGCCCGGTTGGCTGGGGGTCTAGCCCCCCGGGTAACCCGACGCCCCGATCTAGTCCGACCTAACCCAAAGGGCACGAGTCTGGCCCACAAGTGTGGTTCTTACTTACTAGGTGTAGGTCTGGGCCGTGGTGTACGTTCGACCTAATGGGAATTTCAATCCTCGCCCATTCATTAAGAGGCAGACCAGTCCGCCTCACTGGTTGAGGTCGGATGCCACATCCATCCGCCCCTATCACCCTGTAGGTCACTATGGGGTGCCTCTTCCGCTGTGGTTGAGTGACGCGGCTTGTAATGTGGGATGCCACTCAGGGTCATGTCCACAACCCTCGAACATGGTCAAGTGACCATGTTTTCCACCTTCACCTGGCAGCTTCTTCCACTACACTGCGGCTCAGTGAGGCACAACCTTTCATCAAGAGCTTCGTCGTGGCACACCGCCTCCCACCTACGCCACCACCACGGGCCACCACCGTTAGTCCCTAGCACTACCTCCATCACTAGCGTGCTTGCTGAGTCTTCCACAGTCCACTGGTTCTGCATCGATGGTCCGTTCTTCGTGCTTCTTGGGCCCGCGTTTTTTGGGGAACGTTCTCTCCTCCGTGATGGTCTCAAATATTTCTTGTCATCGATTCAAGAGTTTGTCCATGAAGAACACCACCTGTGGAGGTTCTCGAGACTTATTCATGTCAGACCACACCCTTCACATTAGTCTTTTAAACCACAAGAGAGTTTTGTGGATTTTAATTCGAACAAAAATTATAATTCAACCCCGGATAACTAGACAACAAATGAGTCACCCTTCACACAATAATGTATGGTTCACGGATTACCCAATTTTTGGGTTAAACCGCATTCATCATTTTGAAATAAAAATGGGGAACACATTAAAATCAAATGACCCCTACCTCATAAGACGTCTAATGTCATAGCGTTCAGCCTCGAGCGATTAAGACAACAACATTGCTTCCCTACTCTGATCATCGAATGGCATCAAAGATGAGGAAGTTACTAGAGTTTTCATTATTCTTTTCTAGGGTGGAATCCCATCAGAGGTTCACTAGATAATCCTCCAAATTTTAATCTATATTTCCCCAACACATCGAACTATCAATAGGAGCACATCCATGAATTACCATTATGATGCGATGTCGCGTCGTTGCACTTTTTCATCTAAGAAACATCGTCACCATTACACGTCATTACAACATCATTACACTGTGATTTTAATGAGCCAATATTGAGCCTCATTGACCCACATCATTTCAACCCTATCATTTCCCCATAGTGTCACCATCAACCACTCAAATGTGAGAATGAAAATAAAATAATTCTTTTAAATTCTTTTATTATTTTTCAAAAAAAATATGAAAAATAACTTTTATGCTCGGCCATTGCCGACCGATGTTATTTCATTTATAAGAAAATCCTGAAATTCTAAATTCCATAGTTCCCTCTGATTTTGGATCCATGAAACTATGTAAATTATATTAAATCCCGCTCACATATTTACTGAACATACCATAAAAAAGCTTATAATTCCGTTCTGGGATCTCTAGACCTTAGACTCACATGTCGTCAAATTTCACTGTCTCAAAATAAACCTATATATAAAATTTACATAGAAATTTAGAGATATTACATTCTACCCACCATAGGGATTTACATCCCCAAAATCCAAAACAACACCTAACAAAAAGATGGAAATACTGAGCACAAATTTGAGCCTCCTGCTCCCATATCCTCTCCTAAGGATTCCTGTGGTGCCATCAGATTGGAACCAGAGGAATCGACCATCCACGTAGGAACCTATCTTCTCAATCCTCTTTCATTAATGGGAAGTCTACAATCCTCAACCCATTATCAATGTCTAGCTCGCCCCAATCGATGACATGCGAATGATCATGAGTGTACATCCTCTGGTGTGACACATAGAAAACATCATGCACCTGGTGCATCAATGGATGAAGAGATAGGTTGTACTCTACCTCACCAACTCTACTCAAGATCTGAAAAGGTCCAATGAACCTTGAGAGAGATTTCCACCCCAACCAAATCTCCGCAATTCTCATTAGGGTGAGATCCAAAGGAACACATGATCTACCTCCTCAATCTCTAAGGGTCTTCATCTACATTTTTAATCAGACTTATACATGCTCTGTGGAGTCCCCATCCTCTCCATGATGCTCTGCTCTTTTTTGGTGGTATCCCACACCACCTCTAGAACCATGAATACTGACTCCCTTGGGTCTGTCTAGCATATGGGTGATCTTCAAAGCTGCACATACAAGGCCACAAATGGTTCCATGCCAATGGTGGAGTGATAGTTGTTCTTATATGAAAATTCCACTAGTGGTAGGTGGTTATCCCAACTCCGACCAAAGTCTAGGATGCAAGAATGAAGAATGTCCCCCAAGGCTTGTATAGTCTGCTCTGTCTGACCATCGATCTGGGAATGAAAAGCTATGCTCAAATGTTGCAGCGTCTCGAATCCCTACTATAATCCCTTACACAACTGAGATTTAAAGCATGTGTTATGATCTGAGACAATTTTTGAAGGTACCCTGTGAAGCTGCACTATCTCCAAGATGTAGAGGCATCCCAATCCCTCTATGGGTAGCTACTCCTAGATGGGTTGGAAGTGAGAAAACATGGTGAGTTGGTCAAAAATCATCCAAATAGATTCATGAACTCTATAAGTACTTGGTAACCCCATCACGAAGTCAATTGAGATACAATTCCATTTCCACTCTGGTACCTTGAGTGGTGGAGTCAATCCTCCAAGAACCTAGTTCTCGTCCTTCACTCATTGAAATGTTAAGCATCATGAAACAAACTTGCCCACTGATTTCTTTATCCATGGACACCAATACTGATGCTGGAGGTACTGGTACATCTTTTCCACTCCAATATGTACTGGAAAAGGATATGTATTAAACTCTCTAAACGCCTCCCCCAGCAATGCCACTAGTACTATGGTCCACCCTCTAAAAAGTATGGTGTTCTTCCCACCTATCAAAAATTCATCCAGATCCCATCCTGATGATAACCGAGCATGTCAGTCCTCCCAGTCAACATCCACAAGTTGTGCCTCTCAAACTCGCTGTAAGAGTGGAGGTGTAATAGTCATTGATTAGAGGTAAGCATCTTCACCATCATCCATGAAAGATATCCGCATTGTGGCTAACTGGTTTGTCCCCTTACTTAGAAGCTACAACCTGGTCCTCCTACTAAGTGCATCTTCTAACATGTTTCACTATACATGAGTATAGATTAACATAAAATCATTGTCTTGGAGGAACATTATCCATCACCTCAATATCAGGTTTAGGTCCTTCTAGGATAAGATATAACTGGGACCCTTATGGTCAAAGTAAACTGTAAATCATTCACCAATCAAGTAGTGCCTCCACATATACAAGGAAAAGACCTCCACTGGTAACCCTAGATCATGGGTTACGTAGTTCTACACCAGCTACCTCAACTTCTATGAGCCGTAGGTGATCACTACTCACTCATTCATCAAGAAACAACCAAGCCCCATCCTTGAGGCATCACAAAAAACTAAAAATCGAACTCCATCTTATGGTAGTCTCTATATGGGTGAACTTTTCAGCATCCTCCTATGCTCTTGGAAAATCTAATAGCATTTCAATAAACACGCGAAGGGCTTTGTATTCCATGTCACTCTTGATAATGGTGCTTCTACCCTAGAAAAGTTGGGCACAATTCTTTGATATTAACCATCCCACCCTATGATTCTCTTCACCCCAATCATGCTCTTGGGTGGATTCTACACAAGAACCTCCTCTATCTTCAATGGATCTTCTCCAAATTGAGCCTCCAATAAGGGGTTTCCTAGTAAATGGACCTCTCGAATCCCAAAATGACACTTCGAGAGATTACCATAATGTTGGTTCTCTCAGAGTGTATCTAAAACTATCTGTCGGTGCACAACATGTCCCTCTTCCGACACTGAGTGCATGAAGATGTCATCGATGAAGACCACATTGAACCGGTCGAGGTAGATCTAGAAGATACTATTCATGTGGCCCTTGAACACTACAGGGGATTTGGTCACTCCGAAAGGCATCACCAGAAACTCATTGTGGCCATACTGGCACCTTAACTCTCTCTTTGGAACATCATTGTCTTGTACCCAAATCTGGTGACAGACTGATCAATGGCCTAACATTGAGAACCACTTTGATCCCTTCAACTGGTCGAAGTGGTCATCAATTCTCAGTAGTGGTTACTTTTTCATCACAGTCGCCTGGTTCAGTCACCAGAAGACCATGCACAACCTAAAACTCCCTTCAACCTTCTTATAAAAATGCATCGGGGCTGCCCATGGTGAAAGACTAGGTCATACAAACCAATTCTCCCACAATCCCCCCAGATATACCCTCATATCGTGAAGCTCCACATCATTAATGCAATATGCTTTTGTGGATATTAGTGTTTTCCCATGGTATGGATCAAATAATATGTTTAAATCTCTACAGAGAGGTAATCATGGATCATTATCAAGGTATACGACATTATACTCTACTGTAACTATAAAATTAGTCGACTTGTTACATTTACTGAACTATGGGTCAAACTAGACAATTGAATATGATTTTTCTATACCCTTCTATGCCAGATTAAATCAAGAGCTACAAGGATTTACCATCTGCTGATAAGGGGAAATATGGTTCCATATCTGCAGATAAACCCCTTGATTTTAACCTAATATAGTCAATCCTACCATGACCAATACTATTCCATACCATGAATGACATCATAAATCCTCAACACAACTAACAAGATATCCCAACTAATACTCATGCCTCCGATAGTCAAGTCACACTATCGGAACCATTGTGAGGTCATTGGGTCTCCTCCTCTTGGAGTTTCTAAATGGGGGGGGGGGTTAAGTCAATGGTCTTAACAAGAACCCCTAGGTATAAAACAAGAAGATGTGTCGGGAAAGGGAAATCACTAGTAGTCATGTATTTCAATACAATAGCTAAAGTAGAAAGGCACACATCATTCCTAGAGTCATCCCTGGAGTCCTGGGGTCATAAGCCTCGATAGTCTGCAATTTTCTCCTCTCCTGCCCTACAACATGAATGGTGGAACAATCTCATATGAGTTGTCCCCTTTCAGAACAAGAATAAAATAGAATTCCATTTTAGAAACTATAATGTTCCCTCCTATAAACCCTCCAGTTTCACAGTTTACATTGTAAACCAGAAATCCGTGGGTCTTACTAACCCTGCATCTCAGGTAATCATTTATTATGATTCCTGTGACACACATTCTAACCATGTGCCTCATCCCTATGTTCTAAAAGATTCGTTAACAACTCAGTCTAGCAAACTACATCCACCTAAACCACTTGAGGTGGACCTGCTAGCTGATTGACGGATGGTGGTAACAACGGTACACCACCTTATGTTTCCATCTATAGCACTTGTTTCTAATCAAATGCCTTGTCGTTAGGCAGGCTTTCCTCATGACCTTATGTCAGTATCCAAGCTGGTCCTCCACATGGAGGCATCCTGAGATAGATCAAGATGTACCATGGTTAGAAGGTTATAAATGGTTAGATGACTCTTATTAAAAATAATTAGACACTTATGCAACCATTGTTTCATTAATTGAGCCAAAAAAAAGAATTCAAGGTCCTCTTGTATGGATACATCGCCTGCCGTAACAACACTGGACTCCCCGATTCCGAAAGTCGAACACACAAAACTAAACATGGTTTCCCCAAAACCAAAAAACTAACTCCAGGTCTTTGTGTTAGAACTGAGCACCCTCCAATACCACATTGTCACAACCCATCCCCAGGGCCCATGTCATGACTACCACAAGACCTCATTCCAAGGGCCAGGGGATGCCGTCTAGAACCAAAAGAGTCAACATGCATGTGTGAGGAATTTTCCTTAGTACCTATTAGCACACACACACACCCAACCACATACCAACACACTGAAAATCCGGAAACAAGTACCACTAAATCAAAGATGAGAGCTAGTACAACTGAAAGTGAGAGGGCGAGAATACAAACCCAAAAAGGAACTAAAAACATCAAGTACAAAAAAGGAAACCCTATTGAACATCCACAGAAAACCCCACCTGATCATTATAGTAGTGAAGCAACTAGAATCTGAATTGGTATGTCGTATATGCACGGTCCAAGTGGGCCCCACCTGGTCCTAGGCCACCATAACCATTGTTGCAACTTCCTTCAATATTGTATAATAGAGAACCCCTTTCGAAACTTCAGTCTTATACAACATATACAACATGTACGGGAAAAGCTCGTGAAGGTGTTAGTAACACAGTACTCAGTAGGGACCCCAAAAAGAGAAGACCACACAACAATTCCTCAATGTAAATCACAAGACACATGACATCTCACACTAGGTAAATTATAGGGTAGTTACAGTTGCATCATCAATCACTTCATCAAACACCTCATCACCTTGTGAATTCCTCCTCTAATAAGTACAGTGGGCCTTCCATGTCACGAAGAGGTTCTTCCCACTAACCTTAGACTGATTAGTTAATCCAACGCCATTGTTTACTGTGAGGCTACAAAGTCACCGAGAGGTGCTTCCCAATATTCATGGATAATTGAATTACTCAACTAAGTCATGTAATGTGGGCCTACAAAGTCACTGAGATGTGCTTCCCACCATGGTCCTGCGAGTCATAGAGAGGTGCATCCCACTAGGCCAGTAGTCAGCTATCTCCATGTCTCATCCAGTCATAGGGTTCTGTACGTAGTGCACTTCATAGAACCACTCGTCAGGCCCTTATTCGCATCTCAACATCCATGAAAGTCACCATATAGAGTTCCAAAATAATGCACTCATAGAGATGGTCCCAACACCGCAAACAACTCATCAATCCAACACAAAATTTTCCAGATACAAGCATTTTAGTAACCAGGTTACCGGTTGTGATGGGGCCTTGTTCGACCTGGTGACACCGACCCAAACAACCCGGCCTAGGGGTCCCACATACCCTAGGTCATTAAGACAGACTTGACCTGACTTGGGCGGGTTGAGGTTGGTCTGGTCCATCCTAGCTAGTGAGCTAGGCAAAATAGGCTTCACAGCACCCAACCTAGTTAGCCATGGATCCAGCCCACCGGGTTGCCTGATGACCTAGTCTAGTCCAAGCCAGTCCAATGGGCATTGGTCTGGCCTACTAGTGTGGGTCTGTCCCACTGGGTGCAGGTCCGGAAGGATAGCTCAGGTACAACCCAGTGAGCCGCGGGTTCGGCCCGTTGTGCGCATCTATCCCAATGGGTAGTTTGTGCCCCACCCATTCCAAAATAACCAGACTGGTCCTCCTGGTTGAATGTGTTCAGACACTGCATTTGTCCACCGCCATCACTTTGTGGGTCATTTTGGGGGGATTCCTATTCTTCAGTCAAGAGACCATGGACCATAATGCATGACATGGCTCGGTGCCACATCTTCATCCCCCTGACGTGGTCGAGCGACCACGTCCACCCCCTCCAGTTTCCTGCCCAACCAGTGGCTTCATCTCTTGTGTCGTGTCAGAGTGAGCTACGAACCTACCTCTGGCGCATCGCCTCCCACCCACAGAAATCACCACTATCCCCCACTGGCAGCCATTTGAACCATTGTCGATGCCGACATGCCAGTAAATTCTTCTGTGGTCCACCAGGATGGCACTGGTGGTCCGTTATTCGTGCTACTTGTGCCAGTGTTATCCGAGGAATGTTCTCCCCACCACGAAGGTCTCAAATATTTCTTGTCATCGATTCAAGAATTTGGCCATGAATAACATCCACAGTGGAGGGGCTCGGGCCTTATTTTTGTTATCCCACAGCCTCCACATATGATGTTTACATCACAAGGGAGGTTTGGGGATTTTAATTTGAACAAAAAAGATAATTCATCCCCAGATAATGAAACCCCAATGAAGTCACCCTTCCTATAAGAAAGCACGGTCTTTATATTAACCTATTGATAAGTTGATATGGATTCATCATTTTGAAATAAGAATGGGGAAATATTTAAAATAAAAAAACCACTACCTCTTATGACATCCAATGTCGTGGTGTTCATTCTTGTGGGATTAAGACAACGACAACGCTTCTTGACTCTGATCTTAGAAAGGTGTTGAAGATGATGAAGTTCCGCTAACATTTTTCATTCATTTTTATGGTGGAAAACCATTAGAGGTTCGCTGGAGAATCCTTTAATTTTTAATCCATATTTCTCCAATGAGTCGAACTATAAGTAGGATCACATCACAACGTTCCCATTATGATGCGACATCACATCATTATGCTGTTTTATTTAAGAAATCACGTCACTGTTACATGTCATTAAAGCATCATTACACTGCGATTTTAATGTTTTATAATTGAGATTTATTTATGAGCATCGTCACCTCACTATGGCTTCCCTACATCGTCACCAACCGTCGCTTAGAAGTGAGAAATAAAATAAAATAATTCTTTTAATTTATTTATTTTCATCAAAAATTCTAAAAATAAATTTTATTCTCAGCCCTTGCCGGTTAAAGTAAATTCATTTCTATGAAAATCCCAACATATTGAATAAAACAGTTCCATCCTATTTTTGATATGTGAAATGGTTCAAAACATAGAAAATCACACATGCCCGTTTATTGAACGTACCATAAAAGGGTCCGAATTCTATTCTGGGATCTCCGGACCTCAGAATCACTTGGTGTAAAATTTCATGGTCTCGAAATAATAAAATATAAAACAAATTACACTAAACTTTTTAGATAATGCAATAATCATAGGTAAATAAAATAACAAATTCCTTAATATCCTAAAATTGGTATAAGGTATGAAATTGTGGCATTCACATAAACTTTTAATGTTGTGAACAAGTAAAAATAGTAACAGGTTCACTCATTAATGACATGAAATTAGGACCTTCCATAAATATATAGACATGGAAACTAGGTCCACTCATAAAACTATAGACATGAAAACTTGGTCCATTCATATAATTGTAATTAAAGAATCATGATGACACATAATATGTATACCTCATGAGTTATCCATACATACCATCTGAATTAGAGGGAGATATAGATCCCATCCATCATAAAATTAAATCATACATATGTGTGACATAAAAAAAGAAATAATTCATCACATAAAAATCCATGAAATAAAATAGGATTCTTAAACATATTTCCATTATAAAATAATCTATAGAAAATGAATGGAATTGATAATTATAATTCCATGATAATAAATATCAACCATATTAATAATCAAAATAATATACTGGATGCATATCTTTATGAAATAATGTTGTATTATATCGAAAATAATTTTTATAAAACACATGGTATTTATTCATAATGAAAATATCCATTCCCTTTCAAAAACATTTTAATTTCATAATAAGTTGTACAATTTTAGAAGAAAAAAATTTATTTTTAGATAACCATGAAATATAGTAAGGGAATAATTATGTATATAAGGTATAATGAATGATTAAAAATCCATTCATTCTGTATAATTTCAAATAATATTCATCTCATACATTTGTTGAAAATGAAAAAAATTCATTTCTTGGAAAATTAAGTAAATACTTATTACAAAACAAGTAGTACAAAGTCTAAAATTGGTAAAAATAAAAAAAGTAATCTATAAGGGAATTTTAAACAAAATTTAAGGTGTTTCTATAAAATGTGGACATGAATGACAAATAAACCCTAGTAAATACTGACATATAAACCAGAACGAATAAAAATTGGATTATTAAATTATCCCTTACTTTTGATTTATAACCTTTTAATATATCCCAATATCTTGTATAATGATTAAAATTACTTCATTTACTTATCCCATAATCATAATCATTTTTATGATATCATATATGACCACATTATCATATGTTTTTTAATAACATTTCATTATTACTCATTATTCGGGTATTAATTGTATCATTTTCTTATACATGTTTTTTAATTAGTTCTGGTTCACAATATTATGTCATATTAATATAATAAGAAAATTATATTAACATTATATTTACCATATTTATTCATTACATAAATTTATATAATAACACAATAATGGATACCATGTAGAATTAATCACATCATATCATGGAGACTGTAGGTCGTACGCACACACGAGCTACGATATCATTCTCATAATTATGAAATGTTATAGAAATGGATGAAATATATTTTGTTCTAGAATCCATATAATGTAATAATAATCAAATATAGTTATTATTTCCATTGTTATACCCTTACATGTATGGTGGTGGTGAAAAATATATCACATCATTGTGTGGAAATGGTAAGCCATAGGTACCCATGCGTGGTGATTTCATTTTTTGTAGGATGGGTATAAAGTGGAATATGGTTTTTCCATAACCAAAATAACAAGCCATAATATAGTTAATAATTTATTAATTATATTATAATGTAAATGAAATAAAAATATGATATAGAATAAGATGTTATTTTTTAAATAGCTGGTATGGAAGTTATCTCTTCTTCGATGACGACGCTCTAGATCTCCTCTTATGAACCATAGTGATGGTCTTTTGAGTATACCAAGACACTTATAATGTGCCTAGAGATGTTTATAAGGCTAATGCTAATATTTTGGTCATGATATATGGATATAAGGGATGCGAATAAGTGAGGGAGGTGATTCCCTTTTATAATTGATATAAGGGGCACTTTTGGAAATTCTAAAATGATTAGTTTATAATAAATTAATATTATGTAAAAAATACCCCCAAAAGTCAATTTATTATAATATTATATAATATAATGTTTTACTGTTATCAAAAAATAAAATTTATAAATTTTTCAGAGGTATTTTAAACCTTATTATTTTGAATAACCCATAGTAAATATATTTTAATCTTAACTATGATAATAATTATTTAAATATTAAATGGTTTTAATCATTTACATATATAGTCTAAATTGTCATTAAATAGAATTTTTATTAACTTTTAAAATAAATAAAAATAAATTTCTAATTTTTAGTGAATTTAATGATTTTTAAATAATATAATAATACATTTGTTTCACAAAATAACATTTGTATCAATTGTGATACTATTCATTACATCGACTTTTAATAAAATCTAAAAAATAAGATAACATGGAACCAAATTATTTAATACACTCCAAAATATTCATAGTCACGTATAAAATTCTTTTATCCACATAATTAATTTAAATTATATTTATTTTAATATTTTTAAAATAATTTATTTAATATTTCTATTAATAAAATAAATACTACATCACTATTGTGTCAGCATTAATGTTAATTTTTTTATCGCTAAAAATTTCAACTAAATTACTATGTTTTATATAATTATTATATATTTCTAGATACTATTTAAGTTTGAATATATATGTTGGTCATGCCTAAAAAATTATTATACTAATAAGAAATGAGATTGTGATGTTTTGTCACTTTCTTTGGTTTTGTTAATATCATTGGAATTATCAAGGAAAAGTTTCCATTAAGTGACTCAATTTCAATCCTCTTATGTTACGACAAAAATTATAATCATATAATTCTTTTCACATTTTTAGGTTCATTTTATATTCATTAGAATTTTATTTTTAACAAAAATTACATAACTTACCCTTTACTATGTTTGCAAAATTTTACCATGGTCACTATTCATATTGAACAAAAACAAAAGAGACATAATTACTATATTTAGACATTATAAATCCATATTTAACATCCATATTTAAAAATTCATTCTTCAAAATTTTTAGTATGTAATTTAAATTAAATATCGTTGTTGAAATGAGAAAACAAGTTTTAAAAGATAAAACCATGAAAAAGATTGCAATGTATTTTCATCTAAATTCTATGTAAAATAAATGGAAATAAACTAAATTATATTAAATGATAAAATTATATTCTAGTTATACATTTAAACCATTCATGAATATAATTTAACCATATAAATTACTACGATGAAAAAATATTGTTTTAATAAAAATATACTATATTTTTAATATTAATCAAAACGTGAAAGCTATCAAAAAAATATAAATAATTCATAAAAATTAATTTTTTTATCCTGATTCTAATTAAGAATATTATTTTGTTAAATAGATTATATAAAAGAATCAAAACTGTATTTAATGTGGGTGCACCATCAAAAGTTTTTAAGACTGCATTTTTAAAAAAATAATACCTTTATCCGAAAAAATGGCATTGTTCATATATCATGAATAGAAAAAATATAAAATGAATATTTAAATTATATTGGATATATTACATATCTATTTAATTAATAAAGTCCACCTTGTTTTATTTAATAATTTAAAAAACTCAATTATTTTCATTTTAATGGGTTTTTAAAGAAAATTACTTTTATTTAAAGAGAGTTTTATTTTCATTTATAATTAATTTATACCCAAATAATTAATCATATTGTCATAATATATATAATATTTTCAAACTTACCATTATAATGACTAGTTTATTAGTTTACATTATAATATTTAGTTTTTCTCTTAAACTCGGTCTTGCGTGAAATGAATTCTTTCAAAAGAACACAAATTTTTGTGTAACTCAAGCCAAGAATAGTGTTGCTTATACCACAATCTAATCCAGTGTTGCATTTAGCATAAAAATATCATATTGTATCATAAAACAAAAGACATCATTATAAATAAAAAATATTTATCAAAATAATCACGGGGTATTAAATTCTACCCCCTTAAAATGAATTTCACCATCAAAATTTGTCTTGGTTATAAAGGGATTAATAATTGAATGACTATTTAATGCAAACACGCATCGTAAAAAATTAGTAAAAAGGACATTCAAAAAGAAATAGTTGGAAAACAATAGTTCACCAAATTAAATCGAATATAGGCCTCTACGTAGGAGAACATAAGTGAATATATGGGCGTGGATGAAAAGAATAAATAATCAAAGAGATTCAGAAAAATCCCTGATCACAAGAAACTGGGTGATCTAGAAAATGTAAACAATCACAAAACCATAAAATATAGAAGCATGAATGAGGTCATTGACATTATAAAACATGATGATAATAATACACCATTTTACATCACGATCTCTTTTCCTATGGATGATGAATTTTCATAAGAATATATACTTACATGATTTCAGAATAATATCAATGTTGTCTATGCCATGAACAATTTTCCAATATCTATATTATTCCCTTATATGAAGTTGATTTTTTCATTCCTAATGCATTAAAATATCATGTGATCTATAAATATAATGACATGTCATTCCATCTATCTTAATCATTAAAACATTTAGCACATGTTATCTAATATGCATAAGTCCACCTATGGTGAGATAATTATTTATTCTAAAAAAACATCATCCAATGTTGAACCTAATCCTTACATAAATTGATATCATGAAAATCCATATGAAAACTGAAATTCCAAAACTTTATAATGAAGTGAAATAACATAGCTTATCATTTATCCCCTATATATTATAATGTATAACTTTGTGGCCACATTACAATCATGTGAAGACCATCATCATGTATTCTCTTATGTTATGGTTATAACTAGAATGACAATTTATACTTATTGAAAAAAATACATGTTTCCTTATTCAAAAGAATATTGGATATTTTTCTTACATCCCATAAGTTATATAGTTTATCAATGAAAGCATAACCCTCTTCAAATTAACTTATTCGTAACCGAAATATGGTTATACAATCATAATTATCTTAACATAAGGATCATATTAATGGTTGTCATTAACATAATCATGTTTTCTGTGACTATATCATATTAACCTTAAATAAAATTTAATGGTTTTAGGAATTATTAATCATATATATTCTATTCCTTAATGGGAAAACATATACTAAAAACACTACTATGTATCACGATTCTTATAATATTTGAATTTTAAAACATATACACCCCAATCATCCAACATTTTTCAAAAACCATTACTCCTTATCTATCATATTAGTCGTTATTAAAATATTAATCATGTATTAATGTTCATCAACCATAACCTATCCAAGATTATTTGGTTTAATGTAAATTTTTATTCTACAACATCCCATACCTTCCACATGTCATTTACAATCTCTTTGTCCTCAACTGTATAACCAATACTGATACCATATTCATGATTATATTTATGTGATTTTCCGATAAGAAATGGGTTTCTAGAATTCCCATACATTCAACATCTGAAATATTAATGTTTAACTAAGTTCTTTTTATTTATGTATATTGACTAGGAATAGAATAAAAGGTGTGAGTAATATATATCTGGGATTAAAAACACCAATGTATGGTATGTTAATTATAATATTTCAATCAATGATATCATTAGATAAATCCTAGGTTATTTAATATTATTAAAAAAACTCAACGATTGTAAAATATATCTATACTTTTATATATGGATTTCCAAAGTCATATTCTTAGAAATCTATATAGTAATTTCATAAATATTTTTATAGCATAGTTTCCAATGTATAACAAAACCTTCTCTCTGATACAAACTCTAACGACCCCAGCTTTAAGTACATGTAAATTATATTAATATTAAAAAATACTTAAAAAATTATGCAAATTTATTCAAAAATATTTTATTATATTAGTAACTTTGTAATCTTGGAACACAAACATCTAGTATAGTGAAAGTTATTCAATGTTTCCCACAATGATTTTACCCTTTCTGTACACTTACATAAAACATTTCTTTATAACTTGGGGAAAATAAGACAGAAGAGAGGGTGAGATAAGATGATCAGAAAGAGTAAAAAAGGGTGATATGTTAAAATAAACATGCGCATAATGGGTATTATAACGTGATCCTAAATTTATAAGGTCATGCCCTACATAACAAAGGTAAACTATAATCATAAGGAAATCAAATAAAATAATCTATAAGATCATAAAATTGACATAAGACATGATATTGTGGCATAAAAATCAACTTATAAGATCGTGAACATTTATAAATAATAACATGTTTACTCCTTAAGGTCAAGAAATTCAGACTGTTCATAAACGTATGGAAATGGAAACCAGGTCCACTCATAAAATTATGGACATGAAAACTGGGTCCACACATTAAATTCGGATCATGAAATCAGGTTCATGCATAAAATATATATATCCTGAGTTATACATCTTTACTCAATGAATTTCAGTGAGTTATAATTCCCAACCATCTAAAAATGAAATCATATATATGTGTTCCACAAAAACATAAATCATTCATCATATCACAATCTATGAAATATGATTGTTTTCTTAAAAATCATTCCCTCAAAAAACAATCCACTGAAAATGAATGGGTTTCATAAATATCCTTACATCATTAAAATAATCAACCAATTCAATAATTGGGATAATATACATGAAAAATACCCCTATTAAATAATATCACCTCAATTGGAAAATAATTTTCATAAAATACATGATATTGATTATAGAGGAAAAAACCATTATTCTTCAAAAAATCATTTCTTTAAATGCTGCACAATTTTAAAAGAAAAAATTTCATTTAATAACAACATGAAAATTTAATATAAAAATTTCATGGAAATAAAGTGTTTTTAATTATTAATAATCCATTCATTACATAGATGTTAAAAAAAGTTCAACTCATACATATGTCGAAAAATTCAAAAGTACCTCATTTGGAAAATAAATAAATCATTATTTCCACATCGTGTAGTTACAATTAAATAATATATAAAAATGACTGTAAATAAATAGAGGATAATTTTAATAAATTTTATGAATTGTTTTTAGAAAAAATGGAATGGGTGTTAAATAAACCCTAGTAAATACTTACAAATAAACAATGATGAAAAACATTAGATTGTGAAATTATCCCTTACCATAGGTATGATATCCTTTAAATGTATCCAAAGTCCCTTTAAAATTATTTAAATAATATAATTTAATTATTATAGCTTCATAGTCATTTTTTGATATCATATATGACCATATTGTTATCTTTTTGTTAATTTAATTTCATTACAACTCGTTATACGAGTATTAACTCCATTATTTTAATATGCATTTGTTATAAAATAAGTTATAGTTATCCATAACAGTTTATAATTATATCATTAAAAATTATATTAACATACAATATACCTTATTTATTAATGATATACACTTTTTTGATCATATATATTCTTTGATTTCATGTTGAATTAATCACATCACATCACATTGTGGAGATAGTAAAATGTACCTATGCACGAGCGGTAATATCATTCCCATAATTATAAAATGGTATGAAAATGAATGGTATATATTTTATTCAAAAATCCATATAAGATTATAATAATCAAATATCAATATTAATTCCATCTTTAAACTAATCCATGTATGGTGGTGGTGAAAAATAGATTACAACACAGTGTGGAGATGATAAGTTATGCGTTTGCGAGCATGATGATTTCATTTTTTTAATCGATGGGTAGAAGCTCTAATTTGTTTGTTACTTAACAATAATATAATATAAAAATATAGGTAATTATATATTTATTATATTATAATGGGATCAATAAAATAATAGGGTGTAGAATAAGTAATTATTTTTAATGAGTCAGTAAGGATGTTTTCTCTTCTTCGACGATCACCCTCAAGATCGCCTCTTAGGCACCCTATTGTTGGTATTTTGAGATGACCAACATATCTGGAATTTTGATAAGGATGTTTAGAAAAGGTAAATATTAAAATTTTGGTCTAACATAATAGATCAATGGGATGTGATGAATTTAGGGAGGGGTGCCCATTTATAATTTATATAAGTGGAGCTTCTGGAAATTCTCAAAAGATTAATTTATAATAAATTCATATTATAGAAATAAATACCACCAAAAGACCATTCGTTTGAATATAGGAAGATGTATGTTTCTATGAAAATAATATAATAAAATTTACACTTGTTTTGGTTTTATTTTAAACCTTAGGATTTTGATTAACCCAAAGTAAATATATTTTAATTTTAATTATGATAATGATAAATTAAATATTAAATCGTTTTAATTATTAATGTATATGGTGTAAATTTTCAACATATTGATAATTTATTATATTTTAGACTTTATAAAAATATATTTATAAATTTTAATTATTTTAATGATATTTAAATAATTTAATAATATATTATTTTTATACAATATCATTAATATCAATTTTGACACTACTAATTAATTTGAATTCTAATAAAATCCATAAAAGAATATAACATCAAAAAAATATTTAATACAGTATTAAAATTTCATATTAACCTATAAATATATTTTTCACCTTAAATAATCTAAATTATATTTATTTTAATATAATTATTATCATTTATTTGATATTTCTATTAATAAAATAATCACTCCATCACTATTGTGTATCCATTAAAGGTAATTATTTTTTCACTAACAATTATAAATAAATTATCATGACATATATAATTATATTATATTTTTAGATACAATATATGATAAAATACATATCCTTTTTATCTCAATATAAAAATTATTATACATAAATGAAATGTGAGTGTTACATTTTGTCACATTATTTGGTTTTATTAATATCTATTTCATTTCAATATAAAAAAATCCATTAAATGGCTAATTTTATAAAATTATGTGTTAAAGGATGAATTATAAGAATCCAATAACATTTTTTCAATATTTAGCATCATTTTATATTATATATAATTTTTTTAACTTAAATTACATAATTTACCCAAATACCATGGTAATAAAAGTTTACCATTGGTACTGTTAATATTTACTAAAAACAAAAGTCACCTTCATAATAAATTTAGAAAATTTCAATCTGAATTACACAAACATATTTCAAAATTAAAAACATAGAAGTTTTAGTAATTAATTTATAATTAATCTCATTGTGAGAATGAGAATATTGGTTTTAAAAGTTATCACATTACAAAAGATTGAAATGTTTTTATATCCAAATTCTATGTAAAATTAATAAAAATGTCTTTAATTATATCAAATGATAAATATATATTCTATTTAAACATTAAAACCATTAAATAATATAATTTAACCATATAAATTTCTTCATTGTAAAAATGCTGTATTAAATTAAAATTTAGTATATTTTTACTATTCATCAAAACATGAAAGTTATCATAAAAATTTAAAAACATCATCCAAAGTATGTTTTAATATTACTCTTATAATGAATAATGTTACTTTTGTTATATATAATATTTAAATGTGTTAAAAACTATATTTTAAATAGTCTCACCATCAATAGGTGGTAAAACATTATTTTTTTTAAATAGTTCTTTTATCTAAAAAATTTATAATTTTATTATATCATGCCAAGAAAAAATAGAAAAGGAATTTAAATATTATATTGGCTATATGAAATATATAATTCAGTAATAAAATCAGCAATTAGTTATTTTATTATTCCATAAAATTTTTTAATTTCATTTAAATTGTTTTTTGGAAAAACATTTCCATTTATTTAAAAAGGGTTTTATTTTCATTTATAATTAATTATTCATTAACGAAATAAGAATAATTTCATAATTTATTTTATAATTATCATACCAACCCTTATAATCACTAGGTTATATGGGTAAATAATAATATTTAGTTTTTATCTTAATTATGGTCTTGTGTGAAATTAATTCTGTCAAAAGAACATGAAATTATATGTAATACAATCCATGCATATTATTGAGTATACCACAAGCTAAGAAGATGGTTAACATAGTGAATTATTATATTTATGTAGTAACAATAGAACTAAAAAATGAAATGAAATGAATCTATCTCATAAAAATATTATGGTGTGGGAAAATATTTCCTTAGAAGTGATGCCTTGGATATAATGGAAATCATTTATTATGCTTATATATTTGCCACAAATTCTCTGTATTATAATAATGTTATGATTTCATCGATTATTCTCTTTATTACATTATGATTCTTGTTTTATGATATACCAATAATTATATAATGAATCATGTGAATGTGATGGTATGACCTTTTAACTTTCTGATTATGTTCTCACACCCATATGTTCATGATAATGCATATATATCTCTTTTGTATACCCTTACTGAAAATTTAATATATTCTCTGCCAAAATTTTTCATTTCCCCAGACTGTAAAGATGGTTTTATGTTGAATTATTACATGGAATATCATTAAATAAACATTAAAGATCATTCACAATGGTATAATATTGTTTTCAAATATTCCAATGATGATAAAATACTATGTATTTAGGAATGTATTTTGGGTAATATGATAAATAAACATTTTAAATTATTTAATATCAATTTATGTTAATCCTAAGTCACTATAGATTGGGTTTTGGTTGAAATCCTCCAAAAACTGAAATGGGTATCAGGGAAAACAAATACAATGTGATAATAATTTACTTAAATAAATTTACTTTTTATGAATAAATTCATAGATAATATATTTACAATAAAAAAATATAATCCATAATGAAATCTTATGATAAAGTGATATAGAATATCCAATTAATTATTTTTAAACATTAATATTCAGTTATATAATATTAATTTTATCCAATGTGAGAGAAATAGGATAAATTCAACAAATATCTAAAATGTGTAATTTCAGTTGGGAAAAAACAATAGAATTTTTGTGGTAGTAGGAAATAGGTAATGAAGTAAAATTTATATATAGACCAAACTATAGGATCCCATTGAGATTCATATTTTATGAATTAAAAAATATGGAAGGTGAATCAACCCATTGAAGTGGAGAGGAAGAGGGTTCACATGGAGGGATGCTTAGATAATTGAAGGTGGAAATGGGGTAAAAAATTATGTTGAGAGGAGAAAAATTTTAATTTTTCTTATTTTAAGAAGTGAATAGTTAGTAAACATGCTTTGGCTAACACTTTTGGGAGATGAGTCAGTAAAAAATATTCATAACCATTGGTATATAATATAGAAATTGTTTTCCAAATAGCTGATTAAAAGCCTATTGGGAATATCATACACCAATGGTTCTTACTGTGCCGTTGGAATAGTTTTAGAAAAATTTATATTTTGACGATGATTTAATATAAAATGTTTAGGTATGTATATCCCAATGTTTTACAATGAACTATTTATTTATGGATAGACATTTTTTAATACCATTCGTATAGATCTCCACAAATCCTATGAATAAAATCTAGGATAATCTGCCCACAGAACTACGAGCATTCAAAAACACTGCCCATATGACCTGTAGAAAACAAAAAACCAAACATGAATACACCAGCATACACTTCGAAAAAAACATTTATAAAACAGTAATCCAAAAAAACCTATACACACTACCCAATGAAACTAATAGAACATGTAGAAATCCAAAAAACAATAGCACCTAAAAAAAATATAATATAAAAAACATTTCTAATAAATAGAAAATCCACACCTTTACCTCACCATAGTCAATTAACTTAAAATTTTTATCATCATATAAAATAATAATAACACAAGAAAGAAATTAATGAATTCAATTAGTTATAACACACATATATTCATTCATCACAATTCATCAAACATAAAATGTCATAAACACCAATTCAAAATGTAAATGATTAATTTGTCCCTCATCACCAGCACTATCTTCTCCATCATCCTTTCACTCATCCCTAACATAATACTCATCCTCATCCTCATCCCCAACCTCATCCTCACCCTCTTCCTCACCATCATCATCATCCTCTTCCTCACAATTATCTTCACCATCACCATCGCCAGAAACATCATCACCCAAAACACCATTGTGACTACTTCTTGGTTAAATATATAACATATATATCTTATATATAAATTCATCACAATTCATGATGGTATCTTGTATATGCGATGGTCATAGAAGTTCAAAACAATTCATAAAATAAACATTCTCACTTTGATTTCAATAATGATACTCTATAAATGTTTTTCTACTCATTCATTCCTGACCTCAGCCTATTCTTCCCATGTATTATCATTTTCAAAATTAGTTATACCATAAATAGTATATAAAGTTGTCTAATACCTAATTGAGACAATCATCCTCTCTAGATGGCACTATACTATACCATAGATATATTAAAATTTTAATTTATCATTCTTAAAAATTCAATTTTTTCTTGTGTATGTTCATTTACAATGCTTCTATATTTTTCCATTCTACTTAAGAAGAAAATCTGTTAAGAACACATCCTTCAATAATCAAAACCTCACTATTTAATGACATTGAATATAGATAACCATAATTAGAACTATGTTATAGATGATGAATTTCAAAAATAAAATCAAAGGTAAATTAATTATAAATGAATATTAAATGGTTGATGAATTATAACTGATTATCCATGAATGGGCTATCAATAGATATAAAATTTAAATATGTAAACATGTCATCATAGTAAAACACATTGAATTCCCTAAATGAACATTTCAGTATTTTAAATCTATTAATTCTTTTTTATTTAATGATTCATGTTAAATTTTTTTTCAATCACTTAAGGACTTAGTGATTTTTACATCCCAACATTCTATTACATCCATGAAAATCAAGATTAAGATATTTATTTATTATTTTTTGTTTCTAATTACATAATTATAATGTTCAATAGATGATTTAATATCATGTTCCTCCTTAATAAAATAATTATATAATCCAAAATAATTACATCATAATAATGAAAATAATATGATATGTATAATGTTTTACATGGGTGAGATATATAGAATCTTGATTTACATTATATCATCTTTAAATGATAATTAGTTTATTGGATGTGTGTTCCACTACCATGGATATTGTGGGTAATTTATTATTACAATTGGAAGTGATTTTTAGGTTGTTTTTTATAGGTATAACACAAAAAACTATTTAAAGATTTAGTATGTAATTGAATAGTTGTGTTGGCATTGGATTTTTTTCAGCACATGTTCATTGACTAGTGGGGGATTTATTTAAGAAGTTACATTTTTATGTATGGTTCTATGTCTTGGAAAATGGTTAGTAAGTTGGGGATATAAAATTATCATTCTTAATGTGGAATAACTCTATTTACTTATAGGGATATGAATTTGTGTGATCACCAACATGTTATTATCTTTCGTTTTATTTTGATCACATCATCATGAGGGAATTAATGAAATGGTGTTAATGGGGTTTGTATGAGTTTGAGATTGAGGTTTTATAAGAACACTAGTATCACACTATGATGATATTAAAAATTTTGTAATGAAAAGGATATAATTGTTTTTTATAGCTATTATTTTGTATCTCTTATTAGGGAATTCGGGGAATAAAATAGATGGATTTGACATGGATTTTAAGGATTATATTTGAAGAAAAAACCATTAAAATTATAGTGAATTATATATATTTGGTGAGGAATAAATGGAAAATTTATCTATAAACAGAAAAAAATAAATTCATGCAAATATAATTATATATATCTATCCCTATATGTAATGGAGATTTGTAAACAAATTTGAGAAATTAGAGATGAATGAGATATTGAAGAGAAGTGTAATTTCTAAAAGAATATACCAAGATGATTAATGAAAAAGATTAACTCTTAGAAGATAATTTGAAAAAAGAAATGTAATATTTCTATGATGACTCATGGAATGGGATGCTACTATTATAGGGATGTTCACAAACATTATGTGATGAAGAAGCACATGTAGATTAAGGATATCATATCTATACTCAAGGAATAAACAATAATAGTTATATTATTGTGTATTAGAATGAAAACCAATGATGTGTTCTATTAATGTAGTTTGCGGCATCCCTGCATCATCTCATCGTCTGGCATCATAGTCCACCCCCGAATGTGGAGGTATTTCATATAATCCTTGTTTTATTATTTCATTCATGATTATTCATAAAAAATAATTTTCAATAGTACAAAATAAATTTTTAATGAATATCATGGTAATTTTCATTTAAAACCCGCAAATTTTATTAATACCTTGAACTCAATACTTTTCCCATGATAAAATATTTCATGATAATATTAATTTAGATAGTCATTCAAGATTGGTGTGGCCCCTAAATCCATACCAACTCTAGAACTCTAGTATTTATACAACTCATTCTTCTAATCTCTCCATATATCACCTAATTCCATTTGTACTATTTCACACACAACTACACCTTCAAGAAAGTTAAAATTATGTTAGAACTAAAATATTAAATCTTATAAATTAAATAATAGTATATATTTAAATGAAAATAATTTTCATACCAATATTTTTGCCAAATAATTATCCTTTACTTAATTAGGAAGGTGTCTTATGGGAGTTTCCTAATGGGAATGATGTCATAGTATTTGGGAATAATCTTAAAAAAACCTCATACATTCCAACACCCTTTTTTCCATTCATTTGGTTTCCTCATTGTAATCCAACACCATCTATATGCTCAATTCTACATTGTACACATTCATCTACTCCCAAACCGCCTATTGGATGATCAAGCTGTTATGAATGAAAAAATATATTATATTCAATAAATGTAAACTGTGGTAAAAAAATTACCAGTATTTTATAAATATACCTCAGGAAGTATGATAAGTGGGTGTCACTGGATAACATGGATCTAAAGGAACATAAACCTATATTGAGGGTTTGGGTTCCAATTAATGGTGTAAAGGTATATAATTCTTCAATGAAGGGTTCAAAGAAGAAGAAATGTATAATCTTTGGTAGAATGATGTATAATGAAAAGTAGAGGACATAGATCGAAGTTCAAATGAATAATGTGGATAATGTGTAAGAATACACATGGACTAAAGGAATGAGATGTGATAAGGTATAGATGAAATTAGGGGTTAAATCATTGGTGGAATAAATATGCCTAATATATCTAATGAAAGTACTCGATCCGAAGGTGAGGTTGATGGTATGTCAAGGGGAGGGATGTTGTAGTACCCCCATTTTCAAGTATGTAAGCCTTTCTTGAGGCTTTTCATGGTTTGGATGTCGAGGGTGTTGAATGGGAGATTCGGGAGAACATGGAATGATGTTTGGAGGAAAATGAGAAGTCACACGGTCGGCACACGGGTTGTCTAACTGTGCAGCCAAATTGTGCGTGAAGTATGGATGATGCGGAAGCTAACACACGGTTAGAGCCCAGTTTGTCAAACTGTGTGGACAAACCGTGTGGTCACTTAAAGTTAGATCCAAAAATTGTGTATATAACTCATTTTGACTTTAATTTCCTTGTTTAAACCTCCTAAGCGGCCCTAACTCGGGATTGCTCTCCCTCGAAGGTTGGAAGACTTTTCCTAAGCACTCTAGAGGCGATCAGAAGGCTTCTCTTGGTGAGTCGAAGCCGAATTCTTAAGGTATGTTATCATTCTTGATCAATTTATAAGATCTACTTAGATCTACTTCTCCTATTCTATCGTTTTCTTAGATCTAAGCCTGTTATGGGTAGATATAAGGGTGTGGATGCCAAATATGACATGATTTGGTCTTGTTTGTGTTAGGAGAAGAGATCTAAGGAGGGTTTTTGGAGTTTTGACCTGGCGTTCTTGGCGTTCTTCGTCCGTCAGTTGGTTTCGCCCCACTTGTTGAGGTATGTGGATTCACTCTCGACTCCACTTGTTAGAATTGGTTGGATTAGTTTCAAATTGGTTATTTAAAATGAAATTGATTATGCAAACATGAAATTTATCTTCTTTAGAGATGATTTATGGTTTTGATGAAATTGTGAAATCTTGGTGAATTATCGTGCAAAGTGATTTGGCTATTTGAATTTAAAATGTTGATTTAAAATCATGGTATTGCTAAAATTGTAAATGGTTTGATGAGAAATGGGTTTTCAATAAAAATGGTGTTTTAATGAAATGTTTTATGATTGAAATTATTTTAGGGGATTCGGGTTTCAATAAAAATGGAGTTTTATTGAAATGGTTTGAATTGGTTGAACACACTTGATTTTGACGAAAATTGTTTTCAATAAAAGGTTGTTTTATTGAAAGGGTGGTTTTGGCATGATTATTGGGAATATTTTGTGTGTGTTCATATTGCAAATACGAGGCTTGGTTGAAATATGACCTTGTGCTCAGTGCCAAAGGTTACTGGCACATGGTAACTACTTGTACGAGGCTTGGTTGAAATATGACCTTGTGCTTAGTGTCAAAGGTGTAATGGAACATGGGAAACATTACCTTGTGACTACTTGGTAGATCGATGAGAGACCACTCATGAGTATGGAACTGGCACAACGATGCATGCATGGTTGATTTCACAGGTTTGTGAAATGGTTGGGAATGCAAAAACAGAACATTTGTGAAATTGTTTGGAAATTGGTTCGGTTATTTTTCTGAAAAAATAACATGTTGGAAAATCTATTTTAAAATTTACTTTTATGCTTTTGAGCATGGATGGTTTTGGGAAACATTTTTATATTATGTTATAATCTGATTTTGTGAAACTTTTTTATATAAACTTTTTTATAAATGTTGTTAACTCTTCTATCCTAGTGGTGTGAGTAGAGAAGTCATTGGGGGAAACCTACTGATTTATAATCTCCCCTGCTTGGGAACATTGGTGCTTCTGTAGATGTCATGTTCCGGGAAACAGGTAAAGGTAAAGCACCACATTACTAGTGGCTCGTGGGGGTGAATGGAAGATGTGGTTGTGCTTGATGAATGGAGTTTGGTGTGGAGTCATGTAGTGTGTCCTGATCTGTTTTGGGTCTTGTGCAAGTCTTCCGCTTGGTACTCTGATATTATGTTTGTTGTATTGGCTCGTTGAATTATGTAGTTTCACTTTTGTATACATGAGTTGGTTGTTTTAATAATATGCATCATATAGTGGTTTTTAGTGGATGTTTTGGTTTAGTTTGTTAAAGGGTAAATCATCCCCCAATTGTATTTGAAACCCTTCGACATTTATTTCCTGCCTTTGGCGCCTTAGGGATGTCACCTAAGGTCATGTAATTTCTTGTTGCATTCTTAAGCCAATAAGGATAAGCGGGTCATTACAAATGGTCTCAATCTAGTCCTTCCTTCGAGGTACAAATGTTATCATCTTGTTCGGTCCTTGAAAAACAAGTAGTCATCAATGATCTTGGTCTTGGAGTCAAAATTCCTTCTTGTCTATTCCATGGGTGTTCATCTTAGACAGGAGTAGTATTGTCGTAACTTGAAACATATAGCATAAAAGGACATATCTAACCCGTTTATGTTGAACTTCAAGTTACCAGGGGGCTGGGTACACAAGTGTTTTGGATACACTTTTAGAATGTTGGAAATCTCATTGTCATGGGTTTAGCCAATGAGATGAACATGACATGAATTGTAGAGGAATGACTTCCCATGAGGATTGAATATCTCATTGTGATGGATGAGTAAGGATTTTTTATAAGTTTCCAATTTTTGAAAAATGCAGAAATTTATTTTCAAATGAATGATTTTGAAAAGTGCATATTTGGGGTATTTTGAAAACCGGTTAATTTTCATAAAGCATGCAGAATATTTTCAAAAAGTTTTGAATATTGTAAAATTTGTTGTTTTTAGAACGATGTTGTGGTAGTTGATGTGGTAGAATTTGAAATGCTAAGCCAACAGTTACTAGGGAGTGAGATTGATGGATTTTGTTGTTGGTTTATAAAATAACACCCAGTAGGCGTCGTCGAAACCATCCCGAAGAAGCTGCAGAGAATGTGGTTGCACGTGAACCACGAGTGAACCAAGATCTGGTTCAGAGTATTGTCTAAGCCATTAAAGCTGTGGATACTGGGAATCAGAGGAATGAGCCACAACATGTGGATCATAATATCCAGTTCATTAGCAGAATCCACCGAACATTATGGGCGATGCTGAACCCGAGAAGGTGAAGGTGTGGCTAATCAGGATAAATCGTATATTCGATTTCATCGGCACACCAGTGGAGCTGAAATTAAAGCTGGTGAGGTAAATGCCCAAGGATCTCGCACTTCATTGGTGGGATTTAGCAGTGCAGGATAAATTGCATGAATACCTTACATGGGATGTTTTTGAATAATTGTTTAATAAACAATTATATCCTCACACATTCAAGATCCAGAGGATGACAGAATTTTTCATCCTGAAATAGAGAATCTCTCTATCATGACGTATGCCGCTAAATTCATGAAATTAGTGCGCTTTTCACCAGATGTTGATGCAAGTGCATCTCTCAAGGCATGCATCTTTGAATCGGGGCTAAGGTAGGAGATTAGTTAGAAGATTGTGGTTCTCTGTATTACGGATTATACAGATATGGTGAACAGAGCAATGGTTATTGAACGTGATATCTCAGGATCAATGGGGGAGGAAGTATGATGATATCCACAGGAATGGGTGGGAACTCTTATTCTATGAACAAGTAGAAGAGAGACATCTACTTCCATGGTGGGAGTGTGAATCAGAACCAGATGGCTCGATCAGTCAACTTTCCTCCATGATGCCAGAGAAAAGTAGGGTGGTTTCAATGCGGTTCGACTGATCACATGAAACTAGAATGTACAGCACCACCGATAGCATGCCAGAATTGAAACAAGATGGGGCATCTTTAGCGATATTATCAAAGTGCTCCACGGTTGGGTGTTTGTTACACTTCCAAGGTGTTGCAAACATCGTATGATTCAACAGGACGTGGACAGTAGAATCTATCTTGTCAGCATAATAGAGATAGCCATGGTGATTCTCTAAATACCATGACTCCTCAACCAGGGCAGTCTCAGCAAGGCAACAAGAAGAATAGTGCAGCGATGAAGCAATTGTATGGAGATGAGTAGATGATTGTGGATGATTAGGATGGACCATCTATAGTGAGAGGTATGATTCTTTTGAATTCGACCCTTGTGCAAGTGTTGTTAGATACTGGTGCATCACATTCTATCATTTCATATCATGTTGTTTACATGATATGTTTAAAACTAGAAATGGTTCCTTCTGTCTTGAAACTTCAAACTCTTCTTGGTGAAAGAGAATATCAAACATTTGTGTATAGAGCATGTGCAATAACTATTGATGGAGTTGTGCTGAAATGAGACTTCTCCATGTTGGATATCAATGTCTATGATGTAATCCGGGGTATGGATTGGTTTAAAAGTTTTAAGGCTCACATCGACTATTATAGGAGAACGTATAGTTTCACGACTGAGGATGACATTGAACATCTCTTAAAAGGAGAGAGGATGGCCATGAAAAGTGCAATGATCTTGTTGGCACCAATGGTGGGAATGATATCTCACCAATTGGAAGTGTTGACTTTGGAATCAATGGAGGAGTTTGAGGAAAATAGTTTTCCATCTGTCGTGGATCAATTTCTTGATGTTTTTCCTGAAAACATCTCAGGGTCACCACCGGTGATAGGAGTGCAGTTTATGATTGATCTCCTTCTGGGGACCAATCCAATCTCACTTCCATCTTATAGGATGGAACCAATAAAGTTAAAGGAAGTGAAAGTGCAGTTGGAATAACTAGAAATCAAAGGTTTTATTTGGGAAAGCGTGTCTTCGTGGGAAGCACTAGTTTTGTTTGTAAAGAAAGAAGATGGAACTTTTAGGCTATGTGTGGATTATCGTAAGCTTAAACAAGTTACGATAAAGAATAGATATCCACTTCAACGCCTTGATGACCAATACGATCAATTGTGGGGAGCATAGTGGTTCTCCAAGATTGACTTACGGTCAGGATATCACCAGTTGTGAGTTCAAAAGGAGGATATTCTGAAGACAACCTTTAGAAGCAGATATGGCCACTACAAATATGTAGTCATGCCTTTTGGTCTTATGAATGCACCAGCTGTCTTCATGGCTCTAATGAATCAGATATTTCAACGATATGTGTATTCTTTTGTAGTGGTGTTTGTTGAAGACATGTTGGTGTACTCAAGAACTAAGGTTGAGCATGAGAAACATTTGGTGATAGTGTTGGAAATCATTAGAGACCATCATTTGTATGCCAAATTATCAAAGTGTGATTTTTGGATTCAAGAGGTGCACTTTCTAGGCCATGTTGATTATGAAAAAGGTGTTTTAGTGGATCTAGAAACAATAGAAGGTATACTTTCTAGGAAAACTCCAATGAATGTCTCTGAAATACGATGTTTTCATGGTCTAGCTTGTTAGTACTGACGCTTTGTTCGTGACTTCTCATGAATAGATTCGCCTATGATAGCATTGACAAAGATGAATGATCCATTTCAATGGACTGAATAATGTCAGATATCTTTTCATGAGATGAAACGTCGCCTTACATCAGCACCCTTCTTGACCATTCCTGAATCAGGACAAGGGTATGTGGTGTATTGTGATGCTTCGGGAACAGGGTTGGGATGTGTTCTCTTGCAAGGATACCATGTTGTTTCTTATGGTTCAAGGTAGTTGAGGATGCATGAGAAGAATTACCCAACACACGATTTGACGTTGGCTGTAGTCGTACATGCTTTGAAAACAGGGAGACATTATCTTTTCAGTGAGAAATTTACTGTGTTTACGGATCACAAAAGCCTGAAACACATTTTCAAACAACGAGACTTGAATCTGTGGAAGAAGATATGGATGAAGTATCTACAAGATATTTGACATTGACTAAATGTACACACAAGGAAAAGGTAATTCAGTGGCAGGTGAATTGAGTAGAAAGTCATATGCTCAGTTGGTGAAGGAAGCTTCAGACGAATGTCAGTTGATGCCGGTCTTAGATGACATGCATGTGGAATCTGAAGACCGAGGTGATGTTGAAGTTTAATTTCCAGTTTCACTTGTTCCTAATTTAGTGGAGATAATAAAGGAGGCACAGACATCTGATGTAGACTGTGTTGCAATGATTTCAAAACTCAATGGTGGGGAGACCATTGAGGGATGTAAGCTGGATGAGAGATCAGTTTTGCAGTTTCGGGATCGGATGGTTGTACATTTAACTGCTCAGGAGAAACACATTCATGCTTACCACCATTCCAGATGGGATGTACATCTAAGTACACAAAAGATGTATAAGGAATTGTAGGCATAGTTCTGGTGGAGCGGCATGAAAAGGATGGGGGACGAGTTCGTCTCATGGTATATAACCTGTCACCAGGTTAAAGAAGAGCATCAGTGGCTAGCCGGTATGTTACAATATTTGTCAATCCTTGTGTGGAAATGGGATCAGATAGCAATGGATTTTGTTACAGGTCTTCCAAGAACGGTTCGGAAACATGATTCCATTTGGGTGATAGTGGATCGTCTAACCAAGTCGTCCCATTTCGTCCCAATTCATGAAACTCATACGGTATAATATCTTTCAAAAATCAATATCCATGAAGTGGTAAAGAGTCATGGGGTACCAGTGTCTATTTTTTCAGATAGAGATCCGAGGTTCACATCTAATTTCTGAAAATATTTACAGCAAGCCCTTGGGACTCAATTGACGATGAGCACGACGTATCATCCACAGACAGATGGGAAATTCGAGAGGACGATACAAACATTGGAAGACATGTTGCGGGCCTGTGTAATGGATTTTGGTGGTTCATGGGAGGATCACATACCCTTTGTGGATTTCTCAAACAATAACAACAATCAAGCCTCGATACGGATGGCTCCATTTGAACCAATGTATGGGTGTCCTTGTCGTTCTCCAATATGCTGGGTGGAAATGGGTGAAACATCACTAGTTGGGCTGAGCCTTGTCCATGAAAGAATGGAGAAGATTTAGATGATTAGAAAATGGATGGAGACAGCTTGGAGTCGTTATAAATTGTATGCAGATCACCATCAAAGATTGTTATCGTTTGTCGTGGGTGATCATGTCTTCTTGAGGATCTCCCCAAGTCTTGGACATCGTCATTTCGGGAAGCAGGGAAAGCAATATCCTCGATATATAGTCCCTTTTTAGATATTGGAACAAGATGGAGAGGTGGCATATCGGTTGGAATTACCACCACAATTTTGTTTGGTGAATAATGTGTTCCATGTATCTCAGTTGAAGAAGTATCAGCCTAAACCTAACCATGTGATTAGAAGGGATTATGTTAACATAGATCTGGATGCTTCATTGATATATATTCCGGTGCAGATTGTGGATAGGAAGGATAATTTCATGCATGGAAAAAGCATCAGTCTAGTGCAGGTCTTGTGTCAACATGGTCAGAATAAAGAAGAGACTTGGGAACGTGAAAGGGAATTGAAAGATCAGTGGCCAGAACTCTTTCATGCAAGTGATGATTTTCTACTTTCTGAGGACATAAAAGCCAATGGTGGGGAGAATTTATTACCCCCAGTTTCTTGTATGAAACCCTTTCTTGAGGATTTTCATGGTTTTAAAGTCAACGGTTTTGAATGGGATATTTGGGTGAACATGGAATGATGTTTAGGGGAAATGGAGAAGTCACACGGTCGGCGCATGGTTTGCCTAACCGTGCAGCCAAAACGTGCGTGAAGGATGGATGAGGCAGAAGTTAACACACGGTTAGCGCACAGTTTTTCAAACCATGCGGACTAACCGTGCAGTCAGTTAAAGTTAGATCCTAGAATTGTGGATCTAACTCATTTTTCCATTAATTTCCTTTTTTAAACCTCCTATGTGGCCCTAACTCTAGATTACTCTCCCTTGAAGGTTGGAAGACTTCTCCCAAGCGTTTTGGAGCCAATCTGAAGGCTTCTCTTGGTGAATCGAAGCCGGATTCTTAAGGTATGTTATCGTTCTTCATCGGTTTCTTATATCTACATAGATCTACTTCTCCTCTTCTCTCGTTTTATTAGATCTACATTCGTTATGGGTAGATCTAAGGGTGTGAATTCCAAATATGACAAGATTTGGTCTTGGTTGTGTTTGGAGAAGAGATCTAAGGTGAGTTGTGGGAGTTTTGACCCGGTTTTCGTAGCGTCCTTCGTCCGTCGGTTGGTTTCTCCCAACTTGTTGAGGTAGGTTGCCTCACTCTTGACTCCTCTTGTTAGAATTGGTTGGATTAGTTTCAAATTGGTCATTTGAAATGAAATTGATTGTTTAAACATGAAATAAATCTTCTTTAGTGATGATTTAGAGTTTTGATGAAATTGTGAAATCTTGGTGAATTATCGGGAAAAGTGATTTGGCTATTTGAATTTAAAATATTGATTTTATATCATAAAATTTCTGAAATTGTAAATGGTTTGATTAGAAATGGATTTTCAATAAAAATGATTTTTTATTGAAATGGTTTGTGATTGAAATGATTTTGGGAGATTTGGTTTTCAATAAAAATGGAGTTTAATTGAAATGGTTTGAATTGGTTAAACACACTTGATTCTGAAAGAAATGGTTTTCAATAAAAGGCTGTTTTATTGAAAGAGAGGTTTTGGCATGATTTTTGGGAATATGTGATGTGTTTTAATATTGCATGTACGAGGCTTGGTTGAAATATGACCGTGTGCTCGGTGCCAAAGGTGTACTGGCACATGGTAACTACTTGTATGAGGCTTGGTTGAAATATGACAGTGTGCTCGATGCCAAAGGTGTAATGGAACATGGGAAACATTACCTTGTAACGACATGGTAGATCGATGAGAGACTGCTCATGAGTATGTAACTTTCATAACGATGCATGCATGGTTGATTTCATGGGTTTGTGAAATGGTTGTGAATGCCAAAACAGAACGTTTGTGAAATGGTTTGGAAATTGGTTCGATTATTTTTCTAGAAAAATAACATGTTGGAAAAGCTGGTTTAAATTGCACTTTGATTCTTTTGAGAATTTATGGTTTTGGAAAACTTGTTTATATTTAGTTATAAAGTGCTTTTGTGAAAATATTTTATATAAAATGTTTTTATAAATTTTGATAACTCTTCTATCCTAGTGGCATGAGTAGGGAATTCATTAGGGAAAACCTACTGAGTTATACTCACCCCTGCTTAGGCACTTTGGTGCTTCTCCAGATGTCATGTTCTGGGACATAGGTAAAGGTAAAGCACCTCCTTACTAGTGGTTTTTTGTGGTGCTTGGAAGATGTGGTGGTGCTTGAAGCATGAAGCTCAGTGTGGAGCCGTGGAGTGTGTCCTGGTCTGTTTTTCTTCTTGTGCTAGTTTTCCGCTTGATACTATGATATTGTGTTTGTTGTATTGGCTTGTGGAATTATGTAGTTTCACTTTTTTATATATGAGTTGGTTGTTTTAATAACATGCATCATATAGTGTTTGTTAGTGGATGTTTTGGTTTAGTTTTTTAAAGGGTAAATTGTCCCCCATTTGTATTTGAAACCCTTTGGTATTTATTGCCAACCTTTGGTGCCTTGTGGATGTCTCTTAAGGCCATGTAATTACTTGTTGTATTCTTATTCCACTAAGGATAAGCGGGTCATTACAGATGTGGTGTAATCAAGGAATCCAATTGTAGCACATATCTCTAGTACCACTCCCCATGTATTTTCCGCCTGAGTAAAATAACCAATAGGATGGTCAGAGAATAAATGTAGACAATGTTGTGTATCCTTGTTAAAATTTCATTGAAAATTAATCACAAGACATTAAATGTTATTGACATATATATTTTAAATAAAACAATAACAATGGTCACTGAAGGTGGTATTCCCATCTCAATCATTTAGAAATTGTTCTCTTTCATCCATTTTCATCTTATCTTCCTAATATGTTTCATTTAATTCATTATAAAATACTGACTTAATTAGAAATGCATAACTATTATGTAGCTCAATCAATAAATATGACGAGACATGACATAATTAAGTAATAACACTTGTTAAACCAAATATATCATATGTTGTTATATAAAAAAATTTACATTTAGTGGGAAGAATATCAAAACATAAGACATGAAAAAAAAATACATTCAAATTAGCATGTTTATTATGGGTATGATATAGTTTCATTATTTTGTCAATTCTATAAAATTCATTTTTGTTGAGGTAATTTGTTTCATTTTAGTCATTTAATAGGACATTTGTACATTTTTATTTGTCTTAAGATATTTTGTTCATTTTTTTCAACTTATCAGTTCATTTTTTCATTTTTTTGTCTTAAGTCAGTTCATTTATATTTTGAGATAGTTCATTTTTTCATTTCATTGTTATGTCATTATTTTTATTTTTTTAATGTTTTTATCAACTAGATTAATATGACCAATTTAATTTTACTAGTTTTTTTTCAATTTAATTGCTTTATTTTTTTTTGGCTTGGTAGGTTTGAATACTATTCAATTTAATATTTGAAAAGGAAACACAAATAAAACTACAATATGTAAGAATTTAAATTTCTAATGAAAGTAATGTTGGATACAAAATATATGTAATCAATACTTAATCAATTTCTATAGAACCATCCTCAACAACCAAAGTCGTGATAGAAAAAATTAACTGAGAAAAAAGATAAGAGATTCTATATATTTCCCACCACAACTATAGGTATTTAATCAAATCTAAAAATTTATTATTATATTATTCATAATTAAAAAATGGATCGAGGCCAATAGGATAAGGTATGGAGTGAATTAAATAATAACCAACCTCAAAAATATATATTGGGATTACTTCAATAATGAATATATCAGGTAGAAGGTGAGCTTTCACAAAAAAATGTGTATCACCATTGATTCCAATACATATGGTTTATCAAAAGAAAGAGTGAGAGTCATGTCAATAACTATAAATCCACAATCCTCAATACATTTGACATACCTCTTCATCAAATCAAACCACTAAAATTTCATCATATTGACTCACCCAAGAGATTAATATTACAATATTAGTATTTTATTAATGAATCCGTAACAAGATACATTTCCAAATCAAGGTATACTATATGATGCACTCGCATAATAGTATTTTTTGGTAGTTACCAAAACACAAAAATGTTGTGTACTCATTTTCTTTTCTCCTTCAGTGATAATAAATCTGTGCCCATTAATGTCAATTGATTTTCTTTCCTGTACCTAAAATTTAAAACTAAAATTCAAATCATTCATTGCCTCAGATATAGATTCAATAGTAAAAATTAATAGTTAATATATAAAAGAATATTAATCTAAATAAATTTTTTATTTTAATAACTTATAATGGTTATATTTATACCTTCAATTACAACTACTAAGAAAACACTTTTCTATGAAAATTATGTATCCTTCTGAAAGATAAATAACCATTCATTATATTTATCATTTTTATATTCTCATAATAAAGAGTATAAATAGTTTAATAGATATGTAAAATTACATGGGATGAGATAATATATACATGATAAATTTACATAATTTATGTAGACAATGAAGAAATAATGGTTAAAGAAAAGTATAAAATATATCATCTCTCACTCTACAAGACTAAATATGGCCAACATATATGATATAGGAACTCACCATGTTTTGGGAAGTGATGGAAATATGGTTTCAATTTTCTCATACTATTCTTCTTCATATCCCATTGGTCTCTCTGGTCTCATATACAATAATAATAATACCATTAAGAGATATCCATGCATTCTTGATCCATGTAACCATTGAAATTGAACCTTCTGGATGATTTCTATTCTAGTCATAATAATTCAAATTTTAAATTTTTATTTCATTTGGATAAATCCATTGAAAATAAATTTTCCCCCAAGAAGTACATTAGTAGAAAATGGAAAATTATATGAAATATTCTTCTGAAAAATGATGGAGGAAATATTTTCTCTTACTTACAAAATTAATGGTCCATATTCTAAATTAGTTTGTAAGAGTGAATTAAAAAAATTCATAGAATAAATATCTTGAATGATATAGAACAACCATATAACTGAAACCCATATATTATTAGACATAATATGACCGATTTATGATTGACTCAAATCACTTAGAAGGATGTAATAATCACGAGTCTTCAATTATTTTAGCTTCAAATCTTTTTTTAGCCTATTTTGATACGTTTCATGAATATACATCATGAAATTTAATAATTTGTAGTAGTTCCATAAATTTATTTTTTCTGTAGGTTTAATCACATAAGATTGACATATAACATTCCATTTGTTTTCTCTGATACACATGGGATACAATTTGGGTTTGATTCCCAATCCACCAAGTCACACTGGTATCATAAACAATATTTTTCCATCCCGAAATTTTTTGAATAATTGATGAAATATTTCACATATATTCATATCAACGTGAATTACATATACGTAATGGCATAAAAAATTGGTTGACCAATAAAGAAACTCAATGAAGATAATTATATTCTTTAAACAGTAATAGGTTTCATGGTAAACATTTTTCCTCATTCAAAATATCATATAATCCTTCTCTAATGAAAAACTAAAAGCACGAAATTCATTAAGAACATTAGTTCAAGGATATTCTATGGTGGATTATCTATCACTAACATGCATCATATGTTAAAACAACCACAATCAAAAGATATCCCAACTATTTTATTAATGCTTTCATGTATAAATAAATTTCATAATCAGGAGAAGAAGTTCCACATATGAGAATACTCATGAAATTGAATGGTTTTCTCATACACATCAATGGAGGAAGGTTATAAATCTGTATGAAAACTGATTGTGTTTTTTTGTGAAGTAAGCATCTACCAATATAGATTAAAACCAAAAAATGGAAGTTATAGCCTCTCATTACACACTTCATCTGCAAAATTAATATTTCTAGTGTCAAATCCCTCCTAAGAAAATCAAAATATAGGGTGAACCAACCAATCATTATTCTTATTTCTCTCAGTATAATTACAACACATTTTTAAAGATAGGTCATATAAAATGAAATTATTATGGAGTATAAGGATAAATAGAAAGGGTAACATTACATTTTGTGGCACATAAGATAATGTTCCATCATTATTGGATTCCATCAATAAGTTCAACATTTAATATAATCATTATGTTTAGCAGTTCACTCCCTGAATAAGAATAAATCATTTATGAAAACATGATTCTTTTTTAAATCTATGTTCATCCACTAACTTAAAAAAAGTTTAGTTTTTGATGGAATATCTAGATCATTTTACTAATCATTTGTGCTTTTGTAGAAGTCATATTAGGCAAGCATCCTCTCATTCATATTAGGAAAAATAATGAAAGACCCATTATATAACAAATTTTCCAATCTTGTCCACTCATTTGGGTTATGAGAATTCTAACACTTCATTTTCTCCCCATTATAATACGACACATAGTAGTTTATTTGATAAGTTTATTTTTCAATAGGTTAGATAACTTTTTCACTCATCAACCATGATCTTCCAACAAAATAATAACATAAGTTGTGTAAGTGACCACTATATTAAGAAATTTAAAATTTAAAATCTAAAAATATCTCTAGCATGTTTTCAAAATTTCATTATATGTGATCATTTTCAAACCTCTAAATTCTAACCATTTTATAAAAATTGTTTTATGTAATTTTTTAAAATACATTAAATAATTTTTATGTATAATTGAAAATATATTTAAGGAAATGTAAAATGTTCACCTTATATGAAACCATATCTGACACTCTATTCTATATGGAAATCATAATATAAAAGACAAAATAGTACTATATATATATAACCGAACACTATAAATATGAATCAATGATATTTAATTCAATAATTTCAACAAGTAACAACATTACACTACACTACACAAAATTATATTTGTAATAGATATTTTTTTATTTTTTCTATTATTTTATTCACTTTTAACTAAACGTATCCTTATTAAATAAATTCATGTGTAAATGATCAGTAATTCAAGGTAATAATCTTCGATTTTATTTGGATCAGTTTTGTTCAGTACTATTTGTCTATAATATTTTTATTTCTGGTTGACTTAGTTTGGTTGAGTTTGGTTATTTTATTTTGATTTAGATGGTGCATGCCTATTTAGGTTATATTAAAAATTGTTAAATTCAGTTCATTTTTTATTATTAATATTTAATTTATTATGGTAATGTTCAATTTAGTTCACTTATTTTTATTTTTGTTTAGTATGATGAATTTTAGTGTAGTTGAGGTCTATATTATTCTACCTTGGCCAGATAAAGTCATTTCGAATAAATTTAGTTGCTTTTTGGCAAGTAGGCTAGTGATAATATTAATATTATTTTTTAGTTCGTTTTGGTTTTAGTGTGTAAAGGGTTGTGAGGTCTAGTTCATTTATTTTCAAGCCTAGTTAATAAGGGATGTTATATTTTATTTTCTTAGGGTCTGATCAAGTAATTTCAATTTAGTTTATTTAGTGGCTCATCATAAGAAGGAATAAATTGAGAAATTATTTGAAACATAGTGGATGTGATGGAAAATAATTTTATAAAAAAATATCTCTCTATATTAACAATGTAAACACTATTGGGATTATGTCTAAATTTATAGAAATAGTTGTATTTCATAAATAATGATATTTCAAATCAATGACGACCCTCGAGTAATGATATTTATTTAGTGTATCTAATGAAAATTATAGTATCCATGATCAATGATTTCATAATAGTACATTTTTTTATGATAAGAATCTTATCAAAATAATGTGTATATATGTTATATAGTTTTTACACCATTGATGATGATATTTTTTATAGGGTTTGTTTTTTAAGATAACCATCATGGAAAAGGAGTTTTTATTGGTATTTATAATTTTTTATTTTTTTTAAATTTTAATGACTTTCATGGGACTCATAGAGATTTATATTGGCTTCTATTAGAGTTTGGATTCCTCTATAGATAAGTATTATGATAATCTAGGCTAACTTATAAGATGTGAATATATTACCCTTGTTGGAATATTCATTGACTATTTTTTATTTTCCAGTAATGTTTGTGTAATATACATATTTTTATACACTCCAAAAGTTAAGCATATTCAAGGAATTTCCCACATAAGACACTCTCCAACATTTGTGGTTTTAAAATACATAATAGAATACTCGTTACAATTGATTTTTCTAATAGAAATGGATTATTCAATTTTATAACATGATATACACTATTGATATATATTAATTTTTATCACAAAGGGTAATTTCATTTTATATTTAAAAATATAAAATAATTTTCCATCACCTCTTAATGTTATTTTTTATTTTTAAATATTTTATAAAATATTTATAAAGATAATGTTGATGAATTTGACGTATATTATTTCTCTAATGGTGTATGAATCAAGATTAAACACACTATTGTTGGATTATATACTTTCCTCCTAGCTATGAAACATCCCTTATTTGCACTATATTTTTTCCCAATCATTCCAAAATAAAACGCAAAATTCAATAAATTTTTTGAAAAATAATATTATCAAGATTTATCATGTATTATCGAGACATTCATATTAAATATATATTAAAATAATCATATATCATGTATAAATCATTAAATACACTATATATCATTATATAAATTTTATAAAAATATTTCTTCCATCTGTTTGACAAATATAATCTAGTTTTTTATGTAACAAACTCTTCTCCCTAACAGTTATTTTCTCTGAGAAGAATTCAAAAGCATATATTTTTAATAAATTTAGTCACCAATACATTGTATGAATCTATAAAACCCTATAGATATGATTATTCAAACACCACACTCGGAACAAATATATTTCATAACACCGTAGGGACCACATTCTATTTTCCAACTCACACTAGATATTTTATAAATAACTATAGTATTTGTTCTTACTGTCCATAATAGTCGATTATATGTGATAGTTACATATACCAACTCACTCCAACATACATAGAAAAAAACATGTCTTTAGTAGTACGTCTCTATCTATTTCCACAAAATCTACAATAATAATCCACCCTTATAAGATATAAAGTATTTGGAACAATCCAATTTCATATTCCAAAATAGTCAAATAAAAACACAATGGGATTATAGATTATAGTGGATGGTGAATGAAACTATATGATGTAGATAAATTTGAAAAACAAATATAGGAATAATGTATACCTAATTTTTAACTCACAAATTTGATGTCGAAGAAATAGAATGACATTAAGAAAGGAGGGATTATCAACTCGTAAGAAGAGGAGATCTCGATGTATAAAAAGGTAGTTTGTTTCAAAAACGGGGAGGGCTAGCCACATGGTGTATTTGTGGAATCTCTATGATAGTGAGTTTTTGAAACTATTGGGATAACATTAAATAAAATGGAATATTATGATGGTTGAGATAAAAAGTTAGGATATGAACCCTATTCCAAAGATTTTTGAAAACCATTGGAATATGGTTTGTAGTATAGTCTCTCATCTAAGTAGTGGAAATTGGTTCTAACTATGTGATTCCATAGACCGAAGCACCTGCAAGACACATGTTTTTCATCCAATGTATACATACCATGCTCCAATTGTGTAGAACGAATACACTTAATCACTTCATCCTTGCATGGTTTCCTATAAAGGATAAAAAACCACGATCCAAACATGTGAGACTGTCAATACCTCTATACTCTTTTTCATGGTTTTCTTGTCAAACATACATAGTTAACCAAATATTATCACTTATCAAAACCAAAAACATAGTTGTGTTTCACGGTTTGTGATAACAGTTCTCTAACCATGCACCTTTAGATTACTTTCCTAAAACATACAATTTAGGTCTTAAACCATAATTACACCAAAAAATATTCTAAAAAACCCTCCAGATTTCATTCAACTTTTAATAAACTTTTTTAGTTCTATCTCTCAAAATTTTCTTCTGGATCTTGATTTATAATTTGGCCCATCCCCTTGAAAAAACTCAAAATTACTTCAAATATATCAACCAATTTAGAATAAGGATATTATTTAATTTAATATTAAATTAAAATAATGATCTATTATTAATTAATAATTTAATTTATTACATTTTTATTAATATTACTCTTAATTTTACCATAAGATTAATTTTGGACATAAAAAAGATAATTTAAGGAAAACCGGTTTTCATCCCATTTTGTTGGTTAAGTTTAAATTAATTACATCCATGAATTTGAATTTAAGATGAATAACTATACTACATATATTTAATTTAGAGAGTCATATATTGAATATATTTCTCTTTTTTTTATTATAAATAGTATTTGTGATCAAAATTTTCACCATAGTTAAATATATTTAGGTTATTATTGTTAAAAACCAATTTGACAAGGATTTAAAATTTATTTAAAACATTTATTTATACAATTTGATGAATTTATCTATCCATTTGAAATCTATTTGTCCCAAATATTTTCATTTTATGGAATTTTTATGTGACATTCACAATTATATTATATTTAAAAAGTAATTAAAATGAAATATCATAGTCATCATTCTATGTGTGTAATATTTTTATTTGATTAAAAAAGAGGTTATGTTACATATTACTTAATAATTTAAAATAATTTTTATATATATATAATTAATTTTATTTTTCAGTAATTGAATAATCACCATAATTGCTTATGCAATATGACACCTTATTTATTCAATTAATAGAACAATAGAAAACATTTATTAAAAAATATTAATATTAACATAATTAGGTTCAATTATTAATATCAAAGAATAATATTAAAACATAAGTCATATAAGGGATTTTTGAAGGGATATCGTAAAAATTCAATCTTTTTTATTATTTATAAGAATTATAATGTTATGAAGTGTTTATAATGAAATTAATGATATTTTATGAAAATTATATTTTATTAAATAAATTAAAATTTATATATTAATAAAAATAAATTTAATATTATTTCATAGATAAATCATAATAAATTTATGGGACTTTTTTTATCTTTATGGTAACATTATTGACCCATAAAGTTTAAAAAACGTTAATATAGTGATGATTTTATACAGGGTTAATGAAGGATAAAACTAATACATACATGTCATAACATAACAGAAAAATGTTAAAATTTTATTATATGAGAATTATTAAACATATCATAATTAAATATTCAAATTATATAAATTTATATTCATCTATATATGATATATAATTTAAATTAATTTAATAATTTATGGAAAACAATGAATTCTTCACCTTATGTTATTAAAGGATAACAATTCTCTCATTTCTTAACACCACCTTGAGAATCCTAGATCAACCAAAAAACATACCATTTCACATATAAACATCATTTTACAGGAGTTTTAGGTCATTTTATTTCGAAAATACTAACCATAAATATTGTAAGTGGATATCTAAAGGATTTATTAAAAATAAGTGACAATCATATTTACTAGATATTAAAAGCTTATTTTATACTCTACACCCTATCAATGTGTGATAACCATAATAAAATAAAAACTAAAGATTTATATATATACTAATATGATATTATTATTATGGTAAAACCTTTTATGTCTATCTTACATCCTAAAAATAATGAAAAAAATGTTCATGAAAAAGTATGATATACCATCTCTACATAGCGGTGCAATTAGTTTTTCATCCCTACATAGAAATTTATTGTTATAAAGATGGTTTTTAAGTGATTTGTTTCATTTTTTAACATTATTAGGAAACTATATGGTAATGAAAATATATGAAATTAATATATATGATATATATTTTATAATAACAATTCTTTAATTGTTATTTATTATTTACCAATCATTTATTCTATCCATCGAAAAGTTAAAATAATGTTCATGAATTTGTATGACATGAAATCTCCATTAACTTATTAATTAATTTTTTAGTCTCTATATTTTATATGTGAGAATAAATATATGTATATAGGGTATATATGATATTAATATCATTATTTCCATTTTGGATATGGTTTTACAATAATCCTTTAGAAAGAACATGAACTACAAATTCAAAACACACATGAAAAATGAAGAACATAACATCCAAAATAAGGATAATAATAAAAGATTGTTATAAAATATGTAATTAAATGTTATGAATGGATAATATATGATATAATAGATATTAATATGGATTTTATTTATGTATTAAATTATTAAATTATTTAATTATGATTCTAGTGATCCTATGAGGCAGGTTAAACATCAGTTAATAGATTTCATCCTAATTTCCACATCATTTAGACGTATTTGGTATTATATATATATTTACATTTATGTGGTGTATATACATCCCATTTAATGTATTTAACTTTATTTTATATTTATTCATGATTATTAATGATTCAATTCATCTTAATCTTTCAAGAGAACTCTATAAAATATTATCTTATATTATTTCTCTTTTGATCAGGTATATTTTTCTATAGTGTCCATATTTTTCATATTTTTTTATAAAAAATTAAATTATAGTTATTAAAATAAACTATTAGGTATATTTTTTGTCATCCATGAATATTTAAATGGATTTAAATAAATCTTTTAAAATTTTCCCACAATTTTTATTTCATCATTAGACAAAATCAAATTCAGTGTTTTATAATGTATAGAATGTTAAAATATTTTCACAACACTATAAAAATTTGAATATATTTAGATTCAACTACAACTGATCAATGTTATTAAAATGAAATAACATTTACTAAAGATAATTTTAGATTATCTGATTCCTTATATATTTTTATAAAAATACATGATTTTATTTAAAAACATGTATTTCTAATCAATTTATTTTCATATTTAATATCTTATAATTGTTATAGCCATCGACGTTATTCTAAAAAATTCAATTTTGTAAGATATATTTTCATTAGACACTCAATTTATTTTAAATATCTTTCGGGGATATTTTTAGTAATTATGACATATATCATTTCAACATAAAATGTTTTATTATGAAATTTCATTGAATAACAAAGGAAACCCAAAATAAATATAAAATCTCGACTAAATATTGATTTTTGTTAACAAGGAATGTTGTTTATGAATTAAAATGATCATTATATATTTGAGGTATGAATCATAAATTCAGTAATGGTTGATTATTAGTTTTGGATAACACATTAAGGCATCAAGAGGTCTAATGAGGAAAGTAAATTTTCCAAATTAAATAGGTTCTGGGTGTATACATAGACATTGATCAAATAGCCATTGTAAGAGAAGTTAAAGATAGAGATATCATGATGTGTTAAAAATAATGTCTTATATTAATTATTTCCAATATTTTGAATAATTTTTTTAGCAGTTATACTTTTTCATTGACATTATCTATACATTTATTTCATTCTCATGTTATTGATTGTGTGGCATGTGTTTTCAGTTATTTACCTTTCCACGTTGATTATGAATAATTTACACTAGATAGCTTATATTTTTCAAAAATCATATTTATAATATGAGATCACCATTCATTTTTTTCTTTGTATATGATTTAAAGATGGGAATTGGGAATAATATTAAGGATTAAGCAAAATTATTAGCATATTTTTATATATTTCCAATAGAAATTTGATGTCATGTTTGTAAAGGGTCCATAAAAACTACTAGAATTGCTAGTCCTTCAGGATGAGATCATATGTCTCTTATACGAATGTAATGAAGTATACCAAAACTATGGGTTATTAGAGTAATGATTTCTACATTTTATGTTTATAAGAATTTTATTAGAATCCTTGGGACCTAGATTTTATATGAACATTACTAAAATGACAACTATGATTATAACAAATATTATTCGAAATAATTATCCTTTTAGGAATTTTTATTTTATAGTTGAACATTAATACTGATTATGAGAAAACTAAGTGTGTGGCATTATTTAGGTATAACATCTAATGTATGAAAAGTATCTAACTCCCATAGAAAATATATAAATTTACCTATTTACCAGGAATATAAAACATATATTGAAATTGAATAGATCATGGTAATATTAGGGATGGTTTCTCAAGGATATGACAAATAACATTATCGGGTATGAGAAACCAATTTTTCCATAGCATGATTCTCCTATGATGGATTTCATTATGTGAAATAATCCAACTTATTTTAATGAAACCACTAGTCCATTGGTAGTTGAACAATGAATTATGTCTCCTCAAATATATTCATTTCATTTCAATATTATAAAAATGAAAATGTTTTCTTAAATATTTATTGTTTTAAAGGTCACAATGATTAATGATTATCATTTACCTGGAACACTAAATATATAGAACAAATAGAAAGCATATAATAAGGAAATTTAATTATATAATCATCTTGAAATACATCCTCCATGAATAATGAGCTGTAATAGAGTATTATTTACTCACTTAAAAGATGGAGGAAGAATAATTTATAGTGAAGTATGTGGTTAAATTAAATACATTATATAGTAATACATCTAACTATATATGTAATTACGAAATAAATATTGACCATTTATTTGATGTGCTTATGCAGAGTCTACAAATGAAGAAAGTTTCTAAAATTTTTTCATCATATGGTGACATAGTTTAATGTTTCATTAAAACTAATAAAATACTATATCCTTTATATTCAAGAAAAATAAAGAGAAGAATAGTTCAATTGAAATCCTAGAAATAAAGGACACATAAATGAAGATGAATGGAATTAAAAAATTTATATGAATAAAAAATTATTGAATAAAAAATAAAAGGTGATTCCTAAAGGGAAAGGAATATTCTTACATGTATGGAGATATGTGTCATCTTGTTATTGAATGTGTAGAAAATATTAGAATGACGGTTCTCCACTGATTTAATCGTAATAATATCTATTTTTATTTTAACTAGTTCTTCATGCATAAAGGGGTTATACCACAAAATGAAACAAAGAGAGAGGGACACACATATGGAATTAGTACAACCAATGTGGAATTTACTAGAAATGTTGTGAAATCTACACTTATTATCTATTGTATAAGTGATAATGTTTTATATGTTTCATGTATTACCCACACTATTATAATTAAATAATTTAACAATTATATCATATCACAACTATATTGATTAGATATTGAGTTGGCAATGAAAACACCCACCGGTAAAATGGGTACATATCATATATATATCTCATATGTGATTGATATTTATGGGAGTATACTTCCTTATAATCTTTCTATGACTCCAAATGATTATCATTATGTAATTTACATAATGTATTCCCACTATATATAGATATTATATATATATATTTTCAGTGATGATATTTGAAATTTGATATTATGAATCATTGTATGATAGTCATTTGATGTGAGGATGAACTGAACGTATCAATAAAATTTTCTCCATTAATTTTGGTTTCAATACATATTCATGAGGAATATTTATCTATATTGATTGATGAGGATCTCGAAATTCAAGGTATAACTTTTTTATAAGAGTTTGTTGATGTATCTCAATAATTATTTCTAGTTCCCCTAAATTCTGAAGTTGAGTTTACAATTAAAACATATACCTAGTGCTACACCTATTTTAGCGAACTCATAGAGAATGACCTCAACTAATTTTTATGAATTAAGGAACAAACTTTAGGATAATAATGGCATGAGATTTATTAATCTATATTTATCTCAGTTGGGTGAAGCTGTTGTTTGTTTTAAAAATTAAAATGATTCAATGAATGATTTTATTAATTATAATAAAGATAAAAAATCATTTTTAATTATATATATCATTTACTTGGTATCAATGATCTGTTTTTTCAATTAAAATAAGAAAAATATTTTCCCATGATTTATCATCGATTCATATATTATCTATTAATGGCCAAGAAAGAGGATACACCCAATACAACCATCAATACATGGAATGGTCATTAATAATTTATTGTAATTTTATATTGAATTTACAATTACCCTACAATCCTTATAGATATAGTGAATAGATTCTTCCAAGAATGAATTGATTTGGTTGTGGTAGTCATTATATATGATATTATTATATACTCAAAGAACAAATAATAGCATGAATAAAATTTTAAGATCATAGTAATTATCGATATATATGAAAATATATATTGAAAAATTTACCATGTGTGAATTTTTAATTCATAAAAATCACATTCATGGGTTATATTATTTCAACAGAGGTTATATCGGTGAACCCTTAAAAGATGAAGGTTGTTAAAAAATGGCCTAGACCAACAACAATAACTGAGATACATTGTTTTCATCAGAAATTTGGATAATACTAATTTTACATTAAATATTTCTCAGGATTATATAATCAAATAACTCAGTTGACATGAAAGGTGTTGAAGTACTTTTGGATTTAATATTGTGGTAAATATTTCAATAAACCATCGAGAAGGTTGGTCAGTGTGACTCTTCTTAAATTACCATAGAGAAGATAATGTTGTCTAATCTATAAAAACTAATTAAAGAATATATTTGGATTCCTCCTAATTCAAAATGATATGGTGACATCTTATTCCTCCCACCAAATGAACATTCATTGGAATATTTACCAAAATCCGGATTTTGATTTTGAATATATAATGAAAATACGGACACAATATATATTAGGTTAATTGTGGGAAATGTATATGAGGATTAGAAATTATTGACCTATATATTTACATAGAAAGGGTTTAATATATACTAGATAATATGGTTGTAGTTGACAAAGGATTATTATTTATCAATATATTTACACCCTAGGAAGACAAATATATAGGTAATGCTCTACGTTGGAAAGATCATGCAACTTAGTTGAGGATGTTGATTGAATGAGATCTTATACCTATGGGCTTCTAGAAGTCGGATCTTGAATTATTGAGGAAAGGGGAAACTTCCCATATTTTTTTAGATTGATGTTTAACCATATACACAGAAGAGGATAAATAAGTAACATAAAGAATATTTTGATTTACATAATAATGTGAGGGATGTTCCGGAGTTAAACCATGATCACATTGAAGTAATTATGTTCTATAACATAGTACGTGTAAAAAAATATTGATTTTAAAGAGATATCTAATGTGGGGAATATATAATAATTCACTATACTTCATGGAAATAATTATTGTATTAATATTTAAAAAATATTTTTTGTGGGATAGCCTGAAATGTGATATTACACAGTATATATTCTGAAGGTCGGTGTGCTACATTGTTATGTCTAAAAGACATAATTCTTGTGGGATTTGAAAACCATTACCCATACCAAAATGGAAATGAGAAGACATTACCATGTATATAATCCCCAAAGTCCAAAAAACATATAAAAGACGCATTGCAATCTAGTTTGCAGTCACATTCCTTATGAACATAGACAATTTCATATCTATTGAATAATATTTGTCTCTTGGCTAGATTACCAGGATATAAATTATATGTATTATGACATTTCATGGGGTACCAATCTTAATTGTTTCTAAACATAAAATGGGGATTATTTTTGTGTCTTAGAGAATCCATAAGAAAGCCCTAGAAAAATGAGTTTAGTTACTGAACATGTTATCAACCTCAATTTTTTTAGTCTAAGCATATGTTTATAACTATAAAAGATATGTTGAGATATTTCTCAATGGATTTAAATGGTTTCTGAGATCAACTCATTACTTTGGTATAAATTTATTGAAACCATATGTTTTACTTGAGCATTTATGAAGCTTTTTATGAATCCCGATAAATAAGAAAGTGCAGAACAACATGTTTTGAGATGTAGTTGGAGAATGAATTTTGTTGGGACTTGAAATATGTGAGGAAATAGAAGATTTTTTATTTTATTTTCAATAACCCATTAAAGAAGCATTAATATAACATAAAATTATGAAAACAATCATAAGTTGTATCTATATTTTTAATTTTTTGAAATGGTATTTCTATAAATATCCTTCTAGAGATAGTTAATGCGATTGGGAAGGAAATGAATGCTGATATATAGATATATTATCTCATTTGAATGGTATTATTTTATCGGGTTTGAAGCATATCAATTTTTTCATCCACCAAATATCTCTAAAATTTACAATTTGATTTATGTATCTCTTATGAGGAACAGATTCATCACATGTAATATAATCAAATGTCATATCATCAGAGGAATATATATCTTCCGAGGAACAACCGATGGAAATTTAGGATCACCGAGATAATGATATATGGAACAAGAACACTTATTTTGAAAATGATTAGAAAATATGTCATATAATTATGAAATCTCAATGCGAACATGAGTATGTAATTAGGTACAAGTACCCTCATTGTATTTATTTAATGTGAAATAATTTTCAGTGTGAGATTCTTATAACGGCGTATAATGTTAAAAACCAAGATTTGTTTATATATTTATCTTTTAATAAATTTTATTCATTTATTTCTTTCAATGGAACTTCGTGTTTAAATGAACCATGATAACATTTTAAAATATTATTATCTAATTATTATATAAATTTTAACTGATAATTTCAATATTATATAGGGATTAAATTTTATCATTTTTATGATAATATTTTTTTCAATTAATAAAGAAAAATAAAAAAATTTACAAGTCCAACAATTCTTTTAATTCAATATCTTATAATTAATTGAATTCAATCAAAAAATAACATAGTACTCATTTAGTTATATATAATATAATTAAATATATTCTAATCATTTTTATACATGATTTTACTACAAGTATATTTTTGGATGTATAGAGGATTTTTTTTCAAAAAAAAAACCATTTTAATTTCATTTTATGGGATTATTTTTTATTGAATTTAAAAAAATTATACGAATTGAATTTTAAAGATTTTTTTAATATTTGGAATCAACGAGGTAATTTTTTTAAATAGATCCCTTCTATTTTTTGATATTATTTATAGTATATATGGTAAATTTATTACTGTGTTTATGTGTAAATCTATTAATTACTCTTAAATTTTAATGATATAGTGCTTTAAATTTTCTATATAACTTACAGTTATCCTATTTTATGAATTTAGTTCTGTAATTTATGTCTATTTTAAATAAATAGGTTTACTCAAATAGATTTTTTGATAATGGCCATTATATTACATTAGGAAATGAATTCAAATAAAATATCACACTCTTAAATTTAATAACTATAATGTTTATCGATAATGGAAAAAGTGGTTACGTTAAGTTTTAAATTTAAATATATATGATAATTTTATTTTTTTATGTATGTAATTTATTTTTAATTTTAAAAGTTTGACCAATTATGTTAAATCATACACAACACACAGATAAAAATTGTTAAATTAATGAAGAAATATAAAAATTATTATAAAAATATTAAAATTAATAAGAATTAGATGAATTTTTATGATCCAATAATTATAGAGAATCATATTAAAAATTAGTTTTGTGTGAAGGTAATAGATTTTAATTATATATTTTCCTTGATGTGTTTATTATTAGTTAGAATTAACAATGTCTAAAATGACATTAAAAGTATTATATGGAGCTAATATTTCTTTTAAACACATTAAAATTCATATAATCATCTGGATTTTAAAGGTTTGGTTGAAAATTTCAAACAAGGTTCCATTTTGTGTCGATTTTTATTTTAGGATACCATTATTTACACTTAATGTGTAGACAATGTTAATATTACTGTAAATTTAAAAAGAATTAATGGGGGGTTAAAACTAAAATGAAAGGGTTAAAACATACACAAATAAATTATAAATTTCATTGTGTGAGTATAATTTGAATATTCCACATATTATATTGTTACTATAGAAATAATTATACTTCTTAACATGAAATATTTAACATATTAATTTAATACTTAATGAGATTCCAATTATGGGCCTCACCTAATTTCTAAAGGGCACCCCCTATCTATTTTCCTTACACCACTTTGTGCACCCATATCTCTACCAAACCCTTCATAGTTTCCTTATATGAATTTTTATCCATGTTCTGTATGTGTTAGGAATTCTATAGTATAATCCCTATGTTCTGTAATATGTTATCTAATGGAAGTCTAATAAAGAAGAAGAAATCAACTTTATCAACTCATTCACGTTTATTTCTTCTTTATGATTCCATTAATGTGTTTTAAAAACCCTAAAATAAGTAATCTAGTATAGTAAACACCTTTTTATGTTATAATTATTAATGTATGATAATTTTACGTCTATTTTCCATATTATAAGAAACAAAAAATTACACGTACATATAAAAAGCTTAGTATCTCTCTATAGTGGTGTAATGTGTTTTTCATCAATACATTACCTGGATTGATATAAATATTGGAATAATGATTATATATTATATATTTAATATAACATTTATCTAATTTATAATAAAAATGACCACATTATTCTCTTCTAATACATTGGAAAACGATAACAACACTTGTTCGTACGTTTGGACCACCACATCTTAAAATCAATGTGATTCATTTTTTAATTTATGATTTTTATGGTCTATAATAATGATATATTTAATTAATATATATGATACAATAATAGTTCAAAAAATATGATTTATTATTTACCTTTAATTCAGTTTATCTGTTAAAAATGAAAATCATTATTCAAGCATATTTATGGTCTACTAACTCTATGAATCGTGAAATTCATTTTTCTATATCGTTCTTGAATGGATGACAATATATATATATTTAGTGTATATTATATTTATATAATGAAATAAATTATGTATATGATAGAAGAATATTAAATTTAACCAAATTGAAACCACTCAATAAAAATATTAATAAAAACTGAAGTAGTTAAAACCTAAAACAATGATATTAAACAAAATATTATTAACTAATTGGTGATAAAATGTTATAAATCTATCCAATAAGATAATATATATTTTTATATTTTTATATTATATAATTATTATAAATTGAAATTTTTATATATGAGGTTTGGGAACATATGAGTAAAGGAAAAATTGTTCTAAGGGATATATTCTCAAATTGTAATCCCTTGAGACATATTTGGTATTATGCACCTATTTAATTTTATGTGGATTATATACCATGAATTATATGTATTTAAGAATAATAAATATATAGTTATAATAAATATTTATTTAATTCAAGTTAATCATTCAATCAAAATCATTATAACAGAATCATATCTTATTTATCTTTTGACAGGGTAAATTTTACCTCTATTTTCTACGTTTTCAATTTTTTTTTCAAAATTCAATTTCATTTATACAGATTATTTATTAATTTTATTTTTATTAATCCATTATTTTTTAAAAAATTTCTATCAAATATTTTATTTTTTATTGAAAGGGGTAATTTTGAATTTCATTAAAAAAACATTAGTTGAACGTTTTCTATTGTATATAGTGTTAAGGGATTTCCCAACCACCATTAACATTTCATAGTAGTTATATTCTTCAATAAGTTTTCGATTTTTTAAAAAAACTATTATATGAATTATTATAAAAAAAATTCACCACTATTTTATTTTTTTCTCTAAATATACATAATATTATTTCAAAACATGTATTGTTTATGGGTGGAAGTTATTATTTTTTCCCTATAATTTTTATGGTCATTAACATTATTCTAAAATATTAAAATTTTAGTGATCATATTCCATTGGAAATTAAATTCCAATAAACAATACATCATAGATATTATTATTTATAAACCATATATTATTTAAATTTAATGGGTTTTTACTGTGAAAATTATTTTATTGACCAATGAGAACCATGATAAATCCATATTAATTAATCAATGTTCATATTTATTAATTTAGTTGGGAAAGTATTTATGTGTCTTATCTACTTATAAATATCCCCTCAATGAAATTAATTGTCTCATGAGGGAAATTAGTGCGATAAATTAAATTGCATTCTTATATATACAAACCCTTCAATTAAACAATTTTTTGTACAAGGATTTGGTAGTCTAGATATCATGATATATAAAATCGTGACATCTAATATTAAACTTTTCCATCTATGAGAATCCATTTTTTATTATCCATTAGATTACTTTATTGATATTATTTGTGTATGCATTTATTAATAAATTTATTGATCAAATGAAATGCTTTATTAGTTTTTTAAATGAAATTTTTATTAATCCTATTTTAATCATGATCTATTTTGTTGTATGTCAATATTACTAATCATATGAGTTCTCCATTTGTTACTTTTCTATTCATTAAGAATTATATAAGGATGTAAAAAATAATATTAAGGATGAATGAATTTTTTTAGTATTTATATCTAATATTTCCAATACAAAATAAAAATCAACTATGTATCATCTTCATTATGACTAATAATTTGATTAGTACTTCTGGATAAGACCCTTGTAATCTTATACAACTGTAATATTATAGACCATGACTCTAGGTTACTAGTTTTGGGGTTTACACATTCCTTCATTGTACTACACCAATATACTCTTCTATATTATGATAATTCTAATATTAGAATTACCCTATGTTAATCATAGTATTTTATATCCAAATAAAATAATATGATAAAACTTTACTCTACTCCTTTATCAGGTTTTATTAGTTTCTTCCAGACATGCTCATTGGAACACCACATGATCATTGATGCATAATCACTCCCTTTACTCTCCTTAATGAACTAGATATCAATATAAATTGAATTATTGGGAAAAATTCTTGGGATATTTAGCCTCTTCTAACCATATTTCTTTTATATTCCACTCAATTATAATTGTACTCAAATCCACACATGTAAAGTTGTAAAATTAAATAAATATAAAACATACAATTTATCTATTGTTCCTACAATAAACATTCCATGTGTGATATTTTCATATTATTGAATTATAATAATAAAGGAAACTTTATTCCTTCAATTAAAATTGAAAATCCATAATTCCCAAGGATCAACATATATCAACATTCTTAAGTATTATAAATATTGTTTCATTAGAGATTCAAATATTGAAAAATTTGAATCATTCTATAATACAACATAATAAATAATACCCAATTAATGGAATTTTCAAAAAAAACATATGTATTTGTATCCCAATTATTTATATTTTAAATGAATTCTTTATAATAGTTTTATTCGAATTTTTTAAAATTTAAACATTCAATGAGAAATTCATATAGTCAATCTAAATACATATACCATAAATCTATTTAATCTTCATGACATTTTCAATAATAATGATTTATAATCCTATATAAACTCTATCTGTAAAATCATCTTTAAATAAACCATTTAAATTCGAATAATAAGGTGACATAAAATATCCATTTAAATTATCATGTTATAGTATAATATATTCATATTATAGTTTATATATTTTGTTAAATGAACTCCATTATTTATTTTTTCTTTAATAAAATGTTATGAATCAATGATATATCAAAAAAATATCACAAAAATATCATAATATAAGTGAATTAAAATTTTTATGTAATTCAGGTCTTCATATTACCACACTTTGTATGGTTTGACAACCAACTATGGGATCCACATAATAGGAGGATAGACCATGACAATAAACGATAAAGAGACTAAAACTCCCCCATGGCTGTTACATCTTCAGTAAAGACTAACTACACCTACTATAAACATGATCATTGAACTCACCATTCAATATCAACAAGAACTACAATACCATTTTCTCTCGATGTTTTGTAGTGGAATACCATTCTAACACACACATGATTGTGAAAGGATCATTTTCCAATAAATTACTGAACAAGAACCCTAACATTATCACCCATGAACACATATTAACTTTTACTCATACCACCCACTTGGATATGTGTATTCCTTGATCTTAGTAACTGCCTTGTCTGGTTAAGTTCCCCATGTGCTGGCCTGGAGAGGGTTTTTTTATTTTTTATAAACTATAAAAACACCTATCTAATAAATGAGACTCATTGAACATATTAAATATATAATATTAAGGAAGAACCAAAAATATATATAATTCTTATATATACATATCACCTTTTTCCTAGAATCATTATATACATATTTTCAACAAATATATGAATGAAATCAATTGCATTTCCATAAAATTTAAGAATTTAAATTATTTTCCAATATTCCATCATTAAACTTATATTTCAAATTTTGAATATACATATTATAAAAAAATCAAATATACAACATCAATGGATAAAACATTATTCCAATTTTATTTTGTTTCCAATATCCAATAATGTGACAAATTCCAAATGCATCTCTTTTCTCACTCACCATTTTTTCAATAAAACACAGAATGTTTTGTTACATAATCTATTTGGGTGTACCCAAGCAAATTTTACTCCCCCCTTTTGAAATTAATCATTTCCATAATTTATGAATATAATTATTATAGTAACATATCTTCCCCATGAATTTTATAATAAAGGGATATTATTCTCCCCTTTACATTCCTCAATGTTCTGTGTATATCAATATGTTGATCCGAATAAAATAAATGAGTATTTTTTTATACATCTTGAAAGAAAACTTAAATCAACATTTTAGTTTCTATATAAGATTTGAATTTTTTATTTCAATATATAATTAAGTATATACACCTTAAATCACTAGTTTTGAAAAATATCTCAAATAAAACATGGGAATTTATTTGAGTAGGAAGGAAGATTAAATGTTAACAATACCAGTGCCATCCTTTGTAATCATTATTTGTTGATGAAACACATTATAGCATGATAAGTGAAATGTCCCTATGATCTTAAAAAACTACAAACAGATATTTGTTACATATCATTTGATGTATATTATTGTTGACCTTACTACTTTGAATATCATTTAGAATGAACTTATTGAATAATAAAAAAATCTCCATGAAAATCATATCATCAATGTCATGAAATGATTGTTTATTTTTGAATTTGAGACTAAAACAAATTGATGTTATAATTTATAATGCATGATTCCGTTGTTTATTAAAAAGGATTTAGTTTATCATAATGATACCCCTCACATGATACCATTATGTTTGATGACATCCTATACACAAGAAATATAAAGTATCGTACCTCTTTAATAAGTTATTCTATCAATTCCTTGAGGTTTTCTATAGCTTTATTAGGATTGATATCAATTTTATTGAATATAATATATATACTTTCATCATTGGTAATACTAGATATTGTATTTGACATTTTATTCACTTCTTCTCATCCTCGACACTGAATTCACTTCATAAATTTAGTATCCTCACAAAGATTCTTGACAGTATGAATCGATTTATCTTAGTCACTTCTGGGTATGATATTTATAAATATTTCTAGAATGATATACCCTAGACACTAGATACATCATATACACTTTAATATTAAAAATTTTCACTTTAGTAACACTATAATTCATAGTTTTATAATGTATATATAAATTAAAACATACCTGATCTAATTCATATTGATTTGGAGAAAAATATCATCATGATCCTTCTATATTAAATCAGTTTTCAAATGTTTTTTCATTTAATGAATACTTAGGGAATATCCATATTTTTATGAAGATATAAGTTAGGTATCTATTTTTATAATATTTAGATTATGGGATATTAACTATTTCAAATATTCCATTTTTTGGACAACAATCCAAAAAATTATATCTCCCTCTAAATCATACATCACTATAGTAATTATATTTTTATATTTGAATCTTATGTGGAGTCAGCAACCAAGATCCTCAAAATTTCTAAGATTTTGGTGTCATTATATAGACAAACCACTCAAATCCTATGATCAAAAATGTAGCTATTGTAGTTTTTTTTTAATTTACAAAAACAATATTTCTATCAAATGTGTTATTTCAAATATTTCACAACCATTACCTTCTAGATTTGAATAAGAGTCATTAAACATGTATAAAAAATTTCCATAAATATATCTTCAATGTAAAATTTTATGGTTTTCCATATTAAAGGGTTTATCTTGAAATTTTATGTTTTTGTTTTGTTATACAATAATTGATTCCACTATAGCATGCCTCTTTATTTTATTCATTAATTACCATGAGACCCATGTCTTTGTTATTTTGTTTTGGAATAATTCATTTTTTTTAATTAAAAATATACATTGTGCCTAAATTTATCTTTTTAATCGTTTTCAACTCCATTTTCAATAATATTTAAAATGTCATTCACAATTACATAAATATTTTCTGTTCACATAATAATTAAAAAATAGTGGATATAAAAATGTCATTATAGATAATGTGTCATCTCTATCTACATTATATTATTATATTTATACATGATAGGGTATCTAGTTCTGGGTGGACTAGTTTTATCAACCTCTTATACTTGTATTCTTATGATTCATGAATGTATAATATTCTATAGGTACTTTATCTTCTTATTTTTTCATTGTATCATGGAAACAATATGGTTTCACAAAAAATAACAAACTACTTATGAAACATAACCTCTGTTTGTAGCTTAAATGAGTGAGATTTTCTATAATAGATTTTACTACATTATTACATTTTTTCTCTTCCATACACACATACAATATGTGCCCATTCATTCCATAAGAATAACAATGGACTATCATTATATCTAGAGTATTAGTTATAAAAAATATAATATATGTAGACTAAATAATTTATTACAACTATGATAGAGTAGTATTTTCTACTAAAAAGAGTGTCACTATGAGGCTCTTCAATTATATTATTTCCCCTCTATTCATGAATAAAATCCATAAGTTATATAAATGTAAAATTCATCACGTTGACTAGATATTGTTTGTTCCTAGGTCATAATATTCATTTCAGCATCTATAATCTTTAATTTATCTTCATACTATTCATTAATAGTGGTTGTGGACTATCTTTGGATACTTTTTCATTCTTGATTTCACCTCCTGGACAAGATCATCAGTTATATCATTCTTTCAATTCTTGTTTTCATTCATTTATAAAATCGTTTCCTTTATTTTGAATCCTTAATTTATCATATTCTTTTTGGACACTAATAAATCTATTGTAAGTCAATCATAATTCTCATCATAACCCTTAAGTGTTAGTACTTCTTGTTTTGAACCATTTAATCCCATCAGTTTAGTTACACCAACAAATTCCAGACACACCATGTGATATGGTTTTTTGAACATCAATATATCTAGTTGTTACTAAATATGTATCTCAATATTTATATGGATAATATTATATATGGTTATAAATAAAAAGGTATAATATATTACTTATTTATTTCCTATATAGAAGCACTCAAACTCTTTATATACTTATTATTTTTATTTAGGATTTTTTAAAAATTACAATATTATTTGACACATTGTTCTTCTCAAACAAAGAATAGTTTAAACCTATCACTTTAGGAAACATTTTTATCTTTATCCATTATAGATATTTTTAAATATATCACTTCTATGTAATTTTTAATTTCAAAATATTCAACAGAACAAATATTATTATTTTTTAAACATAATATAATATATATTTGATCAATATTACTTCTCTACTTTAATTAATTATTCATTCATTAGATAATATAAAATAATAATATTTATTATTAAATTGTACATCATCATTCTCAGAATCCCATAGAAATAAATGAAACTCTTTAATAAATCTATAAAATTTAATATCCTTGAATAATGGTGGCTTCAATATATAATCCAATACTGAGACAAAAAAAATAAAGAAAATAGAGAAATGTGGAAGGGGGTGGGTTGAATCAAGGCCTTAAACAATTAATAAATTATACAATATATTTATAATATTCTCATTTAGGATGTTGAGGTTATGTTAAACATTTCATCAGTTTAACATGTATTATATTTTATGTGCATTTATTTATAAATTATACACATGTGATGAATGAAAATATACCATAATGTTATATAATACATGGTTCGTCTGAATCAGATACACTATGATGTAAAAAATAATACTGTGTTTTCTTTCTAGGGGTTTATTACTCTTACAATTGTAATGACAATGGATGTAGGAATTGGACACTATTGATCCAAGGTAGAATACCTCTTATACTTATATATACACTTCTCAAGTGGGGAATGTGTCTAGTTAATAGTCATGATGGTATCTTCCATATATTCATGTTAATATATAGTGGTTACCTCTCTAATACCAGATAAAAAAACTCAATATATAGTATGATACCCCTTTTATTATTCAAATCGAATGGACAGAACTCCTCATCAATGGTAGTTATGTCTCTGTTTTTCCTCTAACCATAATAAAATTGTAGAATCCACATATCTAGTAACTGAGAGCTAGTTCATACTTTAATACATTGGTAAATAATACTAGTGAGGTCAGTATGAAGTATCAATCAGTTCTATTTCCTTGAAACCCCAAATACAAACACACTTCCTATATTACATTGGAAATATAAAATATATAACCTATAAAACATTATTTAATCCTTGATATTTTTCAGAATACACTTCTAAATTTCATAATGTAATGGAAAAAAATAAAGTGTGCTTATATATTCATATTATAGGTTACATTCAATGTTAGATAAATTGATTAAATAAGGAATACTAAATATACATATGTAAATAAGAAAAAAGTCATTCCATTTATTCAATAACGTGGTAAAGAAATTTATCCATGGAAAATATAAATACACGAATATCATGGATAAAAAAAATGAATTCTCATGGTAAAAAAATCTTAATAATGGATATCATGAATACAGAATTCAGATTATCCATACCATCAAATAATTATAAGAAGAATGTTTAGTAAACTGGGATGTATAAACTAGAAACCCGTTTAATTTGGACAAATGATTTTTCTAATGAGGCACGTGGAAGCATTGAGAGGATATATATAATGAAGACACACCCCTCACATCATGAATAATAATTTACCCTTTTATTTAATTAAATTTTAATTCTTAAATGTTTTTCCCTATGAACAAATGACTTTACAGAGTAAACTATAAAAATTATTTATTTTTTCTCTATCTATAAAATAATATACAATGTAAAACACTATATATAGAAGTGAAATATATTTTATGAATTAATATTATCCATGATGCAAAGAATAATTTTATTTATGTGATGTATAATGTTAAATCATGATAATAATCTAAATATTTTATGACAGTTTTAATCACTATAAAATTAATAATAGTTAAAATATTACCATCAATTTATCTAGCATAGATTTTTTTAATAAAATAATGTCCTTTTTTAAAATGGAATTAAAGTATTAAATTATATTTCATTTAATATTTTTCATTGTAAAACACTTTAATTTTTTTAAAATAATATATAATGAATAAAAAGGTTATAGTGGTGATAATGTCTATTAACTTTCATACATTAAAAAGATATATTATTTTGGAATTATTATAAAAGAATTTTAAAAAATTCTATTCCCTATGTAATTGAAAATAATCCATTGAATATTTTTAAAAATTAAAATATAACATAAAACATACATAATAAATCTTTTGCATTAATATGTAATACTTTGGTAAACATTTGTTTCCAATATGGACATGGATGATAAAAATACATAATAAAAAGGGAAATATGAACATATTTTCTTTCAAATATTTGTTTTCTTCAATCATATTATAAAGAGAATAAATTTATAACAAAATATGGAATTTTTATAAATATACAAAGTATTAGAAAATAAATGGATTTTTTGAATGATATATTATAAGATTCCCTAAATTAGAATAACAAAAATCCTAGAAAATGTAACTTTTAAATAAATCCTTACCTCTTTGTTAGTAGTCAATTTATATCGAATCATAATACTAAAGGGAAAATGAAAGAAAAATAATCATGAATAAATATTTATTATAGTTAAATACATAATATGGTTTTTATATACACCACACAATAATAAATATGTGAATATTACCAAATATGTGTTGGTGGAGTGGAAATTATGATTAAATCCCTTACCATATGTAGGAAATCCCTGAATCTTCCTATATTATACCATATAATAAATATAAATCTGTTATAATAACATAAAAAACCTATTAATATCTATAATATCATATATGATAAATTAATAACATTTTACCACCCATTTTGAACAATCAATTTTTTTTAAACATTATTTATGTTGTTAACTAAAATTTTTTTTATATATGTTTAATTTAGTAGTCTATCTCCTTTCATATTTCTCATGGTACAAATATCTTCATAATTTTATTTGAGGTATAAATATCATAAAATAAATATACAATCTTCCATAAAAATATAGATACTGAAAAATAAATTGCACCATTTATGGTGACAGAATGACATATATAAGCATGAAATATATTTTCACTTTTCAATTGATGGAATGAAGGAAAGGTAAATAATAATTAGAAATTTATGTATCATTGTTGTATACAAAAAATTTGATATATTATTTAAATATATCCTCATTAAAATATATGTAATGTGGAAATAGAAAATAGATCTCATTGCTTTGTGGAGGTATTACTTCATACGTATGCTCGAGCATCATTTTCATCTCCCAAACGGTTGGAAGGATAGAAGGTAGATATGATATTAGAATTCCAGAATCACAAAGGGGTCATAAATATATATACTTAGTATTAAAATTTATATAAACCAGATTTTTTAGTGGAAAATTCATTTTCATACATTTCTAAGGATCCTTATATTTTAGAGTTTTATATAATTAAGTCATAAATTCACTTAATAAACTCAAAAATTACAAGAGGATAGTTATATTCAGTGTATTGTTTCCCACAATATAAAACATTATAAATTGAACTTTTTTATTTTCTTTTAAAATAATACTGGATTTACCTTTCACATATTCCTTATTCCAATACATCCTTAATTCGCATGATTTTTTTAAAAATAATGGGTGATCATAGAAATCCATGTAACTAAATAAGAGATGAAATACAATACTCTCGTGATAAATATAAAATCCCAAAAAAATTATTCATATTATCATATTAATCATTTATTGTATGGAATAAATAATTTCATTATAAAACAAAAAAAATTCAAATGAAACATTTAATACTCAATTTATGAAAATATAATTCTATTCAGGTCACATACAGAGTCATATTCATAATTTTTTTTGAAAAACTATTATGATTAATCAGATCACAATTTAATCTAGAGGTGAAACCACAAAATTTTACTCCCTCTTTTCTGCCTATGAAGATAAGGAAAATTAATGAAGGAAATGGAAATCTATAATGGGTCTCACCAATCATATATTTTATATCAAACTCACATATATCCATGAGGTATAATGGGCCTAAACCAAATGTATATTCTATACCAATATCACTCATTTAATATATGTAATTATCATGTACTATTTCAGGAATAGACCTTTTTATTCTTCTAATTTTTCCTCACAGAACCTTTGAAAATATATTTTAAAATGATATAGAAATCAATTTTGTATATCAAAATTTACATTCCTTTAAAAACCTATTTTCATTATTAAAATACCAAAAAATAAGGAAAGGTCTGTTTTTCATTGATGGGAAAATAAAATAGTATATAAGAATCCATTGTTAATATAATGGATAGAGTGGTTTTGAAATTCATTTTCTCTATATATATTAAAATAGAACATTTATTTTACCATTTTTTAAATAAAATCAAAACATTCCTTAAATATATTCCTCTAGAAAAAATTTAAAAGAAAGTCAAATAATTCATATAATTAAATTTTTTATTATTTTAGGAAAGTATAAATATAACAATAAAATGATTTTTTAAATATGGACATGGAATAGAATTATTTATTAAATAAATATTGGAAATAATTAAATTTATATTTTTAATGTAATTATTCCCATATGAAAAATCATACACATTTTATTTCTAAAACATTATAAATAAATTAAAATATGGTTAAAAATACCTTAACAAAAAAATTATTCATAAATAATTACAGAATTTAATCATTTATAAGAACATAATCATTGAAAAAATAACCTTTAGGGATAAATATAATTTTTTTTTGTAAAATAATGTTCTTTACATAAAACCTTAAAAATATTTATTTTATAGAAACATTGAAAATATTTTAAAATATAGTCATAATGACCATTATAATACCTTTTTCAGAAATTATAAATTGTATTGAATCATGTATTAGAACAGGATATAAAAATATTTATAGGGGAAATATTAAAAATGGGATTTTAAAAAATAAATATCCTTTAACTTGAGTCTAAATCATCAAATAAATTATTTATAATATTGATTAATGAAATAATGTTAAATATTTACATTCTCAAGGATCCATTTCATGTTTATTATTCCTTTTATTTCCAAGTTATAAAAAATTTGTATCAAATTAATTTCTTATTGGATGTTTGAGAATATTTGGCTCATATGTACAAACTAACATCGGTAGGTTGACTATGGTGAAATAGGTCATTAATACATTATCTTCAGTTTAATAATAAGGGAATAATTATCATTTTTACTACTAAATTTTTCTTCTAATAAAAATCACAAATTATTTCTGTGAAAAATGAATGATGATGTCATCATAGTGATTGTATTCCATATGTATGAACGTGTAATGTTTTCATTCTTTGATGATAATGACAGAAATATGGTAATTATTATTTTATTTTGAAAGAATGTTCATTTAATAACAAATTAAACATTATTTTCATAAAATTTCCTATATATATCATCTGTTTGAATTGGTTTTGAATAATTAATTTCACCTTATCAGGGTGGTTGTAGTCCACACATACAGAGGAACAATATTATTAAATTTCAATGAATGAAATGGTAATAATGTAAATTAATATTTATATTTTCATAATTAAATGTTATTAACAAATAATATATATATATATATATATATATATATATATATATATCTGTGTGTGTGTGTGAATATAATTATATCTATAATTTCAAAAACCTATATGAGGTTGTTATAGAAAATGAATTACAACAATTTATAAGGGGTTAGTCCACTGTACACATGAATGAGGGTTTTGATACCCCTTTGATGTATGAATAGATAAATATATGTGATGATACCAACATAATAAAATATATATCAATGTAATATACATGTGTTTTTATTTTATCATGGTTGAATAATATTAGAAAGAGGTAGAATAATAAATAAAATTATAATGATTGATTAATAATTATACAACTTCTTCAGACAATCTCTTAATATTAATATAAAAATAATTCATATGATGGTTTTATGAAAAAATGGAATCTAGATCTTGGCTTGTTATTTTATTTAGTCATTGGAGTAGGTATTGGTCGAACCAAATTGTTCATGATGTGTGAAAGAAGAGGATAAGAGGATCCAATTTTAAATATTGGGGAGTTATCTCGTGCAATTTGATAAACCATTAAATTAATATAACTTAACATTCATACTAAAATGGATCCAAATTGATAATATTCAAAAAGAATAAATGTTTTAGTCTAAATAGACAGATAAATTTAAAAATTGACATATTTAGGTTATTTTATCACCATTATCATTTTATTTTAACAAGTGCTATCTATTATTGAAAATTATTATGGTAGTGAAGTATTTATAATTTAAGGGTAAATATAGTTAATATAAAAAGGTATTTTTTTCAATTAATGGACCATCGATGATATTTTAAAAATATTAGGTAAATATATGAATTTTTTTTGGAATTTTAGTCATTTAATAAAATAATATTACACTCTAACCTCTATAATGTGATTTTTGTAGAAATAATTTGGGAAAAAAATTCTGATAATATTAAATTACATTTAATATATTTTGAATCATTTATTTAATTTTTCTATTAATTAAAGAAACATTGGGTCAGTTTTGCCTAATCATTTACCTTAGTTATTTAATTAAAATGAATTTTAAATTAATAAAATTGAATAAAAAATTATATAACATTCAAATTACTATTTATTATGAAAAGTAAGTTATTTTTATCAATGTGATAAAATATTATTATTAACAAAATTAAGATGGTGACATCTATTGGTTCTATTCTATTAAAATATTATTATGTCCAAACCATGGGAATATATAAAAAAATCTCAAATATTGAAATATTGGACTATTATGAATGCAATATACACATGTGATAAAATTAAGTAATTTTTTATGGTAAATTTTTCGTCCTTATCACATTATTTCAACCATTAATTAACCCATTTACCATTACAGAGATATTACATATCTACTATGGTTACTATAAACAAGGACTAAAATTATAGGGGAATATATACCAAATTTTTACCACCTCATTCAAAATATTGAATCCATTTTTCTTTATTTGAAACATATTACTTTAATAAATTAATTTAAAATTATGTTTTAAAGCACGAAAAAAATGTGTTTTTCAAAAAGACACATCTTTATTTGTAAAAGAGTTTTTATAAAACCTTTAAGCATTAAATTAATTATGAGGAATATAACTGGGTTATATTTAATAAAATGAACTATTTATGTTTTAATCATAGTCCAAAATATAATATTACCCTATGAAAACTATAAAATATAATACTGTTTTCACAAAAAAAGAACTATTTGTCATTATTCATTGAAAAATTTATATTTTTAGTGGAATCTAAAAATATCATCATAAAATAATTTTGATATTATGTTTTAAAAAAGGATACATGGTTTATATAATACCATTTTAATATTTTTATTAATTGATTATATCATCAATTGACAGAAATAAATAAAAATCAATTTTATAATAATTTAATTTTTATAGAATTAAATGACATTGCTAAAAATGTGTCGATTATTTAATATGCCTTTAAAAATATGTTTATATTGATTAGTAATATTATGTATATTTCATATTTCATTTAATACTAATCATATGCTTCAATTTAATGATAATTTTATACCAATCATATATAATAATAGTATTATATGGTTTTAAGGATTTGTGTTTCATTCCATTTACGTAATCAGTCATTTATGTCTTTTAAAATAACAAGGTGATATACCCCATACCCCTAATAAATAGTGTCCTCAAAATTTTCACATGATATACCTAATCAAGTGTTCGAAATGTTAAAATACCTTTTTTAAATACCATATCATTAAAGGGGTTATTAAAATTCATCTTGAAGTTATCAAAAGGGAAATATGAATGTTTTCTTGACTAATAGATGACTAGGTTTTATAAAATAATAACACTAATGAGAATTAAATATATGTATGGGGAAGAAAATAAGAATGTCTAAGTAATTATAGATATTTTTAGATATCATTAATCACATAAAATTTAAGGATTGAGTGGGAGACGATGACCACAAAACCTTACACTAAAGAGGTGTGAAAAAGATCATTGATTCATTCGCATCGAAATAAAAATGATGTTATGTTTTTTATTCAGATCATTTTCCTAGAGATAATGAATTTTATTATAATGTAAACTATGAATTTTTAGAGTATATATTAACCTTACATGTATAATTTCATCCTTTATTCCATTTCTACAACAATCCCAATTTTCTCGAGTTGATGAGTAAATAAAGTGATTTTTAATGACCAAATTTCTTCAATGGTAATAAAAAAAATAAGTTAATTCCCTAAAAAATCTTTCATATGAATCAATACAAAAAATAATCTTCAAAACATCAACAATAACACCTACATATCATGTTCGAACATTAAATTAAAAATTACCCCCAAAATTCATCAAAATAATTCCAACATAGTTCAAAAACCAAAAATAAATGTTTTTTTATCTTATTCTTATAAGATTAAATTATCATTTATCTCCAATCAACATAAGTTCCTCATAAATACATATAAAAAAATTAATATTTCTTAACAATATAATATCTATATATGATATTTATTTATTAATTAAATCACTATAAATCTTTAATAAATTAAAAATGGATCAAAATATAATTTATCCCTTACTCGTAAAATAAAATACCATCTTATCCAAATGTATTTATTCTAATTTTAACTATATAATGTTCCCAAATAGTAAAATTCTTTCAAAATAACACATCTCACTTAATAACTTAATCAAATTTTAATCTAATGGTCATCTATATGATAAAATATATGTACCTTAAATAAAAATAATCATTTTTATTAATTTTATAACTTAATTTAATGCTTTTAAAATTTTTTTTATGTCATTTTTACAAGTACATATTTTTAGGATGATTTTTTTAAACTGATCAACAAAGAACTACTTTTACATTTCATTAGAACAATACACATCATTCATAAATATGTATTTATAAAAAATGGAATAACAATGTTGTATAAAAGTGGAAGAAGATTATATTAACTAAAAAAACTCCATTAATTTAAATTCTCTCAAGACTATCACCCCTACCATAATGAGTGTAATAATAATTAGAAGTATTATAAAATCAATTGAAATTATAAATGTATGGGTGAGAACCCATTTAAGTGTCTTTCTGATTGTTTAATTGATAATGATTCTGTATTTATAGGGAAACATAGATGATCCAGATGTGGAATTCAAGAAAATATATCCCATGGGAATTATACAAATAAACAAATAAACAATGCAAATTTCATTATTATTATTGGTTTAATAAGGTCACCGTTGGAATAATTTAATGATTATACATTTAGAAACTATGAAAATATTTTATTCCCATTAAAATTACATTTTGTGATATATTTATATGTTTCATATAAATTTTCTTATCATGAAATTTTCTTATAGAACACATTTACAAGATAATATAAATTAATGAATTCCAAAGTAATATCTATAATAGTAATAAACAATTTTATGTTATAAAAATTATTAATTTTCACGAAGACTTATTTTCATTGAAAATATATTAATTCAACACTTATTATATTATTATGGTAAATTAGATATCATTTTCGTTTTCGTATATTGAAATTTTTATTTTTATTTTTGGGGTAAAAAGTATTTATAACATTTTATTGTGATATATAATAACTATTATGAAATAATAATTATATAATCATCATAAAATATTTTAAAATTCCACTTCATGAATGAAATTTACTGATGGAATTACATAATACATAATTTATTACATTACGAAATACATGAATAACAGTATGAAAAAAATGATTTTATTTGTTCTAAGAAAATGTTTTTCTGGGTGAAGTGTGTATCACAATAGAAATAATATTTTTTACTTTTATAATTTGAATAGTGTAAAATGTATTGAATATTTTAATTATATGGTCAAAATTATGTAATTAAGTAAACATATTTTTTTAGAACAAAAATATTACTATGGTAAAACATCGAAAACATAGTATATGGAAAATTATTTAAAAGGATTATATTAAGAGGTAAATACATAAAAAATTAAGAAGGAAAAAAATTAAATTTGTGGTTTAGGTTTTGAAATTATTTTGTAAAATATTCCAATATTAATTATCAACCAAATTCATTTAATTTAATATATAAATTGATGTTATAATTAAATAAAAAATAATCAATATTTAATTACATAAACCTCCCCAACTTTATTATAAATACCCAATCATTCCCTCTAAATCTCCACACCAAAGCCACTTAGAATGAATCCAATATCAATTTCACTCTCAAGAGACTCTCTATGGTGGTTCTATGGTTCTACAGTGTCCCCTATATCTCTAAGAAGAATCATCCCAAGGTAAGAGACCACTTCCTTCTATTTTTCGATTCTAGCACTTACATAGTATAAGGAATTTTTATTTCCAATTTATAATAGTACCGTGACTTCATAATCAAACGCATTATTATAAATATGATATTTAAATTAGATATTATCTTTATCTCTCAATATACTATTTTCAAAAGCTATTATAATGTTAACGCTTACCCATAACTATAAAACCATAAAAAAATTGCGGAAGAGAATTTCATGTGGGTTTCATAGAAGCGAATTCCCTATTTGGAGAATACATGATGATGTGTCTATGGGATGGTTCTACATAGGTATACTAACATTGGAAGGGGATATAATGTACTAATATGATCTTCACCTGGTGCATGGAAAACAACCTAACCATATAGATGGTTTGACCCACCCAGGGGATTTGTTTAGGTTAATTCACGTACACTTTATGAGCCATTAAAAAGGATTAGAATACATAGGTTGATATAAATCATCATTTGATATTACTATTCCATGAATTTATCATCCATAGATTCTATTTATCATTCTATTAATTATGTTAATATCCACTACATTTTAAACACCCAATAATTTCAAATAATTACTGTTGGATACTCACCTAGAGAACTGCACAAATACTAAAATGGGAATTCGTTCATACGTAATTTGTAACCAGAATTGTATATATAAATATCATCATAAACACTAGATTTTATCTTCCTTATCCTTTTCTAGGTTTTTATGTATAAGTGTTATAAAAGAAAATATTATTTTTATAGTGAATGATCCATTTGTGAATTTGTCTTCAATAATCATAATATATGAATAACTTCTCATCTAATGAACATCCCTTATGCATACCCTTGAATTTTTCTTCTAATTGAATATTGTTTACCTAGAAACTCATCCTTCAATTGAATTGGAATATTATAGAGTTATCCATATACCATTATAAATATATATTGTAAAAAAAAATAATTTATTATGCTCATGGAAGGGTATTTATGTATTGAGAAATCTAATTAATTAGATATAATTTTCTGTTCGATATGTTCATGATAGGGTTATTAATATATTTATATATATCATTCTTATATGTAAATCATAAATTAAGGACTATTATGCATGTCCCCTCATATCAATCCAATGGAATGATTAATGAATTATTCTCATATATATGAAATGTTCCTGATTCCAAGGAATCGTGAATTGAAAATGATTAATGATAACCTGTTCAAAATGAATGGGAATATGTTTTTTGAAAAACCAGTGATTTAAAATCGTGATATGTTTATAAATTTATCATGTTTATTTTTTGGAAATAATTCCATGTTATTCGTCATATATTAATTTTCATTTTATTCCTCGTGTAATTATAATCATGTTATGCATCATGTACTTATGATCATGTTATGAATCATGTAAACATGATCATGTAATGACTTGTATACTTATGATCAAGTTATACATATGGTTCTTATGATAATATTATGCATGTTTTTATTATGATCATGTTATGACTTGTTTCCTCATGTTCATGTTATCATATCATCCCTCACATTTTACTAATGATTTTATTTATGCCATATTTTCATTATTTATTAATAACTAGTTTTTATAGTGCCACATTTTTCTTATATTTTCCAATTTCACTAGGAATTATTATAAATTATATACTATTAAGGAAATTAGCTAAGTGGAGAATCTTTTTGGAATAATTTTTTATCATAATATGTTTTTAGTTGTAATTCAAACATAGTTTCCGAAGACATTAAACTTTTGATTTTTGGAGTTTATTGTAAACCATGTGAAGTATTATAACATATATATGTTTAAGACCATATTCAAAAGTTATGGTCTAGGGAATATCAGTTTGTATCTGAGAAGTTTATTTTTATTTCATGGAATTAGGATTTAGAATATCTAGTCATAAAGACACCGATATATGGCCTTTTCCTCTAGATGACTACATTTAGAATAAATATTAAGAACCTATTAGATTAACCTTAGTGATTTATTAATAATTTTTCCTTTCAATAGGTAAAATTTCTGTGACCATTTGGATTCAGAATATTTTATTCAATGAGTAAAATTATAAGGACACAATTTCATTATGTAAGTAGAATGTAATGACCTAAAAAATAAAATTTGTTATTATTATAATTTATTATTATTTTTAAATGAATGCTTTATAATATAAAAATATATAAATAATATATCATTTTATATAAACATTACACATCATGTATATATATGTACAAATAAAATGAGGAGATATAAAGGGATATAAAATTTGAAGAAAAATATATTCACTAAAGAACCTATGTATTTAAAATCCCCAGTAAAGGTCAAAAATGTCATAATGATACCAATCACAATGATAAGAATTATAAAAACCATTGTAATTATAAACTGATGTGTAACGACACTTGTATGTAAATTCAACAATGTTGAAAAGTGAATGATGTAGTATTTAAAGGAAGATATGACTGTTATGAATGGGGAATATAGGTTAATGTGGCCAATATGTATTGTTACCTTATATAAATAAGAATGGTGTACATTATCATTCTTTTTGAAAAATAGTCACCATTGAGATTATTTTATGACTGCATTTTTTTGGAAGTGTATGAATATTTAATTTGAATTAAAATATTTTTTTCATTATAAATTAATAATATATTAATAAATTATATTTTCATGAAATTATCTTACAAAATATATATATATTATAATTATAATTAATGAAATTTTTAGTATTTTTTACATTTTTCTGAATGTTATCAACGTTACGAAAACTACGAACTTTTAATAAAGATAGATTTTTTTTATAATATAAAATTATAACATTTCAATCATTATTCGGATATTATATATATCATTTTATTATTTAGAATATTAAAATTCAATTAGGATGAATTTATGGAAATGTTAAAAAATATTCATTTTTTGGGTAAAAACATCAAATACAAATTTTTTACAAAATACCATAACTATTTTGATATAATTAATATATAATCATGATTTAAAATTTCATAATAATCCTTATTGAACAATATATATTTAGAAAATAGCATAATATATAATTAATTTTATTTAGAAACACATTCTTCATATTTTATGTTTTATGATTTTATCATTGTTGAAAATAACTGTTTTTACGTGTTACACATATATCACAATGGAGGTTTTTTTTCAAAAATTGAATAATGTAAAATTTAATTCATATATGGAATTATTATTTCTATATTAGGTAGTTATAGAAATATATTTTTTAGTTATGAAAAAAGTTACCCTGGTAGAAAAAGGAGTTACCATAATTTTAGTAATATAATATAAAATGTTAAAATTAAAATCTAATGACATAATAGAATTAAAAACGTCAAATATTAATTGGTTTTAGAGGTTTTTAACATCATTATAAAAAATGACAATAATAAATATCAACCAAAATAAATGAAATTTTTTCTTCCCATAATTTATTCATATTAAATACAAAAAACATTAATCACTTTAAACCACCCATTCTTGTGTGTAATATTTTTCCATTCCCTCTTCATTCTTGACACCAAATCAATTGATAAAATAAACATATCAATTACCCACTCATGAGTTTATATATGATTTTTATAAGGTTGTAAGGAGTCCCTATCTAGCTCTACGATGTATCCACACTAAAGGTATTGATCTTCTGACTATGCTGTTTCAAATTTTGCACTAATTTCATATTTGGTTTTTTTAATTAAAAATGATTATTCTATAAGGTATTTAGAAAACAGTAAATTAATTTATATATTTTTTCTTGTCAATTATATACTAAAATTCCCTCTCATTATAATACCTTAATAATCTGTTATAATGTTGATGCTTTCTCATTGACATAATAACATCCTAAACATGGTACAAAAAATCATGTGTAGTTTTCAAGGAAAAGAGATCGGTTTCTAGATAATAAAAGGGAATATGAAATTAAATAGTTATAAATATTTAATATAACAACGAAATTTTTTCATTTTTAATCTAATCATTACATAGTTCAGAATAATTTTCCATGTTACACATGTTGTTTGATATTTCAGAGGTATTTTCATTGGATAATTCACATAAAATTTATGATAAATAATAAACGATTATAATATATGGATTTTGATTAACAATAAATATATATCCCACTTACATTAAAAACCCCTCTATAACTTATTATTATCTTTATTTCAATTGTTATAATACCATAAATATTGTAAAAATCATATAGTATATAATTTTTTTGTTGGATACTCACCAAAATAGTTTCACTAACCTTTAAATGTGCATTCAATCCTGCCTAATTTATATACAAAGATCATGTCATATTTAACTCTTAAAATTTACTTTGGATTTTACCTTTATTCTGAATGTACATGTCCACATGTACACATGGTATTGTGGAAATATGATTTTTTAGAAAATGATACATCATTTGTTTTATCATAGGTTATTATCTTCTAGGAACATATTTTCTTCCAAATAATTTCCCATGTAAATACCCATTCTCTTTTCTTATGATTGATTGGTGTCCACCTAGACACTTTTATTGATTGAATATGGAAATTATTAACTAAAAAATATAATAGTAATTATATATGGTGTAAATATCATATAATTATTACAATTACGGAAGGGAATTTACATAGAGAGATACATACTTTCATTAGATACCCAATTATTTTCTTTCGGTTCATGCTATTACTATTATTTGATTTATGTATATTCATGTTATATGGAAAACATGAATTATGGAATATAAAGGGTTCATCTATATAGTGATCCAATGCATTGGGTATATAATTAATCTCTAGAAATGAAATTTTCAAGATAACTCATCACCATTATGTGGTAATGAATTATGATACATTGGTTAAAATAAATGAAAAAATGTTTTAAAAAAAACATGTGATTATTTATGATGATATGTTTATTAATTTATGATATTTATGATGTAGCCACATTTATTTCTTATGTCTCATGTATTTATAATCATGTTATGCCTCATGTAGTTTTTAAAATGTTGACCCTCATATAATTTTGATATTGTTTCGTCTCACATAATTTTGATAATCATCATCATCCTTTACAAGTGAAAATTTTATGTTTATTATTCTTATGAACATGTTGTGTATCTTACTCATATGATCATTTTATTATTCCTAAATTAATTTTTTTGATCTAATATAATGCCTCTATTTTTACCCATTTTGTTTATTTATGCTATTTTTTCATTGTTTAACATTTTTTACGATTAATATAACACTATTTTTATAATTTTTTCCATTAACAGTGGAATTGCATTTAAAGGGATATATAAAAGTGAATTACATGGGTGTAGAATCTTTTTTGAAGAAGTATGAACTATACCATGCGTTTAGTTGGAAATATACTTATTTCCCAAAGAAACCAATCAGTGGATATTCAGATTTTATTGTAATTCACATGATGTATTAAAAATCATGTGTTTCTAAAACTATATTCGGCTTTTTGGAAATGGAGATTCACACATAATTTCTTAATAACTAGGATTTTATGTAGTCTAGTGGTAGTAATATCACCCTTTTCACCCTGTGGTTGTGCATTCGATCCACTTGTCCATGATGGATGTGATATGATATAATTTTTACCAAAACTATATTAATATAATTCCTATAACATTCCCAAAAATGTGATGGAAATCCTAAAAAATTTCATTAATCATCAAATCAATTTTTAACCCCTAATATTTTCTATTCATCTCATTTTCCAACAAAACAATTGTCATGATTGATGATCATTTCGTTATCATCATGAAAATATTAAAAAAATGTTTATTTATCCCTTTTTAATATATCTTTAAATGAATATCTCCAAAAATTATTACCTTTTGAGTATACCAGATTTCAAAGGTATTGGTCCCATTTAACATTTTTTTTGAAAAATTTAAAACCAAATATAAAAATTATTTATCGTTAGGTGTTTCATGATTCTAATTATATATAGAATATATAAGAATTTAATTGGTAGAATAATACTATATCATCATTTTGAAAAATTTATAAAAAAATATATACTTCCTAAAAATGACCTATTAAACCATTAACCATTCCCTAAAGTCATAAAATTTTATCATAAAATTTTATAATATAAAATATGTATATAGGATTAATCAACATAAACCTAATATTTTTCATATTTTTAATATAAGAAAATAATTATTAACTGAAATCCCAACAACAAGGTAATTCGTTTTTTTGTTTCTATCTTCTTTACATGTCTATATAAATTCCATATCTCTAGAAAATAAATATTTCATTCCTTGGTGTTAATTACTATTTTAGATGTGAAGTAAGAGATGAGAATTTTAAATCCAATAGAATAAATACCATGATTCATAGAAGTAAAAATTAAATGTCATTGGATTGATCAAATTGTTTACTACATGTGATTTTAATGTTCATAAATCATTAAAAATAATTTGAATACGATTTTTCCATGATATAGGTGATTAAATAATTTTAAATGGATTGTAACACCACAACCCTAGTTACCTAGAGTATTTGCCTTATTTCCTATCATTGGCAGGATCACAAGTGATCATGTCTCGAATGACATATTAGTTTACTAGCCTTGCAAGTACTAGATACATATATAAGTTTTACATTACATCATAAAATAATGAAAAACAACACTGTGTCCCCTTGGAACACACTCATATCCTCTATAATATCATTATAGATTAATCATAATATACTTCTTCACATATGGAGAAAAACATAACATAAGAAAGGGGAGATCTCAGATGCTATGTAAGGATAACAATATAGCAGAAACAATCATAAATAATCCTAAACATGTAAGGCAATGTATAAGACTAAAACACAAGCATTTTAATCGTAAAATTCAGAATAATATGGAAACAATAAATAAAAAAAATGAAATTTAATTATTAACATATATATTCTACTAGTCGAATAATCGCATATAATTTCAAAAGATAATTTCATAATGACGGAATGCATAATGCCAGACATCATAACCACATAGTCATGGCCTCGTGCCAAGACTACAAATAAGATTTTTTCAAGGCCTTATACCAAGACACTAGTTTGTCTTATGATACCTACTGATGCAACAAGTATCTATACCAGGCTCCACCCGTCACATAATACGTCCAATTAATTCCTCATCTGAAAAGGTAGAAACATAATCTAAACATTTTTATTAAAAAATATCATACAAAATATCAATATTTTAACCACAAACCGTGAATGATATAAAAATAGCACATCCACAAAAAAACATAACACATTCTATACAATATGGATGATTTTATTATAATCAATTTGTGTCAATTAATAATAATAAATTATATTGACATAGATGAAAATAATAAGTAAAACTATTTGAGATAATTATACATATTTTCATAAAAGCATTTAAAAGTCTCACTATTTATCAAGATGTTGTTTAAAATAGATTTTTAAATCAAAGTGTCCCATACAATAATGAATCTTTTAAAAGAAATTTTAATTTTAAAACATTCATTTCCATATTAATTATAACATAAAACCATTTTTAAAACATGGACATTAATGAGAAATATATATAAAAATAAATCATTCAAACATTTAAAATGATTGTTTAGATTACCTAACCAAATTATATACTATTGAATAAAAAAAATTGAGGTAATAAAAAAATTATAATATCATGACCATATATGGATTCATAATATACTTTTTCAATGTACAATATATACACCATATAAATGTGAAATGGCTCATAACAACAAATAAGTCTCAAAAAAAGTAAATTGAGATGAAATCCATTATATAGACCGTATCAATAGGTTAAGGATAAAAAAATGTCACAATTATTTGTGATAAATATAAATACACTCAATATTATGGGATATTAAGTATAAATCAATTATATTACATTCACACATATTCTTGTAAAAGCAACACCAATGACTTGGATGTTTAACTCAATGAATGGAAATTGGGTTAAGATTACTCTTATCATGTTCATATCGATGACTTGAGAATTTATCAATGGATTTATTAAGTGTATAAAAAGTATATTTACACAATGTGGACTTTATATTACTATTTAAATAATTAAATTGTTATTTCACACATAATCAAGGACTAAAATAATCAACTATTATTGTATAAAACCCAATGAGTGGAAATTGAAATTAGAAATTCCCTTACTGATTGGGTGACATGCGAAAAATACAACCCATGAAAGAAGTATCATATAATGAAGTTATAATTACCCATAAATTAATTAATATTCCCTAAAAAATACAATCATGAGAAATACATAATCCACACAAAAAGAAATATTGGAAAATATTGCATGAATCTCAATAGAATAAAAAGTCAGATGAAAACACCTTACCTTTTACTTTTCCATATAAGAGGGTAGTTTAACCTCATATATATTGGTGAAATATTTTTTACTAAATTAAAAATTAACCACATACATTAATATGATATCATATATGATCTTCTAATATTGAATTGTTAATGATATTTTAGTATTATCAATGTTTTGGCTGTTAACTAATTCATTTTCCTATATATGTTTTGTAATGTATGTAATGTTTTTTGTGGATAGTATATATTTTAATCATATAAATAATTATATTAAGGTCAGAATCATTATTTTTAATCATAAAATTAAATTTTTCCTTGAATGGTTACGATGGGGAATGATATCTCATCGTATCTTGGTGACAGTAAGCTATACGTACGCCCGAGCGACAATATCATTCTATTAGTGGTGAAATCATATGTAATTGGATGGTATATTATTTTCTAGAATCATTAAAATGTTATATTTATTATTTACATCAGTTATACACATTATTATACCCATACAAAGAATGATGTGTTGAATATCAAACACCACCACAACGTGGAGATGGTAAGCAGTATATACGCACATATTGTGACTTTGTAATTCATAGGATAAATAGAATAATAAATATTGCTGAAACAAATTTATAATAATGCAAATGTATATAGAATTTAATGGAGTTATTATTTTTTATGGAAACAACTCTAAAAGAGGATGTGGAAGAGGAAAATAACTTTGAAAGAGCTGATGAAATTATTACCTCTTCTTCGGGTTCTTCCTTTTGATTTGATAAAAAGGTCTCTATAGGTTGGATTTAGAATCAAATTAAGGAATCTAGGTTCAATTGTAGTTATTTTGGAGGATATTTGAGTCGTTTTTGGTGTATCCAAATGGATTTGGAGATGTGATTTTGAGAGAAGGGGAAGTTCCTATTTATAAGAGAGGTGAGGGTCACTTTTGGGAAAGTTTGAAAATATAATTTTATTACAAAAGTATTTTCAGTTATTAATGGAACAAAATGGATTTATTTCTAGCATAAGGAGGTTATTGGTCGAAATAATCACAACTAATAGTTTTTATACAAGTTTAGGTCACCATATTGACCATATATTTTATATTTAATTCGTAGTTAAATAGTATAGCTTTGACCATGTCTTCTTGTATTTTTATACTACATTGTTAATAAACATACTATAAAATGCCAAGATATCCTCCAGAGGTTCATTAATGACATTTATATAATTATATAAGTGCTTTAGTATAACCTTATATTTTTTGTAATATTATATCATTTAATAATATATTATTTTTCTAAATACTCATTTTTGTCAATTTGGACACTATATAGTATTTGTTTTTTTGAAAGTCACAAAAACTTATTTAATTTGAAAAAAATACATTAAATAAACCCAAACATGTCATATTATTTTATGAAATTTTTCTAATTCATCAATATTATTAATTTACATTTATTTTGATATTAATAACATCAATTATTTTAATCATTCATTTATAAGGTAATTACTGCATCATCACTGTGTCATTAACCAATTTATTTATTTAAATTCTAAGTATTATAAATAAAATACCATGATTTATAAAATCTTTTTAACATTCTAATAAATATTTATAGTAAAATTTATCTTATGTGTAACCCTATATTAAAAATGGTATAGTTATTAGACATTAAATTTAACACTTTTAACTCGTCTTAAAATGAAATAATAATAAACATCCTAATATAACCAATATGGATCAAAAGGATCATATTTTATTCCTATGGTTGTTTGTGGTGGATATACACTTATTTAATATAATTATGATATGTTATAAGGTAATTATAATATAATTTTTACCTTTAATTACCGAACTATCTTTTAACCATGGTAAATAAAAATAAATATATACTATTCACCAAAAAAATTGCATCCTATTGAACCATGTTTTACATACTAAAGTCTAATGTGTCTCTTGGATTTTTTAATTTCAATTCAAAGAAGTGGTACACTTATGTTTTATTTAAATTTTCCAATGTGCTTATAAGTTGTGTATAAGATGGTGAAAATTTCAATAAACATTTATATATATAATATTATTATAAAATGAATTAAATGAATTAAATTAGACTAATATTGTTTTCATGTTTATATTTCATCGTTAAAATAAAATTAAAATTAAAATTTTTTTTGAAATATTATGTCAGCTTTAAACAATAACACAATGTTTTTCAATATTTATTTGAAATTGAATGTTTTTAGATAAATACCAAAATTTCACCCAAAGATAATGTTGATATTCCACATTAAAAAATGATATCTATTTTTCCTAATTAAAAACATTCAAGTTGTTTTAATTAATTTAAAAAATTCACCATTGTAAAAACCAGAAATCAGGTTTTTGAGAAGTAAAAACTATGAAAAATTTAATTTTTGTTTTTGTCCATTTTAAATTTAAAATTACTTCCCATAAAGAAAATTGGATTAAATGATAAAAATATAATATAATTATACTTTAGAACCATTAAAATGTATGATTTAACTCTATAAATTATTTTTTATAATAAATTGGTTTTCAATTAAAATTTAATATTTTTTACTATTCACCAAAATATGAATGCTATCAAAAAAGCCCCAAAATTTATCCAAAATAACTTTTTATTTCCTTATTATAAATAAACAGTTTATTTTTTTCAATTGAATATATAAAAGTTACAAATATTGGATTTATAATGGTTTATCCATTAATAGACGGAAAAATTTCAATTTTTGAAAAATACTTCTTGTATGAGAAAAATTGAAATCATTCTTATATTATGTCTAAAGAACACATAATATGGAATTTAAAATTATATTGTGTATATAAAATTTAAAATGTAGTTAATACTATTCATAACTAATTTTTGAACGGCTAGTTTGGTAAGTCGTGGTGCGCCCAAACTCTGTGTTGCATATAGCGCAAGCTATTGAATTACATTAATGAAGATAACTTAATATTAAATCATGGGGTGTTACATTTCCCCCCTACTGGAAATTACATCCTCGCTATTTTAAAATTAGGCTTGGGATCTTCATTGAAAGTCCCACATCGGAAAAAGTTTCAGTGAAACTATCTTCTTAAAAGAACGAATGATAAGTACAACTGTTAGCCGAGATTACCGATACTTTGATTCCATATAGGAAAACAATGATATGGAAGATAAATTAAGTTTCCTGTTCCAATTAATAATTATATAAAACCTGATTAGGAGAAAGTTAACGACAAGAAAACCAAAAACTTTTGATGGGTGAAATGATCATTTGTTTTCCAGTTAGAAAAGGAAATGGTCAACATTTTTTGTTTTATTTTCCATTTGATAATGGTGTGGAGTTTATTTATGAGAATGAATAAGAACATAAAGAGATAAATTAACTTTTTAAGTATAGTTTCATATTGTAATAAATTTCTAAAAATAACTCATCTTTTCTCCAAATAATGAGTATTCAAGATAACATGGTCACACATGAAGGTCTAGAATCAACTTCTAGAGTATCACATAATCCACAAAGGTTAAACAATATATTTCCCCTGCCTTTAGAGATTCACCAAAACCGAATGGTTAGTACAAGTTAAGATGATCCCCGAAATGGATTATCTTTTATAAAAATAAATACTAATCTAAATTTCCAAAATTAAACAAACAATACCAAATGTTCAATAAAGACCATTCAATAATTAATTGTACTTAAATTCCCTAAATGTAATCCAAATTAATATTGAAAATGGAAACTCATAAAAATTAAATCGCATTGTCTTCTATAGTAATTCATAATAATTATCTCCAAATAACATCAACTACTCTCAAAGTCTCATATGAAAGTGTAATTATCAGAATAAAACGTTCTATATGATAGGTTAATCATTTCAATAATAACCTGAATCTCTATAAAAAACATAGATTGCTCAAAAATAATAAAATCCATCATTACTCCTAAAATTAAATCCAATAGAAATGTATTTTCCTTAGGCATATAGTGTTCCCAACAGAGCGAGTGTCTTCCAAAATAACATTATCACTTAATCATAAAATCATTTCCCTATACTAAGCATATCACATTGATAAAATATAATATATCTAATCAACTTATTATAGAAAAATAAAATAATTTAACTAAAAAGAATTAGTAACACTATCTAGGTACTTCACGCTGTCAATTGGTAGCTGGTAATGCCCAATGGAACATTGGTTGTGGGTTCGATTCCTACAGCTATGTCTGACACGACGGGTTGTCACACGGTCTATGTGTTTTCCTTTTTCAAAAACAATATTTTATATCATTTATAAAATGAGATAAATTCTTCAAAATAACCATAACATAATATAGCCACAAATGTTTTCTCATACCTCTCATTTTCATCCCAAAAATTAATAACCTATAATTGCTTCAAATTCGAGGATCATATAATCCCAGATGGTTCTTTATAACTATATCTAAAGAAGAAAAGATAATTCTTCCTCAAATAAAATTATCACATCAAAAGGTTCAGGGATACAATTACAAGAGAAAAGTCTTCCAATGTAATATCATCAACAAAAATCATTAATAATTTTAAATATTTCATCATCCATTTATTTCCACATAGGTTCTTCCTTGACCTAGTAGTTATCCTATAGAATAGGTAATTGACTCGGGTAATGCCCAGGTCACCTATATTTATGGAAAATGATGTAAATTTATTATTAGGATATATTTTTTCTTCTATATTACTCTTCATTTTTTCTCATCAAATCTTTACTTTATGTCATTCTTTCCCACACAAAAAGCATTTATTTGTTCCATTGAGACAATTTCTTGGGTGTCTCCTTCTACATTTCCGGCATGATTGAAATTTAAATATCTTTTCTCCATGGTCTCTACTACTGGAGCCCTTATTATTATCCTCCATTCTCGTCTTTGTTGAGTTTGGGAGTTGGTTAACATATATATTTTTTATCATATTTTTAAAAACCTACATCAGCATGAACATGATATTTTTTACACCTAACAACAATCTATTTAGTTGCTCATTTACACCATATTTCCCACCTTGTAAATCATGTTCAATGTTACTATGACTTCCTTGAAATTTAGCCATTGACTAAAACCAAAAATCAGAGTGTCATTAACAACATTCATAAAATCAGTCATAGAATATCATGAAACTGTATTTTCATTCTAAAACATCTTAGGATTTACCAAGTTTATTTATTATCATCTTATATTAAAATCCTTCAAATCAGTTTGTAATGAAAATGTGAATTATACCAAGTATATCCTCCGAGAGTGTCGTAACCCAGAGTACATCAAGGCTCATTTCCATGCACCCGTTCCCATTTGATTCTAGCTAAAAGAGGTGTTTTGAGTTTTACACCTAGGTACATCAATTCCAAATCTGCCTCTACCTGTTTGTATCAAAATAGGGATTTATTGCTTGGAAAAACCGTATAATGTTTACATTACCAAAAAAATTAATTTATTCTATACCAAACCTCAAAGTCTATCCAGGGTAGTGTTTTTTAATCATGGTTTTTTAGAATCTATCTTCCATGGTTTTTACTACAATTCATCTAATACCAACTGTAATGCCCCGACCCCAGTTATCCAGAGATGATGCATTATTCCAGAACATTAACATGATCACAAGAGATCACTTCTTGAAAGAGTGATTATTTTAGAAGCTTTGGAATTACTAGATACATACATAAGTTTTACATTACAACATTTAATAATGAAAAACAACACTATGTCCCCTTTGAACACACCCATATCCTTTTCCCAATCCCTATAAGATAATCATAATATACCTCTTCACATCTTGGGAAAAAAAGTCATAAGAAAGGGGTGAGATCAAATGCTTTGTAGGGATAACAATATGGAAAAATCAATCATAAATAAGCATAAACATTTAAGGCAATGTATTATACAAAAACACAAGCCTTTTAAATTTAATCTTTTATATAATATAGAAAATATAAAGAAAATAATTCCATTTAATTATTCATATAGATATTATACTTGTCAAATAATAGAATTTAAAATCAATAGCTAATTTCATAATGATGGAAGGCATAATGTCGTACATCATAACCACATATTCAATGCATCGTGCAGAGACTACAGAAAAGATATTGTAAAGGTTGTGTACCAAGACACTAGTTTGTATCATTAGACCTACTGATACATCGAGGAACTATAACGGGCTCCAACCATCACTTACTATGCCCATTTCATTCCTCGTATGTAGTGTTTGGAACATTATATAAATATTCGCATGAAAAACAATTATACAAAATGTCAATATTTTAACCACAATTGATTAAAGGTATAAAAACAGTACAACCACAGTCAAACCTAACTCATTCAATACAGTATGGAATATTTTATTATAAAAAATCAACCTCAATCAATAATAATGAATGATATTAACATAGATGAAAATAATTAGTAAAACAATTTGAGAGAAATATCTCAATTTTCATTGAAATATTTAATGGTCTCACTATTTTTTATGAAACCGTTTAAAAGAGATTTATGAATCAGTGGGTCCCATAACACTGTGAACTTTTAAAATATATTTTAAATTTTAAACATTCATGTCCATATAAATTAATATTTAAAACCATTTTTAATACATGTACATTAATGATAATTATTTAGAAGAATAAATCATTAAAACATTTAAAATGATATTTTAGTTAGAGTTCCTAACCAAACGAGAGATGATTGAATTCAAATAATTGAGGTAATCAAAATATTATACAATAATTAGAATAAAGTGATTCATGATATAATATGTCAACATATAGTGTATACACCATATAAAAGTGAATTGGTGCATAACAACAAAGAATTATCAATGGAATGTAAATTGAGATGAAATATACTATAAAGGCATTATCCTTAGGTTAAGGATAAATTAGTGACATAATTACATCAAAAAATTATATATACACTCAATATGATTGGATATTCATTGTAAATAAATCTTATATCATATAGATATATTTTTTTAAAAACTACACAAATGACTTGGATGTTTAACTCAATGACTGGAAATTGGGTTAAGATTACTCTTATAAAGTTCATATAGATGACTTGAGAATTTATAAATATAGTGATTTTGTGTATAAAAAGTATATCCAAACAAAGGGGAGTGGAAATTACTACAGAAATAAATAAATAAATAAATAAATAGTGATTTCACACATATTATTGGAGTAAAATAATCAACAATGTTTTCGTAAAATCCAATTAGTGGAAATTGATATTGGAGATCCCCTTACCAAATTGGTAACATATACGATATACCCCACATAAAATAATGATCATAAAATGATGTTTAAAATACCCACAAATTGATTTATATTACACAAATAATAAAATAATGGGCAGCACATACACCACACAAAATTAAGTAGTGGCAAATATAGCATGAATCTCATCGGAATAAAAAGTGAGATAAAAACCCCTTATCTTTTAATTATCCTTATTAGAGGGTAGTTTATACTTGTTTATAATGGTTAAATAATAGTTATAAAATTATTCAACAACCACATACATAAATATGATATCATATATCACTTTCTAGTATTTATTTGTTAATGATATTTCAGTAGTATCATTGTTTTGGGTGTTAACTGATTTGTATTCCTTTATTTGTATTGTTACGTAAGTCATGTTTTCATGGATAGGATGATTTTGATTCATATCCAGAATGATATTATGTTATTAAAAATTATTTTTAATCATCAAATGAAAATTATTCTTGAATGGTTATGATGGGGAAAGAAATCTCATCGTGTCGTGGAGTGGGTAAGTTGTACATACACACGAGCAATAATATCATTATATCAGTGGTTAAATAGTGTGTAATTGGATGGAATATTATATATAAAGAATAATTAACATTTGTTATTTGTTATTTACATAATTTATACTCATTATTATACCCATCTAAATGATGAAGTGTTGAATAACAAACTACACCACGATGTGGAGACGGTAAGCCATACGTACGCATGTATGGTGACTCTGTCATTCATTGAATGGATATATTAATGAATATGGTTGTAAATTATTTATAAAAACATATAGATATTTATAATTTACGGAATTTATTATTTTGGTATAGAAAAAATTGAAATAGGATGTGGAAAAAGAAAAGAACCTTGAAATAGTGGATGAAATTATTACATCTTCTTCAGGTGCTTCCTTTTGATTTGATCTAATAGGATTTTGAGGTTGGCATTATGATAAAATTAATTCCTATAAAATTAATTGAGGGTAGTTTGGATGATATTTGAGTAGGGTTAGGATGATGAAAATAGATTTGGAGGTTTTATTTGGATAGAAGGGGATGTACCATTTTATAAGAGAGGTGAGGGTCACATTAAGGGAAATTTAAATAGTATTTTATTATAAAATCATATACTATTTATAATGGCTCTAAATGGATTTATTTATAGTATAAGGTGGGTATGGGTTGAAATAAACCTCATACAATAGGCTTTATACATGTTTAGGTTACCATATTAACCTTATCTTTTAGATTTATTTCTTAGTAAAATAGTTTATCTTTTTATATGTCTTCATGTATTTTTATACTACATTGTTAATAAACATACAATAAAATTCCAATAGAACATAAACTTGTTTTTTAATGACATATCTATAATTATATAAGTCCTTTTTCTTAACCTTATATTTTTAATAACATTATATCATTTAATAATATATTATTTGTTTTAAATACTCATTTATATCAATTTTGACACTATTCAGTATTTTTTCATGAAAGCCAAAAAGAAACATCATTACATAAAAAAAATACATTAATTTAACCCTACCATGTAAAATTATCCTAGAAAACTCTATTAATTAATCAAAAGACACAATGTAAATTTATTTTGATATTTATAACATCAATAATTTTAATCATTCTTTAGTAATGTAATTACTGCATCCTCATCGTGTCATAAATACATTTAGTTATATAATATCGAAATATTATAAATAAAATAACTTGATTTAGGAAATCATTTTATCTTTTTAATTAATATTTATATTCTTATTTATCTTATGTATTACACTATATTAAATAAGTTTTAGTAATTAAACTTTGAATTTAACACTTTTAACTCTTATTTAAATAAAACAATAATAAACATCCTAATCTAATATGTGTGGATAAAAAGGATCATATTTTATTCCTAAGGTTGATTTTGGTTGAAATAAAATTATCCCATAGAATTAGTAAATGTTTTAGGGTAATTATGATTTCATTTTTATCTTTAATTACACTATTTAATTTTAACTATGGTAAATAAAATTAAAAAGTTTCTAATCACCAGAAATTATTTTAATCCTATTAAACCACATTTACTTATTGATTTCAACTGTGTCTTTTGCTTTTTTGAAATTATATTCACAGAAGAAGTAAAATTTTGTATTATGCAAATTTTCAACTGTGCCTAGAAAGCGAGTAAAAGACAGTAAAATGATCCATGATATATGTAACGCCCCGACCCTAGTTACCTAGAGTCTGTGCATTATTACATAACCTTGGCATGATCACAAGAAAGATAAAATCTCGAAAGACCAATTGGTTTAGTAGCCTTGGAAACACTAGATATATTCATAAAGTTTTACATTACATCATGAAGTGAAAAACTACTACAACAACATATTGTCTCCATAATCCACACTATTATCCCCTCATAATATCCCTGCAGGTCATTCATAATTTACATCTTCACATCCTGGGAAAAATAAAACATAGAAAAGGGGTGAGCTCAAATTCCCAATAATGATAACAATATAGAGGAATATTTCATAAATAAGAATAAACATTTAAGGCAATGTATAACTAAAACAAAAGCCTTTTAAACTTGAACTTCAACATAGTATGACAAAAATAAAATGAAATAATTCTATTTACTTATTCACATGGATATTCTACTAATCGAGTAATCACATGCAATATAAATAACCACTTTTATAATGATGGAATACATAATGCCAGACTATCATAACCACATAGCCAAGGCCTCGTGCCAAGACTACAAACATGATTTTGCCAAGGCCTTGTGCGAAGACACTAGTGTGTCTCATGAGACCTACCGATGCATCGAGGAGCTATAGCGGGCTCCACCCGTCACATATTAAGTCCAATGCATTACCATATGAAAAGGTTTAAACATAACATAAACATTCGTATTAAAACTAGCATACGAAATGTAAATACTTCATCCATAAACCATGAATGGTATAAAAATAACACATCCACAGTCAAACATATCACAAAACCTTCAATAAAATATAGAAGTTTTGTTTCATAATAAATCAACTTCAAATAAGTGTAATGTCCATCAAAGGATGTTGACATAGATGAAATAAAAACACTTTTTAGAGAAATATCTCTTTTTATTTTGAAATCATTTAAGAGTCATATATTTATAAAATAAAACATTTTTTTTGAAAATATTCTTATAAGCTTGTAAGGGAACCTTTGAAGATTTTATAACGGTGGAAAATAGCCACACCCGCCGTATAAGTTAAAAAAACATTCTTACCTTAATTCTGTCGAAAGGTTAAAAAGCACCTTGTTTGGAAAATGACAGAAAGATTCCTTTATAAACCACTTATAAAAATTCAAACAAGGGTATAAATGAAGTTAACCCATATTCTTGTAAATAGTAAAAAAAATTGAAATACATTTTTATGAAACAAGGATGTGGATGATAAAGAGATCCCAGTAGATTATTACGTATAAACAACCTCGGATAATGAAGAGATTGTGAAATAAACCCTTACCTTGTACTTTTGCATGGTTGGGGTAGGTTAACCTCCTGTATAATGGTGAAATAATTTTTATTAAATTATAAAATAATCATATAAATTAATATGATATCATATATGATCTTTTAACATTGATTTGTTAATAATATCTTAGTATTATCGTTCTTTTGGGTGTTAACTTACTCACTTTATTTTATATGTTTTTTTACGTAAGACATGTTTTTATTGGATATCTTGTATATTATTCATATCCAGAATGATATCAAGTCCTTAAACATCATTTTTAAATCATCAAATGATAATTATACTCAAATGGATATGATGGAGAATGAATCTCATCGCGTTCGTGGAGACGGTAGTCTGTACGTATGAACGAGAAACAATATCGTTCTTTTGATATTAAAATAATATATAAATGGATATTATATCATATATACAGAATCATTAACATGTTATAGTTATTATTTACATGATTTACACATCATTATTATACCCATCCAAATAATAATATATTGAATAACAATTACACCACAATGTGGAGACGGTAAGCCGTACGTACGCACGTATGGTGACATGTTATTAAAAGGGTGGATAGAATACTGAATATGGTTGTAACATATTTATAATAACATCACAGTATATATAATATACTAGAGTTATTATTTCAGAATGGTAATAAAAATGAATGAAGAAATGGAAGAAGAAAGGAACTTGAAAAGGGGTGGTGAAAACATTACCTCTTCTTCGGGTTCTTCCTTTTCATTTGATCAAAAGGGCTCCTTAGGTTGCCTTTCTGATCAAACTAAGGCCTCTAGGTTGTATTGAGGGAAGTTGGGAAAGTATTTGGGCAGAGTTTGGCTGATCCAAAAGGCTTTCAAGGTTTGATGTAATGAGAAGCGGGAGTGCCCTTTTATAAGAGGGGTGAGGGGCACCTTTGGAAAAGCTAGAAATATTAATTTATAATAAATTCATATTCGGTTTCTAATGGCTCAAAAGTTGATTATTCAAAGTTAAAGGTGAGTATAGGTCGAAAACAATTCAACCTATAGAATTTAGGCAGGTTTGGTTTACTATATTAACCTTTTCTTTTAGTTGTAACTCTTAGTTAATTAGTTTGACATTTACCATGTAACTTTGTATTTTTATATTATATAGTTAATAAAAATACAATATACATCCAAGAGACCCCCCAAATGGTCCATTAATGATACACCTATCATTATATAAGTCTTTTGGCCGAACCATATATTTTTAGGAATTTAATATCAATCAATAATATAATATTTGTTTTAAAAACTCTTTTTTGTCAATTTTGACACTATTCAATAGTTGATTTTTTGTGAAACTTATAACAGAATTATTACTTCGAAAAAAGTAAATTAAATCAATCATAATATGTCATATTATCCTAAAAAATTATTTTAATTCATTAAAAGTCTCAAATTATATTTATTTGGGTATTTATAATATCAATTATTTGAATTTGTTCACTGTTATGCTAATTACTGCATCATCATTGTGTCATAAATAAATTAAACTATTTAATGTCTAAAAATTATAAATAAAATATCATTATGTAAGAAATATTTTTGTATTTATAATGAATATTTACAATCGAATTTATCTTATGTATAACCCTATATTAAAAATGTTTTAGTAAATAAACATTGATTTTAACTCTTTTAACTCTTCTTTAAATTAAATAATAATAAATGTCCTAATCTAAACCAAGTTGACCTAAATGATAATATTTTAATCCAATGGTTGTTTATGGTCGAGATAAACTTATCCAACATAATTAGGACATGTGGTAGGGTAATATTAATATCATTTTTACCCTTAATTACCCTACTTACTTTTAACCGTGGTAAATAAAAGTAAAAAGTTACTATTCACCAAACATTATTTTCATCTCATTAAACCACATTTTACTTCTTGATATTAACCGTGTATCTCGGATTTTTGAAATTCCATTCACAGAAGTGGTAAAATTATGTTTTATAAAAAATTCAGTTTTTTAACAACCACTTAGTAGTTTCACTATTCATCAAAAATTGTAGTTTTTCCGAACAATGCCAAAACTTCACCGTAAGCTATAATTCACATTCCGAATTCAAAAATGATGTCTATTTTAAAAAATTCCAAACATATAAGTTGAATTAATTAATTTTATACTTAATTCCCGCTGCCACAACAAATAGCATGTTTTTAAGAAACAATATATACCAAAAGATTGACAATTGTTTGGGTCCAATTTCAAAGTGAAATTAATTATAATGAACACCATTGGATAAAATGGTAAAAATATATTCTAATTTTACTTTAAAACCACTCAACAATATAATTTATGACAATAATTTATTTTGATTAAAAAAATTTTTTAAGTATTTTTCACTATTCATAAAAATTGGAAGTTCTTAGAAAAATACCAAAAATTTATCTTAGGATAATTTCGATATTCCGAAACAAAAAATGAATTCCATTTTGAAATATAAAAAATATATAATTTCAAAAATCAGGTATTACTATTCATAACGGCTAGTTTGATTGGTTGTGGTGTGTTAGAACTCGATGTTGTGTACAACACACGCTATCACATTATTCAAAGAGAAGCGTACCGTAGAAGCTTGGGGTGTTACATTCTGCCCTCCTTCAAATAATTTCGTCCTCGAAATTTCCAGAATACTACCGCATGAAAAGACTTGGGTGGTTCTTCATCATAAGTTCCTTGGGTTCCAACGTTGCCTCTTCCATCTTATGGTTTCTCCACAAATCTTTTACCAGACGCGTCGTCCGGTTTCTCAGTACTTGTTCTCTTGTATCAAGAATCCAGACGGGCTCTTCACAATAAGACAGATCGGGTTCCAGTTCTAATTCTTCATAGGTGAGTACATGCGTTGGGTCAGGCATGTATTTCCTCAATAGAGATACGTGGAACACATCGTGAACTTTGGAGAGACTTGGTGGCATTTCTAATCGGTAAGCTACAACCCCAATTCGATCTAGAATTTCGAAAGGTCCGATGTAGCTGGGAGTCAATTTAACATTCTTACCAAAACGTATGACTCCCTTCCATGTAGATACCTTCAGGAAAACATGATCACCGACTTGAAATTCCAAATCCTTCCTTCGATTATCAGCATGGCTCTTCTGCCTACTTTGAGCTGCTTTGATGTGAATTTGGATTACCTTCACCTTTTCTATCGTTTCCTCCACCAGTTCTAGACCTACAAGTTTTCTTTCACCAACGTCATCCCAACAGTTTGGTGTGCGACATCTCTTTCCGTATAACGCTTCATATGCTGCTATTTGAATACTCGAATGGAAGCTATTATTATAATAAAGTTATACTAGAGGTAAATACTGATCCCACATACCCTGAAAGTCAAGTGATCAGGATCTCAACATGTCTTCTAAGGTTTTAATAGTCCGTTCTGATTGTCAGTCTGTCTAAGGGTGGTAGACAGTACTCAAATAATGTTCACTATCTAGGGATTTCTGAAGACTCTTCCAGAATCTTGACGTAAAACGGGGATCACGATCAGAAACAATCGATAGGGGTACTCCATGAAGTCTCACAACATCATTAATATATAGTCTTGCTAGACGTTCCAGTGGTAGATCTTCTCTTATAGCAAGAAATGTGCTGACTTGGTAAGACGATCAACAGTAACCCATATTGGATCATTCCTTCTAGGAGTCTTTGGTATCCCCTTGACAAAGTCCATTGTAATATTGTCCCATTTACACTCTGGTATGGGAAGAGGTTGCATGAATCCTCCAGGGTGTTGCCTTCCAGCTTTCACTTGTTGATAAACCATACATCTTGACACAAAATTAGCAATCTCCCTCTTCATATTGTCCCACCAAAAATGTTCCTTGAAATATCTATACATTTTGGTTCTCCCATGGTGTATAGAAAAATTGGAACTATGAGAATCATCCAGCAATTCCCTTTTTAGATCAGGTATATCGGGAACACAAAGTCTCTTCCTGAATTTCAAAATTCCATCTTCATACACATAGTCTCCCAGTCTCCCATCATTCATAGCTTTTATCTTCTTTTGAAATTCTTCATCATCGGTCTGCGAACTCTTAATCCTTTCTAGTAAAGATGGGTTTTCAACCATTTGAAAAAGCATTGATTTTCCTCCTTCGCAGGTTATTCCCATGTCCATCTTCACTAGATCCATGAAAATTGGATCCCTTTAAATTCTCATATTGTTCAAAACTCCATGATCTTTTCTGGTCAAAGCATCTGACACCTTGTTTGCCTTCCCCGGGTGGTAGTGTATCATGCAATCATATTCCTTGAGTAATTCAAGCCATCTCCTTTGCCTCATGTTGAGTTCTTTTTGTGAGAAAATATACTTCAAACACTTGTGATCAGTATAAATCTCACATTTTTCACCATAGAGTTAGTGCCTCCATATCTTCAAAGCAATGATCAGAGCTACTAACTCGAGATCATGAGTAGGATAGTTTTGTTCAGGAATTTTCAACTGACTTGATGCATAGGAAATAACTCTATCATTATGCATAAGAACACAACCAAGACCATTCTTTGATACATCACTATAAATAACAAACCCATCATTCCTCTATGGTAGAGTCAATATAGGAGCATTAACTAATCTTCTCTTCAGTATTCGAAACATTCTTCACACTCTTTTTTTCAAACAAATTTAACCACTTTACATGTGAGCTTCGTTAATGGGTACGCCAATAGGGCAAAATTCTGGACGAAACGTCGATAATAACCTGCCAAACCAATAAAACTACATAGCTCAGTTATACTCGTAGGTGCTGGCCATTCTTAGATATCCTTGGTCTTAGAAGGATCAATAGATATTATATCTTTAGAGACAATATGGCCATGAAAAGAAGTCTCCTGAAGCTAGAATTCACACTTCCTAAACTTCCCATATAATTCATGTCTTCTCAGAGTCTTCAGGATAATGCACAATTGATTTTAATGATCTTCGTAGCTTTTGGAGTATACCAAGATATCATCAATAAATACCACCACAAATTCATTGAGATACTCCTCGAAAACTTTATTCATCAGATCCATGAATACAGAGGGTGCATTAGTCAATCCAAAAGGCATTACAGTAAACTCATAATGCCCGTACCTGGTTCGAAATGCTGTCTTCGGAAGGTCTTCCTTCTTCACACACAACTGATGGTATCCAGATCGAAGGTCAATCTTTGAAAAGTATTGAGCTTAATGCAGTTGGTCAAATAAATCATCAATGCGAGGTAGGGGATACTTGTTCTTTATTGTTAAAGCATTGATCTCCCTGTAGTCGATACATAACCTCATGGATCCATCTTTCTTTTTAACAAAAAGAACAGGGGCTCCCCATGGAGAAACACTAGGGCGAATAAATCCTTTATTACTCAATTCCTCTTGTTGTTTCTTTAGTTAGACTAATGCTACAGTGGCCATTATATAAGGGGTCTTCAATATAGGCCTTGATCCAGGAATTAAATCAATGGAAAACTCAATTTCTCGTTCTGGAGGATGTCCAGGTAAATCTTCCGGAAACACATCTACAAATTCTTTAACAACAGTTACATCCTCTATTTTAACATTCCTTTCCTCACCCGTAGTCATTTCATTCACTTCATCCCCAATAATTGAATTTAGTTGAGCTACTGGGGGTGGATCTAGATAAGAATTAGGTGGTGACGATTCTGCTCTAAAGATAAGGTGTTCTTTATCATCATCATCAAGAATCATAACCTCGTTCTTCTTCCAATAAATCTTCACATCATAGTCTGAATGCCAGTCCATACCGAGGATTATATCAAACTCAATCATAGGTATGACTATGAGATCAGTAGATAAAGAACATTTATGTGCTCTAATGGGGATTGATTCACAAAACTTTGGTGCAATGATGCTTCCCTTAGGAGTTTTAACTGACAACTCCTCTGTTAAATAAAATTGGAAATATCTAATTTTCTTAGAAAACTGGGAAGATATGAAACAATGAGATGATCCAAAATCAAATAATGCATTTTCTAAACATGAAGAAACCATTAAATTACCTGCCACCACGTCTTTTGGAGCTTCTACCTCAGCAGTAGTGATAGCATAAGCTTGGCCTGGATCCCTTGTCCTTTTCTGAGGTAAGTTCTCCTGATGCATAGGACATTAATTTGCATAATGCCCCATCTCCCTGCAATTGTAGCACTGAACATTGGTAGCTTCCTTCTTCCCCTTGCAATCACGAGCTTGGGGGCCATTTTCACCACACTTGTAATAGACTAATCTTCCCTTCAAGAAAGTAACAGGGTGTTTCTTACCACATTTACCACAGGATGAATATTCAACCTTTCCCTTCTTCCCCTTATTTCCATTCCCAGATTGTCAGCAGGTCTCTTCTTCTATTTCATTGCTTTAAAGTCATAAGACTTAGAGAATTCTTTTTCAGTCTTGATAGCACATGAGATAATGTCTTCGTACGATGAAAAGGATTGTGAGACTAGTGCTCGACGGAGAAATGGTTTTAACCCATCAAAGAAACGATCAATCTTACTTCTTGGGTGACATATATAATCTCCAGCATACCTTGATAACCTTTTAAAGTTAGCCTCATACTTTGCCACATTCTCATCCTCCTTTTGTCTCAGACTCATAAATTTCCTTTTCATATCTGCTCGGCGGTCATGAGGAAATTATTTTTCTAAAAACAGATCTTTGAACTCCCTCCATTCCATATTTGATACTTCATTATCATCCTTCGTATTTTGAATCAATGACCGCCATTAATCATCATCTCCAGTGAGGCGGTAAACTTCCATGATAACGTTTTCCCTTTCAATACTCCCCAAAGCCTGAATATTTTCTCTAGGGAAAATAATGATTACTCAGCTACTAAGGGATTTGAAATCCCATTGATCGTTGGTGGTTGTTGCCTCATGAATTGATCTAATATTGATCCTCTATGCTGCAGATCATGGTGATCCATACAGGTATGGTTATTATTCATAACCTAAGTGAGTTGTCCCAGTATGGTGATTAGCTGATCAGCACCAGTTGCATCACCAGCTCCACTATAATTATCTTGAGCAGGAGGTAAATCCCTACATGGAGTGCGTGCATTGATACGGTTTACTTTTCTTCCACTAGGTTCCATTTCTAAACAATGGAATAAACTAGATCAGTTTATGAATCAAAATACATAATACCATACTTATAAAACACTTAACATAAATTGAACTATTTATGGATATAATCCATAATCATAAAAATGTTTTCCTTGAGGAAGTATATAATCATAAACCCTTCATAATGATTTGTAATGAAAATGAGAGTTATCCTAAGCATATCCCCTGGGAGTGTCGTAAGCAAGAGTGAAGCAAGGCCCATTGTCGTGCACGAGTTCCCATTCGAGTCTAGCTAAAAGTGGTGTTTTCGGGTTTTACCCCTAGGTACATCTGTGCCAGAGCTGCCTCTACCTGCTCGTATCTAGACATGGATGTATTGCTCGGAAAACTCACAAAATCTATACAATACCAAAATTCTAGGAAGTTCTTCTACACTAATCCTCAAAGTCCATCTTAAATCTATGTGCTCTAATCAGAGTTTATCTAAATCTAGCTTCCAAGGTTTGTACTAAACATCCTCTAATACCAACTGTAATGCCCTGACCCTAGTCACCTAGAGTCAGTGCATTATTACATAACATTGGCATGATCACAAGAAAGATCAAATCTCGAAAGACCGATTGGTTTAGTAGCCTTGGAAAAAATAGATATATTCCTAAAGTTTTACATTACATCATGAAGTGAAAAACTACTACAACAACATATTGTCTCCATAATCCACACTATTATCCCCTTATAATATCCATGCAGGTCATTCATAATTTATTTCTTCACATCCTGGGAAAAATAAAACATAGAAAAGGGGTGAGCTCAAATTCCCAGTAATGATAACAATATAGCAGAATCTTTAATAAATAAGAATAACCATTTAAAGAAATGTATAACTAAAACAAAATCCTTTTAAACATGAACTTTAACATAGTATGGAAAAAATAAAATGAAATATTGCCATTCACTTATTCACATGGATAGTCTACTAATCGAGTAATCACATGCAATATCAATAACCACTTTCATAATGATGGAATGCATAATGCCAGAATATCATAACCACATAGCCAAGGCCTCGTGCCAAGACTACAAATAAGATTTTTCCAAGGCCTTGTGCCAAGACACTAGTTTGTCACATGAGACCTACCGATGCATCGAGGATCTATAGCGGGCTCCACCCATCACATATTAAGTCCAATGCATTCCCAAATGAAAAGGTTTAAACATAACATAAACATTAATATTAAAACTAGCATACGAAATGTAAATACTTTATCCATAAACCATGAATGGTATAAAAATAACACATCCATAGTCAAACATATCACAAAACCTTCATTACAATATAGAAGTTTTGTTTAATAATAATTCAACTTCAAATAAGCATAAAATCCATCAAAGGATGTTGACATAGATTAAATGAAAACTCTTTTTAGAGGAATATCTCTTTTTTATTTTCAAATCATTTAAGAGTCATATATTTATAAAATAAAACATTTTCACTGAAAATATTCTTATAATCTTGTAAGGGAAGCTTCGAAGATTTTATAACGGTGGAAAATAGCCGCACCCGCCGTATAAGTTAAAAAACATTCTTACCTTTATTTTGTCGAAAGGTTAAAAAGAACCTTGTTTGGAAAATGACGGAAATATTCCTTTATAAACCACTTATAAAAAGTAAAAAAGGGTAAAAATGACTTTAACCAATATTCTTGTAAATAGTAAAAATGTTTTGAAATACATTTTTAAGAAACATGGATGTGGATGATAAAGAGATCCCAGTATATTATTACGTATAAACAACCTCGGATAATGAAGGGATTGTGAAATAAACCCTTACCTTGTACTTTTCCTTGGTTGGGGTAGGTTAACCTCCTGTATAATGGTGAAATAACTGTTATTAAATTATAAAATAATCATATACATTAATATGATATCATATATGATCTTTTAACATTGATTTGTTAATAAAATCTTAGTATTATCGTTGTTTTGGGTGTTAACTTACTCGCTTTCTTGTATATGTTTTGTTACGTAAGCCATGTTTGTAATGGATAGGTTGTATATTATTCATATCCAGAATGATATCAAGTCCTTAAACATCATTTTTAACTCATCAAATTATAATTATACTCGAATGGATACGATGGAGAATGAATATCATCGCGTTCGTGGAGACGGTAGTCCGTACGTACGCACGAGCAATAATATCATTCTCTTGATATTAAAATAATATATAAATGGATAGTATATCATATATACAAAATAATTAACATGTTATATTTATAATTTACAATAGTTACACATCATTATTATACCCATCCAAAAAATAATATATTGAATAACAATTACACCACGACGTGGAGATGGTAAGCCGTACGTACGCACGTATGGTGACATGTTATTCAAAGGGTGGATAGAATAATGAATATGGTTGTACCATATTTATAATAACATCATAGTATATATAAGATACTGGAGTTATTATTTCATAATGGTAATAACAATGAATGAAGAAGTGGAAGAAGAAAGGAACTTGAAAAGGGGTGGTGAAAACATTACCTCTTCTTCGGGTTCTTCCTTTTTATTTGATCAAAAGGGATCCTTAGGTTGTCTTTCTGATCAAACTAAGGCCTCTAGGTTGTATTGCCGAATGTTGGGAGAGTATTTGGGAAGAATTTGGTAGAACAAAAAGGCTTTTAAGGTGTGATGTAATGAGAAGGGGGAGTGCCCTTTTATAAGAGGGGTGGTGGGGCACCTTTGGAAAAGCTAGAAATATTAATTTATAATAAATTCTAATACAGTTTCTAATGGGTCCAATGTTTATTATTCAATTTTTAAGGTTGGTATAGGTCGAAAACCATTCAACCAATAGAATTTATGCAGGTTTGGGTTACTATAATAACCTTATCTTTTAGTTTTAACTCTTAGTTAATTAGTTTGACATTTACCATGTCACTTTGTATTTTTATATTATATAGTCAATAAACTTACTATATACATCCAAGAGACCCTAAAATGGTCCATTAATGATACACCTATCATGATATAAGTCTATTGGCTGAACCTTAGATTTTTATGATTTTAATATCAATTAATAATATAATATTTTCTTTAAAAACTCTTTTATGTCAATTTTGACACAATTCAATAGTTGATTTTTGTGAAACTTATAACAGAATTATTACTTCAAAAAAAATTCAAATAAATCAATCCTAATATGTCATATTATCCTAGAAAATTAGTGTAATTCATTCAATGTCTCAAATTATATTTATTTGGGTTTTTATAATATCAATTATTTTAATGTTTTCACTGTTATGGTAATTACTGCATCATCATTGTGTCATAAATAAACTAAATTATATAATGTCTAAAAATTACTAATAAAATATAATTATGTAGGAAATATTTTTATCTTTATAATTAATATTTAAAATAGAGTTTATCTTATGAATAACCCTATATGAAAAATGTTTTAGTAAATAAACATTGATTTTAACTCTTTTAACTCTTCTTTGAATTAAATAATAATAAATGTACTAATCTAAACCAAGTGGACCTAAATGATAATATTTTATTCCAAAGGTTGTTTTTGGTCGAGATACACTTTTCCAATATAATTAGGACATGTTTTAGGGTAATATTAATATCATTTTTACCCTTAATTACCCTACTTACTTTTAATCGTGGTAAGTAAAAGTAAAAAGTTACTATTCACCAAAAATTATTTTCATATCATCGAACCACATTTATTTCTTGATATTAACCGTGTCTCTCGGATTTTCGAAATTACATTCACAGAAGCGGTAAAATTAAGTTTTATAAAAAATTCAGTTTTTTAACTACCACTTAGTAGTTTCACTATTCATCAAAAATTAAAGTTTTTTAGAACAATGCCAAAACGTCACCCTAAGCTATAATTGATATTTTGAATTCAAAAATGATGTCTATTTTACAAAATTCCAAACATGTAAGTTGAATTAATTAATTTTATAATTAATTCTCGCTGCCACAACAAATAGCGTGTTTTTAAGAAACAATATATACCAAAAGATTGACAATTGTTTAGGTCCAATTTCAAAGTGAAATTAATTCTAATGAACACCATTGGATAAAATGGTGAAAATATATTCTAATTATACTTTAAAACCACTCAATAATATAATTTATCACTTTAAATTATTTTGATTAAAAAAGTTGTTTTTTAAGTATTTTTCACTATTCATAAAAATTGAAAGTTCTCAGAAAAATACCAAAAATTCATCTTAGGATAATTTCGATATTACGAAACCAAAAATGAATTCCATTTTGAAATATAAAATATATATAATTTCCAAAATCAGGTATTACTATTCATAACGGCTGGTTTGATTGGTTGTGGTGTGTTAGAACTCGATGTTGCGTACAACACACGTTATCGCATTATTCAAAGAGAAGCATACCGTAGAATCTTGGGGTGTTACAATATATTACATATATAATATTATAATAAAATTACATCAATGAATTATATTGGAATAATATGTGTATTTTTTATAAGGACCCATCCTTAAACCTTACTTAATCTTGAGTTATTACAAGATTACACATTGAGGATCTTTTTAGGTTTAGAGTTTTAGAGAATTAGAACATAAAACTTGCTTTAAATTCCACATATAAACAAAGTGGTTACATAAAGATAGTATTCATTTTTCCCATCAATGGAAACATATTTAAAATAAGACATGGATTCATTCTTGACACTTCCTTGACACTATCATCTTATCATGTACCTTTCCATTGACCTGTGAAAAACATTTCAAAAAAAAACTTGGGATGAGCATAAAGAGCTCAGTATGGGTTATAAAAATATGGAAAGGAAACATAAGTTCATATATATATAATAATTAAATCATACTTTACCCATAAAACATAAGAACTTTAACATACCTCATCAAATCATGAATAAATCATAGAAATCATAAGACATAAAGGTAACTTGAGGCATTCATAACATTCTTACGTAGGGAGTAACCCTCTTGGTTACGTTTGGAATACCTATCACAGTATATTCCCTAAATATCTTCGGAGAAACATTAACGTTTCACTCCTTCACGTTACCCAATGCATTGGAGAGCTATATTGGGCTCATCCGCCCTTAGTTTATCACGGAACAACACGTCTTCATAATAATGCACAAGAACCTCAACATAATCGTATCACATAAAACATTCACAAATGAATCATAACATTTCCACTTTTCAATCACAAGATATCAATACAACACATTGATATAAAAACATTATGAAAACCATTTTCAATACCAAAATAATGGAAAAGTAAAACATGGTATTTATTTTTCTTTTAAAAAAATGTATGGCTTGTAGAGGATGCCGAAACTGAAATAATGGTCACGGCGGCGGAGAAGTCGTTGTCACCGCATACGCACGACAAAAACATTCCCTTTTGTCGTTTAGTAAAATGATTCGTATGAAAATATTCCTTTTGGATAAACGTAAAATTCAAAGGGGTTTATACACCGTATAAAAGAAGGTTGTGTATAAAACAAAATATGCCTCAATGAAAGAAGATTGAGACAAAGTCCCATACCTCGGGTCCGACATGACTCTGTCGTTCTTTAATCTCCTGAATAATAAACTTGAGTTAATTTCTACTTGTTTAAGAACCTTTTTAAAGTTCATTATTCCTTTTATATCACTTATTTCCATGTCATGAACACTATGTAATTATTTAAGTTAATAACGGACGTTTTAATGATCATTGGTACTTGAGTCAAAAATAAACCCTTTATAATTAGAAGTTGTCCATGTATCCATTATATCCATAATTTTAATCATGATTTATATATCATATATATCATATATATCCAGTATATAAATGCATTTATAATATTACATAATCATTTAGAGGTAAGAAATGAAATGCACCGTTCATGGAGACGGTAAGTCGTACGTACGCATGAACGCTACTTTCATTTCTATTTTGTATTTTATAGAATGGAATCATAATGATATAAAGTTATATTATAATTCCAGTGTAATATAATATACAATATCATAACATCATCCTTTATACGTCCCACTTATGGTATTAACGAATGAAATCACTTTGAGGGGGCGGTAGTCCGCACTTCCTTAAATGAAGATATCGTGTTTACCCATAATCGAAACCATAAATTTATGCCCAAAATGAAAAATACAGAAGCTTAAGGAAACCTTAAACATATTATATATCATATTTAAATATAGTTTCATCTTAATGTCCACCTTTGAATGTGTTAAAAGAATGTTGAACAATCATCGTTTTAGGAGGCAGAAATTCTCCATCCACGGAAACAATATGTTCTTTAACCATTAGATGTAGGTGTGTGTAAGTGTATCTCGAATCCTTCTTATAACAACATCCTAGTATATTTAATATACTGAAGTTGTTACAAAATAAATGAATAAAAAGAGTTTAGGGGGTTGGAGAAGCAAAATAAAACAAAAGGACTCAAGTGAAGACATTACATTAAAATCGGTTAACTCCCTTTGGTTTGAGCGCAAAGGCTTACTTGGGAAGACTTATGCCCAAAGTGAGGATTCAAGGAGTAGGAGAGGGATTTGTAGAGAAAAAATGGTCAGGGTTTGTCCGAGCCAAAGGCTTTGGAAGTGTGGGCAAGGAGGTAGAGGTGGGAGCCTTTTATAAGAGGATAGGAGGGGAACACTTGGAAAGTAAAGAAATGTTAAATTTTTTTAAAATGCATTTCGGATTCAAAAGGTACTACATTGATATAATTCTTGGTTGAGGTGATAAGGGTTCAAAATCCACCCATACAATAGGTTTTGGACCTGTTTATGTCATAGATTTTACATTATCATTTCATTTTATTTAAATCCTTTATTAATGAGGTAATCGCTGCATCATCAGGATTTCGTAAATAATTTACTTTATTTAAAGTCTAAAAATTATAAGAAAAATACTATGATGTAGGAAATTTTTTTATATTTCTAATGAATATTTATAGTAAAATATCTGACTTGTATTACCCCATGTAAAAATTGGTTTAGTAAAACATCTCATGTTTGTGTTTTTTTTCTTTAACATTAAATAAAACGTTATTTAGGTCATTTCCCAACCAAAGTGGCTCCAAGGGGTCCACAAGTTGACCCATGGATTTTCTCGGTCGGAAATGAAACATAAAATGAGGGTAGGACATGTGTAAAGCTCATATCATATTATTAAAACATTATTTTTACCTTAAACTACACTAATTACCTGTAATCGCGATTAAGAACTTAAAAGTTACTTTTCACCAAAAAAATTATTTTAATCTCATTGAACCACATTTTACTTCTTAATGGCAACCATGTATGTTGGATTTTTGAAAATAAAATCACAGAAGTGGCAAAGTATCATTTAAATGAAAAATATGTTTCTTTAACTACCACTTAGTGATTTACTATTCATCAAAAATTGAAGTTTTTCAGAAAAATTCCAAAACATCACCCTAAGCTATATTTGATATTCAGAATTCAAAAATAATGTCTATGTTACAAAATTCAAAACATTTTAGATGCATTAATTAATTTAATAATTAATTCTCACTGTCATGACAAATAGCATATTTTATGAAACAATAAGTATCAAAAGATTGACACTAGTTTAAGCCCAATTTCAAATTGAAACTGATTCCAATGACCACCATTGGATTTAATGGTAATAATATATTATAATTTCACTTTAAAAACAATTTGAATGATAATCTAATCATATAAATAAATTAGATTAAAAAGAGGTTTTGAATTAATATACAACATTTTTCACTATTTAATAAAAAATGAACTTTATCAAAAAAATACCACAAATTCACACAAAGTAATTTTTGATGTCCCATTCATAAATAATAAGTTTATTTTGACAAACATAGCTTATAAAATTGTCATAAGATAGATTTAAAAATGGTTTTCCATTCAAAGGTAGTAAAACAATCTTTTAAAAATATTAGTATATTCTATGCTTAAGATTGTATTTATTTTCATTTTAAGCATTTAAAACACTATCTAATTCATTAATAGGCATAGATAAAAATATCTATTATTCATTACTTACTCGGGATGTTACATCCCTCCCATCTTTAGAAAATTGCATCCCCGCAATTTATTTACTTATCAAATAAATGGGGGTACTTATCCCTCATTGCATTTTCAGATTCCCATGTTGCCTCTTCCATCATGTGGGTTTTCCACATAAACCATTACCTGATGAATCACCTTATTCTGTAACACTTGATCCATGTGGTTAAGAATATGGACCGGTTGTTCCTCATAAGATAGGTTCTCTTCCAGCTGAACTACCTCTGGACTCAAAACATGGGATGGATTTGGCATATACTTTCTCAGCATCAAAACATGAAAAAACATTGTGTGCCTGAGATAAACTCGGAGGTAAAGCCAACTGGTATGCAACTGATCTAACTCTCTCCAGAATTTCATATGGTCCAATGAACCTTGGACTCCACTTTCGTTTCTTAACAAATCGCATCACACTTTTCCATGCTGAGACTTTGAGGAAAACATGATCTCCTACCTCAAAAGATAGATCCTTCCTCCTATTGTCCGCATACCTCTTCTGCCTACTCTGAGCTGTTCTCATGTGTTTCTGTATCAGCTGAAATTTTTATGCCAACTCTTCTACCAATTCGGGTCTAATCAACATCCTTTCACCCACTTCATCCCAGAAAGCTGAAGTTTGACACCACTTCCCATATAACGCCTCAAATGGTGCCATCTGTATACTGGAATGAAAACTGTTATTATATGAAAATTCAACCAAAGAATGATGTTGGCCCCAACTTCCCTAATAATCCATCGAACAAGCTCGTAGCATATCCTCCATGGTATGAATTGTTCATTCTGACAGCCCATCTAATTGAGGATGAAAAGATGTACTAAACTTTAATTCAGTACCCAATGACTTCTGAAGGCCTTTCCAAAAGTTAGAAGTGAACCTGTGATCATGGTCAGATACAATGGAGAGAGGAACTCCATGTAACCTGAATATCTCTTTAAGATACAAACAAGAAAGTTGATCTAGGGAAAAAGTATCTCATATAGAAAGGAAATGAGAAGATTTAGTCAAACGATCAACAATAACCCAGATTGCATTATTACCTCAAGGGGTCTTCAGCAATCCCACAACGAAGTCCATGGATATATTCTCCCATTTCCACTCTGGCACTGGTAAAGGCTGAAGCATCCCTTTCAGTAACTTCCTCTCTGCTTTAACCTGTTGACATGTCAAACACTTCAGAGTAAAATCAGCAATATCTCTTTTCATTCCATCCCACCAGTAATACTCCCGCAGATCTCTGTACATAATAGTACTGCCGTGATGAACTGAAAATGGAGAACTATGAGCTTCACATAACAACTCTCTTTTCAACTGTGAATCACAAGGCACACACAATCTCTTCCCAAATCTCAAAACATAATCATTATCAATGTTGAATTCATGCAACTTACCTTTATGAACCAGCTCTACCTTTTTTTGCAACTCACTATCTAGATTATATGCTTGCTTGATCCTGTCTAATAGAGAGGATTTCACTGATACCTGAAACAAAACAGAATAACATCATGTACCAACAACTTCTATGCCAAACTTCATCAAATCCTTAATCAAAGGACCATGTTCCAAATGCAACATTTCTAATTAAGCATTTCTTTTTCGACTAAAAGCATCATCCACTTTATTTGCTTTTCCGGGATGGTAATGAATTATACAATCATAATCCTTGATTAATTCTATCCATCTACTCTATCTCATGTTAAATTCTTTCTGAGTGAATATATATTTTATACTTTTGTGATCGGTATATATTTCACACATTACTCCATACAAATGATGCCTCCAAAATTTTAAAGCAAAAAAAACAGCAGCTAATTCCAAATCATGTGTACGGTAATTTATCTCATGAGTTTTCAACTGTCGTGAAGCATAAGCAATTACCTTATCATTCTGAATTAGGACAGAACCAAGTCCTTTCAATGAATCATCACTGTAGATAACAATCTCACCATTCCTGGAAGGTAGTGCCAAAACTGGAGGATTCACCAATGTTCTTTTCAACTCCTGAAAACAATCATCACATTCTTTTGTCCAGATAAACTTAACACCCTTCCGAGTTAGCTTAGTCATTGGACTAGATAACCATGAAAAATTTCTAACAAACCTTCGTTAATAACCTGCCAAACCAAGGAAACTAAAAATCTCTGTTATATTTGTGGGTATTGTCCATTCTTCAACAAGCTTTTTTTGCAGGATCAACAGTTATCTCATCTTTAGAAACAATGTGACCAAGGAAAGATATTTTTTGCAACCAAAACTCACACTTGCTGAATTTCCCATACAATTTCTTTTATTTTAAGGTTTTCAAAATAACCCTTAAATGTCTTTCATGCTCCTCTTTACTTTTAGAAAACACAAAAATATCATCAATGAAAACCACCACAAACTTATCCAAGAACTCAGGGAAAATTCTATTCATTATGTCCATGAATACAACAGGTGCATTGTCTAGCCCAAAAGGCATTACTACAAATTCATAATGGCCATATCTTGTACGAAACGCAGTCTTCGGAACATATACTTCCTTTACCTTCAGCTGAGGGTACCCTGATCTCAGGTCAATCTTTGAAAAATACTGAGCTCCCTGGAGCTGATCAAACAAATCATCGATATGAGGAAAAGGATATTTGTTCTTAACAGTGATGTTATTCATGGCTCTATAATCAATGCAAAGTCTCATAGAACCATCTTTTTTTTTACAAATAAAACAGGAGAACCCCAAGGTGATGTGCTAGGTCGAATGAAACCTTTCTCTAATAAATCTTGCAATTTCTCCTTCAACTCTAAAAGTTCTATTTGAGCCATTCGATAAGGGGGTTTCAAAATTGGCTTAGCATCAGGAACTAAGTCAACAGTAAATTCATCTTCTCGATCTGGTATTATTCCAGGAAACTCATCAGGAAAAACATCAGGATACTCATTTACCACTGGCACATCATTAATCTGAACAACTCCTTTATTTTCAACGATGTGTGCAAGGTAACATTCATTTCCATCTTTTAAAAGTTTCCCAGCCTCTTGATATGTTATTAACAGTATGGTTTCATTCATGTACACAAACTGATAGTCTTTCTGAAAAGAAACTTCTTTAGCTCTACATTCAATCTTATCATGGTAAATAGAGAGCCAATCCATACCTAGGTTAACATCAAACTCTACTAGAGGTAGAACAATAAGGTTTTCATGTTGGTTCTTTCCACGGATAAGGATAGGAAGATTCTTATAAATTCTTTTTTCCTCAACATTTTCCCCAGGTGTTTTTACCAGAAGTTCAGAAGTCATTTCTTGAGATGGTATTCCCATTTTACAAGAAAAGGTTTCATAGATGAAAGAATGTGTGGACCCTGAATCAAACAACACACTGGCATAATCTGAAAAAACAAACAAAGTACCTGATACAACTTCATTTGATGGCCCAACATCTACTGAAGTAGTTGCAGAGGATTTCACCACCCCTTTCTACTTGTTGTCTAACTGCTACACATCACTCGAGCTCTTTGTTGGACACTCATTTGCTTAGTGACCCATCTCATTGCACATAAAACATTTCACTAACTGTAAATAAAATTTGGACTTACCATCACCTTGATCTTTTTCAGTGCAATCACGAGCCTTATGTCCTATCTTTCCACATCATTATCACTTTCCAGAATTTAGAAGACATTCCCCAGCATGCCTTTTTCCACATTTATCACAAACTGGAAAAATAGATTTCTTACCATCAGACCTTTTTGAAGAATTCCTTCCTTTCTCCTGCCACCTCAGTCTCTTCTTCTGCTGGTTGTTATAGAACACTTAGTCATCGGCAAACTCCATTTCCACCTTCTCATCACATCGAACAATATTTTCATAACATTTAAACTCACGAGAAGCTAATTCCATTTGATATTTTGGCTTTAATCCTGAGTAAAAACGATTGATTTTACTATCAAGGTCTCGGATAAAATTTGGAGCATACCTTTCCAATCGAGTTAACCTTTCTTCATAGGTATCCACTGAGTCTTCATCTTGCCTCAATTCCAACAATTTCTTTTCCATCCTAAGTCAAACATCGTTAGGAAAATAATTTTCAAGAAACATACCTTTAAATTCATCCCAGTCAAGAGCATCAATCTCATTGGCGTCCCTGATATTTTTAACCATCGACCACCACTGATCTGCTTTACCCTCCAAACGGTAAATAGCAAGACTAAACTTTTGATTTTCTGAACACCCCATGACATCGAAAATTTTATCCAGTGATTTAATCCACCCTTCAGCTAACACAAGGTCAGATGATCCTCGGAATGATGGGGGATGTTGCCTCACGGAATGTTCCACCACTGACATGTTCCTCTGGAGTTGATCTTGCTGATCTCGTGCATGGATACCACCTCCATTTATCGCTTGAGTCAACTACTCCATTACTACAAAAAACAGTTCAGTTCCAATTCCGACTATTTCAGGATGCTGATTCGGAAGGTTGTTTCCTTCTGTATGCCTTCCTAGCGATGTTTCCCTGTTTCCTCTTCGGAAAACCATTCTGAACAAACATGTCTTAGATGAAGCAACATGGTAATATTCAAATGCTCTATCATTTCAATTTGACCATAAAAAAATATATTTTAGGATAATCATTTAAAAGAATTATAACTCCTAATGTTATCTAAACCGACCTCTGATACCAACTATAAGGCCCCAGCCTTAAACCTTACTTAATCATGAGTTATTACAAGATTACACATTGAGGATCTTTTTAGGAATAGAGTTTTAGAGAATTAGAACATAAAACTTGCATTACATTCTACATATAAACAAAGTGGTTACATAAAGATAGTATTCATTTTTCCCATAAATGGAAACATATTTAAAATAAGACATGGATTCATTATTGACACTTCCTTGACACTATCATCGTATCATGTACCTTTCCCTTGACCTGTGAAAAACAAGTCAAAAAAACATGGGATGAGCATAAAAAGAATAGTATGGGTTATAAAAATATGGAAAGGAAACATATGTTCATATATAAATAAGAATGAAATCATACTTTTCCCATAAAACATAAGCACTTTAATATACCTCATCAAATAATGAATAAATCATAGAATTCATAAGAAATAAAGGTAACTTGAGGCATTCATAACATTCTTACGTAGGGATTAACCCTCTTGGTTACGTTTGGAATCCCCATCACAGTATATTCCCTAAATCTCTTCGGAGAAGCCTTAACATTTCACTCCTTCACGTTACCCAATGCATTGGAGAGATATATCAGGATCACCAGCCCTTAGTTTATCACTGAACCACCCATCTTCATAATAATTCCCAATAACCTCAACATAATCGTATCACATAAAACATGCACAAAGGAAACATAACATTTCCACCTTTCAGTCACAAGATATCAATAGAACACATTGATATAAAAACATTATGAAAACCATTTTCAATACCAAAATAAAAGAAAAGTATAACATGGTATTTATTTTTCTTTAAAAAGGTATGGCTTGTAGAGGAAGTCGAAACTCAAATAATGGTCACGGCGGCGGAGAAGTCATTGTCACCGCATACGTACGACAAAAACATTCCCTTTTGTCGTTTAGTAAAATGCTTCGTATAAAAAGATTCATTTTGGATAAATGTAAAATTTAAAGGGGTTTATACACCGTATAAAAGAAGGTTGTGTATAAAACAAAATATGCCTCAATGAAAGGAGATTGAGACGAAGTCCCATACCTCGGGTCCCACTTGACTCGGTCATTCTTTAATATCCTGAATAATAAACATGAGTTAATTTCTACTTGTTTAAGAAACTTTTTAATGTTCTTTAATCCTTTTATATCACTTATTTCCATTTCATAAACAATATGTAATTATTTAAGTTAATAACGGTCGTTTTAACGATCATTGGTACTTGAGTCAAAAATAAACCCTTTTATAATTACAAGTTGTCCATGTATCTATTATATTGATAATTATAATCATGATGTATATATCATATATATCATATATATCCATTATATACATGCATTTATAATATTACATAATCATTTAGAGGTAAGAAATGAAATGCACCGTTCATGGAGACGGTAAGCCGTACGTACGCATGAACACTAATTTCATTTCTAATTCGTATTTTATAGAATGGAATCATAATGATATAAAGGTATATTATAATTACAGTTTAATATCATATATAATATCATAACTTCATCCTTTATACGTCCCACATATGGTATTAACGAATCAAATCACTTTGAGGGGGCGGTAGTCCACACTTCCTTAAATGAAGATATCGTGTTTACCCATAATGGAAACCATAAAGGTATGCCAAAAATGGAAAATACAGAAGCTTAAGTAAACCATAAACATATTATGTATCATATATAAATATATTGTCATCTTAATGGCCACTTTTGAAGGTGTTAAAAGAATGTTGAACAATCATCATTTTGGGAGGCAGAAATTCACCATCCACGGAAACAATATGTTCTTTAACCATAAAAATTAGGTGTTTGTAGGTGTAGCTCGAATACTTCTTATAAAAACATCATAGTATATTAAATATACTGGATTTGTGACAAAATAAATGAATAAAAATAGTTTAGGAGGTTGGAGAAGCAAAATAAAACAAAAGGACTCAAGTGAATACATTACCTTAAAATCGGGTAACTCCCTTTGGTTAGAGCTCAAAGGCTTCCTTGGAAAGACTTCTACCCAATGTGAGGCTTCAAGGAGTAATAGAGGGATGTGGAGAGACCAAATGGGAAGGGGTGGTCCGATCCAAAGGCTTTGGAAGTGTGGGTAAGGAGGTTGGGGTGGGGGCCTTTTATAAGAGGAGAGGAGGGGCACTCATGGAAAGTAAAGAAATGTTACATTATTTTAAAATGAGTTTCAAATTAAAAAGGTCCCACATTGATATAATTCAAGGGTAAGGTGCTAAGGGTTCTAAATCCACCCATCCAATAGGTTTTGGACATGTGTAGTTCATAGATTTTACATTATCATTTCATTTTATTTAAATCCTTTATTAATGAGGTAATCGCTGCATCATCATTATGTCATAAAGAATTTAATTTATTTAATGTCTAAAAAAAAATACTATGATGTAGGAAATCCTTTTATATTTCTAATGAATATTTATAGTCAAAAATATGAATTGTATATCCCCATGTAAAAATTGTTTTAGTAAAACATCTCATGTTTGTGTTATTTTTACTTTAACACTAAATAAAAAGTTATTTATGTCATTTCCGAACCAAAGTGGCTCCATGGGGTCCCCAATATGACCCATGGATTATCTCGGTCGTCCATGACACATAAAATGAGGGTAGAACATGTGTCAAGCTCATCTCATATTATTAAAACATTATTTTTACCTTAAACTACACTAATTACCTCTAATCGCGATTAAGAACTTAAAAGTTACTTTTCACCAAAAAAATATTATTTTAATTTCATTGAACAACATTTTAATTCTTAATGACAACCATGTTTGTCGGATTTTTGAAAATAAAATCACAGAAGTGGCAAAGTATCATTTAAACGAAAAATCTGTTTATTTAACTACCACTTAGTGATTAACTATTCATCAAAAATTGAAGTTTTTCAGAAAAATTCCAAAACATCACCCTAAGCTATATTTGATATTCTGAATTCAAAATTAATGTCTATTTTACAAAATTCAAAACATTTTAGATGCATTAATTAATTTAATAATTAATTTTCACTGTCATGACAAATAGCGTGTTTTTATGAAACAATAAGTATCAGAAGATTGACACTAGTTTAAGCCCAATTTCAAAGTGAAATTGATACCAATGACCACCATTGGATTAAATGGTAAATATATATTCTAATTTCACATTAAAACCTGTAAGAGCCTGAGATTTTATGAAAAATATTCTTTTTAATATTATTAATGTCTTGTGTTGTACGCTACACCAAAAGGAGCTTGCACAACACGCATCCTTGACTTTCCTTGCATTACACGCAATCGCAACCTTCCTCGATAGCGTGTGTAGTACGCAATACTGAGTTTCACGAAACAACGATATGCTATTAAAATATTATTAAAACTAGCCGTTATGAATAGTAATAACCACTTTTTGAAATTTTATAAATTTTATTTTTCAAAATGGACTTCATTTTTGGACTCAGAATATCAAAATTATCCTAGGGTGAAATTTTGGTATTTTTCTGAAAACATTAAATTTTTGATGAATAGTGAAACCACTAAGTGGTAGGTTAAAAACTGAATTTTGCATAAAACTTAATTTTACCACTTCTGTGAATGGAATTTCGAAAATCCGAGAGACACGGTTAATATCAAGGATGAAAATGTGGTTCAATGAGATGAAAATAATTTTTTGGTGAATAGTAACTTCTTACTTTTTTTACCGCGGTTAATAGTAAATTGGGTAACTAAGGGTAAATATGATATTAATATTACCCTAAAACATGTCCTAATTCTATTGGAAAAGTGTAATTAGACCAAAAACAAACTTAGGAATAAAATATGACCATTTAGGCCCACTTGGATTAGATTAGGACATTTATTATTAATTTATTTAAAGAAGGGTTAAAATAGTTAAAATCAAAGTTTAATAGGTAAATCATTTTTAATATGGGGTTATACATAAGATAAATTCGATTGTAAATATTCATTAGAAAGCTAAAAATATTTCCTACATGATGGTATTTTATTTGTAATTTTTAGAAATCAAATAATTTAATTTATTTAAGAGTTTTCAAAAATAAATCTGTATATATTCATTGAGGTGGTGATGTGATACCATTGTAAAATTATTCAAATAAAAATGAGTTGGATGAATTTGAATCAATTAAATAATTTACATTTCTAGATAAGATGATTATTGTACATATCACTAGACCACATGAATGTTTCACATTGGAAATTGTAATTCTATATATCTAGTCATCTCCCCATGAATTATTCAATGTTATATTCTTTAGATGCTTGGGGTAATTGTATGAATAATTCTCCATCTATCTATAGTTGAAATAATGGATATGAGTGGTTTCTATCTTCACCATAAAATCATCATCTAGATGACCATTATCTCCAATCTTTTAATATACTCTTATCCCCTTCATGAAATTCCTAATATATTTCTTTTTAGAATATTAAAATCATGTAAATTGATTCATTCCCTTATGCTTCATTTATCTGAACCATTTTTCATGGTGCTATTCTAATATATTCTTCTATAAAAATTCCTTGAATACATTGTTTATAGTTAATTATTTACATATCTTAATAAGACTTCATACTATATTATCATATTAATAATAAGTTGAGAAAATAATTCCCTTTGAATATTCACCTTAATCTCTTGAAATAAATGACGAATCGTTTTTATGGGATAATTTTTTATTTCATAACATGAATGGATAATGTTGTAAAGTTACCCTACAACTCTACAACACATTATTCTTCTATATATATTGAATAGAGAAACATCCTCTCCATTTATACCCCTTCTTCTAAAGGTATGTTTTTTTATGAACATCAAATAAATGTTCTCTATTCTATGATTTTTTATTTATATATATATTCTTTATTGTTATGGATCAATAACCACCATTGATTTTAACCATGTCTCACAATATAGACATCTAGAATAATTTTTCTAATTTTTCAACTTCTCAATGATATAACTATCTTCTCAATGGGCATAATTAATTTCTTTATAACTAATGGATTATTATTTCTATAAAATATTTAGGATAATTTCACAATAATATATCTTACATAATTTATTTAGGGATGATAAGATGGAGGACGAAGGTGTGGTTTTCTGAGAAAACCCTAATTATAAGGTATCTGAATCACGCGTAGTTGAAAATAAAGATTTTCTAAATGTCGACGCTTCTCAATCACATGTTCGTCACAAAGTGTTGTTTTGATAATTATCACCAAGTAAGAATCCTATATAATCTCCTACAACTGATGTTCCAGATTCAAGGGACAACATTGGGGTGATTGTTATATATTCTGATAGATTTCTTATTTTTTATGTCCCTCCTCCCTGAAGGGTCATCAATAAGTGCCAAGTTTCTCATGTCTCGACCAATCAGACTACTATTGACGAGAATGTCAATCATTTTAAATTATTGATAACAGCTCGAGTCATTATTCCGAAAGGGGAAAAGCTCTAGAAATTCAATTACCTCAGTTAACAAATTTTACAGATATGGGGATCCGATGATTAGAGGTTGACTTCCATGGTCCATGGCTATGATCATGTTGTGTTCCCATCTGATGAATGCAAGAGGAGATCATGTTGTCTTGAATCATTATCCTTGAAACAAAGATTTATTTGTATTCATGAATGTTATCAGAACACTGAACATGATAATGTTAGAGACAATAATTCTTATGTGTGGATATAAATTCACAAATTTGACTGGCTTTATTGGAACCCCATAATTATATGGGATATTGCTTCCTCAGTTGTTAACCCCATTAAAATATGTTCCTAGACTAGTAATCCTATGATATTTTCATTAAAAAATAATCCTTGATGAATTTGATATGGAATCTACACTTGTTAATGAGGTAATCATGATGACAAGGGAAAACAACATTGGTTTATATATTTAGAATTACATCCCAATTAATTTGGGCATATGAACTATGAATGATACAAGAATAACATTTTTAGTTTATTTACAATTAATGTTCATGATGATAGAATATACAGGAAGAAAATATTTATAGATAATTCTATGCTATCTACTAATAATCCATTTGAAAATGATATAAAGGATTTGAAAAACCTTGATCCAGATTCTATCCCAAGATGTAATGCTGATGATGATAAGGTATCTTAATCACATATACAAAATATGAAACCTGGAATTTTCCATTGAAAGAACAATAAATCATCATCCTCTTAGTCTGTTGACATTTATGACTATCTAGGGTGTAATGGGATCCCTCAACCTTGGGGTAATGGGATCCCTCAACTAGGAAAAACAATGATTCTTCACTCATTCCTATTTTTGATGATAGGGTGACTGAATCCAAAAAATATCTTGATATTGGTACCCATGAAAATATTAAAGATGTCTCAATATCTTAGTTTAATGATACTTCGGAAAGACATAGGGGTAATGAGATCATTCAGACCTGTACTGACTTTACTCTTGGTGGTGTTCATCCTGTACTAAAAGGTGATGATTCTTGTTTTGATGTTGTTCATAATTCTCCTCTTCTTGAGCTTCAATATCTCACTTTGTCTTCTAATAATGATGATCAAAATAATTATAATTCATCTGAATTAGTGGATTTTGATTTTTATATGTACATTATTGCAAATGAGGAAATGGACACATGACTTTAATCTGATGATGTTGAGGGATCCTCTAAAACTATCTCGATAACCAATAAGGAAAAATTCTACTCATGATTTTTAATAACTGATCTATTCTTTGATCAAATTTAGTTCACTAAGTGGTTCTCTCTGGTCTAAGGAAAAGGATGAATCATCTCTTGAAGATTATATACATTATTTAGATAATACAAATCATGTTTCTGAATCTCGTATTGATTCTACCTCACCCAATTTCTCTACTATATTGCATTCTGGTATAGGAAATGGAAAGTAGAAGAAAAATGGGAAGAAAAAATTCATGCAATGAACTAATAATATGGTGGGCCCCTTACTATGTCCATGTCCCTTTTCTTATGAATATATTTTTTCTGCAATTTCTAAGGACTTGGGAATTCCCCCATAGTAAAAACCCTTAAGCATTTCATTATGACCAACAATCCATTTATTACTAGACTTTCTGAACTAAGAATTTTATTTGAGAAATAGAATGCCTTTAAATATGCCACATCTAGTTTCCCCTTTCTCTCTCATAATTCTATTAATAATCCTCTATAGTTTTTTGGGTATTTAAGCAAGGAAAAATGTCCCTCCACTCTTAAATTCATAATCAACGGTCAATCACTATCTCGATTGGAATGAATGGAAATGAAATCATCTCATCCAAGTTTATTTATGATTTTAATCAATATATAAGAAGGTAAGTCCTCAGGGAATCACAATAAGGACTTTCTATGATTTTGAGGTAGAATTGGGTGGTTTCTTGTGATATCAATTCAATGATGTGGCCTGAGGAAATGACATGGTGTAATTTTTATGCGGCTTTCTTCTCAATAGTTCTAATCATGTATTGTAAAATGAAATCTAATTGAGGATCGAGTTATGGGATCAGACTATACCTAGTGCAGATATACTCTTAATGGAAATAAAGAATGTAAAATTGATTGGTGTTTTGATAACATTGATGAAGGAAACCGGCCTATTTTAGTGTCTAATATAACCTTGGTGAATGTTAATTCTGATCATAACACCCTTCAAATGGACCGTTGAGTTATCAATTTGAGGTTAGCTATAATATTGTTCAGATTTTATAATTCTTGGTTAGTGATAATTGGTTGTGTGGAAGTTATTTTTGATGCATGAGATAACACATTTTTGGATTATTTTTTTAAATTTTATTGGTGTGATTGATGGTTTTCAAGGAACAAATTAAAGAGTAGTGTAAAATATTTTTTTTAGTCCCGAATCTAATATTAAGAATTATGAGAATAATATGTTGAATTATCAATATCATATTATGAATCAAGATCTCATTTGTAATGATGAGATGAATGCTCTCTCCATGATTAATGAGTTATTCTATTTGATGGAAAATCATACCCATAATCAATAAAATATATGGTGTCTGAAAAAAAAAGAGATAGAAACTCAATATTTTTTCACTACTTTTATAGTGAGAAGAATGTAAAATGATGAGTCACAACATTCAAGATCATTGATGTTTTATTTTATTCTGAGAATGAGATATCTAAAATGGCTAGTAGATTCATTGAAAATTTGTATATGGATGAAGGGGGTGGAAAACTCAAAAAATGTGGAAAAACATTTCTCCTACGGTTGATGACTCTCAAAATATCTCGATTACTCAAGAACCTAGTGAATATGATATTATAAGGGATGTTTTCATTTAATTTTGATAGTTTTGTATTGTCAGATGTGTTTTAAAATTAATTTTTTAATGTTCTACTAGGACATTAAGAACACAGATATAGTTAATGCGGCAAGATAATTTTTTTACCAAGCCTTTATACCCTTCAGATTTAATGCTTAATTTGTTGATTTAATTCAAAAAAATAGAATGCACTAGATATAAGGGATTTTGTATAAGTATCCCTTGTTAATACCATTCTGAAGATGATTACTAAAATTATAGAAAATAGGCTGGGGGAATTTCATGTGGTTATATTACTCCCAACCAATTTGTGTTCGTGCCATGGATAATATTTCAGAACTATTTGTACACAACCTTAGAAAGTGTTAATATCATGATATTGGATGTGAGGGATGGTATCATGACTCTTATGATCAAAATTTCTAAGGAATTTGGCACAAAAAAGTGACTTTATTTTGGTGGGAAAAAAATTCATGGGATCTCCAATAGTTGTATCAATTTGATTAATTGCATTCTTTGGAATCCTATGATCCCTAGTCATGTTAATTGATCCCATAGAGGAATGATTATGTGTACATGAGGGGTGAGACAGCGGGAATCCCCTATCCATACTTTTCTTTTCTACTGTTGAGGACTATTAGAGTACGTGTCTCTATGAATTTGTTAATACATGCATTTATCAATGATTGAATGATGGAATACCACTAATGGAACCCTCACATATTTTGTACACATTTAAAATCATTCTATTTGGGAAAGATTATATAATCATGATTTTATATATTAATGATATTTTTCAATACTCTGTGGAATTTGTTGGCCAAGTGATTAATTAGGGAAAATCCTCTATAATATTTGGTCATGGGGTTATTAACTCCAATCAAAACAGATTTCCCAGAAATCCTGATGTCATGTGGGGTGATATTCCTTTCACTCACCATGGATTGGCTCTTTTTTGGGATATAATTAGAATGTTATGTACGGAAAATGTTTACCTCATAATTAATAATCTTGTGGAGACCTGTAAAGGAAAGTCCATGTCTTAGGCTGGAAGAGTTATCCTTGTCAAGTATGTTATCACTTCTATGTTTGTATATGATTTCTCTTTATATAGATTCCCTACATATCTTCATAAGGATCTTAAAATATTGATTTTCCACATTATTCGGATTGGATATTTTCCTAAATGTAAGCTTATCATAGTCTCATGGAGTGAACTCATTAAACCTACTGACAAGGGAGGCATACGATTCAATGATATTTAGTTACTTAATGATTCCATTATTAAAAAGTATTCATGGAGTCCTCTAATTTCCAATTATCTCCAACTATAACTTTTTTTTAGAATATTTGGGTATATGTTTCTTCATGGATACTCCTTATACATTTTATCCTTGATCTGGCCTTAAAAAAATCGTGTATATTTTGATCTTTTACAGACCTCAAAATGGATGGATAACATGGGTTCATCTATAAACTGTTGGAAAACCACTTAGATGTCAAATTAAATTTTTGATCAACTGAAGATTCATACTTTAGTAAATAATATATCTATTACTAAAAATCAGGATAATTTTGATGCTTATGGGTTGCTCCCAGATTATTTGTGAATAGATATGGACAGATACGAGTACAAAGATGTGGATGCTCTGATTTGGACACCTAGTATTAATAGAACATTCAGAAATAAAGAATTTTTCTATTACATCTGTAATTGATATATTTAGGCTCCCTCTTTGTTGATAGCTTAAAAAACACATATAGTTCGTTAACTAATTTCCTATTTCTTTGGTGAATATAGAGGTGAATACCGCCCCAATATTGTTTGTTACAATTACTAGGCATTAACTTGGCCTCAAAATACTATCTTTTCCATGGTGTGATAGAATCTATTGATTGTTTTTTATTGGAATTTATCATCCAGATTATGGGAATATATGAAGGGAGTCTTTGGTTAGAGGTTAACTCTTGTCCAGTTTAAGAAGTTAATGGTCTCCATTTGTTCTTCATGTTGCAATGATCAAGTACAAGACCTCCATTTGTCTACTGTAGGAAAAATAATTCCATTCTTATGAAATGATCATAATTCTATTCCCCTTTAGAAATTATACTCTAAAAACATGATGGAATCAGAGACATGAATTGTGGTGGGTTGGGTTCAGGGAAATTACATAATGGTTTTTTTTAAAAATGATTTCTTTGATCTGATGGACTTTAGATCTCTTAGCATTGGTGGATAGGGGAAAAGGACTCTAATTATAGTGTTCATAATATGGATAGAACCAATATCTTAGTGGATGAGAATAAATCTGGATGGTGTGTCTTTTGGTGCATCAGAAACCTTTGGGTGTGGCCACCTATTCTGCACACATATGGGCTTTGTAAAGGGATTTTTATACAATTTTATTTGGCATGGTTATGTAATTGAATCTATGATTTGGGCTACAGATAAGGTCATGAAATATGATATTTTTCATGGATGTAGTAATCCAGGGATGATATCTAATTTGACTATTTCTTTTTGAATTCTTTTGAGCCGATCTAAAGATGTTCCATGGATGCTATAACCAACATGGATTGATTCTGTTAGTCTTTTGGATCAACATTGTATTTTTGTGATCCACTTATATAGAAATGAAAATTGGGTTACCGATGGTGTTTCAATGTAGGCTATTGAGGGGTCCAGCTCCATGTGGTCCTTTGTGACACCGACACTTTTTTGTGAGTTGGTTGAGGCAGATGCACGTGGAGATGTGTATACTCATATGTTCAAAACCCTCTTATAACTATACAATTAATTCCTTTAAATTTAATTAATTATTTTATGACCATGCTTTCCTACCTCCTGAGTCTTCGAATAATTTAATCAGGCTTTATAAAATTAGGTTTCTCTATATGGACACACATATTAGACATAACTAGAGGTGGTTTACAAAATATGGCTATGATCATATTAGTTCGATCAACACCTATATTTTTTTTTCCGAGTAGGGTAACCCCAATATAGTATTCACGAATTGATTTTGTTTCATCCCTTATGATCCATCACTATGTAAGGTCACGTATTTGGTAATCTCATAATCACAATGAATATTGAACCCTAAAATAAATGTCCCTCTAATTGAATTTTTTTTCAAATACTGAGTAGTGTTATAATAGTCATTATCATAGCTATATTTAATTAAAATCCCATTCCCAAGGATTCTATAATTCTACCCATGATACGAACTATACATACCATAAATCTAGTAATCTAGTGTTAGTGTTCAATTTATTGAATTGGTATAAGAAACAAGGGATCTCAGTATTAAATATTTATCATTTTAATATTCTTGAATAAATGTATTCATAAATGATTACCATATTAAATTGTAATGTTAAAATATATGGGATAAAAAAACATTCTCAATCCATGATATGATTCACAATATACTACTTCATATCAAGGGGAAAAGAAAGATAATAATGTGTGAGGTTATATGATTAATATGGGATACATATAGAAAAATATATCTTGACTAAAAAAGGAATAATAAATATACAATGGTAGATATTATAAACCACATGAAATTAAATAAATCTCATGAGAATGAAATACAAACACTGATATTATCATTGGAGTAATTATTTTGATAAAAAAAATAAATTATCAATGAAGTAAATTGTAATATTTGATATCGTCATCTCAAACATCCTGATATCTACACCATCAATGCATTATTATAAGAATTTATAAATGAAGGGTTGGTAATCATTAAAAAAACAATTTAATATTTCCAGTATATTTTTCTCATGAGGCATGTCAATGCATTGAAAGGTAATCTATAATGGATCCCCACCCATCAGGTCATGTACAATAAATTCTTTATATTTTTAATGATTAATTAAATTCATAAATAATATTCCATATCAACAAAGTAAAATATCGAGTAATGAATATTGATTATAAATATATCTTTTGTAAATAATATAAATATTAAATTAAAAACTATATATATAAATGATATATATTTTATGAAAGAATAATATATTTGATGAAAAAATGATAGTTTAAGATAAATGTATGGTATAATTATCACATGAAATTTAATGATTTTATAGAATTTTAATGGCCAAATATTAAATATATGATAGAATATGTCCATTAGCTAATCCTAACTACACGTTTCAAAAAAATCATTCCTTTTTATGAAATGGAATTGAAATAATAAAAACACCATCATTAATGTTTTTCTTTTAAAACCATTTAATTCCTATAGAATAATCTAAATATGGTAACATGGTTATGGTGGGTGGAAATTATAGTAGCATTTTTTTTATTAGAAGGAAATTATCCTTTTAGAAATTTTCAAAACAATGATAAAAATAAACACATAGAAAAAATTATAATAAATTGCTTATAAAATTTTAAAAAGTAAAAGATAACATTGATTTTTCATTAATAAATAATTTTATTCAATAAATAATACTTTTTTAAAAATAATTTTTCAAAATAAAGTTTGGGATGAAAAACAATACATATTAGTAGAGAAATAATATCTAATTTTTAAACGATTTATTTTCTTTATTTAAGGAAAAAAATCGAGGAAAATTTTGAATAAAAAATGAAAACCTCTTAAATATCCATTTCATTGGAAAAAATATGTGTTCAATATAGGATATATTATACTATTAAATCAATGTAAATAAGATAATTCATAAGAAAAGAGAGGAAAATAAGTCCTTACCTATTTGGTAACATTCAAAATGCTACCCCATGAATGATTAAACATTAAATAAAACATTAATAATAATTAATAAATATATATTAATGTAAAATAAATATAAGGGGTGGTATATGCAATACATAAAAATATGTTGCTTCATAATAAAAAATATGTCTTAGTGGAGTGGAATTTGAGACAAAATCTATTGCTACAAGTTTATCATTTCTAATAGGTTATATTTTCACCAATATATAAATTATAAATTTATTATAAATACATAACATAATCATAATCATATTTATAATATATGATATGATATATTTATGAAATTTTATTATCTATTTTTTAACAAATATTTCTTCTTATCATTATTGCATGTTTTAACTCCTTTTTTTGTTGTATATCATGATTTCATCAACTCTGACCTTATGTATTTCTCATGGTTCCATAATTTACAAACTTTTAATGAATATATAAATATCATATATATACATATATTCATCTATAATGTATGAAGATAGAAGAACAAATTACACCGCTCATCAAGAGGGCAGGTTGTACGTATGCATGAAAATTATTTTAATTTCTTGATGGATGAAAAAAATTAATGTAAGAAATAATTAATCTTTACAAGATCATATTTATATCATATATATCATTTATATTAGTTATTTATATTCTTATTACTCTCTGGATAAGGTGGAAATGGAATATGAATCATAGTGCTTTTTAGAGGGGGTTGTGCACACATACACACGGGCGGCGATATCTTAATCCAACAAATTGGAAATTAAAAAGTTAGATATTATATTGTATTTATATATGAATAAAGATTTCATAAATATCATACTTATTCAACAGTTATATCGACATTACCATCCATGTACGATGGTGACAAAAAAAAAATTACATTGATTCATCATGCTATAATACACCGTACACATGTGAATTTAATTATTTCTCAATTTGATGGGGAAAGATATTGATAAATTTAACTATATAGGAATTTTTAAAAAAAATTGTATAATATATGAATTAAAAAAAAGTTAATTTTTTTTTCAAATATTGCCTTCTCTTATGTAAAACCCCGTTGTATATCATCTTAGGGAAACTAAGGACGATATTCTTTGAATGACATGCACCTCTAGAATGTGGATAAGAATTTTCGAAAGATAATTATGAAGTGTTTGGTTGATCTAGTTTTTTCAATGTGGTGAAAATAAAATAGTGAATGGGTACCCTTTTATAATTAAGGTTAAGGGTATTATTGGAATTTCCTAATGTATTAAATTAATATAAATTATATTTCTTTTTCAACTAGATCAACAATGATATTAATCATAGATAATATGATGATATGGTGAAATAAACCCATCTAATATCAATTGATCACGATTATAATATTTTTCCATCATTTATCTTTTTTCTATTCCCTATGAAACCATTTCAAGAATAATCATATATTATTGAGTTTGTATACCATAGGATCTATCAATGTTATAAAAAATAGACAATTAACTAATACATGGAAAATGGATGCATGTTTCAACTATATATTATCCCCGTATCAAGTTTCAATACTTTTACGATTTTCAAATAATTTAATAAAATATAATTTTCATAAAATTTAATTTATGTCATTTATGAAACTATTCCATTAATATCACATGAAAAAACATAAAGTAAAAGGTTAAATTACAATATAGTTCATTGATACATAACCAATATATAATATTTATCTATTAGATTCTTGGTAGACAATAATTAATCTAACTTTTATTACTCTAATTTTTTATGAAATCATTAATTTTATTTTTCTATTAATTAATTCAACACTGAGTTGACATTTCATTATAATTTAATATATTTATTATAATGCCTCGAGCCTACTCTTCCGGACTCGGTGCACAAAAAAATGTTCTGTAATTTTTTTTAAATGTGAATAAACAATTACACAACACTTTTAATGAAAGGAGGACCTTTTACCGGTCTAGGTTATGGAATATTAGACATAACATTACATTGATCTTATTTAAAAAAATATAATAAGACAACTGTCTAATACGCTTCCGCTGCGCTACAACAAAGATGACCAACTCTGGAATTCAAGGAAACCTATGAAAAACATTTCAAAAACGTAGGGTGAGCACAAAAGTTTCCTAGTAATGGGTTTTGAAAACCTATGATAAATCACTTTCGGAAAAATCTCCTTTCAATAATACATTTGAAAAATTTCAATTTAAAATTCATTTGTAAAATAACCATTACGAAATAATGTAATTCTTTTGAAAAATAATTATACATAAAAACACTTTTAAAATAATCCAGTGATTTTCTATAGAAAATATTAAGAAAACTTCACTAAAACAAAACATCATTTTGAGTCAACTTAATTTTTTGAAGGCTGTCTTCGGCCTACCCACTTAGTGAATAATGAGTTCACTCCCCAATGACCTTATATTTTTTTACAACGAACAAGTGCAGATATTCTTTTTCAAAAATGTTTAAAGTTTTCTTTACCTATATATATACTAGTACTTGTCATTGGTATTTTTACTTTTAAATACACAAATATATTAAAATACACATCCATACTTATATATGTATATATATATATATATATATGATTACAATTATTTTTAAATATATATGATTATATATACTTGTTCTGAAGTAGTCGATTTACGCATTGAAATATCTTAGCATGTTTTTCTGTACATTATTTTCCCTTTAACGAATAATTATTTTTATGGATAATAACAATTTACCCATACAACATGTATATATATATATATTATGAATAAAATAAGTAAAAGTACTATCCGTACAACTTACATGTGGGATTAATAAAACTGATGCGCGTGAAATGTCATTGATTTAAATAATGGCCACTACTTATATTATAAATGACATTCATGAATGAATTAAATGAATCAAATATGAATATATATATATATGAACATGTAAACATAGTTTGCATGAAACAATTATATTAAAACCTAAATAAAAAATATGGATTAAACATTTAATTGTATATTTATGATTTTACAATTTGCGATTATGTTTCGCATAAAAAAATCGGTTATATATTGATAGTTACCCTTTCAAATATCCTAAACAATTTATGATTGAAGTTTAAAATAATATATACACAAAATTATATAAAAGTATTTCGTATATCAAAATTAAAACAAAATAAACTCTTGCAAACTTTGATTGCATCCAGAACATTAATTAATGTTTCATGTAAATCTTTAAAAAACTCATAATAGATTAGGAATATAACCATGTATACATAAAAATATATACATGGGTTTTGGATAATAAAAAATTAGCAGCATAATCCCATATAAATTGATTGTAACATCTTTAAAAATAATTTAAATAAAAATAGAATCCATACAATATATATTTTAAATCAAATATATAATTCTTCTTACATGAAACAACTTTAAATTAATAAATTAAAAATAATGATTTTGTTTTGAATAAACCACTTAGTAAGCACTGAAGAATAAAGTAATTTGATAAAAATTAAAATCCCTTATAATCTACTAAAATTTCAAAAGTCAAAAACATGAAGATTTTCATTTGAAAAACCCATAGGAGAAATAAATTTCACTTGCACAATTATGATTTTCAAAGATAATAAATTGATAGAATAAATTAAAATGTCCCTTACATTTTTCTGATTGAAGAACCTCCCCCTCTAAGAATCAAGTACTCAAAGCCTTAAAATGAAAATGAAATTCCATCTCTATTTATAATATCAAATGAAAAAATAAACAAAACCACCATTAAATGCAATTAATGCAATGTCCTCACAAATTGGTTTTATTACAACGTCTATTGAGAAATCATGATATATTATATTCATATATTGTTACAACTATACAGAGGAGATATTGCATTGGTTGTTTTAAAAATTGATTGATACATATTATATTGGATAATTTGGTTGGATTGGAATCTTCATTGTGACGTTTCAATACACAATCACACAATAAGATCAGACAATCAAACCTGTATTTTAATATGATGGAAACAGGTATGTGATTGCCCTAAAATAATTAATAATGATCTAAATCGATGTCATAAAGGGATAGTTTGCAAAATATGACAACAAAGATAATTAATACGCTACATCATTTTGGATAACAGTGAATTTAATATGCTAAAATTGGTTCAACATATAAGGATTCAGATGATTTAATAAAAAATAATTACAAAAGGTAGAAGTTATCAACATCAGATAATAAATTTATAGAAGACGTCTGTTTTTTTTTTGGAGGAAAAATGACCAATCAAAACTTATTAAACCCTAAAATTAATCTGAAATGAGATTATTATAAACAGAAATAGAATATATACAAAAAATATTTGATGATTCAGAAAATTCGGGAGTCGTTTTCCCCAAATCTCAACCACACGACTCAGATATGGATGAGATACTCACCTCTTGATCCCGTATTTGAAGGAGAACCACCATCATGTGCCGATTGCAGCTCATATTTCGGCCTAAAAACCCGAAGACAAGGAAGATCCCTCTCCTTCGCCTCGTCTCTGAGTCACGCTCGCCCTCCACAAACCCTACTACTCCTCTTCACATCGACAAATCAGCTTCGACGAACCGACCATGACATCTAACACCCTCATCCCTTCAAGCACGGTTGGAATCGCGCCGACCTTTACCCACAAAACCCTACCCCTACACTAACCCCCTTTACCCCGATTCAACATATCATTTGTTTATATTTACCGAACTAATAATAATTTAAACTATAATACGTTAATTTTATAATTTCATTATTTTGGTTTTATTTTAATCTTAATCTTGTAAAGTTATTTATACGTAATACTATATTTTAAAATAATTTAAAATTAGATGTTGAATTACAACATTAATATTAATATCTCAAATTTACATTATATATATACACACGTAGTAGTTAATAAAATTTATTAAATACAGAAGGTTTGTTTTTTGTATTTCAATTAAGAGGTAAATAATAATATTTAAATCAACATTATCTATTTATTTTATTAACAGTTTTCATGTGTCATTTTTAAATATTACAATTTATAACGGATAGTATTTATAACAATCTAATAAAACTCTATAAATATCAATGTTTTCAGGGTCGTTCAAACACTCAAAAAATAAATATCGGGATGCTCACACCACTACTTTTGGTAATGGTTTTATATGTTCCACTTATTTTTAGTTTCATTGATATTGTCCATGCTATAACATTTGAGCTTCTATCAGATCCAAGAGATGATAACTACTCTATCGACATCGTTGTGTTTCTTGGTGGTCTTAAAATTGTTTTATTATTGATAGCAGTGGGTTTAATCTGTTAGTTCTTGTGTGTCAAGGATGTTTTCTGGTTTTTGTATAAATAAAGTTCTCACTATGTATATTTCTGCATTCAAAAGTTCATGTATTTTATTTCATTATGGAATTTTGACAAACCATAAAATAAACTCATAAACCCATGGTGTTACATTCTCCCCCACATAATTGAATTGAGCCCTCACAATTCATTTACACTTATTTCTCTTAATTCCCATCTATTCTAAGTCTCACATGATGTCCCCAAGGTCTGTACAGTTGTCTTCCATAGTTTTCATGTCTTCTTATGTGATTAATGTTCAAAGTGGCTTTGAAATCTTCCACTTACTTCACCAAAATGCGACTACTGTAAGAGGGGTTGTATGGATGTTGGCACCAGAAGATAGTCCTCAAGGAATGATAATGAAAATAGTATTTGAGAAGTTCATCTTGAATTTTATTTCTATAAGAAAGTCCCATTGCACCATCTTCAAAAGATTCAATGTCATCGTAAATTCTTCCTTTGAAGAAAAAAGCTTTAAATTTGTCACATATAATATGAGCGATGTTTCCCTTCTTCAGCTGCTCTATTAAAAGTTGAGATTGATTCCGGCTGCTCAAACATGGTAAATCATCTAAAAAGACCTTCGTAATATTCCCCTTGGCATCTATAGATGTGATGTTGGATTTGTCTGATATCCTCAAAGATGAAACCATAACCACGATGAAAATATAGTATATCAGGTGTGCCTGATATATTATAATGTCGTTTACAGGAAAGTTGTATGGCTTCATAGGGCTCAGATTCTTCTTTGCATGGTTTTTCAATGATCATAGAAAGTAATTCATTCGGAAGGCCTAACAGACTTGTTTGAGTCATTCTTCATTCCATATAAAAATTACACAAAAGAATGTTGTCTGAGAAAGGACAGTCAATTTATCGACATGTTCTAAATTTCCAGAGTTATCTAGATCATGCCTTTGATACCAATTATAATGCCCCGAGCCTGCTGTTCTGGAGTCGGTGCTTAAAAAAATGTTGTGTAATTTTTTTTATAAAAGTGAATAAACAATTACACAAAACCTTTAATGAAATGAGGACCTTTTATCTGTCTAGGTTCCAGAAGATTAGACATAACCATACATTGATCAGAGTTAAAAAATAAAATAAAACAACTGTCTACTACTCTTCCACTACGCTACCACAATGATGACCAACTCTGGAATTCAACGCAACCGGTGAAAAACATTTCAAAAACGTAGGGTGAGAACAAATGTTTCCCAGTAAGGGGTTTGGAATACCATTGATAAATCTCTTTCGGAAAAATATCCTTTCAAAAATACATTTGAAAATTTTCAATTGTATATTCATTTGAAAAACAACCTCTACAAAATAATGTAATGCTTTTGAAAAATAATTACACTTTAAAAACACTTTTAAAATTATCCAGTAATTTTATTTGGAAAATATTAAGCAAACTTCACTAAAAAAATCATTTTGAGAAATCATAATTCATTGATGGATGTCTTGGGCCTTCCCACATAGCGAAAGATGAGTTCACTCCCCAATTACATTCTATTTTTTACAACAAACAAGTGCCACTATTCTTTTTCGAGAATGTTTAATGTTTTCTTTACATAAATATATAATAGTATTTGCCACTGGTGTTTTTTACTTTTAAATACAAAAATGTATTTAAATAAACATCCATACCTATATATGTATATATATATATATATTTGATTTCCATTATTTCTAAATATATATGACTATATCTTCTTGTTCTGAAGTAGTCGATTTACGCATCGACATATCACTGCATGTTTTTCCATACATACTTTTCCCTTTAACGAATCATTATTTTTATGCATAATAACAATTTACCTGTAAAACATGTATATATATATTGTTAATACAATATGAAAAATTATTATCCGTACTACTTACACATGCAATGAGTAAAACCGATGCGCGTGACATGTCATTGATTTAAAAAATGGCCGCTACTTATATTATAAATGACATTCAGGAATGAATTAAATGAATCACATATGAATATATATATGAACATGTAATGATAGTTTTCAAGACAAAATTCTGTTAAAACCTAAATGAAACATATGGATGAAACATATAATCATATATTTATGATTTTACAATTTGCGAGTATGTTTCGAATCACAACCATCGGCTATATATTGATAGTTACCCTTTGGAAAATCCAAAATAATTTAAGATTGAAGTATAAAATCATATATACACAAAATTATATAAAAGGATTTAGTATATCAAAATTAAAACAAAATAAACTCTTGGAAACATTGATTGCATCCAGAACATTAATTAATGTTTCATGTACATCTTTGATAAACTCAAAATATATTAGGAATATAGCCATGTATACATAAAAATATATACATGGGTTTTTCATAATAAAAATTTATCAGCATAATCCCATGTAAATTCATTGCAACATCTCTAAAACTAATTTAAATAAAAATAGAATCCATACCATATATATTTTAAAATAAATATATAATTCTTCTTACATGAAACAAATTTCAATTAAGAAAATAAAAATGTTGATTTTATTTTGAATAAACCCCTAAGTAAGCGTTGAAGAATAAATTAATTTGATAAAAATTAAAATCCCTTATAATATACCAAAATTTTTAAAGTGAAAAACATGCTGATTTTAATTAGAAAAACACATAGGAGAAAGAAATTTCACTTACAAAATTATAATTTTCGAAGATAATAAATTGAAAGAATAAATATAAAGATCCCTTACATTTGTTTACATTGAAGAACCACTCCCCCTCTAAGGAGAGAATACGCAAATCCATAAAATGGAAATGACATTCCCTCTATATTTATAATATCAAATGAAAAATATAAACAAAAACACAATTAAATGAAATTAATGCAATGTCCTCACATATTAGTTTTATTAAAATGTGTGTTGAGAAATAATGATATATTATATTCATATATTGCTACAATTGGATAAAGGAGATATTGTATTGATTTTTTAAAAAATTTATTGATACATATTATATTGGATAATTTGGTTGGATTAGCATCTCTGTTGTGACGTTTCAATAAACAATCACATAATAAGATCAGACGATCAGACATGTATTTTAATAGGATGGAAACAGGTATGTGATTACCCTAAAATAATGAATAACGATCTAAATCGATGTCATAAAAGGATAGTTTGTTGAATACGACAACAAGGAAAACCAATACACTACATAAATTCAGATAACAGTGAATTTAATATGATTAAATCGGTTCTACAGATAATAATTCAGATGATTTAAACAAAAATAATGACAACTTGTAGAAGTTATCAAAATCAGATATCAAATTGAGAGCAGACGAAAATTTTTTTTGGGAGGAAAAATGATAAATAGAAACTTATTAGACCATAAAATTAATTTGAAAAGAGATTATTATAAACATAAATTGAATATATAAAAAACCTATTTGATGATTTAGAAAAATAGGGAGTCGTTTTCCCCAAATCTCAACCACGCATCTTAGATCAGGATGAGATGCTCACCTATCGATCTCGCATCTGAAGGTGAACCACGATCATGTGCTGGTCGCAGCTCATCATTCGGCCTAAACACCTGAAGACATGGAATATCCCTCGCCTTTTCCTCGGCTTTGAGCCATTCTTGCCCTCAGTAAACCCTACTACTCCTCTTAACTTCGATGAATCATCTTCAACGAACCAGTCCAGCCATCTAACACCCTCAGCCCTTCGAGCTCAGTTGGCATCCCACCATCCTTTACCCACAAAAACCTACCCTTATGCTAACCCCCTTTACCCCGATTCAACATATCGTTTTTTTATCTTTACCGATATAATAATAATATAAATTATATTTCATTAATTTTATAATTTCATTATTTTGGTTTTATTTTAATCTTAATATTGTAATGTTATTTATACGTATTTCTATATTTTAAAAAAATGTAAAATTAGATATTGAATTACAACATTAATATTAATATCTCAAATTAACATTATATATATATGCATATTAGTTAATAAAATTTATTAAATACACAAATTTTGTTTATTGTATTTAAATTAAGAATTAAATAATAATATTTAAATCATAATTCTCTATTTATTTTATTAACAATTGTCATGTGTCATTTTTAAATATTACAATTTCTAATGGAGAGTTTTTATAACTGTCAGATAAAACTCTACAAATATCAATGTTTTCAGGGTCGTTCAAACACTCGAAAAAAATATCGCGACGCTCACTCCACATCTTTCGGAGATGGTTTTATATGTTCCTTTTATTTTTAGTTTCATTGATATTGTCCTTGATATAACATTTGTGCTTCTATAAGATCCAACAGATGATAAATACTCTATCGGCATCGTTGTGTTTCTTAGTGGCCTTCTAATTGTTTTATTATCGATAGTAGTGGGTTTAATGGGTTAGTTCTTATGTGTCAAGGATTTATTCTAGTTTTTGTAAACATTAAGTGATCACTATGTATATTTATGTGTTCAGAAGTTTGTGTATTTTATTTCATTATGGAATGTTGACAAAACATAAAATCGACTTGTAAACTCGGGGCATTACATTTATAAAATTAATTAATAGAGAAAACAATGATCATGATAGAAAATTCATCCATATTTAATATAAAAAATATGTTTTTTCATCTCTATCTAAAAATATTTTATACATTTAATGTAAGAGGGGCACATTTTTTTGTTGATCGGTATTTAAATATTCTAAAGGTCAAAATGGATGCTATATTTCCCCACAAAGTCATATTTTCAATTTTTGGAGGATTATTGAAAAAATGAACTCATCCAATGAAATAAAATCATCTTTTATATAAATCATTAATGTTTTATCACATTATTTTTAACCTTAATTAAATAATTTAACATTAATTGAGGTGATAAATTGTCCCTAGTATACTCATCATATTTCTTAAAACTATAAGGGACCAATTTACCAAATTTAGACATCCTGATATCAATTAAAATCCCATTTAAAAAAACAAATTTCTATAAGTTGTATATATTAATTTATAAATAAATCCAAAAAATGTGGTGAAAATGGGTTTCACCCTTTTCCAATGGATCAAAGGCCTTATATTTTTTTTCATTTTTTGATAATATCCTTTTTAATGGTTGAAGGGAAACTATTACATGGACCATAGGCTTGTTTACAATTAATGACCCAAAGGTCATGGAAGAAATCATGCAGACTATAAATATGTATAATTTCTCCTCCCTATCGACTACATCAAGATGCTGGATCTCCACCTATGCGTTGCAATTCATACAGGTTTCCAAAGCATGATCAGTCTTATTCCGATCAAAATTCCCATAACCTCTCATTCTTCTAAACCACTTAGCTCTACTCTAGTTAATGCTCCTTGGTCTTGAATCCTCGTCTAGAACCTTATGCATGTATAGTATGTATGTTCAATGTAAGAACAATTTTCATGTGACTCTAAGGTCTTATGGTGGACCGAAGGCCTTATGGTGGCCTGACGTCCTTGAGGTGGCCCGAAATCCATTACTAGCACAAAATTATTGGGTGGCCCCAAAGCCTTGAAGGGCTCTTGGACCAAACAAGGGAAAAAAATCCCAAACAAATGAATATATCCTACTGCTATAGTTCCAAACATAACGAACTACATTTCATACTACAGTGGAAAAAAAATATATGGCTCCCCATGGATTTGATCTATGTTCTCTTTGATACACTTGCTCAGTCCTCACCAACCGGGTTGAGGCTCTAGTGCAATGATTTAATAAAAAATGATTTTTTAATCCTAAATAGGATAATATCAAAATTATATATATTGATGATCAGAATGTAAATCTAATGGTTATTATATCATATTAACACCGAAACCAAGGTATAATGAATCTTTTTAAATTGATTTATTTAATGTACTGAAACAAAATTTTTATAAATATATCATTTTAACTATTCAATGATAAGTGAATATTTTTTTAAAATAAAAAAAAATCAACATTAGATAATTTTGAAATGTTGATTTAAAAAGTAATAGTATCTATTCAGGAATCATTTATAATCATTTTTCATGTCTAGAACAATATTTGAGGAAATTTTATAAAGATAAATATATCATAAAATATGGGGGTTTTAAAGGAAACCTCTACCATATTTGGAAAATTCAATTGATGATATTAAAAAATTGATAATATTATCTATGTATTTATAGAAATTAGAATGATATGATAATAGATTCTACAACCGTATATTATTCCTTTAAGGTTTTCTACATGTGATCACTGAAACACCACTCGTTATTTGAATAATGAATGAACCTTTTATTTCCCATTAAGAACCAAATATCATAATTGAAATCCATTTTCTGAATACTAGTATGACTATATAACACATTATCACCATCTTTTTTCCACTCTACTCGATCTATAAATCCACAAGAATCGTCACATTTACATCATCCAAATTTAAATAATATGAACTAACTTATTTCATAGTCTTACATTATTTTCAATTTCCACATATGATATTTTTACATAAATTAATAATGACCATTTTTTAAATACAAAATTATGAAGACTCCAATACTCACTATTTTATTTAATCTTGTCTCCTTCTTCTCATCCCAATTCCTCAATTTTAAATTCAGTATCCATAAAATTCTATTTTTGGTTATAGAATCACTCACTATAGTCAAATAAGAATTTGAATAATCCAATCACATAACTCTCCATTAAATCTCTATAATATATATATTATTTTAAAAATTCTCAATATTTAAACAACAAAACCTATATCAATAGAATCAACTTTTAAATGAAACCTTTATAATTTAAAAACATCATTGAATAAAATATAAATTTTAATACTCAAATCACATAATAATATATTCATATTAAGGGTTACATATTATTAGAATAAAATATTTATGATTTACTTTTCCTTCACCACATTTTTTCAGAATGAAGAAATTTTCCGAGAATATCTCAAAAAAATTCACCAAATAATGAAGACCTATAATCTTTATTATTTACATGATAACCTAGTCAATAATGCATTATTATTCAAAATAACACCCATAATATCACTTTATTTTCCATTATCGGTTACCTAATTACTAAATTCAAACTCATGAATTCATGATATTTTGATAGACCATTGATTTTATTCAAACTCTCACATGCACAGTCACTGGATCAATCATTATATAACTTCCAAACTCCCATGTGAATATTTGTATGATTTTATAGGAAATAAGACAACACATGATTGACCGTGAGAACCTTTTCATTATAAAATTGACAATCACTGATGTCTTGTTCATTCACATAGAATGTATCACGTATGAAGTTAATGATAAATAAGATGATACTATTTGATGCTTCGCTCAAGTGATTATTTAAATGATAAAAGTGTATTCATTAACAGTTAATACATATGAAAAATAGAAATACACTACTAAATATCATATAATAAGTTATAAACAATCAATAAGCTTGAAAAAAACAACTAGTTTTGATGTTTATGAGGGGCCATCCATTCAAACCCACATGTGGGAGGCTAATCATCCTTTACCTGGACTGCGCTAAATTGTGAACATCTCTTTATTCCCATATACACACACTTGTACTATTGATCCTAGCACCCACTTATTAATGTAGGTATATTAATATTTGTCAACGAACTATGTAGTTAGGCTACTCTAGTGTTACTATTGAGAGGGTTGAAGCAAATATTTTATAAACATTATCAAACAGTATTAAAAAACTAGATCTCCTGTAACATATTATATGAAAAATATTTAGCCAAACCCCACAGGAAAACATCTTCATAAATGTGATTATATATTTCTACGAATAATTATAATTTATTTATTTTTTGGAAATCCAACAATGACATCTAGTATGTTTCCAATAGAAGCATGGAAACCACTATTTTTTCAATATTCATTTGTTCCCCACTTATACCATAATCCCACATATATATATATATATATTGATGAAATTAAATATATAAACACTATAGTTGAAACATAGAGTAATTTAAATTTTAAAAAAATTTCAATGATAATGAATAATATAAAATTGATTATATAAAAATATTAATCATTCATAATTAATTAATTTGATTTATGAAAAATAGGTTCACTAATTTTGTTATTATATAAACCAAATGAAATGTTATTTTGGATAATTTTTTATAAATGATTAAGTAATGTTATGTATATGATATTTATATTTTATTTAATTGTGTCACATAAAATAAATCATCAGATTAAAGTTTTATATTTCATTAAAATATTATTTACTAAAAATGAAATTCCATATAATGATAAAAATGAATGAGGTAATTTTATGAAACGAATATGAATAATTTTTATTAAATATTACAATATTTCAATTTTATTAGATAAAATTATTAATAGTTTATTAATAAAATTATATCCAAAATTTCCTAAATTTTAATCTCACTTAAAAAATGTGAATTATTCATTTTTTATACCATATTGTAAATATTTTCATAGATATAATGATTATATAATGATTTTATTGGGAATGAAACATTTTTAAGGTTTTAAAACTACATACAAAGAATTTCATACATACATCTAAGGAGTCAATTTTTTATGATAATGGTTTTCGTTTTCCATTCCCTAGAATTTTGTCTAGTATTATGATATTAGTTTGAATTTTGTATTTAACTAATGTTTGTAAAAATTAATTATTATGGATATAATGGAATTGAAATATCTATTGGGGAAAATGTAATGACCTAAACTTATTAACAATATTTGTTTCCTGAATTTGTTTGTTATTTAATTTTAGACTCAACAACACTCTATCGTTTAATTAATTATGTCAGTATAATTAAAATTATACCATTGGGTTTCGACTGTTATATAACTATTAGCCAATATTTCTAGTTGAAAATATATTCATAATGTTATTATTATTGTTTTTAGATATAAACTATCATGATTAATTAATACAGAAAGAATAGTCGAAGGCCTCATCCACTAGACTTGGTCTGTATGAAGCCCATTTCTCAAAGCATGGTAAAGAGGTGGTGTCACTGGGCTTCGCTCTGGACCTAGCCCATGTAAAACATCAACATGTTATGCTTAAATATAATCACATATGGGATAATTTTCAGTTGATTGGAATCACCACTCGAGCAATTTTGTGTCACCCCCCAACATTATATCACCATGTCGCACCTTACACTTAGGTCTTATATAATTGTTATAATGGGTTATGCAACGAGCCCTTAGTTACATTGTGTAATCCATTGATATAAATACAATTTTTATTTCATTATTCTTATTTTATGAATAGATTTTCTTAGTAAAGTATATGTTTTATTAAGACACATTTGATAAATTGATTTTATAAGTAAAAGTGGTACTTTTCATACATAGAGAATTATTAGGGAAAAATAAACATTATTTTTGAATTTAAAATGTCAAAATTAACCTAGTAAAAATTATTTGTGGTTTTTAAGAAGTTACAATATTATGAATAATATTTTATGAATTGAGTTTTTTTATGAATAGTATTTTCTGAATACTGTTTTTTGAAGAATAATACAAAAAATATTTTATTATTAAATAGCATTTTTCTGTGAAATGATTTTAAAAAATTTGACATGTATGGTAGTAACCGGGGTAAACAAGGTTGTTCAATAAGATAAAAATATTTTTTAGTGAATAGTAACATTACCCTTTGAAATATTAATTTTACCCTTTCTAATTGTTATTTTACTAGTTGAATAGTAACATCACATATGGAGGTATAAATGTGTTTTAGTCATATTAAGTGGTAATGTGATATAATTTTATCATAATACAAATAAATAATGGTTTTTGAAATAATTATTGAAGTATTAGTATTTTATTTATTTAATTTAATTTAAAATGAAATAAATTATTATAAAATGGAGTTTACTTTTGGAATCAACAAGTTGAAAAAATGGTTAGAGTTAATTTTTGGGTTTTTTCTGGGACACTTAAATTTTCAACGAATAGTAAAAATATAGTTTTGAGTTTTCAATATGTTTTATGACATCATAATGATGTATTAATCTAGATAAAATGATATTGGGCTTGGGTACTGTAAAATATGTTATGAGGAGTCCCATGTGGCCAATACAATGGGAAATGTAATCATTTTTCAAATAGAACTAATGCAGATTCCCTTAAAAATTAATAAAATATTCTATCAATTTTTCTATAAATACCAACCCATTCCATCATTCCATTAATTCAAAATTCCTCCTCAATGAATCTTTGGTCATTTTACCTCCCAAGGAGTCCTCTCATGGTTCCCTAAAGCCCCCAAGGTCCCAACCTTTGAGTTTTTGAAATTAATTTTCAATGTATGGGAACCTTTCACCCTCCCCTTTCAGTCAAACATTTTTTTTGTTATGTATTTGAATTTACATTTTCATTTTTTGTGGTATGATACAATTTATCCGTCTTAATATACTTTTTATTTAAAAATTATGAGATATCCATTATCTCGCATCCATTCATTTCCTGAATTTTTTATGTGTTTCCATTAGGTTGTCACATTTTCATAATAGAAATCACATATTCTATTTTGTTTCATGTTTATTCTTCACATAGTATGTCTTTAAAATATCCTAACCATGATCTTATTTAATTTTTTTACCTGTAACTATATTTTTTCTGAGATCTCTATGAGTGGGTGACTATTTTTCTATTTTTTAATATTTTCTATAACAATTTTGTATAGTCGTTATGCTACAAAATTTTCCTCTCAAAATCTCTCTCTTTCTCAAGAAATTATATTATATTTTTTTTATGAAGACCCAAAGCTTTTTTATTTCTAGGTTTATTCATCGAGAAATAATAATAATATATTCAATTCTATAATTAACATATAGATAACCATAATTCCATTTCCAAGGGTTATAAATGACATAATAATCTTTTTTTAAGAACTTTTTATAATACGACAATTTTGATATGAACCCATTTCTTTTATTCTCTTTTGGTTATTAATGAAATTTATGATTGGTATCTATGTGGATCACATGAAAATAGATACATATTAAGGGTTCACCGTGATAGCTCTCCAATGCATTGGGTAAAGAATTAATCTCTAGATATTACACAATTTAGAATACCTTGGTGAATAACCATGGAAATTTTTAGGACACCATGAGGATGAACCATGGTGAAATTATAATGAATGTATAAATTAAATGTCGTATCCAAATTTTCAATTATGATTCATGTTTTTATTTCAATTATATTCCTCTTTATAATTCCTTTACGATATTCCCCATGTTCATATTGGTAACGCTCAAGTTCACAAGTAAACTGTTTCACTTATTTTCCTTACTCGGCCTTCTTCTCACCCTTTCCCATTATGCATGTCTCTAGGTGATGGGATTAAATAATTGTACATAGGTTGAACCTATAATGAATCCATACAAGTGTATTAGAATAATTTTTTATTTTTTCATGTATTATGAACCAAATTTCTAAAACCCTATTCTTTAATGATCATATGTTTGTAAAATGTAATGAAAAGTTATGTAATAAAAGGTGGGATTCCATTGTTGGTATCAAAAGATATGTTTAGTTATTTGTTGAAAGTTGTATATGAAATCATTAGTAAGAACCACATAGAAAAGATAAAATATAGTAAATCTTCATGTTTTTTTTGTGAAATATTATGTATGTGGTTTCCAAACAATTAAATCCTTATCTGGATATGAACAAGTGGATGTGGCTCTGGAACAAATGTGCCTAGGAGTAACAACTATGACAAGGATTTTCATCCTTGACCAAGGGTATCTTGGTACACAAAAATGGGCCTTGATAGACTCCTGGTTTGACACTATCAAGGTATATTTTTGGTTAATCTAATGATTTTTCTAAATGATTTTGATGGTTTTATAGAGAAATGTAATTGTTGTTAAGGAATAATATATTTAAGAATAAAGTATTACGTCATAAAAATCCATTATAGTTAAAATATTAACAAATGAAATAATTTTTTCAATAAATTTTTATTATTTTAGAAAATGGAGGGCTATAGGAGGAATCATGCAAATAGTGATTGTAATGGATCATCCGCCGATGGTACTCTGATTGAAGCTATAATGGAAACTTTCATGAGAATGATGAACCAACTCACATAAGTTATTGGAAATATCCTGAACCAAAATGATAGACTAATTTCACCATGAAGGGATCAACATTTTTTTGAGTCATTAATGCATCAATAACCATTGACCGTCAATGGATCTAGTAACCCTTTGATTTCTAAACAATGGATCAGCTATATCGAGATGATCTTTTCTGTGCTACACAATTCAGAACAAAATAAGGTCACCCTAGTTTTATACCGCTTATAGGGAGAAGTTGATCAATGGTGGTAAATTATTAAAAAAAATTAGGCTAAGAGTGGATGATGAAGCTATAGAGTGGGAATATTTCAGAGGAACCCTCCTCAATAAGTATTTCCCTCATTTTATGGGAACAAAAATGGAGAGGGGGTTTCTCGAGCTGAATCATAAGGAGAATGAATCTATGGGAACCTACAAGATGAACTTCCCAAGGATTTCATGTTACACCTCTAGATTTTTTATGGATCCAAATGGTAATGTTGATTGACTCTTCGGTGGACTAAGACCTCATCTGCAGATGAATCTAGCCAACCAAGACCATGACAGTTATGAGGAGAACGCACAGAGTGTGATGAAAGTCCAGCAGGAGTTCAGTGAGATGCACTTGTCTCATAAATCCAACGATAAGAATATATTGATGGAGCTAAGATTAAGGAGGATCATTGATCAAGGAAGAGTAGGCAAGTTAGTGCAACATCCCATGTAGAGTAATTGTGTGAAGATGCATTTGAAGAACAAATTTCTCATGAGAATGAATTTCTAAAAGTGTGGAAGAGATTTCCATATCACTAAAAATTTACATATAGAGGTGAAGCCTCATAATCCAAACACCAATGGAAAGGGGAAGATGGTGTAGGCCTTGCCTGATGTCCAATGCCATAAGTTTAGAAAACATGGGTAGTTTTCTAATCACTATCCAAATCCATGGGTAGTAGAGGGTAGTCACCATCAGCCTCAACATAGGCAAATTAAGAAATGTTAAACTTTTGGTATCACGATAGATGATGTTTAATATCCAAATGATGTTATGTAAGGTGATGTTTTTGTACTCTCAATGCTAGTAAATACGTTGTTTGATTCCAGTTCTATGTATTCCTTTTTTTCACCATGTTTTCAATTAATTTAGGTACCCAGTTGGAGTAATGAACTACTGAGAGGGGGGGGGGGGTGAATCAGTGGTACCCATTTTGACCTTTTTCAGTTCCCTTAAAATGATAACAACCTTTGTCTACTATTAAAGATAAAATTCCATGCTGAGAAACAAACAAGCACACATCCAAAAGAACACATCAATTTACAAGGATCACTATTCAATAAGAACAGCTACATCCTTGGTATGGTTGGAAACATTCCAGCTGCATACAATCCACTGAGAAAACAATCCTTGGACTACAACAAGTAGTATATACCCTTACACTTGTGAATCACTATGAAACAATCACTCCAGTGCGTGTGCACCCTCTTAGCACAATAGGGAAAAGTATCTTTTCTTGTAACAGCTTATGTTACCTGCACATCTTTTCAAATACACAACTGTAAGAAGGTTTAGCACAAATCTTCACTTCCTTACCCAAAAGAAAGGCAATGACTCCTTGGACTTGAGATAGATCAATTACAGTCCGAACTTCCCATTCCAAATCTCCATTCCGAATCATCACAATCCGATTCTTCAATCTGAATCTTCTTCAGTATGAGAAACTCAATACAGTGACAGCCAGTACTGATTCCCCATTCCGAATCTCCACTCTGAATTCTTCACTCTGAATTCTTCTCCACTCTGAATCTTCAATCCGAGTTTCCTCAGTCTGAGAAACTCAATACGATGACAGCCAATACTGATTCCCCATTCTGAATCTCTACTCCGAATTCTCTTCTTCACTCTGAATTTTCTTAATATGAGAATCTCAATACGGTGTCAACTATTATCAAATTATCGTTTCAATTGAGACAGCAATAAAACTCGGTCAGCCAGCCCTTATTCTTCCCTCTTGATTATCATAACTTCTCGCTCTACTATTTCATCACTTACTTACTTAGCACCCTCATCACCATTTATAGGTGATCCAATGTGTTCTTTTGCGGGAAACCAAAATATTTTCCCGCTCATATAAATTCATCCAAATATTTATTTTCCTGAAATCACAGAGTAATTAAGACTTTATCAATGCTTCTAGAATCTTCTCAAATCTTCTTCTTCTTCTCTTGATATAGAAATTTTTCATTTTCCATATCTGAAATTGTTACACATGTTTATCGGTATAACATTCTCGGAACCACTCATCTGTCTTCTCAGCATCATATTATCAGATTCATCCTTCCTGATTCTTCGGCATCACTTCAATTATCGGCATGACTCTTCACCGCTTATTCAGCATGATACCATTTCAATTCTCGGTATGACTCTTCATCACTTCTGAGTACGACTTATCCATTCTCGGTGTGACTTCAGGTTATGACTTCACCAATTACCGATATGGTTTCTCATTACGACATCACCAATTCCAGGCATGGCTTCTCTTTATGACTTCACCAATTCTCGGCATGACTCCGTACTTCGGGATACAAACTTCAGGTTTAGGATGTCGACTCCGAACATCTGACTTAGCGAGTCTACTCAGAACATCCCTCTATGAACTTCTGACTCAGGAAGTTGACTCTGAACTTCTCGTTGTGAACATATAACTCAAGAAGTCGAATCCGAACATCTCTCTATGAAATTATTCTTCAGCAAGTCCACTTCGATCATCTCGCTATAAACTTCAGGTTCTCATAACGGCTCTTCCAGATTCTCAGAACGGCTCTTGGTTTTCGATACAACATCTTCAATCATCGATACTGGAGATTTTGAATTCTCGGAATGACTCCTCCATGTCTCGGTATGAATTCACCACCCAAATTTTTCTTGTATCATGAGTACTTGCATATACTCACAAATTAGAGTTACAAAATAGCAAAGCAGCATCACAATTAAGGCCTTCACATTTTCTATCAGCCAGCTTTCAATAATTTTCATTTCCCAATTCCAAACTTCTCAATTTACAGACTCTGAATTCTTCGAACACCAGGTTCCGAATGTTCAATATTCTCGGTTCTAAATCTTCAAACTTCCAGCTTCAGAATTCTTAGAAATTCAAGATGTCTTTCCTTTATGATAACTTCCTCAAGATCAACAAAAGACAATCCATGAAAACCATCTCTTCCTCCATCTTGGTCCTAAAAATCTCCCCCATAGGATTTTTTTGTCAACCAAGTTTTCATAAATCACCAAAAATTTTAACCTCAAGAAATGGATTACATATCAATAATTCTAAGCCTACGTGAGCTAACTAATTGTAGGAAAAAAGAATCATTGACAGAAAAACCATTTAATATAAAGGTAGTGAAAATTACATCATCAACTTCATACATCCTGGAAACAACTTAATGTTCTTTCCTACAACCACTCCAACAAACAGTTAGAATAGTTCACATACATAAGTAGTTTTGAGTTCACAGCTTACCCACAACTCTCTCTTTATACAAATTGATTTATGATACAAACATCTTCTCCCCCTTGAAAAACTATCCAAAGGTAATAAGAGAGAGGGGAAAGAACAACATACATTAGCCTTCAAGATAAAGTGGTTGGACACCCATGTTCAACCTCAATCATGAGAATGATTCCTTCGGCAAGGGTTTCGTGAATATATCAGCAACATGTTCAGCAGATGAAACATATTCAAGTTTTAGTTTATTTTTTTCACATGCTCTATTATAAAATGATATTTGATGTTAATATGATTCGATCAAGAATGTTGGATTGGATTCTTGGTAAGATTAATTGTGCTTTGATTATCACAGCCCAATATCAAGGGAAACTTCACCTCAACTGAAAATCGTCCAATTGTGTCTTCATCCAGATATGTTGAGTGGCGACCATGGTGGTAGAAACATATTCAACTTCAGTCTTACTATGTTTTACATAATTTTTCCACTTCGAGTTCCATCTAACACAACATTTTTCTATAAAGAAATCTCCACAAGATGTGGATCTTTTATCATGAACATTTCTTGCCCAAACTACATCTAAATGGAAAAATAAATCAATGTTATTTGAGCCACTATATTTGATTCTGAATTCTGTTGTGCCTTTTATATATATAAGAATTCTTTTTCTAGAAACAAGATGTGATTCTTTAGGAGCACTCTGAAATCATGTACATAAGGTAACAACAAAAACAATATCTGGCCTTGATGCAGTCAAGTATAATAAACTTTCAATCAGCTTTCAATATTCTTTCTGATCAACTTCTTTTCCTTCATCATCTTTTCATATCTTTGTTCCCACTGAGATAGGAGTTGATACTGGTTTTGAGTTTTCCATCCCAAAATTCATAAGAAGTTCCTTAGAATATGTTTCTTGGGAGAGAAAAATGAATTCTTTCTATTCCAAAACTTATAACCCAAGAAATTATCTCATTTCAGCCAACATGGAAATCTCAAAGACATTCTTCCTTTCTTTAGCAAACCTTTCACAACATTTTTCATCATTCCCAGCAAAAATAATGTCGTCAACATAGACAATCACAATGAGGGAAAGATCTTGGCTTTCCTTGATGTACAGATTGTTATCAACTCTTCCTTTCATGAAGTTCATCTCCTTTAAGCATGTATCCAGTTTAGAATACCATGCTCTTGGAGCTTGCTTTTGCCCATAAAAGGCATTCTTCAACTTGCACACATAACTTTCATTCTTCCCAACAACAAAGCCACATGGTTTCTCAATATAAACTCTTTCTTTGAGAGCACCATTAAGAAATGAGGATTTATCATCTGTTGGAATGATTTTGTAGCCTCGTAGTGCCGCAATAGCAATAATGATTCGGATAGTTTCTAATATGGCTATCGGAGAAAATGTTTCTTCAAAGTCAATTCCTTAAATATGAGAGTAGCCTTTGCAAAACAATATTGCTTTATTTCTAATAACTTCACCTTCTTCATTCAACTTGTTCTAGAAGACCCATTTGCTTCCAATAATGTTCTAACTTTCAGGCTTGGGTACAAGTTCCCATGTGTCATTATTTTAAATCTGATCCAATTATTCATTCATGACATAAACCCAATTCAGATGCTCAAAGGCTTCTTTTACATCATTTGGTTCCAATTTGGAATACAAGGATGTACGTGATATAGAATTACTTGTTCTTCTTGTTTGACCTGTGTGACGTTGATCACCAATAATATTCTGTGCATGCACTTGTTTCATCAGCCTTGGATAAGTTTTTCCACTACTTCCACCTTTCTTCTTTATAATGCATGGGCTCCCAAAAACATTAGCATGCTTCATACTTGGAGTAATTCCATAGAAAAGTTTATATAGATTCTTTTTTGATTAAGGCCTATAGAAACATTGATTTTGAATATAAACAACTGTACATGTAGCTTGACTCCAAATGTAATGAGTAAGGCCATGTTCAAGCAACATGGTTCTTCCCTTTTCCACCAAGCTTCTGTTCTTCCTTTCAGAAACCCCATTCTGTTGAGGGGTATATGGAGCACAATATTCATGCTGAATCCCATGCATCTCGAGATAGTATTCAAATTCTTCACTTCTATACTCACCACCATTATCTGTTCTCAACTTCTTCACAGAGTACTCATATTCTTTCTCAGCTTTCCTTATGAATATTTTAAACATTTTCATGGCGTCTGACTTGTGCTTAATAAACATAACACACGTAATGTGAGTAAAATCATCAATGAAAGTGATGAAGTACTTGTCTCTATTTGTTGATTGTTTTATCATCGACCCACATATATCAGAATGTATTAGTTCAAGGGTTTGTTTAGATCAAATGTCAACCTTCTTATGCACAACATTTTTAATATTTCCTTTCTAACAGGTAGTGCAACACCAATATCCTCTTCTTAGAAAATCTGGAATATCTCAAACACTATCCCTTTGAGATAACTTGCTCATATTTCTCTGACACATGTGTCCAAGTCTTTTGTTCCACAACTGATTTTCTTCCACTATGCTCATGAAACAAGAGTTTTCTGAATTTCCAACTTGAAACAGATTTCTTTTGGTTCGTTGGCCTCTTCTAACAATCGTGCCATCTTCTTCACTTTTCACAACAAATCCATCTTTCATGAAGATAACTTTTTTACCTTCATCACACAATTGTGATACACTCAGCATGTTGTGCTTCATCCCATCAACATATAGAGTTTTCTTGGAATTTAGTTTTTTCCTTTCCAATGATAGCTGATCCAACACTTTTTATTTTTATGGATTCATCATTTCAAAATGTTACTATTACTTCTTTAAACTTATTAATATACTTTGTAAACTTCATTTATCCTATCATATGTGAAGAACACCCACTATCAAGTATCCACGGTCGTTCTTCCTTTGTAACTTATAGAGCAGTTTCAACAACCATAGATTTTTCTACGTTCCCTTATTTCTTCACCTTCATCTTCTGAAAAGTAATAATATTTGGTTGATCCAGTAACATCACAAGACATCATTTTTCATGGTTTCTAGTTTGTCCACACCTTTCACAAATGGTCTCCAGAGTCTGGAACCTATTTTCGGTCTTGACTTCATTCTTCTCAACATTATTCAAGAAAACCTTCTCACTCATTTACCTTTGAAGAGATTGACTTCCCCTCAATCTATACCTTTTATAACTCTTGGTTTTATGGTAATAATGTTGATTTAACCAACACATATTTGTTGTATTCCCGAATCCACTACAATACCAACAGTACCCATAGAAGGAGTACATTCCTCTAAAGCTTTTGTTCGGATACTTCTTTGTTGCTCTTTCTTCATCCCCACCAACCATTCTTTTGTTATCAATATTCCTCTGCAGGAATTATGCCTTCTCTAATTTTTGTTGTTTTTCACCAGTGTTAGACTTAAGTTTCCTTGAAACTTCAGAGTTCCCATTAACGCTGGTCTTAGCCACATTTGTAACTTTCTTAGCTTTCTTCTTCACAACAACCACCTTATTCGTCTATTGAATTTTCTCAAAATTTGATTGTTGAGAGCCTTCACAAACATCAATAGTTGAGTTTGGAAAACAAATGTTTTTTTATTCAACTTCAGAGAACTTCTTTTGAACGAGTTCTAATTCTTCCTCTTTTGCCTTCAGCTCAACTCTCATGTGCTCATTTTGATTTTTCTCATCTCCAAGAGACATCTTCAAGTCTTCAAGATCTTTCCCAAGTGTTTCTTTATCATTGGCTTGATTGTATGTAGAGAAACATTCATCTTCCAACTTTTTGTTAAGATTCTCCAGCCTTCTGATCTTCCTTAATCATTCCTTCAATTATTCTTTCAGATGCATCGCAAGCTAAGTTTCTTCATCTTCCGAGCTGCTCCTTCTGAAATCGTCATCATTCACTGTTGCAATGAAAGTATTCTCAACACCATGCTAAACTAATTTTTCAGATTCAACATCACTTTCTTCGACTTCTTCATTTATGGATAGGAATCTTTTTCTCTTGGATTTGAAGAACTTCTTTTATTTCCCCGACTTTCCATTACCACCCTGCTTCTTCCATAACGTTCATGGATTTCTTTCTTCTTCATCACTTTCTTATTCATTCTACCTTCAAGGATAGTTAGCCGCAAAGTGTCCAATGCCTCCACATTCAAAACACTTTAATGGATGTTTTCCCTTGTATTTACCTATTCCGATTTTAAAATATTTTGAAAACAAGGATAAAATATCGTTATGATTTTTACATACCTCACTTTCAGAGTCAAGATCACCACCATCTTCTTTAATCAAGATCTTCTTAGACATCTCCTTCTTAATGGTTTTGAAAGATAATTCTATTTCAACCTTTGTCTTGGTCTTCATAGATTTTTCCCTTCTCATTTCATAAGTAATGAGTGTATTATGCAAATCATCAAAATATAGAGTCCCTGAGTCTCTGTCTTCTAATGAAGATACCTTCACATCAAATTTATCAGGAAGAATCCTCAAGATATTTTCCACCATAGTAGAGACTTTCTGCTCTTCACCAAGACATCTGATATTACTAACAATATCATTTACCCTGGTGAAGAAATCCCCATCAGATTCATGTTCTCCCATCTTCAAGTCTTCATACTTCAATCTCTAGGTTTGAAGTTTTTCCATCTTCACTTTTGTATTGCCTTCATATATGATTTTCAGTTTGTCTCATATACCTTTGGCTATGGACACTCCATTTACTCTTAAGAACCCACTTACAAAAAGTGAAGACAATATAGCATTCTTGTCTCTTCCATCATTCTCAGAATATTCTTGTCCATAGGTGTAAGTGGAACATTGTCTTCAATGGGGGGAAACCCAACTGTTGTAGCTTCACGAACTTCATAACTGAATGAAATGAAATACTGTAGCATTATATCATTACAGATGTGATAGTTCATCCCATAGAATACCAGAATGCCTTTATTGTTCACACAATTCAAATTCTCCATCAGCAGGGAAAACAAAGTAAACCTCGCTCTGATACCACTTGTAGGGACCCAGTTGGAGTAATGAACCACTGAGAGGGGGGGGGGGGGGGGTGAATCAGTGGTACCCCTTTTTCCCTTTGAAGTTCCCTTAAAATGATAACAACTTTGGTCTCCTTTTAAAGATAAACTGCCCCGCAGAGAAACAAACAAGCACCGATCCAAAGAAAGACATCAATTTACAAGGTTCGCTATTCAATAAGAATAACTAAATCTATGTTATGGTTGGAAACAATCCAGTACCATACAATCCACTAAGAAAACAATCCCTGGATTACAAGATGTAGGATATACCCTTACACTGGTGAAGTTGTGACAACCGGGTCCCGATGATAGCAGAGACACCCCACCTTAACATGGTCGTTGGGTCCTGGCCCACCAGGTACCACCAGTTGCCCCCAGACACGTGGGGCCCACCCCAGGGTCCACCCACATGCCTGAACGGGTCATCTGACTAATGAATATCCCCACAGGCCAACACATGTCCATTCCAGTGTGCTTTTTCCTCACTCGCACACACCCTAGAAAACTTCCTAGAAGGTCACCCATCCTGATAACTACTCCAAGTCAAGCACGCTTAACTGTGGAGTTCTAATCAGGAAGGCTCCCAAAAAGGAAGGTGCACCTTGTTGACATGAGTCATATCATTTAGTCATTTGACCCTTTATCATTTGGGGATTTTACAATCACCCCCCCCCCCCCCTTTAAAGCACAACGCCCTCGTTGTGGGCCCTACATCTCAACACAGGCACTGCACCGCACTTAAGGCTGGGTTCCTCCTCTGATACCAAATGTGACAACCAGGTCCTGATGACAGCACATAAACCCCGCCTTAACATGGCTGTCAGGTCCTGGCCCACCAGGTACCACCAGTTCCCCACATACATGTGGGGCCCACCCCAAGGTCCACCCACATGCCTGAACGTGTCATCTGACTAATGATTGTCCCCACAGGCCAACAGATGTCCTTTCTAGTGTGCTTTGACCTCACTCGCACACACCCTGGGAAACATCCCAGAAGGTCACCCATCCTGATCACTACTCCAGGCCAAGCACGCTTAACTGTGGAGTTCTAATCAGGCAGGCTCCTGAAAAGGAAGGTGCACCTTGTTGACATTAGACATATCATTTAGTCATTTAACCCTTTATCATTTGGGGATATTACAATCACCCCCCCCCCCATTAAAGCACAACGCCCTCGTTGTGAGCCCTACATCTCAACCTAGGAAGTGCACCACACTTAAGGCTGGGTTCCTCCTCTGATACCAAATGTGACAACCGGGTCCCGATGACAGCACATACACCCCGCCTTAACATGGTCGTCGGGTCCTAGCCCACCAGGTAGAACCAGTTGCCCCACAAACATGTGGGGCCCACCCCAGGGTCCACCCACATGCCTGAACGGGTCATCTAACTAATGAATGTCCCCACAGGCCAACACATGTCCTTTCCAGTGTGCTTTGTCCTCACTCGCACACACCCTGGAATACTTCCCAGAAGTTCACCCATCCTGATCACTACTTCAGGCCAAGCACGCTTAAATGTGGAGTTCTAATCAGGCAGGCTCCAGAAAAGGAAGGTGCACCTTGTTGACATGAGTCATATCATTTAGTCATTTAACCCTTTATCATTTGGGGATGTTACAGAAGCACTCTGAAACAATCACTTCAGTGCATGTGCACCCTCTTTGCACAATAGGGAAACGTCCCTTTTCTTTTAATAGCTTATGTGGCCTGCACTTCTTTTCAAATACACAAGTGTTTGAAAGATTAGCACAAATATTCACTTACTTACCCAGAAGAAAGGCAAGGACTCCTTTGAATTGAGATATATCAATTACAGTCGGATCTTCCCATACCGAATCTCAATTTCAAATCTTCCCAATTCAATTCTTCAATCTGAATCTTCTTCAGTCTGACAAACTCAATACGGTGACAGCCAGTAGCGATTCCCCATTCTGAATCTCCACTCCGATGTCTTCACTCCGAATTATTCTCTACTCTGAATCTTAAATCCGAGTATTCCTCAGTCTGAGAAACTCAATAAGGTGACAACCAGTACTGATTCCCCATTATGTATCTCTACTCTGAATTCTCTTCTTCACTCTGAATTTTCTCAATCCGAGAATCTCAAAACGGTGTCAACCAATATCAAATTATTGTTTCAATTGAGACTGCAATGAAACTGTAACAGCCTGCGATTTTATTACAATTATTCCTTTTAATTTCATTGGTGTCTTCTGTTTTATTCTACAGCAAGATTATCTTGCACTATACACAACACCGTATTATTTTGCAGTATACGAAACACTATTCTTGGATTGTGTTACACCCAATTTCAAGCTCGTTTTACAGTAGTCATTTTACGCAACATTGAGTGTATATATATATATTCAATGTATAAATGAAATATGGTGGGATTATGTTACAAGAAACAACAAAGGAGTCTTGCACAACATGCAACCCTGACTTGGCTTTCATTACACACAATCACGACCTTCCTTGATAGCATGTGTAGTACGCAATACCCGGTTTCACTAAACAACAATATATTGTTATAATATTATTATGGAATATCCGTTATGAATTTTATTAACTAAATTTTAAATTTTATAACATTATTATTCATCTTACATATTTTCTAGAACATGGTATAAGAACAAAATAAATTTTTCAGATAAAATAAGTATTTTTAAAAAAATGCAGTTTTTCCACCTTTTGATGGCGCACCCACATTAAATACAGTTTTTGACATGTTTATAAGTTCAATTTGACAAAATAAAATTCTTCCTTGGAATCTGGATATAAAAATTTAATTTGGATAAATTTTTCATATTATTCTGATAACTTTCATATTTTGATGAATAGTAAAACACACTATATTTTAATTAAAAACAACTTTTTTCATCAAAATAATTTATATGGTTAGATTATATTTTTAATTGGTTTTAAAGTGTAATTATAATATAATTTTACCATTTAATCCAATTTTTCTCGTTGGAATTAATTTGACTTTGAAATTGTACATAAACAAGTGATGATCTTTTGATAGTTATTTTTTCTTAAAAACAAGCTATTTGTTTTGATAACGGGAATTAATTTTAAAATTAATTAATTCAACTTATATGTTTTGAATTTGGAAAAATGGACATAATTTTTGAATTCAGAATATCAAATAGAGCTTAGGCTGAATTTTTGGTATTTTTCTAAAAAACTTCAATTTTTGATAAATAGTGAAACCACTTAGTGGTAGTTAAAAAAAACTGAATCATTCATTTAAATAAAATTTTACCTCATCAGTGAATTGAATTTCAAAAATCCGACATACATGGTTGTTATCATGAAGTAAAATTTGGTTCAATAAGATGAAAATAATTTTTGGTGAATAGTAACTTTTGACTTTTATTTACTGCGGTTAAAGGTAAGTAAAGTAATTAAAGGTTAAAAAGAATGTTATAATAATTCCAAATTACCTTAACACTTGTCCTAAACATATCAGATGAGTAGTGGAAGACCATGGGTATCCTTGGATCGATTTTGGGACCCCAGTGAGCCACTTGGGAGTGATAATGATAATTTGGATTAATTAATTTAATGTAAAGACAAAAATGACATTAACAAAAATCTTTTAGTAATTAATTTTTATAAGGGGCTATATAAATTATCCTTTAGACTATAAATATTCATTTGAAATCAAAAATTATTTCTTACATGTTGGTATTTTGTTTATAATTTTTATATATCAAATAAATTAAATTCTTTATGACACAATAATGATGCAGTATTTTGCACATTAATAAATGATTTAAATAAATAAGATTATAATGATTAAAATATTATCCAAAACATGTAAAATTATGATTATATGATTATATCTCGACCATGAGTCATCGTATATTCGACTATAATGAATTTTTGACCATTTGAAACCGAATATCATTATATTATAAAATAATATTTTCACTCTTTCCTAAAGAGCCCCTCCTCTCCCTTATAAAAGGAGACCATTTCTATCCAATCCCTCACACATCTAAAGCCATTTGGCTCATCCAACCTCTACCCAATTAATCTCCCTATACCCCTAATGTCCTCCTAGAATCCTTACATTAGGTTGAAGGCACTTCAAAAAGTCCTTTTGGTTCAATTCAAAAGAAGTTACCCAAATTAAAGGTAACAGTTTCTCTTAAGTTGCTTTCTTTTATTCTACTTCTCCAACCCCTAAAGTCTTTTTAATCCTCTATTTTTTAAAAACACCAGTATCCTCAATATACTAGGATGTTTTTATGAGAAGGATTCGAACTACACTTACACACACCTTCATCTAATGGATGATGAACATAATGTTTCTGTGGATGGAAAACTAACGCCTCCCGAAACGATGATTGTTCGATTCTCTCCTACCGCCTCTCATGGTGGACATTATGATGGCACTGTATTTATATATGATATATATTATGCTTATGAATTCCTTATGCTTCTTTACTTCCCAATTATATCACGCCTTTATGGTTTCAATAGTGGGTAAATACGATAATCTTATTTGAGGAAGTGTGGACTACCGCCCCCTCAAAGTGATGTGATTCATTAATTACTCATATTGGATGTATAAAGGAAGTATTTAATTATATTATATATGATATTATACTGGATTTTTAATATACCTATGTATCATTATGTTTTAAATCCATTAAAATAAGAAATAGAAACGAAACCAGCGTTCATGTGTACATACGTATTACAGTCTCCATGAACGGTGTATTTCATTTCTTACATCCATATGTTATGTAATATTATTAATACATGTATATTCTAGATATATATGATATATATGATATATTAATCATGAATATAATTCTGGATATAATGAACCTTTGACCACATGAACATCATGTAATTATAAGAAGTCCATTTTTGACTCAAGTTCCAAATATCGACAAAACGAACATAATTAACTTAAATGGTTACATAATGTTTATAACATATTTATAAGTGATATAAAAGGAATAATAAATTTGAAAATGGTTCTTAAACATTTATAAATTATCTTTTTTTTATTATTCAGGAGATTAAATAATGATCAAATCAAGTTGGACACGAGCTAATGGAACATCTTAACCCAATTTCCATTCTTTGGGTTGATCTTCTCTTTCTTGTTTATATCATTATTTGATTATGTGAAAAATGAATTTTTATATCTTATAATGTATTTATACGCCCTTTATGTGACCTTATAGTGAATACACACAAGTGATCTATTTTATTTACAAAAGATCTTTGTAAGGGATAACATTTCCAATCTCGTTTTTAACCGAGATTGTTTATTCGTAAGTATTTACTAGGGTTATATTTATCATCTATGTCCCTATTTTCAAAAAATGGTTTCATGTATGTTTAAATTCCATTTTACCCATTTTTTACTTTTAATACATGGTATTTAAGAAATCTTTCTTTAGTTTACCATACGAAGTACTTTTTTACATTTTCGACAAAAGTACGAGAAGAATGTTATTTTTAACTGATACGGTGTGAACGGATTTTTATGGTTTCATAATGCCTCATTTTCATGAAGATTACTCTACAATATTGCATGATTATTTTCAACAAAACTCTTTTTGTTTAAAATTTCATGGCATTTTGTTAAAAGAAAATGATTTTGAATAAGAAAGGATATTTTCCTCAATAATTCATTTCAAGTGTTTTATCAAAACTATTTTCCATCTAACATGACATTATTTAATATGTTTATGTTTCCAGTATAATGTCTCCATTATTTACATAGTTTGAATCTTCTTAAGGTGAAATGATATCCATTTTTTTATATGGATTATGTTATGATGGCAATATGTTTAATAATCCCATTATATTACATGGGTTATGCTATGATGTATGATTTATGATTTTTTGTCACATGAAAGAATGATTTCATTATGATATGGGTTAGACTTATATCTCCCTCCAATGAATTGGGTAATGATTTATATATCATGAGATAGACATGGATGGAACGGTAAGTTAATCCGGTTCAGTAATACAGTACTGGAATGAGGAGTGAACTCAATTCAGAAAGGGACTTTGTCCACTAATATGGTCTTGGTAGCAATGCCTTGGCTACTATGGAAATCATATCATGTAATTAATGGTTTCCAAAATCACATATTTTATTCCCATGCTATTTTATCATGATTGATGTTTCTTTATGATATATTCCTTACATACTTCCAAGATTTATGTCTTTGCTCATGATTTTGATGTTTAGATTTTATGTTCAAGTTTTTGCATTCAAATGATTATGGATTGTTCAATGTTATCTATGTTTACCCTTATTGAGCATTTGAGCTCACCCTTTTTATGTTTTCTTTTCCCCGGGATATGAAGAAAGGTTTTAGGTATGAAAAAAATGTGAGGATCTTTATTGGAGATGTTGAAGATCTTTCACCATGATTAGAATATTATGTTCTGAGTTTCTAAAGACACTAAACTATTACGGTCCTTGAGTGATGGTTTTTGTTATGTATTAATTATTTCGGAAAAGTAATGAAATTTACATGTACTTCAAGCTTTGGGAATCTACAATTGGTATCCGAGGAAAGGTTTAGTCAACCATTGGAATCTAGGATGCGAAGACTTTAGTGAGATCCCTAGAGATATTTCTAAGGTATGTCTAGGGATATCCCTAAGGTTATGTATAAGTATAGGTTATATTCCTAGTATTATGGTTACGGTCATAGAATTAAACCTATGATGTTATATATTTAAGGTAATCCCCCTTTATTATGTTGTTTTCCCTAGCCTGATTTGTGCCTCTCACACTATTCTTTATGGGTTTTAGACGATGGCTGGAACCCGATGGAACCGTGTTGATCAATGTAATGGACAATGCAATGATTTTACACCTGAACAAACCAATATTATGGGAGATGGAGTAAAAAATATTATTATTATACTTACACAAGCTATGAATCATTATGGACTTCCAAATGAGCAGAGAAGGGAACAATATTCTATTATGTCCTTCATGAGGAAACTTTCATCTTCTTTCGGTGGGTCTTTTGATCCACTTGTTTCTGAACAATGGATTAGTACCATTGAAAAGATATTTTCCATACTTCTTTGTTCAGAACATGAAAAAGTCATTCTGGCTGTTTACCATTTAGAAGGTGAAGCAGACCAGTGGTGGACTCTAATTAAGAATACAAGGTCCCAAGGTGAAATTGAATCCATGGAATGGGATGAGTTCAAGAACTTATTTTTCAATAAGTACTTCCCTAGTATTCTTCGAATGAAGATGGAAAAGGAGTTCCATGAGCTTAAGAAAAAAGATGATGAATCTGTTGGTATATATGAGGTGAATTTTACAAGGCTTTCAAGGTATGCATCTGGCTTTATCATCCAACCTGAAAGTAAAGTTGATCGATTCTTCGGTGTCTTAAATCCAAGTCTTCGAAGGGCATTAGCTATAAGAGACTTCAGTAGCTATTAAGAAATTGCGGGTTGTGCTATCAAGGTAGAAATGGAATTTTGTGTTACATATCCATCTCATTCTTTTGACCATAAACGAAAGATGGAGTTCAAGGAAAAATCTCAGTTCAATGGTGAAAAGAAGATGAATGTTTCTTTATACTCGAATTGTGAAAAGAAGCATGGTGGAGATTTTCTAAAAGGTACTAGAAAAAGTTTTTTAAGTGTGGAAAATAAGGTCATCGAGCAGTTGAGTGTCTAAGTAGTGGGAAAACGTTATCTAATGATGTGAATAGAGAAAAGACTACAGATAATGCTAAACCAACACTTCAATGCTTCATGTGCAAGGAACTGGGGCAATATGCTCATAAATGCCCTAATCCATGGGTTAATGATAATCAACGTTAGAAACCACTTAAGGAAAAGGATAAAGGTAAGTCTCATGCGATCACTATTTGTGATGTTGAGTATGAAAATGATGTTGTGTAATGATTATGTGTTTATGTAATGGAATTTCAAAATAGTATCATGGAATCACATTTATGGTATTGTGGAATTTTGGAATATCTATGTATTAGTTTTCAATAATTATATGGTACTACTAACCATGAAAAAGTGATTGAAATATTTTTGCAAAGATGATGAAATGCGCATAATGAAGGGATAAGGAGAAAATTATATGATAGGAATCATGAGCTCATGACTAAAATATGGACAAACTGATATCATGGTTAGAGTATATAGAAATTTTGGGATTTTGGTATGTGGAAAGAGTTAACTTTGGATAGCATTTATGATTTCACTAAGGTTCAATGGGTATTCATTTTTAAAGAGAGACCATTATTAAAGGATTCACATGTTTGGATTATGACCAACAACAAGATATATCTTATGATATATGGGGGACAAATAAAGGGATTTACATGCTCGGTAGATGAAATTTCTATTAATTGTTATCCTTATACTATAATCTTGGACATAAGTATTTTGGATAAGCCTAAAGATTTGAAATGGATTAAGTTGAACATAAGTTAGTATTGTTTAGGCTAGAAATGTTTTCGATATTATTGATGGAATATCATAATGATGTAATTTTAGAAAAAGGAAAACCTGCAGGACGGGCAACAACCCATCGCGTCGGACAAGGCTGTGGGAATCGAACCCACAACCGATTTTCTACAGGCCTTTATCACCTACCACTTTCCTGCAAGAAGTCCCTGGTTAGTAGAAACTGGTTTTATTTTATTATGTGGTATGATAGATGAAGTATAAGTCTATTTTTGGAACCACATACGAATAATATCACCATAGATGGACTTATGTATATAACTTTTTCTAACCTTGTGTTTGAGATAGATGGAATGACCTATCATTCTATCTCATGATCCACTAACACATTATAGAAAACAAATTCAACATCATTTATTTAAGAAATGATGTGGAAATTGTTCAAGACATGAACAACAATGAGATTGTACCAAAATCAAGAATTTATTTTAATTAAAAAAATCTTCAACATTAGGGAAATTATCTTGAAATCCAAAAATGTTGTCCTAGTACTCTTATATCTGATGAATCAAATGTTACCTTATATCATCACAAATATATGGCTTTGTGATTGTTGGATTTTTAATATCCCTTTTCTCTACCACTCTCCATCAGAACATGATGGTTAGATTTTTCTTCCATATCCATATTTTCACCTATGTTGTCCTATGTGGAAACCCAGTGCTGAGTTACTTTGGGTGACCATTATGATTCTAACATCCCTTTCTAAAATGATGTTTTAGTATTTCTTTTTACGATGTGGGTTTCTATGAAATAATCTTTCAAGTAGTAAACCATTTATAATCCCGACCAATTTCGAGGGAAAAAATCATTTTAGGGGGGTCGAATGTAACAACCCAATATTTTATTAGAATTATTCTTTTTAATTTTATTGATGTCTTTTGTGGTATGCTACACCAAGATTATCTTGCGCTATACGCAACACCGTATTAGCCTGCAGTATATGCAACACTATTCTTGGCTTGTGTTACACACAATTTCAAGTTCGTTTGATAGTAGTCATTGTATGAAAAATTTAGTGTGTATATATATATATATTGAATGTATAAATGAAAAATGGTTGGATTCTGTTATATGAAACAACAAAGGAGTCTTTCACAACATGAAACCCTGACTTGGCTTGCATTACACGCAATCACGACCTTCCTCAATATCGTGTGTAGTACGCAATACCAGGTTTCACAAAAAATGATATATTGTTATAATATTATTATGGGCCAACCGTTATGAATAGTAATAATTTCATTTTGAATTGTATAACATTATTATTCATCTTACATATTTTCTAGAACATGGTATGAGAACAAAATAATTTTTTCGGATAAAATAAGTATTTTTTAAAAAAGAATGCAGTTTTGTCGCCTTTTAATGGAGCACCCACATTAAATCTAGTTTTTGACATTTTTATAAGTTAAATTTGACAAAATAAAATTTTCCTTAGAATCATTATATAAAAATTTAATTTGGATAAAATTTTCATATTATTCTGATAACATTCATATTTTGATGAATAGAAAAAACATGCTATATTTTAATTAAAAACAACTTTTTTCATCGCAATAATTAATATAGTTATATTATCCTTTTAATTGGTTTTAAAGTGTAATTGGAATATATTTTTACAGTTTAATGCAATGTTTCTCATTGGAATTAATTTCACTTAGAAATTGGACATAAACAAGTGATGATCTTTTGATAGTAATTGTTTATTAAAAACACGCTATTTGTTTTGACAACGGGAATTAATTTTAAATTTAATTAATGCCACTTATATGTTTTGAATTTTAAAAAATGGACATAATTTTTGAATTCGGAATATCAAATATAGCTTAGGCTGATTGTTTTGGTATTTTTAAGAAAAACATCAATTTTTGATGAATAGTGAAACCACTTAGTGGTAGTTAAAAGACTGAATCATTCATTTAAATGAAATTTTACCACTTCTGTGAATTGAATTTCAAAAATCCAACATACATGGTTTTTATCAAGAAGTAAAATGTGGTTCAATAAGATGAAAATATTTTTTGGTGAATAGTAACTTTTGACTTTTATTTACTACAGTTAAAGGTAAATGAGGTAATTCAAGATTAATGGAATATTATAATAATTCTAACTTACTTTAACACTTGTCCTAAAATTATTGGATGAGTATTGACCTACCATGTTCATCCTTGGGTAGATTTTGGGACCTCATTGATCCACTTGAGAGTGATAATGACAAATTGGATTAATTAATTTAATGTAAAGACAAATTTGACATTAAAAAAATCTTTTAGTAATTAATTTTTAAAAGGGGCTATATAAATTATCATTTCGTCTATAAATATTCATTGGAAATCTAAAAATATTTCTTACATGTTGGTATTTTGTTTATAATTTTTAGACATCAAATAAATTAAGTTATTTATGACACAATAATGATACAGTATTTACCTCATTAATAAATGATTTAAATAAATATGATTATAATGATTAAAATATTATCCAAAACATGTCCAATTATGATTGGATGATTATATCTAGACCATTAGTCATCTTATCTTCGACTATAATGATTTTTGGACCATTAGAAACCGAATATCATTATATTATAAAATAATATTTTCACTCTTTCCAAAAGAGCCCCTCCTCTCCCTTATAAAAGGAGACCATTTCTATCCAATTCCTCACACCTCTCAAGCCATTTGTCTCGTCCAAAATCTGCCCAATTAAGCTCCCTACATATCTATACTCCCCCTAGAAGCCTTACATTAGGAAGAAGGAACTTCAATAAGTCCTTTTGGTTCAAATCATAGGATGTCACCCAAACTAAACGTCACAATTTCTCTTAAGTTGTTTTCATTTATTCTACTTCTCCAACCCTAAAACTCTTTCTTATACTTAATTTTTTTAACAAAACCACTATCATAAATATACTATGATGTTTTTATGAGAAGTATTCGAACTACACATACACACACCTCCATCTAATGGATGATAAACATAATGTTTCTGTTGATGAAAAACTAATGCCTCACGAAACGATGATTGTTCGATTCTGTCCTACCGCCTCTCATGGTGGCCATTATGATTGCACTGTATTTATAAATGATATATATTATGTTCATGATTTTATTATGCTTATTTAATTCCCATTTATATCAATCCTTTATTGTTTCCATAGTGGATAAATATGATAATCTCATTTGAGGAAGTGCGGACTACCGCCCCATCAAAGTGATGTGATTCATTAATGCATTTTATTGGAAGTATAGAGGATGTAGTTAATGATATTATATATGATGTTATACTATAATTATAATATAAATATGTATCATTATGTTTTAATTCCATTACAATAAGAAATAGAAATGAAAGTAGTGTCCATGTGTACGTACGACTTACCGTCTCCATGAATGGTGCATTTCATTTCTTACCTCCATATGTTATGTAATATTATAAATACATGAATATGATGGATATATATGATAAATATGATATATAATCATGAATATCATTCTAGATATAATTAACTGTTGACCACATGAACAACATTTCATTATAAGAAGTCAATTTTTGACTCATGTACCAAATATCCACAAAATGAAAATTATTAACTTAAATGGTTACATAATGTTTATAATAGGGTAATAAGTGATATAAAAGGAATAATAAATTTGAAAAAGTTTCTTAAGAAAGTAGAAAATAAATTTGGTTTATTATTCTGTAGATTAAAGAACGATCGAGTCAAGTCGAACACAAGGTAAGGTAACATCTTAACCCAATTTCTGTTCTACGGGTTGATCTTCTCTTTCTTGTTTATATCGTTCTTTGATAATGTGAGAAATGAATTATTATATCTTATCATGTATTTATAATTTCTTTATGTGACCTTATAGTGAATAAACTTAAGTGATCTATTTTATTTACAAAAATATCATTTGTAAGGGATAACATTTTCAATCTCGTTTTTATCCGAGATTATATATTCTTAAGTATTTACTAGGGTTATATATATCATCCATGTCCCTATTTTATAAAAATGGTTTCATGTCTGTTTAAAGTCCTTTTTAACAATTTTTGACTTTTACTACATGGTATGTAAGAAATCATACTTTCGTTTACCATACGAGGTACTTCATGACTTTTCCGACAAAAGTACGAGAAGAATGTTATTTTTAACTTATACGACGTAAACGGATTTTTACAGTTCCATAACGCCTCATTTCCATGAAGCTTCCTCTACAATATTTAACGATTATTTTCAACAAAATCCTTTTCTTTTAAAATTTCATGGAATTTTGTGAAAATAAAATTATTTTGAAGAACAAAGGATATTTTTATCAATAATTCATTTCAACTGTTTTATCAAAATAATTTTCAATATAAAATGAAATTATTTAATATGTTTATGTTTCAAGTATAATGTCTCCATTGTTTATATGGTTTTATTCTTATTATGATGAAATGACATCCATTTTTTTATATGGATTATGTTATGATGGCATGATGTTTAAGAATCACATTATATAACATGGGTTATGCTATTATATATGATTTATTATTTTGTGGCACACGAAAGAATGATTTCATTATGATATGGGTGGGACCTATATCTCCATCCAATGCATTGGGTAAAAATTTATATCTCATGAGATTGACATGGCTGGAATGGTAAGTTAATTCAGTTCAGTAATACAGGACTGGAATGAGGGGTGAACTTGATTCAGAAAGGGACTTTGTTCACTAAGATGGTCTTGGCAGAAATGCCTTGGCTACTATGGAAATCATATCGTGTGCTTAATGGTTGCCAAAATCACATATTTTATTCCCAAGATATTTTATCATAATTGATGTTCCATTATGATATATACCTTACATACTTCCATGATTTATGTCTTTGCTCAAAATTTTGATGTTTAAATTTTATGTTCACATTTTTTCATTCAAATGATTATGGATTGTTCAATGTTATCTGTATTTACCCTTACTGAGCATTTGAGCTCACCCTTTTTATGTTTTCTTTTCCCCAGGATATAAATAAAGGTTTTGGGTAAGGAAAAAATGGGAAGATCTTTATGGGAGATGTTGAAGATCTTTCACCACGATTAGAAGATTATGTTCCATGTTTCCAAAGACACTAAACTATTATGGTCATTGAGTGTTGGTTTTTGTTATGTATTAATTATTCCGAAAAATTAATGTAATGTTCAAGTATGTCACGCTTTGGGTCTCTACAGAAACTCTGTCGACCAAACCCTTCTTCTTCTCTCTTGATTATCAGAGCTTCTCTCTCTAATTTTTCATCACTTACTTAGAAGCATCATCCCTTTTATAGGTGCTCCAATGTTTTCTTAGGCGGGAAACCAAAATATTTTCCCACTCACTTAAAACCACCCAAATCATAATTTCTCTTGAAATCTCTGAGTAATTAAGACTTTTTCAATGCTTCTTGAATTTTCTCGAATCTTCTTCCTCTTCTCTTGATATAGAAATTTGGATTTTTCTGGATCCGACTTTGTTACACAAGTTTCTCGATATCACATTCTCAGATACACTAATCTTTCTTGTCGGCATCATATTATCAAATTCATCCTTCATGATTCTTCGGCATCACTTAAATTCTCGACATGACTCTTCACTGCTTCTTCGGCATGACACCATTTCAATTCTCTGAATGACTCTTCATCACTTCTCGGTATGACTTCTCCATTCTCTGTGCGACTTCAGGTTACGACATCACCAATTCCTGGTATAGTTTCTCGTTACAACATCACCAATTCCTGACATGGATTCTCTTTACGACTTCATCAATTCTCTGAATGACTCTGCACTTCTAGCTACAAACTTCACATTCAAGAAGTTGACTCCGAACATCTGACTCAGCAAGTCGACTCTGAACTTCCCGCTACGAACGTCTGACTTTGGAAGCTGACTCTGAACATCTCGCTGCGAACTTCGGACTTGGGAAGTCGACTCCGAACTTCTCTCTATGAACATCTTATTCATAAAGTCAACTATGAACATCTTTCTATAAACATCAGGTTCTCGAAACGGCTCTTCCAGATTCTCAGAACAACTCTTGGTTCTCGATACGATTTCTTAAATCATCGATACCAGAGATTTTTAATTCTCAGAATGACTCCTCCAAGTCTCGGTATGACTTCACCACCCAACATTTTCTTGTATCATGAGTACTTTCATATACTCACAAATTAGAGTTACAAAATAGCAAAGCATCGTCACAATTATGGCCTTCACATCTCCTATCAGCCAGCTTTCAAGAATTTTCATTTCCCGATTCCAAACTTCTGAATTTCCAAACTCCGAATTCCAGACTCTAAATTATTTGAACACCAGGTTCCGAATGTTCAATATTCTCGATTCCAAATCTTCAAACTTCCAGCTTCCAAATTATTAGAAATTCAATATGTCTTTCCTTTATGAAAACATCCACAATATCAAAAGAAGACAATCCTTGCAAACCATCTCTTCCTTCAGCTTGGTCCTAACAATCTCCCCCTTTGGATTTTTTTGTCAACCATGTTTTCATAAATCACCAAAAATGGTAACCTCAAGAAATGGATTACTTATCCACAATTCTTAAGCCTACATGAGCTAACTCATTGTAGGATACAAGAATCATTGACAGCAAAACCATGTTGTCCATAGGTAGTGAAAAAGACTTCTTCAACTTCATACATCCTGAAAAAAACATAAAGTTCATTCCTACAACCACTCCAACAAATAGTTAGACTAGTTCACATACACAAGCAGTGCTGAGTTCAAAGCTTACCCACAACTCTCTCTTTAAACCAATAGATTTATGATACTAACAACTTCTACCCCTTGAAAAAACTATCCAAAGTTAAGAAGAGAGGGGGGATAGAACAACATACCTTATCCATGAAGAGAAAGTGGTTGGACACCCATGTTAAACCTCAATCTTGAGAATGATTCCTTTAGAAAGGGTTTCATGAATATATCGGCAACTTGTTCAGCAGATGAAACATATTCAAGTTTCAGTTCGTTATTTTCCACGTGCTCTTTGATAAAATGTTATTTGATGTCAATATGCTTCGATCGAGAATGTTAGACTGTATTCTTGGTAAGATTAATTGTTCTTTGATTATCAAAACCCAAGAGCAGGGTCAGCTTCACTTCAACTGACAAATCTTCCAACTATGTCTTCATCCAGATAAGTTGAGTGGCGGCCATGGTGGTAGCAACATATTCAGCTTCAGCCGTACTATGTGTTACAGAATTTTTCTTCTTCGATTACCAGCCAACACAACCTTTTCATATAAATAACACTCCACCAGATGTGGATATTCTATTATCAACATTTCCTTCACAATCTGCATCTGAATAGCCAAATAAATCAATGTTATTTGAGCCACTATATTTGATTCCAAATTCTTCTGTGCCTTTTATGTATCTGAGAACTCTTTTTCCAGCAACTCGATGCGATTCTTTAGGAACACTCTGAAATCATGCACACAAGGTAACAACAAAAATAATATATGGCCTTGATGCAGTCAAGTATAACAAAATTCCAATCAGCTTTCGATATTCTTTCTGATCAACTTCTTTTCCATTATCATCTTTTCATAGAATCGTTCCCACTGAGATAGGACTTGATACAGGTTTTGTGTTTTCCATCCCAAAATTCTTAAGAAGTTATTTAGCATACTTTTCTTGGGAGAGAAAAATGAATTCTTTCTGTTGCAAAATTTGTAACCCAAAAATGTATCTCATTTCACCCAACATGGACATCTCAAATACATTCTTCAGTTATTCAGCTAACATTTCACAACTTCCTTCATCATTCCCAGCAAAAATAATGGCGTCAACATAGAAAATCACAATGTGAGATATATTTTGGCTTTCTTTGATGTACATATTACTGTCAACTCTTCCTTTCATGAAGTTCATCTCCTTTAAGCAAGTATCCAGTTTGGAATACCATGCTCTTGGAGTTTTCTTTAGCCCATACAAGGATTTCTTCAACTTCCACACAAAACATTCATTCATCCCAACAACAAAGCCACATATTTTCTCAAATACAAACTTCTTCTTTGAGATCACCATTATGAAATGCGGATTTAACATCCGTTTGAAATATTTTGTAGACTCGTTGTGAAGTAATAGAAATAAAGATTAGGATAGTTTCTAATCTGGATACCAGAGAAAAAGTTTCTTCAAATTCAATTCCTTCAATCTGAGATTAGCCTTTGAAAACCAATCTTGATTTATTTCTAATAACTTCACCTTGTTCATTCAACTTGTTCCGGATGACCCATTTGGTGCTAATAATGTTCTGACATTCATGATTTGGTATGAGTTCCCCTGTGTCATTCTTTTCAATCTAATCCAATTCTTCATTCATGGCTTGAACCCAATTCGGATGCTCAGAGGATTCTTTAACATCATTTTATTCCACATTGGAATACAAGGAAGTATGTGATATAGAATTACTTGTTCTTCTTGTTTGACCTGTGTGACATTGATCACCAATAATATTCGAATCTTGCACTTGTTTTATCAGCCTTGGATAAGTTTTTCGTGTGCCTTCCTCATCACAAGATATGGCTGAATCAGATTCTTCATCTTGAATAGGATTAAAATTCATTGCATCTTTATGAGAATCGTTAACTTCATCTTCCTCATCATCCTTGTCTGTCTAGACATTCTTATCTCTTCATGGAGCTTCAATGACTTTTACATTAACTGCATCCACAATTCTTCTTGTTTCTTTGATAAAGCATCTATAACCACTTCCTTCTAGTGCATATCAAAGAAAAATTCCTTCTTCTCCTTTCTACTCAAATTTTCCACTGCTTCCACCTTTCTTCTTATAATGCATGGGCTCCCAAAAACATTAGCATGCTTCATACAAGGATTAATTCCATAGAAAATGTCATATGGAGTATTTTTTGATTGAGTTATATAGAAACATAAATTTTGAATATAAACAGCTGTACTTGTAGCTTGCCTCCAAAAGTAATGAGTAAGGCCATGTTCAAGCAACATGGTTCTTCCCATTTCCACCAAGATTCTGTTCTTCCTTTCAGCAACCACATTTTTTTGAGGTGTATATGGAGCACTATATTCATGCTGAATCCCATGCTTCTCAAGATAGTTCATCACTTCTATAAAGGCCACCATTTTCTGTTCTCAACTTCTTCACTGAGTACTCACATTATTTCTCAGCTTTCCTTCTGAATCATTTAATCATTTTCCGGGTATCTGAATTGTGCATCATAAACATATGATACGTAATGCGAGTAAAATCATCAATGAATGTGATGAAGTACTTTTCTCCATTTGTTGATTGTTTTCTCATTGGCCCACATATATCAGAATGTATTAGTTCAAGGGGTTGTTTAGAACAAATGTCAACCTTCTTATGCACAACATTTGTAATCATTCCTTTCGGACAGGTAGTGCAACACCAATCTCTTCTTCTTGGAAAATCTGGAAAATATCTCGAACACCATCCCTTTGAGATAACTTGCTAATATTTCTTTGACACATGTTTGCAAGTCTTCTATGCCACAACTGATTTTCTTCCACTATGCTCATGTAACAAGAGTTTTGTGAATTCCCAAATTGAAACAGATTTCTTTTGGTTCATTGGCCTCCTATAACAATCTGCCCATCTTCTTCACTTTTCACAATAAATCCACCTTTTTTGAAGATAAATTTGTTACCTGCATCACACAATTGTGATACACTCAGCAAGTTGGGCTTCATCCCATCAACATACAAATTTTTCACAGACTTTAATTTTTCCTGTCCAATGATCACTGATCCAACACCTTTTATTTTTAAGGATTCATCATTGCAAAATGTCACTGTGCCTTCATTAAACTTCTTCATATTCTTTAGAAAATTCATGTCTCATGTAATATGTGAAGAACACCCACTATCAATTATCCAAGGTCGTTCTTCCATTGTAACTTTTAGATCAGTTTCAACAAAAAGAGCTTTTTATTCTTTCACTTCTTTCTTCACCTTCGGCTTCTGAAAATTAAAAACTTTTTGTTGAGCTGGTAACATCACAAGACATCTTTTTTCATGGTGTTCAGGTTTTTCACACCTTTCACAAATGGTCTCTAGAGTCTGGAACCAATTTTCTTTCTTGACTTCATTCTTCTCAACTTTCTTCATGAAAACCTTCTCACTCATTTCCCTTTGAGGAGATTGACTCCCCCTCAATATCGGCATTTTATAACTTATGGGGTGATGGTAATAATGTTGATTGAACCAACACATATTTTCTGTATGCCCGAATCCACTACAATACCAATAGTACCCATAGATGGAGTACCTTCCACTAAAGATTTTGTTCTGATACTTCTTTGTTGCTCTTTCCTCCGCCCCACCAACCATTCTTTTGTTAGAAATATTTATCTACTAGAATTCTGCATTCTCTAATTTTTCTTGTTTTTTACCAGTGTTAGACGTAGGTTTCCTTGAAACTTCAGAGTTCCCAATAATGCTAGTCTTGGCCACATAAGAAACATTCTCAGCTTTCTTCTTCACAGCAACAACCTTATTCTTCAATTGAATTTTCTCAGAATGTTCTTGTTGAGAACCTTCACCAACATCAGTAGTTGAGTTTTGAAAAAAAAATATTCAACTTCAGATATCTTCTTTTGAACGAGTTCTAATTCTTCCTCTTTTTCCTTCAGCTCAAGTCTCATGTTCTAATTGTGATTTTTCTCATCCTCAAGAGACATCTTCAAGTCTTCAAGCTCTTTACCAAGTGTTTATTTATCATTGGATTGATTGGATGAAGAGAAACCATCATCTTCAAACTTTTTTTATGCTTCTCAAGCCTTCTGATCTTCCTTAATCATTCCTTCAATTATTCTTTCAGATGCATCACAAGCTGAGTTTCTTCTTCTTCCGAGCTGCTGCTTCTAAAATCCTCATCAGTCACTGTTGCAATGAATGTATTATCAACATCATGCTCAACTAATTCTTTAGATTCAGTATCACTTTCTTCGTCTTATTCATTTATGGATAGGAATATTTTTCTCTTGGATTTGAAGAACTTCTTTTCTTTCCGCAACTTTCCTTTACCACCCTGCTTCTTCCATAACTTTCTTGGCATTCTTTCTTCTTCATCACTGTCTTTTTCATTCTCCCTTCGAGGATAGTTAGCCACAAAGTGGCCAATGCCTCCACATTCAGAAAACTTCAAGGGAAGTTTTCCCATGTATTTACCTGTGCCTCTTTTAACATTTTTTTAAAATAAGGATTAAATATCGTTAATATTTTTACATACCTCACTTTCAGATTCAGAGTCACCACCATCTTCTTTAATCAAGATATTCTTAGACTTCTTCTTAATTATGGCTTTGAAATATAATTCACTATCAACCTTTTCCTTTCTCTTCATAGATTTTTCCCTTCTCATTTCATAAGTAATGAGTGTACTATGAAAATCATCAAGAGATAGAGTCTATGAGTCCTTGTCTTATAATGAAGATACCTTCGCATCAAATTTATCAGGAAGAATCCTCAAGATATTTTCCACCACAATAGCCTTTCCTCTCTTCACCAAGACATCTGATAGTACTAACAATATCATTTACCCGGGTGAAGAAATCCCCAATAGATTCATGCTCTCCCACCTTCAAGTCTTCATACATCAATCTCCAGATTTGTAGTTTTTCTTTCTTGACTTTTGTATTGCCATCGTATATGTTTTTCAGTTTGTCTGACATACCATTGGTGGTGGCCACTTTTTTTAATCTTAGGAATTCACTTTCAGAAAGTTATTACAATATAGCATTCTCGGCTCTTCAATCATTCTCAAAAAAACATCTTGCCAATAGGTGTAAGTGTAACATTGTCTTTAATGGGGGAAACCCAACTGTTGCAGCATCAAGAACATCATAACTAATAGACATGAGATACTGTATCATTCTATCCTTCCAGACGTGATAGTTCTTCCCATATAATACCAGAATTGCTTTATTGTTAACAAAATTGATATTCTCCCTCACCAGGGAAAACAAAGGCAACCTCGCCCTAATACCACTTGTAGGGACCCAGTTGGAGTAATGAACCACTGAGCGGGGGGGGGGGGGGGGGTGAATCAGTTGTACACCTATTTCACTTTTTAAGTTCCCTTAAAATGATAACAACCTTTGTCTCCTATTAATGATAAACATCCCTACTGGGAAACAAACAAGCACACATCCAAATGAATACAAAAATTTACAAGGTTCACTATTCAATAATAATAGATACATACTTGTTATGGTCGAAAACAATCCAACACCATACAATCCACTACAAAAAAATCCTTGGATTACAACGAGTAGGATATACCCTTACACTCGTGAAGAACTGTGAAATAATCACTCCAGTGCGTGTGCACCCTCTTAGCACAATAGGGAAAAGTCTCTTTTCTTGTAACAGCTTATGTTACCTGCACGTCTTTTCAAATACACAAGTGTAAACAAGTTTAGTACTAATATTCACTTCCTTGCCTAGAATAAAGGAAAGGACTCCTTGGACTTGAGATAGATAAATTACAGTACTGACATCCCATTCTGAATCTCCATTCCGAATCTCCCCCATACGATTCTTCAATCTGAATCTTCTTCAGTCTGAGAAACTCAATTTGGTGACAGCTAGTACTGATTCCCCATTCCAAATATCCACTCCTAATTCTTCACTCCGAATTATTCTCTACATTGAATCTTCAATCCGAGTATTCCTCAGTCAGAGAAACTCAATACAGTGATAGCTAGTACTGATTCCCCATTATGAATCTCTACTTCAAATTCTCTTCTTCACATAGAATTTTCTCAATCCAAGAATCTCAATATGGTGTCAACCAGTATCAAATTCACGTTTCAATTAAGACTACAATGAAACTCTGCCGGCCAAACCCTTCTTCTTCTCTATTTATTATCAGAGCTTCTCTCTCTACTTTTTCATCACTTACTTACTTAGCACCCTCATCTCCTTTTATAGGTGCTCCAAACTGTTCTTAGGTTGGAAACCAAAATATTTTCCAGCTTACTTAAATTCACCCTTATATTAATTTCTCCTAAAATCTCGGAGTAATTAAGACTTTGTCAAAGATTCTAGAATCTTCCCGAATCTTCTTCCTCTTATCTTGATATAGAAACTTGGCTTTTCCCGGATCCGACATTTTTACACAATTTTCTCAGTATCACATTCTCGGATCCACTCATCTATCGTCTTAGCATCTTATTCTCAGATTCATCCATCCTGATTCTTCGACATCACTTCAATTATCGGAATGACACTTCACCGCTTCATCAGCATGACACCATTTCAATTATCAGTATGACTCTTCATCACTTCTCGGTAGGACTTCTCCATTCTTTGTGCGACTTCAGGTTACGACTTCACCAATTCCCGGTATGGTTTCTCGTTATGACTTCACCAATTCTTAGTATGGATTATCATTAAGACATCACCAATTCTCAGCATGACTCCACACATCTGGCTACAAACTTCAAGTTCAGGAAGTTGACTCCGAACTTCTGACTCAGCAAGTCGACTCCGAACTTCCCGCTATGAACTTCTGACTCATGAAGTTTACTCTGAACTTCTCGCTGCGTACTTCAGACTCAGGAATTTGACTCCGAAATTCACGCTACGAAATTATTCTTCATCAAGACGACTATGAAAATCATGATATGAACTTAACGTTCGCGGAACGGATCTTCCATATTCTCATAATGACTCTTGGTTCTCGATACAACTTTTTCAAGAATATATACCGTAGATTTGGAATTCACCAAATGACTCGTCCCGGTCTAGGTATGACTTCACCACCCAAATTTTACTTGTATAATGAGTACCATCATATACTCAAAAATTAGAGTTACAAAATAGTAATGCATCATCACAATTAGGGCCTTCACATCTCCTATCAGCCAGTTTTCAATAATTTTCATTTTCCGGTTCTGAACATCTCAATTTCCAGACTCTGAATTCTAGACTCTGAATTCTTCGAACACCAGGTTCCGAATGCTCAATATTATTGGTTCCAATTCTTCAAACATACATCATTTGAATTCTTAGAAATTCAATATGTCTTTCCATTATGAAAATTTTCTCAAGATCAACAAAAGACAATCCATGCAAACCATCTCTTCATTCACCTTGGTCCTAACAATTAGTTTTGTATCAACCCCTAAATTTATAAAAGTATAGTTAATATTCAAGAATCCTAGTGGGATTATCCATGCAACATCAGTGTTTAGAAAAATTAGTTTTTACTTTTTTGAGAACAATATTATCACAAATTTAGTTGTCCTTCCCATGGTGGAATTCAAAATTATACTATGGATGGACTAGCTCTCATAGTATAATGATAAAATCAGATAATGAAGTAGAAAAATATTTGTAGTCTTGAATGAAAAACATGTGGTTATCATCCAAAGAGAGATATATCAACATGTTTTATTGTCTATAAGAACCTCGTATATCCTTCTTTATGGACTTCATGGGTGAATAAAAATAAGGATATGCGAGTATCAGGATATAAAATGTTCCCATTGTCTAGGAATACATTGATGTATTTTTTGACGAGTTGCCCAGACTACCCCTGGATCGATAGGTAGAGTTATCCATTGGTCTCATACCAAGAACTCATCTGATATTAATGTCCCCATATAGGATAGAATATATGGACCTATAAGTATTATAGAAACTACTCCATGATATTTTGGATAAAGGGTTTATCTGACTGAGTGTGTATCTTGGAGAATCACATATTCTCTTTTTAAAGTAAAAGGATTGATCAATGAGACTATGAATTGATTATAGAGAACTAAAGAGGATCACAACGAAGGAAAGATACCATCATCCATGAATTCATGACTTATTTGACCAACTTCACGGGGATCAATCGTTCTACGAGATTGATATTTGATCTGGTTATCATCAGTTAAGGGTGAGGAAATAAGGTATTCAAAAAATTGCAATCCGATCAAGAAATGGGAATTATGAGTTTGCTGTTATGCCTTTCAAACTGACTAATGCACGTGATATTTTTATGGATTTGATGAATAGACACCTTAATGACTACCTTAATAACTTTTTCGTAGATATATTGATGATATTCCGATATATTACAAATGTATTTAGGAGTATGTGGATCATATGAGGGTTATTTTGCAAACTCTACAGAATGAGAGGCATTATGGAAGGATTACCAAATGTGAGTTTTAGTTACAACAAGTTTCTTTCTAATGTAATATTGTAACCAATGAAGTAATCACAGTCAACCCTACAAAAAATTGTTATATAGGAGTGTCCTTAGCCTAAAAAATAGTTGATATTCGTATTTTCTTTTAAACAGTGTGATATTATAGATGGTTTTGAAAAACTATTCACAACATTCAAATCCATCAACAAAGTAAACTAGAAAAGTGGTCAAGTTCATCTAGAAAACCCAATGAGAGGAAAACATCCATGAGTCGAATAATAGATTGGTTAAATTACCCATACTAACTCTTACCTCAAACGTAGAAGGATTCATTATTTCTAGTGATGCATCAATGAAAGATCTTGGGTACTTTCTCGTGCAATTTTAAATGGTGATTGTTTATTCATCTCGATAGTTTACGACATGTGAGTAGAACTATCCTACACATGATATAAAGTTGGGTGAAGTTTGTTTTACTCTAAATATTTGGAGGAACTATATTTATGGGGAGAAATGTGATATATCAGTAGACCATCATGGTTGAAGTATATTATCACACAAAAGGAACTAAACATGAGACAAAGAAAATGGTTGGATCTTCCTAAAGACACGGATTATTCAATTGATTATCATCCTGGAAGATAAAACAAAGTCAATGATCCATTAAGTAGGATGTTCCTGATTATTTTTACATGATGAGGATTCAAAGATATCCTTTGATCAATGACCTAGTAATGTTGGACATTGGAATTATTAGGGAATGTAAATCATCAACTATATCCAAAATGATTTCTCAACTGTCATTTCTAGTGAAGATAAAGAAATCTCATAAAGAATATCCTTTGTTACAGAAGAAGTTTGAGAATGTGAATGATGATATGTTTCTTGAGTTCAATATTGATCTAGAAGGTGTACTGATTTTTTATAAAATACTATGGGTTCCATCTATTCTAGAAATATAGAATGAGATGATGGATGAAGCTCATATCATTATTTTCTCAATACATCTAGGAATCAAAAAAATTTATAGGGACCTTCTTGATAATTATTGGTGGGATAATATAATAAATGATATTATTGACTACACAATAAGGTTCCTGGTATGTCAGTAAGTTAATGTAGAGGGAAAATTTATTAAAGATGTTTTACAACCACTACCCATACCAGCATGGATGTTGGAAATATCACTATGTTCTTTATCACTGGTCTCCTGAGAACATCTGAAGGAAACAATGTGATATGGGTTATTGTTGACCGTCTCACCAAGACTACAAATTTTGTCTCTATTTGGTAATATTTCTCTATTGATAAACTTTCCTGGATTTATGTGAAGGAAGCATTAAGGATGCGTGGAGTTTCACATTCCATCATATCTGATTGTGATTCAGGGATCACATCAAAATTCTGGTGAATTCTTCAACATGTAGTGTGTACTAAATTGAATTTCACTATAGCCTATCGCCCCCAATCTGATGTCCAATATGAATGTACAATTCCAAAACTAGAGGACATGATGAGAACACACTCAATATAACTTAACGGTGGATGGGATCAATATCACCCACTAGTTTTGTTCTCATAAAATAGTTTCCTCTATTTGAGCATTAAAATGGAACCCTATGAAGCTTTATGTAGGAAAATATGTATAAAAACTACTTTTTTGGATTTACTGAGTGAGGGAAATATCCTTTCACCTGGTCATGTGTAGGTGATGACAGAAATGGTTCATTCCATCTAGAAACCCATTAAGGGTACTAAGATTCAGAAAAAGAGCTATGCTGAAACTATTGAAGAGACATGCAGTTTGATGTTTGTGTCAATGTCTCTATTTGAATCTCAATTTGGAAGAGAGTCATGTGGTTTTGGAATAAAGGGAAGCTCATACCTAGGTACATTGGCCCATATGAAATCCTTGATCACATAGGAGAAATTGAATATTGGCTTGAACTTCCTCCAAATATAGAACAAGATCATGATGTCTTCTATGTATCCCTCTTGAGGATGAACATACCCGAACCTTCAAAGGTACTATGTCCAGAAGTGGTAAAACTGGAACTTGAACTCTATTTTGAGAAGAAAACGGTAGTGATCATGGATTGTAGAGACTAGGTTCTACGCAACAAGACAACCCACCTTGTTAAGGTGTTGTGGATGAAACGTAAATGTGAATAATTCATGTGGGAACCAGAGGGGTCTATGAGGCAGATGTACCAACACCTTTTCTATTATAAGGGTATGAGTTGAAATATCATGGATGAAATTTCATAAGGGGGGAAGAATGTAACGACCCGAACATTTGAATAATAATTGTATCTCAAATTTTTGTGTTATTTTATTTTAGACTCTACAATACTATATCATTTTACTGATGAAGTGAGTATAGTTAAAACGAAACCTTTGGGTTTTGACTTTTATACGAATGTTGGTAAATATAATAATTAGAATCTATAATCTTAAAATTATGATTATTGTTTGTAAATATAACTGATCATGGTTAATTATTACAGAAAAAAGTGTCAAAGACCTTATATAATAGGCTCGGGCCATTCAAAGCCGTTTGTTAGAGCTTAAGAAGGTGTTGGAATTGCAAGTTTTTATGCTAGAAAAATCCCATTATAAACATCAACATGTTAATCTTGAAAAAAATATCTTATGGGAGAAGTTCATGTTGATAGAAATCACCACTCAGATAATGTTGTCTGAGCCACCCCATTATTCTATCAACATTTCACACCATACAAATAGGTCCTATGTGGGCTTCATAATGGGTTCTGTAATGAGGCCTTAGTTACTTTGTGTATTCACTTTGTATAAATAAAATTTTTATTTTATAATTCCTATTTTAGTAATATATCATCATAATAAACTATATGTTAAATTAAAACAGATTTGATAAATAGATTATAGATGTTAAAATTGTACTTTTCAAAGATTTTTCAAATATAGAGAATTTTTATTGTAAAATAAATATCAATTTAGAGTTTAAAATTTCAAAATTATCCTAATACGAATTTTTTCATGTTTTCTAATAATATTCAATTTGATTAATAGTATTTTATAAATAGTGTTTTTTGATGAATAGTATTTGATGAACTGATTTTCAAAAATGTTAAATACATTGTTGTAATAAGGGTGAAAAATGTTGTTCAATAAGATCAAAATAATTTTTTGGTTAATCATAAATTTACCGTTTGGAATGGTAATTTTACCCTAATGAATGTTAATTTTACCAATGGAATTGTGACATCACAAAGAAGGTATAAATATGTTTTTATCATATTATGTGGTAATGTGATATAATTATATCATACTATAAGTGAATATATGTTTTAGAAATTATGAGTCAAGTATTGGTATTTTATTTATAGTATTTAATTTAAAATAAAATTATTTTTTATAATATGGAGTTCAATATTGGGTTCTACACATTGAAAAAATGGTTAAGGTGAAATTTTGGGATTTTCCTGAAATAGTTGAATTTTTGGTAAATAGTAAAAATAAATTGCTGAGTTTTCATTATGATTAATGAATTAAAAATGATGTAACAATTTACATAAAATTATGGCTGACTAGTGTAAAGTAAAATATGTTATGAGGTGTCCCACATGGAAAATACCATGGGAAAGACCATTGATTTTTAAATAAGACAAATTAGTTGTCCCTTAAAAATTAATAAAATATTCCCTCACTTTCTCTATACATACCAACCCATCCCTTCATTAATTGGATTAAAATTTAATTTCCAATGATTATCTGGTCTTTTTACCATCCATTGAGTCCTCACAAGGTGACCTCAATCCCCCTATGGTCTTGAGCTTTGTGGTTTTGATTTTACTATTCAAGGTAAGAGAACCTTTCACCCTTCACTTTTAGTTAACACTTCTTTTATGTTATGACTTTGAATTTCCATTTCCATATTTTGGGTATGATAATATGTATCCTTTTTACTATAATTTCGATTTCCATATGATTATATACATTTTTTCTATCATCAATTTATTGTTTTAATTTATATGTGTCGTCGTTAGGCTGCCAAATTTTCATAAAAGAAATCGCAACTTCTATTTTCATTCAAGTTTCCACTTCATGTGGTATGTCATTCAAATTTCCATACAATGATCTTATTTATATTTTATTATGTCCCTATATAGTATTATGAGTTATTTATGAGTGGTTTACCCTAGTCCCCTTTTTTAATGTTTTCTAAAACCATGTTGTATATCTGTTATGCTGTAGAATTTTAATCTCAATATCTCTCTCTTTGTCAAGAAATTATCTTATTGTATTTATGTGAAAACCCAAACCTATGTATCTTCTAGGGGTATTTATAAATATATAAAAATGATATATTTTATTCTATAATTAACATATATAAAACCATTCTTCCCTTTACATGGGTCAATAAAGATATAATGGTCACATTTTTAAGAACTTTTAAAGACATCACGATTTTGATATGAAACCAATTTCTTTTAATATCTATGGATTATTTATCAAATTAATGAGAATGATATATGTGGATCACATTAAAATAAAGACATATTCAGTGTGTATGTAAAGTCCCAAAAATTTCAATGAAATTTTTTTCATAATTTATTCTGAATTTCGCGAGTGCGCGGTTTCAGACAGCACCTGATTCTGAGGTCCGGTGTGCCCGGAATAATTTTCCAAAGTTTTGTTAAGCATAAATTAACACGCGTAAGAAATTTTACTGAAAAAATGGAATAACTATTAAACAGTTATCTGGATCAGAAATCTGAGGGCACTGTTGTGGTCAGGATGGCAGGTTTACCCTAGGCGTGACTTAAGTTTAGTCGGCGCGATCCTCCTCTGAGAAAACCAAATTTTGGCTTAATCGTAAATAAAATAATTAAATAAAATATTTTATTTTTCAAAAGCTTATAACTCACAACTGTTATCTCGGATTAAAAATCTGAGACCACCACAGAACTCATGAGGGTATGCTTACTTTAATAAGATACTAACATAGGTCGGAGAGGGCCACCAGAGAAAGTTAGTTATTGGCCATAAATAAAATAATTAACTGATGATTATTTTATTGTAAAAACCATAACATTTAAACGGTAACTCGGATTGAAAATCAAAGAGTACCGTTGGGATCGTTGGGGTGTGTTTCACCTAGGCAGAGCCTAACCTTGACCACAGTAGGTTGAGGGTGACTGATAATAATTTTCCAAACTTTTTTTCGGGTACGTTCAGTAAACGTACGAGTGAGTTTTTCTAACTTTTGAACCAGTGCTCAGAATCAAAATATGAGGGCACAGATGAACTTGCAGCGCCGGTATTCGCTTAAGGGGACCTTTACCGCTGTTGTGTTTTAGCGGGTTGAGAGTTAATATTTGGGGTTTTAGAATAAAATAAATAAAATTTGTGGAACACAATTTTATTTATATAAGTTGGTTATTTCCTCCCAAGGGGAGTTATAGGAGGGGCCCACACCCACATAACCTCCCATGAGAGGATATTTGTGAGGTGGTGCCCACACGAGCCTAACCTCTTCATCTTCCCTTAATCCTCGTTAAACTTCTTCCCTCATTAAGGTGGATCCTCTCCAACTCCTAAGAATTTATGAGTCAACCTCCTATAATAAATTGTGCCAACCCCAACCAATTAATTACTTCATTAATTAAGTTGGGTGTTAATAATTATTATGAATTATTTTGAATTGGTTATCAATTCTTTAATGTTGGAGAAGGTTATATTTTAATATTTTCTAGGAAAATATTTGGAGGAGGGAACCTTTGGTGAATTGGAGAAAGCATCATTCTTCCAGGAAGAACATCCTCTCTCAGCAATGAATGCTCCATGACTCCTCCTACCCTCTTCATCCTCCGCGACAAAGGAGAAGGCTCTGCTCGAGGGAAGTGTAATCTATGTTAAGGATTCAACCTCCAACGTTGACGGGATGACACGGTTCTCCGCGACGCCATCTACCGTGACGCTTGTCTTCTGCGACTCCATCAATGAAAGAACCTCAAATACGAGGTAGGGGTTAATTCATCATTCAAGTTAAAATTAACGTTCTTCATTAATTGTTTATGGCCGCTTGATATCGTCATAACGGGAGGAGATCAGCCCGCCCAAACACGACCGATCCTCCTCCCCTTTTTGTTGATCTTCCTTGATATTTATGAAGAAGGCGGCAAGGTGTCGTTGCACCGTTCGTCGATGAAGAGGACCGTAGACAGAGCGGGCCGCAATGGTGGAGCGCGGCACCATCGCGTCACGCCGGTGAGGCCGAATGAGGCCGCGACCAGGAGCGGACCACGGTGGAGGGGCGTGTCGCCGTCGCGTCGTTCCGGTCGGACAGGAGTCGTGACCTAAGGCCGTGGTGGTATTCTAGAGGGGATTCCGGCTAGTCGGCCTCTGGCGCCACCAAAAGGCGGGACCCAAGGGGGTCCCATGATCAAATCCAAGGCCGGTCGTTTCTGCAAACAGGGGGCGGCGCCCACTTCGCACCCTGCTCGGCTAAGAGCAGAGCCGCGGCTGGTCTGCCAGCCGTGATGGGCCGGGCCACCAGCAGCGGGCCGGGCTGCGCCAGCTGCGCCCAAACCCCCTATTTTCGGAAAGTTTTCGCTTAAACCGCCATAACTGGAGTTGTGGACCTCCGATCGACGCTCCGTCAGTTGCGTAGGATTTCTTGGATCGAGACAGTTGTTTTGGTATTCTATACTCAAGGTTTCGGAGAACCTTGGGTATGGACGGGTTGGTCCAAACACGGATCCCACCGGGCCCTCAGAACGGAAACGCTTATAACTTGAGTTACAGACATCTGATTGACGTACCGTCGACTGTGTTGGATTCCTATTGATGGGATGGAACTTTTGGAATCCATCACTAGTGGTTTCTATGCAATTGGAGTATGGTCGGGTTGGATTGTACTCGAAATACAAACGGGCCCCTCGAACGGAAAAGTCGATAACTTTCAGACCGAATGTCCGTTTGACGAACCGTCGGCGGCATTGGTGATCACGTTGAGAAAAGGTCTCTTTGAGTATACCATATGTGAGTTCGGGGTAAACTTGAGATATGGCCGGGATGGTTCATACACAAATCCAACCGGGCCCCTGGAATAAAAGGCTAATAACTCACAGATCGGGCGTCTGATTGACGCACCGTCTATTGCGTTGAGACACCTATGATGTGGTGGTCCTTTGATTTACTTCTTTGTGGAACATTTTGATACTTGGAGTATCTACCAGTAGCCTAAGGAGCAGACCATACCGGAGATGAGCATACGGGGTACAGAGACCGTGTAGCTGGCTGAGACCAAATGACTGCTTGTCCGATTTGAGTCGGAGTGACTTGTATAATCCAGTGGGGAGCACTAAAGTGTTTGGGTGGCAGACCCACGGCGGGGAGCACTACTGTGTTTGGGTGGCAGACCCGCGGTACTCAATAGAAGGAGTACCTCTGCTGGCAATTAGGGAGGGTGCACTACTGTGTTTCGGTGGCAAACCCTGACAGGAAGCACTACTGTGTTTGGGTGGATGACCCACGGTACTTGACAGGAGGAGTAACTCATCAATCTATGGTTAGTGAGCAGCACCTCAGAGTCGTGACATGATCAGTGTACTCGACAGAGGAGGAGCTCTTCAGCAGTTGCAGTTTCGTTAATGAAAATCCTAGTTTGAGATAAGTCAATTATATTTGTGTCATCCTTATGATTGAGATGGGTTATTTGATAACATAGGTATATGTATGGGAATATATCTAAGTAGTGGTTATCCATTCATTTCATATCTGTGTGATACCTTTTGATTGAGATGGGTTACTTGATAACTTAGGTATAAGTATGGGCTTATACCTATGTTAGGGTTATCTATTTAGATTATGATTTGTGGTTATCCATGTTGGATTTAGTGAGACCATGAGGGTCTCGGGGTTCCTACAGAGTATCGTTAAACTCACCCCTGCACGGGCTATGTCCGCATCTCATTGTGTTGGATACAGACGACAGACAACGCAGACGGAGGTCGAGTGTTTGAGGACTGGACGGTATCCGGAGGTGGACCTCATGACGAGTCAGTATCCAGTGGTGGAATTCAGGATGAGATGGTACTCAGAGGAGGTTGACGGGAGGAAGCGTTGAGGAGGCTATCTGTACCTACCCTTCAGGTAGGACTTGTGGTGGACGATCCAGGAGCTATGCTACCTGTACCTACCATTCAGGTAGGATCCAAGGGGGACGACCCAGAAGCTGCTTCTATCTTCCAGTTTTTTGTCTTTTCTATTATACTTTCGTTCGGTTATAGATGAAATTTTCAGTTGGGTTTTTATTCTGTCCCATTTACTTTTTAGCACTTTCTTTGTACATAGTTTTATACTACCAATTGTACTCTGGTTCATTGTGTTTGTGTTCTATAATGGAAATGCCTTAACAGTTATCAGGATTTATGCCTTTGGTGCTAGTCACCAGTCCCTGGCCTATGGAAGGCGGGCTTAGGGTAGTCACATCACGAGCCTCGAGGACGGGTCGTGAAAAATTGGTATCAGAGGAGTCGGTTCTACCGTAGAACTCAGAACTTTGATCTTTCCTTTCTGTGAAGAAATATTGTTAAGGGTACCGAGTGTGGTCTTAAATTCAGGGAGTCTAGTGTTGGTGTGGAGGCCGATGTATCCATGCACCAGGACCCTGAATATTGATTTCTGACTTAGTGCACAAAAACACTGATTACGTGTGTGTTTCCAAAAAGTTATAAAGTCAGCTCAAACCAGGTCAGCTCACCAGGTATAAACCGTTAATCGTGTCACATCTGTTCAGGATGTCTCCACGAAGACAGTTAGTTGGAGTTATGAGAGAGTACTTGATGAAGGCCCAACAAGCGACGAGAGTCCGGTGCAGGTCCCACTTTCAATGTTGGCACCTTCGGGTGGTGTACCAGCAACACCAACACCCTTTGGGAAACAAATGCCACCAGTCGTACTAGTGGACAGTGCACGCTGACGGAGCACATTGCACGAGTTCCAGCAGTAGAGGCCTATGAGGTTACGAGGCCAGACAGATTCCCAGGCAGCAGTAGACTAGATATATGAGATTGCTAGAGTTATACACCTAGTTTAGACACTAGTAGAGCAGATGGTGATCTTAGCTACTGGTGTTTCCCAGTGAGTGACCATGAGGTTGGTCCGTAATGTGATGAGGCTTTAGTACGTGAACCGATACCGGAGATAGTACCTTCGGGTAGTGCTCTAGTTATATCACTACCTTTTGGTCTTCAGTTACAACTGGTGGTACCTGGAGATGACACATGTAGGCATAGTGCCTTAAATGTGTTTCAGCATCACATACCCCTCAATTTCTGAGGCGAGCCTGACTTACAGGCGAATAAGGACTGTCTTGAGGAGGTAGCTGAGAGTTTTCTAGAGCTTATACAGCTTCAGCAGGATGACATGTCGGTAGATGAGTATTCATCGAGGCGTACCGATCATTCCTGGTACTAGATGACTACGATAAAATCATCTCTTTATAGCTCATACCGCAGAGCGAGGTGTTTTTTATGGACATTCGAGCCAGCACCTTTTCTCTATGCATCCCTACTTATGCCAGGGTACTAGAATGAAATTTTGTGGTTGAGAATTAATTTTCTGAATGGATGCATCCAGTGATGGTTAGTAGTCGGAAAATCAGTAAACGAGCACTATTATTAGAGACATGGGCATATAAAATGTTTCATGAAGAGGAAGTGTAAAGGAAAAATGAATCTTCAGGGCAACGGACATGGAATCAGAGCTAGGAGAGAAGCATGAGGTGGTGTACATTTCCACATGTTACAACCACCCGCATTTATAGTCCCCTCCAGGCTCAGGGCGTAGGAGGGTAGGGGAAGAGAGTAGATGCATGTGGTCAAGGAGGGTGACCCAGGGGCTCTAGGAATGATTCGAGGTACGGTATGTGTCCACTAAGAGCTGTCATATCAATAGAAACAGGTACCAATCATGTCTTCCTTCCACGAATCTTTTCCCAGACCTAGAGTTTCTGGTTAAGCCATTGACTTGACCCTCACGTCTGGAGATACCTTTTGGAGGAGACTCGATAATCACACTTACTCCGATAGTGTGATCTGACCCTTGAGGCGAGAGTTTCGGTTGGAACCTCTTGGTGGCAGCGTTGAGGCCTTACAATGTTAGGTTGGGTATGGACTCGGAAACCACAGTTCATACACAGATTGACTGTATTAGGAAAAAAGGTTGTGGTTTAAATACAACATTGGGATTGGTTTTCCTTGGTCGGAGAAAAGGACACCCCAGGCAGCACAGGATGGAATCATGCATAAGTGGGTATAGTTGATCACTCATGAGTCGGCCAGACTTAGATTTGTGCCAGACTTCTCCAGATTTGCTGCACCGCTTTTATCATTGACGAAGAATGGGAAACGCTTCGTGTGGTTAGAGATATTCCAGCAGAGCTTTTCAGAAGTTGAGGTAGAGGTTGACTAGTACGCCCATTTTGAGGCTACCAGAGAAGGTGTAGATCATCCAGGATCAGATAAAGACGACAAAGAGTAGATGAAAGACCTATACTGATAGGAAATGGAGGCCTCTGGTCTTTGAGGATGGTGACCACGTCCTTATACAGGTCTCACCTCGACGTGGTCTACGGAGATGTGGCTGAGGCGGCAAGTAATCTATGAGGTTCAACGGACCTTCCAGGTCCCCAACAGAGTAGCCAAGTTGGCTTACCTCTTATTCATTCCACCTCAGATTCACCGGGTGCACAACGTCATCCACATATCTCAGCTGAGGATATGTGTGCACGACCTATTCGTCATCTTTGACCACGGAGAGCTGGACATCGATGACAGGGTGACTTTCATAGGGTTCTAGTTGAGGTTGAGGATCGACAAGAGCAGGTCCTACGAGGATGGTCGATTTCTCTTGTGCGCTTTCGTTGGCCGCATGGGAACCTCCTAAGAGCACATGGGAGCATGAGGCTCAGATGCGTGCTTGATACCTCCTTTAGATTCCCATGTTTTGTGTTGTAGCTTTATGAGGACGTAAATCCCTGAGGTAGGAGTAATGTAACGGCCTGGAAATTTCATGAAATTTTTTTCATAATTTAATTTGAATTTTGTGATTGTGCGGTTTTAGACAGCACCTGATTCTGAGGCCTGGTGTGCCCGGAATAATTTTCCAAAGTTTTGTTAAGATAAAATTAACACGCATAAGAACTTTTACTGAAAAAGATGAATAAATCATAAATTGTTATTCAGAACAGAATGATGAGGGCACCGTTGTGCTAAGGATGGCATGTTTACCATATGTGTGACTTATGTTTAGTCTGCGCGTGCCTCCTCTGAGAAAACCCCATTTTGGATTAATCATAAATAGAATAATAAAATAAATTATTTTATTTTTTAAAAGATTATAACTCACAAACGGTAACTCAGATTAAACTTCTGAGACCACCGCTGAACTCTTGGTGGTATTCTTTCTTTATGAAGATGCTAACTTGGGTCTACGAGGGCCACCAAAGAATATTAGTTTTTGGCCATAAATAAAATAAATAACTGATAATTATTTTATAGAAAAATTCATAACATTTAAATAGTAAATCGAATTGGAAATCTGAGAGTACCGTTGGGTTCTTTGGGGCGTGTTTCACCTTGGCAGTGTCTAACCTCGACTGTAGTGGGTCGAGGGTGACTCATAATAATTTTCCGAACAGTTTTTCGGGTACATTCAGTAAATGCACGAGTGGGTTTTTCTAACTTGTGAACCGGTGCTCAGAATCGATATCTGAGGGCACCGATGAACATTCAGCGCCAGCATTCGCTTAAGGGGACCTTTAACACAATTGCGTTTTATGTGGGTTGAGAGTTAATATTTGGGTATTTAGAATAGAATAAATAAAATTTAGGGAACATAATTTTATTTATAGAAGTTGGTTATTTCCTCCCAATGGGAGTTATAGGTGGGGCTCACACCCACATAACCACCCATGAGAAGATATTTGTGACATGGGGCCCACAGAAGCCTAACCTCTTCATATTCCCTTAATCGTCCTTAAACGCCTTCCCTCATTAAGGTGGAACCTCTCCACCTCCCAATAATTTTTGAGTCCACCTCCTCTCATTAATTGTGCCAACCACAACCAATTAATTACTTCATTAATTAACAAGGGTGTTAATAATTATTTTGAATTATTTTGAATTGGTTGTCAATTATTTAACATTGGAGAAGCTTATTTTTTAATATTTACTGGGAAAATATTTTGGAGGAGGGAACCGTTGGTGAATTCGAGAAAGCTTCATTCTTCCATGAAGAACATCCTCTGTCAACGAAGAATGATCCATGACTCCGCCTACCCTCTTCTTCCTCCATGACAAGGGAGAAGACACCGCTCGCGAGAAGCGTAATCTACATCAAGGATTCTTCCTCCAACGTTGACGGGATGACATGGTTCTCCGCAACACCATCTACCGCGACGCTTGTCTTCTGCGACTCCGTCAACGAACGAACCTCAAATACGAGGTAGGGTTAATTCTTCGTTCAAGTTAAAATTAACATTTTTCATTAATTATTTTTGGCCGCATGATATCGTCATAATGGGAAGAGATCAGACAGCACAAACACGGCCGATCCACCCCCCCCTTTGTTGATCGTCCTTGATATTTGTGACGAAGGCGGCGCGGTGTCGTTGCACCATGCAGGAATGAAGAAGACCGCGGCCGGAGCGGGCTGTGGTGGTGGAGTGCGGCCCCATCACACCACGCCGGGGAGGCCGAAGGAGGCCATCGCCAGGAGTGGGCTGCGGTGTAGGGGCACGACCCCATCGCGCTACGCCGGTTAGACCGGAATGGTGACTGTCTTCTAAAGGGGTGGTCGGCCGGCTGGCTGCCGGCGCCACCTGAAGTAGGGACCCGTGGGGGTCCCGTGGTCAAAACCAAGGCTGGAAATTATGGCCGACCGTTTCCGCAAATATGGGGCGACATTTCCTTCACACCCCTCTCAGCCGAGAGCTGATCCACGGCTGGGCCGGGCCACCCCCGCCGGGCCGGGCCACCCGCGCCGAGCTGGGCTGCCAGCGCCGGGCGATGGCGCACCAGCTGGGATGGGCTGCGCCCAAGTGGGCCGGACCCGGACCCGGACCTGGTTCAGGTCGTCCCAGTTCAGGCCGACCCATGGGGTATTGGGCCAGGTCGGACCGGGCCCAAACCCCATATTTTCAAACTATTTTCACTTAAACGGTCATAACATGAGTTGTGGTCCTCCGATCGACGCACCGTCAATTGAGTAGGATTCATTGTATTGATACGGTCGTTTAAGTATACTAAATTCAATGTTTTGAAGAATTTATGGTATGGATGGGTTGGTCCGAACACCGAACCAGCAGGGCCCTCAGAGTGGAAACACTTATAACTTGAGTTCCAAACGTCCGATTGACATGCCATCAGCTTTGTTGGATTCTTCATGATGAGACAGAATTTTTTTCATACATCACATGATGTTTGGAAGTAGTTGGAGTAAGGCTGGGTTAGATTGTACCCAAAATCCAACAGGGCCCCTAGAACGGAAAAGCCGATAACTTTCAGATCGAATGTCTGTTTGACAAACCATCATTGGCATTGGTGATCACGTTGAGAAATGGTCCATTTGAGTATACCCTATGTGAGTTCGGGGTATAGTTATGATACGGCCGGGTTGGTTCGTACACGAAACCAACAGGGCCCCAGGGACTAAAAGGAAAATAACTCACAGACAGGGCATCCAATTGACGGGCTGTCTGTTGCGTTGAGACCCCTATGATGAGGCAGTCATTGGAGTTACTTCTTCATGGTACATTGTGATACTTGGAGTATCGACCATTAGCTCGTGGAGCAGACCCTCTCGGAGATGAGCGTATGGATTACGGAGACCGTGTAGCTAGCTGAGACCTGATGACTGCTTGTCTGATTCGAGTTGGAGTGACTTGTATAGTCTAGTGGGGATCACTATAGTGTTTGGGTGGCTGACCCACGGAGGGGAGCACTATTGTTTTTGGGTGGAAAACCCACGGTACTCGACAGAAGGAGTATCTCTACAGGCTATTAAGGGGGGGGGGGGTGCACTACTGTGTTTGGGTGGAAGACCTCGGCGGGAAGCACTAATGTGTTTGGTTGGATGACCCATGGTACACTACAGGAGGAGTACCTCAGCAGTCTAAGGTTAGTGAGAAACACCTCAGAGTCATAAAAAAATCAGGGTACTTGACAGAGGAGGAGCTCTTCACAATTGCAGTTTCGTTAATGAAAATCTTTGTTTGAGCTGAGTCAATGTCATTTGTGTCATCCTCATGATTGAGATGGGTTAGTTGATAACATAGGTATATGTATGGGCATATACCTAGGTAGTGTTTATCCCTTGATTTAATATCTGTGTGATACCTCTTGATTGAGATGGGTAACTTGATAACTTACGTATAAGTATGGGCTTATACCTAAGTAAGGGTTGTCTGTTTAAATCCTGCTTTGTGGTTATCCTTGTTGGATTTAGTGAGACAATGAGGGTCTCGGGGTCCCTACTGAGTATCGTTATACTCACCCCTGCATGGGCTATGCCTGCACCTCGTTATGTTGGATGTAGACGGCAGACAACGTAGATGGATGCCGAGTGTTCGAGGACTAGACGGTATCTGGAGTTGGACCTCACGATGAGTCAGAATCCGGAGGTGGACTTCATGACAAGAAGGTACTCGGAGGAGGTTAATGGGCTAGAGCATTGAGGAGTCTATCTGTACCTACCTTTCAGGTATGATCCGTGGTAGATGATCTAGGAGCTACGCTATCTGTACCTACCCTTCAGGTAGGATCCGAGGTGGACGACCCAGGAGATACTTTTATCTTCCAGTTGTTTGTCTTTTCTGTTGTACTTTCGTTCAGTTGTAGCGGTACTCTTCAGTTGGGTTTATATTCGGGCCCATTAAATTTTCAGTACATTTTCTTGTACTTAGTGTAATACTTCCACTTGTACTCTGGTTGGTTGTGTTTGTGTTCTATAAAGGCAATGCCTTCCCAGTTATCAGGATTTATGCTTTTGGTGCTAGTCGCCAACCCCTGGCCTATGGAAGGCGGGCTTGGGGTAGTCACGGCACGGGCCCCGAGGATGGGTCGTGACAGTGTACCCTGATAGTTTTCCAATGCAATGGTCAAAGAAGTAATCTATAGAGATGAAATTTTTTATGATACCTTACTGATTATCATTGGAAATTATTATGACACCTTAGAGATGTACATTGGTGATATGCATCTAAATATAAAAATTAAATGTTTTAGCCACGTTTCCATGTTATAATTAATATTATTATTTCTATGATATTCCTTTTTATCATTACTTTATGATATTCCCCATGTTCTTATTGATATTGCTCAAGTTCACATGTAAACTATTTCACTTGTTTTCCTTACTGGGCCTTCTTCTCACCCTTTCCCTGGATGTATGTTATAACTCCAAATCCACAATTCCATATATGAGAATAAATACAAAAACATTAAAAATATGACCCAATTTATTTCTATCAAAACATAAAATATCAAAAAGAAATATTGGAGGAAGTGCCTTTTTATAATTGATGTTAATAATATTACATTTTGAAAATTTATAAATAATTTCATGTTCCATCATTAAATTAAGGAAATTAATTTATGCCCTTTAATAAGTATATGGATATGAAACCCAGGACCACACATCATATTATTGACTTGAAAAACGTGTGTAGATATTGAATTGTGAACATGAAATCTGGTTCACAGATAACATATATACCTCATGAGTTATCTATATATACCCAATAAATTGGAGGGAGATATAGGTCACATCCATATTATAATAAAAGTATACATATGTGTTCCACAAAAACATAATTCATTTATAACCCAAGAATATAAACGACTTTCATAAAACACATAATCATAGCATAACTCAGGGAAAAGAACAAAATTCCTAAGTCCCAATACATTTTAAATTTAAACCATTTAAAGTAATAATAATAAGGGTATAATTATTTTATAACACCCAAAAAACATACGTAACATCACATGAGATGGTCTTAGATGGAAAATAATTTTTACAAAACCATTTAAAACTATTCGTATGGAAAATATCACTTTTTCATTTTAAAATATTCGTCAGAGGATAATTTTTTTTATGACCACCATTTTTATGGAAACATATTTGAAAGATTATATAGGTAATATTTTTAAATAAGTTTTGAACATAAAACTGTTCATTAAATTTTTTTCCTTCATATTGAGCTAAGTATACCATTAAAGAATAATTTCTTGAGGAAAACACACTTCAAATATTTCAAAGTGTCACATATCACTTTGAAACATTTTTTTCATAATATCCATGAAATTATAAAAATAAATAAATCATAAAATATCATGAATTTATTTATACTACTTATATAATATGTGAACGAAAAATAGATACACCTTGTAAAAGAATATAGGTGTATAACAAAACATGTGTCTGGAAAAATAAAAAATAAGACATAAACTACCTTAATAATTTGGTAAATTCTGAACAAAAAAACCCCATGATATTGAGATCATTAACTAGATATGTAAACACCTAGAAATGAATGTACGGAAGTCATATAATAAGTTTATGGGAAGTCTTTATACCACACAACATAAATTAGTGGTGAATAAGATAGGTATCTCATAGAAATAAAAAGTGAGATGAATTTACCTTACTATTGGTATGATTCCCTTCATACATATCTGAACCTCCTTTATAATGTTTTATATATTGTTATTAACTTATTCTAGGACCACGATATTATCATATTATCACCCGTTTAACAATATTTCATTATTTCCATTCTTTTGGATGTTAATTAATTCATGTTTATTCATAAAAGTCCCAATCAATAATTATGGGATACAATTATATCATTTCCGAAATGATATTGAGGTTATATATATAATATTTATTCATTATATATTTTTATAAAATCTTTAATGAATGTTGAACAATGAAAATGAATCTCATTGCATCACAGGGACGATATTTCAAACGTACTCACAAATGACGGTATCATTTCCATAATAAAAAAAATATCGAATTGAATGGTATATATGATTTTTCAAAAATAAATATCATCTTATAATCATTAAATATTCTTATTAATTCTGTAATTAAACCCATCCTAATAATTTGGTGATGAAATCAAATTTACACCAAGACGTGGAGAAAATAAGCTATACGTATGCACACCTAGAGATTTTTTTCACAGGATGGGTAGAAAGTGGTATATATTTATTCCACATTCATAATAACATCTAGTAAAATATTTGCTCCTATATTTAATAATTTATAATTTAAACAACATTAGAAGAGTGGGTATACAATGAATTAATTTTGAAAGAATCAATAGAGGATATTACATCTTGTTTGATGAACACCCAATAGATATACCCATAAGGACCCAAGAGACGGACTTTTGGGAAGAAAAATACCTCTATAATGTTGATAGGGATTATTAAGAGGGATATTTGAAGAGATTAGTCGTGCTCCGACATTCAATGGAATGTGAAGAAGTGAGGGAGGCAGTACCTCTTTATAATTGATGTATGGGGATCTTTTGAAAATTCTCTAAAGACTAAATTATAAATAATATATTATTATATATAAATACCCAAAAAGTATATTTATTCGAATATTAGTTGATGTAAGGTTTAAATATCATTAATCAAAAAAATTTATACATGGTTTGGTTTTAGTTTAAACCTTATAGTTTTGATTAATCCTTAATAAATCTATTTCTATTTTTATTGTGAAAATATATATTTAAATATTAATTTCTTAAAATTATTTACATTAATGGTTTAAATTATCCTTAAATAGAAACATTATTATATTTTTGACCGTGTAAAAATAAATTTTAAATTTTTATTGATTTTTATTATTTTTAATTAATTTAATAATATATTATTTTTATAAAATATCATTATTGTAGATTTTTATAATATTAATTAAATTGGCTATTAATAAAATCCAAACTGAAAGATAATTTTGAAGAAAATTGTTAATATACTCCTAAAATGTTATAGTCCCCAATATAATTCTTGGAGAAATAGAATTATCTCAAATTTGTTTAAAAAAATAAAAACATTATATGTTATTTCCATTAATTAATTAATAACTACATCAAGGTTATATAATTACTAATATACTTTTTTCCCAAATAAAAACATAATATAAAATACTAGGATGAAGATAACTTTTATATATTTCAGTAGTGAATTTATAGAAGAATATATCGTTTTTATAACCCTATATTTATAATGATATAGCATTAAAAATATGAGAGTGAGAACATTGACTTTACTTTAAGTAAAAATAAATAAATTTCATGATCATTTCCATATGTCTCCTATAACTAGACACATGGCTGATTACAGAGGATATATACTCTAAAAATATGATTTTGTAATGTTTTTTTCCTTTTAATGGTTATTATCATTTTCATAAAAATTATTTTAATGATTTTTTATCAATTAAATAATTTCTATATAATCAATGTATAATCCATAAAAGAAATTATTTAATTACTAAAAATTATAAAGAAATTTCCATGATATTGGTAATTATTTTATCTTTATATATATCATTTATTTTCTAAATTATTTCATGGTTAACCCTATATTAAAATTATAATAATTATAATAAATACAAGGGTGCCTTTTTTTCACTTACTTTGGTTTTATTGATATTTATGTTATTTTCATGGACAAGTCGCCATTAAATGTCTCAATTTAAAAACTATGATGTTAAGGGTAATAATTTATTAATCAAATTATATTTTTTCGATTTTAAGGCCATTTTATAATAATTATAATTTTATATTTAACTAAAATTAATTAATTTACCATTTTTCGTGGTAAGAAAATTAACCATGGTTGCTATTTATATTGAAAAAAATAAAATGGAAATATTTAAAAAATTTAAACATTCTGAATATAAATTTGAAATCAATTTTTCAAAATTTAAATCACTATATGTTAAAAATTAAATTTAAAATGAAACTTGTAAAATTCAATGAAAAGCTGTTTTTTTAGAGAAATGTCCCCTTATAACATAATTTTTTTATAATAAAATCATTTATAAAACAACTAATTAAAAACCAATAATAATAATTTTTTAAACAAAATTAAGTAATTAAAATTTAAAACTAATCCAAAATATAATTTTACCTTGTACAAATCTTAAAATAAAATAAACATTTTAATAAAAATTTGTTTTCACTATTCATTAAAACATTAATATTATCATAAAATATCAAAAAAAACCCAAAGTAAATTTATATATCCCACTTACAAATAAAATTTTTTCTTATAATATAATAAAACAATGTGTCCAAAATAGAATATAATGGTTGCGCAATCAAAAAGCCGGAAAATTTCAATTTTTGATAAATAGTTTTGTAATTTGAAAATTTGAATTTGTTCTTACAATGTTTTGTGGAAACATATACATAGAATTTTAAAAATTGTATTTAATATTATATATATACATATAATTAACATAATCCATCAATAGTGATTTTATGATTTTATAAACAATCTTAAAATCAGTCTCTTTGAAATGAATTCTATCAAAATAACTTCAACATATGTGTAACAAAATCCATGTAGAGTTTTCAATATAAAACAAGATAATTTGGTTTTGCGTATATCTCAACCGTATATTGATTTAGCATAAATCAAAACACATCAGTGAAATTATAAAATATCTCATAAATATATTGGGGTGTTACAACATGTACATGAAATGTGAAAATTTTATTTACAAATTGATTCAACAGATAGTAATTTACCACATTATTCAATATTAACAAGCTCTTTATCAAAATCACTATTCATATATTTCCCTGAATTGATTTCATATTTCAACTATCTTATCATCAAAATTTCTATTTAAATATTCAATTCCCTATTTTGTAGGAATGATAACATAATTCTTGACTTGATATTCTTCTTCAAATATAAAAAATTTAAAATTCATCAATCAAAAAAATATATGTGTTCCTGAAACTTTTATAGGGTAGCCATGATTTAAAAGCACACTAATTATAATTCCAAGGGGTTGATGGTTCACTATAGGGGTAGGTATGAAGAAATGGTATCTTTATATGGATTATAATATGAAATTCAACCATATAGACTGTCACATGTATCAATTCTCTACACCTTGTGTCTCATAGGCTCCCCTAGATTATTGTATAAATAATAGATTAAGAAGAAATATTAATATGGGTCCAAAATAATGAATAATCATTTAGTTTATTGGTTATGTGATCCAATCATGTATTATATAATATAATAAACCATTCATTATAATGTTTTTGCGGTTCTCACACCTTCATATAGTATCACTATGAATATGATTTCTTACTTCTTATAGGAGATCCAAAAACTAGAATTCACGCATATAACAACTTCACACTATACTGAACTTTCATACATTGAGTCACATAGGTTCCATTTCACCTTACAATTAATTTTCATGTGTTTAAATTTCTAGCTTCTTTTAATATAGATCACTATTCAACATATGGATGTATTTACATACATAAAACATATGTGCCTCATATCACCAACCATGACTTTTAATTATTTCTAACATAGAGGAATATGGATTTATATTAGTCTCACTTTCAAATAAAACTAATATATAATCAAAAAAATATCATTAATGTTTTTCAACACATATGTAAAAAATATGATTAATATATATTAACAACAATAGAATCAGTCTTTTATATCATTTTCTTCTTTTCCTCCCACATTTAGGATGAGATCTATATAGGATAACTAGATAATCATCTTATTTTTCCAATTTCATCTGAACCCATAGTATACCCTATTATATATAGTATAAAATTTACCTTTTTTTCATACATCAAGTGTTCTATGTACTTTTTATATCTCATCATTCTATTTGCACATTTTGAACTCTTTTTCAGATTGATTTCTATGTTATATTTTTTGAAACATACACCAAAAATATTATTTTATAAATTATAATTTTTTTAAATTCATTCTAATTAGTACTATTGAACCGATATATTTTTCTCAAAGTGTTATACGTAGGATTTCCCCTAGGATATCCCTTTTTATTTTCATGAAAATTCCACATGGATGTTTCTTTATAAATTTATTTATTAATTTTACCATAACCAAGTACCTATTAACGATTTTCAATAATAAACCTTCATCTTGATTCTCAAATTTCTCTTGGATATAATATTTCTTATTGTATGGCTCAAGAATTCCTCATCTTCTTATCAAAATACAACAACAAAAATACTAAAATATCTATTTATCATGATTATATTAATATTACACAATTCTCAGATTCAAGTATTGGATCATTATTAAATTATTAATATCAGTAGTTAATATCAATTAATATTTCTTGATAGTTTATAAATATAGATAACTACTGAATACTCTATATCATTTATTTTTTCCTTATTCACAGTCACATATGGAGTTTTGAATAGTGAAGCATGGCTCTTGAAACTCTATGTTTTATTTTATCATTTTTAAATAAGATAATATAGAAAAAAAAAAATTAGCTTAATTAAAATTTTATAAACAAATATAATATTAACCTTTTCCCTATTAGTTAACATATTAGTTCCAATTAAATTAAATTCATGAATCACTATTTTTTTGGGATGCCTTAAATGAATAAAATTATTCTCAAAAAACATCAAATTTATTTAAAAAATTTCATCCCCAGTATTGAATTAAAATTCATAAAACGTTTTATTACTTAATATAAAACATGATTCTTCTTAAACATATATCTAATTGACCATCAAAAATTCAATATTGAATCATGGCTCCTCAATGCTTCATGTTGTTTTGGACTAGATAGATCGGATCAATAATCATAAAAAATGATGTCCTTCTTCAGATATTAATTCCAATTGTTCACATTTTTTAATATAAATATATATTAGATTTTTTAAGAATTTACTGTCATTAATTATAGAGGAGTAACTATTTTGGTGTCATTTGTTAGTAATACGATGTAGTTAAAACCATTTGGTTAGACATTAAATGAACTAAAATTCCTTATATCCATACAATCTGCTCAATAAAGAATGATACAAGGTAAATTCATTTTCCTTCATCAAAGACATATGGTAAAACATAAATTTATATAGATATTATGAAGTCTTATATTATACTTAAATGATTCATGATATTAACTATATCATTACACATTGGAATTCGTAAGATATTATATTGACTAATTTCATATGAAGAAACTGCAAGAGGCATACAATTCTTCAATAATAGAAAATTCAAAAAAACATATATTAAGATATTAGTACACATTTTCATGATATATACTATATTTCATGACTTCATCAAATAAATAAATTAATTTCTTCATGTTATCTTCAGGAATGTTTTAGAATTTTCACACCATTATTGAGATATCCATTATTTCAAAATACAATAATCATAAATAATAAGTAGACTTTGATGGGGTCTCCAATAAATTAAATATTTTTTTCTAAATTAAAAAAATTAATCTTGTTTAATAACAACTGTAATAAGATGTGTCTCATTGGTATAACTTTGTGGACATCAAAACTATAGAAGAACACCCTTATAAATTATCACTTGTTTTTAACATAAAAAACAACACAAAAAATTATCCAATTTAATGGGCTTCCATCAAAAGAATAAACCATCTCTTCATATACCCATGAGTTCATGGATAACCCTACATCATGATTAGATGGACACATATTCCTAAAAAATCATCTGTTCCAATTTAATTTCAATCCAAACTACACAAATACAAGTAAACAATAAATACAAAAATAAATCAATCAATCATATATGGGAACTACAAAAGTCATTCATGAGAGAGAAAAAGTTATAGTTTTCCAATAAGAGAGTCTTGATTATTATAGTAGAATAGATAGATTAACCTAAGGTTTTATAGATATTGGATAAAATATGACATAATATATTTTAGTCGCCAATCATATAATGAATAGTATTGGGCATTTCAGTGACTTTTAAGACTATAAGACTCATTATGTATTATTATATTTTTGATATTCATATAATTTTTATTAATGGAATTTTTTTTGACAATATGGTAGTATTCAATAAATTCCAAATATTTTTTCTATGTCTTCTGAAAAGAAAAATTAAGAAATTGATATTTTTTTTTTGATACTTTGTTGATAATATATGATGTTAAAAGTTTAAACTAGTATATGAAATCATAGTTTTCGATTAAAAATGTGTTTTTTCAAGTAACAATTATTAGTTATTTAAACCAAGAGATATAAATAAAGTTGGGTGTTGTTTCTAAATGATGGAATTATACGAAGTACCCAAATGGTTTGGATAAACTTCATGTATTGTCCATGTTAGGTGTATATTTTATCAAAAATAATTCCTAATTTTTGAATGATTTGTTATTAAAAATGTATTCATTACAACTGTTCAAAATATACTGATTTTCGAAATCATGGGAATTATTTATAGGGCTCAATTTTTTTATTAATGTGATTGTTTAAAAAGTTTATACATTATTTTATTTTAATTTAAATGAATCTTTTACTCTTATATAAATTAAAATCAAATACAATAATAGTTATTTCATTTATATTATATGATATGATATTGTTTTGTTAAGAACGTATATTTTTGAACAAAATGGGATAAGGAATTCAAACACATGTTTTAAAATTCATCAGATTCTATAATATATTTTGAAAATAACAAAGAGATATTAATTTTTTATCTAGAATAATGTATTTATTTAATTGATGTTTGATAAAATATATTGAATTGATATTAATACATTATTAGTGTTAAATTATAAAGATAAAATATGGTTTCAAAACAATTATCCAAACACATATAAATTATCATGTGATATTGAAATAATAATTTTCTATTTAAATATTTATACTAATGAAAATACAGGTTATTAGATAAACATAAAAGGGTTATTATATTATTGAAAGAAAACATATAAAGTATATATTTTCTATGAGGATAATCAATGTATTGTTGGAAATATAGTAGTTAAATTTTTTAAAAATAAAATATTATTCAATTCTCAATTTAAGGGGTGATAGACTTATTTTCATAAAAAAAATTTGCAGTGGTGTAGATGGTAATTCAAAGAGTAATATTTAATGTATATGATGAATAAATGTCACCTTATAGGGAAGTATTTTTTGATATGTTGAAAAATCTATAATGTATATATCTAAATTTTGTAAAAATACATTTTCAGAAATAGCTTAATGGAATGGGTTACATGAATAATAATTATTCACTAAGATGGAGTTCTATATATTCAATAGAATAGGACATTCAGACATTTCGTGTTATAGAGATATTTATTTAAAATGTGATCATAGTGTTGAACAATAGAAATATAATTAAAAAGTATTACAATTATTCAGAAAATATTTCATTACAGATGTAAATAACTAAAGTGTTTAGTTGGAGGATTTCATAAGATGATAACATAATGATTTGGAAGGAGTTATATAAAGAATTAATGAATTAACAAAACCACAAAAGTTTTAATAAATTTAATATGGTTTTATATCATATATGATATCTTATATTGTTTCTTATCTATATTTTTTTATAATTATTCCAAAAGGTGTTTATGAATATATAATGTTTCCTTTTATTAAAAATTAAATCTCCATATTATTATTCTTCCACCTTGGATGCATATATGTATATATTGATATTATTCTCATGAAGTGAAATTATAATTTATCTCTAACGGTCTAAAATTTTTTAATCTATTACTAATTTTTTTTCATAGATTGTTTTTATTAAGAAAAAAAATTCTATTTAGTTTTTTTATAATTATTTTATAAGAATAAAAATATTCTTATAAATTACAAAAAATGATTTTGTGATATTAATCACATGAAGTGAGTCACATAGTGTATCATCCATAATTTATTTGCTATAATTAGTGTGCATTATTGATATTAAGGGTACATAATACCTGAGGATGGATAAATTCTATTCATGATAACCCTTTTATATTAATAACATCTTAACGAAGGACATGAGGGTATTCTAATCAAGGGATTTTAAGGTTTGTTACAAATTTTTCCATTAGTTTTAGAAAATATATGGCATCATTTGCTATATCATATGAAAAGTAATATATCTGTTTCACTAATTGAGATTTCCAAATGATGTTTATTTCTATAAAAAGATAGTATATACGATGTGCTTGGGTATTCATCAAAAAAAATTTGATATGCACATAAAATGGAAAATTACTTTTGAAGTATTAATCGACCTAATTAGTATATACATAGTAAACCACGAATGTATTAGTTGTATATTTAGGTTTAAAATACCCCAGGTCTCATGGCTACTCAAAATATTAGATAAATGAATCATATGAGAATGAACACATGTATATGATGCCTCTTGTGGATTCATGTATAATGATACTTTTTCATCATGAAGAAAATGTATGATTACATTATTGATTTAGTCACGTCAATTCCTAACATAAGTATTATATTTTCATACATTTCTATTTTTAGTTATTTATATATTCTTTTCAATGTTAAAAATTCACATGGGATCACAATTTATTTTTTTCTGAAGAGAGATTGAGTATCAAATATGGAGATACTGTAATATCATTTTATAGTTTAATTAAAAGATACTTTGGTGGGAAATCCCAAGGTCTTATAAATGATTTCACACAATATGATGTTAATAATAAATTTTCAAAAGTGCTTAAGAAAATATGCACAAAGTGTTTTACATATTGTTTGACTAGTTTTTTTGAATACAATACATTATATGGTTAATTGACACGATGATTGTAAGGATATATTGTACGTGGGGCACAAAAGGATTTATTAACTAATGTAAATTTGAATAATATTAATTATTTATATATCATAGATGACCAATGAGTATGTATTACTGTATGATATAGAGATTCAATTACATTCCCTTAAATAGTTGTATTTTAATATGGTGATATCAGATGGTGTATTATGTGAATAATTATAAAGTACGATATACACATAATTCTGATGATCATGGTAGAAAAATGATAATAGTTAGAGTTTAAAATTCATTCATGTTTGGATATAATTAAATGGAGATGTTAAATTAGAATAAATGTGTGTAGGTTAATGCTCACGAGGGTTACAACAGTTATAACTGATAATAGTATTCTCAACATATATTTTACAAAAAAAATTATTTTCAGTTAGTCTTGAACATCGAAGGAGTATCCTTGGGGTATATATATAGGGATTACTAACATGTGTTGGAAGATCATAAGAAGTATTAAAGGGAGAATATGGTAAAGGGGTTTTTACACTATAGTGCTTCACTATGAAATGTACTGGCCCACTTTTTCATTAAGATGGATGGGTCAATGCACCTTTACATTGATTATCATCAGCTTAAAAATTCATGATAAATTAATTTCGTCCACTTCAATAGATATATGACTTGTTTTATCAAATATTTGAGTTAAAATATTTCTATATGGTGAATATTTGGTTGTGATATCACCAATTAAAGTTAATGATGGTATATATTAATAAGAATTCCATTATAATGTGTTATACATACAATGAGTTCACAGTGATTCACATTATACGCACTAATGATAAAAAAATTATATAATAAATTAATCGTATCATTAAATATTACCTCAATCAATTGTTGGTAGTATTTATAGATGATATTATGATATACATCAAGATTAAGGATGTGTTTGAGGATTATTTGAACAATGTGGTAATGACCATGTGAAAGGAGAAGCTATATGAAATGTAAATTGAACATGAGTTATGGGTGGAGAATGTCCCAGTACTTAGGAATTATATCACTAGTAAAGAAATATTTTTACCCTTTAACGATAATAAAAATTGAGGGGTGGGACAAGAAAACATTTTTAATGATGATTTATAGTTTCATTGGCCTAGATAGGTATTACCAATTATTTTTTAGAATTTTATCATAATTTTCAAAACCATTCATCTATATTAATCTGAAAAGGATAAATTTTTTTCTAGATGAGGGAATGAAATGAATACTTGAAAGTGTAAAAATTGTGGTATATTAGTGCACCGGTATATAGACTACCCACAATTGGGGGACTATTCGTGGTATAAAACGATTCATCAAATAATGGAGTAGGATGTGTATGGATGAAAAATGCTAAAGTGTTATCCTATGGAAATAGACACCTAAAAGTTCCGGAGATAAACTATCCCACACAAGATCTAGAGTTGGTTGCTATGATCATTGGAATTGAAATCCTGTGACATTATATCAAGGTTGATAGGTGTGAAATATATACTAATAAAAATATCCAAAATATATTTCCACATAAGAGAAGTTTGATATTCCATACTAATGATGGTTAGATCTCATCATGGATTATGAAATCAGAGTCCACTATTATCCAAGTGAAGTGAATGAAGTGTAAAATTCACTATGTAGAAAATATTTTGAATATTAATTATTAATTATAATTGATATGGATATAATATCATTAGTAATGAAAATAATGGACATGAGAATCATAAAAGAAGGATAATTATCATTCCATTTTAAAATGATTGATCAAATATATAATTAATAAAAGAAAAAGTATTCTAAAAGAGATGTTGAAATTTCAAAGAAGGTAGAATCTTTCAAAAATAATAAATCTTAACAGAAGATAATTGATGGAAAATGAGACATTTTTTTGTGTCATGACTATGTTTACCATATAATAGAGAGATAAAGAAGGAGATTTTTAATTATGGACATTTCTCAACCCTCTCCATCAACCATTAAATCACAATTACGTATCAAGATCTATGAGTGCGCTTTTGGTGGAACAATATAAAGAGGGAGATCATATAATATACCTTAATGTGACCTGTATATGACCATGTAAAGTATGAAATGAGAAATTATAAGGGGATGATGCAACTATTACCCATTCCTACATGGAAATTACAAAACATTCACTATGGAATTATTCATTGGACATCTAATTAAATCCAATTGAAATAATGATATATGGTTCATTATGGATCATAATAATAATACAACTCACTTAAATTCAACTAGTGATGAAATTTCACTCAATAAACATACATATATATTCACTATAGGATTGATAAGGCTCATAGAGTACCATTATCAGTTGTATCTAATCAAGATATGAGATTTCATCTCAAAAATCTGGAATTGTATCCATATGATCTAAAAAGTAAGCTAAAATTTAGTATGGATTATCATCTCATAATTAATGGAATGTATGATCATACCTTTAAGACACTATAAGACACATTGAGGGAATACTGGATGGACTTCATGGGAGGATGTGATAAACATCATCCTCTGGTCATGTTCTCTTATAATAAAAGTTTCTATTCAAGAATCTAAATAGATACATATTTATCCCTCTATGGGAAAGGATAAATAATAACTACATGTTGGGATAAAGTTATTGACCATAAAATGCTAGAACTGTAAATGGTCAATGAATTGGTAGAAAAGGCGGTGACCATTGAACAACTCATCAGTGCTACCCAACACTGACAACATATAATTGTAGAAAATCATTGCTGGGACTTGTAGTTTGAGGTTATAGATAAGGTATTCCATTGAATATCTCCCCAAAAGAGACTAATGAGATCTGGGAATAAGGCAAAGCTATGTCCCAGTTACATCAGCCCCTTTGGGAATATTTATCTTGCATGAGCTATTACCTATCAAATATCTCTTTAAAAAAACATTTCATGAGTACAAGATGTATTCTAGAAATCCATCTTTAACTATTTCAATCCATAAGTACCCCATGTACAAAATTCGATGGTTGTAGAGATTAAAAATAATATCTATTATGAGGTGTATCCAGTGGAGATATAGGAATGTAGAGACAAATTTATACCAAATAATACCACTCAACTAGTTGATGAATTATTGGAGAACCGTAAATACAATGCGGGGACATGGGAATAGCAAGGTTCCATGAAAAATGATTTCAATCAACTATTTTAAAATTATTTTTGAATAAAAATATTTCGTTGGGTAATTTTCATCAGGGGTAAAAAATATATCAAACACAAATTTTATTAATGGAATTTTAATTCTTGTAATTATGTTATGTAGTACAATTCACCTACACCATAAAGAGAAGGAAATAAAACATCATTCTCATAAATGTAGAATAATAATTTTTTTGAAAAAGAAGCTATAAAATTTAAACATAATAAAAGGGGATTAAAATAATATATAAGATAATCAATATATAAAAATTTAGATCTTCTTGATTCATCAGAATGTCATCACACTCATAATATGGTGTAGAAATAAAACATAATGTTAATAATATATTATCAATTTTAAAGATGAAATAATATGTAATTTTGTGATAAAATCGAAGTGAATGAAGAATTTAGGGAATAAGAAGTATCTAAAGGAAGTAGGGAACTCATACTACCATTACAAATATGATATTTGGAATAGTAATTTCCCTATTGGAATAGTTACCGGATTGTGGGAATAGTAACATGACCATTGACGTATTAATATGAACATTATAAATATGATAATGATTTTTATAATATTAGCCGCACATATTAAATTGTAAAATAACTTTTAGGTATCTTTTAATGTAAAAATATGATATATTTAAACCATGATACACGTTAATAAATTTTTAAAATGTTAAATTATGTGTTTGTTTTTTTAAACATAACATTTTCAATCACACCTTATGAAAATTACTGAAAATAAATTTTATTTATCTAAAATTTATTTATAAATTTATATTATAATATAATATAATGAAAAATTATTCTTATAAGATCATAAGTATTTTTTTCATGGGTCATAGAATCAACTATAATATAAAAATAATTATTTTTTGAATAAATATGTTATTTATTAAAAAATATGCTTCATATTTTGAAAATTATTTTCATAAAATGGATTCAATTTTTTAAATCTATAAAATTAATAGTGATGGTGAAATTTTGGTATTTCAATAAATTAGTTGCATTTATTTGCGAGTAGTGAAATATGATAATTTTTTATATTTAACAATATAAGCCAAAGAAATGAATTTTTTTATTCATGGATTATGTAAGGACCAGTTATCTAGAGTGAACATTAAACATTGGATATATTTATTCCTAATAACCAATACTATTTATAGTATTGAAAAAATAACAATCTGTTGAATAAAATGTTATAAAATACCAATATCTTCCTCTTAAAAATACCACCCTCACAACCCCATCTCATCACACCATATAAGACATGATGATCACTAAATATTTGAAAAACCCTCTAATCATCAATATTTGACACCTCTATGTGATAGTTAACTCAATATGAGACCAATTACATGTTCATTAAACCTTAAAGTATGCGATATTCATGATGTAATATTCTCAAATGGCTTCTTTTATATTCGTTTCTTCTAGTACTTTATCCTCACAACCATCATCTAACATAGCATAATAACTCCATTATAATTTTAATTCAGGAACTATAAATTGATAATGGAATATATTCTATTAACCCCTTTTCACGTACCATCTTATTCAAATATAAATGAAACCATTGTCTATAATATGTCGGTTTACCTTTTTCAGGGAAAACGATTTTTTGTTTTAAACCAATGAATTAATAAATGTATTAAATAGAGTTATAATTTTTTAAAATAATTTATCTATTTATATCATACATACTTTTAAACTGTGTAATGAGTATATTTTTATAAAATTAATTTAAATTAAACTTGTTTTTGATGATTGAAAAAACTATCAAATTAAACTATACGTTTAACATAAACATCTTATTAGAGGAATCAACCACATGTCAACAAACAATATATAGAACCATTTAAACTTCTAAAATTTATTTAATAATAACTCATTTTTATTTTAGTATAGTATTTCCACTTGACCGGAATACCCACAATTATAACCAATTGAACCAACCAACATATCATGAAACCAATGCACCCAGAAAAATGAAATTGAACTATATAACACATCAAAATGACCATAAAAAACTTTATAATATTATAATAAATACACTACAGGAAGACTGAATATTTGCGACAGACGATTTGCGACGTGATACCATCGCAAAGGGTATTTTGCGATGGGGCTCCGCGCAAATTGCCCGTTGCTGAAAACGGCGTCGCAAATAGGTGTTTTTGCGGCGGTCCCATCGCCAAAAAATTATTTGTGACAGTATTTGTCCCCCGTCACAAATAAGTTTTCATTTATATATAAAAAAGGTATTCGCGACGGGCCGTCGCATATATATTAGTTGCGACAGGTCAGAATCCCGTCGCAAATGCGAAATTTAAAAAAATACTTGCGATTAAAGTATTTGCGACGGATCGTCGCAGAATGGTTTCCCCAACGGGTATTCGTCCCGTCACAAATGGTACTATAAAAAACGTTTACGACGGGAATTCCCATCGCAAATGTACCCATCGCAAATATTAAAAAAAATTAAAAAAAAATTAAATAATTAATACAAATCGTATAATATTATATAAAAATAATAATATTATTAATAATATAAAAAAATTATATTATTATAATATAAATAAAAAATATATATATAATATAATTATGAAATATTAATGTAAAATAATAATAATATGAATATAAATAATATAATATAATAAAATAAAACTAATATTAATAATATAAAAAATTAATATAATATTATTATTATTAAACAATCTATATAATAATAATATTAATATTAACAATATAAATAAATTATATTATTATAATATTAATTATAAAATATATATATAATATAATTATAAAATATTAATATCAAAAAATAATAATAATATGAATATAAATAATATTATATTATATATTATGAAATATTAATATCAAAAAATAATAATAGTAATAATATTATTAATATACAAAATTAATATAATAATATTATTATTAAAATAAACGTACATATTTATGAAAAAATAATATTAATAATATTAATATTAATAAAATTATAAAATTATAAACTTCTCAATATTAACAATAAATATAAAATATTAAAAGTAATATTACTAAAATAAGCTGACATTAAAAATAATACTAATAAATAATAATATATAGAAAAAAATTAAAAAAAAATTAAATCACGTAATATTTTTGCCAATATGAAAGAAGAATTGTAAATACTTAATATGACAATAAACTACAAACTCAAATGTTTATTACATCTAAAAAAATCACCGGGGGTGGATAATCTGGAGGACCTGGAGGACCTGGAGGAGGTGGTGGAGGAAACTCCATCACTAAACTATGAGTCAGACGACGCATATACTCCATATACTCCTGATGTTGCTCCTCATATCGAGGTCTCTCCTCATCCTGCTGCTGACGCATCTGCTCCTGCCATCGACGCATCTCCTCATCGTGCTGCTGACGCATCTGCTCCTGCCCCTGACGCAAATCCTCTATAAGCTGAATCTGAGCACACGGTTTCTCCTGATACTGTGAGGCAGAAGATGATGTCTCTCCACGAGATCCTCTCAAGCTGGACACCGACATCGCAGCAGTACCATAATAAGCTGCAGGAGTCAAATGAGAGCTGATACCAACTACTCGGCCCTTTTTGAAGCCATATTAGGTCTCTTGTATCCATGCCTCCTCATCAAAATGGTGGGCACTAGTCTGATCACCCGTCTCGTCTTGACTCTCAGCCTGTGTCTGAGAGGTCATGGCCCCATATGACTCATTATGTTTCAATTAGAAATTAAAATAATGAAAATTTTATATGCATTTAATTTGCAAACTAAAAATAAAATAATACTGACCACAATCTGACGCTGGCGGTCACCTCTAATCTCTCCAGTAGTCGGGTCAGTGTGCAACCTCCGATAAACGTTGTACGCCAAAATACCAGGCTGCTCGGCTTCCTATATGAATATAAAATAAACTGTTTTTTTAATTTTGTATAAAATATTTAAAAAAATTACTTACCAGACGCTCTCTATGCACACTGAATGTACGACTACCAGCTCGATGCGTCACCTCTTGTCTCCCCCGATTCTTTCGACCCAATGCAGATCTCCTATGAAACCCACCACCCAACCAGTGTGTACATTATCCATCCCAAATGTGAGATGAAATGTACTCTGGTCGGTGGACTCTACATGACTCATCAAATTCTGTCACTCTTTCTTTTTTCACACATGTCTTTCTCAAATTATGCAAAAACTGATGGAAACGGTCACACATAGACACCACCCATGCCGCGTGGATAGTGGCACACTTTCTCTCGTCGATGGGATACCATAATCTCTAATATAAAGTTATTAATGAATTAAATTTCAAAATAAAAAATATTTAATTACGTACCATCCAATGATCAAACATGGCGGCATGCACATCAGCGGGAATCTGATCCCATGTGAGCCAGGGCTGAGAAAAATAATTGTGCAAGATAGTGCTCCCCTGTCCAATAGCTATATGCATAAAACTGTTGAAAAAGAACAAATAATCAAAAAAATTAGAATATTACTAAATTATAATGAAAGATAAATAAAATAGACAGGTTAGCATACCACTGTGTGTGCGCATCAAATCCAAGAGGTCGACGTCGCTCCGGGATAGGATCTAGAATCATCAGTCTGGCAAGACCACGCCCCCTCTGAGTGCTCCATGTAGTGCCAACAGCCTGAGGGTCAGATGACTAAAGAACCTCATCATCCATAGGTAGATCATCCTCAAGAAACTGACGAAACGTTTCTGAGTCCATCTGAAACATGAAATGATTGTTATTAGAAAACAGTTGAAAATAACTATTATGTATAGATATATATTTGTTATGATTCAAACCAGCATTTTACTGTATCAATGTTCATCTTCATCATAATCTTCATAGTTGTCAATTTCAATGTCTTCATCTTCCTCATCAACATCATCAATTTCTATATTAGTTTCACTTTCATCATCTCTTGTCATTTCAAATTCAGTTATAACATCATTGACAACATCGTCACCATCGACCCTTAACTGTGGGGTGTCATCCTCAATATCCAGGTCTCTTAGTGAAAAAGATGTGTTTTGAGGAGTGTCCTGAAAAATTTCATTTCCTTGCACTTCATTGGAACCACATTCAGTTTGAGTAAACTGATTTTCTCAAGAATTAACTATTATTATACTCCACCAATCATCCAACTTTTTTGCAGTAGCACAGTATTTGGATAATAAATTTGATATGCCTGATGATCCAATAAAAATGGTTCATTTACTGCAAGAAGAATTTTATGTTTAATATCAACAATTCCACGAGTCAGATGAATACGCAGGCCCCTCTTAGTATCCAACCATTGACATTTAAACATTATTACATAATTATGTCCCAAATAACACCGTTCAATAATTTTTTCAAGAATGCCGTAAAAGTCAACTTCAATATATCTATGATGTGATCCCTTCAAACAAACACTACTATACATTGTTTTCTTTTATTCCCCATATGCACATGTATGAAAGTGATAACCATTCACCACATATGCATTATAACATTTAACCATTTTCGATGGTGGGATACAAAAAATATGTAATCGACTATCAATCTTATCAGCATGTACAGATACCTGAAAATTTGTAAAACATTTATCACTATTACAAGTAATAAATTGATTATATATGTAAAACCAAAAAAGAATGTATGTTACCAGTTTTTGAAACAAGTAGGCAAATATTTTTTTCCGACATTCATCTAAGACAGCTGCTGTAATTTTTGGAAATTGTTTCTTGATATGATCATCATATAACCTACAAATACAATATGATTAATTTACTATAATAGGATCTATAGAATAAGGGATAAGAGCACTCACTATACAATTGGTGACATTTCTTCACAGTTGAGTAGAACATATTTATGAGCTCTAGGATGTTCATCATCTGAAAGCCATCTATCATGAACTCCACCAAAGCCATGTTCGGGCTGATTGAAAACTGATAATTGATTGTTCATATCATCATCATCATTCCCCTTGTTCTGGCCCATGCGGTTAAATTTTTATGGATATTCAGATTCAAAATAATGAGATCAGAATAATGAAATTTCTTCTTGCAAATAAGCTTCAACAATTGAGCCTTCAACTGATTCTTTGTTACAGACTTTTTTGTTCAATTTCTGCATGCATCTTTCAAATGGGTATATCCATCAAAACTGAACCAGACCTCCACATTTTGTTTCATGTGCCAAATGTAATATCAAATGTTCCATCAAGTCAATGAAATATGGTGGAAATATTGTTTCCAATTTGCATATAATTACAACAATAGATTCTTCCAGTTTGCTTAGTGTATAGCAGTCTGTTGTCGCCGCACACATGTCTCGGAAAAAATATGATATATCTATTATCGAATCCCATATCTTAGAATTCAACAAACCTCTTAATCCAATAGGCATAAGCCTTTCCATTATAACATGACAGTCATGACCTTTTAATCCGGTAATATGACAATTTTTAACACATCTTCCCAAGTTGGAAGCATAGACATCTGGAAGTCTCAAATCTACAATCCACTGACAAAATAATAAGGGACTCTCTTTGGTCAGTGTATAAGCTGCTTTTGGATTCATTAATCTATGTGATCTGACATTTTAAAACAATTCAAGTTCTGGTCGCCTACAAATTTGGGCAAGATCTAATCATGCCTTTACATTATCTTTGGTTTTACCCGTTGTATCCAAAACTGTATAAATAAATTATCAAAATAGTTCTTCTCAATATGCATGACATCCAACGTGTGTCGGACTAACAAATCAGACCAATATGGAAGATTCCAAAAAATGGTTTGTTTTGTCCAATTGAGTTCTTTCCCAAAAACCTGAATTTTTTGTTGGTTTATTGTCAGTCCAAATGTGATGGAAGGTAATTAAAATACAACTGATTATAACTATGTATCTGAGATCATTTTTGGAGGTCCATCACTTTCAATTCTGCCTTTTCTGAAATGATATTTATTCCTCCAAAAAGGATGATCGATTGGAAGAAATCTGCGATGACAGTCAAAATATCAAGGTTTTTTTTCCATTTACGAGCATAAATGATTTTTTGTCTCCCATATAGTAAGGACATGATTTTGGACCATGTGTACTTCATCCAGATAACATTCCATATTCTAGGAAGTCACTAATTGTCCATATCAAAGCAGATTTCATTACAAAATTCTGTTTCGTAGTAGCATCATATGTACCAACACCATGACTCTATAATAAATTTAACTCATCAATCAGTGGTTTTAAATAAATATAAATATTCTTTTTCGGATGTCCTGGGATTAATAATGTCAAAAATATATTATGATCTTTCAACAACATCCATGGAGGCAAATTGTACGGAGTTATAAATACATGCCAACATGAATACTGACTACCAAAAGATCCAAATGGAAAAAAACCGTCAGTAGAAAGACCTAATCGCAAGTTTCGAGATTCTAAAGAAAAAGACCGATGAACTTGATCAAAATGTTTCCACGAATCTCCATCAGATGGATGAACCAAGATTTTACCATTTGAAATATTGGTTTTGTCCCATTAAATCATTGTCGATGTGTTCTAAGACATAAATAAACGCTGCAACCTGGGTGTAAGCAGGAAATATTTCAACTGTTTTACAGGAATCAATTCAGACTTCCCTGATTGAGATTCTTTATACCTCGATTTTCCACATGTGGGACAACTATCCAACGACTCATTTTCACTAGAATATAAGATGAAATCATCTAAACATTCATGGATCTTCTGATAACTAAAGCCAAGATCACGAATGAGTATTTTTTCTCTCATAATAATTTGCAGTCAGCACATTTCCTTCAGGTAACAATGCTTTAACCAAAGAAAATATCTGATCAAAACAGTTATTTGACATTCCATTATCTGATTTAATAGCCATAAATTTTGCAAATTCTTCTAATTTTCTTATCTTGCAACTAGGATATAATGCATCCTCAGTAGACCTGAACAACTCATCAAATTCAGATGGTGCCAACTCGGGAGGTAAAACAATATCATCCTCAATTTCTGTTTTTTTGAACGGATGACCCTAAGACATCATGTACTAAATTATGAAACCGTTATGGATCCGAAATCTAATTATTAGTATCTTCCCTGGAACTACGTTCACCGTGTTGATACCAAAAAATATAATCTGATTGAAAACCATAACGCAAGAGATGATTCCCAATGATGTCAAATGTCTCAAATGTTTTCAGAGCACATTTTTTACAAGGACACTTAATTGTCCCTTCTGAAACAAATTTTGGGTTTGATGATGCAAATGATAAGAAAGCTTCAACACCATCAACATATACATGATTTAAACTAGAACCGTTTGGATTTCTGCGCTGATTTATCCAAGCACGATCATCTAATAATGATTGATGTCGATTTCCTTCTTCCCTATTCATATATATGTTTCTACAAAATTTAAAACCATTACTATTGTTAAATAATTTGATATAAGAAACAATATCCTAAAAAAGAAGATACATAATTACAGTTATTTATTTATAATTACCAATAATTATAGGTGACATAGTTAGTTTGTAATCATACCCACTAATTATTCTTAATTTAGCAATACTTATCAATACTTGTCAAAATGAAATATGCTTGAATAATGAAATTAAATTTTGTAATCATCGTTGTGAATATTATATTACTAATTATTCTGATTTGTCTGATGGCTCATCTCTTTTTAACTTTCTTCTGACTGAAATCAGTATGAAAAACTTTCTCTGACATACCTTAGAGCACATTTTTCATACTGATTTCAGTGGGAGAAAGTAACAAAGATATGAGACGTTGAACAAAAGGTAGCCGTCAATCCACTGGAAATTGTGCCAATATATAACCATGTACATGAATTTATTTGATTTTTGATTAATTTTATTAGTAATTATTACTAATTATTACAAATCTCAATATTTCCAATAGATTTTTCTTTATTCTTAACATGTTCAAATCATAAAGGGTCTCCATTTTTCAAGTCATTCCCAATAAAAAGTTTGGGTCAACCCTGTCCAATCTAAACTCTATAACTGTCCTTACATGGTTGATCATCATTCAAGTAGTGTTGTAATAGGACGACACAAGTAATGAGAAAGTCATGACTTGGGTTGTCCTATTTCAACGCTACTTGCGAGGTGACCAACCAAGCAAGAACAATTATAGAGTTTACATTGGACACGGTTGACACAAACTTTTTATTGGGCATGACCTAAAAATTGGCAACCCTTTTAGATTTGAACTGTTAAGAATAATGAAAAACTTGTTGAAAATATTGATAATTGTAATATTTTAGAAAGTTTTTATAATTTTAATAATATTAATATTTTTTTATAAATATTAACCATATAATAATAAAATAATTATATTATAAGTATTATTTAACTATTAATATCAAAGTAATATAATATTTTATATTATGTTACTATTTATGTTACTAATTATATTACTAATTATGTTACTAATTATGTTACAAATTATGTTACTAATTATGTTATTAATTAGAAATGCGAAGATATGCATATACGTCAGGTGGTTAATCAATCAATGAATAGAAAAAAAAACGTAATTGACCGCTCATCTACCTCAATTTTCTTTTCATTTGTGTGTTGAGGTTGACAGGAAACTTCTAACTCCACATTTAATATGTGCTTTTACTGTCAAAATTATAAACCTTTTCACCTCTATATTGGCGAGGAGGTTGATAATTTTGACAGTAAAAGCAGATATTACATGTGGAGGTAGAAGTTTCCTGTCAGGCCTCAACACACAAATGAAATGAAAATTGAGGTAGATGAGCGGTCAATCACATTTCCTAATTATACTAATTGTTTCCTTATTAAATATAATTGTTTCATAATTAAATATAATTGTTTCCTAATTAAATCTAATTGTTTCCTAATTAAATCTAATTGTTTCTTAATTAAATCTAATTTTTTCCTAATTATACTAATTGGTTCCTAATTATAATAATTGTTTCGTAATTATACTAAGTTTTTCCTAATTAAATCTAATTGATTCCTAATTAAATCTAATTGTTTCCTAATTAAATCTAATTGTTTCCTAATTATTTCTAATTAATTAAATCTAATTATTTTTAATTATTTGATAATTATTTTAATTAAATCTAATTATTTATTAATTATTTGATAGTTATATATTTATTTCTAATTATTACCAAAATATCCCCTGGGAGTGTCGAACCAAGAGTGCAATAAGGCTCGCTGTCGTGTACCAGGTTACCCCGAGTCAAGCTCGAAACACCTTGTAAGAGTTTTCACTCCTAGGTACATCTGTGCCAGAGCTGCCTATACTTGTTCATATCCAGACAAGGATTATTTGGTACAAGCACATAAACTAATCATACTATATAGATAAACATTCAATTAAAAAAATAAAATTAACAATTAAAAATAAAATTAGCAATAAAAAAATTTAACAATTAAAAAAAATATAAATACCTTTAATAATATGCACCTTCTAACTCCTTCCTTCCTCTTCTCGAAAGAAAAAATTGAAACCAAAAAAATCCTGCCCAGATATGAAAATGGGAGAGAGATAGGAATGGAGATCTGAATGTTATGAGAAAAAAACGGATGGGGTGTATATATAGGTTAGATTATTTGCGACAGTCGTATTTGCGACGGGTGACCGTTGCAAATACGAGGTATTGCGACGGGATACCGTCGCAAATGCCTTCACCCGCATTAAATAGAGGTGGCGGGTAAAAGGCCTTTTGGGACAGGCCCGTCGCAAATAGCCACCATTAGCGACGGGCGGCTATCCCCGTCGCCAATTTCTATTTACCACCGCCGGTATTCGCGACGGGGCCCGTCGCAAATACCTTCGCCCGCATTAAATAAGGGTGGCAGGTAAAAGGGTTGTTGCAACGGGCCCGTCCCTAATGCCACACCATTAGCAATGAGCGGATATCCCCGTCGCTAATTACTATTTACCGCCACTGGTATTTGCGACGGGACCCGTCGCAAATACCTCTCGTTGGAGTATCTATTGCGGCAGGTACATAGTCTCGTCGCAAAACTGTATTTACTACCACGGGGTATTTGAGGCGGGTTGTAGGTGACCATCGCAAATAGGCTTTACAGCGGCCAGTGTTGGCGACGGGGCCCATCATAAATAATACCTGGTGAATATTTGTTTGCGAAGAGGAAATTTCCCCGTCGCAAATACTATTTACCACCGCCGGGTATTTGTGACGGGCAGCCTTCTACCCGTCGCAAATATCCTTCCTGCGTTTTGGCGTGCAAACAGCGCCATTGCAATTGCGACAGGCCTTGTATTTCCGTCACAAATAACTTACCATTTACGACTGGAATATATTCTTGTCGCAAAAACCTTTTTCATCAGAGTTGTTGCGATCAGAATAAGACCCGTCACAAATACCCCGTCGCAATAATCGTTTTTTCCCATAGTGATAAAATATAGTTCTAATATGTTCTAAATTAATTAATTACTTAATTTCATTTTAATATCCCAGACATAATGTGCATGTGTATATATCATTCATACATAAGCTACGGGATCTCTCGGAATCCCATTTGGGTTTTGATTTCTCTCAATTCAAATCTACTTATCTCTTCATTTTTATAATTTATTTATCATATATTATCTATATATGTTCAAAATAGATATATCAGGCATAGTTAATTTATCATTGATGAGTAAATATATGTCTTAAAATGTTTCCTTTTCAATTCCTTTTGATATGAAACACTAGTTAAACTCAACATATCTGATCCATACACATTTTCATGTACACTCCATAAATTTTTTATTCCACTGATATTTTTTAAAATCACTGATTATGTCATGAAAAAAAATTAGTCCTTGTTTCTAAATATTTTTTCCTTTGTCCGTTATAAATACAACTTGTTTTCCCCTTAAATATCTCGTTGGTATAACATTTATTAACTTACCTGATATTTGTTTTCATTTTTAAACATAATTTGACATCATTATTCATGATATATTAATATTACCTTCATTATTAATGTACAATATTTTTTTAATAGATTAATTTATGTATACCATTATTATAATCCCTTTTTTATTCTCTCTAACATGATTACAAAACCAAATTCATTCCATGGGCGACCCTTATGTTTATTTCTTATGTTGCAATTCATTATATGGAACGTAAAGGAATATACATGTTTTTAGGGGTGCACCCAAATAAGACTCCAATTAATTGGTTAATGTATTATTCTAATGAGATATTATGTATGTGACTGGTACATAAACCATATCCATTATGGAATTTGAAAACCATGTGATATCATCTTGGGAGTTAGCATTAACTTATATTTATTTAATGTAATGGGGTTTTCCTACATTCTTGCTTTTCCATGATATTTTAATTCCAGTTCTATTTTTCCCCGATTTTTTATTCATGATCAATTCCTTTTATGATATCATGTTTTGCCCTCTGACTCAGGTGATATTCTTCAATTTCATTGTTTATTCTATCACTGGGGTTTTCAGCTCAACCCTTTTTTCTTTGTATTCCACAAGTTATCCTATTTAGTTGTTCGAGATCAAAGGGAGTTAGAAGCTCATTATATAGAATAAAAAAGTATGTTTTATTATAGTTTTGGGTTAATCTATTAATGTACCTCGTTATTTAAATAATTATATCTTTTCAACCATAGGATTATATTTAATGAGTACTTATATTTACCATAATGATAAAAAATTAGTAAAATACATGGAAATTTATATAAAATCATCCTCATCATAACTATTGGTATAATAATTGATTCCATCCTCATTTTCAAAAACTACAATATCATCACAATCAGTAATTACTTTATATTTTACCTTATATCATTTGAAGGATATTAAATTATGTGTATAAAAATGGAGTATTCAATTTTAAAATTTTTCTACAAAATTTTGTTAATGTTTATAATTTTTAATTTCCAAGAATTGAATCTGAAACACCTCTGAGATTTTAAAATTTTGTTTTTTCTTCAACTTTATCTCATATGGATTCATATATGACTTTTTCCTTATGATAAACAATTGTATATTATTCTTTATATTTTAATAGCATATAAATTATAGTACGATGAGTTTTCATGATATGCCGTCAATTTTTTCCATATATACTATACTATTATACATCATTTTTTCCACAACATTCGAATGAGGTTCGATACAATTTCTACTAATATAATCAGTTTGATGTCCCTTTCAATAGTCACATTAGTTATCTAACATTATTATCTATATGGATAACACAATCTCATTATTTGAAAGTCTACTATAACTCTCGATCCTTTTCATTGCAAATGAATTTCGTGACATGAACATGACGCCCTAAATAATTGTAAAAACATCTATGAAATTAATAAAATAATTGTCTCCAATTTAAGACTATTATTCTTAAGCCTACCAATATTTGAGTTCATTATCACAAGAGGTTATAATGTTATAATTATAATTCTTTAATTAGTTTTGTTCCAAATTTTTCTCTATAAAATAGTTTTAAAAACAATTGATAAATGTTCTTTCATAAATTAATTATTAGACATAGATTTATCTCTAATAAGTTTTTCCATGTTCATTTGGCCAAGAAAACTATGTATTCTGTGACAAAAATTATTTTATGCTTGTTTTCATAAAAAATGAAACATGGATTCTACGACTTGAAATGAATTATATGGGGTTATCAGAATATAAATTATAACATACCCATGATTTAGTGTCTTGAAAATAACATTATTTCTCTTAAAAATACATTCTTTACAACAACATAGTGTTTTGATATAATCATATATTTCATATTTAGTCCATTAAAAATGAAGAAATTATCTGCACTAATTTGATTATCTCTAATATTTTTTATCCCATCTTTTTTGATTTTTAATGTTAGATCATTCCAAAATATAAAAATTTATCCCTCATATTTGGTGAGTTCATTTGAATTTTATTGTGTCCCTCTTAAACTATAAAATTTATTCATTCCAAGTAATGAAATTTATCACTAATAATTGTATGATTTAAATCCAAATATACCCCATAATTATATATAAATTTTAAACCTTATTTTTCAGGAATTATTGTTTTATGAATTGTTTTTATATTTAATTTGTGTTCGTTTCATTACTTTTTCATGTGAAGCACATAATTAAACATTGAATATGATATTTTTTTATTATTTGAACCAATATGATAACAACCTTGAGTTATGTTAGCCATTGATCATAAATATTAATTATATTATCAATTTACCCTTTTATAAATTCATTTACATCCATAGATTTATTCTGGAATTGAATGAAATGAATCATTTCATCAATTTTTATAGTCTTTTGTAAAATATTTGTTTTTTAAAAAATATTTTGGAACATTATCATTCTTCTATTATATTATCATTCAAGTCAAAACAACTATTTTCAATTCTATTTTTATTTTCATCTATCAAATTACTTATCTCACAGATTTATTCTATAATAATAACAAGAAAAAAATTCATGTCTTGAATAATATTTTCTCTCTTTCAAATTAGAATTTTTTTTTATTAATTTGAGCCAACTAAATTATCTTATTTGACTCAGTATTATCTATTCCAAATTATTATTACATTAATATGAGTTTCTTATTTTCTCATCCTTCCAATATCCTTTATGAAAATTTCTATTTCCATTCTCTTATTGTATTATTTGATAGTCTAACCATCTTATACAACATTTTATATAGTGTATTGTGAATCATAATTTTATGAGTTCTTGTTTTCTATATGTGCCATAATAAATCATTATAAAGCACCTGAGAATGTTTTCTCATTATCACAACCTTTTTCACTATCATAAAAAAACTCATCAAATAATATAAAATTTTTTATAAATAATAAATGTGATAATATATCGTTTAATTTTTATTGAGATTTAATTATAATATCTCTCTTGTTGGTCACTTTTCTAGAATTTCCATCATAATTACTTTATTCCAAAATTTTATTTTAGAAATTTATAGAAAATTGGACATCTTTTACCCAATTATTGAATATAAATGAATTTTTACTTTTATACTTACCTCTACCACATATTAATATTATTTTAATTATAGAAATTACTTCGCTAATGAATTTAAAATCTCTATCATCATTAGTAAAAATATTATCCTAGAATATTTTCAAATTTCTAATGGATTTTCAAGAAATATTTATTTCCTATTTAAAAATGAATTTAAATAATACTATTCATCACATCTCATAGTTGAGGAGTGTTCCCTGATGCTTCCAATATGTGAATTCATCATGGTATCCTTCTTCTATATTTTATATTTTTTGCATCAAATTTATTTATATATATTGTCATCTACATGTCATACAACCATTGGGTCATAAAATTATTATTTATACCCCATAATGGTGTTGAAAATATAATTAATCCTTATGAATATATTATAACATTATCAACCTTTTTAAATTTTGAAAACATCATGCTTTATTATAATAATAACATATTTATCTTCTTTCAATGATTTCTCCATTATAAATACGATGAAATTTCTCCCAAATAGAATTTGAATTTTAATAATATATAACTATTGGAAGTTTTTCATTAGATATAGAAAACATTATTATATTTATTTATTTTCCATAAAATTAAAATTTTTTCCCATTAAGTAAAATACCATTTAAAGGTATCATTTTCTAGTAGAAAACCATAATGAGTAAAATCCAGTGCTTCATGTTTAATAGGGTATCATTCTATAATTGTAGGTGTAAAATTATATTAAATTGAATTTTGGAAGTCCTTTTTATTAACTATATCATGTTAATACATATAAGCCACTTCATAGAAACATGAGAGAGTACCGAACCTCATACACCAATTGAATAGAACACACAAAGGGTGACTATATCCCCACTGTTTCATGATTATATCTAAAAAACTAATCATATTTTATTTCATGAAGAAATATGTAAGGGGAATAACCATTAACCAATTATAATGTATTATTTAAAATTCTAGTACATATGAATATTAATTCTAATGATCCATTGAATTAATGAGATTCCATAGAATCTCTAAATTAATATTGTTTTCTTTGGCCTCAAAAAATAGGGAGCAATATTTATATATTCAATATTTTTTTGGATTCTCACTATACATTATTCTGCCTTTCTAGGAAATATAATTTTATTGAAATGTACTTAGGTGTAATTCAAATAAAAAAAGGATCATTAAGTATCAAATCTTCTTTCATTATTGAAAAAATACATTCAAAACCTCAAAAATATTTCATATAAACTATGTGTCTTGTGAGTTTCTCCATCATATGAATGAAGAATGTTTCCCTTCTTAGTTAATTTAAAAATTGTGTCCTCATAGGTTATCTTATCTCTATTGTAACCGTACATGACTCTGGATATATTATTATTGAAAAGAATAATGAAAAAAGCTCCTTATTTCAATAAAAATAACTAAAAAGTGATCAACTATAAACAATCTTAGTATGTATAAATTTATGGATGAGAGAAAAACGTCCAATAAAAAATAACCGCATATTATTTACTTTTTAATGATTATAAAGAACCATTAAGGGACTCCCAAAGATCAATGGATCTCATTTATTTCCAAATTTTGAAACTCTTTGATTTTTCATACTCATGAAATTTTATTGTTGATATTTGATCACAAGAACAAATTTTTTTTGATCGTGTGACAAATCAGTGGATAGACACTTGAAACCTACCTAATTATTTATGTGATGATGACTTTCCATGATGGGAACATTATGTGAGGTATGTTTTGTTATTTTATGTGTGACTATTCAGAGGTTTTTTTCATGTCTTCAAGAGAAGAATCTTGAAAATTGGATAACACAATTGGTACATGTAACTACCCCTCCCTCCAAATATTCCCATCCTGAGCTGGAAATGAAGAAAGGGGGATAATATCCCCCATGTCTTTCCATTTGTAGGACCAAGGGAAGTGACTTGAACCAATATAATATAATCTCACAAACATGGATGACTTTTCCCTTTTCATTTAATAGTATTGGGAGATAAGATGGTCAAAACCGAGAAAATAAAACTACAATATATATATGAAAATAAAAAAAATCCATTCAACATTCATGTTTCAAATTGTATCTTATAAAAAATTGAGAGTCTCAAAATTTAATACCAATGGAAATACAAGTAGCGACATAGCAACTATCCACGACATTCGAGCTAGTACTACCCAGCACAGTCCAAAAAATCCACCAGGAATCCTCTAAAAAATATTATATATGTAGGGTGAGAGTAAAAGTATATTTAGTAGAAAAATCCAATCTCTCTCATGAAAAAGTGGAGAAACATAATATTTCCCAAATGAGAAAATAAAATAATCCAAAAGAACCTAACATGGTATATGAACCAACCCAACCTCGACAAAGTCACAATCACCAATTAACACAAGTCATGTAAAGTAATGTAATAAGAATATTGATATTGGGGTACCCCGCACCACTTCTGACTAGTTAACTTCTCATACCAAAAAATTGAACGTCTTGAATGTTCTACACTCTTCTATAAGCCCCACTATGAGAACATTCCCACAAACACAAGGGAAACAAACCACACGACATTCTTGTATGCACACACCTAGTCCAGAAACCACACCACATTCCCACCTATATAAAATTGGCCCACAAACCACACCATATTCATTCCTTCATACACCAAGACCTTATCCCATTGAATCCTAGGAATGTAAAACCTATCTTATCCAGAAAACACATTGGAAACATAACTCACCTGTATATGTCAGGTATTATTTTGGATGAAATTATGGCATGCTCAAAGAATATTTGGTGATCAATGTCTAGAATAGGTACTAGAGAAGAACCAATAACCATCCATCCATCATCCCACGAGAATGTTGGGAAAGACACACTCCCCTATAACAATGGGGGTGTTCCGTACACTATCCTCAAATAGGGTAGAGTATGTATAGAAATCACAAGGAATTACAAGTATATTTATATAAGTATCAAACAGTTAGCCCAACCCATGGATTTTTAAGAAAACAACAACCCCATAACACTACCACCCTTTATGCTCCCTCTAAAATGCACACACCACATAACATGCGATAATACCATTTCATGTTTTCCATATAAATTTCTATTTAACAATTTCCATTCATTAGTAAATGGTTATTTTATGAAATCCATCACTATAGAGACCCTGCTAAACACCATCCATAATAAGAACCACCACTAAGGTCATATTAAAGGAAAAAAGACAGGAAACTAATGTAGCTCCGTATCCTTATTTGTTCACGTAATGTCCCAAACAAGTCAAACATTCCACAGACAACCCCATTTAGTCACACATCACCACGCAATGATCAAATAACCTCACTGCACCACACAATAGTCTCGTAGCTTCGATGGACAACACAAGTTCATCTATTCCACAATTAACCCACAACACACACCGGTGCTCTAGAGAGATACCAATGCATAACAATGTAAACCAACACATTATAATGAAACAACTTCATATTTCTTCCACCATGCACAAATAACCACAAAAATCCCACACAACACATTACCCCACATATAAAATCACATAAAAAATTACATATTAACGAGAACCCCTTGTTTTATTTTACATCATAATTCTGGGCATATCACATAAAGAAGGAAAATAAAATCCGGACACGTAAATTTATTATCCAAGGATAGGTTTTAACAATTTCTCATTATCACGGATTTCACAAGAGCTGACTAACATGAATATTATTTATTGAAAAGTCAAGGACTACAAACTACCATTTTTAAGCAGGGTGTCTTCGTATACAATTCCACAACATCACAACAAGATAAAATCTATACAAATCATGTGAACACAACCCAATTATAATTTAAATTCAATTATCATGTTAATTATCTTTAATTAGGAAGGAATAACTATGATTCGATTATAAAAAAGTAGATCCATACCACTTAATACATGAAATATTTAAAGAAGAAGGAGTAACCCTACCAAAGAAATGATTTTCAATGAGTTTATGCAATATAGGGTGAAGAAAAAACCCCACAAGCGATGATCACACTACTGGAAATGTATATAAACATATTCCGCACCAATGGGTTATCAAAACACTACCCAAACATTAATATATATCCAAATTGAATTGTAGAAGAAAATTCTGGAATAAGTGCAAGAGAAAAGGGAATAAATTGAGAGGAAAACATACTACAAGTGGATACCAGATTTCCCATGAACAACCACATGATATTTTTAACCAATGGGGGAGGGGTGGGAGTTAATTATCTCCTTGGGGTGCCTAAGGTTATTCTAGAAGGAGAGAAAAATAGGAAACTACTGAATTAAATAAATGGATTTTCTGAATAAAACATTAAAATAATAATAGATCTAGGTATTACATGATGTGTAGTACCCTTCCACATCATGCAAACCTTTGATGTCCATATCCAGTGAAATGAAATCACCACCTTAAGAAACTATTTTATTTTTCAGACAGTAAATTCCATCACACATTGAACCCTTCTTGAGAAACTGTAATCCTATGATTCACATCCTACAACCTCATTACAAGGTGGGTAATCCTGCAACCTATAAACTTTATCATCCTAACCTCACCAAACCTCATTGAAACATCTCCAACCTTCAAAAACCAAAATTTCATGGACTATGGAAGACAACCAATTACATTAGATACATCTCAAACTAATCCTTCCCTCAGGAATTTGAAACCAACCCCATAAGAAAGATGGTCCGAACAACCACCCTATGAGATACCACTCAAGCATAAACAATTATATTTTGTTGAAAAGATAATGTTAAACCTTAACTTATAGGAACTCCTCATCTGAAATATACTTCCTCAACTAACCAGAATATCCACCACACAAGAACCAAAATCCACACTTTCAAACAAATGAATCGGGGAATTCCATCATCCAGGTCAAGATACAATCTAGTTTGGGAGGTGCTTACTCGCTCGCATGGGATTAATGAAATTTCAATTAATGAATCCTGATTATGAATTTGGTCCTCCCCACATCATGGTTGGGAATTTCTCACACATTATTTAAGAAGGGAATATCTCATTTAATAACTACAAGGATGAATAATTACATCTTAATGAATGGTAAATGAGAAAAAATAAAAATAGAATCGGGTTCTAGGTATTCATATGTGATTCTCACTACCAATTACTCTCCTATAGGCCACCATGCCTCCAAATAACAGGAACATAGGTAATGGTCTATCCACGCATAACATACTCTCAATGATACTAGATCTCTACAAACTGCTCCCTTAATGATGATTTTTCCTATATATACAACTATCCCCACTCAATGGCATGGAAGTCATCATGAAGATACCGATACTATTGGGAGACATGAAGGATTATATGGATCCTAGCCTCTTTAATTTGTGTATTTTTGGAGGGAGGGGGTTATGACAATACATGATCATAAAATTAAAATGGGGAAACATAATGGAATTTTACTGTGGTTGAACCTCCATGAGATATTCTATTATTCATATGATAACATCATGTGATATAAACTATTTATGTGAAAACTTCACCTAATATCCAGTTCAACTTTAAATAATCACTTTCATTAATGACAGTGATTTCAGGCATGGGATTGGGTAAAATGAAATTATCATAAATGAATTATTTTTGTAATATTACACATTTGAGAAGGATTGTTATGTGACATTCTCTTGTATCAAGTGTAAGTGTAGTATCATCAATGGATTGAAGGTTTAAGAGGACCCCCATTTCTTATTCAGTGGAATAAAGTAGTCACATCGTATGTCCTATGTTTAATGCATAAATTATTAATAATGAATAATTATTGGGTTACCCTCTACCAATATCAATCATTTACTCATTAAAATAATTAAATATAATCATTCTAGTTCTCACATATTATAAAATTTGACACCAGGGTTGGTTGAGAGATACACATTTACACACTATTCCACATTGGTCATGACACACCACTATGTTGTCCCCTGAAAACCCTCACACATTCCCTATGCATAATTCATATGTATCCTTGTGTGTATTATTTATTTATTCAATTCAAGATACATGCCACCAACATGTGTTCATGCATGCATCATTCTTTCATATCTATAATGGACAATTATCCCACCTGGTTGATCCCCATTCCCACATTTGTGGGACTGATATATCCTTCTAGGTAAGTTATCAATTTAAATTTTTTATGCTAACTCTTATAAAAGTGTTCAACATAATGATGAGAAATTGATCTTTTTTCAAGGGACTCTACCAATATATCAACCAATTTCATTAAAAAAGATCTAACCAAGAAATATATACCATATTTATTATTTAAAAATCATTTTTAGTGTATAAAATATAATACCCACTAGTACATGTCCTTTAATCTTGTAGAGCATTTCATCAATCGTTATACTTTTTCACTTATAGGCACCCAATACAACATAATCATCACATATGTTCAACATGAAGGATATTTTGGATGATTACCATTATGAATAATTTTCAATTAATCCAAATATTGAGATATAGAGGAAAATTTATTATTGGTAAATATTTAAAAGGATATTTTAAAGTAAAAATCCTTATGCTCAGTTTATAATAAATTTTAGTTGAAATTTTATAATTCAAAAGATATGTTTAATTCATTACCCTTATATGCAGGGAAATGAGAGAACAATAGAAAATATTTTTTCACTTAACATCCCAATAAATATAATATATTTAATTTCATCTGGTTTATTGTTGATTGACCTATATATTTTATATACTTCTTTTCTATTAAAAATTATTTTTCACTATATCAATGTAGAGAAATATACATAAAAAAAACTGTGAAGATGAATGATGTTATATATTCAAATTTATACGATTGCAATCAATAGGTCACATTTATATTTTTAATAAGTCTGTAATAGAAAATATATCCATATGAAATATATACCATCAATTATCATCCAATAAACTAATAGTAAATTTAAAAAGAGAATTAATACGTTAGATGATATCGTAAGATGATTGTAAATTTATTTTAATGGATACATGGATCAACATCATCCTATAGCCTAGTTCTTATAAAATAATTTTTTCACAAATATTCTTATGGAACCATATGAGCATATTTATTGGATGATATTTAATACTATATAATTCTAAGACACTATTAGAGATTTATTGTAAGATTATTAATGATAGTATTGTTTGAAACCATTCAAAAACTAATTAATGAAATAAATTTTTTTCTTATTTATAATGATAATGATAATTTATGATATCAAGGGATTGATGTTGGGGAGAATGTATCCTTTGAAATATCAGAATGGTATAATTTTATGAATGATATGATACAATGGATGTTAAACCATAAATAAATTTCCCATGTTGTGATTTTTAATTTCATAAGGACTACAGAGCATCAATTTGATATTCTAATAAATATATCCTAAATTAATGGCCAATTATATTTATATCTTTTAAATAATTACATAAAAATACATATTTGCAATATAATTAGAGGTTTTAAATATAATAAATGATTTATGTTATATGTAATAACTATAAGAGTTTTTAAATAGAGTCTGAAAATTTATGTCCAACAAAGATGATAGATGAATTGGAAGGACATGATATGTGTCATTTCACATTTTTCTCAATTTTCAATGATTATATGTTAATAATAAATTACAATAATGATAAGGTAATGGAAAAAATAAATCATTAATGAAACAAGATACGGTGTTTATAAAACACTGGAGGTATTATATATAATTTGGAATGTGTAGATATCTGAAATATATTAGAAATGATCTTTTATAGAGTTAAAATTAATGACTGAAATTGATTTTTATTAAAAAAAATATATAATCATTTAGTTATGCATTCCAATTTTTTATTCTTTCATTTTTTGTATAGTATACTAGAGTGATAATTCTATTGTTTCCCCGACTTTAATTTTTGGGTCTAATCATGGATGTACTAGTCTTATTATTCTAAGCCATATTTTCAATAATTCATATGAATGAGTTGTTTTCTCCGTGTTTTTCTTCTATTTTACTGATGTTATATTTTTTGTGATCCCTCTAAACCCAAAAAATTGTTCTTTTTATTAGTAGGAAATTATACTGTGGAGATAAATATTAAATCATATAGATAGAATATTATGAATCCAGGCCATTACGCTGGTCAATTTTTCTGTGGGTAAAGCACATGTTAATGAATAAATATATGATGTGGGTGGACTGTAGCTCGACTATAGATATTGAAATTGTTCTCTCACTATATATTTATTTCATTCTCAATTGGAATTTTAACAATATTTTAGTTTTGGTATATAGTTGTTATTTACTACTGGTGATGGTATGGTAGAATGCAATTTGGAGAAATTATATAAATTTAAGACCATCATTATAAATGAACATATGATTGATGTTGATTAATAGTGAAACTTTCCAAAAATTTAGCGATTTTACTATCAAGAGGATTATCAATTTTCATAAACTTTTAGGTATATTTTAATCATATAATGTTTTTGAATGACTAGAATGATTTATACATTATATCATTTCATGTATTATACTTCCAAGTGGAAAAATTTTTTAAAAAGAGGATGATGTAATCTAATATGGTAACAATTTTTGGTTATTTTAAAATTGGAAATATATTTCTAATAGTTGTGTATTTTTTATAATTATTTTTTCATTGCATGGTTTTTCAGAAGGAATAGGCTTCTACATCTCTGGACCTGAAACTACGTATATTCGAAGTTGATGAATTTTCTACTAATATGGATTTATTAAATTTCAAAAAATTGTTTTCTCATGTATGGATATGGATCCTTGATCCTTATTGTCTAATTTTTCATCCATAAATTACATATGATATTTCATCCTTGATGGGGGGTTCCAATTAATCTGTATAGATGAATATAGTTAGTGTGGTTTTGTATTTTTTTGAGGAAGGTGGATGAAATATATTTTAATGATGTTATAATTGATAAGGTAATTTTTTAAATACTTATTAATAACAGAAATATTTTTATCAAGTATGAAAAAGCTTCTTCCATATTATGTGGAATGGCATGTTTTATGGTATTTGAAGTCTAACATTGGATTAACTCTATACTATTGATATTTTTTCTTGTGAAAGACAATGATAAGGATTATAACACGAAATAATATGTTCCTATGTAATCATTTAGTGATCATAATTTTTCAATGTCAAGTCCATTTGATGGTATTTTTATTCTTATTGGTGATTTCTCTTACTACTCATAGGTTGTTAGGGTCACTATTGTTTTTGTGGGATTTCCATTTCTACATATGGGTGTTCAGGTCCTTCTTCCATGGGGTTGGATGGCATGCCTTCTTGTCTGGCACAAAAGTAACAATTAGATTTGTTTCTTAAGGATTAAATTTCTATATGATCTTAATCTTTTGAGACAATATTCCATTATAGATAATTAGTTAGAGTAATAGATATTGATGATGGATAAATAAAAGGATTACATGTGGGATGAGAGTATTTGGGTAACCCCGTTAGTATTTTTAGTGGATAGGTGGGGTTTCATAGAATGGATAAATATATTTATTAATTAGGTACTCATTTAAAGGATCCTAAATTTGATAGGACTAGAGGTTATTTGTATCCATGATCCAACAATAAGTATATTTGTTTAAATTAAAGGATAGTGGTAGGGGTGGATTTTATTTTGTTCCAACCCCTTTTAATTTATTTTTATGTTCTTATATTTTTCTACAGTATCAATGTGGGCTTGGCAGTGTCCACCATACAATATTTTCTCAAATACATAGAATCTATTTAGTTCGTTGTGGTGAGGTGGGAGATAAGTCTCATATAACAATTCATAGAAAATTACAGGACCATTGTAAATTGAATATCAATATTCTTAATCAATATAAGGCTCATGTGATTCTTAGTATTACATTGGATATAAGAGAGTAATCCCCTAAAAATCCATTTCATAAATATTCTTTTTCCAATTACATGAACTCCATGATTGATGATGAGGTAAATCTACATATTCCTCTAATGTAATAAATACCAAGAAGTAATAATCCCATATCAACCATACCATGGTTTATAGTTATCGAGTTCATTAACATGATTTTGAATTATATAAACATTATGTGATTACTAATGAATTTAATTATGATCTTAAAATTTAAATTTCCTTCTTTTATGTTCTATTTATTATGGATGAACTTTTGTATATAACCTTATCCTTCCCTAAAAAACTCTTCCCCTTTAAATTTAATCAATAAAGGGGTATTTGAACTTCATTCCTTTTCATTAATTAATAGGCTAAGGAAACTGAATATTTAATGAGATAAAAAGTTTCTTCATCTATTTTTATATCAATAATTGAATTTTAGGGAAATTTTTTATTTAAGGGTGGGGGAGAATTATGACAATTTTTTTTATAAAAATGTCTTTTATAAAATGAAATTGTTAGATATATTTTATTATATTAAACCTTGATGTAATATTGAATACTTTAAACGTAAATAAATTATAAGATTACTATATAAAATTTAATTATTTATATTATATGTAAATAAAATATAAACGAAAAATTTATAAACATCATAAAAAAATAAGTAAAAAACATCAAAAAATCAAAATATTATTAGTCATGATAGTCATATAGATAATACCACTAAGGATCACAATAAAAATATGATAAATATTATTATCATCTTTAAAAAATAAATGTGGTAATAAGATAAATTATTATAGTAAATCATGAAAGTTTATATGTATGAGAAAAAATATGAACATTTTCTAATGGTTTGAAATATAAAATAATGGGTTATTTGGGTGATTATTGGCTTTAATTACATTACCAGTATAAATAATAATATATAATCAATGAAAGAAAATATATTACATGAAATTTATAATATAATGAGAGATGTGGTTCGTATTGATAATAGCAATAAAATTTTGAAATTTATATAAAAAAGTGAATATATGGACTCAAGTAGTATAAGTACTTATTAATAGGATCATTATTCTGAACATGGGAAAGATGTACAATCACAAGGGTTTTCAATTGACCATGACCTAATTTATTTTTAACCATAAAATACATCGTTAAACCATTTATTTAGTATGTTCATGCATTTAGAAAACATCATGATATCAAATCTAGTTGAATATAAACCCATTAATAAAAGTATTTATATTTTAGGAGACTCATACACCTATATTTTGACAGCCCAAAATTATAAAATAAAAAAATGTATTCTATAGAATATTTCACATGAAACTCCATGTTTGAACAACCTATAATATTTATTTAATTAAATGAAATCTTTTCGATATCTTGTTGAACATAGAAACCCAATCCTAAATGAACTTTAACATAGTATAATATTATTATGTATATATTAAATTTATGGGATTGAGAATAAAAACTAAATGAAAAAACAATTAATTTCTATTTATTAGAAATTATAACAGAATCATTTAAAATAAAACATTATTTTTTATGAAAAAAAATATATTTATAAAAGGGGTTTAGTGAAGCCATGAAAATATAATATAAATTTAATTTATAGAGATTTTAGAATATTTATTTTATAAAATATAAATTATTCTTCATATAAAAATTTCCAATTTAACTTTGGTTTAATTTATTATATACTTATGAAACGTTTCATTTTTGATGAATAGTTAAAAATAATGATTTTTATTCAAAATGACATTTTTGTTAAAATAAATTAAAATTTTAAATTATATTTTAAATTAGTTTTAAAGTAAAATTATTTCACTTTTACTAAAATTTAACTAATTTTGATAATTGGAATCAATATCATATTGTATTCTGATATTAAATCTTTTTATTCTTATCAAAATTTTATATTTGGAAACAATTGTTTCCACAATTCTGTAGGTATACTTTTAAACTGGATTCTCAAAATTTATTTAATTTAATTTAAAATATATATATAATTTTTTTAACGAAAATAATTTAAAATATCTAATTCTATCCAAGTAATTTTTCACAATTAAGTATAATAAAGTTGTTAATATCAAATACTATGGTCATAGTAAAAATTGGTTTTCTAAGGAGTTAAACTATGAACATAAGTGTTAAAAATTACGAATTGTTTTTACAAAACAATATTTATTGAAATATTAAGACCTTGTAAAATATATTATTTAATAATGTATGTTTTTTTTGTTTTTTCATGATTAAAACACAGATGTAACTCAATGTTTTCATAATATCAATGTGTGTCCTCTCCCCCCACATATAAAAGGCCACAAAAAATCCATTCTTATTCACACATTAAATGAAATGTGGTTGTACCAATACTAGAAACATAAATCCGTTATCAACTATCAAAATATGACATCTATTTGAAAAATATTATCATATGGAGGATTTTTGTTAAAACCTATTGATGTTTACAATATAAGATGAAATGTTCTAAAACAAGTGTTTTTTTGTTCAACCCCCTCCTTAAAATATTTTTAATCCATGATTACATAATATCATCATTAAATTACTAATGATTAGATGTTATTTTGTTATGTTAATTACCTATACCCATCTCCACTTCCATTAAATTGGAAACAAAACTGTTGGTTAGGTGTTTGGTTATGTACCACCTCACAAAAGGTTGTGACTCAGTTTTCATGACAACATTTCAAGACTGTATATAATCATGTATTTAAGTACTTTATATTTTATTTATATAATTATTATAATTCTGGAATTATAATGTCACAAACAATTTCATACATTCAAATCCATTTAAATTATGACAACCTCACATTTGTGTTTGGTGGACTACTGCCTCGTAATGAAATGTGACACATTTTTCACATAAAATTTTAAATGGAATGTAATGAGGATACATATAATGATCATTTGTGATATATATGACATAATATTTATAATTTAATCTTAATATATCACTAAATTATTTAATCCTCCACTCATTAATGGAATGATATTATCGCTCATGCATATGTTCGATATATCATCTCCATAAAACGATGGGATTCATTTTCTATATACATAAATCATGAATGATTATAAAAATTTATATGATGAGTAAGTCTTATATAAATAAAATTAATATCATTTCTATGATATTTATACTATTCTATAATAATAAACATTTTTAACTTATATTCTACTAGGTTTATATTTGACTGATTCAATAATTAGTTTTTCATGGATGTCGTATGAAATGTTTTACCACGAATAAAATTTAAATTAAATTTATTGATTTAGTTTTATAGTATTTACCATTCCTCTAAAATATTGACTTTATTGTGATCATATGAATTTAAATTTCCTCTAAATATGTATATTATTTATCATGGATATGTTTATTTCCTAAAAAATATATATGATTTTTAAAATTGGCATTTTAAATTGAATGTAGATTTTTTATTAATGGTAATATTTATTATTTTGTGTTCATTACACAATACTTATATTTTTTGGTATGTAACATCGATCATGAATTGAATTCACTACTCTATTTCTAATTAATTGTTTGGATATGTAGTGATGGATCAGGACCATAAGTATAAATCCCATCAATGAATTGGTAGTCACATATGGTTAATTTTTATGGTATCATTAAATGGTTATTTTCCCATTGTTTTATACTAAATTGTGGAAGGAGATACTAATATAGGTAACATGATGTTCGATATCAAGAAATCCCATAATTGAAATTTTCATTCATTAAGAATTCAGTTATTTTATCAATGTTATTTTCACAATTATATAATCATAAGATGAATTTTATCCTTAGTTATTGATTAAATTTAATGTGTTTTGTTTTTTTAACATTCCATATTTATTATTCCTTATCTATTCATGAGAGTAAAGTTATTGAAATAGAACATGTGTTCTAATATTTACTATCACATGTTGAATATTACTTATCTATTATTGGCAGTCAATTTACATAAAGGAATATCTGTTCATTTATTTTCTACTCTATATTTATTATCCCTTACCAATTCATGACTATCTGTTCATTGATTAATTTGATTGGGTGTTCAAATATTTACCTTGCATGATTTATTTTGATTTATTAATTATTATTCATTTAGATATGATAACTTCTTTTTCAGATAACTATTACTGGGAAATTGAGATCACCGATATTTTTCCCTTTTACAAGAAATCTAATAAGTGTACAGAGAATTATATTTAGTGTTATTTAGGTGAAAATAAAGTTATTATTTTAAAAATATATTCTAATTAGAATAATAATGTTAATTTGTGAATCATTTATTTATATTGTTTACCAAAAATACTTTAACTTTTGGTCCTATGTGATTCAATCACATGTATCAAGTACTAATTCAATAAATTAGACAACAGTTATGTATACATGGGTTAGGGTCATTATAGTTGGTATTAGAGTAATTTTAGTTGAAAACATGGGAACTGGATTTTTTAAAACATAGTTTTGGGAATATACCTCTATGATATACCATTAGGTTAAGTATATAATAACATAAAAATGTCTTGGTATGGTATATATTATGTGGTGTTCCTAGAAATACATTCATATATTGATACGATAGGTGGATGTTGTTATAGCACATATATACCAAGGGGTAACATATCCGAAAAAGGTGCATCAGGCATTACTCAATCATTATCTGGTATATGAAAATGATTCTTATTTCACACATATTTTGACACCCCCATAAGATATATTTTATAAAATAATCATTTTCATTAATGGATATTATAATGGATTTTAAATAAATGATGAGAATGAATGACTGTAGTCAAACACAATGTGTCATAGATTGAAAAAAGGGTTAATGACATATACAACCTAGGAAAGATTATATTTAATTTCGACTATGATTTTATTTCCACATATAATGATTTTTGTTTTTATTAAATGGATAGAATCTGATGGAATCCTGTAAACATAAAATATGAAGGATAGTCTATTGACTATGACAAAAAATTTGATAAATACGAATGTAAAAGATATCATGATTATACATAATGAGTTATCCAAAAATATGATTTTTAAAATATACAATAACCAACTATAATACTAACCAATGAAAATAAGAATCTATTTTACAATGAGATTTAGTGGTGGAGACTGTAGAGAAATTCAGGATCAATTTCCTTCATGTAAAAAATTTGGAAAAAGACACCCATGAATGTTCTTCCAAGGAAAAACACTTTTTTATTTTGGAAATAGAATGGAATAGTGTGATTATTTATGGAAGAAAAATTAATAGTATGATGGAAGAAAATGAATCTCCTCCAAGGTATCCATTTATAGTTTTTTGTCTAAAATGTGGGAAAGTTGGTCATTATCAGGGACAATTCCCTCTTTTAATGTTGATCCTCTCGACCAAGGTTGTACCCATGTTGAAATTTAACAGATGAAGTATTTATGTATTATGATTCATGAATATAATTATTGATGTATTTTTACCAATAGTATTGTGTTTAAAAGACTCATCAGACATCAAATTATTTTGTTAAATTTTAGAATCATATTTTTCAACAATAACATAAGACGTATAAACACCATTGAGAGATTCGATGTTTAAGAATTTTCGTAAGGTCGGAGGCATAAATACCAATTTTTACGATTTATGTGTAAAGATTCTATCAAGATTAAATATATTTTGGGGTATATCTATGGAAATAAAACACATTGTTTTTACATATTGTAGAAAAATGTTAATTAATGAAGAATTACCATACTATTTTTGGAATAGGATTAAGGGTGTTAGTGAAAATTATTGTGTATATTATCATTTATGTTGATGTAGTTATCAGTTATTAAAATATTGGAATTTTATAGTAAATATATTATTATGGTTTTAAAAAAAGGGAAACCTATATGTTAGGTGACAACCTGCCACACCTATTAAGGCCTTAGGTATTGAAGACATTGATGAATTATAGATGGTCTGTATCACCTTGTAAATGTCTACATGATATCTTTGTTAATATAATCGTTGAAATATTTTATGTTTAATTATTACTCTTGAAAAAGTTCAGTTATTTTTTAGGATTATATATTAATGTCTTATATTGGATAACATGGGTTAACCATATTAGTTATGGATATTATTTAGAGAGAGACTGAATGAATTATCACTATTTTTTGTATCTTGAAATCCCTTAAAATTTAATTTTATTATTATATGAATAAAAATAGTACATTTGGAAATACATTTCATGGAGTAAGTAATTAATTATAAATTTATTAAGGCACAACCAAATGATGAAATTTTTCCTATGAGATTGAATTCAATCATGTAATTATATTTCTTTATATTGTTAGATATTAAAATAATTCCAAAATTTTAGGAAAATAATTTTGTAGAAATTTTTTTATCTTACTAAATTCATGTTTGATGAATCAGAAGGGCTTTTAAATCATCACATATTTATGGTTTTTAGGGCCTTAACATTCTATGGATCATTCAATTTCTTATGTTGAATGGCTTCTATCACTCAATATAATTAATTATGTTTTTTTCTATTTCTATATCATCACAATACCCAAATTTTATCCTACATAGAACCATGTTATAATTATAAAGACATGGAATTTCGATATAATTGTGTTTTAATTATTTTTGATTATTACGAGTCTGTGAAAATTTACTACAGGTGATTCGGAGGCCCAGAGAGCCCTGAATGAAAATTTAAAGAATTTTTAAGGTATGTTTAGTAAACATGTGAGCATCGATTTATATCTTTTGAACTAGTGATCTGACTAAAAATTCAAGGGAACCATTGAATTAAAAGAACCTTGATTCACTTAGGTGAGGCATACCTTCTACCGACAAGGGTCACATGAAAATTTTAATTTTTTGAACATTAAAAAATAAAATAGTAAAATAACTCCATGTGTTATTTTATTTCTTTTTGTAACCATTGAGTGATGGTGGCGGGACTATAGAGTTTGTCAGTCATTTTAATGAAGGTCATCTAATGACCGGTTACAATTGGTTGTGTAACCGTAAGATCGAGAGATTAACGGGTTCATAAATAATTTATTAATGAACTAAATAATTGTTCAGAGAGTGGAACTAATTTTATTTTATTTAATATAGTCATTGGTGTGGGTTTGGGAACCCAAGAGATAACTCTTGGAGAAGTTCTGGTGACGTCTTACTCCAACGAAGAATGATGAATTTAGAGATTCCATTAAAGATTTGATCCAGAGATTGAAGAATTCCAACAAACACCCTTCGAACACGGGTTCTACACCCTCACCCATAATTCCTTTCAATGAGATCTAGGTAGTGGTTTTGTTTAAGAGTTTTTATGAATCATCTACCCATGATTATGTTAAACCCATTCCATGCTATAATGCTAACACAGAGGGCATGGGCCAAACCAAACAAAGCCTAGACCCTCAACATATCTCATTATTTTTTGCATTATTCCAGAACAACCAACAAATTTGGAGGAAGATGAAACTGGGGGGAACGTAGTGGTTGATGCATCCATGGAGGCCCGTATGTGACGTTAGAAAAGAAAACAGACCTTCAGAGCTTCACTGGAGGCCTTCAAAAGCTATGCTAGCGGGGTGGTGCCAGAGACCGAATGAGAAGGCAGCCAGCTCATGCCATCTATGAGGTGGGGATGATGCATGAGGGCACCGCAGTGGACAAGGGTGGTCAGCCGATGACAATGGCATGTCGCGGCAGCGTGCCACGATGTAGGGGTCACGGCTCCACTCGTAGTGGAATCAGACCACATCTATGTGTCCCACGCAAGACCGGTCCCCTAGAAAACTTAGCTAGAGTGGGTGGCAACAGCCTGGCATCGCTTATTCAAAGAACCCAATAGACCATAGACTCTTTGGAAGGGGAGCAGACTCCCATGCCCAACTGGCAGGCCTGTTTGGTCTAGTGGCCCAGCGGGTTGGGCCAGGCTGGCCCCACGGCCCAACCAGCTGAGGCCATAGGCAATAGACTAATAACTTGTCCCAGGAAGTAGGACGGTACCCTTGAAGACCGGGTCAGGCCCATCCGGTTTAGGTTGGACTCATCCGGTCAGGGCAGCCCGACCCCGAACCCCCTTAGGCCTAATTTCTCTTAATGATGCATATCTTCTAAGAAAGACGTTCGTTGGAAAAATCGTCTATGGTTATAGAACCCATTGGAAGAGGAATTTATTTTGGGTTACTCTACTATAGTTATGGAGAATGTTGGAGTGCGTTTGGGTGGGAAGGACCCCGAATTAAATAAGGCATTCGGTAACAAAATGACTACAACTTACAGACTGGGCGTCTGATTGATGTGCCATCTATTTCATTGGAATCCTTATTACATGGAAGTTCGTTGGATTAATTATTCATGGTACTTCGGTGTGGTTTATGTAGGACCGATTTCTTGAGGAGAGGATACTCCCATAATCAGGTAAACAATCTGCGGAAATCTAGTAGCTGGCTATGATGTGAAAAATGAAAAGTGATCCTATGTGGGTCAGTACGTATCGATCCTATGTGGGTCAATGCTCATAGTTATTATGTGGCTCAGTGATCATCAATCCTTTGTGGGTCAGTTCCTATCGATCCTGTGTGGGTCAATGCCGAATGATCATATGTTGGTATGCGCCTAGTGATCCTCTGTGGGTCTGCATCAATCAATTTTGTGTGGGTTAGCGGCAGAGGCTCTCGATAGAATAAGATGATCTATATTTAAAACTACTCTTCTGTACTTCTATACATATGTTATACCTAGTTGGATCTATCTTTGTCATTTTACATTGTGATAGAGATCTTGCTTTGTGGTTTTTTCTTTGTGGAATTCTTGGATACCTTTGGGGGTCTCGGGGTCCCTACTGATTATTGTTATACTCACCTCTACCCGGGCTTCACCCGTACATTTTTGTGTCTTTTGCAGACAACAGAAATCATTGAAAAGTCATGGGAGCATGGACTAGATAGTGTATTGTGGTGACTAGATTTCATGGTGATCTATAAAGACTAGTTGTACCTACCCTTTAGAAAGGATCCTTGGTGGACGACCTCTGGAGTTGTTTATCTTTTCGTTGTACTTTCATTTTAGTTGGGCTTGAATATTGGACCTCTTTACTTTCATTATTACTTTTACTTTCAGCAGTTATACAATGTGGTCAAATTTCATTGAATACATAGTCTCTGTGTGTATAGGTTTTGAGGTAGTGCCTTCCGATTTTTGGGATATGCATTTCCGGTGCTAGTCGCCAACCCATAACCTATAGAAAGCGAGCATGGGGTTGTCACGGAACGTTCCCCAAGGTACAAGTTGTGACAATGTGGTATCAAATGGTGTTTATTTCTACCCAAAGAACTAATTTCCAATGTTTTCAATGTATAAATAGTGTTTAGTGTCCTATGTTAGAGTTTCAGTTCGAGGTGAATAGTGTTGGTGTGTCGGCCGACGTATCCATACACTATGACCCCGTATTCATGATTTCTAACATAGTGTAGGAAACCAATTTTTTATGTGTGTTTTTAAAATGGTGTTTTAATTTTGATACCATTGATTCAGCTCACCATTAATATCTAATTGATCATGACGCACCTGTTTCATTAAAAAATTTTCTGCATAGATAGCTAGCCAGGATTCTAGTGAGAGACCATGATGACGTCCCACCGAGCGATGAGGCGTCAGTGCATGTACCTCTTATGGAAATATCCCCTTCGGGTGGTGTACCAGCAACACCAGTACCTATAGGGTAGCATATTCCACCATCCCCACAAGTAAATCGTACATGGAAACTGATCACATTTCACGAATTCCCATGATTTAGGAATCCAAGGTTTTGAGGTGAGACTGATCCACAGGTAGTTGAGGACTGGTTGGAGGCTATGGCATGAGTTTTTCATTGGGTCGAGACACCATCACACCAGATGGTGATCCATGTTTCTAGACTAATACAGGGAACAATAGGGATATGGTGGAGCTTGAAGATCCAGACGCATGAGGAGGTGACACTTTCATGATTGGACTTGTATGGTCACTTCAAGGCGGAGTTTGCTCCAGCGACTCAACACTCCGTGCGTATTATGGAGCTCCTGATCATACAGCATGTTATCCTTACAGTATCCCAATACATGGTGAGATTCACTGACCTCTCTCTCTACTACACCGACATGGTATAAGACCCTTTATTTACGGCCCAAGCCTTCGTGTAGGGTGTCTAACGGGATATTAAATCGTCGATGATATCACTCAATATCCTGAAGGAGTCAAGAGTTCTTGAGGGATAACTATTGGTTGAGAGCTTCCTAGCTGAGCAGTATTTTATAGTGAGAGCCACCCTCAGATGATAGGTATCTTAGTCATATGCATCATGTAGTTGGCACATGATGCATAAGTCCAAGTAGGGTAGACCTTCCGGAGGGCGACCCCAAGAACTATGGTCAGAAGTTTGGTGGTCACGGGACAGAGGAGGTCTGTAGAGGAACATACAATGCTAAATGTGTAGCCGGTAGAGTCATATGTCTCCCCACTACCCAAAACTCTATACTAATGATCAACAGATGGTTGAGGGACCGCTGTGGAAGAGGTAGATATTCAAGTAGGGAGGTCTGCAAGGCAGCGGATGTGGCGTACGATCTATCATGCTACAAGTAGTAGGTGGTGTTTTGAGGTTCTACCACCACCACCACTTGGTGGTCCACCCCAACCATAGATATTAGGTGGAAAAGGGAGAGCTCAGCTTCAGGCAGCAGATTCCTATGATCATGGCATTCCAGATTTGATTTTAGTTATGATATGTGTCTTCTCCACCTTGATGAAATACTTATTGACACAGGATCCAATCACCCATTTGTTTCCACAACTCTTGTTCAAATCTCGGTGACTCTAATGGATATTTTGGATCGATTGTTAATTTTATATACTTCTAAGAGAAAGGATTCAATGATTACACACTGGTTCAGGTATTGTGATATCTTAGTAGAAACATCGAGGCCATACCACTTCATCTTTGGTATGGACAGGTTATCCATAGTCCATTCTCATATCAATGGTTTAAAGCATAATGTGCGGTGTGTCTAAAAGGATGGATCATGTTTTCTCTCACTGGTGAGAAGGAAACCTTTTTATCACATGATGGACTTTCTCAGGGGTGGGTAATGTTGATCACTCAACAGTTGTCTAGGGTCACCCATAGTGTAGTGGATGAGAGGAGTTCGAGTTATCATGTTCTGTTGGATCAATATGCCGATGTCTTTATTTATGATGTTTCGAAAAAACCTCGATGCAGAAAGGTAGACTTTTACATCAATATATACCCCTCGGAAGACACCAATATCAACACCATCATATCAAATGTCTCATGCGAAACTTCTTGAGTTGATGGTATAGTTGGAATATATTAGGAGAAAGGGATTTTTAAGGACCAATGTTTCTCCATGGGATGCCCTGATTTAGTTTTCCAAAATGGAAGATGGGTGTCTGAGGCTTTATATAGACAATCAATTCCTGAACATGGTGACCGTGAAGAACAAGTATCCTCTATTAAGGATAGATGATCTCTTCTACAATCTAATGGGATAATGGTGGTTTTCTAAGATAGAACTCAGATTAGGCTATCATCAGCACATGGTACAGGATGAAGACGTTCCGAAGACATACTTCAGATTTCGGTATGACCACTATGAGTTCTTAGTGATGCATTATGGAATAACCAATGCTCAGATAGTGAACTTGAGACTTAGTAACAGAATCTTCAAACCTTACCATGATCACTTATTGGTGGTATTCATTTATGACATCTAGCTATAATTGGAAACAGATGAGGAGCACGCCACACATCTGCAGATAGTTCTCGATACACTCCGAGAGAACCATCTTTCTGGAAAGCTATCAATGTTCTGGTTCATGATACCAAAAGTACACATTCTCGGTAACAATATCTCAGAGGCTTGAGTTATAGTGGATTCAGATAAGATAAATGAAATAATTTATTGGGAGGCACCCAATAGTGTGACCGAGGTGCAGAGTTTTTTTGGACTGGCTATGTACTATCCATTATTTGTACATGACATTTACATAGTAGAATCACACTTGACATCTTGACAAAGAAGGGGTAACCTTTTTTTTGGACAGAGAGATGCTAGAAAAGTTTCCAAGAGCTGAGGTGAAAACTAATAAGTGCACCTATATAGCGGCTATAAGAAGAGGGTGTAGGGTATATAGTCTTCTGCGATGCATCGGAGACCGGACTAGGATGTGTCCTGATGCAGTAGTGAGTGGTGATCGCCTACGGCTCACAACAGTTGAGATAGCATGTCCAGAACATTATTACTCATGAAATGGAGTTAGAAATAGATGTTTTTTCCTTGAATATGTAGTGACACTACTAGATGGGTGAACAGTTTACTGTATACTCTGATCGCAAGAGTCTCAGGTATATCTTCTCACAGAACGACATGAACCTAAGACATCAACAATGGCCGGAGTTTCTTCCGAACTATGACTATTAGATAGTATACACTCTTGTTAAGTAGAATGTGGTGGAAGATGCACTGTGTAGGAGGTCTAGAATACACTTGATGAGTGAGGAGACATAGCTTCTAGCTACATTGCATATATCCTTCATGGCTAGTAATGAAGTAGTTTACATCTAGTCTATAGTAGTGAGTCCACTACTCCTTCAGTGAGTCAGGAAGGCACAACATGAGGATGTTGACTGTGAGCCAAGAATGCTCAGATATCCTAAGGACTGGCTCCTGAAATATTTTCTAAAGGTGGGAAGAATGTCATTTTTTTAGAGAACACACTATGGTACAAGTGAAGCTACAAGCGGAGGTGTTGTGGGAGTTCCAAACATTTTCATTGTAAGTATATCCAGGTGTGGTGAAGATGTACCAGGACCTCCAGTGTCAATAATACTGGCCAAGGATAAAGAAAGCAGTGGAAGAGTTCGTATCACGATTCATCACTTGATAGCAATTGAAGGCCGAGCATCACGTCCCAGCAGGCATAGGATAACCACTTGATGTGCCATAATTGAAGTGGAGTTGAATCTATAGGGACATGTTAATAAGGATACCATGTATGTTTAAGGGCCAAGATTTCATATGGGTGACTATTGACTGACTCAAGACGTCGTTGCACTTCCTACCCATCCAAGTGCACAGATCAGTTGAGGGCTCAGGACGCCTCTACATACATGAGATTGTACAGCTTCATGGGGTACCATTGACGATCGTCTTATATTGTGAAACTTGTATGACATTCTAGTTTTGTATGGGATTACATGAGACATTCAGGACTCATCTATGCTTTATCACCTCCTTTCATCCTTAAATGGACATTCAGATGGAGCAGACCATACAAACACTTGAGTTTGTTCTATTTTCTTGTTTCCTTGATTTTGGCCACAGTTGGGATAACCACCTGCCCCTAGTGGAGTTCAAACACAAGAACAAATATCAATCCACCATCGTCATAGTTCCATTATAGGTCTTGTATACATGACCATGATGATCACATCTATGCTGGACAGACCCATGTGAGTCAGCACATATGGGTCCATTGTTTTTATTTTCTACCACAAAGAAGGTTCAGATCATTCAGAAGTAGATAAAGACTGTTTATTGTTTGTAGAAGTCTTATGCCACTAAGAGACAAAGACCCTTAGAGTTCGAGGATGGAGGCCTTAAATTCCAATGGGTCTCACCTCGACGAGGATTGAGGAGATTTGGTTGGGGTGAGAAGCTATCGTCGACATTCATCCGACCTATCCAGATCCTCATCATTGTAGGAGAGGTGGAATACCGCTTAGCTCTTCCCCCATAGATGCACTGGGTGTATAATGTTCTCAATGTGTCCAAGATAACGAGGCATGTGCATGATCCATCACATGTTATCGACTAGGGTGAGAAGGACATTAATGTTGGGGTGACATTCGAGGAGTTCCCTATAGAGATAAAGGATCGATATGAGTGGGTCCTTCATGGGTATTCAATTCAACTTATTCGAGTTCGGTGGAAGACCAGGAACCTCCAGGAGAGCACATGGGAGTGGGAGGCCGATATACATGCGCATTACCCCCATTTTTTCCCTAGTTTATTTATATATTTTGGAGATTTAAAACCATGCGGTGGGAAGTATTTAAGGACTCGAAATTTCCTTATCATTTTTTTAAATTATTTGGGATTATTACACATCACTGAGAATTTATAGCACCTGATTTTGTGGCCCTGAGATCCCATAAAAGAATTTTGAAAATGTTTTATGGTACAATCAGTAAACATGTGAGAGAAATTTTCCATCTTTTGAACCGTTGCTCATATTAAAAATCCGAGGGCACCATTGAATTTGCGGCACTATGATTTTCTTAGGTAAAGATTAACATCAACTGGAAAAGGTCAGATAAAAATGATAATTTTTTGGATGTTACAAAAAATAATAAAATAATGCCATGAGTTATTTTATTTCATTTTATAACAATTGATGGGTGCCGAAAGGACTACATAATTGGTTAGTCATTTTAATTATATTCATTTAATGATCGGTTACACTTGGATGTGTTACCACACCATCAGAAGATTAATGGTTTCATTAATTATTCATTAATGATCCATATAAGTGTACGTAGTGTTGAACTCCATTTATATTGTTTACCCGAGTCATATGCATGGATTTTTGGAACCCACAGGAGAACTCATGATGAACTTATGGCCAAGAATTCCTCCAATTAATAATAGAGAATATGTTGACTCCATTGAGGATTTGATCCCGAGATCGGCAAACACCAATGAACACCCTTCGAACGCGGGTTCTTTATTCCTTAACCACAGCACCGTCCCATAAATTTCAGCTAGGAGTTTTTTAAGAGATTTTATGATTCATATATACTTGATTATTTTGAAATCTTCCTATTCTATATAGATAATGTGGAGGCTGTAGGTCGAAACAAACAGGGCCCAGAACCGCCACTGTTCTCGGTATTGTATGCATACTTCGTGAATGACTGACCAATACAGTGGAGAGAAAAAATAGGGGCCACGAAGTGATGAAAACATCAATAGAGGATTGTAGGTTCATTTAGTAATGAAAACAGACCTTCATAGCTTCAATGGAGGCCCATAGAAGATTCGTCGTTGCGGTGGCGCCAGTGACCAGAGGAGGCGGTGGCCAGCTCTCGTCGTTCGTGAGGAGGTGGTGGTGCTCGATGTCGATTCAATGGATATGGGGCAGTTGGACGATTCCAACCGCATTAATGGTGACATAGCACTGTAGAAGAGGAGCCATGGCTCTAGCCGTACCATAGGTAGACCGTGTTCACGGGTCCAATGCAAGACCAGTCCATCGGATTGGCCTGCTAGAGGGGGCGGCGCCAACCTTACAGGGTTTGTTTGAAGAACAGAATGGACCATAGACAGTTTGGGAGGGGAGAGGACCCCCACACCCAACCGATGGGCCGTGCCCAGCCAGCGTAATGGGTTGGTCCAGCAGGCTGGTGGGCTACAACAAGCATGGTGGTCAGGGTTAAGCCCAGTGAGACCGGGTTAGGATAAGATGGTTCGGGCTGGGCCCATCAGGCCCAGTCGGGTCTGGATGGTCTGACCCTGTTTCATCGGACAAGAACCTACTTAGGCCCAATTTTGTATAGTGGAACATATCTTATAAACCATGTGTTTGTTTGATGAACTATCTGTGGCCTTGGAACCCTTAGGACTAGGAGTTCTTTTTGAGAATATACATCATAGTTTTGGAGGAATATGGTGTACAAATAGGTGGAATGAACCAAAATCCAACCCGGACCCCGACACTAAAATCCCTATAACATACAGACCAGATGACTGATTGACAGGTCTTCTATTGCATTGGAAGAATTTTGACATGTTTGTTCTTTGGGTAACATCTTTGTGGGACTTTTGGTTGTTGAGGTATGACCAATGGTTTAAAGAGAGGATCCTACCAAAATAAAGCGTGCTAAGTGCCAGAATCAAGTGGCTGGTTGTGATGTGAAGAAATAATAGTGATCCTATGTGAGTCAGTACCTATCTATCATATGTGGGTTTCCACTCTACGATTTGGTGTGGGTCAGTGCTCAGTGATCTTGTGTCTGTCACCCCTTATCGATCTTGTGTGGTTTAGTGCTCGACAATCCTATGTGGGTCAATGTCTATAGATCCCACATGGGTCAACATCAATCAATCATGTGTGGGTTAGTAGATGAGACTCTTGACATAATAATATCATAGAGCTTTACGACTAATCATTGGTACATCTGTACTTATGATATACCTTGTTTGAGATGCCTTTTCTTTGTACTTTTTGATCGAGATCATGCTTTTTGGTTTTTCCATTGTGGAATTTTGAGAGACCTTAGGGGGTCTCAACGTCCCTACTGAGTATTGATATACTCACCCCTATACAGTATTCACTCGCACCTTGTTGTGTCTTGCACAGACGATGTACAGATTTTTCCGAGACATGGGAGCCTGGACTAGATGGTGTTCGAAGAAGACCGGTTGGTGTGGTTAGCTGTAGAGATGAGTTTTACCATCCCTTCAGGTAGGATCCTTGGTGGATGAGCTCTGGTAAATTTTTTTCATTTTTGGGGTACTTTCTTTCTGGTTTGGAATCTATACTGCCCCCTTTACTTTCATTATTTACTTTTACATTCGACAGTTATACTATGTGGTATGATTTCATTGCATACCTAGTCTATGAGTGTACATGTTTTGAGGCAATGACTTCCAATTTTAGGGATATTCCTTTCTGGTTCTAGTCACCAACCACTGACCTAGGGATGATGGTATTTGGGTAGTCGTGGCACATGCCCTGGAGGATGGGTTGTGATAATGATTTATTCCATATGACATTTTTACACCAATTTCTCTCTTAGTAAGAGGCCATTTTATTAATAATTTTTACAATATGGGTTTGTATGAAACGAATTTTTAAATATCAAACCCGTGATTTCTTAGCAAAAAATGAAATTTTGATGATGATATTTAAATTATTTTGGGATAATGTAACACCTTGAAATTATAAAATAAAATTTTATTAATCGATAGAATATGCGTCAAGAAACAATGACAATCAATAACCCACAAAATCAATTTCTGAAAATTTTATCTCATTCATAGCTTGAGGAATGTTAATCCCCAAGCCTAAATGTACTAAAATATAGTATTCCATTATACAATAGTAGGTAAATTGGTGGATAAAAATTTAAAAAAATAAATTAGGAAATTTATGGTTACTTATTCATTAAAAATAATAATATAATGATTTAAATGGAACAAAAATGTTTTCTGAGAAACCCTATTTTTCTAATTGATGGTTTAGTCATGCTTTGACAAATATATTTTGAAATTATGTTTTAAAAATCTTTTAAATATTATATGATAATATTAATATAATATTTGAAATAATCATTTCTTATCATTGTGTGAAATTATTTAATTTCTCTATAAGGTTTCATTTTTAAATTTATAATGAAAAATTATGATTTTTTATTGAAAACAAAATTTTTTATTTAATTTAAAATTTTAAATTATATTTTCAATTTTTATTAATGTACAATTTCGACAAGTTTTAGTCATTTTAATCCTTTTCATGTTTAATGTTGAAACTAACACATTCAATTTTTATGTGAATTTTTTTCATTGGAATCCCACGATCACATTGACTTTGTAGTAATAATTTTTAAATGTATTCATATACAACATTGAATTGATTTTATAAAAATGAATTCCAAATGTGGAGTTACTTGAATTTATATTATCTAATAAAGTCAACATATTTTTTCCCCAGTTATGAATATTAATTGTTGTAAAAATAAATTTCGTGGTTGACGTAGAAAAATGTGTTTAAAGTGGGTTTAATATAAAAATATAAGGATAAATATTTTTAAAAACTTTGTCAAAAGATAATTATACATCCATATTTAGGTATTATAGCCTACAATATTTTATAATGATTCATTTTTCTGGAATGTGCATGAATAAATAAGGGATCATTAAATATTTCCATGTGTGTCCTCTCCCCAACTTATTAAATTTCACACCCATTCCTTCCCTATTACCACATACAAATTTATTTGGATCAAACAAATACCATACCAAATAACTTTATAAATCCTCATAAAAATAATTGATTCCATATTTTGATCGGATATCATGCTTAGGAAGGATTTTGGTCAAACACATAGATATTTTCTAATGAAGTGGCAATGTTGTAAAATGACTGTTTTTCTTTTGCTTCTTATTCCTCCTCTATAAAATATTATTAGACCTTTATTATATAAAAAACTCAGTATCTTCAATGTAAATTTAATTTATTATGTTAAGGTTATGAACTATATTGATATCCCCTTCCATCAAATGGAAAACAAAATTGTCGATAATGTGTACGGTGCATTATTGCCTTAAAAATAAATGTAACACAATTTCAATCACCACTAATAATATATGGATATAATGAAAGATTTAAACCATTTATATGACATTTATCATTTATTATAATTATTTATTTATAATATCACATATAAAATCATTCATTCCCTGTCATTTAAATTACGATAACATCATTCGTGTGTATGGTGGAATACCACCTCGTTGTGTGATGTGATTAATTTAACACTAATGCTTTAATGTAATGTGATAATGATAAATCTAATCGATATATGTGATATATATAACAATATTTTTTCATTAAATATTATATTTTCAACATTTTTTTAATCATTACACGTGTTTATGGAATGATAACATCGCCCGTGCATAGTTATGACCTATTATTCCCACAGATCAAAGAAATTCATTTTCCTTTTAAAACCATAGGTAGTGATTTTAAACCTGTATATAATAAGTAAATATTATATTTATAATATTAAACTAATTATTAATATATGAATCATTAACCTATACCCATACAAAATTAAATTCATGAAAAAACATGCCTGAGAAAACAAGATAGTTAATTCTTGAAACAATAGTAATAATGAAATATTATTAACAAACATGTTATAATATTTAATTAAATTAAAATATATGTTATTATAAATATTAATAAGTTTATATTATTATATAATATAATTCTTACAACCACTATACTCGAGGAAAAATAACATCTATAGAAAATAAACTATTATGTAAGGGACTTAATCTCAATTTCCATCCATTAAAGAATGTTGTAATGTAATGTACCTAAATTATTTAATATGGTGTGCATAAATCCACATTAACATGAAATTTAATGAATCTATATTACTAAATTTTAATATTTATTTAAATTTATATTAATTTATCCAAGTTTGTATGGAATAAATTTTTGTAAGTGATATGGAATTTCATATCTTAATATCATTTCATTGGATCATATTACGTCTCCATCTTCACTGATATTCCAATATTATATATGTATTTTTTTGTAATATTTTTAATATTTATATAAAATTATTTATTTGGATTTACATTTTATACACATAAATAATCTAAAAATTAATCCCCATGTCAACGATATGATCGATATAAGGGACATCATCTAAATTTCACATAATTGAGACATATTGTAATGGTAGACACCTAATTTATTTTATATGGTGTATATAATTCCCATAATACCAATAAATTTATTATTCATTAATAATTCTTCATATTTTATGATTCAATTTTTGTTATTTTATCCATGGGTATTTGAGATAAATTTTATCATGTGGTAATGAATTTCATAACTCATTTTTTTCGTTGGGTAATATTATTTCATCATTTTATTTTATATTCCATGTTATTTTGGTGTAATTAATTTTGACAATATTATGTTCTATTTAATATTTTTAGGTGTATTTAAATTTTATTCAAATAATCTTTTCATTAGAAAATTTTCACTAAATCGTTATGATCCATGTAAGAGTTTATTTCATTATCTCATTTTATTCTAGATTATTAATGATTCAATTTACATTAAAGAAAAAAAATTTATCATTACATAAAAACATAATTAATTTCATTCTAATACAGTTATTCATTGTATTTAATGAAATAATAATTTTTTCCACTATCATGTATATAAAATGATTGAAATAATGCATTTAATAGAATCTTACACAATTTCATTTTTTTGTTCGAAAAATCTATTTTCTTCCAAAATAATGAATTATAAAAATGTTATAAAGAATAAATTAGAAAAGTGTTTTTCTAAATTTAATTGTATCCCTTTTTACATTATTAAAAAATTACAATAAATATTCAGGTAATTTTATAAAAATTTCAAAATTGGATTTTACAGAAAATGTGAATGAAATATTTTTTGAACATCTACAACATGTAAGATAATTCCTAACATCATAATCACTCAATGATAGAAATAATATTTTATATAAATCACATGTTATTTTAAAATTAATTAATTTTCACAATATTTATTGAATATTTATTTTTGAAAATATTTCAATCTTGTTAGAAGTTTATTTTTTAGGAATTTTTTAATGGTATTTTTATGGTATTTCAATCCCTCAAAGACAAAAAAAATTATTTTATTTATAAAACACTATTTATTTGTTTTAATTTTTCAATAATTATTATTTGTACGTACTGTTTTGACAATTTAGAAAAAATAAATTATTAAAATTCAATTTCTTGAATTAGTGTTTTAGTTATTTACATTCCCGTGAAATATTCACTTTTATGTGATTAGTAGACATTAAATTTCCACAAATATCCATATTATTTTCCATAGACATTATTATTACATAAAATATTTATCATTTATAAATAATATACTATAAAATTAATGTTATTTTTATATCCTGGTTTATATTGATAAATATCTACTCTTTTCATAATAAAAATATATGATGATAAATCACAATATTCATGAATTAAATCAAATATTAGAAATATGAGGAATGTTTTGGAAATGCAATGATATGTGGTGGTATAAATTATATGACCCCTTGATTCATTAATAACATATTATATATATTTAGTAATCTTTAATTAAATGGTTTTTACCTATATATTTATATTATCTTGTAAAAGAACATGGAAGTAGAAGTATCATGATTATTGAGATCACGACATTGAATAATTAATAATTTCCTTAATAAAGAATTAATTAATAATTATTCATGATAATTTATTTATTATATTACATATAGATGCATTAATTTACCATTTATTTATTAATTGGATATTTTTTAAATTATTATACTTTCTATATTCATTATTATTTATCTATTCATTATAGTTGAGTTATTCTAATTGTATGGGAGTTTACTTATTTACCTTTCCATATTGAATATTACTTATTTATTCCTAATATCCATTTAATAAAATATAATGTGTGTTCTATTATTTGATGATACATATTGATTATTCTTTATCTAGTCATGGTAGTCATGTTTTTATTAAATTTCATGTGTACTCAGATATTTAATTTATCAAATTAATTATGATTTGTTGATTATACATTATTTAATCAAGATAAATTCCTTTTTAAAAAATTATTTTTGATCAAACAAGATCACCCCTATTTTGTTTTCATTCACATGAATCCAGGTTGTCTACTAAGAATAATATACAATGATATCCTAGAGGGAAAAATGTAATTCTTGAAAAATATTATCATGCAATTTATATAATAAAAATTAATATATATTATATATATATATATATAGTTTACAAAGATAAATATACATTTCAGTCCTTTGGGATGAGTTAAGTTGTATATAATACAAATATAATAAAGAATAAACCAGATTTGATCTACTGGGTTGTGGTCATATCACAATTTTAATACTGAATACACATTCTTTACATACTATATTTAGTACCCGATAAAGTAATTTTTTTAAAAAAATTAAATATATACAGTATAAAAATAAAATATTTAGTCACATACATATTAATGAACTTGTAGGTTTAATCTTAGAGTGAATAAGTAAAACACCATTTCATAAAAACCATTATCATTATCATGAAATGGTTATTCTTCCCATTATACCAAAAATTTATTGTTGAAAGAGAATACATTAACCCCTAAAACAATAATGTAAATATGATACAATTCTTGAAAGACCATATATGATTTTATTCATAATAACTTGATTAAAAGGAATCAATATAATGGGTGAGCACTAATGCTACATAAGGGTATACATGATTGATATCAAGAGTCATTCTTAAGTGAGCATAAGATCAGAATAAGGTTATGATAACATCACTATAACTTATGAAATCTATATTCAATCAGTCAAGATAATTAATCATCAAGACTAAAACATTATATTGTTTTAAAAAAAATTCTCAATTCATATGAGTGTGGAATCATCAATATGAAATCATGGTCCAAAAAAGAGTATCCAAAGTGTAAGATATAATTTATTGGATTACATATAATAAAAACAAATCATTTTCATATTCAAGGATCACAAACAAACATATCTTTGTCAAAAATCTCCCATAGTGGATTGGGTTAAATCTATATCCTTTTTTATTCCAGAAATTAGTTTAACACATATCCTCTTTTAAATTCCAATATGGGTTCACTCCATCTTATATCATTTCATCTTTAACGGTTCACTCCCAAGAATATCATAGTCGAAAAAATCTCTTATAAATTTAGATAAGTCCCAATTATTTTTTATATTATCGAATGAGAGGTCAATATTTTCCAAAAACATCAAAGGGATATTTAATTTTATCCCCACACATCATATAATGAAAACTTTAGACATGTGTCCCAAATGATCATAATGGAGTTTTTTAGATAATCATATCCTTACTGTAAAAAAAGATAATGGTTTAAAAAAACATTTCCTCATCATATAATGATATAAATATAGATAATGTGGAAGGTTTAATTGAAACTACCAATAATACAACATACATTAATTAACACAATTTAATAGAAATTGTTTCAGAGAAACTTTATTAAAATATAATTATCATAATTTATCCATACAATGAATGTATATAGAAACAGAAGACTATTTCCCCAAAAATCTATAATCATCATTAATGTATCTTAATATATATGAAAAAACCCAGAATAGTTTTTTAAACATTAGTTTCAATAGTAATTAAAATACCCTCTTCATTTGATATATTTAAAAATAAAAAATTATAAAATACTATGAAAATTGTTTTCTTTGAAAATATAAAATGATAAATTTTGAAAAAGTTATAGAGATGAATGTTTATTATTGAAGGAAAATCCATTAATGATTCATATATTAAATGATAACATTATCATCACAAATTTAGAAGAAGTAAAAAAGTAATTATAATGTAAATAATTATAATATATTTCACTTAACAATTTTCTTAAAAGAAGTAAATGGTTGTTGATATTGGATTTCTAAAAATTTTATGTACAGATAAAACAACATCCATGAATAACTCTAATGATCATAGACATGGAATTAAAATTTTATTGTACAAATAAGACATCATCATTAATTTTTATGAAAATATTTTTTCACTCGTTTTATGTACCATAGAGAGTAAATTGGTAACAATACATGGAAGTTATAGTAGTTACCAAAGGTGAATATGATATGGGGTTTAAAATATAAGGTTAATATAATTACCATAATAGTATTTTAACATAAATAATCATGAAAAAATTGTGATTTTATTTTAAACCATTATTAATATCATAACAATTGAATATAAAATCCCATTTAAGGGAAAAATTTAAAATAAAACATTAAATACAATTAATATATATATATTAATGATATAAAATAACATATTGATATTATATACAAAATATAAAGATAAATATGTGCACACCATGATATGTGTATCAATAAAACAATATTCTCATCAAGAATTCTTATAGTTTAGATAATCTCTAAATCCAAATGTCATGAAAGAGAGATAACTATATGTATTTTTAAACCCCATAAAATTTAATGAAATTAATATTTAATGATATTCATTTGAATGAAATAATCCAAAAATAAAATAATTATTGAATGTAGAATATGTCTCAGAGAACTAAAAATGATATGATAAACCATTACCTAAGGGAAACAATTTCTTCGTACATGCACATAATATCCAGTATTATAAAATTATATTTATGATATATTTGGTCCATAATTATATTCAAACTAATATTAATTGACATTATTAATATATATTTTTTGATAACTTGTTTACTATTAGTTAGTCCTTATAATCATCCTTAAGGGAGATCAATGTCAAATTTTTTATGTAAGTTCAGTTCAGTAGTCTAGTTCTATGAACCATTATCATGGTTTTGTTACCTATGAAATATTAATAATTCTTCAACATTCATATTTATTAATTAAATACCCTTTAATAATTACACATATAGGTTGGTGATATGAAATGTTTTGTGATGCATTATGGATATGATATTTTCTGTGTTCACAGGAGTGATATTTTCACTTTTAGATTGATTGGAAAAAAATGTAAAAAATAATTCACTCTCTTAGAATCATTATCCTAATATATATATATATATCATATATATATTCATTAAATATATCCTTATTTAAAAACATATAAAGTAGATAATGAAAATGGATAAAATTGAATAATTGAGGTGGTATTGCACTTTAACTGATGATGCGACGTTATCATTTTAGAAAAGATAGAAGGATCAAGAGGTATATGATATATTATTTTTTTAATGAAAAATATTAATGTTATAAAAAAATATTCAATAAATACATGTATTTAACAAAAAATGATAGGATGTGATGAAAAATAATATACGTCACTTGTCAAAACATTGCTCCATTCAGATACATGACAACACATTCAATTTCCATTTTTATGTATGATAAAGAGATAACATTAATTATAATAACATAATAAAATTCCATTAGTCTAATTTTAAAGATGTATTTGTGTTAATTGTATCACAGATAATTTCCATGATGTAGAAAACTAAATTAACTTGAAATTATTCATTGAAGAAAATTTCCACTTCTATGGGTAACCTCCTTTGGATCTCTTCTTACAGACCCAACATTGGTCATTCAATAAGACCAAAACATCTATAACATCTCTACAAAATTATAGAATAGTTTTTTAGTAGGTTTAGTTGAGATATGTTTCTCTATAATGTGTTAGGGGTAGAGGATAAGAAATTTAAATTTATTAGTATGGCGTGTGGAAGTATTTTAAATATAAGAAATATCAAGATAGGTTTTCATTCTAACTAATGGACACTAGATAAAAAGTTCCACATATTATAATATAAATATTTTATGGTCTATATAAATTCATAGAAATTTATTTTTAAAATTTAATGTGTCATTTTATTCTATATCTTATATTTTAACTCTCTCTTTAAACCTTTTAACATTAATTATAGAATAATAATACTTAGTCTTTAGTGGTTAATAACATAGTTTTAAGAGATCATGTGGAAAATAAGTGGAAATTGTGATATAATTGAAAATTTTCAATTGACATGGAAAATTAAATGACTATTTTTATTTCAAAAGTAATTAATTTAATATTGATTAACATAAAATGGCCTTTAATTCATTTTAGGACTATTCATAAAATTTGACATGAAAAATACCACAATTTCCATTTATTTTGAATTTTTATATTTATAATTTTACAAAAAAATTATTAATATTCATAAAAATCCCGATGGACATTATATTATAAAAAATTTACTTTTAAAATTTATATAATTATTTAATTTTACATTTCCCTAACTTTCACAAGTGCTACATTAGTGATGTATATGATTTTATGAAATTATAAATTTACTAAAAATGTAAAAATAAATTTCTAGCATAAAAAATTATTTATCCTAAAAATAAAAATATAAAAAATTTCAACACACTATTTTATTTTTATTAAAACAATTTAGATATATTAAAATAAATAATGTGAAATATTGTAATTACTCATAAAATTTGATAATATAATGTTTATAATCACATGAATGTGGAAAACATTTGTAGTACCCCGGGACTCTGGTATGTAACCCTTGATACTTTTAATGGTTATAAAGACAAGGGTGACAAATGGGAGAGTCGGGAGAACTTGGAATGAGTTTTGGGGAAAAAGGGAAGTCACACGGGAGGCGCACGGTTTGTCTAAACCGTATGGCCAAACTGTGCAGAGTTGGTATGGGAGGCAGTGGCTTCCGCACGGTCGGCACACAATTTGTTTAACCGTGTGGCCAAACTGTGCGAGAAGGGTGGCAGAAGCAGTATCTAACGCACGGATAGCACATGGTTTGTCAAACCGTGTAGACTAACCATGTAGTCAATTAAAATTAGATCATTAAATTGCGAATCTAACTCATTTTTCCTCTAATTGCCTCTTTAAAGCTCCTAAGCGGCCCTACCTCGGATTTTGGTTTTCCCAAGGTCAAAGAGGGTTCTCCCATCATTCTGGAGGTAATCTGAGGGATTTTCATGGTGAATTGAAGCCGGATTCTTGAGGTATGTGATCCTTCTCATTTGTTTTTGAATGGTTTATTAGATCTACATATATCTACTTCTGATCTTCTCTCAGTTTCATATATCTATTCCCGTTATAGGTAGATCTAAGTGTGTGGATTCCAAATATGACGAGATTTGGTCTTGGTTGTGTTAGGATAAGATATATAAGGACGATTCTTGGAGTTTTGACTTGATGTTCTTGAGCATTCTTTGCATGTTGCTTGGTTTTACCTTTTTGATGAGGTATGTGGCTTCAATCTCGACACCTCTCTCTATAATTGGTTGGATTAGTTTTAAATTGGCTATTTTAATGGTAGTTATTGTGATAAACATGGAATAAATCTTCTTTAGTGATGATTTATGGTTTTGATGAAATTGTGAAATCTTGGTGGATTGTTGTGCAAAGTGATTTGGCTATTTGAATTTAAAACATTGATATCAAATTATGAAATTGCTGAAATTGGTAAGGTTTTGATGAGCAAGGGGTTTTCAATAAAAATGGAATTTCATTGAAATGTTTTAATTGGTTGAACACACTTGGTTTTGATGGAAACATTTTTCAATAAAAGGTGTTTTATTGAAAGGTTAGTTTGGCATGATTGTTGGAAATGTGTAGTGTGTTCTCATATTGCATTGTATGAGGATTGGTTGAAATATGACCTTCTTCTTGGTGCCAAATATTTAATGGCACGTGGTAACTATATGTACGAGACATGGTTGAAATATGACCTTGTGCTCGGTGCCAAAGGTGTAATGGCACATGGGAAGTAATTACCTTGTGACGACTCGGTTGATCGACGAGAAATAGCTCATGAGTGTGGAACTGTCATAACGATGCATGCATGGTTGATTTCACACTATTGTGAAATGGTTAGGTATTCCAAAACGATATGTTTGTGAAATGGAATGGAAATTTGTTTGGTTATTTTTCGAAAAATATAACGTGTTGGAAAATCCAGTTTAAATTGCACTTTGATACTTTTGAGAATGCATGGTTTTGGAAAAGTAATATATATTTAACTATAAACTGCTTTGGTGGAAATGTTTTATATAAATTGTTTTTGTATAAATATGGATAACTCTTCTATCCTAGTGGATTGAGTAAGGAAGTCATTGGGGGAAAACCTAATGAGTTTTATACTAACCCCTGCTTTGGAACTTTGGTAATTTTGCAGATGTTGTATTTCGAGACACAGGTAATGGTAAAGCATCTCATTACTAATGGATCAAGGTGATGTGTGGGAGATGTTGTGGAGCATGGAGCTTGCGGACCACAAAGTCGCGGTGTTTTTTGAGAGTCTCATGTTGTTATTCCACTGTTGTGTACTTTGATGTAGTTTATTATAAATGAAGTTGTTTGTTAGTCTACAATTGTTCATGCATCATATAGTGAATGGCTATTGGATTGGGTATTTTTGTAGAGGGTAAATCTTCCCCCAATTGTAATTGAAACCCTTCGACAATTATTGCCAGCCTTTAGCATCTTGGGTATATCGCTTAAGGCCAAGTAATGACTTGTTGTATTCTCAAGCCAATGAGGATAAACAGGTCATTTCAAATGGTATCAGCTTGTTATGTCCTTTCCAAACAAGTGGTCGTCGATGTTCTTGGTCTTGGAGTTAAAATTCCTTCTTTTCTATTCCTTGGGTGGTCATCTTAGATAGGAGTAGGGTTGTAGGAACATAAAATGGAGAGCATAAAAGGACGTTGATAACTTATTTATGCTGAACATCATGTTACCAGGGTTTTGGGTACATAAGTGTTTTGGATACACTTCTAGAATGTTAGAAATCTCATTTTCATGGGTTTAGCCAATGTGATCAGCATGACATGCATGGTAGAGAAATGAATTCCTACTAGGATTGCATATATCATGGCGAGTAATGAGTTATGATTTTGTACAAAGATGTAAATTTTTGAATAATGCTGAATTAATTTTCAAATGATTGTCTTTGAAAATAGGCTATTTAGTGTATTTTGAAAATGGAATGATTTTCAAAAAGTATGTTTAATGTTTTCAAAATGGTTGAAAAATAAAAAAAGGTTGTTTGAGAACAATGTTGTGATAGATGATGTGATAGAATTTGAAATCCTAAGCCAATAATTTCTAGAGAGTGAGATTGACAGAGATTGTTGCTGGATTAGAAAATGGCACCCGGTTGGCATCGTCGAAACAAACCCGAAGAAGATGCAGAGAATGTGGTTGCAACTGAACCACGTGTGAACCAAGAGATGGTTTAGAGTATTTTCTAAGATTTTCAAGCTATGGATACGGGGAACCGGAGGAATGAGCCACGCCATGTGGATCACACCATCCAGTTCATGAAGCAGAATCCACTGATCATTAGGGGTGATGCTGAACCCGAGAAGGCGGATGTGTGGCTAAGTAGGGTGAATCATATATTTGATTTCATCGGCCCACCAATGGAGCTGAACGTAAAGATGGTGATGTATATGCTTGAGGATCATGAACATCAGTGGGGGGATTTTGCGGTGCATTCTAAATTGTATGAAGTCCTTACATGGGATGATTTTGAAGAATTGTTTAACAAAAAATTCTATCCTCACCCGTTCAAGATCCAGAAAACAAGGGACTTCTTCATCTTGAAACAAGATAGCCTCTCTGTCACAGAGTATATGGCTATGTTCATGAATTGAGTCCATTTTTCACCAGAGGTTGCGGCAAGTGCTTCTTTGAAGGCACACATCATCGAATCGGGGCTAAGGAAGGAGATTCGATCTAAGATTGTGGTGCCCTATATTACTAATTATATAGAGATGGTGAACATAGAAAGGGTTACTGCGTGATATCCCCGGATCGATAGGAGGAAGTATTATGATACCCAAGGGAACGGGTGGGAACTCTAATTTCGGGATGTAGTGGTAGAGGGACACCTACTTCCATGCTGGGAGTACGAATCTGAACCAGACAGTGGGATCAGTCAACCTTCTTCCACGACCACAGAGAAAAATAGGTTATTTTCAATGTGGCATGATTATTCACATGAAACGAGAATTTATAGCACCATCGAGAGCATGCCAAAATTGCAACAAGATGGGACATCTTCAGAGATATTGTCGTAGTGCTCCCCGATCGGGTGTTCGGGACACTTCCCAGACGTCGCAAGCATCGTATGCTTCGACAGGGAGAGGAAAAAAAAAATATCACCAGTAGAACAGAGCTAGTTATGGTGATTCTAGGAATACCATGACTCTTCAAGTAGGGAAATATCAACAAGGCAATAAAGAGAAAAGTCCAGCAACAAAGCAATTGTATAGAGCGGAACAGGTGATGGTAGATAACCAGTCTGGACCATCTAGGGTGAGAGGAATGATTCTTTTGAATTCTACCCTCATGAAAGTGTTGTTTGATACTGGTTCATTGCATTCCTTCCTTGCATCTTTTATTTCTAATTTACCGAACTTAAAACATGAAATGATGCCTTCTGTGATAAAACATCAAACTCCACTCAGTAAAAGAGAATGTAGATCCTTCGTATGTAGAAAATGTTCTATAACTATTGATGGGGCTAAGATGAAATGGGATTAATATATTCTAAAGATGGATTTCTATGATATAATCCTGGTTATGGATTGGTTGACAGAGTTTAGGGCTCACATCGACTGTTATAGAAGAACATTCAGTTTTGCGACTGAGGATGGCGTCGCGCATCTCTTTAGAGAAGAAAGAGTGGTGAAGGTAGGTGAAATAGGCTTTTTGGCACCAGTAGTGGAAACGATATCTTACCAGCTGGCTGTGTTATACTTGTAATCGATGGAAGCGATCCAGAATAACAGTTTTCCAGTAGTCGTGGATCAATTTCAAGAGGATTTTTTCAAAAAACGTCTCAGGGTTACCACCTGTGAGAGAAGTAGAGTTTATGATTGATCTCCTTCGGGGGACCAGTCCTCTCTATCTTCCATCTTATAGAATGGAACCAACAGAGTTAAAGGAATTGACAGTTCCATTGGAATAACTAGAAAGCGAAGGTTTTATTCATCCAAGCCTCTCTCCGTGGGCAGCACTGGTTTTGTTTGTAACGAAAGCAGATGGAACTTTGAGTCTATGTGTGGATTATCGTAAACATAACCAAGTTACGATAAAGAATAGATATCCTCTTCCACACATTGACGACCTGTTTGATCAATTGAGCGGAGCTCAGTGGTTCTCTAAGATTGACATGCAGTCAGGATATCACCAGCTGCAAGATCGGAAGGAGGATATTTTGAAGACAACCTTTAGAAGTAGATATGTCCACTACGAATATCTATTCATGCCATTCGGTCTAACGAATGGACCAGTGGTCATCATGGATTTGATAAATCATATATTTCTTTCAAATTTGTATTCTTTTGTTGTGGTGTTTTTGGATGACATATTTGTGTATTCAAGAACAAGGGCGGAACATGATCAACACTTTGCGATAGTGTTGGAAATATTAAGGGACCATCAGTTGTATGCCAAACTATCAAAGTGCAATTTTTGGATACACGAGGTATGCTTTCTAGTCCTTGTTTTTTATAAGAATGTTGTTTTAGTGGATCCAGAAAAGATAGAAGTTGTTCTTTCTTGGAAACCACCAAACAATGTCTTTGAAATACGATATTTTCTTGGTCTAGCAGGTTTTCACAGATGCTTTGTCTGTATCTTCTCACGAATAGCTTCTCCTATGAAATCATTGACAAGAATAACAATGAATTTCAATGGACTGTGGAATGTTAGAGATATTTTCAATAGTTGAAAATTATCCTTAAATTAGCACCTATATTAATATTTCCAGAATCAGGGCAAGGATACGTGGTGTATTGTGATGCTTCGGGAATAGGTTTGGGTTGTGTTCTCATGAAAGGAGACCATTTGGTTGCTTATGTCTCAACATAGTTGAGAGTGCATGAGAAAAATTACCGAACACATGATTTGGAGTTAGATGTAGTCATCCATGCTTTGAAATCATGAAGACACTATCACTTTGGTGAGAAATTTACTGTGTTTACGGATCAAAAAAGCTTGAAACAGATTTTCACACAGCGAGATTTTAATCTAAAGGAGAGGAGATGGATCGAGTATCTTAAAATGTTCGACTTTGACTTAATGTATACAACGAGTAAGGGAAATTCTATGGCCGATGTATTAAGCAGAAAGTCGCATGCTCAGTTGGTGAAAGAAGATTTAGATGAATGGAAATTGATGTCGGTCTTAGCCGACATGCATGTGGAATGTGAAATACAAGGTGATGTTGCAGTTTTCTTGTTATCTACGCTTTTTCCTGATCTAGTTAAAGTGGTCAAAGAGGCACAAACATCTTATGTGTATGTTCTGGTAATGAGTTCACAACTCAATGGTGGGGAGACCATTGATGGATGGAAACTGGAAGCGGGCTCAGTTTTCTATTTTAGAGATTGGATGGTTGTACCTATAGTTTTTCAGGAACAACACATTCATGCTTACCACCATTCAAGATGGGATGTACATCCGGGTATATGGAAGATGTATAAGGCACTAAAGAAACAATTTTGGTGGAGCAGCATGAAAAGAAAGATGACAGAGATCATCTCATGATGCTTAACTTGTCAGCACGTTAAAGGAGAGCATCATATACTAGCAGGTATGTTAAGTTTTTTACTTATACAAGTGTGGAAATGGGAGCAGAGAACAATGGATTTTGTTACAGGTCTTCTAAAAATGATCTTATAACACAATGCCATTTGGGTGACAGTGGATCGTCTAACCAAGTCAGCTCATTTCATAACAATTTGTGAAACTCATACGGTGGAAGATCATTAAAAAATCTATATTCAAAAACTGGTAAAGAGGAATGGTGTACCAGTGTCTATAGTCTCAAGAAGAGATTTGAGGTTCACATCTCTTTTATGGAAATCATTACAGCAAGCCCTGGGGACCCAATTGACGATGAGTATGGCATATCATCCTCAGAAAGATGGGCAATCGGAGGGGATGATACAAAAGCTGGAAGACATGTTATGAGGTTCTGTAATGGACTTTCGTGGCTCATGGGAGGATCATATACCCTTAGTGGAGTTCTCATACAATAATAGATATCAAGCCTCGATACGTATGGCTCCGTTTGAGGCATTGTATGGGCGTCCAGGTCTTTCTCCACATTTCTGGGAGGAAACTGGTGAAACATCACTAGTCGTGTCGAGCCTTGTCCAAGAAATAATGGAGAAGATTTAGTTTATTTGAATGATGACAGAGACAGATCAATGTCATCAGAAATCTTTTGCAGATCACCATCGCAGACTATTGGCGTTCGTTGTGGGTGATCATGTATTCTTGAGGATCTCTCCAAGACATGGACATTGTCATTTTGGGAAGCATGGAAAATTATCCCCTTGATATATAGTCCCGTTGGAGATACTTTAATGTGTTGGAGAGGTGGCATATCAGTTGGAATTACCACCACAGTTCAGTTCAGTGCACAATGTCTTCCATGTATCTCAGTTAAAGAAGTATCCACCTGATCTTGACCATGTGATCAAATGGGATCCCATTGACCTAGAGACAAATGATTTTTTGGTACATATCCTGGTATGGATTCTGGATAGGTAGGATAATTTCTTTCATGGGAAAAGCATCGGTCTAGTGCAGGTTTTGTGGATACATGGTCAGATTCAAGAAGAGACTTGGGAACTAGTGAATGAAATGAGAGAGCAGTGGACAGAACTCTTTTAGACAAGCATTGGTTTTCTACTTTCTGAGGATGGAAAGGACAATGGTGGGGAGAATTTAGTACCCCAGTTTCTGGTATGTAACCCTTACTTGATAATTTTCATGGTTATAAAGTTAAGGGTGACAAATGGGAGAGTCGGGAGAACATGGAATGAGTTTTGGGGGAAAAAGGGTTGTCGCATGGGTGGCGCACGGTTTGTCTAAACCGTGCGGCCAAACTGTGCAGTGTTGGTATGGGAGGAAGTGGATTCCACATGGTCGGTGCAAAGTTTTTTTAAATATGGGGCCAAACCGTGCAAGAAGGGTGGCCGAGGTAGTAGCTAATGCACTGTTAGCACACGGTTTGTCAAACCGTGCGAACTAACTGTGCGGTCACATAAAATTAGATCCTTTAATTGTGGATCTGACTTGTTTTTCCTCTAATTCCCTCATTAAAGCTTATCAGCGGCCCTATGTCGGTATTTTGGTTCTCCTATGGTCAATGAGTGTTCTCTCGTCATTTCAGAGGTGATTCGAATGATTCTCTTGGCTAATTCAAGCCAGATTCTTGAGGTATGTGATCGTTCTCTTTCGTTCTTGAATGGTTTCTTAGATCTACTTCTCTTCCTCTCTCGGATTCTTAGAGATATGATTATTATCGGTAGATCTAAGTGTTTGGATGAAAAATATGATAAGATTTGGTATTGGTTGTCTTTGAAGAAGATATCTGAGGATTCATGGAGTTTTGACCTCGTGTTCTTGAGCGTTCTTCGTCTCTTGCTTGGTTTCACCTTTTTGTTGAGGTATGTGGCTTCAATCTCGACTCCACTCGATAGAATTTGTTGTCTAAGTTTCAAATTGGATATTTTAATGGTATTGATTATGAAAAACATGGATGAAATCTTATTTAGTGATGATTTATGGTTTTGATGAAATTGTGAAATCTTGGTGGATTGTTGTGCAAAATGAATTGGCTATTTGAATTTAAAATGTTTATTTTAAATTATGAAATTTCTGAAATTGGAAAGGGTTTTATGAGAAAGGGTTTTTTTAATAAAAAGGGTGTTTCATTGAAATGATTTAAATTGGTTGAACACACATGTTTTCTAAGGAAAGGGTTTTCAATAAAAGGGGTTTTATTGAAAGGTTAGTTTGGCATGATTGTTGGAAATGTGCAGTGTGTGTTCATATTGCATTGTATGAGTCTTGGTTAAAATTGGACCTTGTTATCGATTCCAAATGTTTAATGGAACATGGTAACTATATGTATGAGGCTTGGTTGAAATATAACCTTGTGCTCGGTGCTAAAGTTTTAATGGAACATGGAAAGTAATTACCTTGTGACGACTTCGTTGATCGATGAGAAACCACTCACGAGTATGGAACTGTCATAACAATGCATGCATGATTGATTTCATGGGTTTGTGAAATGTTTGGGTATGCCACAATGAGATGTTTTTGAAATGGTTTGGAAATATGTGTGGATATTTTTCAGGAAAAATAATGTGTTGGAAAATCCGGTTTAATTTTCACTTTGATACTTTTGAGCATGGTTGGTTTTGGAAACTAGTTTATATTTAGTTATAAACTGCTTTAGTGGAACTGTTTTATATAAACTGTTTTTATATAAATGTGTCTAACTCTTCTATCCTAGTGTCATGAGTAGGTAATTCATTGGGGAAAACCTACTGAGATTTATACTCACACCTGCTTTGGAACTTTAGTACTCTTTCAGATGTTGTATTCTGAGACACAGGTAAAGGTAAAGAATATCATTACTAATGGCTCGTGGTGATGTGTGGGAGATGATGTGGAGCATGGAGCTTGTGGACAACACAGTTGTGGTGAATTTTGAGAGTCTCATGTTGTTCTTCCGATGTTGTGTACTTTTATGTTGTTAAATATAAATGAATATGTTTGTTAGTCTACAATAGTTCATGCATCATATTGTGAATGGTTATTGGATGGGTTAATTTATTAAATGGTAAATCATCCCCAAATTGTAATTGAAACCCTTTGGAATTTATTTCCAATCATTTGCGTATTAAGGATGTCGCTTAAGGCCATGTAATGACTTGTTGTATTCTCAAGCCAATGAGGATAAGCGGGTCATTGCAATATTTACCAAAGTTATTATTTTATGACAATTATGGATGAAAACCACATATAATGGGATTGATTCATCTTCTTGATGAATATTTCATCCATAAACATTAAATTTAACCCTGGAGAAACCATTTTACTCTTTACTGAGGTGTTAAACATTTCTCATGGTTACTATTAATTAATAAAAAATATTTTTAAAATAATAAATAATATTTTTTATTATGATTCCAAATATTGGATCCATTTCACAATATTCAATTCTAATAATTGGAAGAATATAATTTAAATATCTATTCAAAAAAATGACAAATCTATTTTTAGATAAAATATATTTTTAATCACAATTTTTTTATCCACATTAATTGTCTGGAAAACAATATCAGATTTATTCTATTATCTATATTTGGATACAAGATAATTAAATTACTATAAATCATTCAAAAATATTTAGTAATTTAATTTTCTATAATGAAAATACATTGTGCACGTAAATATAGTTTTATAAAAAATAAATATTTTATATTCAAATGATTTTATCCTCACAACAAAAAAATTAAAATCACTGGGTAAATAATTAATAGTTTATTTATATTAAATAAAATCATATTTAATGATAATCCCAGTTAATTACTATAGGGTTTCTATAATATTGGAATTTGGTTTTGAGTGATATATCATTTGATATAAAGTGATTATACTATTATGATTTAAAATTTACTACACATTTTATGGTAGATAATAAATAATTTTACATAAAGAAAATCATCTAAAATTATATTTATTCCTACCCTCTAATCCAAAAAATTTTGAAATAAAAATTATATTTAAAAATAATATTTCCATATTATATCATTGTTCAATTAATTTTGGTCTTACAAGAGTAATACGCTATAGAAGATGATATTTATTTAAAATACAATAAAAAATTTGGCGGTTACATTATAATCACACAAAAAAAATTTAATAAATGAATTTTTTCTTTTATTTGATAAAATTATTTTAATCTATTTTCAAGATCAATTTTGAGGGGTCAATGATAAATATAAAAATGTGGTGTGAGGTTTTTTTCAATCCACATTTATAAAATTTTATTTTAAAAATGAAATTATGTTATATGATATGACTAGTAGACATATCAAAAACTAAATATTTCAAAAACCCTTCATTTACCATTGCGAGGCTTATTCATGTGAATGGGATTCATAAATCATACCTCCATATATGAGAATTTTTTTCCACATAGGGCTGAATAGATTAACACTCATCTTTTATGATTTCTAATAATTGTTTTACCATAGATATAGATAATGCGAGTGAATATACTTAATTGATTCATTTAAATAATTTAATAATTTAGTTGTTTTTCAAGTAGTTTTTTCCACATCATTGTGATAAAAAATAGACGACAATGATGATTTTTTATTTCCTAAAGGAAAAAATATAACTTTTAATGGGTCCCAAGATATATAAATGAAAGGGAAATTATTTTTCATGTTTCAATAAATTAACCAAAAAATAATTTGTATATGGAAATATAATATCAAATATGAATAATCAAGTATGCATCAATATCCAAATCATGAGTAATAACAGCCATTTTTTAACACAAATAATTTCACCAACAATTAGCCATAAAACCGAAATGAAATAATCTTGACACAATTCAAAACCAAAAAGATGAATTTTTTATCACATATTATTCTATGATTAAAACAATATTTATCATAAAATAACATTAAAAACTCATAATGTCACAAAAATTAATTGAAATACCCTAGTCATATATTCTCTAAAATATACTATTAAATATCTCAAATTAACAAGATCACTATAATAACAAAATACTAACATATTTTATTCTACATGTTAACTAAATTAGTACCCATTAAATAAAATCATATCCAAATAAATATTTTTTTTTATAATTTTAATCATAAAATGTTCTTAATGTAGTGAACTTTTTAAAAAAAATGTAATCAATCACCTTTACCCTAAACCACTATTTAATATCACGGTTATCTAATTATTTTCCCCAAATATGACAAAACATTTTTTGAACTAAACCATAATTATGTAATCATCCATAATAATATTAACCATAATGGTTATTTGTTTTCTCCAACCAATAACACAAATAATATTTTTCCTGAATAAATATACACCAAATCACATGTTAATATTTAGGGTTCCCCATACACTAATGATATGATAAAACCCAATAATAATTTCAAAAAATGTCAATAAAAATCTAAAAATCCAATTATTTAAAACCTCAAAATCATATATATTATATTAAAATTATGACCATCATTAAATGAATCAACCGATTATGGATATATTAATAAGTAAATTGTCATAACATGATAAATTCATAACCCCAAAATTAATCTAATATTTTCTTAAACACTGAATAAGATAGCTAGAGAAATTTCCACCAGTATCTTGCGATAAAACATATTATTTATAAATAGGATATGATAAAAATTGAAATAGCATAATTTGAACCGCCCATATATAAAATATCATTATCCAATATTGATTCTCATATATACCAATATAAGTGTTGTTTTTAATATAATTATAAAAATACATTTATTTTCTAAAATTCATTCTTTTCCCAGGAAACATTAAATTTTCTTATTATAGTACGATATTCTCATTCTATGAGAAGACATCAATACAAACCACCACCCAAAACAATTATTCACACATGATATCCTTATTTTAAAATATTACATAATATAATTCTTAATAACCTGGGTGAATAGAAAAAATATGAAATGTTGACTTTTTTTTTTGATTTTTTAAAAATGGGAGATATTAATCTAAAGTAATAAATAAGAATAATTTAAACATAGGGGTACAATAACACGATCATAACCTACAAAAAGAATGCCCAATTATTCAAGATACATAATATTTATTCTTTTATTATTTAACTATCACAAAAAAATACATATATCATTACTGTCTGGTATCAAAAAAAATCAATCATGATCCACAATAGAATTTATTAAAAATTAGAAAATATTTATGGCATACAAATAAGAATTGAAAATTATTTCATTATTCAAGAATCAAGGTAGAAACTATTATATTATTAAATTTTAAATATATTATTGGGTTTACCCTCAACCACATTTCATTCTATTAGTAGTTTCACTCAATATTCTATTTAAATTCATGTAAAGGGTCCACTCCCTATACCATAATTTCATTAGTCACAGTTGTATGATCATAATCCTTTTTAAATTCATGTCCTTGTTGAAATTTTAGTTAAAATAATTTTTTTAGATAATTATATTGTTCTGGGTCATATTGGATGTTTTGGATGTACACCAAGTGCGTGGGACCCAAAAAGTGGAAATAATAGGCCAAACAGTGTGCAGGGTACTATTGGTTCATGGTTTGCAAAAACCGTGAGCCTAAACCATGAATAAATGTGGCTTGGAAGCCCTTTTAGATAATGGTTGGCACATGGTTGCTGAATGATTTTCCAAAACATGCAGGTGATTTATGGAAACCATGTATCTTGGCTCCTCTTATACAGGGGATCTGAATAGTTGGCACATGATTTTCTAACTTTGTGGCCAGACTGTAAAAACCATAAAATGTGTGAAATTTCAATTTTTCATATTATATATTTAATTTTTCTTCCTGAATTTTACACCCCATTAGAATATTCTCGGCTTGGGGGATAAACCCACTACCCCTCCCCCTCCTCAATGGGTGATTTTCTACTGATTCATGGGTGTTTGGAGTTCAAATTTGTGAGAATGAATGCTTTGGGTGACTCCAAAAACTCCTCCATATTCTTTTTTTTGAATTAAAAATTTTAGTGTATCTTATATCCTTCATAATAAATAAAATAATCAGTTTTCTAGAAGATTATATGTTGGGAGATATAAACAGTGTTTCCGTTCAAATTAATGGATTCATTTGGGGTAGTAAACATCATTTAGCATGAGGTATGTGGTATTTATACTTTTCCCATAGTCTTGATATTTTATATGTGTATGTGGTTTTGACGACCCAAACTTTCATTAATGGAAATACCTTTTGATCTAATTAAATGTCTAATAATGTAATTATTTTTGAACTTATTTGGTTTTATGTTTTTTGATTTGATATTACCATTAAGGTTTGTGACTATTTCTAATATAATTGTTGAATAGTGATCCCATGATTAAGAATAAATATAGGGCTTTGACATATCAGATTTAATCAGACAAAGGAAGTGATGGCCTCATCTCGTAGGATTTCCCCATAATAAGCCAATTTTTCAAATCTCATGAAGGAGGTGGCATCATTGGGCATCTCTTTTGATGACGCCAAATCCTAGTTAGAACATATTAAGCCTTTGCAGAACCAACTATGGGAGAAATGGAGGTTAATAGAGATTACCACCCAAGGGAAGTTATCTGAGCCACACCAAGAGTCTGTCACAATCGCAAACCTTACCCCTCGGTCTTATGCGGGTGTTATAAGGGGTTATGTAACAAGACCCTAGCACTAAGACTATGTAAATTATTTTTGTATAAATAATGTGCATTCATTTTATTATTTTTACTTTGTAAATAGTTTTTAAAGAACAAATAATATTTTTATTTACTATTCTAGTAAGGAAAATATTTTGATAAATTAATGGATTTTTGAATTAAATAATATTTTAATAAAATATTTTTATATTTAAATTAATATATATTAAATATAAATTATCATATAATTTTATGACTGCAATTGTAATTTTTATTATGATTTGAAATCTATTTTTTTCAAAACCCATGAATTTTCAATAAATGACGGTTTTTATTTTAAAAGTAAAAATTCACATATTTAAAAAATTATTTAAATAAAATGAAGATTATTTTTGGACTTAGGATTTTGAAATTATCCAACGGGGAAATTTTCATAATTTTCTGAGACAGTCGAATTTTTAGGAAAAAATTAAATAGAATTTAAATATATAATGTGTTTTATTACATCATAATGACCCAATACTGATTTAATAAAAATGATATGTTCGGTCAATAAATGTTTTACCATTAAAATAATGTGATTTTATGTTTTTTTTATTTATTTTACAAAGCTTTATTGGACCCTCCCAGACATATAAAACATTTTTTATTTTTAAATTGTTTTCCATTAGAGTGTGACTCACCTCCACATAAGCACTATCAATATTTTAAGAAGTTATTCCATTGGCCTTATAAAATCCTTTATTTCACTCCCCCTTCCAAAAACCAATGGCAAAAACCATCGGCTGGTTTGGGGTATTTATTAGTTTAATATTTGCTCACCAAAACCAAAATAATAAAGAATTCCATCTCCTTTCCTATATTAACCCACCGAAGATCCCACTTCCTCTTCACTCAAAGCCTTTGGAGTTCGTCCAAACTCCTTCCATCTCTCCGTATAATCCTCCCATGGTGCCCTAAGCTCCCATGAATCCTATCTCAAGCCTCTCCCAGGCCTTTGGGATGACACTTCCAAGTATGGGATTTCATCATTTCTTATTTTTGTCCAATTTTTTTAAGTTGGTATGCCATTTTTTTCAATTAAAAATGTTTGGATATGATTTCCCACCTCCCCCATACCTTCCTCTTTATGTTTGGATGATGGATACCAATTTATCTTTCATTAATTCCCCCGGTGAACACCTTTTACCATGCTGAAATTTCGTGAGGGATTTTTCCCTCCGCCTTTACATCCAAGTAATTCTTTTGTATTATGGATCTATCTTTCACTAAGTTTGTTGGGACATGTATATATATGACCCCCTTACCTTCCATTTCATGTATATATGATGAGACAACTTTTTATCTCTCATCAACCATTTTCTTGAATCCTTATGTCACGTCGTTATGCTGTCGAAATTGCACCATGTTTTTTCCAAGACAAGATCATTGTGCAGTGTATACCATACACATGTCTCTATCAAGGGTATTCACATTTATACACACATATATTTAAGGGAACTTTAATTTAATTATTCCACATTACTTAATCATTGAATAACATTTTCTGTTGATTGATTCCATGATACATGTGGCACACTTATGCATGAAATGAAATGTTTAAGAAGGGTGTGCCTTTATAGCGCTCCAATGCATTTGGTAAAGATTAGTATTATGATACATCAAGTTCAATGATGTTTTATTCATGCTAATTGAAGTTAAATTATGTTTTACTCAGGATCCATGTGTAATGAGCCTTGGATCATGTTAAATCAAGTTAAATGTTGTGGCCACATTTCCATGTTATGATTATCATGCTTTATCATGCCTTTATGTTCATGTTTCTCTTATCCTCTATTGATATGCATATTGTGTAACATGTTTTATATTTCTCCTGTTATTACATGTTTATACCCTTACTGGGCTTTATAGCTCACCCTTTTCTTTTGCATGTTCTCAGGTTATCCCATGCAATGCTATGTACGAGGGAATGTAGTGGTCATGTGAAGGAAGGTTTCTATAAAGATGTTGTAATTCACGTTTTATGTAGTTATATAAAGAACCAAAACCTCAAATACACAATATCTCTCAATCTGATTTGTTGTATCATGTGGCGTTTACGTAATAAATCATGTTTAAGTGTTTAACAAAGAGCTAGGTTGTCATAGTTGGTATTAGAGGATATGTGTAGTTTATTTGGGATTAGGATTTGAAAATGCCATTGAAGACTTAGAGACAAGAATAATTATAATAAATACATCCCTAAGTATTGGTGAGTATTGATTAAGTGTTTTAGTAAGAAAAACATCCCGGTCTCGATACGATCAGGTAGAGGGTGCACTGACACGATGTATCCTAGGGGTAAAACCCGAAAAAACTAGTTTGAGCTAGACATGAACGAGAACCGGTGCATGACAACGAGCCTTGCTGCCCTCCTGTTTAGGACACTCTCATGGGATATGGTTTGGTAAATTCCCAAGCTTAGTACGAGCCCTTATTAAGGGAATTAAAAAATGACCCTAAGTATATATGTTAGAAGGTAGATCACAAATAAGGCCAACATAACTACGATAAAGGTGGATATCTCCCAAAAAATATGGGACTGGAATCTATTAAATATAATGTGCAAGAGATAATGGATTTCATTAAAAAATGAATATTTTAGTGGAATATGGGGTTTGGAAGATAATTAATCTAGATCAGGCCATTAACAGATCTCATCAGGTATCAAATGATATTCTAAAATATGAAGTCCTTGTTTTATTATAATCTTCTAATTTGTTTTTATTTTTCCAATAATTTCAAGAAGAGACTCTGATATTTGAATACTCACCCCAAAATTATTAATGAATAAATATTTTTACATTCCAAATCATATACCTTTCCATTTTTATCTACCTTGAAATTTAAATAGGAATACGTAAGTTGAACTATTTTCTTTTCAATATGCCCATATGTTAGGATATATAATAATCCATAATGAGAATAAAATAATGCATCAAATTTATTAGTTTATGGTCTTGATGGACTAAAATCTTGTGTTTTAGTTGATCATCATTGATAAATAGTTATGGGAGTAATTATTCCAAACATGATTTCTATTAAATGGATATAAGACTTCCAAAATAGATCTAGTTTATGTGATGGTAGATAGTAGATATTATTCATAGAATTTTTCCATGAATAGAGGAATATTCTATAAAATATTCTCTGTAGATTGAACTCATCCATAGGATCTATGGTGCAAATATAATGAGGTGTAAATGGTTTTTTATGCTGAAGACATATACATGTATCAAAATATCATATAGGAAATAAAAAGTCTCAAATATATAATTTTTCAACGGAAAAGTCTCATGTTAATCAGAAAGTCAATCCTCAAGTCTGGTAAGCTCTCATTAGTCAAGAATGGTTTGATAAATAAAAAGACACTTGAGGAATCATTTAGACATAAATGTAAATGTGTAGCAGGGATGATGTGGTGTTATTTTTAGGTAATTAGTTATTATTAGATACATGAATGATGCCAATAAAAACTTATCGTTAGGATTGATAGTCATGACCAATGAATCCCTAATAAAGGATTGGATATCTCTAGAGATTTAACTCCTAGATTAAGGAAGGGATTTTTTTATTTCAACATGGACTATGAGTTTGATAATATTATTTCTAAAGTCATAATACGGGACCTTTTCATGGATCTAGATCTCATCTAGGTAATTGAAGAATATCTAAATGACCATGTGTTGCACAATTTAATTTTATGTTATAAGGACTCATGTGTACTACTGTTTGAGTTAATGTGACGTGGACCTGACCTACATATTTTAATATCATTTGTATGGACATATTATTATTTTTTCCTGAGTCATCATGGATTTAATGAAAATAATGTATATTTTTTTCCCTTGTTAATATGACTAATAATTTTACATCATTCTTCTTGAAGAAAAAACTAAGACCTTAAATTACAATCTGGTGATTTACGAATCCAGAAAACTGATATAGAAAATGTATGCAAGGAATAAAGTTGCACAAGGATAAAAAATCAATTTTCTTGAAAAAAGTTTTTAAGTAACACATGGATAGATGATATATATGGTGAGAATGAATATTCCAATATTTGAAAATTTTTTCAAGGTAAATGTATGCAGATATATATAATGGAATAGAATGGATCGTATAGAAAGAAGTGTCCTTCAAAAAATAAAATTCTATTACCGATTGAAAAGGAAATGTTTTAAGGATTCATATCATTCCTAACAAATAATTTGATTTCTGTTGAAAATTTTATTGAGTAATAAAGCAATATTTTTTATCCAATGTAATATAGAATAGGGGAATCATTCTTATGTATTTATATCCCATTCACAATGAATAGATGTTATTATTATTTTTATCATGGATTGGAATAAGACATAGGGGTTGGACTTCCCCATGTATCCCATCCATGTGTGAATCTAACCATATGTAGTTCAAGAAATAAAGATCATTTAATAACCAAGAAACATGTTTTAAAAGTGGGTTCCCATCATAAAGGCTCCCCAGACCAAATTGGATTTGGGGGGGATTGATTGTTTAAATATGTGTACACAAGTCGAGTGAGAACATGTATCATATATTTTTATTCATATGTATATAATATATATAATAGGGATTCATTTTATATTCTTAATTATCCAAGTATTTTATATTTAAGAGTCACTATATATGTCTAAATAGTGATAATCGAGACACATGAGGTTATATAAAATAGGATTCGTCAGATAGAAAAACACATCATAGTGTTTCTCTCAGGTGAGGTCCATATATGTCACATAATAGATTTCTAACATGTAGTTTAATGTAATGAAACAAGGAATATGTGGTGTGAATTCTTATTGTTTCATCTAGGAGAAATTCTACCACAAAATAACCGATATCCAATACAATTTTTGGGAAACACTTTAAGAGAAAATCATAATCCCAAGTGATCTACCATCATTGATAGAAACATGGAACAACAATGCTTTCAAAAAAAAAATTGGAGGTGATTAAATGTAATGTTAGGACATTATTTTATAATGTCATGGTTGGTCTGGGATCATGGATATGAGGTTTTCTACATATCTAAATGAAGAGAGAATCAATATGTACAATGTTTATAATGACCATTCATATTGGTGTGATCTGAGGAATATATTATCCATGAATATTAACATCATGTTCTATAATTAATCATACATGAAGAATGTAATTGTAATCCCAAATCATGGGAGTTATAAGATAATGAAAATTTATATTAGAAGAGTATGTAAGGAAACACCACATAAAATGTTCAAAAAGTGGGTTACAAGATAATATCATCTATTAAATGACAGGACAGAATAGATATCTCTTGAGAATTAATATTTCTTAATTTAAGTATCATTTTAAGGGAGGTTTATGAAGATCCAAACTACGGAATGTTATAAATACTCTACACAATTTTGTACCAATGAAACTGAAAATATATTATTGATATCCAAAGAAATATTATGATTATCTGAGATTATCAAGGATATAGAGTATCATGTAAGGAAGGAATGTGTCTATGAATAAAGGAAACATTTGAATCAGGATTAGACAAGGGATGTGGAGTTCCTTATATTGAACTAACTTTTTTATAATGAAGGAGGGATTTTTTCATGATGCGCACATGAATGAGGGAACACATTTATGATCCCCTATATAGATTTTTTCTTATATGTGGTAGAGGTATAGATATTATTGTTTCATGGATTGTCCTGAATATTACTATATTAGAATAACTATGTATCCAAAGGAGGTGAGAATCAAGCTTCACAGAGTTCTCAAGGAAATTCTTCTAGTGTAGTTTTGACCCTCAAACATAGAGTGGTAAATTTTTATATTATGATTGATCCTCATATTGGGGTTCCATGAATCATTACATATCCAAGGAATAATGGAATTAAAAAACTTTTATTTCTATGGAGGTGGTGTGGTATGGGATTGGTATCCAATGTTGTGAGATTCTCATGAACCAAATAAAATTTTATTCGGGATTATATTATGAAACATGAACTAATATTTGAGTCATCCCTTATTTTCTATATGATTAATATTATTTCTATATGAGTTATGAATTATATTTTATCATAATTTTATGAAGACATTGGATATGAAGTCTAACATTATATGGTAAGTATGATGTATCTCATAGTTTAGCTCCACGTGATATGGACATGTGAATAAATATAAATATTACCTAACCAATATTAGTAACGGAAAATGTAGGAGGGTTGGGTTGTAAATTTTGAAATTGTGAAAGGACCCCAAACAATATATTAGCATGTCACCACATGTCGTTAAAAAACATAAAACAAGTCACACATTGATCTATAAATAAGGTGTAGTATGATATAACCTCCCAATGTAGTGAACCATTCAAGCATGGACCAAACTTTTATACTGTTTTAGGTTGTGGAATGATAAAAAGAACCATGCTATTTATGTTCATGTAATTTGGATGTAATGTTCAGGTAATGACCTTATGAAGGACTCCCAAATTATCATTTTAGGGTGATTATACCATAGGTAACCCGTGGGTTTTTTGATGAATCTATATGTGGGATTGGAGGTAGTATGTCTAGGTTTCACTAGGTATCTCCTCAATGTGAGAAAAAATCTATAGTTAGTTATTGGAAAATATATCGCTCTCCAATTATGAAACCTACTAATGGAGGGGGCTATTTTATATTGTGGTTTACCCCTAGATTAATGTTTTGGGAATCAATATGTATCATGTGATGAAAATAATCAATCCAAATGTTGTTTTGGGTTGATGGTGGGGTAATAAACCATTAACAAAGGTTTTTACCTTCTCTAGTAGAAATTAAAATATTATTTAGTTTTATGTTGTATAACAAGGAAATGCAAAATTCAGTTTCTTTTCATTAGGAATAGAACATGATGTAATGTATAATTTGGTGTGACTTGGACAATTGTGTTTGGGTCTTACACATATGTGTGAGTCCCATGGGTTATGCAATTTAGATTTATGAACTGTTCACTATGAACAAATTTATTTTTAGTTCTTATGAATAAGACAAAATTGTTTTTGGAAATATGGTTTCTTGGACTAGAATGAAAAAAACCCAACTTTAATAGAGTTACTAAGGTTAAATGATTTTTACAACCCTATTATAAATGGGGAAAAAATTTGTCGTTGGCACTATAACCATAGGTCTATCTTGCACTACATATCTTTTTTAGATAAGAATAAATATATAAAAAGTTATCTAAGGAAGTTATGGGAGGAGACCAACACAAATGGTATTATCCATTCTTGCATGGATCACAATTTAGTCCAATATTACATCGTGAATCATGGACGTTAACCAAGGAGTTTTAAGTCATGAGGAACAGATATTGTCAAAAAATTTATCATATTTTTACTATAGTGTTTTTTTACAAATTATATTCTTTATATATGAATAAATAACATATATATGAACATATTGAAACTAATAATATTCTGTTTGGGGCGTACACATTTGAATGAGGCTAAAGAGTTATGAAGTATAGAGTCATGCAACTTAGAATATGGAATCTTGTAGTTTTAGGTCAAACTATGAGGAAAATAATTCCATTCATTTTAAGGTCATGTGAGGAAGAACATATTTTAAATCTCATAAAATAATTCTTGATAAATCATGAATTCATGGTGGAGAATGTTTGTTCCCCATCCATTTTGATTAACAGGTAGGATCAATTAGAGTGGACCTTGTGCATGGAATAATGTCCTTACCAATTTGGTTCAAGAATTAGAGGTTTCATTCATAGAATAATTATGGTTTTGGGGACCACAACCAATTAACCTATGATTAATGAGAAGAGAGAAAATATTTTTTTAAGGCTTGTGCTATCTAATTTTGGTATATTTCCAAGTGATATAAGGTATACAACATATTCCATCCATTTTATCAAATTTCTCAAACCACTTCTATGATTTTTCGTGTTTTTCACATATAGCTATCCTATATGAGGGTAATTGTACTTTTATGGGAAACACTACTTATCTTCCTTAATCCAATGAATATAGAGTTTCCTAAGTATCATTACAGTTTGTAGTTTGGTAGATATACCATGAATGATAAAACATTTAAATATATGAATTATTTTCTTTATCCACCATCATCTAGAGTATGTTAGATGTATTTTTATTTAAATCCTCTATCTATAAATTTTCCACTACATGTTAGTGAGACTACTGGATGGATTATATTTTATACTCCTCATACAACTTCTTTAGTTTTTATGAGGACAAATTGGTATTGTTGTCTATCAATATTGTTTATGGAAAATGAAATCCAAATATGTTGTTTGAGTCCACATAATTAATGATTATTTTGGTTCCAAATTCCTTAAGGGGTGCCATCTCAACCAATTTAGAGAATAATTTTGTATCTATTTTGATTTACATGAACATAAACGGAGGGTATTATCCTATAACATCCACCACCATATAGTGAATGTCACAGTATGTTTAGTTATAAGAAGAAAATATGGTGTTTGATTGTTGATATTAGAGAGAACATAGAAGAAATGATACTTATAGAAATACTATATAATCTCTTATGGTGTTGATGGTTAAAAATATAAAATCCTCTTGATTTTGAGAGAAATAATGGTTCATGGATGATGGGTTTCATAGGTGATACCATGATAAACATCCATGGTGTCAATCATATATGTTACTTATATTCATATGAGGAGTATTACATCGAATCATCACATGTAGTGAACAATATGTTTACCCAAGTGGTTATAGAGAGTGAAATTGACTACATGTCATTGTACCTTCTCTTTTCTAGTTCCATCTAGTGGAAGTCTCCCATTTTTTAGATATCATATGATAGAAGTTATCCATGAATTTTCAACATGATATAGATCAAGAGTATAATTATTATCATTGATATCTTATATTATAATATGAACAAATAGAAATATTATCCCATGATGTGAGATTCTGATGACCGTTTCTTCCCAATAATGATTTTCCATGCACAAAACAATATTTTTTAACACATCTACCTCAACATTATATGAACACGGGACATGTGTTAATGTAGAATCATAGGGAAATTATACCACTAATCCTCAAACATAATTAAGAAATGGGATCATCAATACTTTTATGGTAGCATAATAACCATTGATCTTACTGATTACAATCTCAGAAAAACCCTTAATTCTCTGGTGAGTAATTGGTATTGGAAAATCCATTTCTAATCCTACAATGAGGGATTAGTACTATGACTTGTTCTAGTTGATGCCTTTTTATTTCAAAAACAAATAAGGTAAAACAATTTTTTTTTTAAATGAGGATGATACCTAACCTAATATTTTTTAGATTTGTATCTTTTAATATATTTTCATTTGAAATAATGTATTCACCATCAAAGAACATCTCCATCATTTGTGTATATTTTTGAATGGAAATGATTTTTACATCTAGAGAATCAGTACTCTTTGGAACATCATCTATAAAGGGATGTTCTTATTAGAGGTTTGATAATCATTGTCTTTTATAGCCGTTTGATATATGAGTTGGATATCAAATTTTTTTATAATTACCACCCATTTTGACAGAAATTATTTTTAAATGGTTCTATTTAGGATATTTTTGAGCGAGTCGATTTGAGAGATCAAATGGACCACATGGCTATAAATGTAATGTTTCAGTTTATGTATTTTGAAAATCAATTCCAAATAGTTTTCCATAATATCAAAATACCATGGCTTACTATCTAGCATTGTTATACTGATGCAATTATGGTTTTCATTCTCTAACAACATCATTTTTGTGCATGAATGGAAACCAGTGATTGTTCCAGAGCCATCATATGCAAAATGAATACCATTAATTATACTAATGGAACTGAAACTAGTGGGATGAATAGAAATTTTTAGAGGCGATCAAATGGTTCTTGGGTATCATCAGTCCAATGAATCTCAACCCCTTTATTCATCAGTTTGTAAACAAAAACTTTTTCTTGTGAGGTTTTCTATGAGGTGCCTAATTGTAACAATGTTTCCCTTTATTCCTCTCAATTATTTAACCATTAGATAAGGTTAAATAACTATCATTTCACTAGTATTTTAGGATCAAATTTGATGGAACATTGGTGTACGGAGATGCCTAGAAATTTCCTTTAACTAACAAAAAAAGAACATTTTAGTGGATTCATATTTATATAGTGTTGTCAGAGATACTCAAAGATAATTTTCTAATTGGAAAGTTAATATTTATCTTTCAAGGATTTAACCACCAAATAATAAATTTAACATTATAAATATTCACAAATAAGGGTTTAAATACATGATATAGGTAATGTTTATATGTTGTGGCAACATTCATCAATCCAAATGGTATTAATTAGTCAAAAAAACTACAAGGGTTATGCAGGTGTTGTATTCATAATATTTTTCAGAAATTAAAATATGATTATACCCAGAATATACATTTAAAAAGGAAGGGCAGTGATAAATAGATGAATCATTGATCAAGATATCATTGATCAGACCTGAGAAAATCATTTTTCAATTATTTTTAATTGGGGTCCCTGAAATGAATGAAAACCCCAATTCTCCAATTATTTTTCTTGAAAGATAATAATTTGGAGATCTATTTCGAGTATTTTAATTCCATAATGATGTTTTATTTTATGATATTCTCAACATCAGCTATAAACATGGAATTATAAGTTTTATACAACCTTTTGGATGCCTTCTTCTAGCCATGATAGTCCTTTGGTAAAGCTAATCGATCTGTAGCAACATCTGGATCATGGCATGAAAACTCAATATAATTACAAAAATTCATGATATTTGGTCATAAACGAGATATAAATAGCATATTCCTCAAAGGGAATAGTTTATCTAATCATCATTAGTTGTGTATCATAATTTTTTCCATGGTTGATATGTCAGAGTTCATTCATATTGTTAGAGACCCCTTCATCAAATATAGGATGAGCACATATAAGCTCATATTGTTCCGCTTATTATTTTTATTCTTACTCTATTTCATTATTAGGGTTGCTGAGAGATAAAGGGGAATCATTAAGATCATGTTACATGTCCGTTTTACAAAATATGACTTCCAAATAAGATATCAAAACTTTTTTAGGTTCAATATATGAATTAGTCCCCTATGATATTTTGAATATAAGGTTGTTGAATTTCTTTCTCACCTCTCTATACCTTCATATTATTCTAATTCATTTTAAACATTATTGAGTTAAAATAAAATAAGCTTATATGATTAAGACACATAAAAATATATATGAATTTGAGCTAATATCATTGACCTGGTATACAAGAAACACATATTCATCACTAAGATGAATGAATGAATTTGGTGATTTCATTTCAAAACAATTTTCAGCATTGAACTAAGTGACATCATTATCTTCGGTATTTACCCTTCTATTAAGTTAATTTATGAATAAATATATTTAGTCTCACAAGACTAAAACAAATATATTTCTCCAAATAATATCTAAATCTACCCATTTATGCCATATTTGAGGCATTGATTGTATGATGAAGGGATTGCTGCATAATAATGAAGACAAGGACATCCTAGAAATACATTAAATTTTTCATCTCTCTTGACAACTAAGACCTCAAAATTATACACCCTATCTTCAAATAAGGATCTAAAATTAATGTGGTTGAGGGGTTTATATTCTCTTTTATCACACCCAAAAAGAGTTAGAGATGAATGGGATAAATCGAATTACGTTTTCCCAAGTTGGTGAAGAGTTTTATCAAGAATTAGTTTTACACCTAATCCATTACTAATGAAATATCTAGGAATGTCAATGTCATCTATTCTTTTAGATACATTAAAGGGTCTGATATGTCAATGAATTTAAAAATATTTATCCTCTTCAATGAATAAATAACAATAAAAAATTATACATTGTATACCTCTACATGATATACCTCAATATAAATAACATAAAATTAAAACACTAGTTGGAATTATATATCCTCTACATGTTCATCTAATATATTTTCTGAGAAATTGAGAGGATTAAAAATTGAATGATTTTATAGAAATATGGAAAACTGGTTTATGATGACATATTTTTTAGTTAATGGTCTAATTTTTTACCCTAAAAAACTCATCATTATAAGGATTTTTTTGAGCTAAAATGATAGAAAAATATTCATATGATGGTTGCGCAGATGTGGAAGGCATTTTATCTAATATTTAGTTGATCCCCTTGAACAAATTGCATTCCTTGGAAATACAAATTGTAACCAGTTTGCCAATATGTTTTCCAAAAAATTGCCCTTAATTATTTTCTACATCTGTGGGTACATTTTTCTATTTTGCTAGGCTCTCTCAAAAAATTCACCCTTGTTTTAAATAGCCTAGATTGATCTAGAGGTGATGTAACATGTATTTTTAATTCAACAATAGTTCTACCTCGCATTAGTTCCTCTTCCCATATGGCCTTGATTAATGCCTCCCCAGTTTGGTGTTACAATGTTACATTTATAATATAAATATTCATTTGATAGGTGATCCATAATATTAATGACATATAATGAAATAAATATCATTATACATATTATGTGGACAAATTTTAATGGTTCAATGCATGTTGTACCTTTTGGAGGTTAGTAACATAATCTTTAGGGATTAATTCATAATGTCTGAGAGGGTCAATGATAGTTTTGTCCTTGGTGTTGGTTCTTCTTTCTCTATTTTCATTTTATGCTTTCAACTATTCTATTTATTATTTAGTTGTCCTTTGGAGGACTGAGGTTCTAATAATATAAGATATACCACTGTGTAAGGTGATGTGTTAATAATTGGTTGTTTCCACTATGACATAAAAATATCACGAGTTTAGTTGATCATATTTTGAGTCATCCAATCACCAATTTTTTTCAAAATTATTGGTAGAATACTTCCATTGAGACTTTTCTTCTAGAAGAGTGGTGGAAATTTATGCCACTTTTGGTGGTGGCTTACTGAGATTCACATTCAATTAATCAACAATATTGTCACAGAATATCATTTAAGAAAAAGTAAATCATAGATGAGATATATGAAATTAAATGATAGGATAAATTTTTATGGATATCCTCAATACCTAAAATATTGGTTTTTATGGATAAGTTATTGTTATCATGCCTTTTTCTAAATTAGATAATAAATAACTCCGAATAATCACATCTCCGAAGAAGTAAGATCTATTATTACATTCTTCAAATGTAAAGCATTTTTATCCCTCCATTATTATTGATGATGTTTTTTTGTTGTTGTTTCCAACATAGAGGGGGAACCACATGATAAGGTGCATGATTTGGAATTTGATGCAGCATAGGGATAGGTTTTCGAGTTATATATGTAGTTTCTTTTTTTCCAACTGTCCGTCCTTGGATTTTGATATTGTTCTAGATTTAGATCTAGTTCAATAGTTATTTTGTTAAAATATTTGGGAAAATATTGGGATATATCATATCCCACTCATTTATTTTTTGGGAATATATAGTTTTCACAATTCTTCTCAAAATATATATATTCAAATACCCAAAAAATATTCCTGTGGAAATTGAAAATTCAAGGTGGAAGTTAAACCCTTCCTCCAATAAATAAATTCAGTGACTGTCTCATTTTCACATTATTTCTAGTCCAATATTTCAAGTCCAATATTTCAAAGACTAATGTATATCATCACATTGAACTAAAATAGTCAATAAATTATTTATATAACTCTTCCCACACATTGATCAATATTATGGGTAATCAATTTCACTAAAAGGGTAATTTTACTTGAATGTTTTATATAAAACACTATAGCTTAACAATTTTTTAACAATAATTCTTCAATCATAGGGCCCCACTCATATAAATAAGATGTCAGATTTTAATTTGTATATCCAGAACCATCAAATTTTGGAAATTTACGATTTCAATAATTGGTTAGGGGGAACTGTTTCATCCACCCATTTGTGAAAAACATTCTTCTTCAACTTCATTGGTTCATTTTCTCCTTTCATAGCTTCGATATTGGTTTCTAATGACTCGATAGTGTCAACAAGCCATGTGGAAATGGTTTTTTACATCTAATAGAGTAGGAGGAACAAAATACTGAACCATCTATGTTTGTTTTATCTTCACATATTATTGAACTTTTTGGCTCTATCTTGATTGACATTGAGCATGTTATTTGGAAAACTAAGGGAAATCTCAGTATTCAGAAGAAACTAGTTCAAAATATATAAGTGGAATATATTTGGTATTTAATAGTCATTGAAAATAAAATTTTTCAGGTATAACGAGCTCTCTTTCTAAGGGAATATTGCTATAAGAGTGAAACAATATCTATTGGAAGAACCTATATTATCGAATTATAACCCATGAGAAATTCGATATTATGCCTCTCCAATACTCTAATTTCTCTCTCAGACTTAAGAACCCTCTCTTCATTTATAGGTGGTTTGAAACAATTGATAATTTGTGATATTTAACCTTAGCATTACTCATTTATATAGAAAATTCTCACTGAGCTAGAGGTTGTTGTGCCTTTGGAGGAATCCCTAAATTCTAGATAATCATATGATTTCTGGCGTCTACCACATCTTCTATTGCATCAATGTTGACCATATTTTGGAAGAACATATAATAAAAATATTTTGAAACATTATATTTGAGTTCTATATTATTTTCATTACTAGTGACGAAATTTTTTTACTAACATGATCATTACTTAAGACATTTCATATTTATTGAAAGAGTGGGGAAGATTGTTTCTATGAGAACATCTCAAGATGAGTCATGAATCCCAGGAGTGGATGTGTTTTTGATTGATCATTCATGATTGATACTACGATCTGAGAATTAACATTCCTTTTCCGATATATTTGAAGCAGTTTTGGGAAGTGTAACCTGAAGGGAACCTCAGGATAATTTCTTTGTCCATGTCCTTGATGAGTAAACTACATCACGTGATGAGATTAATAATAATGTTACATTTTTTAACATTATAAATCTAATAGCATACTATATTTCATTATGGATGTGGTAAAAATACCTCAAGCCCAGTGGGATGGGGGTGCTCGTCTTCTACATTCCCAATGCTTCAATCCAGATTTGTTATCTTCAAGGGTTGTGATAAAAGATCCCATAGCTTTATGGTATAATATTTTTCTTATACTGCCACAAATACAATTAATGTGTTTGGTATTCTAATTTTTGGGGACATTGTTCTATCATGGTTTGGATGAATCATACAACCTACAAATAAGGTACCTTCTATCAAATACATTTACAATATTTGTGAAATTTCTTTAAAATAAATTAGTATCATTCATTAAGAATGAATTTTGTTTGTTAATTTAAGATGTCTATTGAAATATGTATTATATGGATTGCTCTATTCTATCCCATATTCTTTTAGATCATTTGTGGGATAATTCTATCTGAAATGACAATCTATTGGACAAAGGGGTTCATTATTTATGGTAACTGAGGGAAATGACATTACTATACATCATTCTTGTTGGACATCACTGATTATGAGGTGAGGTAAAATGAAATTCCCCATGTCCCCCCTTCCTATAACATTGAAAATGAATGGGGTGTCAGTAATTAGCTGACATAAATCTTTTAATGAAACTAGACATGTTATTTTGAAGATCTCCATACTGGTTTTAAAGTTTTCTGTATCAAGTAGTTACTTAGGTCTCCATGACAATGTGATGGTGAATCTATTTTATTACCTTGACCTAAATTGGATTTTAATCATAAGGTAAAACCATGGTTTCCAAATGAAAAGAGTTTTTCATATGTTTTGGGAGATTTTTTGAACATAATAATCTAACAATTCCTCTATAATACTAAATTGATGAGTGACTATGGGCTAGTACAATACTGTCATATTATCCTTGGATATTTTCTTTCACATGAGAAATAGTCCCCCCTTTATTTTGTTTGAGTATACTAATCCAAATCTGAATGGTGTGGATATTTTATTATTTATTTATTGTAATAAATGGTGTCTTTAGTGATTACCACTATTAAATTAGGGTAGAGGGGATATAATGTGGGGTCAAATAATTAGTGTTTCCACAAAATTTCTTCTGGTTGAGAATTAAAATCACTTTTCAATTATGAGGCATCTGGAAATTCTAACATAATTTTCCCAAGAACATCATGGTTGGTGGGGGGGGGGGGTTATAAAATTTGATTCATAAAGGGTAGCATATTCATAATGAAATTAAATGTTGCATTTTGGAGTAATTCACAAAAAAATCTATCATGGGGATGACGACCATTATTGATTTTGATCCTACTACATGGATAATGTCTGTAGCATATGGATTGGGGAGGACCTTCGGGGTGAATAATTGGAGTGTGAGGACCTTTTTACTATTCGATCATTAAGACATGTGGATGGATACCATGGAACTAATCAAGAAATTTTATCTCTAAAATTTATTAGATTCTCAATATTAATATCTCAATCACGGAAAGATGTATTGGGAGGTCTTTCGAAACAGCAAGTAGTCTAATCTTGGGGAGGACCATCACAACCACCTCTACAATATTCTATATATTGTTAATATGTAATAGTATCTTGATACCTAATATATATATACTCATGAGGACATCATGAACACCCATATTTAGCATAGCGTGGTCATGGAATGGCTCTTTATTTCCATTTTTTTAGTGTGGATTATTTTTAAATTCATTCCTCTTGGAAATTGAAGCATATCATTATGGGTGATGAATCTCATATTCAAGAACATATTTTAAGAGTTAATTAATTTCTAATGATTTTTCATACATATTTCTATAATCTTAATAGAGATATATTCCTTCCCTATAGTGGCCACAAATGTAGACCAATGAAATACTGTAAGAATAGGAATAAGGGCCAGATCTGGTTGTCCATTTATCATGGGATGAAAACTGCCATATTGGATGAGATAAGGAATATGACTTCTATTCACAGTGATTTAAAAATTTATAAACTAATTAACGTCGAATACCAATGAAGGGTTGTGTGCCACAATCATAGTCACCTCTGATTCTATCATAATATATTAGAAATGTTATTGAATACCAATGGGAGTAGATGTTTATCCTTCCATCATTGACCAAATATAAGGAGCAACTAATTAAGTTCTGTATCTCTAGTTAGTATATATTCTAACCATTTTCCTTAATTATTTTCTAATATATTTAAAAATAATCAGATGTGGTGCCAAGGGTATGGCTCTTCCCTTGTTAGTATATTTGATTTGATGCTTGTTTTCTCAAAGTGCCTCCAAGTTAGTATTACAAACCCGATGGGTGAAGGAATGTGTGTACACATACTCATTATTTTCACAATGTTGCTTCATGGGGATTTTGGTATTTTTTTGATCTATTCTGGTATGCTTGGATGGTGTGGGAAATTGTTGGTGCATGATATCAATATTCGGTCATGTTTGTCTATAAGGCTAGATGGGGGTGGGAATGTTTTAGTGCCTACTTATGAGTTTCCACCATGTTTGTATGATGGGATTTATTCGATGAAAAATATATATGGATCTTATCCCAATAACTTGTTTCTTCCCTCGAAAATGATTCCATGTTTCCTTGGGCTGAGTATCCTGGGCTGGACTCCTTATAATATAACTCCGTTATGCTAAGGGTGTGGTAACACATGAGAGCTATATTGATGGATTTTAAATGGTTCCCATTTATGGGACCCCTATCTTATTAGGTTGAGGATTTTGGGGACATATGAATTATCCTCTTTATGATATGTGGGAATTAATTATAGTATTTTGGTAATAATATCTGTAAATTGTTTGATAATTCAACTAGTGTTAATCAATTATATACCACTAAACATTGTGGAATATATGTTTGTCATAACTTAATAATATGGAGGGATTTTTGAGATACCTCTATGGTCGGGAAAATGTAATTTTTGTGGTACCCAAAAATTAAAATTTTCAACACTTTCTATTTAAGTCACTAGGTAGGTGATGTGTTCTTCTTGTTGGATGAGGTCATGATAATTAATATGAAAGTTTTTATTTTCTAAAAGGATTCAATTATATTGTATTTAAGGAAGTAATTGAAAGAGACTAAAAAATATTTGAGAAACAACTAACAATAATACTCCTCAAAGATGTATATAAATAAATGAACAGATTCATAATTATTTTTTTTAAACCATGTATTGGGATTGAATTATTTTTGTGATAAGAAGACTGACATGTGGGAGACAAAATCATCATAATTTATAAATCATGTCATTTCATATTTTTGTGAAACATGATGAATGAAATATTCCAACGTGTTCTGATGAGAATATAATTCCAATTGGGTTCACCATTTACTTTTCATGCCACAATCATGAATCCACAATCATTTTAATGATGATGTGAACAATTATTTCTAAGGCAAGTGTCCACATGGATTTATCATATGAGTCTGTATAAGAAATATGTTCTAAGAAGATGGGATTTTAGGATCATTTCAATCTTTTGGTTACATTTCTTTATTAAAAAAAACTCTCTCATAGATTTAAGACAAATTCACAGTTCCCTTATTCAATGTGATGCAAGGACTAGGTCCCCCCAATGTTATGAATTATTAGCATGTGTTGAAAATAGAATCATTTATATATATCCAAGGTTCTTAATCGATATATATATATATATATTTATCCATTAATGTCACCATTTTTTAAGATATATCATAGCTTCTTATATATTTTATTAATATGATGAAGTTTTTAGCTACATAATTGGGTTCTTGGTAATTTACCTTCTCCCGATAAGAAAAAAATGGCTCTAATATTGCGATCATTCCCATGAGACGAGCTTCCTACATATCCCTATGAAAGGATTATTAACATTTGTATTTAATTTTTACTCAACAGAATACATCATACATTTTAAGGTAATCTAAAAAAGACTAAACCATATAGATTAATATCAGGAACAAGGGATTCATAGGTAAAAGACTCATAATAAATGGATTTTATAGGACATACACCGAAGAGGCTCAAAGTGATTGGAAGGGATTTCGTGAAAAACGTGAGGTAGGATGTTATTGGGAATATTCCAAGATAAGGATGGTGGTGGAATGGTCTATGAAGGAATATGTCCTAGGAAACATTATGTTGAATTTTGGGTGTGGTTTTTGGACCATTTGGAGGCATCTTATATTTACAAATTGGTCAAGAGTCAAACCCTTTGTAGTTTCGTAGTTGGGTATAATACATGTGAAGGAAGAACAAGATACTCAATTGGGAATAATTACCATTGAATATTGAGGAATAGTTTTAGGTATTATACAGAATTGGAGGCCCATGAAATTATTTACTTGTTCTGGACTTACAAATAAGGATGAATCTTGAAAATTTGTCACATCATTGGGTCATACAATTAAGGAGGATACACAAAATTTGGTAACATGGTTGGGCGGTTACACCTAAGGTTGATTACTATAATACGGTAACGTGGTTGAGGTTTACAGTTAAGGGGAAGGCCCAGATGATGGTTTCATGGTTGTTGATTACATCTTAAGAGAAGGATTAGAAGATATGAGATTAAAGATAATGAAGTATAATTTCTGAAAAAACAATAGATTCTCCTTAATTTGATAGTAAACCTGGCCAGGGAGATGGGAGTGAGAAACTACTTTGGAATCTATCTTCAATGTTATTATTTAAAAAAATCTAATCACATGCCAAAATTTTTCTAGATATGTTCTAGTGTAGAATTCTATGGGAATTATTCTTAGAGGGATTTCCTTATCCAGGTTCCATGGAATAGAGGAGGATACAACCATACCCCTAAAAGAAAAATGAAACCATGATTTATGAATATCCTTCTGGAATGGAGGGGACCCTAAAATTATATCCAATATTGGGGCCCTCATTTATTTGAGAATATATTAATAAATATATTCTAGGTACCCCCTTTCTAAAGTGGTTACCAATAAGTCCTTATTTTCTATGGGAATGTGTGAATGAGTGGAAATGCTGGTTTGCACTTTAGATTGATTATACATTTTTGATGTATTTGGGATTTTTATTATCCTAGATGTACCCAAAGTGAACCAATTTGATGTATCAAAAAGTGTGTCATGTGAATGGACCACTTTTGGTACCACTCAACATGGATGAATCAGGTTATTTGCGATGGGTGTCCGACAATGTGGTTGAATTGGGTGCCTCGTTTTTGGTCATTCGTGATGGGGGGGATTCTGAGGGGTTTTTCACGAAGGGATTTAGTTGGAAATTTATACTTTGCATGGGGTGTTAAGGGAGGTGGTTGGTTGGATATCTTTTGAAGGGTGAAGGTAAGGCTGGTCACTTCACAACAGGGTTTTGAGACTGAAGGATCCTACCCAGAAATCTTTTTTGAATGTGTGATTGTGATCAGAAGATAATTTATTCACATATAGTTTGTGGAGTAGTGGGACACAATTGAAATCTATATTCATATGGTCATCCCACAAAGGAATATTTTTTATGAGGAATTATTTTTTCCCTCTTTACTTTACTATATTATACATTTGTTTACCTGCTAAGAGAACGTTCTAACAATATCTCACACATGAAATACACTCTTGAGAGAATTCACCAAAACTCTTCTCATCTATCATCTATATGAAGGGGGGGGGGGGGGTCATTATAAGGGTATATATGTAACTTACCAATAATCTCCCATAGTAGAATTTGGGTTTCCTAGAGTCGACATCACCCAAAAATTGAATATTCGTTTATGGGGGGATTGAAAAAGATAACACTCCATATAAAATAATTTCTCATTCTTTGGCAGGATGAATATACAATGTAACACCCTAATAGTGTATGAGAAGTATGTTTTGATTTATTATAGTATACACAACATCAAAGTAATCTTTCACTACAGACAACAGTAGCTTGGCTTGCTTTACACACAATCACGACCTTCCATGATAGCGTGTGTTGAACGAAATACCGAGATTTACTAAACAATGATATATTATTATAATATTATAAACTATAATTTATGAATATAAATAACTGAATTTTAAATTTTATAACATTATTATTCATCTTACATATTTTCTAGAACATGGTATGAGAAAAAAAAATTCAGGTAAAATAAGTATTTTAAAAAAAATGCAATTTTATTGCCTTTTGATGGCGCGCCCACATTAAATCTAGTTTTGACATGATTATAATATCAATTTGAAAAAATAAAATTATTCTTTGGAATCATGTTATACAAATAAACTTTGGATAAAATTTTCATATTATTCTGATAACATTCATATATTAATGAATAGTAAAAACACGCTATATTTTAATTAAAAGCAACATTATTAATTTCAATAATTTATATGGTTAAATTATAATATTGATTGGTTTTAAAGTATAAATTGAATATATTTTTACCATTTAATATAATTTATTTCATTACCATTAACTTTTCATTGAATTAATTGATAAAATGATTTCAATCTTTGGCACTGTTTTAACTTTTAAAACATGTTTTCTTAACAACGGGGTTATTTTTAAATTAATTACAGAAAATTCTTTGATTTGAATTTTGAAAAATGGACTCTATATTTTAATTTAGTGGGTGCAAATTATTTTAATATGTTACTTTATTTTTGATATTATGAATTGTAACTATGGTAATTTTTATTTACTACAGTTAAAGGTATATCAGGTAATTAAGGGTAAAAATAAGATTATAAAATTATCGGAACACCTGCCAAAATTCTATTGGATGACTAAAAGTATACTCTTATCACCTAAGGGTCGGAATAAATTCATTTTATTGACTTTTATCCATTAAAATAATTTAATTTTCATTGAAACCAAAGAAAGTGACAACATGTCACACTCTTAAATCTTATAAGTATAAAAATTTTAATTTAGTGATAAACTTCTTGAAACATCGAACATAAATAGTCTACATAAAGATAATAAAATAATATACATTATGCGAGTTTATTTATAATTTTTAAGTATTATACAATTATAATTAAAGGTGACACAATAGTGATGTTGAAATTATTTTATTGATTGAAATATCAAATAAATGGTTTTCAAAATATTAAAATAAATATTATATGAACTATTTAATGTGCTACACTACTTTTCTAGATATATATTACTTGTTATGAATATATTAAATCTTTTATTTCTAATATATCATCTATTTATATTTTATTTAAATTCAAATAAATGAATAGTGTAAAAATTGACACTATTATTATTTTATAATAATAACATATTATAAAATTGTTTAAAAATAAAATAAATATTTATAAATTATATATTTAAATTTATATGGACCAAAATTTCGTAAATTATCTAATTATGGACAATTCACATCACATAAGTAATTATTTATATCAAATTTAAAATTTATAATCTTATTACCACAAATAAAATTAAAAAGATTAAATAAGTATAAATCAAGTTGATAATGTTTAAAATAAATTTATGACATGTCTAGATTTTTTTGGTTGATAATATTACAACCCCATATCATATAATATTCGGATTTTAGTCATTTTTGGAGGTTTTTATGTGGGGTTGAAATTTATTTTAAATTAATATTTCTTATAATTCCAAAGGTGCCTCTCTCCTCCCTTATAAAAGGGCACCTCCTCCCTCTCATACTCACACAATTTTGAGCCTTAAATCTCGGCCAACACCTATAAATTTACATTCTCAACTTCTCTGGAAACATAATAGAGGTCATGGTTCTCTTCAAAGACAAATCTTAGTGCCCTAAGAGGAGGTTTCAAAGAGGCGTGTCGAAGAATAGGTAATATCCGTTACCGATTCTTTCAAATTTATTTCTTCTTCTACTTCTTCATAATTAGTTGTTTCATTATGAAGTAATAACATCAGTATCACTCATACAATTATATGTTTTTATAAATATGAAACAACCCTATTTAACCTACTATCCGTCCTACGAAAAATGAAATCACCGCGCGTGCGAACATACAGAATACCGTCTCCATGCCATGGTGTAATCTGTTTTCCACCACCACCTTACTTGGATAGGTATAATGGTGTAAAAAATAACTATATATGATTATTGTAATGTGATATTGATTCTAAAATATTTTACATACACTTCACTACAATTCCACGATCATGGGAATGATATCATTGCTCGTGCGTATGTACGACCTACCGTCTCCACGATGTGATGTGACTCGTTCTACATGATATTCATTGAATAATGATTATATAAATGAATTGAATGAATAAATATGATATATATTTCACTAATAACATTCTGGAAATTAGTTATCTATATCCTACAAATAAGAATAGGAATTTATTCAAAAAAACACGCAAAAGAACATAAAGCAATAAAGACCTGAATAACAAGTAGAAATGAGATATTACTAATAAGAAGCTAAGAATATGACCATATATGATATCATTAAAATGAGTATGATTCTTTAATAAGTCAATTTAATTATTTAAGTCATTATACAGGAGGTTCTAACACATACAAAGCATATCGGGCCTAAGGTAAGGGAAAATCTCACAATCTCATTTTTATCTGAGATTGTTTATACATAAGAATTTACTGGGGAATATTTATCATACACATCCATGTTTCCTCAATATGTAATATTATTTCCATCATCCTACAATTTATTTAATCCAATTTTATCTTTTGGTGTGTTTTTAGTAAAATATATGAAAGGAATCTTTTGTCGTTTTTATTACGAGTTACTTTTTGACGGTTTCTACCGAATTATGAGAAGATTGTTTTTCAACTTATATGGAATGAATGGATTTTTATGATTTCATAGAACATTACTTCCATGAAGCTTCCTTTACAAGTTTTCAAGTTTATTTTTAATCAACTTCTTTTAGTTTAAAATTGTATGACATGTTAAGAAAGGAAAAATATTTTTGATGTAGAAAGGATATTTTCCTCAAGAATGGAGTTCAAGTGTTTTATAAAAATTATTTTCCATCTATGATAATATAGGGTTCTATTTCTATCCCTATTGATACATTTATTTGATTATGATATGATGGAATTAATTTTATGATTTCCTTTTATCTTATATGGATTATGTTATGATGGCATGATGTTTAAGAATCCCATTTTTATTACATGGGTTATTCAATGATTTTTGATTTTGTGGCACACATAAGAATGGTTTCATTATGATATGGGTGGGACCTATATCTCCCTACAATGCATTGGGTAATTATTTATATCTCAGTAGATAGACATGTCTGGAACGACATGTTAAACCATTTCAGTGATACAAGACTGGAACGAGGAGAGAACTCAGTTCAATAATGGACTTTGTCCGCTACGATGGTCTGGGCAAAGATCCTTGAAAAATATGAAATGATTTTCTATGATTATGTGTGTATGACACAATGTTTCATGTTTTATGTTATGAATATAGGGATTACATTTCACTACTATGATTTATCCCTTGTTATGATATTATGATCTCTTTTGCAGGTTATGATTTTCAAAATGTTATGTTCTTATGAATATGATATTATTAATATTTATTTTGTTTAACCTTACTGAAAATTTGAGGTCACCCTTTTCTATGTTTTATTTTCCCCAGGCCGGGAAGAAGGGTATTAAGTAGGATATGCCGAAAGAGACTCTAGATATGATGAAATAAACGGGAGATAATGTAGATGATTTATGAACCAGTTGTTTATGTTTCCCAGTTTCTAAAGACAATATACCTATACAGTCCTATCATGGTTTTGTTATATGTTGTAACAAATATGCTTCAATTCTGAAGTAATAACCATGTATGTAAAGTATGGGTCGTTATAGTTGGTATCATAGGAAAGATATAGTCAACCTTTCGAAACTAGGACGTGAAAGCCTTAGTAAGAACTCTTAGGATATGTCTAAACATAGAACACAATATTACTGTTTTAGAAATGGCCATGAACAACATAAGATAAGAACTAAAGTGTGAAATTTTATTCATGATTATGTGTTTTTCCTTTTATGTTTAGTGTTTCTCACACTATGATTATTGGTTTTATTCAATGGCTGGAAGCCGATGGAACCGTGTTAATGCTGAATGCGATGGGAAATGAAATGATTGTCCCCTTGAGAAACCAAACGTTATGGGAGATGGAATGAAAAATCTTATATCTATGATCACACAACTTTCTTAAGATATGAATCATGCAGGACTTCCAAATGAGAAAAGTAAGGAGAAACATTCTGTTGAATCTTTCATGAGGCAGCGTCTCCCTTCATTCAGCGGGTCTTCTGATCCATTAGTGGCTGAATTATGGATTAGTACCACTAAAAAGATATTTTCAGTCATTCAATGTTCTGAACATGATAAAGTCATCTTAGCAGTATATCATTTGGAAGGTGAAGCTAATAAATGGTGTAATGTTATTAAGAATACGTGGAAAAGGGATGAAATTGATTCCATGGAATGGAACGAGTTCAAGAACGTATTTTTCAATAATTACTTCCCTCGTATTCTTCGAACATAGATGGAGAAGGAGTTTCTTGAACTGAATCAAAAGGATGATTAATCTGTTGGTAGCTACGATGCAAATTTTAAAAGACTTGCGAGGTACGCTTACAGAATTATTATCCAACCTGAGTGTAAGATCGATCGATTATTTAGTGGCTTAAAACCATGTCTTCGAAGGATGTTATCCATAAGGGACTTCAATAGCTTCGAGGAAATTGTTCGATGTGCTGTCAAGGTTGAGATGGAGATTAGAGTAAGACATCAGTCATATGGGTTTGATAAGACTAGGAAAATGGAATTAAAAGGGAAATATAAAGACCACACGGAAAAGAAGATGAGTTTTCCCTTATGCTCAATGTGTGGAAAGAAACAAGGAGGTAATTCTCATAAAAGGGACAGGTAAATTTTTTAAGTGTGGAAAAGAAGGTCATCGGGCAGTTGAATGTCAAAATAATGGGAATAATATGTCTAATGATTATGTGTGTATGATTATGTGTGTATAACACAATGTTTCATGTTTTATGTTATGATTATTTGTATTACCTATTCATTAAAGAACATTGGTTTTGGGATTACATTTCACAACTATGATTTATCCCATGTTACGCCTAAAATCATAATTTATTATATAAAGGTAAAATTTATAAAATCCCAAAATATCGTGATTTCTAGGGAATTTAAATGAATATGTACAAAATAAAATATATTTAAACATAAATACAAATATATTACTAAGAACATCTTTATCATTATCCTAAAATTCCATTATTCTTAAAAAATTATTTGAGATAGCCTAGGGACGTATATAAGAGAGCAGTGAGTTACTAAGACTTATAAGTGAATAATCAAAGAATAACATGAGGAAATTTTGAAAATTTTATACAAGAGGTATATGAATGTAACATAAGTGGTCTGAGAATCATTTTTTTGAAAAATGGGACATTATATAACATGATATCATAAAAGAAACATAATAATGTAGAAACAGTATAAAAAAATGAGGTCATTAAAACTAGTCAAGGGAAAACACTAATAAAAAAATAATATTTTTTTAGGATAAACTCCCTTGAACCATATATGGAATATAACGAGGGAAAATTGTTTCCAAATGTTATAGAGGGATATATAAATATGTGCCCATCAATCACTTTTGTATTACGTATATCCATAGGCGTGCCTCATATATTATAGAACATAAGGTTTTATTTCATCTTATTTAAACTAATGATTAACAAGTCATGTTACATAAATTTATTGTCAAAATCAATTATGTATAGTTACATATAGTTTAACATTATTGAGTGGAAATTGATATGGGTATTCACTATACAAATTTTTGGCAAGTAAAATTTTTGGATAATGTCTATAGTATAAATGGTGTAAAAAGGGTTTATAGAGGGGTTGAATTATAATTAGGGGTTGAATAATTAGTTGGGAATAATGTGGAATTTATGTGTTATGTAAACAAATATCCCATATTGATGAATGTTAAATACTTATATGACATAAATAAGGTTCTTAAATAATGAGGAGAAGTAGAGGATCACATACCTTGAGTGGGAACTTCTAAAACCATGGGAAGAGATTCGTAAGATCTTTGGGAGACTATATGGAGGACTCAAAAGGGGAACATTCAATTTAATTTCATGATAAAAGTTTTTTGTTCAATATAAATAGTATTTTGGGTGAATTTATTTATAAAAAGATATGATAATTCATTATTAATTCCCATGCAATGGTTTTTTACACTATATGAAAATGTTTGAAGAAAAAAACAACCCATAATTATCGCCCAGGGGTTCTGACATGGTGTAGGGGATCTAATAATTATATATAAATAATAACAAAAACAATAAAATAATTCCGTTGGTGATGCGAAAGAGATTCATATTTATATTGTATATTTTTTAAACAATAATATATAATATATATATTGGAGGATTCATTGTGGATTTATAAAATTAATAAAATAATTTTTTTTAAAAAAAAATAATAAATTGAACATTCATATTTTTTTAATTAATAATTTTTATGGAATTATTACCTTTTTTCATTATGATGTCACAATACACAATGTATTTTTATGCTCTATTTAATTTTGAAAAGAAAATTCACCTCTCCCTAAAAATTATTAAAAAATAACCATCGAATAAAATAATATTATAATTTCACAAATAAATAATATTTTATCCAAATAACACATTATATTTTAACATTTAATCTTTTTCTAGAAAATGACTATAATTATTTAAACAGATATGTTTTCAAGAAAAAATAGTTTTATGAACCATTTAGAAATTATTTCATTCATCGTGAAATTGAATTTTATCTATATTCAATTATTATTATTTAACAAGATGATTTTTTTAAAAATAAAATTTATTAAAAAAAATTGATTTAATTAAATTTAATGGCTTCGATAAAGCTATATATTTCTAAAAAATAATATTTATTTTCCATCATATCAAAATTTATATTATTATCAAACTCACTATTTAATCATTTAAAGAGGTAACATCAAATAAGTATTTATATATATTATTAAGATTTAAATAAAATATTAAAAATGTGAGTGTATATAAATATCACTTTATTAAACATAAAAATAGTTAATGGTAAGGTGTGTGATGGTGATATTTTCATGAGGATATTTGGGAAACATGGTTCAGTTTGTGATTTTGATGATCATGAAATTCTCATGCAGGATGTTTTCCTTGGATTTAGTTGACAGATCATGACTTGTTAATGGTTAGTGGAAATTCGTAATGATTTCACCTCCTTCAGAATCTCTGAAAAATGAGATTCATAGGGTGATATCATATAGGATAAGGCCATCACATCATCTATCTATGTTAATTTGATTGTATCATAACCATTAATATAAAAATATTATTTATCACTATATAGTATAATTATTATCAAGGGTTATGGTTCATAATAGCTATTTAAATCCAACAATATATGACTTTCCAAAATAAAAAAATTCTATCGTTATTTATAAATATAATGCATGATAACAAATTTATTCATTCAAAAAGTAAATTTAATTGATTAAATCATTGTTCTTCACATTCATCCCCCATTAATAAATTAAAACTACAATGTTTGTATTTGATATATTTAAATATATGATGGTACTTGTGTTTTTTCACCTCATCTAGTTATCATGTTGCTTCTTCGAATGCGTGATTCCCCCAAAACACTTGGACTCGGTCAGTTGTTCTGTTTTGTAGAGCCTTGATACATTTATCTAATATCTGCATCTCATATTCCTCATATGATTGAAAAATCACTTATGTTTCCAATTTTTTATTCCATACTAATTAGGGGGTCTAGTATACACTTCCCCAATAGAGAAATATATAACACATATTTTTCTTTAAATAGGTTAGGTGGGATGGTTAGACAATTGGACACCACTCTCATGATATACAATATCTCAAAGGGGTCTAAGTATCTTGGTCTAAGATTCCCTTACATCCAAAACCACATGACATTATTCAATAATGATATATAATGGATGAAAATTTCTCTGACCTCATTATTTAGGTGTTGTTAATGACTGTCTTCATATCTTTTCAGTCAAGTTTGAAAGGATTCTAGATGAAAATAAATTTTTTACTGTTGGTCGGAGTGGACACTCAAGAGGGGGGTGAATTGAGTTCCAATTAAAATTTATGTTAAAAACAATTTCTATTAAAATCCCCCAATTTCAAAAACAAATTAAACTGTAGTGAATTTATATAGATTATAAAGGTTCAATTAGTTTCTCAAAGATTGATTAATTCTCAGTTAACTTAATCTTATGATTAAATTAACTTTTGAAACTAACTTACTGATTTATAACAAACATAAACACTTGAGAATTTAATTATCAAAGTAGCTTTGAAGGTAGATTATATTTCAAAGTAATAGCAGCAGAATATGAAATAAATATGTATAGTATGGATATAGAGTATAACTACAAACACAGAAAATTAACCAAGAGGTTCAGTCTCAAGCCGAGACTTAGTCCTCTCAAAATTTTATATAAGAATGATCCACACCCTGGATCGGGGTTAACAACAGTGAACACACTGTCCAGGTCACAAGACCTCTACCACAGTTCTTTGTGGGAAAACAAACAACAGCAGCCAGCTGTTCAGGTCACAAGAACTCTACCACTATCCATAGTGGGAAATGGGATGCAAAAAGGTTTGCTGAGGATTTACAGATCCTCTAGTGAAAGTACAGGAGTCAGTGTGTGTGTTTAATACAGCAGATAACACACACTGCTCAAAATGTAGAATAAATCACAGAACAAGAGATGTAGAGTTTAGAAGTGGTTCTGGTGATCTCAGTGTAGCTCTTGTATTCGATCAGAAGAAAGTTTGAGTCCTCTTCTCGTTTCTGTTTGAGAAACAGAGTGTTGTATGCTTCAGGTTCACAGGTAGTGAGAATGTAGTCGATGAAGTTCTTCAGGGTTCTTCTTGTATACACACAACACTTCTCGAGTATACTTGATTGACTATATGCTTCTCTGTGTTCTTGATGGAACTCGTTTTTATCTTCTTGTGTTTCTGGTATATTTCGTCCACCACGCACTTCTCTGGTTCGCATCCTTTTTGGGCAGCGTAGTCTTCTCGTATTTATCTCCCGACAGGGGACAGAAAAGATTTCTTTTCAGCAGGTACGAGGTACGGGTTCCTGACATCCGACAACCTTTATCAGATATTTGACAAATCATCAAAATGTATGATATGAACGTTAGATAGATTAAATGTAGGAAATAAAGAAATTAAAACAGTGAGTCGAGAATTTATGTCACTGTTGACTTCAACTGTGGTCTTCCAACTGTGGACTTCCTTCTGACTGCTGACTTCAACAAAAGGCTTGATGTCTGTAGGCTTGCAATAGTAGCTTTTACTCCATGTAGCTGTAGCCTTTCTAACTGTAGACTTGTAACATCAAATTTGTAGAACTGTAACCTTTGTCAACTGTAGACTTCGATCATCAGTAGACTTAGTAGACAGAAGCTGTCTAACTGTAACCTTGACTGTAGACTTATGACTGTAGGTTTGTTCGACTGCGAACTTGTTTCAACTATAGACTTGTTCGACTATGAACTTGAGCAGAGATAACTTTGAACAGAAGTCTTATAACTGTGACCTTCGTCTGTGAGCTTTGACAATAGATAGCAGTAGACTCGTAACTGTAAGCTTGTATTAGTCTTCGACTGTAACCTTGTAACTGTGAACTTATTGCAACAAAATCTTAAGGTGACAGTTAGCTGTAACTGTGACTTTGAAAATAAAACTCTGACTGGTAGCTAACAATACTAAACTTATGTAAATGCTACTGTAAGCTGATACAGTAAAGTTATGAGAGTAGGAATATGAACTGTTTAGAATAAAATACGTTTAAGCATGGAATAATAAGATTAATGCAAGGTTTTAATACATCATAATCAATGGTTAAGCAGGATTTGGGATTATCAAAACAGGTGATTCCAACATTTACTTTATCATTCATCTCTTGGATAAGATCAGGTCCCATTAGCATCATCCATCCAAAATCATCATAGTATGGTGGATTCAGACACCTCATCCCATTTTGAGCCTCATAAGGTTTCATGCATAAGTGAGCATGGGAACTATTGTTTAATGAGAACTTTACTATGTGGTTGTTTTGATCCCAAATTCCATGTATAATCATTGAAAACTAAAGCATCATATAATATAGAGTACTAATTTTACATTTATTCAGTCTATATATCTGAGGCTGATAAGAATTGATGAATCATAGTTTTATATCAAATGATATCAAAAGATATCTCCAAAACCTCAATGTAAACCATAAACCAAAATTAAATGAAATATATAGTGGAATATAATCCCTTATTACCACATCAGTTGTTTGCATCTTATAGAGCTGTTCAACATAAATGTCTTCCATGGTAGCAAATAAATGTTCTAAATTTGTGGGGAGATCTACTACTACATAAATGGAAATATTTCCTTTACATATCCTAGTATTTATTTTGATCAAATATTTGATTATTTATTCCCATTTTTGTATTATAATGGGAAATAGTTATATCATACCATTAGATTACTTCCATTCTTTTATGAATTGCCGGTAAACCATGTATCATGATACATAATTTTCCGTATCCCTCTTTATGTTATCATAGTAGATATTTTTTCATGTATCATTGCTTCATATAAATTCTTGGATGAATTGATAAGGTGAATTCTTTCCCATCATCCTAATGCTCCATATTTATTTATAGTTTTTAGGGAAACATATATGGGTTCCAAACCTTATAAATCCATTTTTAATTATGTTGAACTACAAAACATTCTCTTCATTATTCTATAGAAAATCATCACCTATTTGGAATTCCATGATCCTCTCACAAATGGATGGTTGATTATTTATTTTCGAGACGTCATGTTAATATTTGTTTATGATTCTGATGTTTAACTTTTTTCTTCTCTAATAATATTATATCCATTTCAATATTTATCAGTTCTATCATTATATGATGTTTTCTACTAATAACTTCAACCACAATTCTCGATTTCCTTGGATTATAAAATATTAAAAAATCATAGTCTTTAATTATATCTAATGTCCTTTATTGGTACATATTATGCTCATTATGATTGAATATATAATTATGAATTTCATAATCTATATATCTATCATAATATTTCTTATTGAGATAATAATGCCAAAGCATCAATGAAAAGATCACTATTAGAAATTTTTGACCCTTCACTAAGAAGTTATTCTCATTGATCATTAATTAGTAGGATTCATTTATGATCAATATTTTCTCTCGAATGACTAAAAAACCCGGCCCCTTTTTAGATGTATTACTATAGATCAATATATCTTCCCCAAAAGTGGGTAATATGAGAACTTGTGCAGTCATTGTCTTCTTTTTGAGATATTGAAAGCTTTCATCACATTAATCTTTCAAGAAAGAAAGACTCCTTTCTAAATACTCTTCATTTTTGGGATTGGAAATCATGATAATTTTATATATATTAAATACAATAACTAGATATTCCAAAGTATATATGTATTTCATTAAATTATGTTGTTCTACTACATCCTTTAATTATAAGGCCCTAGCCTTAAACCTTAATTAATCTTGAGTTATTACAAGATTACACATTGAGGATCTTTTCAGCTTTAGAGTTTTAGAGAATTAGATCATGAAACTTTCATTACATTCCACATTTAAACAAAGTGGTTACATAAAATACAGTATTCATTTATTCCAACAACGAAAACATATTTAAAATAAAACATGGATTCTTTCTTGACACATCCTTGATACTATCATCACATCATGTACCCTTCCCTTGACCTGTGAAAAACATTTCAAAAACTTGGGATGAGCATAAAAAGCTCAGTAAAGGATATAAAAATATGGAAAGGAAACATGAGTACATTTATACATAAGAATGAAATCATACTTTACCCATAAAACATAAGCACTTTAACATACCTCATAAAATCATGAATAAATCATAGAAATCATATTATATAAAGGTAACTTGAGGAATTCATAACATTATTACGTAGGGAGTAACCCTCTTGGTTACGTTTGGAATACCCATCACAGTATATTCCCTAAATCTCTTCGGAGAAACCTTTACGTTTCACTCCTTCGTGTTACCCAATGCATTGGAGAGCTATATCGGGCTCACCCTCCCTTAGTTTTATCACGGAACCACCCGTCTTCATAATAATGCCCAAGAACCTCAACATAATCATATCACATAAAACATGCATAAAGGAAACATAACATTTCCACCTTTCAATCACAAGATATAAATACAAGTCATTGATATAAAAACATTATGAAAACCATTTTCAATACCAAAACAAAAGAAAATTAAAACATGGTATTTATTTTTCTTTTTTAAAAAAAGGTTTGGCTTGTAGAGGAAGCTGAAACTCAAATAATGGTCACGACGGTGGAGAAGTCGTTGTCGCCACATACGTACGACAAAAAACATTCCCTTTTTTCGTTTAGTAAACGCTTCGTATAAAAAGATTACTTTTGAATAAACGTAAATTTCAAAGGGGTTTATACACCATATAAAAGAAGGTTGTGTATAAAACAAAATATGCCTCAATGAAAAGAGATTGAGACGAAGTCCCATACAAAGACGGTATCCTCGGTTTAAGGATAAATCAATTACATAATTATGTGTGAAAAACGAATACACCAAATATAAGTGGATATTATGTGTAAAATAATCAAAGGACATTCACACATATTAAAAGGATGATATATTCAATAAGTACATGTTGAACCCAAAGAAATCGAAATTTGGTTAAGAAGTTCCCTTGACAGCCTAACGATGTCACATAAAAAAAGGGTATCTCATCACTTGGACATAAAATTTACATCAACAAGGATATATGAGAACATATCCTAATATAAAAATATGTAAATTAAAATACCCAACAAAAGAAGTCTTTTAAAAAGAGGAGGGTGAAAGGTTTCCTTACCGACATGGGTATCTTTCGAAACATACGCCCCATGAAAGAAGGACAATACAACATTGATGTAAATACTCATAAATGAAATAATATTAAACAATGAGTAAAATAATGGTCAGTACATACACCACTCAAAGGAAATTGTGGAAAATGTATAATAAATCTCACAGGAATAAAAGTGAGATGAAAAATCCCTTACGAAAACTCGGCAGCCTAACGGCGCCACTTAAAACTTCCAAAAATGGATTAATGAGATCAAATAGGGTATTTCGTCACACTACAATAAAATTTACAGCAAGAGGAATATAAAAGAACATCCCCCATAAAAAAATAGGAACTTAAAAAAAGTGACATAAAGGAGAGTACTTAAAGAGAAAGAGAGAGGTTAGATCGATTACGAAAATTCGGCAGCCTAACGGCGCCACTCAAAACGTCCAAAATGGATTGATGAGAGAGAATAGGTTCTCTCATCATATGAACATAAAAATTACAGTATGATTAATATGAAATAACATTCCAATCACAAGAAAGATGATCTTAGAAGGAATGACATAAAAGAGTGTACTTAAAAAGAAAGAGAGGAGTAGGATCCCTTACCTCAAGTCCAACTTGTCTTGTTCGTTTCATTATATTCCTGAATAATAAACATTGGTCAATTAATAATTTCCTAAGTACCTCCTTTAGAGATTATTATTCAGTTAATATCACATATTATAATGTTATAATAATTGTTTAATAATGTTAGTTCATATCAGACGTTTTTGTCGATGTTTGGTACATGAGTCAAGAATGAACTTGTTTGAAAAATGATTTCCCATCTAGTTGATGTAAATAATTCCCAAAATAGTATTAATTATTAAAATATCATATATATCCAGTAAATATTCATTTTATACTATTCCATATCATTTGGAGATAAAAAAACGAAAAGCACCGTTCATGGAGATGGTAGGTCGTACGTACGCATGAACGCTACTTTCATTTTTTGTCATATTAATGGAATTAAAACAAAATGAGAGATATATATATATGTTATAATTCTAGAATGATATCCATAATTTAGATGTAATATATTAAATATATATCCATTATATATATGTACTTATAATATTACATAACATTTTGAGATAAGAAATGAAATGTACCGTTCATGGAGACGGTAAGCCGTACGTACGCATGAACGCTACTTCCATTTCTATTTCATATTTAATGGAATTAAAAAATAATGATACATAATATTATTTTAATTCCAGTATGGTATCATATATAATATCATTAAATATACCCTTTATACGTACCACATATCTTATTAACAAATCAAATCACTTTGAGGGGGCGTTAGTCTGCACTTCCTTAAATGAAGATATCGCGTTTACCCATAATGGAAACCATAAAGGTACGCCATAAATGAAAAATACAGAAGATTAAGTAAAACATAATCATATTAAATATCATATATAAATTTAGTGTCATCTTAATGACCACCTTTGAAGGTGTTAGACTAATGTTGAACAATCATCGTTTCGGGAGGCAGAAATTCGCCATCCACGGAAACAGTATGTTCTTTAACCATTAGATGTAGGTGTGTGTACGTGTAGCTCGAATACTTATTATAAAAACATACTAGTATATTTAATATACTGTATTTGTTACAAAATAAATGAATAAAAAGAGTTTAGGGGGTTGGAGAAGCAAAATAAAACAAAAGGACACAAGTGAAGACATTACCTTAAAATCGGGTAACTCAATTTGGTTTGAGCTCAAAGGCTTCCTTGGGAAGACATCTGCCCAAAGTGAGGCTTCAAGGAGTAAGAGAGGGAAGTGGAGAGACAAAATGGGCAGGGGTTGGCCGAGCCAAAGGCTTTGGGAGTGTGGGTATGGAGGTAGAGGTGGTGGCCTTTTATAAGAGGAGAGGAGGGGCACTCTTGTAAAGTTACAAAATGTTACTTTATTTTCAAAAGCGTTTCGGATTTTAAAGGTCCCACATTGATGTATTTAGAGGATAAGATGATAAGGGTTCTAAATCCACTCATCCAATAGGTTTTTTACATCTTTAGGTCTTATATATAACATTATCTTCCCATTTTATTTAAATCGTCTAATAATGAGGTCATCGCTGCATCATCATGATTTCATAAATAATTTAATTTATTTAATGTCTAAAAATTATAAAAAAAATACTATGATGTAGGAAATATTTTTACCTTTCCAATTACTATTTATAGTAAAAAATATAACTTTTATAAACCCATGAAAAAATTGTTTTTGTAAAACATCTCATGTTTGTGTCATTTTTTTTACTTTAACATTAAATAAAAAGATATTTATGTCATTTCCCAACCAAAGTGGCTCCATGGGGTCCCCAAGTTGACCCATGGATTTTATTGGTCGGCCATGACACATCCAATGAGGGTAGTACATGTGTCTAGGTCATTTAATTTTATTAAAACATTATTCTAACCATAAACTACACTAATTACCTCTAATAGCGATTAAAAACTTAATAAGTTACTATTCACAAAAAATTTATTTTTATCCCATTGAACCACATTTTACTTCTTAATGAAAACCATGTATGTCGTATTTTCTAAATTCAAAACACAAATATGGAAAAATTTCATTTAAACGGAAAAATCACTTTTTATAAGTACCACTTAGTGGTTTCACTATTCATCAAAAATTGAAGTTTTTCAGAAAAATCTCAAAAATTCACCCTAAGCTATATTTGATATTCCAAATTCAAAAATGAAGTCTATTTTACAAAATTCAAAACATATAAGTCACATTAATTAATTTAATAATTAATTCCCGATGTCAGAGCAAATAGCGTTTTTTATGAAACAATAAGTATCAAAAGATTGACACTAGTTTAAGTCTGATTTCAAAGTGAAATTAATTCCAACGACCACTATTGGATTTAATGGTAAAAATATATTCTAATTTCACTTTAAAACCAATTCAAAAGGTAATTTAATCATATAAAAAAATTATATTAAAAAGAGGTTTTGAATTAAAATAAAACATTTTACACTATTCATTAAAAAATGAACTTTATCGGAAAGATACCAAAAATTTACACAAAGTAAATTTTGATGTCCCAATTCATAAGAAGATTTTTATTTGGTCCAATATAATGTATAATAGTGAAAAAAACTATATTTAATGATGGTTCGCCATCAAAAGTCGATAAGTGAACCTTTAGTGAAAACTACGACATATACGCCTAAACTTTAATTATTTTCGTGTTTTAAGCCTTTATCTTTTATTGAATAAATGTAAAAACAATTAAAAACATATATAATCATATTTTAGTTATTTATATCCATTCCCACCAATACAACAGCTACATGTTAACTACCATTTAAAATACTATTATTTTATTATTAGAGTGCAACATAAGATTCCCAAGAAACTCTTTGTTGTGTGTTGGGTACGCCATCGAGCATAGCGTCCCTTTTAAAGTCATATTAATATTTTATTCAAAAATATGGATAAATATGAAAATTTCATATTCTTTATTTACCTGGGGTGTTACATTAATTAGATATGATTTTGAGGGGTCAAAAAATATTTAATTGTTGGAGATAACTCGTCCCATGAAAGTAAACTTATCCATCTAAAACTTATAATTACTCAAATATTCATATATCATTTCATTATACAAGGACATAAATATAGTATTTGAATACCCCTAGTGATCCTTCATGATTTTGTAGTAGATAAGAATATCACCCATAAATTCTAACATATATTTTTAATGCTAATCCCCAAATAATCTATTCAATATTATTTGGAATATTTATAGAGAATAAATGTGTCAAAATGAAATCACTATAAAATCCATTTTATTATACCTTGAATGAATATAATACTTAGTAATATCCTCCATCATTATCTTTAATTGATAATACATCAACCGGTGATACACCTTAGATAATTTGTGTGCTCCACATAGCTGATTGAATAAGTTATTTATATATGGATGATAATAGTTGTTTATTATCATCATCTTATTAAGATCATGATAGTCAATTTAGATTATAATGTAGTTTTTTCATCAACTACTCATGTTCAATAGTTTCCATTCTATATAGATTATTAGATATTTTAAATGCTTTGATAATGAATATGATTGAGAAATCAACCTCAAGCCTTGTAGTAAGACCAACTAATTCTTCCAAAAAACACGTCATTGAATTCACTTACAATTGGAATGTCATCATATATGTAATTTTTCATAATTAGAATCATTTGGGATAGATATTATTAAAAAAAATGATATTCAATTTTATGATTTAGGTACCCAAAACAATTCATCCTAAAAAATAATCTTTCTTAGAAATAGAGGGATATTTTTAAAATATATGGTGATTTCCTTATCTTAAAATTTTATATTAGATCTATTAAAGGAATACCAATTTGTAATCAAAATTGTATCAACCTCCACTTAGGTGAGTATCAAAATGTTTTTTTGGGAACTTCATCACACAAATTTGGATAGAGGATGAGATATAATTTTTGGATAAAATAATGGACCTATTTTCCAACTTCATTGACAAAATGTCTTTTTTTCTATGGGATGGAGATTGAATGGTTATACTAAACTTTCATGATGTAAAAGAACTTGTATAAAATATAAAATATGACCTTTAATGGCCACGAATTGTTGATATGCCTGCCTTTTTAAATTTGATTCTAGCTCTTTCAATTTACTCTTCCAAAATAGACACATGGATGAGAATTATAAAAGTATCAGAAAAAAATGGGAAAATATAAACCATAATGGGGTAACCCATAAATGGAATATCTTCCATAACATATTAATTTCAATGATTTATTATATGATATCCATTATATTTTTATTTCCAAATATTCATATGGGAGTTTATTTTGATTAATAATTGTTCATAAGGAGCCTATGAAGATACTGAATCAAATCTCTCAGATGTGTCAAAGATGGTGTGTAGTAAGGCCCTTTGTTTTTCACTTTGTGATGATTAAGACCAGAAATGTGTTCCATTTTTTAGTGTTATTGACCCTAGTATCCTCTACGGTAGTTCCACATACACTTTTAGTATCCATGATATGATGTCTTTTCCTAAAAAAAACTTGCTCAATACATTTCCAAAATTTAGGGATATTATTATATGTATTGTCATATCCATATTAGTTTTACTAGTGATTTATAATATAAATTCCCAATATAACATGGATTTCATCAAATACCAGCTATTGAAACCCACATTTTATTACACCTTATTTCATGATTTATTACAAATGGTTACAAACTATACCATCATAGTGATTTTTGGGTGGTGGATCAGTGGTAAACATCATAATCCTATATCCAAATGAATGTGGTTCAATTCGAAGAATGATCCTTGGGGATTTATGATAAAAGTTCTAATGGTGAGGTTGGAATTGGGGATTGACACATGCATAATTCCTACAATTGTTGATGTAGGCATGATGCATGAAACCATTCATTGGGCATATGTGATATGTATTAGGTCTCCCTATACCAAAATATTGAGTAATTTTTTCATAAAAATAAGATTCAACCATAAATTTATATATAAAATCCCAAAAAAATTATAACTAGTTGGTATTTGATAAATTAGGTACATAGGATAGAAACATTATATATAAATAGAAATAATTTATTGGAAATATCCTAAACATGTTCCAAAAATCCCTTCATTTATCTAAAAATGCACTAGATATCCTAGGTACATACATATGAAAATGGTGATATATAATTCCCCAATATAAAAAATTAAGGAATTGAATGAGGTAAAGTAGTACAAGTGATCCAAGAAGAATACTATGGTATCATAAAATGTTTGAGAATCAAAATCATGAACAATGAGGTATGATATAACCTTATAGCATAAATGAAAAATATGAATATGGAAATAACATTACATTGTTTATAAATAAAACATTACCTGGACAACCACCAAATAAACATAACATAATGTGGTTAGGATAAACTAACATTAACCATTAATGTTATCTCATTAGTTAAAAATATTACCCAATTCTTTGGAGGGCTATATAATTCTAGGATTAATTGTCACTTTAATATCATGTACATGTACTCGTGTACCACATAGATAATACACAATTATTTTTTATTTCATCAATTTTAACTCCAAAATTTAGTATTATTCATCAAACTATATTAAAAACCATAATCAATGAATTATATTTATATATTGGTGAATATATGTGAGTGGAAATGGAGACGGGTATTCACTACTGAAATGTTTAACATGAAAAATCACAGCATAATTTTGGTAGAAAATAGGTTTCCATAAATGCTTATAGAAGGGGTGAATGGCAGAAAAAAGGGGTCTCTAATTATATTTGAATCCTCATTGCATTAATAGGGATGCATAAAAACACATATCAACTTGTAGAATTAGATTTCAAAAGGAATGACATAATGAAGGTGTTCAAATGAAGAGTGGAAGTGTACAATCCATTACATTTATATAACACTAATAAAACCAGGGGATGACCTTTTAAGATATTAGGGAACATTTTTCGGACACGTTATAGTGAAATGTTTCATAATATCTTGTACAAATGGTTTTTAGTGAAGTAGAATGAGAGTTTGGTTGTGTTTACATTATAAAAGAATGGATAATTTTTTATTAATTTAAAAACATAGTTTCTAAAAACTATATGTAAAACTAATAAAAAGGACATATATTACCATGGGGGTTTCGAATGGTTTTTGACCAAAATGTGTGGTATTAATTATTTTATATTCTTAAGAACCAAACACATTAAACTAAATCCTTATGTATTTTGGAAGTGAGTTGGTTTTAAAAATAATTGATTTTAACATATTAAAAAATAATATTTATATTATAGGCTTAATTAAGGGGTAATAAAATTAATCAAAATAACATGAAAAAAAAATATTTTTATGAAAAAATATATATTTAATTGTTTATACATTTTATGTGATGTATAACTTCACATTTTTCTCAAAATGATGTCATACTACCAAAATAATATTTATAAGGTAGTCAATTTTGAACCAAAAATTGAACTTCCACAAATAACTATGAAAAATAACCATTTGATAATTTTAATATTTTTATTTCAAAAATACTTTTTTATTAATAAATTTATTTATATAAATATTATAGTTTAAACTTTTCAAATAAATATATTTAATTATTATTTTTCTGGTTTTATACCCAAAATCATTGTGAACCTTATAAAAATTATTTTTGTCTTTATTAAATTCAATTATCATATATATATATATTAGATATTTTATTGAATAATAATATTATATATAAATTTATTTTCTTGAAAAAAATTAGCATATCATTTTGAAAATCTTATTTATTGAAATTATATATATCCAAAAAATAATATTTTTATTTCATCATATCAAAATTTATTTTTTCGAAAAACCATTAATGAATTATTTAGAAAGTTAATATAAAAAAGGGATAAAAATATAATTGTGTTAATAAAAATAAAATTTCAAAATTTATACAAGTAGGATCTAGATATACATTATATTTTTACAATATAAATTCCCCTATGGTCAAGGTGAGTGATTATAAGATTTTCATGAGGTGGCTTGGTGAACATAGTTTGGGGTATGATCTTGATGATATTAAACTACCCATAAAAAATGGTTCGGCTTATTCATTATTTTATAAACATCATCGTTGTATTATTTACTAAAAAATCCAAGAAATTCAATTGTTGTTTTGAAATATGTATGCAGAAGTAGAGTTACAAGAGGGGGTGAATTTGTACCTTAAAAACATTCTTTTTTTAATCTCAAGGATGTCATTGTTTAATAATGTTAAACAAATCAGATTTATTAAACCCTATTTTGTGAGGCTAAGGAAAACAACTTGGGTCCGATAAAGATGATTATCATAATGAAAATAAGACATAGGGTTTCTTAATGAAGAATCTACAACAAATTTTTTTGAATCTTAAATCAGAGCTAAAATAAAAGAGAATGTATAAACTATCACTTTATATTTAAAATAAATTTCATTGAAATAAAGATACTTGTATAAAAGTTAAAATAATTGAATTGAAATATTTTACCCATACACAAGGGTATATAAGGACATTGGATAAAATTACCTTGATTTATACTTTCAAGAATGTCCATCTTAGCACAACTAGGGTAATCCCATGATATGCAAAATATCAGATGATGTTTTTAATTTCTCTCCTCGAATGTCGTCAATTAGGAAGTTAATTAGAATGATTATCTACATTTATCTTTAAATCCATAAATTTAGGAATTTTATGTATAAATTAAATACTATAGAGACTACAAGACAATATTTCTTTAAGATTGATACTCACTTACAAATGTAATACAAACACAAGGACCAAAAGTTTATAAATCTAGTATCACAAGAACAAATTTAAAGCATATAGACTCAAAAATATTTTTCAAGATATTTAAAAATGGAAAATTGACTAGTTATTCATATTCTTTGAATGAAATGATTGACTCAGTCTCTAATGGTATTATTTTTCCAAAACAATTGGAGGGGCCTATACTACGTGAACATAACAATAAAAAAATAATAGATTAGATGATGTTTTTTTAGCATAAGAAAAACTATCATTTGAAAAATAATCATGAAATAAGTATTAAAAATATTTAAAAATATATTTATATGTATAAGAAAAAGAATGAAATATTGTAACTAATTGGTTTTGGGAAAGTTATGAAATCAGATTCTTAAAATAAGTAAAAATGGATTCTATAAATAATGAGAATTAGATTTAGTAAATAATCTGAATAAAATTCAAAAAATTTAGGGAATAAAATTTGATAAAGTTCGAGAATAAGATGAGATAATGTTTGAGAACAAAATTCAATAATTTATGAGAATTAAATTTGATAAAGTGTTAGAATAATATTCCAAATTCTGAGAGAATCATATTTGATATTCTGAGAGGATCAAATTTGATATTCTATTTGAATTAGATTTGAGAAACTATAATAATTTGATTATATGAGTGGATACATTTTCATTTACTAGTTTCAGTTTCTATTTAGCCATCGGGAAATTTTCATTATACATATCCAGAGAAAAAACATAAAAGGGATTAAAGAACATGAGTTTGATTAATATTATCGTTGCATAAAATATCATTACTGATACTTATAGAAAGAAAATATTAATAGAGGAAATTTATTTTTGATTTAACAAACATAAAGGAATGAGAAAATTCACAAGTCTTATAAATCAAGAATTTCTGGCTTTTGGAAATCACTAACAATGATATAAGACAGCAATATTAAGACCAAAATATATCACATTTGATCATAAAAGAAATAATTTACTTCCCCTGAGTATATAACTCTTCAAAATAATAATACAACTACCTCCTTTAGGATATGATCTCCCCTAAGGATAATATTCCATTATATATGTGTCCTTCTTCATTTCATAATGAAATATCTCCCCATTTTATAAGAATATATTCTTTAATATTCTTAACCTTTCTACCCCTTTGTAATTTAAAAAATAAATGATAAATGTCATTAGTATTATGACTCAACATCCATCTCCCTTATAATCTCTAAAAATGGGATATATATTGTGTGAACCCAATGGTTGAGTACATCAAGTATCCATTCATTGTTAATTATACTTTATCATATTCCATAATTTTATAATCCTAATGGTAACTTTACAATGAATATATTAATAATGTTTATGAAGACTAATAGAAATTTATATCAAAAATACTATAACAGTCCAAAAAACCAAATTAATTAATCTTTTTTGTAAAACTATATTTTTTGATAAGGAACTTACAAAATAAAAAATGACAATTTCACTTGTAAAATTTTGGTCTGTTACATCCTCATTAGTTGATAATTTTTGTTTGATAGAAATCAATAACTATCATAGAGGTTCACAAAATACAATGGATTAAACATCGAATGAAGGACTACACCATAGAGATGATAATAACAGAAACCGTATTTTTCTACCCAATATCAACATGTGTATGTACCATAGAGTTCCTATATACATACCGACCATGGTAATTATCCCCATGAAGAAATATCCCCCCACTATAGTGGTGTTTTTAATGATGATCATGAATAAAACAGACCAGGATATTCTTTTCATGGTATCCATTATGGATTTCCTCCCTATGAAATAATGTTCATTAAATTGTGTGGCACTCATGATTAAAATTATGACAAAAGTAACCATGGATCCTTCTCTATAGAACCAAGAAAAGTGGTTCTCCAAATGATAAAATATCAACATAACATAGAGTTCATCCCTTTAATGATCTATAAAGAAGAATACACAAACATCCTCTATATAGTAACCACCATTGCATTCATCCAATTAATTAAATATTGACAATATTTTATGTTTCTACCAGTTGAAACAAAGTGTTCAACCAACATACAGTTCATCTTAGTAATACCCTAAATGTTTATTCATTAAATTTTTTAAATAAAAAGTATCTATGATAAAACAACATAAACTAAAAAATTTATATTTAAAATAAATAAAATATTAAAATATTAGATAAAAATTAACGTATTTTTAGAAATAAATATTTATCATCATCATGAGAATAAAACAGAATAAAACCTCAAGTAAATTAAATAACCTAAAATGTGAAATCTAAAATATGATGATTTACTTGATGATCATACCACTAATTACACCATTGGAGATTATAATAAGTCTATAAATAAAATATATATTTTTATAAAGAAGTGAGATTTTTTGATGGATTAATTTTAGGGATATATATATGATTATATATAATTTTTAAAGAGGGTAATATAAATATTATGTGATGATTGTAAATATATATATCTAATGGGGATGCATATGTGAAATCTGTATGTTGGAAATATTATAATGTGAATATAATATTTGTTAAAAATTAAAAATATCATCTAAAAGTATTAAAATATTTTACTCTAAATAAATGTATAATGAAAGATAAATATTTTAAATAAAATAATTCATCATATAAGAAAATATTTTATTTAATAAATAATATCTCCCAACAATATTATATCGATTACATAAATTTTATCAACATTATTTTAATAATTTTAATTTTATAAAATATATTTCTATACTAAAAATGTTATATAACAATTAAGAAAGTTAATTAATTCTAGTTTTATTGGAAAATAAATTTCCCTGCTGATTATTTAATGGCACCGATAAACTATAATTATGGAAAAATATAATTTATGGTATAAAATATATATAAAACATAAAACAATTTACATTTATACTTATAATGGAGGAAATATATTAATCCATTCCAGTAATATTATTGGCCACATATCATGTTCAAATGACTTTAACAATTAAAAAATGAAAAAATAAGAAAATTCCACTCAGACTAATTTATAAGAGGACCCATCAACTACCTATAAAACATAATTTACCATATTGATTTCTCGTTAACAACATTCCAAATTAAATTTCCTAAATTACCCTCTTATGTTTTATATATTTTGGTCCCACGATTGAGGTAGAAATTAATAATTATGAATGAATTCATAATGAGAATGGGTAATTCTATCAAGATATCATGTTATTCTCTATATAATAAAATTATCTTATATTGTAATCGTATTATTAATATAGTTTTCTACATTTATTATATACTATTAAAATATTAATTAATATGTAATAATTATATCAAAATAATTTATATCTATACTTTTACTAATTTTTTAAGAGATACCCCTCCAAACTGATATATATTTCATTATATTCTTGATGTAGTCCATAGGCACGTGGTTGTACCAAGTTCCATGTCCCAATCATTCATTACAAGGATACTTCAATATAATTGTCACACTGAACACAATGTTATACTATCATGTTTGGTAAATCACATTATACTGAAATTAGGATGGAAACCCCAAAAGTAAGGAAATTATTCCCCTACCTTTATGGAACCAGGATAATAATCCTAGACACTATGAAACACATTCCTTGGTACTCAATACTCATAATCATTCATTAGTAAACCTTGATGTTTTTTGGATCTAATTAACCACCGACATGAACAATGGAAACCAATCTTAATGATTTCTATCATGGATGAGTATCGAAAAATAATTACAATTAATAATTTATATTAATTTTTTATTTATGTTATGTTTTTGGTTCCAGAATAGTAATACATTAATGAAATTTAATTATAATTTATCAAATTAGAATTGATAAAATCTCACAAAATATACGCATAGTGACTTTTACTCAAGAAATTTTTTATGTGTCACCCATTAAATGATTATGGGAATTTATAAATAATTATATTAATATAAATCAAATAACATGACCATTTTAGGAATGGAGAATATGTTATCAAATAATGTGGATCAATATTTCAATATCAATTATTGCACAAAAAAATCAGAAGAAACACTATCCAATATCTGAAAAAACTATAAATAACTAATATATATATATATACTAAATTAATAGAATAAAATATTATACATATGTATGTGTTTTTGAAAAAAATTATAAAGAAATTTATTCTTATCATATTGGGGGTTAAAGAATATTTATAGGGGTCCGGAAAATTGAAGAGTTTTTTTATCATAATTTCTTTTCATATAGGCATATTCTATTATCACCAAGAATTTTATTTTATATGATACATATAATGTATCATGGATTTATTTCATAATTTTTTTATGTAAATAACAGTATTATAAAATCTATCTCACATTCTCACTTTCAGTAGATTTTGATTCGAACATACCAATGTAATAATTTTTTCTCTCTTAATAATTCATTCTTAGATAATATTATTAGTACATGGACTACTTTTGGGAGTCTATATGTAAATAATCAATAAATTTAATAAATTTAATCATCCTTTAGAAATATTTTGGAAATAAACTTCTTTTCATTATTTTTGCAGTTGTTAATTTAAAAATCAACCAAAAAATACATATATTCGTGGGATTATGATTCTCATTTTCTATTGGATATGAATATACCTATTATATTTCTATATTATATTCATAAATTATTGAATATCATTCTATCTACATTAGATATTACTTATGTATTCTTTATTTTGAATGTATATAACTTATAAATGTGTGGAAAGAATATTATTATTTATCCTCCAATACGTTTTCCACCAAATTATTTCCATAATTATTATTCTATTTTCTTATGAAATCTATAACAATGAATTTAAAATTAATTAATGGAATATTTTTTAATGTTTTCATTCATTTTAAATACATATATTTTAAAAAATAATTTTAATATTTTATCAAATTAGGATAGATATTTTTTTATTTCAAGTCATTTTTATAATGTTATTATAATGTTTTTTAATCTATTTAAAAATAATGTAATACATCTTATGATTCCCTAGAAATATTTTTCAAAAAAATAGTTCACATTATTAGTCTAGATAATTTATTTTTATATACTATGAAAATCATTATGTATTCATTTCCCTTTTCATTGGATAATTATGGACATCTTTGATAGAGTGTTTTTCTGATCTTGTGGCACACATATGTATGGTTTATCATCATTAGATGAGTGGAATTGAAGTAATACATGCATCTAATGAACTGGGTAATTTTTATGTCTCCTGAGATTTTATGGTATAAGATATGGGATATTATCATTGAAATCTATGTTATTACATGGATTCATCCATTATGTAAGGATAGTCAAAGTACAAATCCTTGACACAATAAATGATTTTTTATGATTATATTTTTGAAACAATCCAATTCATATTTTTTATGTTATGAAATAATTATCATATTATTATTCATGTTTATTATTCATAATTAGTTTACTATTTTTCCATTATAATATTTTTATAAAAACATATTATATTCCCATAACCATATGTTATTCTTATTATCAGTTATGATATTCATTATAGTTTTTTTATAGATATCTCATATTTTTCCCTTATTGGGAATATATGCTAACAATGTTCTTATGATTCTATTACAAACTAATGAATATGTGTGAAAAATTATATATAACTTGAATGGGGTGATGTGTAACTATATTATTGGAGGGATGAGCATTATTTTATAAAAATATAATTTTTATATAACTAATATACATATAATTTAAACCTTTTTGTCATCAGGATGTGTTTTATTAGGAGTATAAATGGATATTACTGTATAATCATGTATAATGTGTGTATTTTATGGTTATTAAATCACAGATAGTATTAGGTTGGGGTTAGTTGATTTTTGGGAATTTTTTTATTGAGAATATAACACTAAACATTATAAAAACAAAGTCTGAAAAAAATTGATATATTGTGAACGTCATGTGTCATAAGTTGAAATTAAGGACAGAAATGTTAATAAATTTAAATATTTTTCTTCATTATTTTCTGAATTATTAACTTAGTTATTATTTTTTAATACTCATAGTAAACTCTTTATATGTATTCAATGTTTATAAATATAAGGAACTTTTTGAACATTGAGTGTTATATATAATACAATGATTGGACGAATGAGAAACCCAATTTAATAAATATCATGAGTGAAAATTTTATATTTTGTAATGAACCATGTATCCCAAGCTATAAAAAACATTAACATTATCAATATTCAAAACATGAAAAATAGGGGACAAATCACCATTATGTATTTCATGAAAAGACAATCTCCATCTTCTATTGGTCCAATATAATAATTAAGTAGAAATGAAAAAACAAATAAAATGATATATATTTTTCATTCCTCTTGAGATATAGAAAAGGATATTTTAAGTATTTATCATTTTGATGGTGAAGTGAAACAATAGTGGTGTTTCCCCATGAACCAAAAAATGAAATGAAAATTTTTACTTCATTAAAAAGGAGTATTGGGAGAATTTCTTTTTCTGAAAATATTTTCCATCATCTCCTCATAATAAATTAAAAAACAAATTACTTCAAATAAAAGGAGGATAAATATATTTTTATATATGTAGTGAACCATCGAAAATATTTAAGGAGCATATATGGGTTTACTATTAAAAATAAGGGTAAAATAAATTAATTTTTTACTATTATAAATGTATGTTGTTTTAGAGGATTATCACTGGGAATTTCATATCTATTAATTAATTGTTTTACATTTTATAATTATAGAAATTAATATTATAGAATCCCATTATTTTCAATATCTTCATGATAATAAGTGAAAAATAAATTTTTGAGATAAATATCAATGAATGAAAATTATTTAACATCCATGATTTTGAAAATATGGGATGAAGAAATCAAGGAAATACTATAAGTAAATCAAAGAAGTCATTATGTGTGGATATTAAAGCACCACACTAATGAATAATTTTCATAATAGATGTCAATAATGTAAAAATACATGGTATAAAGGTAACTCATATAATGTCACAACTATTTAAGTGGTTCTTAATGATTAAGTGGTGAAATATATATATTTAACACACTCAATAACTGAAAAAATATATTATTTTATTCTTGTTCTATGAATTCCTTCATATCTTATATGTCTTATAAATACATTTTTCACCACCATAACACATAGAAATCCAATTATTAGTGAAAAAATTGGTTATAGAGGATTTCATCCATAGTTTAGAAAACATATTCGACTAAGGGTTGTAGGAATATTATTCCTATGAAAATTGTTATTCTCACATAGGCCAATTTTTTTACCGAATTAGGGTTTGATATTTCCAATTGATTCACCATAGGGTTTACCCATAGTATTTATGAAGAGTAAGGTTATAAAAATTCATATTTAGATTTATTGTGATGAACACAACTAGATTATAATATAGAATATATATCCTCTATGATATATTCATGAAAAGCACCATCAATTTGGAGGGGATGAATAATAGTGAAAGATTTAATTCTGAATTGAATATTATCTATTAATTACAAAAAGGGATGATATAACAAAAATAGCCATCCATAAAATATATTAACCATACAAATTTATAGAGATTCTGTTTAGACATACAAATTCCCTTTTTATCTTTATCAATTTGAAGAATATAGAATTTAAGTATTCCCTGAATTTTTTTGTTATAGTCTTTATAAATCAATATATATATATATATATATATATATATTATATGTTAATGGAATGATACAATGATCCTTAATGAAATTTTTTAGTGACCCATGGAAATAAAAAATTGAATTAAAAAATATATATGATTGAATTTTGGATATAAAAAGTATCATTCAAGGGTTTTTTAATTATAGGGGAGGGTATATTTATCATGAATATATTTTTATTAAGTTAATTATTTACATTTATATTCATTCATAACATATCATTTGTCCAATGTGATTGTATTAATAAAATTTAAGGCCAATAAGGTAACATTTTTTACATTCATTGATTTAAATGTGATATATTTCATTTTCACGGATGATCATCCATTAGAAAACATAATTTTAATACTTATGTGTCAAGGGTCAAAATATATTTATACAATAATATTTGGCCATGTGTTAAGGTCATTTTATTGTATTTATTATTTTTTTAAAACGAAATCAACATATTTACCCTTTGATATGGGAACAAAATTTAGCAAGGTTACTATTCATATTTGAAAAACAATTACACATAAACATTCACTAAAAATATGTGTTATGAGTATAAATTTTATATCAAATTTTGAAATTAAAAAAAAAACAGATGTTTCAGAATGTAATTTAAAATAAAAATATTAAAATTCAATGAAAACATCTTTTAAAAAATTCCCCTTTAACATGAAATTATTTTATTATAAATTCTTACATAAAATATTTTTCAAAAACCATAATTTTATTATTATAACCCTAAATGATCGAATTACCATTAAAAAGTAATTTAAATGAAAATTTTACTTAAAGTTTATTTTAAATAAAATATATTTTTCCTCAGAAATTAGCATTATAACTATTTATTAAAAAAAATAAATATTATTAGAAAAATAAGAAAACTAATTTTCATATTATTTTCCATGATAAATTTTAAAAATTAAATATATTTAGTCAATTAAATTTTCTCGATCTTCTTATTGTTAATTTTCAACAAAAAAATATAAGATTAACTCATTTATAAATAAATGATTTTTTAAAAGAACAGACTGATTTTGCTAAAAATCATGCGATTATTTTTGTAGAAAATATGAATACATTCACATTGAGTTGGATTATTCTATATAATAAGTTATCTATTCATATTATTATGCACCAGTTTTACGGTATGGTTATAATGGTCATTAAAGACTAATAAATTTTTGTAGATCATTTAATCTTGGTGTTTCTTGCAAAGCAAGATATACAATTATTTGAAGAGAAAAATTTCATAAAATTATTTGGGTGTTACATTCTACCGCCCTTAAAATAAATCTCGTCCTCAAAAATTTTCACTCTAATTAAATTATATATTCTTAAAATTTACTCCTAAAATCCAATGTTTCCCACATAACTTTCTCAAATTGATGGGGTTTCCGTAAAACATTAACCAAGGGAGGGTTATTGTTTCATAGAACTTTTTTTATACAATTCAAAATCTCAATTAGTTATCCATTATAAGAAGTATATTTCGTATGAATTATGACTTATGATTATAGTACATGTTAGGTATTTGCTGTGTAAATTATAAGGAGAGACATATGGAAGACATCATGAGATTGAGAGAGATTTGGTGGAAGCACCAATATATATATTAACTTCCCAAAATGAAAAATAATTTCAAAAGGACCAATACACCAATGGCATAGCCTGCCCTTATTTGAAAATCTCATCACTCTATTCTAGGGAGATATTCATAGAAATACCTTATCACCCACTTCAATATTGTAGTATTATCATTGATTGTCAACGTACTTTTTATCAGCTCTAAGAGGATCTTATGCTCTGTTTAATAGATCTAACATTCTATTTATTTTCCTTATCTATATTAGGTCCCAATATCTATCTTTCCACAACATAATTCAAACTATTTATGTTTTTGATAATTTTACTACATAATTATTTATAAGGATCCATCTGAAATAGGAGTGAAAGCTATTGTTGTAAGAAAATTCTACCATATTTAGTTATTGATACCAAATACCTTTTAAATCCATATATAATAAAATCAACATGTATTCAATATATTTTATTATCCTCTTAGACATACCATATGTTTGAGGGTGATAAGAAGTACTGGTACCTAACTCGATATCCCATGTATCCTAAAGACTTATCTAAAACTTCAAGGTAAACCTTGGATCGCGATGAGTTATAATGGAATGTGGTACTCCTTGAAATATCCACACTTACTTAATATATATTTTGGAATGTTAATCAGTAGATCAATCTTCATTGATAGAAATGATGTCTGGTGACTCATAAGGAGATCAGCTATAAACCATAGAGAAATATGGATTTGATTTGTTTTTGGATGTAAAACGATAAAATCCATACTATTGTTTTCCCTTTTCTTTTTTGGTTTGGGTAATAGTTACAAAAACCCCTTTGAATTATTACTCTCACCCTTAACTAGATGAGAATCCAAGAATTGAGAATAATATTTTGTAATATATTCCATCATTCCATCCCTCCAGAAATTCTCTATCAACTTGTTATATATATATTTTTCTTATACGACGAATAGAGAATGACAAACTAAGAGCCTCATCCAATAAATCATTCTTCAATTCTCGTATAGAAGGGATACAAATATAGTTATGGAACCTCATTATTCAATTATAATAAAAGTATATCGAATGAATATTTATCTCATTCTTTTTTATCTATATATATTTGGTTCACCTCCTTAATCATCTATAGTATTTGTGGTTAAACTATTATTTAATCTAGGTAATATTTCACACATTCTATTAATATTTCTGTTTTCATACATTAAAATCCGTGAATGTTGGATCTTTCATTATCCTCATCATTGATAATAAGTCATAGTCATTTCAACATAAAGAATATTCTACCTTGTTTGCTTTCCCACAGTGGTAATATATTGATTAGTTGAAATCAGTAATCAAATCTATCCATCCTATTTGGGAAATATTCATCTCCTTTTGAGTGAATCAATAAATTAATGTTTTTTAAAAGTATATATGTCACAGATTTATCCATAATGATAATTTATAAATATCATTAATTGAAAATTTACCACATCCACGTACCAATCATGATAATGGTAGTTTATTTTAGGTATTTTTAATTGTCGTGTTACATAAGAAACCACTATATCATTTTTTATCAGAACTCATATCATACCCTAATTTGATGCAACAATATAGATCATTAACCATTCAAAATTATTGTGTATTGTGATAATTGGTGAAATGAATGATCTTTTTTACCTCCTTTAAATTATCTTCACATACATTCATCCATATAAACTCAACTATTTTCTTAGTCAAATTTGTTAGTGGATTAGGTAACCATCAGAAATATTTTAGAAAATGTGGATAATATCTAGAAAACCCAAGAAAACATCATATCTTAGTGACCATTGTTCATTTAGTCCAATGATAAATAATTTCCATCATTCTAGATCTATAGATATCCCCTCCTTTGAGATTATGTGACACAAAAACCAAAATTTTTATTGAAAAAAAATTAAAATTGGTAAATCTTTCATATAGAATCATATTATCTGGGACTTTAGTACAATCCTCATGTCCTCTTAATGTTATTAATTCATATTTTTATAAACACAAATATAATTTATAATGAATAATAAAAACTAATATATATTTTATCTAAAGACACTTTTTTATAAATCTACAAATATAGCAGGGGAATTTGTAATTGAAAAATGAATCACACTAAATTCAAAGTGTCTATGGAACATAAGGAATAATATACTTCGTATATTATCATTATTTGTTGTAAATGTTTGATATCATGAATGGATAAAAATCATTTAAAATTATATAACTCCACATAGTGGATAAAATAATTTCTCAATATGGGAGAGAAGACATTTTTTATTAGATGATATCTACTTAAGTTCTCAATAGTCTATGTAGTGTCACATTAATCAATATAAGATATTAACCAATAAAAGAAGTGCACCCCAAGGTGATTAACTAGGGTGTATAAATGCCTTGTGAAGATTATCCTATAGTATCTTCTTCAATTCCTATAACCCATTTGGTTATATTCTATAAAGAGTCTTCAAAATAGGCATTGAAACTAGCATGATCTCTATTAAAAACCCAACTAAAAAATTCAGTGGAAGACATGATAATTATTCCATAGAGACATTAATTATCTCTTATCTAATATGTGTATCCTAAAGAATTATTATACCCCAAACCAACTAGGATAGATAAACTATATTTATAGGATACAAAAACGAAAATATGGAAGTAATTTCCATGGGATGTTTATATTAAACCTTGAATTTATGTACAATCATTGATTCATTGAGAATGTGAAATGTGACATCCCTTCCTTGGAAAATTTTAAAATCTCCAGATAATGAATGGTGATCAATGAAATTAATCAAATGAAATTAAAATATATGTCGAATTATGATATTTTCATGAAGCACTTTCCCAAAATTGTCAACCAGAGTAAATTTATAATCTTTTGATGTGACTATTCCTCCATTAGGTGTTTTAAAATATAACAAAAAATATAATTATTGTGGGAATGTGGTGATAAACATAGAAAATTTGTATAAAATTAACGATTGGGTTGATCTGGAATCAAATAAAACATTGGCTTTTTTAGAGTTGATGGTATGTGTAACTTTCGCCACATAATTTTCAGACTCTACAATTCCAATAGTGATCACTTGTTATTTTCCTTTGCCTTTATCTCTCATCACTCATAGAACATTGATTTTGGAATTGTATTGTATAATTCTAATTTTTCATACATTTGAACAATTGAATTGCCGTAGGTGCATTATATGCATCCATTTCTCTATTTTCATTTTGAGGAACCATATTACCATAACTACGAAAATAAATTGCCCATTGTCTTGATTTTCCACACATAAATCCGTTTATTTTCCCCTTGTTATGGTTTCCTCCATGTTTATTTCCACACATTAAGGATAAAGTAAAGCATGTCTTATTTTCACTATGGTTTTTATTTTCTCACTTGAATTCCAATATTCTATTTTAATCAAACCCACAAGATTGATATGTAACTCTAGAATCCATATCAATCTTAAGGGCACGTCAAAAAATTTCCTCATAGATACTAAATTCCATTACTTATTACTAACATATGGGACTATGTATAAATACACTTAAGAAACAACCAACCATACACTAAGGTTGGATGATAATTATAGAAGAATACCATGATATCCTTGTAAATATTTCTCAGAGGTACCAACTAGTTCATTATCCTTTTTGTTATGGACACAAAACTCATTCATCACGTTTTTTCCTGGAATAAAGGGATTTAGTTATTGAAAAATATGTTCATGAACTCGTCTCATTCCATTTAGTCAATTTCATATAATTTCATCATATTCTTGATGATATTACAACATTGATATATATCATATTACAAACTATTGACTGACAAAATTACATTATCATTTAATGAATATTGGAGAACCATAAATATTTCATTAGTGGTATAGATCCATTAATTATCCACTAATGTATTAGAAGACAAACTAAAAGAATGTAGAAACATCCTCCTAATGGACTAAACAATTTTTTGTTCCCACATTTTCAGTTCTTTAATTCATGCATGATTCATATCATGTGAATGTTTTGTGAGAATAGAAAAAATATTTTCCAATCCATATCACATAATATTTGGTTTTACAGTATTATAATCATTTCATTTCTTGTTTCATACTGCATAAATGTGGTTTTATTGGGATCTATCCATATACAAAAACCAAGAATAATGTTGTGACAAAAACAAATCATAATCAAGTAAAATTATTTAAATAATTTCAATTTAAGACACATTATGTTTAATCATAGATTATTTATGATCTTTACTAAAATATTATGATTTTATGATATACTAAGACTAATCCTTGGGGTTTTTAATGGGGTTTTCTAATGTAAACTCACAACCCTAGAAGCCCAAATCCAGTTCTTATAATATTAAATTGGAAATATTTAATGGAAAAAAATATAACAGAAATGTTTAGTTTAGTATTTTTGGAATGTGAGATTACATACATGTTACCCACAATACATAGGGGTATAAATATAACATGATATGTATTAACTGAAATAAAATGCATCCTTAAAATATTAATCAACATTCTCATCTTCATAACATGGGGAAAGAAAAATTATATGGGTGATCTCAATTTCTCTGAAAGGGTACATACAATGGAATCAATAATGAATAAATCTATATAGAATGGTACATAACTAAATGAACTTCCCATTCATTCAACTAGATATGTCATAAACAATAAGGAATGTAAGAAAACTGAAACACATTCCATTTAATCAATGAACTAAAATTGAAATGAATCTATAGATATATCAAAGAAAATTCTAATTGATGTATAACAAGTGAATTTAAATGAAGGTAATGATTAATGATGGATATCTATAAAATACCCACAAGTCTTCCAACCAAGGATCTAATACTATAAATTATTCATGATAAGAATCTATTTCTATCAAGGCTTCATTCCAATAATCTAATACATTACAGGCTTCATGCCAGGAATCTAATATTCTCATGGCTTCATGCCATAAATATAAATTTTTAGGGATTCATACCAAGAATTTAACACTATCAAAGATTAATTCCAAGAATATAATATTATTAAGTCCTCATGCTATGAATCTAATACTATCAATGATTTATGCCAAAAAAGCTAATAATTTTAAAGTGAATGCCGTATTAAAAATGGTGTATAGTTTAGGAAATAATCATATACCTGAAAAATGATATCGACATTTATGTAAATTTCCAAAGAAAAATTAATAAAATGAAGATATTGTATCATGAAAATGTTAAAAATCACAAAATTAAGTGATTTTAAAAAAATATTCACAAATAATATTATTGATTAGAAATATCATTAAACATCCCAATGTTTCCTATACCACATTGAAACATTAAAATCACATATACCTCAAAGGAATGAGATTAAATAAAATTTATAATAACATAATAATTATAATATTTATTATATAATGTTTCAAAATCCAATATATTCTCCAAATAAAACTGAATTGGTGCATAATTATTATTAAGTCTCAATATAACGTAAATTGAGATGAAATTTCCTTAATCCTTGAGTTGATTTTGAGTAAATGATTATGTGAAGGGTTAAAATAAATTTAAATGTTTAACATCAAGAGATAATGAGAAATAATGGTATAATATATCAAAATGGGATATAGTTATTGAACAAAAAATATGGGAGTAGTGAATATGAAATTAATCTCACAGATATAAAATGTGAGATGAAAATTTGTTACATACGAATCGAAAGACCCAAAAGATATAATAATAAAATGAAAAATCTAAGTACCAAGAGGTTAAAATAATTCATGAAATAATATATCAAAATGGGTAGTAGTTTCACCACACAAATGAGGTTCAAAATGACGTAAGTGGTGAATATGAAATTTATCTCACAGATGTAAAAAGTTTGATGAAAATACCTTACCTTATCCTTTCTTTCTGGTGTGTGGTATTTAGCATACTTTATAATGGTCTAATATATGTTAATAACTAATACCAGAGCCAAAATCATGTAAAAATATCATTTATAACCTTATTATAATATTTTATTAATTTTATGATTACACAATTTCGTTATTTTAACTATTTTGGTTGTTAATTGCCTCATTTTCTATACTTCATTCTATATTGTTATTAGTTTTTATTAAAAAAATATAGCATGGATACCTAATATCCATAATTTAAAACATGAATAAATTAGCATTTATATTCATTAAATATGTATTTAATATAGTCTACAATATTTGAAGATTATGAATGATGTTCAACGATCATTGAGATGGTAGGTTGTACATATGCTTGAACACTACCTCTTATTCATTGCAGAATTAAATGAATTAAAACTAAATGATATATTTGAATTTTATAATTTCTAGTATCATATATATGTTTTCTATTTTATATTGATTCATTAAGGACATCATTTTTTTATTCCAAGAATATAATGAACGAATCATATCACATTGAAGGGGTGGTAGTCCACATTTCCTCAAACAAAATTATCATATTAACCCAAATTGGATAACATTAAGGTATGTTCCAAATAAATATTACAGACTAATTAGACTTCATAAATAGTATATATATATATATTATAAATATATTTTCCATCATAATGGCCAAAATGAGTTGTGCTAGGGAAAAATTGAACAATCATCTTTTCATGAGGATATAGTTCGCTGTAAATAGAAATAATATGTTTGTTACCCTTTAGATAGCGGTGTGTGTAAATGAAGACTGAACCATTATCCCAACATAATCCTATTATATTGATTATAATGGGGTTGTTATGTATCGTATAATAGGAATAATATAAGGAGTGGGGAATAGTATTGAAATTTGATGGCATGAGAGAAGGAGTAACCTCCTAATCAGGTATCTTCATTAGGTTAATACAATAAGGATTTATTAGAAATTATTATTTCCATAGGGATTCTTTGAGGAAGAGGGGAGGGATTCTGAGACACTACTATAGTAGCTCAGATACTGTTGCAATGGAGGCACTGTAACGGCGGCAGGGGCACTATAGCAGCGGCATGGGCACTATAGCAGCAGCGGGGACTGTACTAGTGCGGGAACTATAGCAGTACTATTCACAGAATGGGCCTTGGGCCAAAAATTAGGCCTATGGGATATGTAATGGGTTTAATGCCCACTGGGCCTTCGAGATATGTAATGGGTATCCTTTTACCCAGTTAAAGAGGTCATTTCTTTGATTCAATAATAATAGTGAGGCTTCGGCCCCAACCATTAAAAAATAGGTTATTTTTATAGGTTTTAGTGATGGAGAGAGGTGGTGGACATTTATATGTAAGGGGGAGTGGCACTTTGGTAAATACCAAATGGTATTCAATAATGAGTCGTATAACATTCCTAAAGATCCTAAAAGATGGAAAGATAATTTAATATATGAGAATAATGGTCTCAAAATGCCTTATCCACCAATAAACCTGTGAATTTTAAAAATTTGGTTCCTTAACTTATATGATTCCCTAATTTTATCCTTTTAGTTTTTATTAAAGCATGTAGTTTTCTAATATAATTAATTTATACATTAAGGATAAATTAAAGTGATATTTATTAAATAATATATTGAAACATAATTATTAAAGTGATATCTAATTTATAAACTATAATTCACATGTGTTTTGGAAATTAATTTTAAAACAAGCGCATGGGACAGACTGAAATGCTGCTTGAACCTGGACCATGTTAACAACATATTTACATAATATTGACACGATATTAATTATAAAAGATTAATTATTAAATTAATATACAATTTTTAATATATATTAACTCTTAATAATCCCATGAATGAAAATAGTGTTTTTGTTAATTTTATATCAGTTAATAAGATTCATTTATTGTAAAATAACAATAATATCCTTTTTGAAATTATTTATTTAGTGTTAATTTTATTATAAAAATATTATATTTTAATTAAAATATATTACTATTACATGTGTGAAATCTGATATATTCATATGAAAAACTAAATTAAAACAGTAATTCAATCAATTAACATTACTTTTAATATTTATAGTATCATTTATTTTATTAAATTATTAACTAAATAATCTCTATAATGAGGTTTCTTAAGCATTTTTAGTACCTAAACAACATCTAAAAATTATTTCTAATTTTTTCTGATACAAATAAACCATATATCATTAAAAATTATATCCATAACAATTAGTATTATTTTTTTTATATATCTTAATATTTTATAAATACTAATGGAATGGAAATTTCCCTTTTTCTATTTTTCCTGGAATAACCTTTTATATACAGACCATTCATATAATAATATGAAAAAAACCATATATTTTGAAAAAAATGGGCAAATTGTCAAATTATTGGAAGATAATGGATTTCGGACATGTTTCCCAAACCTTTTGGTCCTCAACATTATGGTTATTCCCATATTAATCAAAATCACACATTAATCACCATAATTAATCTTAATCACATTCACTAATCATTTTGGTCAAAAAATTATGTCGATGTTATTAGAACAAAAATATCATTATAATTAATTATTTTTTTTTTCTTATTTATACAATTCATATCACTGATATTGGAAAATTATGATTAAAACTATTCCCACAGATGGGGTGAAATAACATGTTTTATAGGAGAAAAACATTCAATTTTATGTTAATTTTTATATTTTATTTGATAGTAAAATTAAATATAATTAAGTTAAATTTATAATTTCATTTATTATTGATCTAATTTGACTCTAAATAAAATATAAAATATAATTTAGAAAAAATAATTATTTAAACGATAATGTTATTTTTAACTAAATTGTAAAATTTTTGAATATTCACCAAAAATGGTGTTTTTAGAAAATTCCCAAAAATTAACCCTAATCCATTTTTTTTATGAATTCAAAAATATTTATTATTTTTAAATATAAAATTGATAATACTCTCATAATCTATTTTTAAGGTAGGTTCTCCACTAAATAGTGGTAAAACTCAGTTTCGTGTGTAATATAAGCTAATTCAGTATCGTGTGTAGCGTGAGTTTTAAATTATGATTAAAAAATCCATCCAACAAATTATATTTATTATAAAAGGAAAATATTTTTAATTTTTAGGGTTTCACATTCTCCCAAACATAAATAAATTTCATCATCGCAATTTATACTTGACCTCGGTAATCTATGGATTGAAAATAAAATATTTCTGAATGTCCTGCATCATAAAAAGGGTTAATATCAGATTATCTTAATAAAATAGAATATAAAGTATAGTGGTCACATTACTAAGTTCCCTAGTAGGAGAACATAGGTGGGAAATGAATACATGGATATGTATGAAAATTATAAGAGTCGTGTTTTGATGGAGAGTGCTAGAGAACATGTTCAGATGAATGTTTTTGACCAAAAAACCATAAACTATATGCGTGAATAAAAGTCATTCATATCATAAAATATGATGATATTATTTATGATTTAAAAAAATGTTTTATATATTTAAGGGATACTATAAATTTATAATAATATTAGTAAATATACATTTATATAAACATAATATTTTACATTTCTTATTCCTTGCACTATTTCAACATCATCTCTTAGCACATTATGCGACATGTGGTGATGTAATAAATTAGTCTATAAAATTTCACCCTATAATATAATTAATCCATGTTATAAATAGTGATCATTTCATGATGATTATGATCAAATCACTTTTGAATTAATGTCTCTGAATTTCCAATGTGAAATTATCATTAGTCTTTAATCTACATGAAGAAGCTTCAAATATTCACATTCCAAACAAGTGATTAACTTCCACATGTATCCTTTTTTAATAGGGTAATAACTAAAATTACCATAAAACCTTATTGTAAACATTCACTTATCCTTATTCCTAATTTAAGAAAAATAAAATTTGATATATACCTTAAATCCAAAAGTGTTGTAAACTCCATCAATGATATCATAGACCACTAATCAAAAAGTATTTAATTAGTTCCAAGGTAGTTGGTACTTATCCAAATAAATATTTTCCTCATCTTTTTCATAGAATTAAGAAAATATTAAGGGTTTTCATCCCATCAATCACATGTTATATAGAAATAGTAACATTCAACTGAATAACATTTCTTAGTACCATTCAATATGTGATATCATGTCCTTAAAATAAAAGTATTTCATTACAATACACATATCTTCCATAATTCTTATAACCAATGATTTTTCAATAATGTATTAAAATTACATAATTATATAATATGAATATTAATCATTACTCTTAATTTTCAATAGTACCATAACTTCATCATTGTCCAATAGCATCATTTGGGGTATATTTCTTTGACTATTGAGACATTGATCCACATAGTGTATCTTCTTCTTATAGTGGAACCATTGATCATTGGAAACCGTTTTATTACCCTCACAATCACAAACATTGTGTCTTTTTTCTCTAAAATTATAATAAATTACCATTACCTTCAAGAATTTACTAGGGTGGTTCTTACCGTAATAATCACTTGTGTGAAAATGTTTCATTCCTTTCTTCCCACAATCCATATTTTTCTTTATAATCATCTTATTCCATTCAAATCCATAGGACTCCAAAAAATATTTACATATCTTGTCTACATATTATACTATTTCCTCATATGATGGGAGTACTTGGGAGAACATTTCTATTCGAAACGACTAATTCAGTCCATCAAATGTATTATCCTAATTACACTTTATATCACATGTACCAGTGGAGATCTCATTTATTCTACTCGACATCATTTCTATATAATGGAATATTTTTTTTTAACATATAGGGTTATGAATTTTGTATATCTAAAAATATTTTATAACACATAACATAAATTTATACATCATAAATCCCTAAACCATAGACATTGGCAACATTGGGGAAACCATAACCTCAAAATAATTAATATTGGTCGGTAAATAAAATTATAATCATCATTAGAAAATCCCTAAGGATTGTTATACCAGATGAGTAGTAAGGCTCATTTTTTTGTCACATGTTACCTTAAGTCAGGCACAGAACACCTTGTCACAGATTTTACTCTAAGGTATATCTATGCCAAAATCACATCAACTTGTAGTATCTATACATTGATGTATTTTGAAAAATTGCATTATAATATCCACTCTATCAATATTCAGGGATACTCATCTACACTTATCCTCAATTTATATCTTAGGGTTATGCTCCCTAATCTAGGTTTTCTAAATATATTATCCATGTTTCTTGCTAAACTTCCTTTGATACCAACTGTAATGCCCTGACCCCATAAGCCTAGATTCAGTGAACTATTATATAAAATTGGAATTATTATAAGGAATAAAATTCCATGGATGGTTTAGATTCGTAGTCTTAGAAATCAATATTACAAACAAAGAACCCATTATAAAATGGAAAAAGAAAATAAAATATGCTAAAAAATTACTGAAAAAAAATTAAATCTTTGAACGAATAATAAATTTTCTCTTCTTCAGAAACTAAGGAATGAAACATAATATGGGTGATATAAAATTCTCAGTAATGGTAAGTACAATGGATCAAATAATGAATCAATATATATGTAAAGGTAGATAAATAAGTAAACATTCCATTCATTCAACTAGATTATCCATAATCAATATGGAAATTTAGAAAACTAAAACACATTCCATTTAATAAATAAACTGAAAATGAAATGTATCCATAGATATGTCGACAAAAAATCTCATGGATGAATAATAACTGAATATAAATAAAAGAAATGATAAATTATAGATATCTATAACATCCCCCAATTATCCATGATACAGATCTAATACATTCCGATGATCATGCCATGAATCTAATACATTCACAGATTCATGCCAAAAAGCTACTGCTTTCATGGATTCATGCCAAGAATCTAATAATTTCAATGCTCTGTGGCATGAATATAATGTTTTCAATGATTCATACAAAGTGTAGAATTCCATAAAGTCCTCATTGAAGGAATATAATACTGTCAAGACTTCATTCCAATAATCCAATACTATCAAGGATTTATGCTATGAATTTAATACATATAATGTGAACCCCGTTTGAATGTTTTTATATGGTTTTGGTAATAATAATATACATGAAAAAAGTTATGGATATTGAAGTAAATTTTTAATAAGTAATTATAAAAAATAAGATATTGTTTGAAGAGAATGTTAACAATCACAAAAGGAAGTCAGACTGCAAAGAAAACCATTATGATTATTTATAAGGAAGAATAATATTTAAACATCCCAATGGGTACAATACCACATTGAAAAATTTAAATCATATTTACCTCAATGGTATGGAATTAAATAAAGCATAGACTATCGTGGTATTTAGGATATTTGTGACATCATTTGTGAAAAGGAAGTATATACGTCAAATAAAACTAAATTGGTGCATATTAACAATTAAGTCTCGATGAAACATAAATTTAGATGAAATTCCCTTACAAAATGAGTTGATTTTGAGTTAAGGATTACATGAATGGGTAATATAAATTTAAAAGTTTAATATCATGAGATATTGTAAAATCATGGAATAATATATCAATATGGGAAGTAGTTATAGAACACAAAAAAATGGAGTAATGTATATGAAATTAATCACACAAATTAAAAAAATGATATGAAAATCTATTACATAGGAATCGATTTACCCAAATATGATAATAATAAAATGAAATATCTAAATAACATGAAGATAATATAATTATGGATATAGTATATCAAAATGTGTGGTAGGTTCACCGTAAAAATTATGTAAATGGTGAATATGACATTTATCTCGTGGATTTAAAAATTCATAGAGAAATCCCCTACCTTATACTTTTTTTCTCTTTAGAATCGTTTAGAGTGGTTTTAAATATTTAATTACTAATAAAACAGCCAAAATATTATTTATAATTTAATATATTAACTTATTAATATATTTTAACACCTCTCTGTTAAATCACATTTATTATTTTAACTGTTTTGTGTGTTAATTGAACAGTTTTCTCAACTTTATTTTGACTTATTGTTTTGTTATTCTTATTACATATATAATGGTTTCATTATATAAATAATGTAAAACATTATTAATTATCTTATATATTCAGAAAATATTTTTTTATTATATTCAATTATATTTTTAGATTATCAATGAAGTGCATCGTTCTTGGGGAAGGTAGGCAGTACGTACACAGGAACACTACTTCCATTTATTTGTTGTATTAAAATAAATAAAAATAATAAATAAAATGGTGGTTTATAATTTCTAGAATCACATATTTGTTATATATTTAATATCAATTAATGAAAAAACATCTGTTCTACATTCAATTTATGTCATTAAAAAATCATATCACTTTGAGGGGTGGTGGTCCAAACATCCTCAAACAAAATGATCATATTTACACATCTTGGATAGCATAACGGTATATTCCAAATTATAATTAAATAATAAAAATAAAATCATAAAAAACACACACATGTACACACACATAGATATAGATATAGATATAGATATTATTTAAATAGAGTTTTTATCATAATTGCGACCATGAGAGGTGGTTGGGAAAAATAGGAAAATCATAACTTCGTGAGGTTGTATTTCTCTATTCAAAGAAAAAGTATGTTTGTAACCCATTATAAATCAGTTCATCTAAGTGTACATGGAACCCTTTTGATAAAAACAAACCTTCTATATATAGCATACTATTTTTTATGTAATCATAGAATTAAAATATTCAATACAGTGGAGAACAAAAATAAAATTAGAGGGCATGAGAGATGGAATTACCTCTTAATCGGGTAACTTATTTTGGTTTATACCAAACAGATTTCTTGGAATTTTTTTTCTCAAAGGGATGATTCTAGGTATAGGTAAAATATTTTGGGAGACTCTATTGGCAGGTATATTCCTAACTTAGGTGGTTTTAGAGGTTTTATGAATGGGTAGAGTAGTGGAATTTTATAGGGAAGAGGGATTGGAACTTTTTTAGATACCATATGGTATTCAATAATGGGTGGTTTATATTACCTAAAGAACACCCAAAATGAAACAAAATGATGGATTTATTAACAATAAATTTATATAAAACCTCATCCACAAAAAATATATTCATTTTAATTATTGGGTTCTTTAACTTTTATGATTCCCTAGTTCAAACATTTTGGTCTTTATTGAGGCATATAGTTTTATAATCCAATTTATTTTACCATTAACGTGAAATTAATGTGAGATTTATTCATGAATATAAAGAAACTGAATTCTTAATATGATATCTAATTTATTAATAAAATTCCTATCTTTTTTGGAAATTAATTTTAATACAAGTGCATGTGACACGCTGAAACACTACTAGAACCTGAACAATGTTTAAAAAGTAGTTATATAATATGGAAAGTATGTTTGTTATAAAAGAATAATTCATCCATTAATAGAACATATTTAAAATTTATTAACAATTAAAAATAAATTGTCATAATATTGTATTTTTATTAATTTTAAATCATTTAATAAGATTTATTTATTTTAAAGTAAAAATAATATCAATGTTGACATTATTGTTTTAATGTTAATTTTAAAATATATATATTATATATTAATTTAAATATATTAGGTTTATATTTCTGTAACATGATGTACTCATATAAAAATAACAAATAAAGTCATTAATTCAGAAAATAAACAACAATTTTAGTATTTATAATATCTTGTATTTTAGTTAATTATGATCTAAATAATCACTATATTGATGTTTCTTTATCATTATACGTACCTAAACCATCTATAGAAATTGTTGATAATTTATTATGATAATAATGACACATATATCATTTAAAAATACATCTAAAACATAAACTATGATGTTCTTTACATATCTCAACGTTTTATAATTGTTAGTGGTTAGGAAGGTCCAAATTCTTCCTTTTTCATTACATAACTTTTTATATAGAGATATTACATTTTATAATATCCAAATAACCATATATTTTGAACCTTATAGTAAATGATCAAATTATTATCATGCAATGGCCGTTTGAAATGTTTCTAAGTCATTTTCATACTTAATATTAATGTTTTTACCCTTACTAAGATTAATTATAACTTAATGAATGTAATTAATCCAAATCACATTCACTAAACATTTTTGTCAAAAAATTAAGTTGATTTAATTCGAAAAAAATATCATACTAATTACAGCTGTGTTTGTTGGATTTTTATAAGTCATGTCACAGAAGTGTGATAATTAACATTAACACTAATCCAATAAATGGGGGAAAATAATAGGTATTTATAGAAGAAAATCATTCAATAGTTTGTTACGATTTTATATTCAATTTGAATGTAAAATTAATTCTCAAGAATTTAACTATATAAATTGAAGTATATTTGTTCTAATTTTACATTAAAACAAATATAATATATAATTTAGCATTAATAATTTTATAAATGAAAAGGATATTTTAATCAAAATTGTAGTAATTTTCACTATTCACCAAAAAATGAGGTTTCTCAGAAAAATACAATGATAATTAACCCTTATCTAATATCAATATCCTGAATTCCAATATTATGTTTATTTTTAAATATAATACTCATAAAATTGTTAATATTTATTTTTAAAAGAGGACCACCATTAAAATGCTGTAAAAACTAGTCTCACATGTATCTCATGCCAATTTAGTGTCATATATAGCATAAGTTTAACATTCTGTATAAAGTATTCCAAAAATATTATATCTACTATAAAAAGAAAATATTATAAATCATTGGGATTTCACATCCCTCCACTGTATTCAATTATTACTAAACCGTATTTTAATACTAACTATAATTTCCCATACATTTCTTACATATATATTACAAATAAATATTAGAATATTCAACACATAACATAATAAAAACACACTAAAAACCAATATGTTCAGTGTATTTAGAAGTATATAAGCTTTAAAAACTAATTCATAAAACATATAAATCATGTCATTTTGATTACATCATAACTAGAACCCTTTTTAACACATCCAACAAAATACCATTCATCATATCCTTGGAAAAAGAAACATAAGAAAATGATGAACACAAATTCTCTATAAGGGTATTCAAGAGATATAATATAAGAGTAATGGCATAAGAATTAGAGAATTGGTTTTCAAAAGTATATCCTACATATCAAGGATCATTATATTGAGTTATGGGATAAATAATAGAATCTTATATGAAATGAATTATAAATAATGTAATTCATGTGAGTAAAATATAAGACATGAAATTGTGTCATAAACATAATCATATAAAATAATATTCATATTAGTCAAGTCTCACTTCCAAGACCATCATAGAAGACACATTTTCTAAATTAAGTGTGTTTACTCTTTATTCCACCAATATATTACTGAACCATGATTAAATTTCAATCCAAACCTATATTACTAAACTCTATTCAATTACCATTCATGTCCTATATATCTCATGAGATACAAATCATTTCCAAATCCATTGGATTGAGATATAGGGTCCGAAAATCACATAATTAAAACAATATATATGTGTTCCATAATAATATAAAACATTTATCAAGTCATAACTCATGAAAAAAATTTGGATTTGTAAAAACATCCTCATAGAATAGCCCATTGAAATGAAATGGGTTCCAAAAATATAATGAAATTATATAAATTAAGAAACAATAAAAATATTATAGATATTATTAATTAATAATATCTCTAATAAGTAATAATAAATATCATATAATGTTATCGAAGATGTAAAATAATTTCTTAAGATTATGTAAAATATTTCTTGTGGAAAATATCCTTTTTGTTTTGATTTTTTTTAAATGTTGTACAATTTGTAAAAGAAAAAATATTCTTTGAATTTTTTTTAATAAGATTGTAATGTAAGATTAATGGTTTTATTATTTAATTAATGTGCAAGAATCCATTCATGTGGTATATTTTAAAAAATAATTCCATTCATATTTTTGTCAGAAAATTCACAGTATAACTCCTTTGGAAAATGATAAAAATATTCATTTCGAACCATTTAGTGAATATTTACACATGTTTAACAAAATATTATTTAAATCATGATGAATGGAAAAAAATGGAATTTTTTTTTGAAAAATAGCTATGTGAGGGAATTATTCACCAATAGAAACTTACGTATAAACAATCATGAATGATAATGTAATTTAGAAATTAACCCTCACCTTAAGTCTATTTTCATTAGTATGTATCTAAACTACTGTATAATGGTATAATGAATATTATTAATTAATACTAGAACCATTTTATTATTAATTATATCATTAATGGTCATACTATATATTTTTACCACACATATTTTAATAATATTTCATTATTTCCCAACAATCAAGTGTTAACAACTTCATTTTATTATGATTGTTCTGTCGTATAAGTGTCATCTCTTCGCAGGAGATTAACTTATATCTTCTTTAAAAAAATTATTAATGTAATATATATCATATTAATTCCTCATAAACATTTATATAGTCATTCTTCAATAGTGATTATAGAAAATTAATTGCATTACATCATGGATATGATGACGGTACGTATGCGCAAGGGTCGATATCGTTTGGTCAATTACTAAAGGGTATTGAAGTGAATGATATATATTTTTTATAGAATTAATATAATTTTATAATTATTATATATATTTATCTGTTATTTCATTAATTATACCCATCTAGGAAACTTTTTGATAAAAAAAACATATTAAAAAACAATGTGGAGATAGCATGTCATTCGTACGAACACACAAGGCATTTGTTTTCCATAGGATAGATAATAGGTCAAATATTATTTTCCATAATAATAATATAAAATAATAATATATTTTAATCTAGTTTTATTTCTTTATAATAGATAAAATACATTAATTGGATGTATAAGAATAAATAATCATGAAAGAGTCGGTAATGGAAATTACATCTTCTTTGGGGAACTTTCTTGAGATCTCCACATATGGAAACTACGGTTGCCCTTTTAAGAAGTCCAACACCTCTAGAATGTTCTTATGAAAATTTATAAGATAAATTGTACTGTAATTATCAATATTAGAAGCCCAATGTGATGTTAATAAGTGAGTAAGGATGTGCCCATTTATAATTTAAGGGAGAGGTACTTTTGAAATTTCTTAAAATATTGATTTATAAAAATTATCCAATATAATTCCAAATACCTCTAAAAGACAATTTATTTGATTTTAATTAAAAAATAAATTTGTAATATCATTAGTGAATAGATTTTATAATTTTTTTTTTACTATTTTAAAAACATATCTTTTTTAAATTTCCTTTAATTAAACAATTTTAATTTTAACTAAGGTGACAACCTTTTCAATTATTTTAATATTTCTAAAAATATTTATTTGGTAGATCTATTAAAAAATAATTTTCGGATGAGTGTTATATAATTATTTAATATAAATATTTTTTAACCAAAAATCAATAAAATACCATGATGAATATAAATCTTATAGATATTATGAAAATATTTATGGTTTAATATTTATTTTGGGTAACCTATTATTAAAAATGATATTGTATTCAAAACCTTAATTTGACATCGTAAATTGTTTTTAATATAATATTAAAAATATCATTATCTCATTTAAGTGGCCTAACAAGGAAAAATCAGTTTATATCGTGAAAATATTTTTATTTAGTTAAACATGATAATTTATATTCGTTAATAACATACATTTTTCACTATATGGACATATAAATGACATTTAAGATAAATAATGTGAAATTATATGGATTTCATCGATTTAAATGTTATATTAGTTATTTATATGCATAATTTTCCATTAAAAATGTAATTTCAATATATAGATTTTATGGGTATAATTATATTTCGGTAATTAAAATTTGTCATGTGTTAGTATCATTTTATAGTCTTCATCATTTTATTTCTAAAATAAATTACTTAATTTACCCATTTCCATGGTCACTAAAATTTCTAAGGTTACTATTAAAACTGCATAAAAAATAAAAGGTGAATATTTAGTACATTTTGAACATATATACCTAAATTTGAAATAAATTTTACAAAATTCAATACAGAGGGGTTAAGGAATTTAATTTAAAATAAAACTGGTAACAAGCCTTGATATCCAATTTTTCAAAAATATTACATTAAAAACATAATAAATTTTTATTATAAATTACCGTTAACGATCATTTTTAAGAAACATAATTGAATGATATTGAATAAAATTAAAATATATATTATTTTTATCAAATAAAAAGGTAATTGTACCTTGTACAGAATTTAATAGAATGTAATGTATTAAAAAATAGTAATTTCACTATTTATTAATGAATTAAATGTTTTCAAAAACATAAATGTAATCTTTTAATATAATAAAGAAATGATGAATTTAAAAAATCAAATTAATTTTGTCAAATCTATTTTCTATAACTTCTAAAAGTTAATATTTAGTCATGAAAATTATATAAAATTAGTATTGAATAAAATATTTTTTTTGAAGAATAAAGTCATTTTACTAAAAATTTGGTGAATATTTTCACAGAACATACAAATAAATTCATTTTTATTGGTAATATTATCTTTCATTACTTTATTATTAATATTAATTCATTTAATTTTAATGTCTAGGTTATAATTTTAATTCTATACTAATAATGTATCTTGGTTTGTTTAAACTAGGAGTTTCATGCAATGGAAGCTATCATATTATTTAAACAAAAACTTTTCATAGAATATCTAGCTGTTATAAGGAAGCAATTTCAATTTTACATGGTAATGATAGAAATTTGAATTTATACTAATATTTTATGTAAAATGTGAAGATATATTTAGTATGCCCCTAATTTTTAGGATTATTTTGTAATTATTAAAAGGTATTTATGAATATATTTGATGGATAATGAATAACTATCTATAAATTGTATCATGGATGACCAGAGTTTTGGATAAATAAATTATTTTATGAATTGGTTTTAAGAGCATCTAAGAGCATAGATCATTGACGATACCATTAAATATGTAATTTACCAAGAAGCCACTATATATTATGATGAATCCATATTGGAAGACGTTTTTACCTGTTTCGAAATGACTAGGAATAAACATGAATGTTGAATGATGTCCAGATGTCATTTGATATTTATAACGGTTTGAGTGTCTATAAAATTATTGATCATTCCATAAAGATAATTCAAATTGAAATTGATTGTTGTGGATTCTGTGGGGAAATTAATATTGTGATATTTAGATAACAACATTAATAATATAAATAGGATTGTCAATATGGTAAACTTAAATGGATCAATTTGATCAAAACAAATTAATTATGAGGGATATGATCTCACTATCAAAATATAATGGTGCTTCCTTAATTTAAAATGAAAATAATATTTATCATTTAGTGAGTATATAATTTCAAATTCATAAAGAAGAAATATTATAGAACATGTGTATTCTAATAGAATTTATGTAACAAAACTGATTGGTATCAGAGGAGTAGAATTTATTGTATTTATTACATACCTATATAAAAATGAATAAAGAAAATAAATCATCTAGAGACATATTATGATCTAAAAATTATTGATGAGATAACATTTAGTTCAAATATTGCACCGGAGTGAGAATAACTATGAAATAGAATCTATAAGAATAAGGAAATACGTGTATACTTAATGAATGACCAATAAAACATGTATTATTTATTAGCATATAGTTACATAAAAATAAATATTAAATAAAATGTTTCTATAAGTCATTTTAAAACCAGAAAATAGGTAATATAAAGAAACCATATGAACGTGCCCAGATGTTTTTTAGAAGATATCTTTTAGTAGAAGATTCCATATTAAACAACACATCAAGAGTTGTCCACAAGTTCAATATAGACTAGGAATTTTGGAATATTATATAATACAACACTCTATTGATGTGTTTTAATTTTACTCAGTGATTTAATTTGATGAAACAGGGTCTTAAAAATTGACTCAAACTCAGAAAGGTGTAGGTTTTCATTTAAAAAACATTTTTAGAATATTAATGTTTAAATCGTCCAAATACTATGTTATCGTGTTGATGTAATGAAACATAGGAATAATATATCTAGTACTTAACGAACCATATAAATTGAAGTAAAATATAAAATTCATAAAATGAAATTGGTTCAGTTATTCAAACCTTTTTTATTTATGTGATCTAACAACATTTGGGAATTAAAAGTTGTATTAGATCTTACCATATTTCTGTGAATATTCCATGAATAATAATAGGGAATACAAATATTTTCAATAGTATATGAGTACATATCATTGATGAAAAAATTCTAGTACGTAGATGAAATTGATTATTTTATATATTCTATCACAAGGGAATAATTATAATTATACTACAATAGTGTGATATACTCCACTTAGAAGATGTTATCTCATGAATTATCCTGATAAGAGAAGTATTGATGTTGACGGGAATGCTAAAAGTTACATTATGTCATCTCGATTTGACAATGGATACACCAGGATAATGGGATATAATACTACTAAGGACATATAGTGGTTGTTGAAAAATATATATAAATGGATTATGTAGATGATGTTATACAATCATCTGGTTTGGTAGAAACAATTAAATGACATCCATTTGGATAACGATGATGCAGGTATTGATGACTACACTACCAAGTTTAACAATAATATCATCAATTTTAGATTATTTAGAGATAGTCAATAATATTAATCTTTTGTAAATAACCATATGTTGTTTCCAAATATATTTTATATAAGATGATTTTATCCTTAAAAGATATTATATATATTTATATTAACAAGGTCATAAATACCCTACATTAACATGGTATGAGGAAAAATGATGAATTAAAACATAAATCTATTTAAGAGTTATAATTACAAAATAATAAAAATTATACTAATGGGTAGTTATATATAAATAATTTATTGAAAGCGAGAATTATAAAAGTGATATGTAATATAAATCCAAGAGCATTATCTGTAAAGGGAGACATATTTGAAAAAGCAATTATAATCATAGTATTACTCCTAAATACAATAACAATGGATGAATACATGTTCATTATTTTATACCCCAAGGAATTTATTATATGAATTTTTAAGTGAGGAATATAACAACAATTTCTCTTATTGATTGTCTAGAAAATACTAAAAAAATATAATTTAAATTAAAGAAAAGTCATAATGGAAATTCAACAAAAAAAATTATTATTAGAAGAGAATGTGAGGATTAATTATCATGGAGTGGCTTAGAAGATGATGTTGAATCTAAAAATTAGAAAACTACCATTACAGAAATGATAATTCATAAATACTATATGAATAGAAATTTAGAGGATGATGAATGTAATACTATGTTTAAAATTATTGCTGTAAAAAAATGTATAAACTCATTAATTGAGTAATGATTTTTGAAAAATTATTTTGTGGTGTTGATTTGAAATAGTTTTACATCATAGAAAATGTCATGATTTAAAAGGTGATCATTAGATAAAACGATATGGTACTAGAGGAGGATAATGTAATACTAGATTATAAGGAAATAGTTTAATAATAGTGGTCATATGGGCATCAGAAATATAAATTCACTGTGAAGAATATGATAGAATACTATGGTATTGTTTTGTAAATTAATGTTTAATTATCCCTGTCTATTGATAAGACCATCCAAAAGAAGGTTGTACATGGAATTTCTATTTTATAAAAAGATAATGAATATTTTTATAAATTTATATATGATTTAATACTCATATTGGATATTTTGGGCCTAATAAAAAACATAATAAAAGTAGAACCAATAATAATAATAAGTTAATATGAGTTCAGAATTCGAAAACCCACATAAAATATGGTTAATGACTATTATTTATATATATAGTAAGTACATATCAATAGGATAGTTAATATTATATATGATGATTCTTTAAGGGATATATTTGGTGATATGGGTAATTTAGAAACAATGAAAATGACTACTAGAACAATTTTCAAATAAAAGGAAATTTTATAAATCAATAGGGAGATACATAGATTAAAATAAAATTAAATCTATGAGATATTTGAATAAACAAACGGAGGAAAATTTTATTCCAAAGTATTGAAAAAATTTATCCCTAAAAATGATAAGCTAGAAGATACCAAAGTATAATGTAATTAATAACATCTCTAAGATGAAAGGTTCATCAAATTCATTTCCAAAAAATGTGTAAATTTTTTTTGGGTAAATATTTATCAATGTAATTTGTAAGAAATTTAATATTATTAATTGAATAGATCTTATACATAAGGAAGACAGAAATGCTTAATATATGAGGTGTTATGTTTGCTGGATAAGAAATTAGAATAGTCTTCATGAAATAGGTCATTTAAATTTTCGTCTTAGTATATAATGATGATAATGTATAATTAGTAATCTAGTAGAGATTGTGCCTTTAATGATTAAGAGGAGTGGTGTATTATCTATTTTCCATCAATCCAAGTAAAGATGATAATCATGATACCTCGAGAATATTAGAACTGAAAAATCAAAAGAAGTGGCCTGAACAGTTCTCCAATTATAAAATTTAAAAGTATTTGAAGACTAATGTTTAATGAATTGCCTCACCATTATTTTTATTAATGAGAATATTTTATGTCCAATTTATGTATTTTTTTTATATATATGATATCTAATATGTAGCAAGATGTAGAATATCAATTAAGGGGTACATTGAAATTTCGATTACTATAGGATAACATGAGTTTGTTTTTTTTCAAAGATTTTTTCTACCACCACACATAACATATGTCTTGTGGATCCCCTTAAGGGGATAAAATTTGAAAAATAAATTATAGGACATGTTATTTTCTAAAAAATATTGAATTTCTATAAATCCTGGAAAATATAAAATTTTTCTTATTTAAATAACATTTTTAACATGTTATTGTACTATATCAATAATGTTTATAAGTGGGGTGTGTTTGTTGCTAAAACATCTAAGAGAAAGTGGCTATTTTTAAAAAAAAGTAGACCTTTTTTATTTATTTGTAGATATATATACGATTTATATGAATTTTTTTATAAATATTTTTGAATTATACACAAAAATATAAAATCAATGTGGTTTCACATGTATTGATATTTGTAGAAATCCTTGATGTCCAAGTGTAATATATATTATTTTATACTCTTAGTTTTCATATAATTTCCTTGAGTATATTATCTAATGGCAATAATTTTAGTCGAATGTGGTGACATAATTTTTTACATATGAATCCATTAATAATTTAGAACAAAAGGGTGATAAGATATTACGTTGAATTTAAATTTTTCCCATGAATAATAAGGGTAACGCAATGAGGTGAAACCCCTAACTAAACATTTAATTGATAATCAATAAGGGGGATAATATTTCATTATAATATTATCAAATAATTTTATTATAAAATAAAAATGAAAAATGATATATTTATGATATAATGGATTAATTGTATTTTTTTAATAAGGATATCAAGGTGGAATGTGAATGAGTATTTATAGAGATAGTAGAGCTATTATTTGGAATATAAAAGGGGATTTATGGAAGGTTTGTTTTCATTATAGGTTGACAGAAAATAATCAACAACTTGGAGATTCATATTAAATAACTAGAGATGGTAGAATAATTTTTACATTAATTGTGATGATTTGGTAGATATTATTTTAGCGAATATATGAAAATTATTCATAGATAATGGTAAAATATATAAAAAATGTTTTAATGAAGATTGGAATTATGGATAGATATGGATATTAAAGAATGAACATTAAGTGAACCCAATTAGCTGTTAATTAAATAAAACATCCATGAAATGATATGAAATGATGCCAATATAAAATGATCATTCTAGATAAGATGGTGTATTGAGATTATTATGTGATTGAGAAATCCATAAGAAGGATAAATTTATAAATTATTCAATCCAATAGAATTATTTAATTTTTAGTATATAATTGAATTTATTCAAGTACAAAATTTGAAATACTGATACAAAACATGATATGTTTTAATTAAAACTGAGTATGAGAAAAGTATGAATTTATATGTGTCCATTATAAAATAGGATGAGTCAGTTGTAAATTCCAATAATTAAATTAGCAATTAACACGAGTCATTATTTAAATTTAATGACTCCATGAGGACATTAATGGAGCATTTATTGATTTTTTATAAGTCATTTTTTGATTCTATAGGTGTAATATTTAGAATAAATGTTTAGATTTTGGAATATCCTTTCGGCATATGAGTCATTTAGGTCACATCCTTTGAGTCATTTCATCTTCTTATGTATCATTTCTACATTTATTTAAAATTCATTGTAAATAAAGGAAACTACATATTAGACATATAAACAATATTAAAACATGATTTCTATAGTTATGGATGATCAAGAGATTAGAATAGATCATAATGTATTATTTTAAAGGCCATCGATAAACTGTGAAATGTAATTTTAGACAAAAAAACCATTTTACAGGTCGTATTACAACTACATGAATGAAATTTAGACATCTATGAAGTTCATTGGATGGTTTAAAATTGTAATATACTACTTATTGAGCTTCATTTTTTGGTTTATTGGTTTTGGAAAAATCTATTTCTTAGATTTATATATAATTATTCTTTCAATTACATCATTTGATTCCTGAACCATTATTCATGGATATAAAATAATTATCACTCACATGAATCATTATTCAAGATGAATTTCAAGGAAGACCAGAAGAAGGATATTATAGAAGTTAAGATGATTTCAAGAATCAAATTATGAACTTCCATATCATTGATTGATGAAAGTGGATAATTCATATTGAAATTATTTAATACATATTTTCTAGGATGATAAACCTATGGTCATTTTATAATAATATGAATAATAAAAACATTACAAGTCATAATTATTAATTAAATAGAGTCCCTTAATCAAATAAAATAAGTTTTAATGAATAGAATCCGAATACGACTAGAAAAGGATTTATTCCATAATTTAAAATAGAAATAATAATGAAACTTATTTTAATATAAACTTTGTAGGTGGTGATGATGAATGATGGAATAATATGAGTAATTTTGTAATAACATAACACTAATTACCATATACATTGAATGATAAGAACCAACTACATTATTTAATTCCTAGTACACTAAAGATAAATGTGATCTGATGAATCCGCGAAACTCTTGACAAATTATAAAAATTGAGGATATTACCACCACTATAATTGCATTGACGAAGTGAGTAATGCTATGTGATAAAGGATAAAAAAATATTTATTTCTATACATTAATTATTTCAAGTTAATAATACATAATACATCAACAAATAATAATGGTAGAAGAATAATTCAAGGAATAATTTTGGAGGGTCCTTAGAGAATTCTCTAGAGGCAATATAAAGATAACACTAGAAGGTAGAAAACAAATTTTTAGATGATGGATTCAACTGGAAGGATCTAGTATATATAACTCATCTAGTGGTGGTGATTAAACCACTAGTGATTAGGTATTTTGACAGATTTTTTATATTGATTTTCTTAGATATATATTTTTGAAAGGTGAAATTTATAGTGGAGATAATTGGTCTTGAATATTAAAGCATACCAAACATGTAGTTGGATTTCATGGAAAATCCTTATAAATCCATTTGTTATGTACCATACAATTACTGAATAATTCTAGTGATCTTGTGAGACACAATAAGAGTAAATTGAGTATTTAACAAGCCACAGAGGATGAAGTAATAGTGTAATTAATAATAATAAAAATTATTATTGAATCATGCCTAAACCCTCATAGTGATATCAAATAACCTAGAAACTACAGATCTAAATAGTATGAATTCAATAATAATTTGTTAAAATTTCAATATCTTCAGGTATGATGTAAGAATTTCCAATACTAGTATAGAAATTTGAGAATATCACACTAATATTTGTCATGTCTTCATACAACCCCTACTGAGTATGATCCAATATTTTTGGGGATTATTTTTCTTATGAATTTAGAAAACATAATAACTATTTGGGAATATTTTCCCTCTGATCAACTAGTTTTAAAATTCACCTATGAGGTTATAATGATACATATAAAATAAAATAATATTATAATTCATTTATATATGAGGCCCACAACACTACTATTAATTGAACATTAAAAAAAATATTATACAGTGAGAAATTTTAACCAAACATATTACCCCTAAATTAGTAGGTACTCTAAAAATATCATTAAATCACTAGCAGATATGATCTTATACTACACAATGGTTTTCAACAAAGGGTGCAGTAACCAACATTCATGGGATGTTTTATCAAACAGAAATATTTTCCAATATAGTATTGTAATGAAACCATTTGAGAAATTGTATTAAAAGAGTTATAAAATAGAAAACTATTGGATGAAGTCTGATATAATGTTTTTGGGAATAGATCTTTCTCAATAGATTTTAATATGGATTCCACCTATTTAGTGACATATTAAAACAAAACAATGTTAGCAGAAGAGTGATTCAAGTAATATTCAATGTGATCTTGATTTTGATTTTATTGATAATTCATTCATTTAATAATCATCGCAGATGAGAGTTATAAGATTTAAGAAGTAGAAAAAGTTATTCATCAGATATATTGACCCCAATATGATCATAATTTTTTTGAGAAAATATTTATAAAAAAAATCTTATATATAACCTCTCACAAGAAAATGATTTCTAGAGTATATTTAATTTCACTAATTTCAAATCCAATCCATAACATGTTCAGAACTCATGGATTGTATAACTAGACGGTGATATCTCTATTGGTGGAAAATTAGTAGATATTATAAATCATAGAGATAATGTAATATTAAACTATTAAAGTAGCATATTCAAGGATCTATAGAGGAATAATAATATGGAATAATATTTATGGGAACCTAAAAATTAAATGAGGAATATGTACAATCATATTATTTTTTAGAATAATACAATTTCGAAGGATATTTTTTAATTGGGTAGAATGAACCTCCCCTCAATTTTTTATATTAACATGTTGAATAATAAATTTCCAATGAATCACATAAGTAATCCAAATATAAATTTTATTTTCCTAATGTTAAATTTTATAACAAAATATTATCATTAATACAATAAGAGAAATAAATATGAAATATAATTATGTAAATTAGAAGAGGAATAAAACCACAAGTTAATAAATTGGAAATGATGATGAAATATATATCCTCATGGTTTTCCTCAAATATCAAACCCCTAATTATAATTATAGAAATGTGGGAAAAATATAAAATATCAATCATATTTTAGAATATAAATTGAAGTGTTGGATGAATTAAATGTATATATGTATGTAAGGATAATTACATATATATATTGGAGTGAAAATCAGTAATATGACTATTATATGACCATTAGATACATATAAGGCCTTTGGGAATACATATAAAAATAGAATATATAAAAAATATTATAATTATAAAAAAAATAGATTAGATGAAATGAATAATATATTCAAAATATATAATAAATATATAATACCTATTAGAATACCAAGGAAGAATTAACAATTAAAATAAAATATATCATTATAAAAGAATTTGATTTATCATAGAATATTTTTCACGACGGTATTATGAAATGTTTTATAAAATTACAAGTTCCCATATTTAGATAATTTATATGATATAATACATTAATTTTTAGAATCAATTAATTATATGTGGGTAAGCGGAAAATTTTAATTTTTGGTGAAAAATTTGCTTTGATGTTAAATAGTGAATACCATTAATAATGTTTAAATAAAGAAAACACATTATATGTTTATAAATAATGTATAATACATATTCCAATAGAAAAAGTATAATATAAGGAATATATTATTATGTTTTTTCTGATTATTCTACACTTTTCAAGAGTTAATGTCCTTCCTTAACCATTATAGAATGTGTATTTGGAAAAATCCACTCAGATTCATCATTTAAAATAATCCCCTTATATTCATTCCAAAATTGTAATTTTGTATCCAAATGAACATCTCCCTAAATAAAACATTCAGATATAGTCTCCCATGTTTGGTAGTTCCAATGTTAATATCAAGGCATAAATCCTTCATTATTAAACATGTTATAATAAGAAGTGGTGATTTTTCTATGTATATTTTATATATATATGTTTTAAATGAAATTCTCATATCTAAATAGTCTAAATAATGTTTTAAATAAAAATATTTTATTTTTAACATCATTATGATTCTATAAAAATTATATTACTATAATATAACTCCACCCTCACAATTTTTTAGTAATGTTTATCTTTATTTGTATTTTCTTAACAACATTTACTAATGATGATTTACTATCATCCTAACCCCCATAGTGGATGACTATAAAATATACATATTGGAAATATTTAGTATTATTGAGAAATTTAAGTAAGATTATGGTTTACAAATTTTTTTACTAAATTGATTTATCGTTATAATCTATCTAATCAATATTTGTAAAATCATAATGAATGAATTCATAGTGAATTAAATTCCTCATAATCAAATATGTATCTTCTATAAAATAAACATAGTGTTGTATAACTATTTATATACTAATAAATTTCTACATAATTTATTTTTAAATGTTGAAATTTTATTTAATTAATGATATATATATATTTAATGAATTTAATTTAATTATAAAAAAGTAAAACAATAGTAATATGTTTCAACATATCTGATTAAATGAATATGTATATTATATATTTTGTTCAAAAGTGTTGTTTATTTTTAGTTATGTAAATGGATTTCTTGTATCAATTTTATTTCAATGAGTTATGATCCATTTTGACAACATATTTTCATTTCATTGGGGAATATACCAAACAATTTTTTTTAATAATATCTTATAATACATAGATTTAATGAAATCTCATGTTATCTCATTAAATGGATTATTGTTTCAAATATTACGAAATTCATAGAGATTTCTCTTAAAATCATTTTTCACACATAACATCACATAAATAAATAGTGTTAGAATATGTATGTTAACTCCTTATAAAACCCCAATTTTTTTCTCCTCTATTAATGTTTAAAATTTGAATGCCTTCTCTTGTTATTTACCACATGTTACGACATTATTTATCCAATATAAAACTTATATGGGTATATATTGTTATCTTTTTTATCTTAAAATCATTCTCATCCATGACTATATTAAAAATATCATAGGAACCACCATTGTTTGTGGGGTGGTAATGGATTTTGGGTGAGGGTCGAGTCATAGGGTCAGGTCTCTGGGCTTATGTGTTTACATAATGTTTATAACATGCATTTGATTTTTTCATCATATGTGTAATCAACCATATATATTACTAATATATTTCTAAGAATACCATACCATATAATATTATGATTTCGTAGGGTTGATGTAGTTGATTTTTTCTAACACTGAAATGTGTTGAAAGAGCCTTTTTTATTTATCCTCCAGTTTCATTCTCACTCATCTATTCCCCCATATATTTTCTACTCTTATCATATATTTCATACTTTGGATGAATTGATGACTCATCAAATTAATTTATAATGAATATATAAATATTGTTTAGAACATATATTAATGAACTAATAATTTTAGGGAAAATTGAAAAATAAATGATATTACTTTTTATTTTCTATATAATTTTATACTTTTCTCATAATATCTTCTCATTTACGTCAAAATATATTAATTCTTGATATTTCGTTTTGGATATATTTTTATAAACTAATTTCTTGAGGATTATTAATTTTAGGATTGTATAAAATAATTTTATATCATATTTAATTTTGAATGGTTAATTTCAATATGTTTTCATTGGATATGTTCATTATCATGTGATATATATATATAGAGGTTACAATTTTCTGATGCATGGGAAAAAATATTTGCTTTTCATTCATTTGATAAGGCTTTTGTCACTTTAGATTTTATAGTATCAAACCGTAATGTTTTTTTCAATATATAATGTTATAGGACATACGAATTCCACATGTGATGATGGTCTTGGTTGTGAGACTTTATATAAGAATTGTATTCATATGCATAATTTTGTAAAAAAAATCATATATCATTACTTATTTTGTACTAGAATATTTATGTTTTAATTCATGTCATTGATTTATATTCCATTAGGTATGATTTCATAATGTTTTATTTATTTGAATTAATTATATTATCATATTTACGTAAATTTTGTTCTTACTTATTATCTTCATTATGGTCACGTATTTTGTTATAATAGATATCTCTATCTCCCTCCTGAGCAATCTCACCTCACACTTTTCATAAAATTCTATTACTTAGTTTATAAAGAATAATATAACATTTTACATGTCTATAAGGGGTCATGATTATTGAGATTATGGATTAAATGTGTAATATGTATAAAAATAATTTCATTATATTTATAATCTCCAAATAAACTAACAATTTCAGTAATTTGTAGACATTAAATGAAAATTGAAATAGGTAGTCATGTATATACATGTATTATGCATGTATTTTATGTCTTGGTAATTTGTCTCCCAATTGTACCTACATTATGTGTCTTTTCCATGATGAAATATAAATACATCAATTGGGTGTTCCCCATAGTGATCTTGAATTAAAAAACACCATAAGAGCCCATTAATTCGTAGTATGAAGGATTTCCTCATGGTAAAAAAATTCATCCACTATAGAGGACCTCCATATGTAAATATATTAGAATGAAACCCTATAAGTCTTCCCAAGGAAACTGTCCATGGGGTCTCATTTTTTATGAAATTATTCATCATCATAGTGTTCGTCCACATGTTACTATTCATATATTCCCTTCCATCGACTAAATATTCAATTATATTTGTGGAAATCCCTATTGAAATGAAGAATGAAAAAACAAACGAGGTCCACTATCTAGAAAAAATTACATAAGTTATCCCCATTTTTTTATATGCAACTCTGCATGTACATCCTCCCGATAGAGATTAAGAGTTCATCAACTATGGAGGTCCTCTAAAGGGTGCCGATAATAAAGGTCCTTCTCCTAGAATAATTATTGTAAATTAAATTTCTAATAAAATTACACCTCCAAATTTTGAAACAAAATCATTTGATGATTCAACGATAAATAATAATGGTTCATTTCAATATGTAGGTCTTCCAAGACAAAAAGTATTATCAAACCCTCAACCAAACCATTCAATCATGGGAACATATTAATATTCCAAAAATGACCTCACCACATATAAAAATATGATCATAAAATTTCCCTTATAGTCATACTATCTTGATTAGACATATTTTAATTATGTGGACTATATTATCATCCTAGCCTGACTAACCACTAAGACAGTAGCTGGATTGGTGTGCCACATGGCCGAAAGTGTGCCCCTTACAACAGAGTCTTCTAACTAGGAGCGATTGGGTAAATATAGTATAGTGGAGAGAAAATACCCTCATGCAAGAGTATCACAATAGTATTACAGAAATTAATATCGAACAAAAGAGGAATCAATAGTAATTGAAAGATAGAGAAAATGAAGAATAATACTAAATGAATATAAAAAACGGCCAACACCAATATACAAACTTGAATACATGTCTATATAGTAACACATAATATAAAATAGAAGGGAAAAAATGGTAACAAATATAGTATAGTGAAAAATATTAAATGAACATAAAACCCCTATTGTTGATCTCGATTTTCAATATCTTCTTTAGATCAGTCTTGTGCTCCAAACTCTTAGGTTTAGGAAAACATCAACAGGAAAAGGACCATGGTCCTATGAACGTACAATCAACTAGGTTACCACATTGTAATGGAGGCCTGATCTAGGTGTGAGATACAAATCCTAGTAGGTTACTAACCATGGTGTTTTTCATGTATCCAGCCTTTGAAAATAATGTGACGCAACATGCATGTATAAAAAAACAAATAGAACTAAATTTATAAACAACAACCTTATCATCTTCTAAAAGGAAAGAGATAATGTAAAACTACATCAACTCATTGTGAAAATATGTGTCTTAATAATTAACATATGTATATAGTAACAATATATACATTGTATAGTAATATATTGCGTCCACCTATATAAAGAAAGTATGTGCTGACTTACATGTCTATATACCTAGAAAACATGGTCCTGGGTGGACTGGGGTTTATCACATTCATCCATAACCTATCTGATTGTGCCTATAAGATCAATACATAAGGTAAATATCCTACATAACATAATTAGTGGGAGCCGTTGTTTTCATCACTTGATATAATGAGTGTGCAATTATGTCAACAGTGGAATAGTAGTGACTGCACAATAATGTCAACATTTAACAAGGGATGTGGTGGATTATTCCCACCATACCAACTAGTATCAACGGTGTGGGTTTATATTACATAACATATAATGTAAGTGAGTGTGATTATACTATTCTAAAATATACTCTTAATATCGTTTCACATCATATATCAAGTCATAATCATATAACAATAAAATATAATCCATAATGCATTACCTATCATGATTTTCAATTAAAAATCCCTATTAATATTAAGGGTATATTATTTTGATTATAGAATGTGCTAAGAAAAGTATAAATGGCATGGAATTTAACACTTCAAAATTTAATTATAATATTCAATTCATCTATATAATAAAATCTTTATGAACATTCCATTACATATATATCAAACAACTCACTTAAATATGATAATCAAATTGGAATAAAAATTCAAATTAATTGTTCCATTGATTCTATAAAAACAGGGATAATCAAGTTAAAGTGTAAAAAGACCATATATATTATACAATGTTCAATTTTAAATTACTTACATGTGTAATCCCTTAAAAAATAAAATCCATACGTTTAAGAGGGGTATTGTTCATTAGTAATTATTAAATTTGAGTGTCCAGGTCATTCACTAAGGAGGTGCAATGAATCATTGTATATAAAGAGGGACACCGCATTTAATAACATTAGTTTATTCCTTGTCCTAAATATTCTATATACCTATCATTACAAATATATTATAGGTAAAAACCAAACCAGTAATTTAAATCAAAAATGAAAACAAACATCACCACTTTCTAGATTATAAGATAACACCCCTCATTAGAGGGTTTTTTATAAAAAAATAATTTTGTTTATAAAAAGAAATCACTAGATCAAAAATATTAATTAATTCAAGAACAATACTTCAATTTACATAAAAATAAACCTAAGAAAACTACTAACCATTTAAATCAAATTTCGAAGTTCAAAAAGTCACTGATGTGGTACTATTATCAATTCCTGAAAATATTCAAAGGGAAATACCATTTTTATATTGAAATATGAATTATTAGAGGGAATCAAAGCATATAAAAAAATTAATTATAATAGGTAAATATGAATAAGATGACCGAAGGGGAAATTAGTTATCGAGGTTAACATCCTAAAATAACTAAATAATTAGACTGTGGTGTATGTCTAAATGTGTAAACCTATTTAAACTGAAGAATACATTTTTAATGAAAATTATGGAAAATTCCTTGAAATGGAACAATTATGGTATTTATAAAATGAGATAAATTTCATGAATATGCAATAGTCCACCTACCTCATGCTTAGGGTGTACCACTCATCCAATATCGAGGTCTTATTCAGTTTTTGTGGATGAAGTCTATGAGAAATAAATTTCCCATAAAAAGATGAAAAATGAGATTGCACCTGCATAACATCATCACGAGGAGAGTAAATGATGAAAGAATCAAAAGGAAAAGAGAGATTAATAATGCAGATCTATAGAGACAGATGGTGGTCAAATTTGATGATCGATATGGGAGATATTGAGAGGTCTAGGTTAGGCATGAAGGAGACTCATGACACCAAGTGGATGAGACACCCACTGTAGAAGGATAAGATATATATTAAAAAAAGAAGCATAATGAACCTTAATGCATGAATTGTAATTTTAACTTATATAATGGGATAAAGGGTTTGGCCACATGTTTTGGCCAAACTATGTGCCATCCCTAAAGCTAACACTTTTTAGGAAACCCCCCTCACATGGCTGTACCACACAGTTTGCCTGACCATGTGCCAACTATTTGATGAATAGTTATTAAGTTATTATTAAGTGGAATCAATCATGCAGGCTAGGTGCACAGTTTGGGTAAACCATGCACATCCAATTTAATTCATAGTTTTCACAACTCCTCATGTCGCATAGTTTTAAAATGGGTTCCACATGGTTTAAGACAAACTGTGTGTCTCTATCATTCCACCAAAACATGGTATTTTTCACTCCTAAAACTCCAAAAATCTCAATGAGATTCCCATGGAAAACCTAAATCCTTTACCCAATTCTAATAATAAATCATTTAAGCTTTCCATCAATAAGAATTACATTCCAAATATCATATCAAATAAATCCTTGTCCACCAAATTCCAAAATTAAAAATCCATCAGAATTTTACCGTTAGTCATAACATGGGTCATTACAACCTCCCCAAGATCAAACTTCTCATCACTAATAAACCATTGGAAATAAAAAATCATAAACCGACCAATGAGGGTCCAAAATATTTGTTTTAATGGATTCTTTGTGTTTTCTAACTCGTAATGCACCTCCAAGCGTTATTTTCCATATCACACTTCTAGTTGTGATTACCTAACGAGATTCTCATATTTGAATAAAACCAAAAAAAATTGTTTACCTAATCATTGTTTATGTAGTGAAATGATTATTTCATCATCTCATTAATTTTATAGACAAAGAGACACCTCACCTTTGGATTTAATATCAAAAGGTGAAAATTTCAAACCATGAGACTTCCACCGTCATAATTTCTTTAAAAATCACTTCCTAAGAATTATAATCATTCTCCAAATGTAGTTTTATTAATAGGGTAAATAATATTACATATGATGAAATTAAAAACAATGAAACAATTTAGTGATCGAATCCTGATCAAGAGAATAGACACTCGTCATGCCAGATTTGCATGAAAAGAATATACAACTTAAAAAATGACACCCACCATAACCTGGTGTTATGTTTAAACTAGTTATATACAAACATGCACCTTGAATAACCAGGTAAACAAGTCAATAAACATCTAATAGACCATTTCCTAAATTCTTGGCCAAGATGGCATGTATATTACAAATTAACCAAAATGCATTCATCCAAGGCATCTTGTGTTTTCCATGAACATTTTAACTAATTTCCATACCAAAATTTCAGTGATGTTACCACATCAAACCACCACATGGTAATTTAAATTTTCCTTACTTAGCATGGAAAAGCTATAACCTAGTTCCCACCCACTAGAATTGTCACTCAAAAAACGTCACCTCCAAGAAGACTACATGTCCGTAATAACCTTGGATTCATTAAAATGTGTTTAGGGAAACAAATAATGGAATCCCATGCTCAAATTTTACAATTGAGACAGTGGTAAAATGACGATAAATCCACATTAGATTATTTGTTGATCCCATAGAGACATCATTGTTGTGGTCACATTAAGAAATAATAGATGATGTCTATGTGTCCTTCCAAGACATTCCCACTTGGGAACCTAGGTATCAATAGGAACTAACCAATCCTCGAAGAAAACAAAATATATAGTGTGAAACTACGATAGAGATCACTTATCAAGCCCCATTTTTTTAGCATTAGCTAGGCGTAAGTATAACTCTCTCTTAGAGTATCAAAGATGATATCATGATAAGAGATATTCTCTTCTTTTAAATAAGTTTACACAAAGTGGAAACCACGGAAACCAATAGAAGAACAGTCAAACCACTACTAGTTGACTTCATGAAATGAGTTAAGCTTCACCATATGATGCACATCCATTATCCAATCACAATGCATTTACCACATGAGGCATCCCATGATCATTCATGAATAACCATTGTTGTTTTCCAAAACCAATGATCTTTAATGAAATTTGAAACCCACCCAACCATATCCACCTCATGCTACCCAGAATTCCCTGAAAAGATGTTTATATTTGATGTGATTCTCCACACATTAGGAGTGTAATATTTAACAAAGTTGAACGAGAGTCCAAAATATCACAACCACGGTAGATCAGTTTCAAATTAGAAGCATATTTGAAGCTCCTCTGAGCCTCAATAACATATGTCAATGAATTTGGAATGAAAACAAAAATCAACCAGACCATCAAGTTAGAACACCCCATCCTCTAGAATTATATACTATGAATTGGGATGATCATAATTCTTGTAATTCCCATTTCAATCTACTATTAATATTACATAAGACAATACTGAAAATAAGAAAGCATAAGGATTTCACTGAACTCAACTAGTTCACTGAATCATTTCGAATCTTAAAGGGAACTAGGAACAGTAAAATATACTACCCAAGGTTTGAGAAAAATGACACACCCTCAGCACTATGTATAGGCTCTTCATCCTTATGAGACCATGTACTTGATGGCCCACATAGAAAATAGCCTCGTAATCTGTTATCCCATACCATTATAAAATAGACTAAAGACCTCTCGAGTCACCCAAGGAAAGGAAAATGTTCATGAGCCCTATGAAGTGTCTAACAATTAACATGGAATGTACAACCTATTGACAGATAGAATTACTTGATTATAACACCCAAAAATGGGTCAAAGATACCATGAACTCCTTTCCATGTGAGGGTACCAATTAGAAGATAAGAGTTATATTACAGACATTGGAACCTTAATGACACAAAATTTCAGAAATCTCACAGTAATTAAAAATTCATTTAAACTCTTAGGGTTCTACATATGATGGGATAGCCCCATAAAAGGGAAAAGCACTAAACCTATCATGATTTCACCATGACATGATTAATTATTCCCTACACATATCATATAATACAATTTTAGAAATAAAAAGAGTCCTATAGAAAATGCTGAAGTTTTAATTCTGAGGAAACACAATGAGAGTGTAAAACAACCCTTACGCATGGGTTTAAATGAAGGAAACCACATTAAGATTCCTTTAAATTCATTAAACTGATTTAAAAAAATATTTAATTTTTTTAAAATTTTAAATAGATATCATTCCCCATGTGTAATCATATGAAAATTGTAAAAGATGAGGAGAGATATGAGGGTCCCACTTATTCAACCATGGTTCATCAAAATTTATCCCAATAGAAGATTCATTGTTATTAATATTTAGAAACACATGTATGGGTTATATAATAAGAGACATGTCCCAGCAAACCTAGGTGATTTTAGCTGTTCATTTTTTTTAATTTTATTGAAAGAAATTATAGTGGCAACCATTCATTTCGTATCATGATTACACATATTTTACATTTTTCATTTCAGTACATATTACAAGGTCGTATATAATGGATTTTTTTGGGTGGCTATCTACAAATCCATAATCTTCCCATTAACTATATAGGTTGGTATATGGATCCTATTAATTACAACCAATTCATATTAAAATTTTCTTATTAGTAGCATTTCACATTTTAACAAAGTCCATAAACATGTTCAGAAATCAATAAAATGGTTTGAATGAACAGGTCAAATTTTCCAAATTATATCGGGGCTATACACCTTAAAACTGAAGACTAAATCTCATTTTATCACGAAAAAAACTAACCCATGTAACCAATTAAATCATAGAAAATAGTTTATGTTATTAAAAGATGTAAAAACTGAAAAACATGTAAATAAACATGCAATATTAGGTTTAATTAGAAAATCATGGAATAACACTCCATCTACTCAATCAAACCAACATGATTCCTTCAAATGAAACTACATGGGATGTAATTTTCATGGTATGTGAAATTCTATATGCCTATAATGATTCATGTAATGGATTATCCTTTCTATACTATGACAAGGGATAAAATATAATAAATCCCATAAATCAATGAGTTGTGGAATGTACAAAAATCAATCAACATGAAATTATAATAAACTATTATAGAAATAAATAATAATAATAGTCCCAACTTTAATCTATTAGAGGTTTCATTAAGGGTGGGGTGATTATCCCCATAGACGATTATTTAGTAAGAACCAAAATATTTCTATTCGCCTATATTCTAACCAATTAAAAAAATATTAATAAAAAAACAAATCTGATACAACTTTGTGACATCCCATCCCTACTAACCATTAATATGGTAGCTAGGTTATTGGGTCATATGGCCTCATGCATGCCTTAATGTATACCATAGGTTGCCGACTAGATGCAATGGTGTAAATGTGGTATAGTGGGAAGAATATACTCCTATGTTAGAGTAGCACATTGTATGACATAAATGTTCTTCATAAAATAGTATAAAACATCATAATAGAATTTTAGAGTAGTATATGAATAATAAAAACTGAAAATAAAATATGTCCAATACTAATACACAACCATACAAGCATGTCCACTTGATGATACATAATTTTAAAAAAATAGGAAAACATCATGCAACAAGATATAGCACAATAATAAGAAAATAATGAATAGAAAACCCAAAAGGGAGATCCACACAAAAATCCTAAGCTCCATCACAGTCATGTGATCCTAACATCAATCAAAAAGGAAATATGCACAATCAAGATTCTATGTTCAAGTGAATATTAGGTTAACATGAACAGCCCGGTTCAATGGAATCCCAGGAATGATAGGTTATATAAATGCATATATGTTATTATCCCTGGTGTCTAAAGATAAATCCATACAATGAACATAATTTAATGTAGTATGCAAGTATAAAAAACAATAAATATAACAGAATAAATAAACCATGTTTCACTCTTAATCCTAAAATACACTTGGTAGATCTACCTCCTTCATTTAATTTTTTGAATAAGTTACTAAACATCGACATTATGAATATAGTAATAATATATACATTCTATAGTATTTTATTTCATCCACTTATATAATCTATATACTTGAAAATGTTAGTGGCCACATAACAAGAATACTAGGTGATGGATGGGTTATGGCATAACTCAATCATCAATAACCATAATAAATGAGCCTATAAGATCAATCTAATTGGTACATTCCATATATCACATAATTAGTGGAATCCAACATTCATGAAAAAAGAAAGTGTGAGTGTCTTGTTATATCTTGTTATGCTAACACATGAATATTATTGATTGCACAATCATATCAATACTCAATATGGTACATGGAACATAATTCCAACCATTGAAACTAGTATCATTGTTGTGAGCCATAATGACCCAACACCCGATGTAATGGAGCATGATTCTTCGATTACCAACTACAAACATACCATTATTCCAAATCCTCATTCAAGTAATAATCATATTATAATAATATAATCCCTTTGACATTACCTCTCTTTATTTTCAATTATGAAGACTAATTAATATTATGGGCATCGCATATTGAGTATAGAATGTACTAAGTAACAAATGAATGGTATGATCTAGCCAATGATTACAATTCAGCTAAAAAATTTATTCATCTTATATATAAAACCATCATGATCAAATCCATTCCATTTATATGAAACGAATCACATAATGATGAAAATACACCATGAATAATCAATTCAATATAACAGTGTTGTTGAGTCAAACAAAACATATAAATTAAATTTAATGGGTCAAAAGGGAACTAATATATCACCATAGTCAATTTGGAATTTACTTACATGGGAAATAAAATATATAAATAAATCTATTCCCTTAGAAGGTATTTGTCTTATTTTTATGTTTAAAATATGAGTGGCTCAGTCATTCACATAGGTGATGAAATGTTTCAAGAGATATAATGAGTGCCACTGAATTTAATAACATTAATAGAGTCCATTTCCAAAGCATTGCATATATCTCTAATTAAATAGAGAGTCATTGCTAAACACCAATGACATAAATTTAATAAATAATGAAAAATCACCACTTTTTACTTTAGAAGACAACTCACATCATTCGGGGTGTTTCATTATAAAAACATGACACTGTTTATTGAACAATTCATTTAATCATAAACATGAATCAAATTCAATATTATTAATTTAATTTAACATAAAAATGGAACCTTAGGAAACAAAAATTAATTGAAATTAATTTTTATACATCAAATTGGAATCATCATGGGTCATTATAAATGTTGAACGACCTACAAAGTGAAATCCCATTTTTATATTCTAAGAAAAATGATTAGATGGAGTTTTAGAATTTAAAAATTTTAATTATAAAAGGAAAATATGAGCCGGATCACCCATGGGGTTTCCTTGACCATGTTTAACATCCTAAAATCACTTAAAACCAATGGTATTATATCAATGTGTGTAAACTACTTTAAACTAAAGAACACTTTTTAAAGCAACACACAAAAAAGGTATGTGATCGGTGCAACGATGCTACTTCATAAATGATAAAATTTAAGGGAATAAATTATATGACATCTAAATCATTATAATGATATTACACATATCCATTATCAAGGAATGATTCTATTAATTATGAATAAAATTGATGAAACAGTCATATTTTAAAAAAATAGGGAAAATGAATTATCACCATTATATCCTTTTTTAGAGAAGATTAAATGAAGATAGGTTCAGAAGGAGTCAATATATTACTGATGAAAATCTATAGAGACTGGAGAAACATGAAGCAATTTCTGGATGAAATATATATTGAGAATCCTAGGTCATGATGGGAGTAGACCTACAACGTGCATAGGAGGATACACTTGTTGGATGAGGATAAGAAATAAAAAAAGAAACTTAAAAATCATTATGAGAATAACAAAAATTTCACCCAAAAAACAAGGCTACATGATATGGTCAAATGAATTCTACAAACCATGTGAAAAGTATGTGTCTCTAATTTCATTGGTAACTACCCTTACATAGTAGTGAGACATAGTTTTCTTACCCATACGCTAACCATGAGATGAATAGTTCATTAGTACTACCTAACTAGAACTAAATGTGTAGACTAGGAGAACCTTTTCGGTAAAAAATGAATATCCCATGTGCTTCACATTCTTCTAACCACTGCAAGTCTCATGGTTTACTGTTGGGAGCTCCATGGTTTTAGAAAAACTATACACCTTGGTCAGTCAACCCCAAAAAGGGATTTTAGAGGTCTGGTTCTCCAGATATGTGTCAATATTCCTAGGGAACCCCTTATTCTTTATTGAGGATTAAAAATAATATATTTTTGTTTTCCAACTCATGTAATTTCATTTTAAATCTTAGTTAAATGAACAACTTATCCTCTGAATTCCAGAATTCAAATTCCCTCAGAATTTCACCTTGGATCAAAACATGGGTTGTTATAATTAAATAAATTATATATAGGATAAAAATGGAGGAAATATTATTTTTTTAGTATCATTAAATCAACTTATATGTTAATCCTAAAGTAATTTAGGTTCAGTTTATATTAGGATCTTCTACAATACTGGGGATATATTCAACCAAATTTTATGCATTCATTTTCTATAGTGGAGTTAATCTAATTATATAGATAACTACTACCCCTAGTATAATAATTACACCATCCTAGTAGAATGGAATAAAAATTAGATAAATAATCGTAGATACTATAAAACATAACCATGGATAGGTTTAAATAAATTTATAAAATCATTAAGAAGGATCCTTCTTATATACTAATTAACGGAAATGGAGAAATTTTTGTGAATTATTCTATCAGTTGTGTGTTTAAAATATAAATCATATAGGATTATTAAAATTTTATACACAAAAAACCATTTCGAATATTAAACATATAGTAGCAGACAATTATTATTATTATTATTCCAATAAAATAAAATAAATAGACTAGTTATACTTCACTGGATTGAGAAATTGAATTACTGATTCATCATTACACTATGAATTTAAAAGGGGAATCAAGCATGTGGTAGGTGAATCCTATAAATGTAGAAACATATCTTGTAGTATAAATATCTCATTCATGGATCATAAATGATACACCATATCCATCATAGATCAGTATAAAATAAAAAAAATTAAATAATATGTATAGTTATATTATCATAGGGTCAACCTTAAGGATAAACATGTACTCTGAAATATTATAACCATCTATGGAAAGGGGACACTCAATGCATTGGAAAACACTATTTGATAAAATTCCTTGTAGACTATCAAGATCCATCACACCAATCCAATACTCATTTTAGATCCCAAAACCATCCATGATAGATATTAATATGGAACAATACGAAGAACTTGTGTCAAATAAATTATATGCAAATGTCAAGGAATCTAAATTCATACCACATAATGATGAAGGCCCAAAAATCTACTCCATGGGTCTTCAATACACAACATGTTAGTATCCTGATCTGTGTCCCTATAAAACAATATGATTTTCATAAGTTGGGTTACTCTAGTAACATTTTATATCCTATGAATTTATTGACTGACTATGAAAACCTCCTAAACATGAACAACATGTAGTACTCCATATTCAATCATTATATGAATCAAATATTCATATTACCAAATTTGAAGTTATTCTAACTCCCATTTCAAAAGAAACTAGTGGAAAATCACATCAAAATCACAAATGATTTCCCATTATTCTGCAATCTCGAGACTCAACTGAGTCCCTCTTTCATTAGAAAATCATTTGACCTAGAATCCCATATTGATGTAACATTATATAACTATCAGTTATCACATTATAACTTCCATTTACACCTAATCAAACCCATACTGACATTTCCTACAATGATATTAACTATTTTCCCACCTTAATATTGAACCCCTGTGACTTACACAATCAAATTTTCTCATATTTTTTGGGGCGATGAGGGCCTAGTTCATTATATTAGAATCAATTTTCAAATGAACTTTTTTGACCATAGATCATGTGTCATATATGATCCCATCCTCCAAACATTTCTCTCATGAAAATATCATCATCATAAAGAGTCAGTAAGAAATGTTGGATCATAGTGAAGAGAGTTGAATGTTCCATGATTGAAATATCACTATACAAAAGGTTCATAACTCCTTGTAATATTCACCTATCATCATTTCCAAATAAAATTAATTATATAATATAATTGAAAAATCTATCCAAAAAATTTCCTAATTATGTTCTACCTGATTAACATCATACCACCATTTCATGGAATAACCATGAATAATGTTTGTTCGGATATTTACCCACCATTATAGAGTAATCTCTTGATTCTCTAAAATAGATTGAATATACTCTATAATTTAACTAGAAGGTCAAGTGAACCATCCCCTGTGAAAGTATATGGATTCTACATAAAGAACACTCATATAAATGCACCCATAATAGGGATAGATCATGAGGCTCCCTATAGGAAATGCACAATCCATAAGAAAGCCTCTCTAAATAAAGCACAAGTTCCGAGATTAGGTATAATAGGAGGTGAATTTTTTCGAACTATATGTGGTAATATAGGTGGTGTTGGTCCCTCCAATACTAGAGTATATTCCGCTACCCCTTCCTTGCATTTGACCCATGGCCTTCAGGGAGGAATATATCTACAATTTGAAATACACACCTCAAAATATTTTGTGATAATAGAAAATATTTCAGATAAATGAGAAATATATGTATAAAGCCTTCCAACACACAATAAAATCACCAACCACCCACTCCAAAATCCATGTTTAGTTTATTCAGAAAATAATGAAGGGACACAAGAGATAGTATGGAATGATCACTAATAAGTCATTTCTAGGTCATGGTTCATGAATTGATATTTCATAATATAGGATTAGAAGTATGTATTTTAAATTGAATGTTATAAAGTAGTAATATAAATTATTTTCAATTAGTATCCCCAATTAATTTAAATGATTACCCTAATGAATTATAATTCATCTGGTTCATATATAAAAATCTTAATCTAGATAGGGAGTAAAAACCCAATGTTATAATGATATAAACATTTTAAGTCATAATGTGCATGTAATGTCTATACAATTAAACCATTACACTAAGATTGAAAATATAAAAGGTTAATATATCATGGGTTGATTATATATATCAAAACATCCATGATATATAGGCACAAAAAAAATTATACTTCACATACATTTGAAATAACTACCTATACGGTGTAAATTCTTGGAACCACAGACACATGTTTTCTCATTTAAAAATTATATTAATAGGTTTTTACTATCATTTTTGGTGGGAAAACGCTATGTACAGTAATTAAGACACATAATGATTCCAATATCTCATTATTGTGTGATAAATTAGACGCATAAGAATGTATATCAATCATAGAGCACACAACAACCATATAAAATAATAGAATCAAAAGAAATGAGATACACAATTATGGAATGGAATATGAATGAAATATGAAACATTAAGTTTCTATGGTTATGAAAGTATATTACTTCCTTGTTGTACTGGGAAAAGGGTAAAAATATATAATCATAAAAAATTACATAAATCATGTGCATCATAAAATGGTGATTTATTATAATTATAACATGAAAAATAAAAAACATCATGTATTTTCCTTGTAAACGTTTTTCCTTGTATGTTGGCTTTCAACATTTAGGAACATTCTTATTACAAAATTTTGAAACATCCTAACCCCCTATTTTCCAAAAAAATAGTATATAAATAAATGGGAATTAAAAATATTCAGTACTACTTTGTGACATCCCATGATTTATTCCAATATAATTGGCCACCCATCATAGACATATATCCCCAATATTTCCACCCATTATGCCAAAGGATACCAATTATTTGTTATCATCTATAGTGATATAGTTGGGAGACTATACCCTCTTTATTAAAGTAGAACATAAATTGATAGTTTATAATTAAACATAATTATTTGAATGGAAATATATAAATAAAATTATCTAAAAATATAAATAATCAAAACAACTATAGCCTATGTCATGTTCAAAATGATAATGTCAGGATGCAATATAAATAGGACTAAAGGAAATAGGGAAATAGATGTGAAGAATAAATTCAATAAAAAATAGGAAAATATCATGTATAAATACGATTATCAAATCATAATAACTATATAATTCCTCTTCCCTAGTCTATATTCCCAGAACATTAATATTCATTCATTTATAGTTGGGTGTTTCCCCTTATTGCCACATGAATCCATGAAATATTTCTTAGTAACAATCACATCTCTAAATGGTGTGTGAATAAATATTATTTGGTCCCATACAATGGTTTCTAATACTATTCAGCCATTTAATATAAAAATAAATGATTTCTTGTATAAAAAATATACAATAGTTATGTAAATAGGAACCATGTGAGCTCAGGTTGCTAATGGATTCCCATCCAACTCCGCCAACTCCATCCTAAGAGGTAATGTATATTAAAATGTTTCATCACACAGACATATATATATATATATATATGTATATATGATGGTTAGGACTTGAGGAATTTTACCAAGGCATCTTTTTAGTGTATCATAAGGTTATCATATTTTTAATAAGTAGAATCAGCCTAAGAATTCCACTACTGATACAGAATGTCATGTATGAAAATTAAATAAATTTATGGGGATCACCATGTATAAAATAATAAACCATGGGATCATGAAGAATTATTTCCATCAAATCCATACAAATAATGAGAATTTCCATGTCTAATTACCAACATCGAGTGAGCGTAAAGCCTCATGTCCAGAAACTCACATAACCATTTCACAAAAACCAATTTCCTATGACTAATAAAATAATAAAGACGTGAATTTTTTACATTATTGTAATACATGTTATGTATTTATTCAATTTAAACATTCTAATAATCCCATTTATTCATGGTTATAAATCAATATTTTATAGGATCTAAATTTCATTATATTACCATTCACATTTTATTTAATTTATTTTATCCATTTAAATTTGGAGAAAATCCAATCCCAAAAAGATGTTGGTCTGGTCACATATCCACTGATAAATGTTTCAGGGTATAGTATTGTTAACAATGTCAATTTTCTATGAGAGTATATCTAACAAGGTATTATAAATTAATGAGGAATTTAATAATTTTAAGGTAATGCATTGAATGTTAGGATTGTAACACAATGACACATGAAAATAAAAAAATTAAACTTTTATGGAAATGTTGTAAAACACCCACAATTCTATATTATATGAAATTATGTCATGTATCGTCTTTATATTTCATGTATAATGAGAGAAAACAAGAAACCAGATAATCCCCATGACTATAGGCTACATGAACTCCTTGGAAATAATGATGAAGATGGAAAAATAAATTGAGAAATGATGAGTTGACCAAAGACACAAAAAGATGTCAAAATAGATCCTTGATGGATGTCATATATCAAATAAAAGGAGGAATAATTAAAAGTTTCTAATTAGGTGGGATACTATGACCTAATGAAGAATAAAACGGGTGATAATGGGATATATTCCTGAGGGGAAAGACATGATTTTCATCATTTTTGATGGGGAACATGGTTTACCTTAATTTTATGGATAAAAAATCACTAACAATTTCATATCTTTTGTATGTGAGGACACACATCACATGACCATGTGGCATCAACAAACATAACATGTGTAGGTTGTGTACTCTATCTACCCCACGGATCCCCCTCGCATAGTCCATATATATAGTTAGACGGATCATGAGAGAAACATGTTATTTTAATGTATAATTTATTATAGGGTTCCTAAGTCTATGAATTCCATGGTGTACAGTATACTAAATCCATTTCCTCCATTATAAGGCTACACATATATCAAAAATCATGCTCCAAACATGTTCCTTGATCTATTACTCTAAAAATCATAAATATGTCCTCTGAACCTAGCACTAACACTCCTAAAACCTTAATAACCATCTTAAGAACACCCATATAGATAAAACTAAATGTTTATATTAGAATTAAAAAGAACAATAGCTTAATCAAAAACTAGGAAATTATATATAAACATATTGGTCTAATATGATTGATTTTTATTTTTAAATCAACATTTTGTGAACATTCTGAATTATATTACTCTAGTATGTCACCGTGTGTATGATACACTGATTGTATGATGATCATGTAAACCAAGAACTAAATATTTTTTCTCTCTCTATTTTGAATTTATTTCATCTATATTCACAGTGATTGAGGTATGAGTGTACTGAATAACTACAGAACAAGTCCATTTAAATCTATTATTGTGATTAAATATACAATAAATGGACACAACCTTGTTAACGCCCACTCAGGGTATGATCCTTTTTTGCATCTAATAACTAATATTTGAGTGGAAGGATTACTCATGTTTGAATTTTATTTTAAAAAGTGTTATATACATGGATGACATGATAGTGGATGTAAAAAAAATAAAATTTCAAGGAATTATTGTTAAAATATTCCACAGTAGATGAATAATAATCAAAACTGATTCCATTCACTTATAATTGATTTTTATATATAATTAAAATATGTAATTACTGTAAAAATGGATAGTACATATCTAATAGAAATATATTTAGGACAATATATTCCAATGTGAATAAAATTATCATGTTAAGGGGAGGTATTCACATTAAAATAAAATAATTTCTGATGTCCTTTAAATAATAAGACACTATATAGTAAATTCTAACAAAAATATATGAAATTAAATCAATGTTTTATGAAAAAAAATATGAGGTCACATAGGACAAGTAAATTTATTTGATAACGCAGTAAAGAGAAACCATTATTTCATGTTTTAAATTGGAGAATGTGATCATAGAAGATTCGAACTAATTATGAGAAGTCCTTTATGATATCATGATTTTGAAAAGTCTTCTGAGAAGATTTCTATATCGGCTAATTCTTATGATTTTATTAGTTAGGTCACCAAGGATTGGAAAAATCTTGTGGATCAAGAATTTTTCATGGATCCTCACGTGTCATTAGAAGGTTGTTTTTCAGTTTATAGTGATAGTGATATATAATTTTGGATATATAAAAATTTGTTTTAAGGATTCTAAAAAGAATGAAGGGCTACCAAAAAGTTAAATCTTATGTGGGGATTGATTAGAGAAAATATATGATCGTAGTTGAGGATAAGAAACAAGAGCCCACAACTCATATTAAGATTTATTTAGGAGATATCCTATGTCCAAATGAAAAATAATTATTGAATCAAAATATATTCCCACATTTATCTATTATTTTATATAAATATGGGATATAAAAACAATTTTAATCAATTTCCAAATGTAGTTTATAGAAAATTAGAAAAAAATATAGTTCAGGATAATTCCAAATATTTATATGATATGTTATTATAAGGAGTGTTCTTGTTTTCAATTTAATATATGATTAATTATAATATGTTATTCATACTCCTTTTTTTTATTTAGTGTTTTAGTTTTTAAAGAGTTTGGTAAATCCTAAAAGGATTAAGGAACTGAAGGTTTGATGGGTGGTTTGAGGCTCACCATCTTGGTGACTATAATTGATCCAATTTCCATCTAGTGAGGTTCTAGATGGTATATTGAATTTTATAGTGATCAAATGATATCCAATGGTTTTGGTAGAACCAAGGTGGCTTTGTCAGCCTAATCGTTCATCCATTGGTGCCTATCTACTGAATGGTGCACCTATTCGTGTGGTTAATTAAATAAAACTGATTGGAATTTTAAATCACTATTTTTTACCCTCTTTAACAACAAAACATGTCCCTAATTCACACAATATATATTTTAAACCCCATATCTAGTTATTTGATCTCATCTATTATTGTCCCTTTGATTATTCTATGTTGGACCAATTCGGTGATGCTAGAATATGGATATTTCCTTATATATAGTAAAATTTATTATTTTTTCTAGTGGTATATTCATTGATATATGATGGTTATGTCATTTATATTCCATTTTGATTAATAATTATTCCATCCTTCATAAATTAGTGTCTTATATATCATTTTGATGATATCTCGGGATCTGATCAAGATATACCACCAAATATATATATTTTAGGAGAATAAGTTTTTGAATCGTCTTTATAGACCTATTCATAGTGGAAAATAGATTACAAAAAAATTATCCAAAAAAATTATTTAGATTGAGTTTGTGGTATATTTTATAAGAAAGTAACTTCCCTTTTACCGTATCTTATTTCGTCATGATTAGTGGGCATTTTCAGTTAGGAATCTTTAGATCAATCATACTAAGATCTTCATCTAATTTATTCATCTCTTAGATCCCTTCCCCATTGATATATTTTTGGTTGACCACCAATACTTACATATATGTGAGGATTTATTCTAGAAATGACAATGTGTTCCTGGTCCAATCATTAATCGACAATAGTTCATGTAGATTAAGGACCTATCATTTGACATATCTCATTAATATTCATGCTTAGAGAATTCATGAGGATAATGATTCTATAGTGACTTTTTTATTAAGTAATCCTTAGTATCCTTATCTTAATATCTATCTTTGATGAATCATAAATGCAATAGAAACCCTTGAAATTTGAGAAATTTATTCATGGGTGTGTAGAAATTTTCATCATTGATATTTTGATTAACACTAGAGTTATGAATCAATATACTAATGGTTGGATGTTACATATTATATAGATAGATTTTATGCACTCATATCCATGGTATTATCATTCAATGACCATAATTTTATGATCATGTATGTTTATGATTGTATATGGGTGTGTGGACAGACCATGGGACCATTCTATGGATTTTTTTGTCAGATCATGCATATAGATTATTTCATCGTGTTTTATATTGATCACCTTTATTTTAGTTATCTAAAATTTACTCTTGATGGTTTTATTTGTTGTATTATTAAGCACTTCAATATTATTTTTGTCACTATTCTATTATAGTTAAATTCGTTTTTATAAAAAATAGAATGAAATCATGAAAAGGATGTCCTTAGTGGGGGGTAGTGAACATGAATTTTAATAATGGAAATGATTGATGTAGAAACCTTGTCAAAAAAATCCTAAAGCATGTGTCGTGATACCATTAATTTGGTATAAGATAAAATTAATTCATGTCCAAAAAACAAAATTATTTAGCATTCATTGTTAAATTGATATAATCATGAGTCTTGTTTTACAAATGAATAAACTAATTAAAACATTTTGATTGTTTGAGGATAACAACATTTATCCATCTAGAATATCCATGAATAACATTCTTTTTACACTTTAGGGAATCTTGGGGAAAAGAAAAATGATAAGGGATTCCTCCAATGGCCAGTCAGGGTAATTTATGGCAGAAGAATTAATAAATCAATGATAATACTCAATATTCCAAGGTAAATAAATGAGAACGCATACCATGTAATTTATAAACTGTAAAGGAAGCACAAAAAGAATATACAAATTTAATAAATGGAAACACATTCAATTCAAAAAACTATATAATAAAAAATCAATATATAACGAAATGAAATTTTAAAAATTGAAATGTAATTAATAAACTAAGAATGAAATTCATCCAATGATAGGTCGACGCAAAATCTCATGGATAAATAATAACCGAATCAACATGAAGACAATGCTTAATTATTATACATCATGTCTCTAGAACATGAAAACATGTACATTCATGATTAATCATATATACATTTTAAAAATATAGGAAGAAACCTCTTTAATTAGTAAAATGTATTTGTCTCATGGTAGCCTGTCAGTTTATCGAGGGGCTATATAATGTTTAGCCCCACCTATCACTGCATGTCCAAATCATTCATCATATAGAGTAATTAATTTAATTAAAAAATAATATTCCTCATGAAATATTCATATTGGATAAATGATATAGATTTATCCATATTTATAAAATAATAAAATAATTATCAGATTAAAAAGTATATGAAAAATGGATTAAAATTTTGGAAATAATGGTATCCATGAAAAATGATAATCATATTTACAAGAAATTAAATGTCAAATGATCATGAGAAATTTAATATTTCAGTGGGACTAAAATGAATCAAGGATGTGAATGATAATACATTACATGAAAAAATTATTCATAAACCACCAAAAGGAAGAATTAAGTTGGTATCAATACAATCTATCCTATGTAGTGTGAAAAAATGATTATTTTGTGGATTGATAGAAATATTATAAAAAGATCTTAAAAATACATTCTTGAGGAAAAATATTTTTTATGTTGATTCTTTTTCAAAATAATTTTCATTGAAAATTACTTTTCAAAATAATTCACCTAAAAACTAAACTTTTAAAGATGAAATAGAGGCATTGAATAAATTATTGAAGGTAAATCCTTAAATTTCATACAGTGGAAAAAGAACATTAATTTTTCAGGGTAAAGAGGTTTAAAAATATCTTGTTTGAAAAGTGACAATGTGATTTCTTTGAAATAATTTTAAATATAAAAAAATGGTAAAATGATTTTAATAAATAGTTTTTAATAGAAAATTTTATTTAAAATCTTTGGGTGAAACAACGTTTTTAGATGAAAACATGCTCTCTAAATAAAATGTGAATGATGTTGGGTTTTCGTAAAAAGATTTTCAGAAACATTTTGAGTTTTAAAGAGTAATGAAATAGAAAAAATACATAAAAACGGTCATGATTAACTAGATAATAGAAAAATAAATTGGTTTATTGAATAATGGTGATATAATTTCCAAATATGGAAATCAATTTTCATTAAAAATATTCTTTAGGAAAATAATCATTATACAATCCAAAGTATCCCAAACCTCTAAAAATTTTAAAATCATATGCCTCGTGAAGGAATAAAATTAAATTATAGTTTTATATACCATTTTTATAAACCGAGAATAGTATTATATATATCACATATAAGAAGTAAGCGGTCAATATGACATTTGTCTCATAGATGTCGAAAGTTAGATCAAAATCCCTTGCATTGAGTCGTACCTGTATCGTGTGTCATTATATCCCTAAATAATATAAAATTGTTATATATTTGCTTTCATAAAACTTATTCATTATAATAAAAAAATTTATTTAACTTATTTCCTTTTTTTATACATGTACTAAACAAATTAAATTTACATCAAGTATTTGGAAAAATTTATGTTTATGGTTCAAAAAACATTTGTAGGTCAACTATGGAAAAATTTGTCATTATATAACATATATAGAATAATAATCATGACCAAATTTAATATATAAAAATAAATTATACACCTAAAAATAATAATTATATATTGATATGAAAAACAATCCAACGTTACAATCATGGATATGGTAGGTCTTACGTACGCATGATTAACGTTCCCATTTTTCAATTATCTTTATGGATAGAAGATATTTAACATTAACCATTCCATAATTATATTTATAAATTAAATACCATAATATTTAATTATATATAATTATATATATAATTCTAGGGATGTAAAATGAATCACATCCTACGAGGAGGTAGTAGTCCACACATCCACAAACGACGTTATCTATTCTGAAGTGTGTGAAAGGGTATTCAATAGAATGATATGTAATATATTCTGAGAAATGTAATTTTTTAATTAACACCATATATATGTTTTCTATGTAAAATATGTAAAATTAATACCATACTGTATACCTTCCTTGTATCATGTGATCAATTCACATCACTTTTAGGAGGAGGTAGTCCACAAATCCACAAACGATATTATCGTATTTACAACAAAAAGTAAATAATAATTATATTTTTATATAAAAATTATAGAATCATAATTATTTTATAAATATTATATATATATCAAATATAATTTTTTTTATCACAATTCCCAAAATGAGAGGTGGTAATGGAAAAACGAATAATCATCATTTCGTGAGGCGATAGTTCACTACACACATAAATGGTATGTTTGTTACCCATTATATGGTTGTGTTTTTAAGTGTAGGTAACATCATGACCCATACCCCGTGGCCCATTCCTTGACTACTACAAGACCACCTTCTATATGAGAGGTTTGGGGGTAGTCACGGAACTGGTCCAGAGGGACGAGTCATAACAAAGTTTTATCAGTGGGTAGTTGTTTATACAAGAAGAACTAAGAGTATATATTATTTATGGGTGAAATAGTATTCTGTTTCTTGAGATTGAAATTTAGTACAGGGAGTCTATTATTGGTCTGTAAACTAACGTATCCAAAAAATCAATCCCAAAATTTTTTTTCCAAATCTGTACATGAAAATACTAGTTGCATGTGTTTTGGAAATGTTTTTCTCTTGATATCTTATGAGTCGGCTCAACAGGTATAACTTATTGATGATGGCGCATCTGAATCCCTACAAGATTCCTCCACAATAAAATCCAACAAAGATATAAGGCGAGGTATCACAATGATGGACCAATGAGTGATGAGTAATCGGTGGAGGGACCGCTTACAGGAATATCACCCTCGGGTGGTGTACCAGCAGCATCACCACCCATAGAGAGGTTGTTGATACTAGCCCCACTAGTGGATAGTGATCATTGACTTTGTTTTCTACATGAGTTTTAGAGACAAAGGCCTCTATGGTAACGAGGTGGGACAGATCATCAGGTAGTTAAGGACTGGCTGCAGGCAGTTATGTGGGGTTTTCACCTGGTAGAGACACATGCAGACCAGATTGTGGTCATAGCCGCTATCAATTTTCAGTGCATCATAGGGAGATGTTGTAGCATGATGCTCTAGACACACAAGGAGGTGACCATGAAATTGTTGGACTTTGAGGGCCTCTTTAGGGTGGATTTTCAATGACTAACAGTACACATAGTGTGTATTCAAGAGCTAATGCACCCATAGTAGGGAAGCATGACTATGGGCTAATATTCTGCGAAGTTTACTGACCTATCATGCTAATCCACCAACAAGGTACAAGACCCATTCTTTAGGGCTCATACTTTTGAGTAGGGAATCTGATAGGAGATCTAGTCATTGATGATTTCACTCATTATCCCGAAAAATACTGGAGTTCCAGAGTCGTCTCTACTGGTGGAGAGCTTCCTATCCGAGAAGACACCGATAGAGAGAGACACCACCAGAAAATAGGTCATCAATTCATCTACATCATGCAGTAGGATGATGACATAGAGGCCCAAAAAATGAAAGAACTTATGGAGGATGACCCCAAGATGCAGGTTTGGAGGTGCGAAGATTGATAGGTAGGGGAGGTTTGCTAGGGGCCAGGTATTGTTACTCCAACGGTGAACAGGGGAACATAGATCGTAGTTGTCTGAGTCCCCACATGGATGACAAGAAGAAAGTTGAGGGACTACTAAGAAAACAACAAAGGTTTGGCTGAGGATGTCTACTGGATGGAGGATGTGGTAGGGAAACAGGATGATAGACAGGCGGTAGATGACAATTCAATGTACTACCACCACCACCACTCGGTAGTCTGCCATGGGCATATGGAGATGAAGAATCATGGTGAGGCCAACTTCATTTGAATGATTCATACAACCATATCAAAACAGATATTAGTAGTGGTACAATCGGTTTCTACTCCACCTTAGTTACAGTTAGTAAATATAAAGGTTCTAGTAACTCTTTCCTTTCCTCAAACCTCATTCTAGGCTCTGAGATTCCATTGTAGGCATTGGCTCTATCCTTAAGATTAGATACTCTTACAAGAGGTTATTCAAGGATTATACTCTGGTGTCAGCAGTTTGAGATGACTCTAGGAGGTAAGAGCTTCAGCTGGGATCTCCTAGTAGCAGCATCAAGGCCATACAAAGTCATTTTCGGTATGGACTGGCTATCTACAGTCCATGCTCGAATCGACTGTTTAGGCCTATAGTGTGGTCGGTTTGTGAGTATGGGAAGATTTTTTCCATCACCAGCGAGTAGGTAACCTTTACAGTACATGATGGAAGTTCTCGAAGGATAGTGCACCCAATCACTCACCAGTTGGTAAGCCTCACCATTGGTGTGGTGGACAAGAGGAGTCAGAGCATTCCTATAGTGTTGGATGATTTTTTGGATGTCTTTATTGAGGATATTTAAGTACTACCTCCTCAAAAAGAGGTAGAATTATACATTGACTTGTAAGTAGGGATGTCACAGATTTTTAAACCTTCATATCGGTTGGCTCCTATGGAGCTTCAGGTGTTTGGAGTATAGTTGGAGGACATGTACTGGAAGGGGTTTCAATGACCCAGTGTTTCACTATGGGTATCCACAGTGCTACTTACCAAGAAGGCATATGGAAGCTTGAGACTATTCGATGTCATTCAGTGCCAAAACTAGTTGATTTTGGAGATAACAATTCCACTACCTAGGATTGATGTACTCTTCGATCAGTTGAAGGGATAAAGGTAATTCTCAAAGATCATCCTTAGATCAGGCTATCATCAAAATCAGGTATGGAATGAGGACGTATCAAAAAAAATCATTAGATTCTGGTACAACCAATATGAGTTTTTTGTTTAGGACTTTAGGCATGAACAATTTCTCAACAGTGTTCACGGGACACATTAATAGGATATTCCAACCTTATCTCAATATTTTCAGTGTAGTCATCATTAATGAAATATTTTTGTACTCAATGTCAGAGGAAGATCATGCTTCACGCCTGCGAATAGTCCTAGATACATTCTTGAGTGCATCGACTTTATATTAAGCTCTCGAAGTTCCCATTCTAGATTTGGAAGTTCCAAATTTTCGGAAATATCATCCTGGAGGCTGGAGTTGTAGTGGAACAGGAAATGATAGATGTAGTTTATGCTTGGGAACCACCTAAGAGTGGGACCGAGGTGCAGAGATTCATGGAGTTGGTTAGATACTACCAGAGGTTCGTGCCCGACATCTCCAAAGTAGCAGCACCTATGAAATCATGGAAGAAGAAGGTAAAACCCTTTGTGTGGATAGAAAAATTTTAGAAGAGATTCCAGTTGCTAAGGTATAGCATGAACAACACTCCCATAATGATATTTCTAGAGGAGGTAATAAACTACATGGTATATTGTGATGCATCAGGGACCAGACTGGGTTGTGTTAAGATGTAGGAGAGATAAATGATCACATATGGCTCACATCAGTTCATTCATCATGAGAATAATGACGCAACCCATGACGTAGAGTTAGCAGTAGTGATCATTGCCTTGTAGATTTGGTGGAACTAATTTATGGGTGAACGGTTTTCTGTCTACTCTAACCACATGAGTCTCAAGTATATATTCCCACAAAAGGACCTCAACACGAGACATCTAAGATGGCTATAGTTATTCTTGGACTATGACATTGTTATAATCTATACTTCTGGGAAAGGGAATGTGGTGGCTGACACGCCCACTAGGAGGACTTGTTTGCATCTACTGATTGAGGTGATGGAGAAGCTAGCCACGATGTAGATATCCTTCATGGATGATGATGATGGAGCAGCTTATATCCAGTCTATGACTATCACTCCCCAACTCATCCAGTGAGTTAGTGAGGTACAACTTGTGAAAGTGGACTGCGAGGCCCAACATGCTCATATATTCTAAAGATATGCTCTTGATGGATTTTTTATATGCGTGGAGCATGTCATACTTTTTCGAGGATGCACCAAGGAACCAGTGATGTTATAGGAGGAGGTGTTGAGGGTGTTCCATACATCCCTTTCGGTGGTAAATCCATGTGTGGAAAAGTTGTACCATGACCACTAGCATCGATTGCAGTGGCCGAGGGTGAAGAATGTTCTGGCAGAGTTTGTTTCGTGATGCCTCTCTTGTTAGCAAGTTAAGGCCAAGAATTAGGTCCCAACATGCTTGACACATCCACTTAAGGTACAATATTGTAAGCGGGATGGTATCTCCAGGTACTTCGTGATGGGGTTATGTCAAACATCTTGGTTATGTGACTCTATCTATGTGAACATTGAACGACTCACCAAGTCGGCTCATTTCCTACCCATATGGGAGTAGGGATCATTAGAGGGAATGGGGTACCTCAACATCCAGTAGATAGTATGGATTCATGGGGTGACATTGATGATCATCTATGATTTTATGCTCATTTTACATCCCATTTATGGAAGGTATTTCAAGAGGAATTTGGGACTCAGCTGAGTTTGAGCACAACTTTTCTCCCCCAGATCGATGGTCAGACAGAGAGGACCATACATGCCCCGAAGAACATGATGCATTCATGTGTTCTAGATTAATGTTGTAGTTGGAAGGGACACCATCCATTAGTAGAGTTCACATACAACAAAAACTATCACTCCACCATTGGGATGTTATTATTTTAGGACTTGTATTAGTGGCCTTGGAGATCACCTCAATGATGGAAACACCTAGGGGAGTCAACACTAATGGGTCCAGAGTTGTTATGAGATACAAATAAGAATGTTATGATCATCTTGGAGAGGATGGGGACAGCAAATAGCACACAAAAGTCACATAATTGCAGGAGAAGAAGGCCCTTGGAGTTTAAGGAGGGATACCATGTTTTCTTTCTGGTCTCACCCTGATTAGGATTGCTGATATTTATCTGAGGTGGTTATAAATCTTCTAGGTTCATCGAATCTTTTTAGATATTCAATATAGTTGGAGAGGTGGCATACTACCTAGCTCTTCACCCACAAATGCATAGGGTTCATGATGTTTTCCATGGGTTACCGTTGATGAGATATGTTCATGATCCATTAAACATCATTGAATGGGAAGAGCTAGAAATTGAAGATGGTGAAACATTTGCAGATATCCCAGTAGAGATAGAGGATCAACAGGAGTGGGTCCTTCATTGAAAGTGGATTCCCATTGTGCACATTCGGTGGAAGCACATGAATCTTCATGAGATCACATAGCAGTGGAAGGATACGATTCATGATTAGTACCCCCATTTATTTGAGTAGTCTTGTTTTGGAATTCAGGGATGTAAATCCCTTTTGCGGGGAGAATATATTGTCCCATAATTTTAGTGTAATTTGTTTATAATTATTTGGAATTATTTAGAGATGAGGCACTATGACTTCACGTGATTCTGATACCCGGGGTGCTTAGAATGTAATTTAATGTACATTAGTAAAAATAAAAGTGGGTTTTTTTCTAACCATTGAATTGTTTCTTATATAAAATAATATGAGGGAACCGGTGAACTCATAATGCTGAGATTCACCAAGAATGGACATTATTTCGACCACAAATGGTCAGAAAAAAAATGTTTTTTTCTTATAATTCATAAAATAAAAAAATAACTTCAGAAAATTTATTTTATTTCTTTTCGCAACCATTGTTCATTGGATAGATGTGATGTGGGTGGCCATAAGGTGGTGGTGAGGCAACTTAAAGGGAACTAATAATAGTATTTTTTTGGTCATGCATAATAATTACACTATTTTTTAGATAAAATAGCATAACTATGTTGAGTATAAGTGTAACATAAATATTGCATCATGTTTTATTTTAATATCACTTTGGGGAAATGAGTTGGTGGAATTTCCTCTAATGATGACCATAGAACCTCTCTCTCCCTTTTCCTCTGATGAAAAATGGTATCGATGACCTTCGGCTAGATGAAATCGAGATATGATGAATGAAAAAGAATGGTAATGAAGCCTAGAAGCAACGATTTTCAACAAGGCTTGATCCCCCAAAGAATGTAACACTTTGGTAGCAAACATAAAATTCAAGTAGTGTTTGTGCTTTCATTGTGATTTATTTTATTTATCCTTTCATCATTCTAAATCAACAAATGCTGATCAATAAACAAAAATTTTGATCCATGGATCGTCTGTTATTGTGGGAGGGTTGTTAAATTTTGTATCAAGAATGGTGGGGGTATATTCATGTGTTAAATTCCATATACACTCTTTTATTATACCCCTCCATCGTAGAGGGTGTGGTCCAACACAAAAAAAAACTCAAGTCCATCCGCCATACATGTTCCTGGGAATTATTTTTGGAAAATATACAGAGTCATGGTATGATGAGTTTGAGGCTCTCAAACTTATATTAGAGGCCCTATAGACCTTTTTGCACACACAATTCGAGAAACAAACCACCGAAGCTACACCGGTGGCCCATAGTGGTGGCCGTGAGCGGAGAGACGTGGTTCACCGCAGAGATAGAGAGACGTCGGCAACATGCCATAGTGGCATGAAGAGAATAATTTACTGGAGGCATCTATTACAGTGTCAAATGGGATTGAGTGGAGGGGAAACCATGTCTTGGCCGCTCGGGTGCTCTGGAGGCACGCTGTCAATCAACCATGATTTGGTGGAATGATTGGACGCCTTTTGGGAGTGTTGGATGAAATAGATGCGGCTCTACTATGTCCAGTGGGAATGACCTAGTCCGCTATATGGACAGGCCATGAGGACAGGCGGCCCGCCTTAGCGGGGTGGGTTTTTAGGAGCAGGCCAGGTTGCTTCGAGCGGGCCGGACCCGCTGCCCAACGGGCCCACGACCCAAAAGACCATACCTCAGCTAGGAGAGATCCGGGCTGGGTTTGTGGACCCAGGCCTGATTGGTGGACCCCAGACCAGGTTGGTTTGGGTTGGTTTGACCGAGTCGGCCTAGACCCAGACCCAACCGGACCCCATTCCACTAAAACACTCATATGTCTCAAAACATGCATCTGATTGACACGCAGTAAGTGGAGTTGGGACCCTTGAGATGAGATAGTCCTTATATGATACTCTACATGAGTATCTGTGGAGATTAGAGTATGTTTGAGTTTGATCAGACTCAAATCTAACGGCCCTTTTTTAAAAAAATGTCTGTATCATACAAACTGGTCATCCGTTTGATGCGCGCTCTATTGCATAGGTATGCTTATGATAGGAAAGTTTTTTGGGTTACTCTATGTGGGACATAGTGGTGGTTGAGGTATCGATGATGGATTGAGGAGAAGATCCTATGAAAAACAAGCGGGATAAGTTTGAGAATCCAATGGCTGGATGTGATGTGAATAATGAAGAGTGAACCTTCATATATCATCATAATAGCGACCCTTCGTAAATCCAAATAAGATTGAACCTTCACGGATAATCATAATATTGAGCCTTCATGGAACCGCATTAGCGTGACCCTTAGTGGATCAATGGTAGCATGACCTATCGTGGATCAGCCATTGAGCGACCCTTTATGGATCAACATTAGAGCGACCCTTCATGGATTAATAGTAATGTGACCATTCAGGGATCATCTGAAGATCCTTTCAATAGAATAATATGTTATTGATTTACTAATAATCATATTTAATTTTATACAAATGTTATAACTAGTTTGAGATGTGTCTTTTTCTTTTTTTCATTATGTTGAGATCTTGCATTGGGGTACTTCTTTTGGGGATTTTTGAGAGACCTTCGGGTGTCTCGGAGTCCCAAATGTGTATTTTTATACACATACGTACATAGGCATCACCCACACCTATTGAGTCTTGTTAAAATGATGGAAAACATTGACTATGACATTGGGGAGCTACAGAAAGATGATGCTCAAAGTTGGATCATTAGATGTGGTGTGTTGTAGTGACATCCAATAGTGAGATGTACCTTCCCTTCAAGTATGATCCTTGATGGATGACCTCTGGAGGTTTTACTTCTTTTATGGTACTTTACATTCGGTCATGCTTGTATTCAAGCCCCATTAAATTCAGTTTACAACTTTTACTCTCAGTGGTGGTACCTTGTGGTTGTTGTACTATTTTTATTTCTTTGGGGGTTTTATTTTTATTATATTCGATGTTTGTGTGTAAACATGTTTAAAGGAAATGGCTTCCATTTTTAGAATTTTTCTTTATGGTGCAAGTCTCTATCCCCTAGCCTATGTAAGGAAGGCTTCTGGTAGTCACGAAATTGGCCTTGTGAGACAGATTATAAGGTTAGTTATTTTTATATATGCATTGAATAAAAATAATTTAATGAGTGGAGAAATAACTAAATCGTAGGAGCTTGAGGGTGGTTGTTACATTGTAATCGGGTAACACCTCTTGGTTTGAACCAATGGGATTACTTGGAAGTATTGTTTCCCATGTATGGGCTTATAGTATGAGTGGAGAGATTTTTAAGAGCTAAAATCAGAGATCTTGATTTATCAAAAGATTATTGGGAGGTCTCAGGATGTGGGGGTGGGGGTGAGTTTCTATTTATATTGGAGGTAGAGTGGAACTCTTGCAAATTTTGGAAAAGGGAATTCCACCTAGGTTGTTTCCCATTTCATGTAAATCTATTAATTTACCAAATCCGATGAAAGAGAGGAAATTGTTGAAATATTTCTAGAAAATGCATTTTGACTTCTTTATAGGTCATTTTGGCCCTTAATATTAGGGTTTACTCCATTGATAAGATAGTTTTTTTCATAATTGCTGTAATTTATTTTAATCACATTCATTAATATTTATTTTATGAAACTTATTATTACTTTTTAGAAATTGTTATTTATTCATATTATAATTATTGAATTCATTTTTATGAATTCAAATCATTTAAGTGGACTAAAATAATTTTAAATTAATCTGATAGATAGGACGACAATATAATGTTATAATGTATAAAACCATCAAAAGTTTGAGATGTTTATATATCTAATATCAATGTGAAATTTATTCTAATGAACCAAATTGTAATAAATAATAAACAAATTCATATATATAATCTTTAAAACATGTTTCAAATAGAAATCATTTCTATAAATAAATTCTATAAAAAACATTTGAATTAATGTTCATTATTTATCACTATTTATCAAAATAAGATTCTTCACAAAAAATACCAAAAATACACCCTAAAATAAATTTGATGTTTTTATTTCATAAATGAAGTTTATTTAGACATATAAAATTTATTATATTTCAAAAAAAAAAAATTTAAAATAGGATCTCTATTAAAAGGTTGAAAAAATCCATTTATAAAATTATATGTTTTTGTGGGTAATATTGGGTTCATTATTATAATATGACTACAAAATACATTGGATGAATGTAAGAATATTATATTTTATATATAATATATATTAATTTATTTTAGTTAATACAATACATAATCATTAATTTTAATGGTAATGTTATGTCTTATTACATAAAATAATAAAATTATAATAATATATTTGTTCCCATTAAAAATTTGTTTTTTGCATTGAACATGCTATTGAAAAATGTTTTTATTTCATGTAATTATTGAAATCAAAGTGTTTTCATGAATTAATATCTATATCATAGATTAAAATTTTTTAAAATAGTAATTACATTCCAAGGTCTCAGGATATTATACTTTCTTATACAGTTATTATTGTGTGTCATAGATGCTATCGAATACGATGTTATTAATTTATAATTTTTCTGTCTTATATTCTACGCAAAATAGTTAAATTGAATCATCAAAATTTAAACACAATATTGGTAATATAATGTTTGATATTTTGTATGTTGAAATCCCACATCATGAGAATGGTTAATAAAACATTCTCTAGAAAACATAGAATGCGAGGTACAAAAGTCACATAGACTAACATATAACTTTGTATCTATGTAAGATAATATTTGTGGAAAGTTGAGATACTTTTGTAGAGGAAAAACATAAATATTCATAGAGATTGATTAAGCTCATAAATAAAAAACAATTGAATTATCAATAGAATGTTGAGGGCATCAAATCCCAAAATCTCTTATGATTTATATGGCCATGGGTAGAAAATAAATTAAGGTTTTAGGGAAAAAATATTTTTTATCATTTTACAAATGTTGAGAAATTATTTTACATATTAAGAATATTGGGAAAGGTAATTTCTTGATATATTTTAAATTTTTAAGAGAAATTTCATATTTTTGTTATTTTTTGATCAATATAAAATATATTTATTTATACCATGAAATAAATATCCAAAATTTAATTTTATTCCTAAAGCACTAAAATAAAATTTTAATGGATCATTGGGCCCATAAATGAGTGATATGTATTACTATATATCAATAAGTATAATCCAAATCCAAAATGGTTAATACATTAATATATAAACCTAAAAGAAAATAATACATCTTCATCATTAATATTTTTTCCATCAAATGTTTTAACAAAAAAATGAAAAATTAACCATGAAATCACGTAGGCTAATGATAGGCATGAAACTATTTTCATATTTCATTCTTGGGTTCATTAATCATGGCCTTTCTAAACGTTATGGGTTATCAAATAACATACTATTTTTCCTTTTATAAAACCATATTAATATAATTTCATAATGAAATATGATGGTCATTCTTAAAATATGGTTAATCACTAAAGTGATTTTTAACAATGGTTTTCAAAAAAAAGATCAATACATAAATACTTCATCCATCTATTTACACATTTTTCATTTCTTGATCTAATGTTTAATCAAGGTAATTCATTCACAAAATCTCTTCAAATCGTTTATAATGGAATGTATAGAAAATGTGACTTATCAACATCATATCATTTGGAATTGTCAATATAGGTGAACAGTAAGTCCGTTTATCTGGTATCATATCTCACCTAGCCAAACACGATGTGTCATGTTGGATTTTTGACCCCTAGGTACATCTACAATAGAACCACATCCACTTGTAGTATCCAGATATGGATGTTTTCTAGGAGGATCATTCAAATCTCCATCTAAACAAAACAATATAATTTTATTAAATAATTTTTCTCAACTTCAATTTTATTCTTGCATTATCTAATCTATTTTTCCAAAATCTCGACCACAAGGTTTCTACTTAATGTGCTCCAAAACAAATTGTAGTAACCCGACCTCAAAAATCCTAGATCCAATGTCATTAGACAATTATATTGGAAAAATATACAATTCAATCATGTCTAAAAGGAAAAAATAGTATAGTAGTCTTGGTATACTAGATATATACATGAGTCTTGTTTTACTAATGAATATAATAATTACAACAAATTTTTTTCTTCAAGGATAAAAATAGTATTCCATATAGCCTATCCTTTCATAACATTCTTTGTTCAAAATATTCAATCATGGAGAAAGGAATCATAATAAGTGTGAGCTCAAATTATCAGTTAGGGTAATGTACAGTGGAATCAATAATGAATAAATAATAATAATCAATATATAAAGGTAAATAAATGAGAACACTTGCCCTTTAGTTAATAAACTTAGAATGTACTGAATAAAAATTATGGAATGGTAATAAATGGAAGAACATTGGATTCAAATAAGAAGATAAGTAAAAATAAATATTGAAAGGTAAGAAACAGAAAACACATTCTATTTAATCAATTAATTGATAACGAAATTCATCCATATTCATATCGATGGAATATATCTCTGAAAAATAATTACAAAATTAAAATGAAATTAATTATTAATTATTTCTTGTAACTTATAAGGAAAATGGAAACCTATATTATCAAGATCCATCCTCTAGATAGTTTAAAACTACTGGTAAAAACCCATTTTTTAAACATTATTTTCTCATGAGAACTTATATATGTATGAAGGGGATGTATAATGTTTGGGCCCCAACTGTCATTTCATGTTAAAATAATTACTGACATTGAGTAATCGATTTAATTAAGGAAACATATTCATTATCATATATCCGTATTTAATAAAGGATATGTATATATCAATATTTCCCCAAATAATAAAATAATTTTCAAAGTAATCATCGTATGAAAATGGTATACGGTTTTGCAAATAATCATATAAAGGAAATATGGTATGAATATTAAGGAAACATTCAACGGTCAAATGAACATAAGAAATTGAATATTTCATAAGGAACAAAAAGAAATAAAGGTAGGGAATTCCAACACTATCCTTGGACAAGTCAATCATAAGATATTATGAGGTAGAATACGAAAGGTTTCAATACAACATATCCTAATTAGAGTAAAATAAAGGGTTGTTGTTGATGATGAATAAAATGGAATATAATAAAAAGTTATATTAAAACATTCTTGAGGAAAATATACATTTTATAATTTTTTTAAAATTATTTTAGTTGAAAATCACATTTAAAAAAATTATTAAATTTAATCTTTTATGAATTCAAAATATGATTCAATGATATAATGGTTGGTAAATCTGTAGATATCATATGAGGTAAAAATAACATTCGTTTTACATGACAAAAATGTTAGAAATATGCATTTTCATATATGATAATGGTATTATATTAAAAATATTGGTTAATGAAATAAATTGTATAGTGGTATTTAAATAATTATGTTTTAAAGGTAAAATACATTTTTTAAATCCTTTTTAGATTAAAGTGTGTTTTGAAAAAAAATGGGTTCTCTGACGAAAGTGTAAATCAATTCAGGTTATCATTAAAACATTTTCTAAAATATCTTGAGTATTAAAGATTGGGGAAGTGGTTCTAATAATGGAAAAATATTATGAATATCCTAAGTAGATGAAAATGAAATGGTTTATTTAATAATGTTCATATAATTTCTTTGATTGAAAATGAAATAACTTTAAAAATATTATAGAGGAAAATAATCCTGAAACATTCTAATGTTCCATATATCACATTGATGAATTTAAAGTCATATTCCACCTAAATTAATTACATTAAAATTAATGTCGTAAATACTGTTATTATAAAAATATTAACGATATAATATATATCATAATTCTCTGTATATACGTCACATACATGATGTATGTGGTTTATATGAAATTTATCCAATATATGTGAAAAGTTAGATGAAAAATCATTACCTTGAGTCTAACATGTATCATGTGAATTTATATTTCTGAATAATAAAAGTTTGTTAATTATTTAAATTATCAATAATTTTATTCATATTTATCAGACCATTTTTTCTTTTTATACCATGTTATATAAAAGTAATTAAACAATTATGTTAATATCAGGTGTTTTGATTAAATTTGTTTTATGTGTCAAAAAAACATATGTACATAAACTACAGCTGATGGGGTCATCATATAACATCTCTAGAATAATAATAATGATATAATTATAATATTTATAAAAAAATTATACTTTTAAAACCAATCAATAAATACAGTTATGAAAAATGAACAAACATTACAATCATGGAGATGGTAGACCGTATGTACGGATGATTAATGTTACAATTTTTTAATGATAGTTGTGGAGTGAAGATATGAAAAATTAATATTTATTGAATAATAATTACATCACAAGAAAAATCTTATTTAATCATACATACTTATATGTATAATTCATGAGATGTAAAAGGAATCACATCTTGTCATTGAGGGGGTAGTCCACTCAACCCCGAATGATGTCATCACTTATTAAGTGTGTGAATGGGTAATAACGAAAATGATATATATTATATTTATAGAGAGATAATTATTTAATTAATACCATATATATGATGTGTATATCACATATTATTAATTAAAACCATCATTCATACATTCCATGTATCGTGTGATAGAATAACATCACTTTTAGGAGGTGGTAGTCCACATTTTCAAAAATTATGTTATCATACTTAGAAAAAATGGAATGAAATAATTTATATAATATTTAAAATTTAAATAAATATAACATTCGTGGATATATATTATATAAAATATATAAAGAAAACTTCCATCATAATTCCTACCATGACATGTCTTAATGGAATAATGAGAAATTGTCGTTTCGTGTTGTGATAGTTCAACGTATACATAAATTGTAAGTATGATTTCCACTAGATGGAAGTTTTGGTAATTATTGGTTAAAACATTAATATAAAAAATATTTCAGTGTATTGAGGATACTGGTTATGTTATATAATTACAGGTAAGATGAATTGAATGAGTGGAGAAAGAAATAAAACGAAAGATATTGAGGAAGGATGTTGAATCTTAATCGTGTTACTTGTTTTATTTTAAACCAAATTGATTATTTGGATTTATTTATGCCCAAGGTAATGATTCTAGGATGATGGGATGGATTTTGAGATGATATTTTGGAATTTATTGTCTATGAAAATATGCCTTGATTATTATGTGTAAGCAGTATGTGTGACTACCATTTTGTAGTGGAGGAGGAATGCCACTCCTAATTTTTTTTAAAAGGAATTACAAAACATGTTCTCAAATTGAATGAGGCTCTAATAATGAAACATATTTTACCCAACTGACTGTATTTTCTAAAAAAGTCCAGGAAATATATTTTTAGAAGTTTCTAGGACATTTTAACCCTTATGATTTTTATTTAGTCTATTTGTGATGTTAATTTTTCTATTAATGGGTTTAAATAAATCTAATCAGTTCCAAATATATTCTATTAATAAATAATTTTACCATATTAATCATTATATGAAATGGTGATTCAAAATATGGATTCAATTATTCCAAATTCCATGCAAAAAATTGCAAAAAATTAATTTAAAAGTAATCTCATTGAAGAGACAATAATGTTTGTTTTTAAAGTAAAATCATATAAAAGTTATGAGATGTTTTTATATTCAATTTTAATGGGAAATCACTTCGAATTAGCAAAAAAATTTATATAATAAAAAAATTATCTAATTAAATTTCAAAATTAGTTTAAAATATAATTTCCCCGTAAAAATAATTTAGAAGAAAAAATAGTTCAGAATAAAAAACTAGTATTTTTTATTATTCTTCGAAAAATGAAACATCATAGAAAAATTCCAAAAATTCACCCTGACCAAATTTTGATGTTGAATTTTAAAAAATTAAGTATATTTTGACATATAAAATTTATTCATGTGCCAGTAATTTTACATAAAAAAGGTTCTCCATTAAAAGGTGTAAAAGTGCCTTTATAAAAATATAGGTTTTTGTCTGTAATAGTTTGTTTGTTCATTTATTATGACTATAAAATATAATAGATGAATTTAAAAATATTATATTGGATATATGATAAATATATTCTAAACATTTATTTAATAGTATTGAAAATAAAATGAAAATAGTGGCTAGGTTATGTTATATTATATTAAATAATAATAATTTAATAATATATTTTTTATCGGTAAAACACAATTTTGAGTGTTGAAAAAGAAATCGTATAAGGTTGTTATTTCATGTAAGCAATGCTAAATTACTATTTTCATGCATCAAAATCAATATCATAGATTGAATTTATTGATAATATTAATTATATTGTGTGGTATTTGGATATTATATTCCGTTACACTTTTGGTTTTGCGTGTCATAAACCAATCGAATAAGTTTTTTATAATTCATAATTTTGGGGTTCTACAGTCGACATGACAATAGGGAAGGGATACCATGATTAAACATGGATTCCATGTGATCAAATCAAATACAAGTTGATAACAAGTTTGGTGTATACTCAATTCTTATTGGATTTTTATTGACATGCTCACTCATTGCATCATGGATGATGAAAACATGATTTAATTTATCCCCAATAGAAATTTTGTTGGAAATTAACATGATATAAAGAAAATATTCTAATAGACTTGTTGATATATCTATATTGATTATAATACCTTTATATCCTACTATCATGAAGCCTAAGATGGTATGATGGGGGGTTCATGGTAGACTGATTAGACATCATGTATAGTGGTCCAGGAAATGGGAGATCGAACTTGTTGGACTGGTCATCTATAGAATATGGATTTTTTGGTAGACATGGACAGACACCAGGGTACTTCCACAGTTTTTAATTTCTATTTCACTTGTGTAGTTACTCTATTTAGTCATACCACACAAAGATCATGTTTAAATATTTTATTACATGTGTGACTTATAATATAATTTCTTCCACAATATATACTCAAATATCTTAAATATTTATCATATATTTATTATAAGGATATGATACTAAAGGTATAGTCTCCCATGTTATGGAGTATATACCCATGTTCTCTTTAAAATATAGTTTTATATGGGGAGGTGTGCGTTAATCTATGTTACTACCTCGATAGGACTTGGTAAATTAGTATAGGGAATTAAAAAATTGAATTGGATAAATTTTTTCTTTTTCTATTATTTGTTATTAAAAGAAATTGTAGAATGGCGATAGGTTTTGTGGGATTTCTATAACGAACTAGACCAGATACTCTGGTACCCTAACACCAATGACTATTCTAACAGGGACTGAAGGTATTTCCCAATACCCATGTTCTGTCCATTAGAACCTATCATCATAAAATCCAAAGGAGGGACCAATTTTTTCCACTTAAATGGTTGGAGAAATAGAGAAAAATATTCATTCATGGATACAATTCCCAATGGGGGCCATACCAAAATTAAATTATGTGTAAAATAACTTATACAGTACATCATAAAGTACAAAAAATGATAAAATAAATAATCCAATGATTCAACGATGATGAATATCTAAATTAGATGGGATTAACAACAACCACCACCTCCATTTGGAACCTTCCCCATGCTCGATCCAAGAAGAAGAAAATCTAAAAACACCCGAATGGAAAGTCTGGTTGTGAGATAAAATCCCAGTTGGGTATCACCAAAAGATCTATAATAATATTCCATAATAAATTAATGAAATCATTCTTTAAATTTACAAAAAATGGCATGAAAATAAAACATTATAATTAAAACAAAACATTCCTATCATTTCAATTGAAAGAATCCTTTTGAAAAATGGATTAATAAATATTTTATATAAATCTATTGATATATATAACTATGAAGGATTAAATAACTATAAACACCAATTGATGTTTTTACTCAAAAAAATCATAATAAGAAACAAGGTCAACAATCGTGATGTATAATTGTTTCTAATTATGAGATCTTGGAACAATCAATCTATGATAATGGAAATTTGTACACATGATCCTCATGCTAACGATTAAATGGAATCATCAACATTACACAAGGAATAATTTCTTCAAAACACGATTTTTTATAGTTGTAAAGAATCAATTCATTACTACAGAATGATCTTTTTAGTATGTTTTCCCAAATATATTTATAACTACCCAATCTCATATTTGATCCATCAATACTAAAAATTCGGAAATAAATAAAAAAATAGTTTTTAATATAATTATACAATTTTATGTTTCAATATTCTAAATTCCCATTAAAAAACACATGTATTTTATTAAATTTATCCTATTTTCAATAAAAACCCAATCCTAGGTTCTTATCAGATCAATTTAATCTATTTCCTCAAAAAATGATTTCATAAATATATTTCAAAAACCAATTTCAAAATTTCAATCAAATGAATATCACACCTTAATTTTGAATTCCATTGGAATTGGGGGTGGGAGAGTTCTCCACAATTCCTGACAATCAAATTTGATCCTTAAATTTACACCAAATTTGGGTTTCACAATACAATTGAATGGAATCTAAATCTTTCATGCAATTAAGTGGTTTATTAAACGGAAAATTTCAACATGACCACCTAACTGTATCATGAAATCATGTGACACGACAACCATAATGGGATTCTCTAGGGACGAAAATTGGTAATGATGATTAATGATTCAAATCAAGATTAATGAAAAAACAATAGAGTTTATAACTATAAAAAAATTATGATATGACTATCCCAATGGGGAAAATAGAAGATATCAGGAGAGACACAATGATAGAGGAACTTTTTCCAGAGAGTAATCAAATGAGTTTATCCAATGGATGATCTTCCTATTAAGGATTTTGGATTATAAAAAATGGTTATTGAGATATCCAATGAACTGGGATTTCATTAAACACTATGATAGTTTCAATCTTGATATTATATGAGGTTTTTGGAAAATTAAAAAAAATTAGAATAATAAAATTCAGCACACATTGTTTTCTTGATGGGATGACATGGGTTTCCATGATACGCAACCCTATAATTAGGTTTACACATTCTCCTTGGTCTGAATATGTTTTGGAACACTGTACACCAATTTTTTATGCCCCATTGTTCATGGATTGAATGGATTTCATTGGTGGGAGGCTTGCATGGTTTGAGAAAACCATGTTCCGACCATGAAAAACATATAAACGTCCAAAATTTTCCAACTTTTCACTAAAAGTACCCATTAATTAGACCCACCTAATGTATGATCGAGAAAAGGGTTGCAGAGTACCTGGAAATAGTAACATGATCATACAACCCCCCCCCCCCACTAGAGAAACATTTTTTTCCTAAAAAACATGTTAAGAAGTATCCAAGTCAAAGAGGTGAGGAAACTACTAACTAATCAGTGCCTCTATCTCCCATGTCTCATGAGTATTTGAACTGTGTGTCCATTCATCTCAATCTAAAGGTATTATATTACCACTATGTTCCTTGGTTTCAAAATCAAATATCATGATAGGACTATAATTCATGGATAAATAAGGCTATTCATCATGATCACCCCATCTCCGGAGATGATATGGATTAGAAAGATTCATTCATATATTTGATAAATTGAACACATTATATATTGAATTAAACTATAAAGGATGTGATAAAAAGGATTCCACACTCACTAACTACTCCAAAACCTGAAATGGCCCCATAAAATGATGAAAAACCCTCCCATGCATCATAAACTGATAAAAGTATTTATCATTTCAGGATTAGAATGAATCTTATTGAGTCCTTCTATGATCGGACTTGTAAGTCTTTTTTGTGTTGTTTGGAGATCCGAAAAGGTACAATAGTTAGAATAATCATATCTAAAGAGAAAAAAAATATATTCCAAATTTTTTTCCTAGGGTTCATAGAAATCAAGTTTGTAGTTGTGATGAACATCCTTATAAATCTATATTTCTATTTTTGACTATCAATAAATCTGTTGATGGTATGCCATAATCAAATGAACCCGATAACACATTTCCTCCTATGGGCCTCTCAAACAACTAGTATTAAAACATTGAAAACAATCAATGAAAATAGCATATATAACTCAATTCAAATGTAAAATATCTGGTACATATATATTTCCCAGCTCCTCGACATTGGTTGTATCACGTATGAGAATGATATGTGCAAATTTAGTCAACATATCAATAAAAAATCATATCACATTCTTCTTTATCTAGGTACATTGAATCCAAACCACAAAATACATAGAGATCACTTACCACATAATTTTTTTCAATAGAAGTGGATAAACAGAACAGAAAGGTATCTGGTGGTTTCCCATGTCATATTGGCATGTATAAAAATGAGAGGAAATATCCGAAATGGATCATCTCTGACATGAATAGTTGAATCATCATTAGAATCCATAGAACAACTTCGATGTTCTTGGGTACATATCCCACTGAAAATTAATCAAATTACCCATAAAAACATTCCTCATAGATAATAACACAATAAGATGATTCTGAAAAAAATGTATACCCTTGAAGTATAATGACCACTCATCCATGATCTCCCCCCAATGGGAATGTTGAATTTTAAAGAACCCATATTCAAGATTAAATTTTGGATCAATCAACACAATAAGTGTAGCATTCTACTTAACATAGGACATGAGAACATTGACCCTTGTTTCATGAAAATAAAACTATAACTGTGAAAAAGGTGCCAAAAATTTCATCTTCTCTAGTGTCTCATTCACATCCTAGTGTTGAATTTTCCAACCCATTATATCAACAATTACTTTCCCTTTGCCTTTCCCAATGTTATAAAAAATATCAAAATCAATAGATTTTACATATTCCTACCAATTCCATTGGAGGAGTTTCAAATATTTTTTGGAGATGATATAACTCAATTTATTGTCATCAGAATGCACAATAAAAACTTATCCAAAAATGTAATGCCACAGACTCTTAATTTCATGCATCATAGTTTCACGTTCATAGTAATGGGTTGTAAAATTCTAATCTTGTCATATATGATACTACAAGACACAGGTGATGAAATTATCACCTTGAATATAATTTCGACCAAACCCAATCAAGATTCATCAGAGAAGAAGACATGACCCCAGTAGGACTCTAGAAGAGTCAATAACAACACAATAATGAATTAAATTTCATCAGAAAAAAGATTTTTGAAATTTATCATCCTAACAAACCATCACCCCCTTATGAGTTATAGTAGTCATAAGATAATCCTAATTTTAGGAATTATTTAGGAAATTTTTATAATAACTAACTAAACCCATGATGCTCCAAATATCAAAAACATTATACAATTTCTCCCATGTTGTAACAAAATTCAACTTATCATGGTCAATGAAGATTCCATGTTTGGGAACCACATGTTCCTAGATATTCATGACCCTAACCCCAAAATTCTATTTTGATATATTGGGATAATGCTAATAAATTCTCAAAAATACTATAACTACACAATGTTCATGAATATAATACTCCTCTAACATAGATAAAATTACAATTTCAACCATAAATACCACCATTAATTTGTCAACATACTCCTATAAAATATTATTCATCAAATCCATAATGAATATAGGAGGTTGAGTTAGACCAAGTGGATTGAAGAGGTACTGAAAATGTTAATTCATTATCTATAGGGTGGTTTTATGAATTTCATATTCATTTATTATAAATATTTTATAACCATATCAATGATAAATATTCAAGAACCACTTCCCCACCATCAAATGCTGAAAAATATAATCAACTCTTGGAAATATATACTTGATCATTACCATAACTTGATTGAGTTTCCAATAATATACACAACGTCGAACCGACACATATGAATTATTTTCAAAGAGAACATGTGAAACCAAATGTGACACATTTTTTCTTATGAAGCCTTTATATAACTGATTGTTGAACTATGTCTCAAAATATTTCATTTCATGTAGTACCATTCGGTATGACGGAATAGATATCAGGTGAGTACTAGACAAAAAATAAATAGAAAAATCTACCTAACTTATCAATGGAAAGCTAGATATGTAAAAAGAAATAGTATGAGGAAAATCAATGAAAACAAGAGGGAGATAATAACTAAAGGATTCTCACCCTTAGTTAAAATCTAAAAATTATGTTATATTCTAATACTCTGGATAAAAAGATCTGTCTTTTTCAAATTCATGTCTCATTTTCATTGAAATATATGGTACACTACATTGAGTGTAGTAAAGAAGGCTCATCAAATATAGAAATCAACATGGCCTTTATTTTCAATGATCTTATCCATACTAAACATGAAATCAATATGGTTCATGTCATCAAATAGAAAACGACATGTAAAATCAATCTTTGATAAAGGGAAGACACAAGCTAAAAAATGAAGATCATGCTCTCTCTTTATTCTGATGTGTTTAATAATTTGAATAAAATAAATTAAACCTTCAAAATAAGATTCAAAAGTGTTAAAATTAAAATAAATATAAACTAATGAGATATACTAGTATCAAAAAAGTAGTCTCTAATGAAAAAGCTATATAGATTTTACCCATCACAGTGGCTGGACATGTATCTAAATCATCTAGATACTCTTCCACTACATCAAGAAGCTTAATTCAAGATTCTTATGGATGGATACTCTTATTAAATGATTCATTAGATTTTTAATTACTAATTTTGGGTTCTTTTTATCCCATTAATCAATGTGGAGAAGAAAAGACAAGAAAAAATATATACAAGTGGCCTAAGTTTCTATTGGAACCACATACATTCGGTGCCTTAGTGAAAACCCATTTCAAATACCGAGGCTTTCCACATTATAAAAAAATATTGTTTCATTTTCTTGGTAATGTTTGAGGTATATAATAAAAATTATATTGATATCCACCATTATAATCATCAAACATTCTTTACTCTTTGAAGGAACTCAAAAAACTACAATTGATTGAAAACAAAACTCCCAATAAACATGAAATAAGAGACCAATAATGATCTACCATCAACTACCTATCTAGAAAATCTTCATAAGAATAAATAATCAACAAGGAATATTGATAATGACTATCTAATTTAATTACCATTTAAAACATTCATGTATTTGTCTTATCATTTGACAATATCACAGGTAACAACTGTACAAGATCATAGAATTGTTTTGCATATTTTGTTGAGGTCGTATCAGACAACATGAGTTGGAAAAGCTTCCTTTCCTCAGATCACACCACATATTTTGGGTAGATATTTTTTTGAAAAAACTTTAATGTCCTACCACTCTACACCATCATTATTCTTTTACATCACCAACATGTTCCACCATATCACGTTATATCCTTCCAGTTTCAAGGTGGAACATTTCACCTAGATCCCACCACGCATCTCTAATTACAAAAAAAAAAAGTTCAATCATGATAAACTAATACTCATTCAAATGGGTATTGTTATATCACTGGAACATAGGTATTTTTTAGGTGATGTTACTCCATAACACGATTCTTTAAAACATCCCTATGAGGTTCCACAACATAACCTATATAGGAATAAGTGTAAGTGAATGTCGCAAAACATGAATAGAATGAACAATAAAATAGACTATATCTAGTTACATGATAAGATATGATCATTAATTTAATTATAATCTTCCACTTAGATCATATTCACCTAGAATCTAGGAGGCAAGATGCCAAAAAACATTAGAAATCAACATTTAAGTCATCAGATGATTACCCAGATCTACAACTCAACATGTGAAAAATTGAAATTAATCCCATAAAATATGAAAATAAATATTTTTACTTATAACTATCTAAATATAAGTTGTGGAAGTGAATGGAACTAATCATCAAGAAATAATTCCTTGAAAACCCATGGTGACTTAAGTCTGATTACGGTGAGAGTTGGATAGACACTCACTCATAAATACATCCTATGTTTTAAAAGTGTATCTATAATTTTTATTGACATCGAGGATTGATTATTAACATTTTCTTTTGATACCAATTTTTTATTATCCTAAATGAATACACTAGTACCATGACACCAGATATGTTCATGAAAAATCTCGATGGGTACCCTCAATCCACATGTGTTTGTAAATATCGTAATACATCATATTATAAAAAAGAGGGATAAATTTTCTCCACAAAATTTTTTAAATATAATGATACAAATTAATATTCCCATTGAATACTACCAAATAAAATATGATAGGAAGTCATACATGTATAACAATAAACAAATAGTATATTATCATTTTCTAAAAATAGACATATTAAACAACCTAAGTCCTAATGTACACAACACTCCACATTACATGGTATTAATAAGAACCACCACCTCCATTTGGATACTTCACCCTACTCGAACCTGGCATAAGAAAATAATAAAATTATAGAAGGCACAGTTAAAGTGTGAGCTAAAATACCAATTGGGTCTCACTAAGTTTTCCATAATTATATGTCATAATAAATAAACAATATCATTCTTCCAATTTTAACCAAAATATGCTTGATGATATAATTTCATATTTAAAAGAAAACAAAATTTTAATTTCATTTTATGGAATGATTTCAATGAATATTTTAATAAATATGTTATAAAGAGAGATCATTTAAATTACTAGAAATGTGCAAATCAATTTTTAAATCAATGCGATATATTTATAAAAAAAATTGAAAAAAATTTATATAGTCTCGTTCCTTGAAGTACGACTGGTTCTTTTTATGTGATCCCCACAAATTGAATCTATGATCACACAAATGTGCACACAAATCCCTATATCTTTGGCGGTATAATACCCATTCACATCCCATAAGAGATAATATCTATCAAACTATTTTTTCATTAGAGTTATAAAAATAAATATACTTCTATGGCATTACCATATTAATGTGTTTGTCCCAAATAACATATGAACTACCCAGGATAACATGTTATAAATAACTAAACAATAATTATAAATTCATTTAAAGATAGATTAAAATAAAATTGAGATAATTTTAGTTTACATACACCAAATTCTCAAAAAAACATGGAGTTTTAATCAATTCATGCATTTTTCATGATAAAATAACCACTTGTTATTATCAAATAAATTTATGCATTTTTTTAAATGTCAATTTCTTGAATCAATTTCCCAATCTATTTTAACACCAAATCACAAACTATATTTCAATTCCATTTGAATTGGGGGGGGGGATTTGAAAATATTTATGCCAATCCAATTTTGACCTCAAATGAACATTGAACAATGGATTAAATATTTAATTTAAATAAATATAAATACATGAATAAAATCATGGGTTTATTAATTGGAAAATATCAATATAACCACCAAACATTAACCTAAAATGAAAATACAAAACACTAGAGTTAATATTTTCCCAGAAAGAATGACATCAATATAGATGAGTAAATAAACACTAGATTCAAGATCTAAAACAATTGTTTTTGTTTCATTAGAAAAATGATGATCTAACAAACCCAATGGGGGAAAGAATAATAGATCATGGGAAGAGGAACAAGAAAAGAAATAATATCAGAGAGGAATTAAATTAGGTTATCCAAGCATAGATCCACCTAGAAAGGGGTGTGTAATAGATAAAAAGGGTTCTTCTGATCTACAAGAACCTATGATTTTGTAATACCATAATTTAGAATCAAAAAATAGGTCGTATATAGGTATTATAGAATTTAAAAATATTAGAATAATTTTTTTTCATGCATGGTTTCCAAGAGGGGGTCGCACATTTTTCCAAACTATGAACTCTATCTATTCACCCCTTCTATGAGGTGCATGATTTATCCTTTTTGGGTGAATATTTTTGGAATACCTTTTGTCAACGCTACATTCCCCACTATCAACGGGGTTCATGGGCTTCAATAGGGTGGTATATGTTTTTGGTAAACCACATACCAATCATAAAATACCATGAATCATCCAAATTTTCGTAATTATCACCCAAAAACACTCAAAGAGAAACACCAAAATCTTGATCAATAATATGGTCAAGGAGAACCTAAAAACATAATACGATTTTAATACATGCCTAGGGTAGTTTTTATGTTCCTTGAAACCTCTTGAGAAATAGACATTTCAGTTGTTTTTAATGATATTTCTGTTAATATTTTGAAATGTTTTTGTTCATTAGAAATCATGATTAATAATGTAGGATAAATTTATATATATATATATATACATATTATATACTAAAAACTATCTCATAAACTCAATTGCATGATTTTTTCAATCAATGTTCAAGAGGATAATAGTTTTTATTGGGTGATATTTGTTTCATACCAAATAAGTAGATCTATTAGAATTAACTAGTTGATCCTAAAAATGATTATTTTTTTGTTTGTATATATATATATATATGAATATGAATACTATGTTTGGATGGATTCCATTATTATATATAATATTCATATAACTTTGGTTATTGATAGACTCCAAAGATAAACTTGGGTGATCCTATATAATGACGGGAATTTTTCCTAAAAACCTAATTTTTCTATTTCTTTCATCTGAATTTCATAGTATTTCATCCTACCGAGAATGATAGGTCTAAAAAATAATGTGTAATGAGATTCTCCAGTTAATATGGATACCCATTTTTTAACACCTAGTATATTGGAATGTGTAGTAGATCAAGTTCTCGCACCTTCTCTAGTGGTGTAGGAAATGATTATAATGACCCATACTTTACATACATTTTTATTACATAAGAATTGAAGCACACTTATTACAACATATTACAAAACCAGGAAAGGACCTTATAGGTATAGTGTCTTTAGAAACTGGGAAACATAAACAACTGGTTCATAAAGCATCTACTTTGCCTCCCATTTATTTCATCATATCTAGAGTCCCTTTTTGGCATATTCTACTAATAAACTTCTTCCTGACCTGGGGAAATAAAATATACAAAAGGGTGAGCTCAAATGCTCAGTAAGGGTAAACAAAAGAAATATCAATCACATCATGTTCATAAGAACATATATTTTGGAAATCTTAACCTGCAAATGAGATCATAATTCCATAACATGGGATAAATCATGGCAGTGAAATGTAATCACAATAATAATAACTTAAAACCTGAAACTTTGTGGCATACACACAAAATCATAGAGAATAATTTCTTGTTAGTCAATACTCATTGGAAAGACTATCTTAATGGAAAAAGTCCCTTTCTGAACCGAGTCACCCTCATTTCAGTCCTGTTTCACTGAACTGGTATAACCTACAATTCCAGCCATGTCTATCTCATGAGACATAAAATCATTACCCAATGCATTGGAGGGAGATATAGGTCCCACCCATCTCATAATGATACCATTCTTATGTGTGCCACAAAATCATAAACCATACATCATTGCATAACCCATGTAATAAAAATGGGAATCTTAAACATCATGAAATCATAAAATAATTCATATACGATAAAGGAATTCATAAAAATAATTCCATCACAACATAATAAAATCAATGCAATAATAGGGATAAAAACAGAACCCTTTATTATCTTAGATGGAAAATAATTTTGATAAAACACTTGAACTTCATTCTTGAGGAAAATATCCTTTATACTTCAAAAACATTTTTCCTTTCTTAACATGTCATAAAATTTTAAAATAAAAGAATTTGATTAAAAATAAACTTGAAAACTTGTAAATTAAGCTTCATGGAAATAATTTTTTTAAAATCCATTCATGCCTTATATGTTAAAAAAACATTCTTCTCGTACTTTTTTCGGAAAAGTCAAAAAGTACCTCGTACGAAAAATGACAAAAGATTCCTTTCATATCTTTTACTAAAAACTCACCGAAGGGTAAAATTGGATTTAAATAATTTTAGGTTAATTGAAATAATATTAAATATTTAGGAAACATGTATGTGGATGATAAAATACACCCTAGAAAATTCTAAAGTATAAACAATCTCGGATAAAAATGAGATTGTGACATTTCCCTTACCTTAGGTATGTTTTACTTTGTAAGTGTCCGAACCTCCTGTATAATGATTTAAATAATGTTATTGACTTATTCCAGAATCATTATTATTTTTATGATATCATATATGATCATTTTCTTAGCTTCTTAGTAGTAATATTTCATTGCTACTTGTTATTCGGGTGTTTATAACTTTTTGTTCTAATGCGTGTTTTGTCGATTAAATTCTTATTCTTATATTTAGGTTATTGGTACCTCATTTCCAGAATGGTATTAGTGTAATATATATCATATTCATTCATTCAATTCATTTATATAATCATTATGAAATGAAGATCATGTAGAACGAGTCGCATCACATCGTGGAGACGGTATTCCATACGTACGCAGGAGTGATGATATCGTTCCTATGATCGTGGAATATTATTGGAGTGTATGTATACTATTTCAGAATCCGTATCACTTTATAATAGTCATATATAGTCATTATTTACACCATTATACCCATCCAAGTAAGGTGGTGGTGGAAAATAGATTACACCACGGCGTGGAGACGGTATTCCGTACGTACGCACGCGGGGTGATTTATTTTTCCGTAGGATGGATAGATAGTGAAATAGGGTTGTTTCATAATTATAATAGCATATTCGTATATGAGTGATACTGATGTTATTACTTCATAATGAAACAACTAAAGAAGAAGAAGTGGAATAAGAAATAAAGATTAAAGAATCGGTAACGGACATTACCTCTTATTTGAAGTGCTTCTTTGAGACCTTCTTTTAGGGCACTAAAATTGGTCTTTGAAGAATACCAAGACCTCTAGGATGTCTCTAGGGAAGTGGAGAGGAGTAATTGGCAGGGTGTGGTCGAGCTGGAAGGCTCAAAGTGGTGTGAGGAAGATGGGGAGGAGGTGTCCTTTTATAAGGGAGGAGAGGGGTACCTTTGGAAAAACTAAAAATATTATTTTATTATAAAGTCATGTTCGGTTTTAAATAGCTCAAAATTGATTTATTTCAAGGATAAGGTGGGTATGGGTCTAAATCCTCTCATACAATAGAATTTAGACAAGTTTAGGTTCCTATTTTAACCTTATCATTTAGATTTAACATTAAGTTAAATAAGTTTACTTTTACCGTGTCTTCTTGTGTTCTTATACTATAAGGTTAATAAACTTACTATAAGCAGCAAAACGAACCCCGGGATGTTTATTATTAATATATATAACCTTATCTAAGTCATTTTGCCGAACCTTAGATTTTTAGGAATAAAATAACAATTACTAATATAATATTTGTTTTAAAAACTATTTTATGTCAATTTTGACACTATTTAGTAATTGATTTTTGTGAAAATCATAACAGAATGATTAGTTCGAACAAAGTTAATTAAATCAATACTAACATGTCATATTAACCAAAAAATTAGTGTAATTTATAAAAAGTCTCAAATTACATTTATTTTGGTGTTTATAACATTAATTATGTCAATATTTCATTAATAATATAATTACTGCATCATCATTGTTTCATAAATAAAATAAATTATTTAATGTCTAAAAATTAAAAATAAAATACCATTATGTAGGAAATCCTTTTAGGTTTCTAATGAATATTTATAGTCTAATTTATCTTATATATTACCCCATATTAAAAATTATTTACTTATTAAACATTGATTTTAACTATTTTAACCCTTCTTTAAATAAATTAATAATAAATGTCCTAATCTAATCCAAGTGGGCCTAACTGGTCACATTTTATTCCTAAGTTTGTTTTTGGTCGAATTACACTTTTCCAAAAGAATTAGGACATGTGTTAGGGTAATAATAATATCATCTTTACCCTTAATTACCCTATTTAGTTTTAACTGTGGTAAAAAAAAGTAAAAAGTTACTATTCACCAAAAAAAATATTTTCATCTCATTGAACAACATTTTACTTACTAACATCAACCGTGTCTGTAAGATTTATGAAATTCCACTCACAGAAGCGGTAAAATTACGTTTTCTGAAAAATTCAGTTTTTTAACTACCACTTAGTGGTTTCACTTTTGATCAAAAATTGAAAGTTTTTAGAAAAATACCAAAATTTTACCCTAGGCTAATTTCGATATTCCGAATCCAAAAATGAAGTCCATTTTGAAAAATAAAATTTATTAAATTTTAAAAAGTGGTTATTACTATTCATAACGGCTAGTTTTAATAATATTTTAATATCATATCGTTGTTTAGTGAAACTCGGTATTGCGTATGACGCAAGCTATCGAGAAAGGTCTTGATTTAGTGTAAAGAAAGCCAAGCAAGTGTTGGGTAGAAAAATATTCCTTTGATGATTTATATAACATAAAAGTCTCGGGTGTTACATTCTACCCCCCTTAAAATGAATTTCGCCCTCAAAATTCGTCACTTTGTAACAAACAAATGATGATACCTCTCCCTCATCATATCCCCAAGCTCCCATGTAGCTTCTTCTAATTGGTGGTTCCTCCATAAAACTTTCACCTATCGAGTGGTCTTGTTTCGTAGGTCTTTTACGCTATGATCCCGAATCTCTATCGGTTGTTCTTCATAAGAGAGATCTTGCTCCAGTTGTATAACTTATGAGCTGAGTACATGTGAAGGATCATGTATGTACTTTCTCAGGAGAGATACATGTAACACATCGTGAACTTGAGAGAGATTCGGTGGAAGCGTCAATCGGTAAGCTACCTTCCCAACACGATCTAGTATTTCAAAAGGACAGATATATCTAGGGCTCAACTTCCCCTTCTTTCCAAATCTCATAAACCACATCCAGGGAGATATTCATAAGAACACTTTATCACCCACTTCATACTCTAGGTCTTTTCTTCGGTTGTCGGCATAACTTTTCTGTCGACTCTGAGCTGCTCTTATGTGTTGTTGAATAGATCTGACCTTTTCTGCCATTTCATCAACGAGATCAGGTCCTAATACCTTTCTTTCCCCAACTTCATCCCAACAAGTTGGAGTCCTGCATTTCTTTCCATAGAGAGCTTCATAAGGAGCCATCTGAATACTAGAGTGAAAGCTATTATTATAAGAAAATTCCACCAAATGTAGGTGTTGATCCCAACCACATTTGATATCCATAGAGAAAGCTCTCAACATATCTTCTAGGGTTTGAATTGTTCTCTCAGACTGACCGTCTATCTGAGGATGATAAGCAGTGATGAAACTCAACTCTGTATCCAGATTATGCTGAAGACATCGCCAGAACATCGAGGAATATCTCGGATCCCGATCAGATATAATAGAAAGTGGTACTCCATGCAATCTTACCACTTCCTTTACATATATCCTGGCAAGCTGAACCAGAGAGAAATCCTCTCTAATAGGAATGAAATGTGCAGACTTGGTAAGACGATCAACTATGACCCAGATAGCATTATTGCCTTTGGATGTTTTAGGAAGTCCTGTGACAAAGTCCATACTGATGTTTTCCCATTTCCATTCGGGTATGGGTAATGGTTGTAACATCCCCTTAGACTTCTGTCTCTCATCTTTAACTTGCTGACAAACCAATAATCGAGAGACATATTCAGCAACATCTCTTTTCATGTCATCCAACCAGAAGTACTCTTTCAGGTCCCTATACATCTTCGTGCTTCCAGGATGAATAGAGAATGAAGAACTATGAGCCTCATCCAGCAGCTCCTTCTTTAATTTGGGGATGGGAAGAACACAAACCCGATTCCTGAACTTTATTATCCCATCACAATCAGGGTTGAATTTAGGAACATTTCTCACCTTCTTTTGTAACTGGACATCTTCTTTCTATGCCTCTTTAATCTTCACATGTATAGATGGTTGAACATTCATTTGAGAAAGATAAGATTTTTCCCCTTCCATTATAATTCCAAGATCTATCCTTTGTAAATCCATAAATATTGGATCTTTTGTGATCCACATTATGGATAAACTAGCATGGTCTTATCGACTTAATGCATCTGCCACCTTGTATGCTTTCCCAGGGTGGTAATGGATTGAGCAGTCATAATCCTTAATCAGCTCCAACTATCTTCTTTGACGCATATTCAGCTCTTTTTGTGTGAAAATATACTTTAAACTTTTATCATTAGTATAAATATCACACCTTTCACCATAAAGATAATGCCTCCAAATCTTTAATGCAAAGATTACCGCAGCTAACTCCAAATCATGTGTTGGGTAATATTTCTCAAGGATTTTCAACTGTCGTGAGGCATAAGCTATCACCATATCATTTTGCATAAGAACACACCCCAATACCTACTTGGATGCATCACTGTAGATCACAAACCTTTCTCCACTACAGGGCAGTGTGAGCACAGGTGCACAGGATAACCTTCTTTTCAACTCCTTGAAATTCTCTTCACATTCCTCCGTCCAAACAAACATAACTCCTTTCCGAGTCAACTTGGTGAGTGGATTAGATAATCGTGAAAAATCATTCACAAAACGTAGAAAATATCCAGCCAAACCAAGAAAACATCAGATCACAATTACTGTTTTTGGTCTGGACCATCTATCGATAACCTATGTTTTTGCTGGATCCATAGATATCCCCTCTTTTGAGATTATGTGACCCAAAAATGAAACTTTTTGAAGCCAAAATTCACACTTGGTAAATTTGGAATAAAGCTTCTCCTTTCTCAGGGTCATCAATATAATTATCATGAGATCTTCATGTTCTTCCTTTCTCTCTGAATAGACAAGAATATCGTCTATAAAGACTACCACAAATTGATCAAGATAGTCTCTAAAGACTCTATTAATTAGATCCATGAAGATAGCAGGGGCATTAGTAAGACCAAATGGCATCACTATAAATTCATAGTGTCCATACATTGTACAGAAAGTCGTATGTGGTATATCCTCCCTTTTGACCCTTAATTGATGATACCCTGAACGATGATCAATCTTGGAAAAGTATTGCACTCCGTGTAGTTCGTCAAATAGGTCATCAATACATGGGAGATGATATTTGTTCTTGATAGTGGTCTTGTTAAGTTCTCGATAATCAATGTAGAGTCTCATTGATCCATCTTTCTTCTTAACAAATAGAACAGGTGCTCCCCAAGGTGACACACTAGGGCGTATGAATCCCTTATCAATATTCTCTTGGAGTTGCTTCTTCAATTCTTGCAACTCAATCGGGTACATTCTATAAGGTGTCTTTGAAATAGGAAAAGAACCCGGTATGAGTTCTATTGAAAACTCAACTTCACGATTTGGTGGAAGACCCGGTAATTCCTCCAGAAAGACATCATCAAACTCCCGTACAATGGGCATATTCTTAATCGTGAGTTTCTCACCAACCATTTGATATAAATAACCTTCATTTAGTGGAATCAATACCGATAAAATGGAAGAAATTTCCACTGGAAGGTTATGTTCATCCTTGCATTGATAGACGATCATAGATTGATCTGGAATATGAAATGTGACTTCCCTTATTTGGAAATTTATATGAGCTCCATATAAAGAAAGCCAATCCATGCCAAGAATCACATAAAATTATTCTATAGGAAGGCTCACAAGATTTGCAGGAAGCACTTTCCCACAAACTTCGATCGGAGATGAATTATAAACTTTTGATGCGACTGTTGTGCCATTAGGTGTTGTCACAGCTAAATCAATATCTAATTGTTGAGGTAATACGGTGATACGCTTAGAAAATTCTTCAGAAATAAAAGAGTGGGTGGATCCAGAATCAAATAAAACATTTTCTACTTTAGAGTGGATGGTAAGTGTACCTTTCACCACATCGTTATCGTACTTCACATCGCTGATAGAGATTGCATGTGACATTCCTTTTTCTTTAGCCTTAAGAGTTTGTTTACGTCGACCATCATCATCAACCCTTGGATTAGGGCATTTATTGGAATAATTCCCCATCTCCTTGCACTTGAAACATTGAAGTGTAGTAGGTTCATTCTGTGTATCCCTTCCTTTGTTTGCATCATTAGACATCTTCTTCCCGTCATCGCATCATTCAAATGCCCGATGACCTTCCTTTCCACATTTGAAACTTTTACTTGTCCCTTTAAGACAACTCCCTCCATGTTTCTTTCCACACTTTGAGCATAAGGGAAAGCTCATCTTCTTTTCAGTGTGCTCTTTAGATTTTCCTTTGAATTCCATTTTCCTCTTCTTATCAAACCCATATGACTTATGGGTTACTCCAATCTCCATCACGACTTTGAGAGCACATCGAACGATTTCTTCGTAGCTATTGAAGTCCCTTATGGCTAACACCCTTCGAAGACATGGTTTTAAGCCACTAAAGAATCGATCAATCTTACTCCCAGGTTGGATAATAATACCAGAAGCGTACCATGCAAGTATTGTAAAATTTGCTTCATAGGTTCCAACAGATTCATCATCCTTTTGCTTCAGTGCAAGAAACTCTTTCTCCATCATTGTTTGGAGAATATGAGGGAAGTACTTATTGAAAAATAAGTTCTTGAACTCGTCCCATTCCATGGACTCAATTTCATCCCTTTGCCTCATATTCTTAATAAGATTCCACCATTGATCAGCATCTACTTCCAAACGATACACTTCTAGGATGACTTTATCATGTTCAGAACATTGAAGAACTGAAAATATCTTTTGAGTAGTACTTATCCATTGTTCAACAACTAATGGATCAGTAGACCCGCTGAAAGAAGGTGGACGCTTCCTCATGAAGGATTCAACAGAATGTTGCTCCTTCCATTGATCGTTTGGAATTCTTGCATGATTCATAGCTTGAGAAAGTTGTGTGAGCATGGCTATAAGATTTTGCATTCCAGCTCCCATAACGTTTGGTTGTTCATGGGGACAATCATTGCATTGCCCGTCGCATTCCGCATTAACACGGTTCCTTCGGGTTCCATCCATTGACTTAAACCAAGAAGAATAGTGTGAGAAACACTAATTATAATAGGAAAACCACATAATCAAGAATAAAATTTCACACTTATGGTCTTATCCTAGGTTATTGATGGCCATTTCTAAAACACTAAGATTGTGTTCTATGCTTAGACTTATCCTTAGGGTTCTTTCTAAGGATTTCACATCCTAGTTTCCAAAGGTTGACTATACCTTTCCTTTGATACCAACTATAATGACCCATACTTTACATACATTGTTATTACTTCAGAATTGAAGCACACTTATTACAACATATAAAAAAACCAAGAAAGGACCGTATAGGTATAGTGTCCTTAGAAACTGGGAAACATAAACAACTGGTTCATAAAACATCTACTTTGCCTCCCATTTATTTCATCATATCTAGAGTCCCTTTTTGGCATATTCTACTTAATAACCTTCTTCCTGACCTAGGGAAATAAAACATACAAAAGGGTGAGATCAAATGCTCAGTAATGGTAAACAAAAGAAACATCAATCACATCATATTCATAAGAACATATCTTTTGGAAATCTTAACCTGTAAATGAGATCATAATTTCATAACATGGGATAAATCATGGGAGTGAAATGTAATCACAATAATCATAACATAAAACATGAAACTTTTTGGCATACACACATAATCATAGAGAATCATTTCCTGTTAGTCAAGACTCATTTTAAAGACTATCTTAATGGACAAAGTCCCTTTCTGAACTGAGTCACCCTCGTTTCAGTCCTTTTTCCCTGAACCGGTATAACCTACCATTCCCGCCATGTCTATCTCTTGAGATATAAAATCTTAACCCAATGCATTGGAGGGAGATATAGGTCCCACCCATCTCATAATGATACCATTCTTATGTGTGCTACAAAATCATAAACTATACATCATTGCATAACCCATGTAATAAAAATGGGAATCTTAAACATCATGACATCATAAAACAATTCATATACGATAAAGGAATTCATAAAAATAATTCCATCACAACATAATCAAATCAATGTAATAATAGGGATAAAAATAGAACCGTTTATTATCTTAGATGGAAAATAATTTTGATAAAACACTTGAACTTCATTCTTGAGGAAAATATCTTTTATACTTCAAAAACATTTTTCCTTTCTTAACATGTCATACAATTTTAAAGTAAAAGAATTTGATTAAAAATAAACTTGAAAACTTGTAATGTAAGATTCTTGGAAATAATTTTTTTAAAATCCATTCATGCCGTATATGTTAAAAAACATTCTTCTCGTACTTTTGTCGGAAACGTCAAAAAGAACCTCGTACGAAAAATGACAAAATATTCCTTTCATATCTTTTACTAAAAACTCACCGAAGGGTAAAATTGGATTTATATAATTGTAGGTGAATGGAAATAATATTACATATTGAGGAAACATGGATGTGGATGATAAAATACAGCCCAGTAAATTCTAAAGTATAAACAATCTTGGATAAAAATGAGATTGTGACATTTCCCTTACCTTAGGTCCGTTTTGCTTCGTAAGTGTCTGAACCACCTGTATAATGATTTAAATAATGTTATTGACTTATTCCAGAATCATAATTATTTTTATGATATCATATATGGTCATTTTCTTAGCTTCTTAGTAGTAATATTTCATTGCTACTTGTTATTCGGGTGTTTATAACTTTTTGTTCTTATGCATGTTTTGTCGAATAAATTCTTATTCTTATATTTAGGTTATAGATACCTCATTTACAGAATGGTATTAGTGTAATATATATCATATTTATTCATTCAATTCATTTATATAATCATTATGAAATGAAGATCACGTAGAACGAGTCCCATCACATCGTGGAGATGGTATTTCTTACGTACGCACGAGTGCTGATATCGTTCCTATGATCGTGGAATTGTATTGGAGTGTATGTATACTATTTCAGAATCAGTATCACTTTATAATAGTTATATATATTCATTATTTACACCATTATACCCATCCAAGTATGGTGGTGGTGGAAAATAGATTACACCATAGCGTGGAAACGGTATTCCGTACGTACGCATGTGCGGTGATTTGTTTTTCCGTAGGATGGATAGATGGTGAAATAGGGTTGTTTCATACTTATAATAACATATCAGTATATTATTGATACTGATGTTATTACTTCATAATGAAACACCTAAAGAAGAATAAGTGTAAAAAGAAATAAAGATGAAAGAATCGGTAACGGACATTACCTCTTCTTTGAAGTGCTTCTTTGAGACCTTCTTTTAGGACACTAAAATTGGTCTTTGAAGAAGACCATGACTTCTAGGATGTCACTAGGGAAGTTGAGAGGATGAATTGGAAGGGTTGGAAGATCTTGAAGGCTCAAAGTGGTGTGAGGAAGAGGGGGAGGAGGTGTCCTTTTATAAGGGAGGAGAGGGCTACCTTTGGGAAAACTAAAAATATTATTTTATTATAAAGTAGAGTTCGGTTTTAAATAGCTCCAAATTGATTTATTTCGAGGCTAAGGTAGGTATGGGTCGAAATACTCTCATCTAATAGAATTTAGACAAGTTTAGGTTCCTATTTTAACCTTATCATTTAGATTTAACATTAAGTTAAATAAGTTTACTTTTACCGTGTCTTCTTGTGTTCTTATACTATAAGGTTAATAAACTTACTGTAAGCAGCCAAACGAACCCCAAGTTGTTTATTATTGATATATATAACCTTATCTAAGTCATTTGGCCGAACCATATATTTTTAGGAATAAAATAACAATTACTAATATAATATTTGTTTTAAAAACTATTTTATGTCAATTTTGACACTATTTAGTAATTGATTTTTGTAAAAATCATAACAGAATGGTTAGTTCGAAAAAAGTTAATTAAATAAATACTAACATGTATTATTAACCTATAAAATTATTGGAAGTCATAAAAGTCTCAAATTACATTTAGTTTGGTGTTTATAACATTAATTATGTCAATATTTCATTAATAAGATAATTACTGCATCATCTTTGTGTCATAAATAAATTAAATTATTTAATGTCTAAAAATAAAAAATAAAATACCATTATGTAGGAAATAGTTTTATATTTCTAAAGAATATTTATAATATAATTTATCTTATGTATAACCCAATATTAAAAATTATTTACTTATTAAACATTGATTTTAACTATTTTAACCCTTCTTTAAATAAATTAATAATAAATGTCCTAATCTAATCCAAGTGGGCCTAAATGGTCACATTTTATTCCTAAGTTTTTTTTTGGTCGAATTACACTTGTCCAATAGAATTAGGACATGTGTTAGGGTAATAATAATATCATCTTTACCCTTAATTACCCAATTTACTTTTAACCGTGGTAAAAAGAAGTAAAAAGTTACTATTCACGAAAAAAATTATTTTCATCTTATTGAACCACATTTTACTTACTGACATAAAACGTGTCTCTCGGATTTTTGAAATTCTACTCATAGAAGCGGTAAAATTAAGTTTTATGAAAAATTCAGTTTTTTAACTACAACTTAGTGGTTTCACTTTTCATCAAAAATTGAATGTTTTCAGAAAAATACCCAAATTTCACCCTAGGCTAATTTCGATATTCCGAATCCAAAAATGTAGTCCATTTTGAAAAATATAATTTATAAAATTTTAAAAAGTGGTTATTACTATTCATAACGGCTAGTTTTAATAATATTTTAATAGCATATCATTGTTTAGTGAAACTCGGTATTGCGTACGACGCAAGCTATCGAGGAAGGTCGTGATTTCGTGTAAAGAAAGCCAAGCAAGTGTTGTGTAGAAAAATATTCCTTTGATGATTTATATAACATAAAAGTCTCGGGTGTTACAATGATCCCACCTCATTATAGAGACCTTCACATTATAACTACTGTCTATGAGGAGCTATATTGACCCTAATTTAATACTATAGAGCCATAAAACTATATAATACACTAAGAATCAATTATTAGAGGAATTATTTTCTGAAATTCTAAATATAAACACTGAATTGGAGTTTTAGAATCTACTATAAGGGTCCATGATGACTTCTTCATACTCTACTCATTTGACAGATATTCATTTCAGTCCAAAACTTTTTACAATAAATTATATATAGAAGAAATGTATTTTGGGATATATATATATAATATTGGCATCATAATATAGGTTCATAACTTTAACATTGTGAAAAAACCTGAGATTCTTTACAAGGCCTTGACTATCGAGAATGGTTTGGAGTACGATCAAGTAGTTATTTTAATAACACATTTCCGTATTCAGGTGAGTGTACCTAAAACTCATACTATGATTTTATATTATTCTACCCAAAGGATAGTTATAATGGTTGAAAAACATGTTTGATATAAGTTGGAGGATTATATTTTTTCTTTTTTACCACCCTTAGAAGGAATACCATAGTTCATCAACTATGGGAATGTCAGTTATTATTGTATGTTTTAAATGGAATTATAGAGCTAGTTTTAGTAATGTGGATTGAAGGGAATCATTTTTCAATTCAACATTTGGTAATTGGGGATTTATTCCCTAATGTAATAGAGTAATAATTCATTAGTTAAAAAATAATTAGGTTATATCTCTCCATAGTCGACTTAGATGATAGCGACTCAGGTGGGTCGTAAATCTCAGGGATAGGGTCACGGTGCAATGGAAGGATGTGATTATTTAGTGAATTTGATTCTTAAAAATGGTGGTTATATACTATATATTTTTCTATATTTTTACATTATTTATTTAATATTAGCTTCCATATTTTTTATTATTGGGGATTCTCATTTTAATATATATATATATATGCACATGATGATGGTGGTTGGTACTTTGTATTCATGTTGTATTATGAGTTTATTTCCATAGATTCACCATTTTTTTTGAAAGTTGATATTCTTCAATGATACCTAGAGAGGCTTATATTCATTTCTTGTTGTGGACATATGTGGGAATTTTTTATTCTTGATATGATAAAAAAATGACTACATCATAGAATACATTGATTTCTATGTTATATGGTTATAATTGACATTCCCAATATGAGATAATTTTATGATAACCATTGAGTGTGAATTTTTGGTAGGTATATTTGGTCCTAAAATGGTATTTTTTAGGATGATTAGGAAAAAATTGGATTTTAATTTTTTTGGATCTCTAGTATCCCCATCTTATTTTTCCAGTTACTTTGATCACTATAATGAGGTTTTTCAAAATAAAATAATTTTAATCTATCATGATATAGGAGGTAAATATGTGAAAGTTCCCACTTTAGGTGTGTAACCCATTTATGTATTCCATTATCATATGGTACAGAATGAGTTAAAGGTTTTCACTATAAAACGATTGTATATAGGGATGATTTTATTTATCAAGATGAGTACTTCAGACAAGGGTGAATCTATTTTTCCATAAATGGGTGATGGTATTCAATTACATTGCATGGATTACCCACAGATGTGATAAATAATGATATATAATTGATATTTATTACCCAGTATATGTGATATAGTTTATTAGTTATGGGGAGACAAGTGAATCTACAAGATTAATATTCTACCAGGTTATTACTATTGGTTGGTTACATTTGAGGGAATTCTAAATATGGTTTTTTGGAGTAGGTATGATATATATGAGTATTTAGTGGTATAATTATTATTGATGAATAAACCATATGTGTTCATGAATATCATAAACCAGATCATCCTCCAAAATTTGGATTTTTTCATTATGGGGTTAATTAAAGAAATTTCCATATACTCACTAGCCATAGAGTAGGATTATAGACATAAATAGATAGTCTTGAGTACGCATCAAGAGAAAATAAAAGATGAAAAGATATCTTATTGTAACATTTAGATACATGGGGAAAAATTATTTTTTTAGTTTGTATCTATGAAAATAATATCTTAGGACTGTGTGAAATTTGAGACTATGATGTCTTCAACACGTCCATGGATAGTCTTTTTGGTCAAGAAACTTCTGGGATTAACTGGATACAAATGATTTTTTATCCGAGAAATATCTAATTTACATATACAAATCACTATGCTAATGAATAGGGACGGGATGCTCTAGATGTTTGTCAAATGTGAAGAGCTTCTTCTTGAGCTATAGTGTAGGCCGACTACAACACTTTTTTTGATACTTCCTAAGAATATAATTAACTATGATGAATACTATGATGCTTTAGGAATTGTTTTTGGAGTTTTATTGATGTAGATGGAGAGGGTAACATATTATGGTTTGTATTAACTATTAATACACAAGAGGATCAATCCAACCCATGAATATATATATGGATATTTTGATCTATGATTTTAAATACTGGATACACTTTCTTTATAATTACCATTACATTTCTACATCGACCACAAGTTCCTTTGCTATATCCACATAATGTGGAACCTCAATTTGAGTCAGATGTAGTGGGTATATTTCTTGTATATAATAAAATTCAATATTTATTATTCATTATTTAAAGGTAACATCATTGTAGATTATCTTAGACATAAGATGTGGGTAGCTCTATATCTTTGTTAATGGACTTTATAGGAACAATTATTTCTAATGATAATGTTGAAAAAATAAAGGATGTAATCTTCAAAATAATATATATTGATGACTTGTTCCCCATTATTTGTTACACATTTTTTAATATATTGGGTGATGTCTGATTATTAATTTAAATCAGAGTGTATTTTGATGCAAGAATATGTAGCTTGTGGTCACACAATTCCTTTGTAGTCATTGGACAATGGTGATGTTATCATAGTAATTGTGTATGTTTTGGTCACTTTTTTAAGTTATTAGTTTATTATAATCTTATACACCTATTTGTAAGGGGTATATAATGTTGAAATAATGAGGTTTAATTTCATTAGGTAATTTATTTAGTGTCCAAGTATGAAAAGGGTCATTTAAGGATTCATTTCTCGATGTATTACCTTCAATAGGATAAACGTCAAGCCCTAACAACCTTCAAGACTACACCATCCTCTTTCTATTCCCTTGTGGAAGTATTATGATACAATGATAGACATTGTGACTTGGTTACAAGGGACACTAAGGATCATTCATTTAAATTGGATGATTGTTTACTAGATTACGAATGATTAATCTTTTTCACTTATTCATGAGTCACACTAAGTAGAAATGTGGCAAAATATCTATTTGTGGGATATATTATGATTCCATAAAGTCACTTTTGGAATAATATTTGATAATGAACCTGATTTTACATCATGTTTCTTGACATACTTTCAAAATTCCTTAAGGAATCATATCGGTTGGAGCACAACATACCATCCCAAAATAAATCGATAGTGAGAAAGGATGATTCAAATGTTAGATAATATTCTTCAATATTATGATGTAGAAAACATTGGGGGATTGGGGTGATCATCTGGCCTAATATGAGTTCCCCAACCACAAATACAATGAACCATACTTTTCAAAAATAATTATCTCATCCTATTATATGAATATTTTTATAGATAACATTATGATCATTGTCATAACTATGTTGTTTTGTTGCCATTGTTATCTTTTTTAGGAAAATTACTAGTTAAAATAATGTTTACATTATCTCCAACATAGTTACTCATAAAAATAAACATTCCTAGACACATCATACCTCAAAGTAATCTTTATATAATTCAGAATAGAAAACATAATAAAGGATGAACTAATATTCTCAATAATGGTAAACAAGAGATTTATGAATGATCATTTATACATATCATAAGAATTATGGGTATGATAATAATATATTAATGATTTATAATCATAGCTAGTTATTCTTATATCCTCAAAACAAGTCATAGTAAAAATATTTTTATGTTATATGACTTAAAACATAAATGCAACAAAGAACATGATCCCTGAGAAAATAAAATTGGAAAATTATAATGTCAAAAAAATGTTGAATGAAGTGTTGAATAATCATAATGATATATATATAAATATAATGTTTAGGATACCTAATAAGTTATAAATATCATCTTTTTTATGGGATACCTACCTCTTGACATGCTTTATATTTGGTATAGCCTCCCATGCACACTATTTTGGTCAATGGATAACCTCCCATGTTCCCACTTTAGTTAAGCTTGAGATAATCTCTAGTATAAAATTTTATATCATTAATATTTACCCAATTCATTTAATTTATATATAATTTACTTTCCACCAATATCATACTCATAAATGTATTCATATATATTCCATAGAGTCATAAAATCATTCATCATAAGAAAACCTCTAGAAGATAAAATGGGTTTCATTAATATATTAGCATATAGAAAAAAACTTCACAAATAAACAATAAATATGGTGTCATTGAATATTATACACAGTAATTAGTATATATCATGAATTTATGTCATCATATATGTGAACCTCATTTAAAAGATCACTGAAATATGTCATGTGGAAAATACCCTATACATTTTTAAATCAAATATTAATATCTGAAACATTCCTAATACCAATTAAAACATTTTCATTGATAAAAAGTGGAAAAATATAAATGAATATTCAAAAAAGATATTGAAAAAGATATTGGTAAATTATTTTTATGGTACGTGTGATAAAACAATGATTCCCACTAAATTATCAATTATTAGTCAAAAGCCCCTTTATTAGATATTAGAAATAATATTCCTTTTAAACTATTTATTAAAAACCCAAATATACAAAAAATTATTTTATAAATAATAATATAAAGGAAAAAATGTTATTGAAAACATTTTTAAAACATATATGTGGATGAAATAGAATTTTTGACCGATGGGGGAAATAAAATATATTTCCCTTAACACAATAATTTGGTTTATTGCATTCATATAAAGAGAAAAATTAATATAAAATTTTTAATTTTCTTAAATAAACATAGGATAAAAATATATGTTTTTATTGATAGTTATATCACAGAATTATATATTCGACCTCTTAATAAAAAATAATATAGATAAACAATGATATTATAACATAAATATCATAACTAAAGTTTAACATCTAATAAAATGAACCTAGAATCCAAAATTAGAAATTTAAATTTATAATCACTATATAAATATATTATATAAATACATAAAATATCATATATGTCCAATTAATAAGATTTTTTCATGAATTTATAAAAAATTCCAAATTAGAATCCTTATTTCAGGATGTTAATTGTACCATTTTTCATATGAATTTAAATTTTATACTTCTTACCATTATACATTGATCAATATTTTAAAATATCTAAATTTTCACCCATAATATACATATCATATATATATATAAATATTAAATTTATATATGTTGATTCATTCCTAAAATTTATAGGAAAAAAGAGTATCTACGATCATGAAGAAGGTTGGTCCCACTTACAAATGAGCATTGTTTAATCTTTTTAATGGATGGAAAAAATGAATTGTATATAATAAAAAAACTAAAAAAAATTAATCATATATTCTATATATCTTCATGAACTATATTCTTATTATCATTCATGTAAAGCATAAAAAAAATTTTAACAACAATTCGTGGAGTTTGTAGTCTACTCCTACATTCAGAAGATGTTATCAATTTATACATAATTTAAACGTAAGAAGTTAAAAATGATAATATAAATATACATGTATAATTATTTAAAAAATATAATATATAAAATTTAGAGACATTATTATAAGGTTCCATGGAAAATGGGTATTGAAAATTAATTATATCACTACTTGGAGGTGGTAGTTCACAAATACTCACAATGAATTTATTAATATTCCATTTGATAGAATATATCATAGAAAAAGGATGTTCAGTATTAATAATTTATTCTTAGTTAATTAATTATAATAAATATATAAATATTGTATTAATAGTAGAGATTTCTATGTGGTAGAAGAATAAATAAATTGAAATAGGTAAAGTAATATAGATAAATCATATTCAGATGATTTCTTATAAATATTTTCTTAAGGACCATAAGAATTGTCTATTATGAAGACCAAATCTAATAAATTATGGATATAAATGTTTACAATAAAATTAATTAGAATTTATTTGATAAATATGAATCAGGGTGGTTTATTGAAAAGAAATAAGGGGTTATTTATTCATAGGATGAAAAATTTTACTTTCTATAAATAATATATTAATTGCTTTCAAAAAATATATATAATAGGACATATGGGGCCCACCAGGTACCATGTTTAAGGCCATTGAGAACATGATGGTTCCCTACCACACATGAAATTTTTTTCATTATTATTTTTTTTATTTATATATTTTTATCTAATTGTCGGATTTTAGGAAGAATCCTTGGTAAATTTTTATGTTTAAGACTTTTATATCTATTTTTTATCTGTGCATTGTTATTGTACGTGGTTCACTGGGAAACCATGAAACCTTACGATCTAAGGGTGTTACCATATCAAATTATTCTTTCATGTTTTTTCACACAATGGATGTGAACAATTTATTTCAACCCATTAATATCCTAGGATACAGAGTACCACCATTTTGTGGTGTCTGAGAGATTTTACATGTTTTATACACAGCTATCGGAAACCATTCTATATGAGTGTGAGCTAATATTAAATATTATAATAAATTCTCTTCATCGATGGTAAATGGTTTTTTAAATAATCTATCCAAACTATATGTGTGTGTTGTTATTTTCAACATGCTATAAATGTTTGGATCATGATTTGTTATACCATGTGTCCAAACAATGAGATTTTCCTAGAATCCCTAAAAGGTGAATTTTTTCTATTTCCACTTCAAAAATTAATTCCTCAAGAATTTTATTTATCTTATATTATTAATGATAAGGTCCTTGGGATCCCTCAACACCCCTCCTCTTCATCGATCTTCAGTGTCTCCTTTATCATAATTTGTTTGATTCCTCCTTCAAAAATCCATTTTCTCTCTCTCCTTCCATAATTCCCTTATATCATTATTCAATATTGTATTTTCTTTCTCTCCAGGCCAAACATTAGTGGATCTAGAATGATTTTTTCTTATTTTTTTTATTTTATTTATGGGTTTCGATTTCTTTCCTAGGTCTATATTGTCCCACATACATGGAACTATCCCATTTGTACATAAATAAGTTAGTTATGTTAACAAATTTCATTTCATGAATATTATATGTGATTATCTATAATATTTAAATCAATTTTAGTTATTTTCATTATGATTTTTTAATTATAGAAAGATTATTTGTGTCATTATATGTTGATGGTTTGATGAAAATGGGGTTTTAAAAGATTTTAAATTTTATGCATATATATATTGAATGTATTATTTTAAGAAGTGTTTATTAAAATGAACGATGGAATTTAAAAATATATTTTTTATTTTTAAATTATTTTCATTCCTTTTAATAATTTATAAAATGTTTTTTGAAAAGTGGCAGTGTGGATTGAATTGGAATTTTGCTGCTTTATGCATTTCTCTCTTATGTGATGCCTCTTGTGTCTCATGGGGATGATATTTTTGTTAATTAGACTGACCCTTTAGCATTCATTTTGATGTCTGTATATATTTTATGTGATTCATTCCTTTTAAGTAATGTATATGGTGAAAATATATAATTTTTCTTGCATATAGATGATAATTCCGTAGAATATACCATCTCAACCTTCTTATTAATCTCAGATGGTTTTCTTAATTTTCAAATGTTTTCCAAATAAGGTTTCATGTTTTTGTAATCATGTTTGTTTAGAGGACCATTTGAAACATTATAATTTTCTATTTTCTAAATAATATAAAAAATTCCTTTTAAACCTATTAACTTTTTGTTTGGATGATCAACGTGGTTTTGGAAATTGTTCTGGGAGAGTGGTTTCTATCATAGTATGTTATGTTTTATTTTAGATGTTAAATAAAAATGAACCCATTTAGATATTTCATGTAAAGGTGGTTCCAAATTCATAAAATCTTTAGTCCTAGTTGTAACATTATTTTTTAAAATAATATGCACACCCCTTTTAAATTCATTCATATGAGATAGGGTCATTACATAACAATATTCAGATGGTGGGACCAGTAATTATGTTAACGTTTATAGGTAACGATTGATTTGAAACATGATATTTCCACCTCCCTTGACCAATTTACTATATTCATGGGATCATGAGATTCATTTAATATTTTCAGAGAGACTAACCATTTAATCCAAACTATATTGTCGATATCCTAATGTTGATTGAATTCCCATTGTGTGTGTCCCACAAGTGAGGCTAGTTGCAGGAATATACGCTACAGTTTGGCTAGGGATCACATTATTTTATTTACTACACATTTTTGAATAATGTATATCCCTAGTCATGTCATGATATTTTTATTATATTCTCATGGATACATATATCATATATTCTAGTAAATTGTTGAGGGCATTGACTTTTTTTTTCTTTCTAATTTTTGTTCATCCTCTTTTTTGTCCATATAATATAACATGCTGATTACGTATTGTTTTCATTATCCTTATCCATGCTTCTAGATAGGTTATAATTTTTATCATTGATTTTTTTTTCATAAATGGATATTGGAAAGGGAAAAAAATTTCAACGGAATGTCTAGAATGTTTTTAAAAGTTTTTTTTATGGACAACATTGTTTAATTGTTTAGAATATTAACACATGTTTTACTAAACTATATAGAATCATTTTTATTGCTCTTTTTGGGATGAAAATATAGGGAGTGTAGAGTGATTACCTACTAGGTTTTATTTTTATGACACTCTACTTGTTCATCATTGATTTAATAGACCCAAGTAGTTTTGAAGGTTCATTTTTAATATTGTCACCGCCTAGTGTTGGTTGATTTTGAGGATATATGGTGTCCATTTGGACATATTGAGATCATGAATAATTATAAATTGTGTTTTAGTTTTGTATTAGTATCTTATATATGGATCTCATTTTGCTTATATTATATTTTTTATTTATGTTTATAGATTTCTGTATCCAATTTCTTTTTGTTATCCACATTAAAATGATCATGTGATTATTAGATTAAATTGTCCCCAATTATTTAAATTGTAATTACCATGTTATTTCTATCATCAAGTTGTGATCATAGATTCCCTTTAGTCTTGATCCAAAACAGGATTGGGTTTTGGGTTCAGGGATCACCCTGACTGGTTAATGAAAAAATGGTATTATGGATAAATATTTCATTTGGAGTGTCACTTATATTAAATAGAATACTTATGGTATTAGGGAGGGAGGTATATGATGTATTTTAATTCATCATACTCATCTCGCGCCACCAGTTACTTTGGATTATTGGGTTTTTATTCTTTAATTCCCATTTTGGGTTTATAATTTAGGTTCTTTATTTGTTTTATTTTTTTATGACTTGGTGGGATGATAATGGGGATGTATAAACGCCATGTGGTAAGATCTCAAAGTTTTGAGATGTTTTTGGATAATTACTACATTTTTTACCATGTTATTACAGGTTTATTCATTCCTAGTGATTGGTCTTCTAAAAAAAATTTAAAAAGACATGCATAACCAGTGTTTCTCTAATTAACAAGATTTTTTAAAGTGATGTTATAGGTTTACATATTTATTTTCAAGATTGATTTTTTAATCTGATTATATGATTGTCTAAACGTAATGTTTATATAATAGTACTTATTTTTTAATGAGGCAGTATTTTTTAACAGAAAATTGACAAATTTATATTGTTAATTAAAGTCTGGAAAAATAATGATGGATTTAAAATAAAAATGTAGTCTGATATTGGATGTTTATTTTTGAAATAAATTAACCTTTTGAAATGGTTTCTCAAAATAGTTTTTGGTATTTCAAATGGTTTTGAACTGATATGTGTTGAATTGGGAATTTAATTGTTCATTATTTAAAGATGACTTTTGAAAACATTTTAGATACTGTTTGGTTTGTGGAGTATGTATTTTTAGTTAACGTCTTAAATTTTATTATTTTTGATTCATATTTGTTTGGATATTTATCTATTATTTTTGTTTCATTAAATTTAAGTGATGTTTTGTAGAAAGTTAAATACTTTGTATATAGATCCACTTCCAGGTTTTAAATCTTCTAAGACTCCCAGAGGAATGATGGGATCGAATTCTTATCAAATTTACCCAATTTTCATTAGTGAATTAGGTCCTAATGAAGATATATAATGTTTAGGAGTAATATAAAGGATCTTCAAGTCTATTTGAACTATAAGGGGGCTTGTTTAGAGAAGTGGATATTGATCATTCCATTTTTTTAATTAGGTGTGATGAAGTGGAATATCATCTTGACCACATTAATGATATTTTTAATCATTGAGTGTGTGAAGATTAAGAAGGATGAAGGTATTATGTGTATTCAACAATGTTAATTGACTATGAAGGGGTATGTTTAACACATCAAGGAACTGGTTCCCATTTTATAGTGTTGCTATTTTGTTTTTTGTTAAAAGCATAACTCTTTGAGTGATGTCCCTATCTAGAGTTAATCGATCATGTTCCTTCACCATATAAATAATGGTTAATGAAATTGATTTTTGATACATTTCTAGATCATTTGGATTCCAATGAGTATCCTTTGGGGGTTGACCACTTTTATTATCTTAGTTCTTGTTTGCGTAGCACATTCAGTGAGATGTGTTATATGGGGGAACCTATTCCATCAGATTTTCCTTCATTATTTCCTTCTATCAATCGAATACACCACTCCCTATTGTAAATAATTATTTTTTATTATGGTAATTCTATGTTATCATTCCATAATTCATTTAAATCCTTCCATAATTATTGTAGGGTGGGAAATATATAGAATAAAATGATTTCCACAATAGTTTGGGATTTATTCAGAATTTCATCTTGGAGTATTTAGTGTATAAATTTTCTATTTTCACCTTTTCTTCTCTTTCATATATACCGTTATTCCATTTTTATTCAATATTTGTTTACATTCAATTATTATCGGTGTTTCATATGTGATTTTTAATTTTCTGGAAGTATCGGGAAGAGAATGTCTTATGGAATTTTGATCTGTTGTCGTGTTCGATGTTCCAGTAGAGATTATTTTGTTGGGTAATTATCAAATTGGTTTATGATTCCAAATATTTGATTCCTATATAATGGTAACCCCCACAATGTAACTTTTTTTAATCATTATTGAGATATTAATGTGTGATTGAGATATTAATTTGGTTACCTTTGTGGTTTTTTATCAAATTTTTTGTTTATTTTGGATGGTCCATTCAAAGTGTTATTTATTTTGACTTAATTTTTTATATTTGTCCCTAATCGTGATTATAGTGACTTTCTACAAGTTGAATTATTTTTTAGTTTGGAGAATTTAAAAAACCCTATATTTATTTACGTCATTTTTTCTTCATTCATTTTATTATTATTGGTTTTAATGAGGACTCCAAACACAAGATTATTTTTTTGGGTATTCGATTTTTTTGGTTATATAGATAGTAAATGTTGATGTTTTAGTGGTAACTCATAAGACCATATAATATATGGTGTGTTTCATGTTTAAATCCATAATTAATTATTTGTATCACATGATAGGTTAGTTAAAACCCTTTGAATCTTAAGAGAAACCTTTAATCAAAATTTTGTGGCCTAAGAGATGTTGCATGACTTTATAAGAGATAGAGGAAACCATGTGGAACACATTTAAGGGTGTGTATATTTTAAATAGATATGTGTTCATGTTTGGATAATGGATATATAAACCATGTAGCAAATCCATGTAGGGGTGGTTGTCAATAATGTTGTTTTTTCTGGGTTAGGAAATCGTTTGGTAAACCATATGACATGGCCAAAATATATAAAAAATGAAATTACCCGTTAATTTATTTTATAATTAAAACCCCAAAGGGTTTTTGTCGTCTCTCTTCCTAATGAGTCTATATATGGAGCAATGGGAGACAACCCCTCTCTTCCTTTTGTATTTTGGGTGTCTCTTTGGTCAATATATGTTGTATTCCTCCATTGGTAAACTTGTCTATTAGTCTCCTTCCTTAATTATATGAACTATATGTTCTCTCCTTGATTGTTTCCCTATTATCCAAACCCTATAGTATCTAACTTTTTTTATTTTGACATAATAAGTGTGGATTGGTTCTAGTGTCTAACTTGTCCCATAGATAATGTTTCTCCGCATTCACACTATATTTTGGTACATTTATCCATCCATTTTCTTTTTAAAGGATTAAATGTGACAATTTATCTTTTCTAAATCAATTTTAATTATATTCATTAGGCTTTTTATTTTCTAGAATGAGTTTTCATGGATTTTAATAATGGTTGTTTGGTGATAAAGTGGGGATGAAAGTATATTCAATGTTACACCATTATATAATGAAGGTATGTGTATATTAACTATTTATAAAAATTAAATGAGCCCATATACATTTATTTTGATTTTGAAATCATTTTTGGGATTTTTTGAGTTTTAAAATAATTTATCGATAAGTGGAATTGTGTTTTGAATGGGTGTTTAGCTTCATTTTTTATATGGTCCATACATGATGCTTATTTATACTAATGGTGAGGAATTTAATGTTTATTGGATAATTTTTTTTGATTTTTTATGGATTTTAAAATATATATTCTAGTATGATATGTTTATTTCCCCATGTACACTCATAGATGACATGTTTTTTTAAAATGGTATTTATATTTTCCAAACATCATCAAAATTCAGATTCATGTTGTGCTCCCTAATGACTAATTCAAATACCCATTTAGTGATTTGGAAATTTTTTTCTAAATCATACCTAAAGGTCATATTTTGAATCTTTTGAAATTGTGTTTGGATTATCAAACATATTTTGGAAATGGTTTTGTAATAGTATTTCCATTCATAGAAATTGATTTTGTATATCAAGCCTTGAATCCCATTTGTGTATTTTATGTGTTTTATAAGAACGTGGTTAAAATAATTCATAATTATGATTCCCATTTTCAAATTCAATGTGTTTTCTAAATTTTCACACCTCTTGGGATGTCCTCAAATTAGAGAGGGTCTTCATATTTACTCTATTTGGGTAGTGGAATTGGCATTCTCGTTGGTATCAATGGGTTAAGGTTATTCTCAAGCATATTATGACCACATTAATTTTTACATTATTATTGTCTTGGTATCCCTTACTTATAGATGGTTGAGAGATAGATTCCAGTTATTTATAATTATTCAACCTATTTCCCCATGCTTGATAAATATCCATGGTGGTTTTTTCCATTTATGAGGCTAGTTGAGGGTAACTAGGCTGGGTATTGCCTATAGGACCAATCATTTCACAAGATAGATCATTCCAAACTATGAATTTATATTATTTCCTATTGATATATCTAGAACACGTCCATGGATAAATATATTTTATGAAAATGTAGTTTCTTATTGAACCGTAGATTCATATTTGCTTATTCTTATATAATGATATTTATACGGCCTCTTCTTCTTTGGTTTTTTCCATATGATATAACCTTCTCCCCATGTATTTTTTTTTCTTCATCTTACCAAATAATTAATGTAGGTTATACTACATACCTATAGTTTAGTTTTCAAAATATTTATCTTGAAATAGAATATTGCAATCAATGTAATTAACCCCATTTTTAAAAAAGTTTATTTTTGGAAATCGAATGTTTGGTCGTTAAAAAGATAGAAACCAATTTTATAAAAATATTTACAAAAATATTTTATAGATGATTTCATAGAATTAAATGTACATATTATGTGGCTCATACATACTGATCTATTTTATTCTAAAAAAATACTTGTTCCAGTCCAATTCAAAAGAGCCACGTAGCTATTGTAATTTAGGTTCTTATCAGTAATCACTATTAGCATTAGTTAGTTTTGAAGATGGGAGGTGAACAAGAAAGCGCATGCATATATTTTGTAATTTTCTTTTGGGATTTAAATTTTTTGTAGTATCTTATATCCAGATCTCATCTGGGTTTTACTGTAGTTATTTATCTTTTTTTAGAGTCTTTTTTATCAACTGGTGCTTCATGTTTTTATTTATAATAGGCATGACATTATCAGGAAAAAAACATCCAGAATGATTAATCTTGTGATTACCTGATTCTTATGATTACAAAATGGGGATTGATGAATCCCTTTTGGAATTGTTGATAACTATCTTGAGTGGTTGTTTTAGGGATGAAATGGGATGGTTTATGAAAAAAATTATCAGATAAGCCATTTTTTATGTTATGTAAACCAGAGATAATATTTCTAAAAGTCTAGAGGTGTGTATGTGAAGAGACTCGTAAAATATTACTCCAAATGAGCATTGTTTTACCTAGTTGATTTATGATTTGAGTCCTCCATTTTGATTTTGGGTTTATAGTTTGGGTAAATTATTTTTTATATGGGATTTTACATGTTGGTTGATGGAAATTAGGGTGAATCGATGTCACACTGCGAGCTTACATGGGACAGAAAATCATGTGTATCTCGAGATCATGGTTTAAAATTTTTATAGTGATTGATAAATTAATATTGTATATTATAAATAACCATATGAAAAAATTATGCATGAGAACAAGTCCCCGAGATAATAGAAATTTGTGAATTTCATGTTATTGGTTATATTTTCTTTTCATAACTATGATTTAAATGAGAATGATTTAAAAAATTTAATGATGATAAAATGGATTTATATTATTATGATGTTTCAGTTTTTAAAAAGATGAAATTTGAGTACATAACTAAATATAGGTAAAAAATAAATTATTTAATTATTATTTTTGAGTTATTAAGTGGGATATCGTGATTGCAAATGGTTTTTATACATTTAATTGTTTTTGAACATGGGTTTTGGTATTTAAAATGGTTTTAATGAAAAATGGTTTTAAATTGGGAATGGATTGGGGGATTTTGATAGATATCTTTTAAAATGGGTTTTTTTATAATTCCAGATCTATAGAAATAGTTTCTTGACTTAATGTGTTATGTTTTTGGAGTTTTGATTGTGATTTAATTCTACATTGATTTCATTTTTGTTGATTCAATATGGTTTCTAAATGTATATTCCATTTTTTTATGTTTTTAAAATAACAAACACTCTAACTCAATGAAAAGTTTATTTGATCTATGATTTATTTTTTTAAGGAAAATTTTCCTTCCCCATGAAAATTTTCCCCTAACCTTTTTTTTCATTTTTCATTATATAGATTATCATACACTAACTCATTTTATTTCTAAAGCCTAAAAATCAGTTTCATATCAAAAACGTCAAAATTCTATAAATTCATAGATATATATTATTTTGGTTGATTCCGAATTCTCTGAAATTCAGATTCTTGATTCTCTGAAATTCAGATTCTGAATTCTCTGAAATTCAGATTTTGAATTATTAGATATTCATGTTCGGAATTATTTAAAATAGAGATATTGAATTCACATAAATTCATATTCCAAGTTCCATAGAATTAAGATTTAGAAATCTATAGATTTCAAGTTTTGAATTCCTCAAAAACAGAATCCAGATATTTATGTTTTATAGTCTCCAAGTGTTTAGTTTCTTAGACTCTGAACTTTATTTTCTTTAGACTCCAAAAATTTGTATTTATTTAAGAAAAATTATTTTTTACACTTGTTGGAATTATGATATGATTTCATACATTTTTTTTCTAACTAACTGTTGTATGAGTGACACACGTACAGTCCCTATGAGATTCAAGGAATACGATGACCATTTGAGGAGGGATTCCACCATTAGAGAAATTCCAATAAATACGATCTCATTTAAACAAGCTCAACAACAATTGAGACAACATTGATCACTATTGATTACATCCTACAAAAGTAATTTCTTGTGATATAGTCTCTCATTACTTTTTCATACTAAACATCTAGTTCACCTGGCTTTGTGCCACTCCGATTATTCCTATATACAATCAATGACTTCTGGGGATAAGAAGACAGAGGTGTCGACTGCCTTAATGATTAAAGACTTTAGTGGATTAGAAGACAATAGTTCTAACTACCATAATGTTCATGGTCTTGTGTGGATAACAAGATGATATAAAGGAATTCGAAACAAATAAATTATAGACCATGGTTTAATAACCTAAGGAAACTTCTGTTATAGGACTGAAATGGGTCTTCAAAAATAAGTGTGATGAAAATGGAATCATAGAATGAAATAAATAATGTTTAGATGCTAAAGACTATAATCTAAATAAATTAATAGACTATAAAGAAATATTTCTCTATAGTGGGTAGACATTAGTATATTTTCATTTTACATTCCTTTATAGCATTTAATTATTATAAACATTTTCAACTGGTTGTTAAATGTGTTTTCCATTATGGTTATGTTTAATAAGATGTTTTATAGAACAAACTTCTGGTTTGGATGATTTAAAACATCTCAAACAAATTTTCAATAATACCATTGCATTAAATGGAGTTAAATAGGCCCCTATAGCCTTTTATGATAGACTTACAAGATTACTGTAACAAAAATATTTCATTAATTGAAATTATGATCCAACTCTCTTTATAATGAAGTATTAGAAAAAAAATTTATTGTTCAAATTTATATTGATGACATTATATATTGTACAAATCAGCAATATTTTACTGATTCGTTTGAAAATCTAATGAAATACAAGTTTGAAATGAGTATGATGGGTGAGTTAACATTTTTCATTGGTAAAAAAATTTTCAAAGTCAAATTATTTTTCAAAATAAATTTTTCGTAATCAAAATTTTCATTATATATTTTTTTAAAATTTTCACGAATCTATTGTTCTTCAAGAAAAAATATCCTCATTAAGAATAATATTCTCTTCCTTCTAGAAGGTATATTTTCTTACTTAAATTTTCGTAATCATCCTTTTACATGTTGGTATTTTTATCTTGTTTAAGAGACATTTTTCGGATTCACATTATCATAAATCCGAATGTTTATCTTTAAAACCTCAAAAGATCAAAACCTATAAAACTCCATCTTTAGTTATCATCATAACTGTCAGATCTGATCAAAAATATTTTAACCATTAGATCAAGTAAGTAAGATGAAATATTGCCTCAATTTCCTATATAAGAACCCCCCCAATGGTTGACTCACATCGATCTTTAAGCTAATGTGATCTTAATCCCTTATGCTCTACTTTAGTTCATTCTAAATTTTCAAGGTTTTCTTATTTCTGAATGTCTAGAGAATCCTCTCTTTAGAAACAAATGTCTTATGTAATGGAAATCTTCATGTGGAAAATATACAGGTAGAGGTTAGTTGATTCCAAATTCTTTTCAAAGTATGATTCTATCATTTCAAAGAATATCAAGTTGAATAACTGGGAGTGACTATGTGTATCCAAACTAGGGGCACAAGATCCTGTGTACCCTGAATTGTTTCTCATGTTCTATGAATCATTATCTTTCTTCAACGAAAGAGGTAGAGATACGTTCTCTTTTATGAGATATGGGAAAACCTACTCCCTTTCTTATAATATGGCGACCATCCTGATTGGAATTCCTTATCAAGGAGAAGCAGAGTTCTGCTCCCACAAGTTACTTGATGTTGCATGATATTTTGACAAGAAGAAATTTATAGAGTGTCTTGGATTAAATCAAGTGACAACTCCAAAAATTATTCATCTCTCTACAAATCTCTGGATTCATCAGCTATGGGTTTATATATTTTTCATTCCTAGAAAAGGGGACAAGGATACCCTAATGAAAAGTGATATCTATGGATTATATTTTTTGGTGAATCTCAGGAAAGTCAATATACTAATGAATTTTTTTATGACAATTGTGAATATCATGAATGGAACACTGAAATATTAGATTTTCATGTATCCAGCTATTCTTTTGAAGAATGTATTTCATTGTCTTTAGTCAATAAAAATTACTTGTAGTTCAAAGTCAATGAATTTCAATGTAATGTTTCTAAGTGACGATACTCTTTGGATAGTAAATGTTGGTTTTCCCAAAGATTTTGGAGAATTTGAGGATTTTTTAGAAGCTGAAATACATTCTCTAACAATGAAACTCGAGGTGGTTGAATCCACTAAGAAGGGTGGAAAGAAGAGGAAGGACATGGATCTAGAAAAGAAAGGGAAAACTCTTAATGCTAAGGAAACTCAGTTAGAACCACCAAAGACAAAGAAAAAAAAGTGTTATCCTAATAAAGTAGTCAAAAGGGGAGATAAGAAAAGAAAAATAGGAAGAAATGGGACCATATGATTGACTTGGACCTTGTTGAGGCAAAATAGTTAAAGACAAAGCCTGCTAAAGAACTTGAGATGCTATAGAAATGGAAGAAGTAATGAAATAAGTTTTCTGAAGCTAAAATGGTACAATCAATTCTCAAGGATGCTGAGAAAGAATCATAAAAAATCCCAGTGATTGAATTGTTTTTGATAGAATAATTTCCCAAGACTCTGGGAAAGAAGGTGGTGATTTTAGATCTAGAACAAGAAGAAAAAATTGTTCAGGATGAGGAAGAAGATATAAAAAAGAAAAGAAGAAGAATAAGAAGGGGATGAAACTGATTATGTCATAAAGAAAGATTAGGATTACCATTAGAATGAATGTCCCTCAATAAAATTATCGATTCAGACTTCTCCAGCAAAATCATGAAAACATTTTTCTCTAGGGAATGAAGAGAAGGACCAGGAAGATGTAAAGAATCTTTTGAAGAGAAATATTGTAATCATGATTTAGTTTATAGAAAATATCAAGTAGACAATGCTATGAAAGAGGATGTTGAAGAAGATAAAATTGTTCAGCTATCTCATAGTGAGCATGAATCAGCCAAACCAGTCGATATCATTCAGAAAGCTGGTAAGGGAACCCACGTGTTGGTCCATACACCAAAAACAATGTAGTGAAAATGACAGTTTATTGATGTTCTTCAATGAGGAAATATGATGAGCTAGAAAAAGAACCCTCACCAACCAAACCTTATAATTCCGAATTGTCCTTTATATGACATGTCATTTTTGTACAATATTAGAAAAATCTAGTTGGAACCACTCAATTATATCCAAAAATAGATTCTAGTTGTTAGATGCTTCAATATTTGATTAATCATAAATCAGATTCAGTTTCCAGGGTAATGGATAATTCTGTCAGACTCGAGAAAGATTTCAAATCCTTTCTCATTGGTTATGAGGATCATTAAATGTCATGTAAGAATATTACTTGCTGGATAAGGAAGACTTTCGAATACCTCAGAGCATTTGATGAATTTCATGATAATTTCAACGATGCATTTTACACCAAAGATGGAATGCTTAATAATAATCCTATGATTTATGGTGAAAAGTTTCCTATCAAATAGAATACTCGTAAGAAAGAAGTTTAGGATTGGAATGACAAGCTTAATTCTATGGCCATGAATTGGAAGAGGGAAAAGGATCTCAGAATTGAATTTTAAGAGAAGCTGGTTATGAAAGAAGAAGTGTTGAAAGCTCAAGAAAAATGTATTAAGGCTCAAGAAGAAAATATTTGAGCCACGATAAAAGTGATGATTAGGACATGCTGCTTAAGAATATCAAATAAGATCATAAGGATCTCAAGAAGCTATAAACCATTTTCAAGATGTTGATGCTGAAGGAGAGAAAATGATAATTTTTCCAATTTCAATCTTTGGTTGAAGATGGTCCTTGTAAAAATTCCTTCAATATTAATGGAATTTCGGTTATTCTTCATACATTTTTTGGTTTCTTAGAACTAATATTTTTGGTACCATTTTTTCCTATTCCTTTTATTCTTTTGGGAAAATTAAAAAGGGGGAGAATGTAATGATAAATATTATACTAAGTAAATAAGATATTTTCCAATTTAATGGGGATTTCATATAAGTGAATGTTCTTATAAATAAATATTTTCATCTACAATAAAATATAAAATCACATTTAGGAAATCAAGAGTACGACATTTATGGATTCCATTGCCTAATTGGGTGTTAGTCGTATTCACTATGATTCATATGTAAATGGGAGGTAATTTTTTTACATGTACCTAAAAATTATAATTCCTTATATTCTTTTTAGTAAGGATGTTTATGCCATACAAAAAGGGGTATATTGTTGACTAAATGAGGTTTCATTATGAATTTTCTATTCCTTTATGTTTTGAAAATAACCAACACTCTATCTCAAGGAATATTTTATTTCCTCTGTGATTTATCATATTAAGGAAAACGTTTCATTCCCAAGTAAATTTTCTCTTTAACTTAATTTTCATTTTTCATTTTATAGCTTCTCTTATCCTAACCCCTTTTATCTCTAATGAAAAAAAATCAGCTTCATATCTAAAACCTTATATTTTTAGAAATTCTTAGATATAGTGTATTTAGTTTTCAGATTCCGAATTCTATGAAATTCTGATTCCGAATTCTCTGATATTAGGATTCCAAATTCTCTAAAATTCAGATTCCGCATTCTATGAAATTCAGATTCCCAATTCTATGAAATTCATATTCTGAGTTCTTTGAATTCCATATTCCGAATTCTCTGAAATATAAATTTTGAATTCTTCAAAATTCAAATTTTGAAATGTCTAAAATTCATATTCTAAAATCTCCAAAAAAACAGACACTGAATTCATGAGATTTCAGACTCCGATTTCCTCAGAATTCAAACTCTAAATTCATTAGAATTTATACTTCAAATTTCTCTAAATTGAGATTCTGAATTCCTCATAATTCAGACACTAAATTCCTCATAATTAGTACTCTGAATTTTTCAATATTTAGACTCTAAATTCCAAATAATTATGATTCTGAATTCATTAGAATTTAGATTCTGAAAATTATAGAATTCAGTTTCTGAATTCCTTGAAAGAAAAATAGATATTTATGATTTATAGTCTCCAAGTGTTTATATGCATAGACTCTGAAATTTATTCTCCATAGACTCCGAAAAATTGGATTTGTTTAAGCAACCATTATTTGGTTACACATGTTATAATTATGAAACGATGTAATTCTTTCTGTTTCTAACTTACCATTGTATAACTGACAAGTGAGTAGTTCTCTCTGAGATTTAAGGAAAAATATGACCATTGGATTAGGGATCCAACTATAACACCACAAGCTTCCATGATATGTTTCCCTTTGAATAATTCTATAGCTTGCATTGTACGCAACATCAAGATTCTAACACACCACGACCAATGAAAGTAGTCATTTTAAATATTAATACCCACTTTTAAAAATTTTGTAAATTTTATTTTTCAAAATGGACATTATTTTTTAATTTGGAATATAAAAATTACCTTCTGGTGATTTTTTGGTATCTTTCTGAAAACATTAAATTTTTGATCTATAGTGAAAAACACTACATAGTATGTTAAAACCGACATTTTATTTAAGTATTTATTTATTTTATTTAAATTTATATTAGGTTAAAATAGATACATAAAACCAATATAAGTTCAATGTAATTAATTTGATAAATTATATAATAATTATATATATATAAACATATTATTGAACGTTGTTCCGTCTTTTACCCCCCTCCAAAGAGCATTTGCAAATTTGCATAAAACATAATTTTACAGCTTCTATGAGTTTAATTTCAGAAATCATAGAGACACGGTTAATATCAGTAAGTATAATTTGGATCAATAAGATGAAATTAGTTTTTTGTGAAATGTAACTTTTTACTTTTATTTATCACGACTAAAAGTAAAAAAGGGTTATTATGGGTAAAAATTATATCAAAATTACCCTACCACATGTCTTAATTCTATTGCATGCATATAAATCAATCAAAAAACATTAGGAGTAAACTATGATCCATTTTGGTCTACTTGGGTTAGATTAGGAAATTTATTATTATTTTATTTCAATAATAGTTAAAAGAGTTAAATTCAAATTTTAATAACTAAACCATTTTTAATATTGCGTAATACATAATATAAATTTGACTATAAATATTCATTATAAATATAAAAATATTTCACACATAATGGTATTTTATTTATAATTTTTATACATTAAATTATTTAATTTATTAATGACACATTAATGATGCAGTAATTACTTAATTAATGAAAGATTAAAATAATTGATATTATAAATATCTAAATAAATGTTATTTTATACTTTTAATGAATTCAACTAATTTTCTAGGATAATATGACACATTAGGGTTTATTAAAAATAAATTTTTCTATGTAATCATGTTGTTATTGTTTTCACAAAAACCAAATATTAAATAATGTCAAAATTGACATAATTGTGATTAAAAAAAACTATATTATTAATTGAAATAATATTCATAAAATTATAACATTTGGATAAAGAACATAGATATGTTTATATATATAAATAATGAACCACTTGGTATTCTCTTGGATGTTTAAATTTTTTTTATAACCATATAATATAAAAATACAAAGAGACATGGTAAAAGTCAAACTATTTAACTAAGAGTTTAATCTAAATGATATGGTTAATATGGTAACCTGTCTAAAACCTATTTGATGATAGGTTTTCGACCCATCCCCACCATATCCATGAAATAAATCATTTTTTATCGATTATAATACGAAATTTATTTTATTATAAAATAATATTTCATGCTTTTCATAATGTGACCCTTACCACTATTATAAAAGGCCACATCCCCTTCTCTTATTTAAACATCTCCAAATCCTTTTGGCTCGCCCAAGCCCGGCCAAAATATCCTCCAGAAGTTTCTCCCATTATCCTAGAGGCCTTCATTTTTTATAGAAATCCATCCTTAGGTGCCCTTTTGGTCAAATCAAAATGAAGAACCCAAAGAAGAGGTAAATATTTCATCACCTCTTTCATGTTATTTTCTTCTTCCATTTCTTCTTGCTTTGTTGCTTCCATTTTAAAACAATAACTTCATTATATTATATATACTGTGATGTTATTATAAAAATGGTACAACCATATTAATTATTCTATCCATCATATAAATGAAAAATTCACCACATGTGGGTACGTACGACTTACTATATCTACATCGTGGTGTAGTTTGTTATTCAAACACTTAATTATTTGAATGGGTATAATAATTAGTATAAATAATTTAAATAATAAATTTAAAATGTTATTTATTCTTTATATATGATACACTATCCAATTAAATATGATTTCACCATCTATGTAATGATATTATCGCTCGTGCGTACGTACGAATTAATTTCACAATATCTTTATTATCCGAGGTTGTTTTTACGTAAGTATCTACTGGGACCTCATTATCATCCACATCCATGTTTTCATAAAAAATGTCTTTCAAAAAAAATTTACAATTTACTATAAAATGGTTTAATGTAATTTTTACCCTTAGTTGACCTTATATTTTTTGAAAAGAATCTTTTCGTCGTTTTCCAAACAAGGTACTTTGTGACCCTTTCGAAAAAATTGAGGTAATAATGTTTTTTAACTTATACAGTGAGTGCGGATATTTTCTACTGTTATAACATCATCAAAGATTCCCATACAAGCTTATAAAAATATTTTAAAAATAAATTTTTTCTTTTATAATTATATGAATTTAAAATTATTTCAAAATAGAAAGATATATTCCTCTAAAAAAGTTTTGATTTTATCTATGTCAACATCCATTGATTGATTTTACACCTGTTTGATGTTGATTTATGATGATAAAAATCTTCCATGTTGTGTTGAAGGTTTTATTATCTGTTTGAGTGTGCACATGTTATTCTTATACCATTCATGGTATATGTATAATCTAATTACATTTCATATGATAGTTTTAATACAAAAGTTTATGTTACGTTTAAACCATTTCATATGAGTAATTCTTTGGACTTAGTATGTGATAGTTGGAGCTCTCTATAGTTCCTCAATGCATCAGTAGGTCTCATGAGACAAACTAGTGTCTTGGCACAGGGGCTTGAAAAAATCTTATTTATAGTCTTCGCACAAGGCCATGACTATGTGGTTATGAAGCCTGGCATTATGAATTCCATCATTATGAAAGTGGATATTGATATTGAATGTGATTATTAAACTAGTATAATATCCACGTGAATAATTAAATGACATTATTTGATTTTACCTTTTTTATATTATTCTGATGATTATGTTTAAAAGTCATTTTTTAGTATAATATATTGCCTTAAATTTTTATTCTTATTTATGAAGGTTTCCACTATAGTATTATCGTTACTGAGCATCTAAGCTCACCCCTATCTATGTATTATTTTTTCCAAGATGTGAAGAAGTATTTTATAGTTTACATGAAAGGATATGATAAGGATATAAGTGTATTCAAAATGGGACAAATTGTTTTTGATTTTTTTATTTCATGATGTAATGTAAAACATATGAATGTATCTATTACATCCAAGGCTACTAAAACGATCGGTCATTCGGGATTTGATACTTTGTGATCATGCCCATGTTATGTAATAATGTATTGAATCTAGGTAATTGGGTTTGGTTTCATACTGTTGGAATCAAAGGAAGTGTAGTACAATCCTTGGAAACTAGATTTAGAAAAACACTGATTAGAAAAACAACCCTAAGATAGACATTGGGGATTAGTATAGAAGAACTTCCTAGAATTTTGGTACTGTAGAGATTTTGTGAGTTTTCTAAGAAATATATCCATGTCTAGATACAAGCAGGTAGAGGCGGCTCTTCCATTGATGTACCTAGAGGTAAAACATGAAAACACTATTTTGAGCTCGACTCAAACGAGAACTCGTGCACGACAATAGGCCTTACTGCACTATAGGTTACGACACACTCAGGGGATTTTCATAGGATAAATCTCATTTTTATTACAAACCATTATTATGGGTTTATGATTATATACCTCCCCATATAAAATATTTTTCTTATTATGGATTATATCCATAAACTGTTCAATTTATTTAAATGTTTAACAATTTGGTAATTATGTATTGTGATTCATAAACTAATATATTGTATTCCATTGTTTAGAAATGGTGCCTAGTGGAAGGAATGGAAACTGTATCAATGAATGTAATCCATGGGGTTTTCCCTACAACTCAAGATAATTATAGTGGAGCTGGTGATGTAACTGATTTTGATCATCATATCACTATACTGGGACAACTCACTCAGGTTAGGAAAAATAACCTTACCCGCATGGAGCTCCCTGATCCACAATGCGGAGGATCAATGTTAGACCGATTCATAAGGCAACAACCACCAACATTCAATGGGAGTGAAAATCCATTTTTAGATATGAAATGGATAAGTTCCTTAGAAAAACATATCTCAAGATTTGGGGAGTTGTGAAAGAGAAAAAGTTGTCATGGCAGTTTATCGCCTCACAAGAGATTTAGATCAATGGTGGTAATTGATTAAAAACACAAATGAAGACAAAGAAGTATCAAACATGGAATGGAGGGAGTTTAATGACATTTTCTTAGAAAAACACTTTCTTGTGAACATCGAGCGGATATGGAATAACAATTTCATAGTCTGAGGAAAAAGGAGGATGAGAGTGTCGCAAAGTATGATGCTAACTTTACAATGTTAGAAAGGAATGCTACAGATTATATAAGTAACCTAAGGAGTATTATTTATCGAATCTTTCATGGGTTAAAACTATTTCTATGGCAAGCATTAGTCTCCCAATCCTTCTTATCATATGAAGATATTGTCTCATGTGCTATAATGAAAGAAAAATAATTCTCTAAGTCTTGCGACTTTAAATAAAACTCGGAGAAGAAGCTATCAGTTTAATTCTATGGAAATGGAAATAAGGGGAAGAAGGTAAATGTTTAATATTCATCCTATAGTAAATATGGGAAGAAACACCTCGGTACTTTCCTGAAGGGATTGTGAGTATGTAAAAAGTGTGCTGAAAAAGGTCACCAAGCTCGTGATTACAAGTGAAAGAAAGAGGCTGTCAATGTTTAATGATACAATTGTAGATAAAAGGGGCATTATGAAAATGAATTTCCTAATAGCCAAGGGAACTTACCACATAAAATTCAAAGGGAGAAAGCCCAAGCTTATTTGACCACTACTACTGAGTTTGAAGCTCCGAAAGATATGGTGGCATGTAATTTAATAGTTTTCTAAAGTTTAGCAAATGATTTATTTTATTCTGGATGATCACATTGTTTCATATATTCCCCTTTTTCAATGAAAAGTATAAATTTCCAATTTGTTTTAACAAGGGATTTGTCAGTCAAAACTCCTAAGGGATGTATCATCAAAACAATATTTTTAGAATGTGTTCCCATTAGGGAATAAAAATGTTCTTTATCTACTGATCTCATCATTATAACCATGACTAAATTTTAAATTATCATCAGTATGGATTTGATTTTGGACCATGATGCCAAATTTTATTATAAGAAGAAGGTGGTTTCAATTTTTGATGATTATAAGGAGTACCTAATCTTTAGAGCAGAAACGTCACCACCTAATTCTTATCATGATCCAACCATAGTAGCTCTACTAAATTCAATTATTGTGGATTAATAGGATGAAATAACTATGGGTGGGGAAAATAATGTTCAAATATAGGATGTAACTATTGTTCAAGAATATGATTAAGTGTTTCCAGAGTCTTTACCTATACATCCTTCATAATGATAAAATTAGTTTTCCATTGATTTAATTCTAGGTTCAAGGACCATATCAAAGACCCCTTATATAATGGCCACTATGGAATTAGTGGAAGTATAGAAACAACTAGAGAAATTTAGTAATAAGAAATTTATTCAGCTTAGTGTTTCTCTATGGGGATCCCCAATCCTTTTTATAATAAGAATGACAAATCTATGAGGTTATGCATTGACTAAATGTAGATCAATGATATAATTATATATAAAATGTATCCCCTACCTCACATTGATGAATTATTCGACCAATATCATGGAGCTCAATATTTTTCAAATATTGACCTGCGATCTGGATATCATCTGCTGTGAGTGAAGAAGGAAGAGATACCGAAAACAACATTTTGAACTAGGTATGGGAATTATGAGTGTACAATAATGCATTTTGGATTGAAAAATTCACCATCTATCATCATGGATCTAATGAATATAGATTTCAAGGAATATATTGATGACTTTGTATTTGTATTTATTGTTATAATCTTTGTATACTCAAAAACCAATGAAGATCATGATAATCACTTGTGCATTATTTTATAGACACTTAAAATAAATGAATTATATGATAATTTTATCATGTGTGAATTATATATTCCAGATATTTCTTTTCATAGCCATATTTTCTCAATGGATCGAATCTATGTTGATCCATTAATGACTACGGCAATCCAAGAATGGCCAGCACCGATGAGTATAACCGAGGTACACAATTTTATTGGTTTAGCAGGTTATTAACGACGTTTTGACCAGAATTTTTTCCGATTGGCTAACCCATTAATCAATCTCAATCGTTAAGGGGTTAAATTTGTTTGGAAAAAAGAGTGTGAAGAATGTTTTAAATAAATAAATAGAAGATTAGTCACTGCTCCTATCATGACTCTACCATTAAGGAATGATGTCTTTGTTATTTATAGTGATTCTTCAAAGAAAGGACTTGGTTGTGCCCTTATGTAGAATGATAGATTTATTACCTATGCATCACGACAGCTAAAAATTAATGAGAAAAAATATCTCACTCATGATCTTGAGTAAGCAGCTATTATGTTAGCTATTAAAATATGGAGAGAGTATCTCTATGGTGAAAAATTTGAGATTTATACTAATCACAAGATTTTGAAATATATTTTCTTACAAAAATAACTAAATATGAGGAAATAGTGATGTCTTGAACTACTCGAGGATTATTATTGCACAACACACTACCACCCAGGGAAAGAAAATAAGGTGGAAGATGCTTTGAGTATAATGGATCATGGAGTTTTGAACAAGATGGGAGTTAAAAGGGATCCTATTTTAATTGATCTAGAAAAGATTGATATGGGAATAACCCGGGAATGTAAAACATCAGTACTTTTTATAATGGTTGTTAAACCAACTATACTAGAAAGGATAAAGAGTTTTCAGACTGATGATGAGGAGTTTCAAAAGATTATTAATGGTGTGAATGATGGGAGATTGAGTTACATTATATATGAAGATCATGTTTTTAGATTTGGGTAGAGATTTTGTGTTCCTAACATACCTGATCTTAAAATGGAATTGTTGTATGATGCTCATATCTCCAATTTCTCTATATACCCTAGGAGCACCAAGATGTACAGAGATTTGAGGGAACATTTTTGGTGGGACAACATGAAGAGGGATATTGCTGATTTTGTGTCTAGATGTTTGGTTTGTCAACAAGTGAAAGCACGAAGGAAATATCCTGGAGGAGTCATGCAACCTCTTACCATACCTGAGTGGAAATGGGAAAATATAACGATGGGATTTGTCATGGGGCTACCAAAAACTCCTAGAAGGAATGAGGCAATATGGGTCAATGCTGATTGTTATACCAAGTGAGCACATTTTCTTGATATAAGAGAAGATTTACCACTTGAACGTATGAGAAGAATATATATTAATGAAGTTGTAAGACTCCATGTTGTGCCTATATCGATTTTTTATTATCGTGATCCCCTTTTTACGTCAATATTTTGGAAATGTTTTCTGTAGGCCCTGGTTACTGAACTTCGTTTGAGCACTGTCTACCACCATCAAATTGATGGACAATTATAATGAACTATTCAAACCTTAGAAGACATGTTATGATCAAACTCATATTACAATCATGGTATGTGGGATAAATATTTACCTTTGGTAAAATTATCCTATAACAATAGCTTCCATTCAAGTATTCAGATGGAACTATATGAAGCATTAAACCAAAAGAGATACAGAACACAAAATTGTTGGGATGATGTTGGTGAAAGAAAACTCGTAGACCCAGAACATGTTGAGGAAACTATGGAAAAGGTGAAGGTTATCCAAACCCACATCAAAGCAGCTAAAATTAGGCAGAAGATCTATGTTTAAAACCGAAGGAAGGATTTGAATATTAGGTAGGAGATCATGTTTTCTTGAAGTTATATACATGGAAGGGACTTATACATTTCGGTAAGAAGGGTAAATTGAGTCCCAGGTACATCAGACCATTATAAATTCTAGAACGAATTGGCGTTATAGCTTATCATTTGGAAATGCCTCCATGTGTCTCCAATGTTCATGATGTGTTCAACAAATCCCTATTGAGAAAATACATGCTTAACCCAACTCTTGTACTCACCTATGAGGAAATGGAATTGGAACATTATATGTCATATTTTGGAGAGCGTATTAGAATTCTTGATACAAGAAAACAAGTGCTGAGAAACCGGACGACTCGTCTGGTAAAAGTTCAATGGAGAAACAATAAGATGGAGGAGGAAACATGGGACCTAGAGGATGTTATGATGAAGAACCACCCGAATCATTTTGTGTTGTAGTATTACAAAAATTTTGAGTAAAAAAGTATTTTAAGGAGAAGATAATGTAACACCCCAAGCTTCGACGGTATGTTTCCCTTTGAATAATGCAATAAATTGAATTGTACACTTCTTTGACATTCAAACACACCATGACCAATCAAACTAGCTGTTACAAATAGTAATACCCTATTTTTTAAATTTTAAAAATTTTCTTTTTCAAAATGGACTTCATTTTTGAATTCGGAATATCGAAATTATCTTAGGGTGAATTTTGGTATTTTTCTGAAAACATTAATTTTTGATGAATAATGAAAAACAACGCATGATTGGTTAAAAAAAATTTATTTAAATAATTATTTATTTTATGTAAAATTATTTTAGGTCAAATCATATTTATAATAACTATATAACTTCAATGTAATGAATATGATTCATTTTATAATATGTTTAGATATATAAAAATTTTATTGAAATTTATACCGTCTTTTACCCACATCTTTGGGGAATCTGCAAATTTATATAAAACAAAATTTTTCTGCTTATGTGAGTTGAATTTCAAAAATCAGAGAGACATAGTTAATATCAATAAGTAAATTGTCGTTCAAGGAGATGAAAATATTTTTTAGTTAATACTTTTGAATTTTATTTACCACGATTAAAAGTAAATAGGGTAATTAAGGGTAAAATTGATATCATAATTACCGTAACACCTATCTTAATTCTATTGGATATTTATAATTTGACAAAAAGACATTAGGAATAAAATATGATCCTCTTTGGTAATCTTGGATTATATTAGACATCTATTATTATTTTATTTCAAGAAGAGTTAAAAGAGTTAAATTAAAAGTTTAATAACAAAACCATTTCTAATATAGGGTTATCCAAAAGATTAATTCATCTATTAATATTCAATAGAAAAATTAAAAAATTTCCTATATAATGGTATTTTATTTATAATTTTTATACATTGAATAGTTTAATTTAATAAGGGCACGTTGATGATCCAGTAATCACCATGTTAATGAATGATTAAAACAATTGATATTATAAATATCCAAATAAATTTAACATGAGACTATTGATGAATTCAAAAAAATTTATAGGTTAATATTACTTGATTTGGTTGATTAAATAATATTTTTTTATGTAATAATGTTGTTATGATTTTCACATAAACTAAATACATAATAGTGTCAAAATTGACATAATTGAGTTTTTAAAACAAATACTATATTATTAATTTATATAATATTCCTAAAAATATATGGATCTGCCAAAGGAATAAGATAAAGTTATAAATATTAATAATGAACCAATTGGGCTTTTTTTAAATTTTATAGTATGTTTATTAACCATATAATATAAACATACAGAGGTACATGGTAAATGTCAAACTATTTAACTAAGAGTTAAATCTAAAAGATAAGGTTAATATAGTGAAGTAAACTTATATGAAACTTATTGTTTTAGAGTGTTTCGACCCATACCCGCCTTATCCTAGAAAAAAAATCATTTTTGAGCAATTATAAACCGAAAATGATTTTATTATAAAATAATATTTCTAGATTTTCCTAAAGTGACCCTCACCTCTCTTATAAAAGGCCACATCCCATTGTATTAATTTCACCCTCCAAATCCATTTGGCTCAGCCAACCCATGCCCATATGTCCTCCCAACATTATTCCCTTCAGCCTAGAGGCCTTACTTTTGTCAGAAATCCAACATATGGAGCCCTTTTGATCAAATCAAAAATAAATAACCCGAAGAAGAGGTAAATATTTAATCCCCTCTTTCATGTTCTTTTCTTCTTGAACTTCCTCTTTCTTTGTTGTTTCCATTCTAAAATAATAAACCCAGTATCTTCTTTATAATGTGATGTTATTATAAAAATATTACATCCATATTCATTATTCTGTTCATTATATAAATGGAAAATTCACCAAACGTGTGTACGTATGGCTTACCGTCTCCACGGCGTGGTGTAGTTTGTTATTCAAAAATTTCATTATTTGGATGGGTATAATAATGAGTATAACTGATATAAATAATAAATATAACATGTTATTTATTCTGTATATATGATATACCATCCAGTTACATATGATTTCACTATTAATATAATGATATTATCATTCATGCTTACGTATGGATTACCGTCTTCATGAGCACGGCAATATTCATTCCCCATCGTAATCATTCAAGGATAATTTTCATTTTATGATTAAAAATAATTTTTATGAATATAATATTTTCATGTATATGAATCAAATAAATTTAGTTCATAATTAACATGGCTTACATAACCAAGAATATAAAGGAAAATGAATCAGTTATCACTCGAAATAATGATATTACAGAAATATAATTAACAATGAAATATTAAAGGGTCATATATGATATCATATTTAAGTATATAGTTCTTTTATGATTTAATAAAAATTATTTAACTAATATAAAGAATTTTAATTTACCCTTTACCAAGGAAGATTAAAATGTAATGGTTAATTTCACAATCTCTTAATTATCTGAGATTATTTTTATGTAAGTATCTACTGGGACCTCTTAATCATCCAAATCCATGAATCTTAAAAAATGTATATCAAAACATTTTTACTATTTACATGACAATAAATTAAAGTCATTTATACCCTTATTTTACATTATATGTTTTTAAAGTAATATTTCCATATTTTTCCAAAAAGGCACTGTTTGACCCTTTCGACAAAATTATGGTAAGAATGTTTTTTTAAACTTATACAGAGAGGGTGGCTATTTTCTGCTATTATAACATAGTCGAAGATTCACATACAAGATTATAAGAATATTTTCAAAATAAATGTTATAATTTATAATTAAATGACTTTTTAAGGATTTCAAAATAGAAATAGATATTTCTCTAAAAAATTGATATCATATATGTCAACATCCTTTGATATCTTTTAAACATGTTTGTAGTTGATTTATTATGATACAAATCATCCATATATTATTGAAAGTTTTGTGATATGTTTGAATGTTGATTTTTGTTTCTTATACCATTCATGGTTTATGGATAAATTATTTACATTTGATATGTTATTTTTAATACGAATGTTTATGTTATGTTTAAACCATTTTATATGAGGAATTCATTAGACATAGTAAGTGATGGGTGGAGCCCACTATAGATCCTCGATGCATTGGTAGGTCTCATGAGACAAACTAGTGTCTTTACACAAGGCCTTGAAAAACTCTTATTTATTTTCTTGGCACAAGGCCTTGACTATGTGATTATGAAGTCTGACACTATGTATTCCAACATTATGAAGGTGGTAATTTATATTGCATGTGATTATTCGACTTGTAGAAAATTCATGTGAATAAGTAAATGGAATTATTTGATTTTATCATTTCCATATTATGCTGAATTTTATATTTTAAATGCTTTTATTTTAGTCTAATGAATCTCTTTAAATTTTTATGCTTATTTATGAATGTTTCTTCTATATTGTTATCCTTACTGATCATCTGAGCACACACTTTTATTTGTTTTATTTTTCCCAGGATGTGAAGAATTGTTTTATGGTTAAACTATTGGGATAGGCTAAGGATATAAGTGTGTTCAAAATATGACAAAATTTTGTCAATGTTTTTCTTTTCATGATGCATTGTAAAACATAACAATGTATCTTGTACTTTCAATACCACTAAACTAATCGGTCTTTAGGGATTTGATCCCTTGTGATCCTTCTAGTGTCATTACATAATTCAAAGACTTTGGATAACTGGGGTTAGGGTATTACACCAACCATCATAGAAATATCTATAAATAAGTGCTCATTTAAATGTGCAGAACAACAATTGGGATAATGTTAATCACTACATATTACATGCTGAATAAGTAAATTCTTGAGAGAGAGACTATCATGACTTTTTTGTAATGAACATCTTGTTCAACTTGCTTCATGCAACTCTGATTGTTGTCGTGTTCAATCGAGGACTTCACGGGATAGAAAGACAGAGTTTCTGACATCCTTAAAGTTTGAGGACTTACGTGGATCAGAAGATAGAGGATCTGACTACCTTAATGTTCGAGGGTTTTCGAGGATAGAAAGAAACATTTGGATATTCATATTAAAGAATTACCCTTGTATGGGTAAGAAAAAATTTCTTGAATGTACAAATCAAGGTACCTTTATCCAATGATGATGAAGACCCTTCTATGGGGGTAAAAATATTTCATACCTATAACTTGTTTTGTTTCACGTTTATATTCTGATGTGTTTTGATAAAGGAAGAAAGTATAACCTCTTATACATTATTTTTCTTTTGTATACTCTGATTATTTAGATTATATATTCTTTAAGGTAAAATATTTTCCATGTAAAATTTTATTATGTTTCATTTCCGGAATCATATTTCCAGAACCTATCATATTTGTTGAACTAAGAGGTCTTAAGAATTTACATTATTTAACTTTTTTAAACATTGTTTCACTTAAGGTTGAAAACAAATGTTTTTAAACATACAATTCACACCCCCTCATGTAATTGAGAATCTACATTCATATTTTGATCCTATATTTTTCTGTTTCATATTATTAAGAGTATGATAAATAGAATGGCTATAATGGTGTCTATGTAGTCACTTCTAGGTGTTAGATCTTACAAGACTCCTATTAAAGTGGCGGATCCAAGTTCTACTTGATCGTTTCCCATTTTTTATGTTGCAAAATTCTAATTTTAGTTTGTCGATTCATTATGGTAAATTCCAAGAAACATAATGTCCAAATGAACTCCAAAATCCTTGAGCATGAGAGTTGTCTAAAGCCTTATTTAGGTACCATACTTGGCTAGTGGAAGTCGATTATTCCATCCACATTACAAGATGGTTTGACATGTGAGGTCGTAAAGTGCACTTTTATGTAATTTTTTATCATTTAAGCGGTGAAAAGTATAAAATGGTAGATATTGTTGGTATTTTAAAATTCCAACAAATAGATACAAGTTATGTTGGAAACTATAACTAAATAGTCCTCTTTTCATTAGAAATGGGATAGAAAAATATGATGGGAGATTATCTCATTTTTTGGGAACTTCATTCAAATATTATGGATTTAGTACTCTCATCTTAAAAATTCATGTACATATAATTCATGCATGAAGTATTTCAAGTTGATTTGGTTTCCTCTAAGAAGAATGTGGTGGTTTTCATTCTGACATCACTTGGTGATGGTAATGTCACATCATCTAGTTAGGTGTTTCAATATAAAGAACCTTTTCTAGATGTGTCTTTTTCATCAATTTATACATTCCTCTGGAAGGATGAATTGCTCATGTGCTCGAACTGATCTCAGTTTAACAACTCTAATTTATTTTCCATTATTTATCTAAAAACATTCCATTTCTGTTCTTGACTAGAAGATGATCATAAATTCTACAACGTCTGATATTGATGAATTAAAAATAATTATGAGATAATTATGGATCCAAATAGACTTTCTTCTCTATGTTTTTAGGTAAAACATTATCTCCTTATTTCCCCATTATTCATTAGAGCCTGTTTTATTTTTTATTCATTTATCTTTTTACTTGGATGGATATGTGTGTTACAAACTTGATTTTTTTCTTATTCTATTTTAGAGGTTAAATTTTATTTTTAAATTATTAATAATTTTTTGTCTTATGATCAATTCATGTCATTGTTGTTGGGATTTTCTCAGATTTGAGGACAGTACTATGTTTTGTATTCATAAATCCTAGAATAACCACTATAAATATGTTTTTTATTCTCCCTTCGGTTTTTTTTTCATTTAGTTTTCAGTTTTTTTATGGTTCTATTCAAGGGGTTATTTTTTCGGATTAACATTTTAATTCTGTATGTAACATTGATCATGATGACATGCTAGGGAACAAATTTTTTTTTGCGTTGGATATAATTTCTGTACCCAAAATTGTTTTTTAATATTTTTATTTTTTTCCATGATATTATTGTTGGTTTATTTGTTGAATACAATTATACTTTCATGTTTTAGTTTTTCATTCTATTTGTTGGATCTATTCATTGTTTCTGTGAAAAATTTGGAGGAAATTCATATGAACATATGATCAAAGAGGTATATCATATTCAAATTCATAATGTATAAATTGTCTTACATGGGTAAAATATAGTATAGGTAAAACTATGTGAGTCTCAGTATAAATCATGCAATCCACATGTGGTGTATTAGTGTTGGTTCACGACATGTACACTGTTAGAGAAAAATATTCCACATATATGTGAGTGTGTCTGAAGTTTTTTACAGAACCAACCTTCATGGTGAAAAAACAGATTACCAAACCATGCATCCAATCCATATGAGTTTGGTTTTCTTTAATATAAGGTGTGATGTTTTGTGAACTATTTTTTAAACCATAAATCCTAATCAATTGACTATCCTATAATCAATAAAAAGTGAAATTAATCTTTTCCCAAAGTAAAATTTAAATATAAATTGGAGTATTCTCCTCTCATTGGAATCATCATTCCCTTGGGACCCTGGGGTGGTCTCCCCCTCTTATCATCTGGTATTTCAGGTGTCACCTTCTTCAAAATTTGTAGGATTATTTCTAGATTTATCATTTTTCTCATTATTTATCAATAAATATCTTATTTATTTCATCTCTATTACATTGGTTATCTATTAGATGAACACTCTAATATGTATAATGATTTTGGGATTTTTATTACTTTAGTTAAATATGAGTGGTTTTGTTTTTTGGATCTTTCATGTCCCGTGAATGGGGTTTCCTCATTTTCACCGACCATTGAGGTTGGTGTCTCCATCCATTTTCATTCGGGAACATATCATGTAATTATATATATACATATATTCAAAATCCGTTTTAATTGTGTTTGTTATGAGTTTGGTTTCCTAGAATGAATTTTTATGCCTTTAAATGAATAGAATTTGATGAAAATATTTATTTCAAGGGATTTTCATTTTTATTCCTCTTTGTATTCAATATAGCTATATAAAATTATTTTTTAAAAAATAACAATAGCCTTTGAAAAGGATTTGGTTATTTTAAATTTTTTTTATTTTTATTGGTTTTTTTCAAAAAAAATTTGTGATAAGTGGAATTGTGTTTGTAATGGTATTTTGTACATTATATTTATTTATTACTTATTTTTTTCATTTTATGACTGATGGTGAATCTCATTGAGTTTCCATTATTGAAACTATAACATTAATATTTATGTACATTTATATATTTTTTGGTGATATGATATATTCCATTTGTGCATAGGTTGAACATATAGATTTTTACATGAATATAAATAGAAATTACATAGCATATACCCTCTTAATGACCATGATTTCCCCCAAATTATTTTTGTGGGTTGAAAATTTCTTCTAAAAGTGGGTTCATGTTATTTTTATAATTTTTGTTTCAAAGGACCATTCGAAACTTTGTAATTTTTTTATTCCTAATGATTTCTTAAAATTAATGTTTGAAATGTGGGAAATTATGTTTGGATGAGCACATTTTTTCGAAATGGTTTCAGATGTGAGGTTATATAAGGACCTTGTGTTAAACACTACATAATATTATGTTATGTCAAGAATTGCAATTCATTAATAGTGAGTATATTATTAGTTATGTGTTTTGGAGATTTTGGACATAATTATTATATAAAAACTAAAATATTAAAAATTATTCAAGTGGACTATATTTCCATTTTTTATAATCTAAAACATTTAAAAAAAGTCATGATTTAATTATCTTGATAAAAATCATCATACCATTCATATGGAAATCTATATTTCATTTACTCATTCATATACACTATAAAAATAATTTGAAATATTTAAATGACGAAAAAAGGATTAATAATGGATATAAATATAGAGACAGATTCTATTAGTCCATGGATACATAAAATACATGAATTGTTTTTTGAAATTCATTCATTTCATCCATAAAATAGAAAAAATGTATCTTAAATTATGAATTAATAAGATTAAAATAATAATCTGCAAAAAATAGTAAATCATAAAGGTAACATTGGGCATAAATATCATTCTTACATTGTAACATTCATAGCTTCATAGTGAGTAACCATCATGGTTACATTTGGAATACCCATCACAGTTTATTATCAAATTATCCTAAAATAAAACCTATCATTTTACTACTTTTCATTAACCAATGAACTGGAGATGTATCACATGCTCAACCACCATTGTTTTATAACAAAACCACCCATATACATTAGAAATTACCAATAACAATAACATAATTTTAACTCGTAAAACAAGCATAAAGGAAAAATTGCATTTCCACATTGAAATCACTTTTCATTTTTACAACGTCGTGAACTCATAAATGATAACACATTATTTGAAAATAATATGGTTAAATTATAAAGGAATCATCATAACACTAAATAAAAAAAATTTGAAATTTGGTTCATGAAGTACATGTTAATAAACATTACAAGTAATTGAAATAATGAATCCAATTTTTATGAAAAATTAAAACATTTATAATGAATAATTTTTTATTAATGTGTCCCATACCAATTTGAATCTAATTAAAGGAGCATACATTTTAAAAAAGTTATGTCTATATAAATAAATTCGTAATACCCGTTTTAAATCATGGATATTAATTAGTCAGATTAAGAAGAATAAATCTTTAAAATATTTAAACCAATTTTTAATTAAAAGAGTACCTTACCACTATAAAAATTATAATTAGAATCCACGTGAATGTAGAAAATTTTAAGAAACTTTAAATAACATGATTATAGAGATAATATGGATACCTAATGTCATATGGATAGTATATACATTTTATAAAATATTAATGGTACATATAATCAAGAAATATTTTAAGGAAATGAGTTTGCGACAAAGTACCTTACCATGGGTCTAACTTATCTAATAAATTATTTATATCCTAAATAATATAAATATGTGAATTAATAATTTAATAACAAATAATTTCATGTTTTATTGTAATTTTATATCAGTTAATTAATATTTTATGACATTTAATTAGTTGTTTAATTTCTCATAAGATGCTATGTCATTATTCGTTACTTGAGTTCAAAAATTAACATAGTATGATTTATTCTTTTCCATGTGGTCATAAGTTAATCACATTAATAATAAATATATTGAAATAACAAAAAATTATATATTTAAATTATATATTTAAATCTATTCATTAAATATGGATATGTAAAATGAAAAAATTTTCAATCATAGAGATGGTAAGTCGTACGTACACATGAGTAACATTTCCATTTTTCATTGAACATTATGGAAGAATGTAATTATTATTTTATTTATATTGAATGATAGAAAATTTATGAAAATCATATTGATCATTTAAATATACATATATATATATATATCATAATTTTTATATAACGAATAAATATTATTCACATCTCTTCGTGGAGGTTGTAGTTCACACATACACATGAACACTGTTATCATATTTATGTGCATGGAATGTAATAACATAATTTATATTTAATTGTATTATAATGATTAATATGTAATTAATATCACATAAATACATTAATTTCATCATTATAACCATTCATGAGAGACTGTTATGGAAAATGAATTATATTTGTTCGTGGAGGGGATACTTCACATGTATGCACGAGGGATAAATTAATTTCCCATTTGAAGGAATGAGAGATTGATTGAGGTTATATTATTAAAAAATAATATCTCAGTATAATGAGAATGCAATAGAAATTATCTATCCATTTTTGTATGATATTGGAAGTAAGTTGAAGAATAAATTAAATAGAAACACTTAAATAAAAACTATTTATTTTCATTGGATGGTTACCATTATTTTCCAATTAACACCTCTTATTAGGGTCTTATCCCCATAATAAGGCCTCAATAATGTGGGGGTGGGAATATAAGAATGTTTTTGGGTAGACCATTGTCATTTTATTTTAATGTGTATGAAATAGAGAAGTAGTGTACCTTTTAGAGGAGAGGGGAGGGTCAAACGTAGAATTAAAAAATGTATTAAATTAATAAGAAAATATTTTCTGTTAAAAATTGAAATGAGTATGATGGGTGAGTTAACATTTTTCATTAGTCAAAATTTTTTCAAAGTCCAATTGTTTTTCAAAATAAACTTTTTGTAATCAAAATTGTCATTATATTTGTTTTTAAAATTTTCAAGAATCTATTGTTCTTCAAGAAAAAATATCCTCATTAAGAATAATATTCTCTTCCTTCTAGAAGGTATATTTTATTACTTAAATTTTCACAATCATCCTTTTACATGTTGGTATTTTTATCTTGTTTAAGAGACATTTTTCGGATTCACATTTTCTTAAATCCGAATGTTTATCATTAAAACCTCAAAAGATCAAAACCTATAAAAATCCATCTTTAGTTATCATCATAACTGTCAGATCTGATCAAAAATATTTCAACCATTAGATCAAGTAAGTAAGCTGAAATGTTGCCTCAATTGCCTATATAAGAAACCCCCCCAATGGTTGACTCACATCGATCTTTAAGCTAATGTGATCTTAATCCCTTATGCTCTACTTTAGTTCATTCTAAATTTTCAAGGTTTTCTTATTTCTGAATGTCTAGAGAATCCTCTCTTTAGAAACAAATGTCTTATGTAATGGAAATCTTCATGTGGAAAATATATAGGTAGAGGTTAGTTGATTCCAAATTCTTTGCAAAGTATGATTCTATCATTTCAAATAATATCAAGTTGAATAACTGGGAGTGACTATGTGTATCCAAACTCGGGGCACAAGATCCTGTGTACCCTGAATTGTTTCTCATGTTCTATGAATCATTAACTTTATTCAACGAAAGTGGTAGAGATACGTTCTCTTTTATGAGATATGGGAAAACCTACTCCCTTTCTTATAATATGGCGACCATCCTGATTGGAATTCCTTATCAAGGAGAAGCAGAGTTCTGCTCCCACAAGTTAATTGATGTTACATGATATTTTGACAAGAATAAATTTATAGAGTTTCTTGGATTAAATCAAGTGAAAACTCCAAAAATTATTCATCTCTCTACAAATCTCTGGATTCATCAGCTTTGGGTTTACATATTTTTCATTCCTAGAAAAGGGGACAAGAATACCCTAATAAAAAGTGATATCTATGCATTATATTTTTTGGTGAATCTCAGGAAAGTCAGTATACTAATGAATTTTTTTATAACAATAGTGAATATCATGAATGGAACCCTGCAATCTTAGATTTTCATGTATCCAGCTATTCTTTTGAAGAATGTAGTGCATTGTATTTAGTCAATCAAAATTACTTGTAGTTAAAAGTCAAAGAATTTAAATGTGATGTTTCTAAGTGACGATACTATATGGATAATAAATGTTGGTTTTCCCAAAGATTTTGGAGAATTTTAGGATTTTTTAGAAGCTGAAATCCATTCTCTAACAATGAAACTCAAGGTGGTTGAATCCTCTAAGAAGGGTTGATAGAAGAGGAAGGACAGGGATCTAGAAAAGAAAGGGAAAACTCTTATGGCTAAGGAAACTCAGTTAGAACCACCAAAGACAAAGAAAAAAAAGTGCTATCCTAATAAAGTAGTCAAAAAGGGGAGAGAAGAAAAGAATAATAGGAAGAAATTGGACCCTAAGATTGACTTGGACCTTGTTGAGGCAAAAGAGTTAAAGACAAAGGCTGCTAAAGAACTTGAGATGCTATAGAAATGGAAGAAGTAATGAAATAAGTTTTCTGAAGCTAAAATGGTACAATCACTTCTCAAGGATTCTGAGAAAGAATCATAAAAAATCCCAGTGATTGAATTGTTTTTTATACAATAATTTCCCAAGACTCTAGGAAAGAAGGTTGTGATTTTACATCTAGAACAAGAAGAAAAATTTGTTCAGGATGAGGAAGAAGATATAAAAGGAAAAGAATAAGAATAAGAAGGGGATGAAACTGATGATGTCATAAATAAAGATTAGGATTACCATTAGAATGAATGTACCTCAATAAAATTATTGATTCAGACTTCTCCAGCAAAATCCTCAAAACATTTTTCTCTGGGGAATGAAGAGAAGGACCAGGAAGATGTAAAGAATCTTTTGAAGAGAAATATTGTAATCATGATTTAGTTTATACAAAATATCAAGTAGACAATGCTATGAAAGAGGATGTTAAAGAAGATAAAATTGTTCAGTTATCTCATAGTGATCATGAATCAGCCAAACCAATCGATATCATTCAGAAAGCTGGTAAGGTAAACCACGCGTTGGTCCATACACCAAAAACAATGTCGTGAAAATGACAGTTGATTGATGTTCTTCAATGAGGAAATATGATGATCTAGAAAAAGAACCCTCACCAACCAAACCATATAATTCAGAATTGTCCTTTATATGACATGAAAGTTTTGTACAATATTAGAAAAATCTAGTTGTAACCATTCAATTATATCCAAAAATATATTCTAGTTGTTAGATGCTTCAATATTCGATTAATCATAAATCAGATTCAGTTTCCAGGGTAATGGATAATTCTGTCGAACTCAAGGAAGATTTCAAATCCTTTCTCATTGGTTATGAGGATCATAAAATGTCATGTAATAATATTACTTGCTAGCTAAGGAAGACTTTCGAATACCTCAGAGCATTTGATGAATTTAATGATAATTTCAACGATGCCTTTGACACCAAAGATGGAATGCTTAATAATAATCCTATGATTTTTGGTGACTAGTTTCCTATCAAATAGAATACTCATAAGAAAGAAGTTTAGGATTGGAATGACAAGCTTAATTCTATGGCCATGAATTGGAAGAGGGAAAGGGATCTCAGAATTGAATTTTAAGAGAAGCTGGTTATGAAAGAAGAAGTGTTGAAAGCTCAAGAAAAAAGTATTAAGGCTCAAGATGAAAATATTTGAGCCACGAAAAAAGTGATTATTAGGATATTTTTCTTAAGAATATCAAATAAGATAACAAGGATCTCAAGAAGCTAAAAACCATTGTCAAGATGTTGATGCTGAAGGAGAGAAAATGATAATTTTTCCAATTTCAATCTTTGGTTGAAGATGGTCCTTGTAAAAATTCCTTCAATAGTAATGGAATTTCAGTTATTCTTCTTACATTTTTTGGTTTCTTAGAACTAATATTTTTGGTACCATTTTTTCCTATTCGTTTTATTCTTTTGGGAAAATTAAAAAGGGGGAGAATGTAATGATAAATATTATACTAAGTAAATAAGATATTTTCCAATTTAATGGGGAGTTCATCTAAGTGAATGTTCTTATAAATAAATATTTTCATCTACAATAAAATATAAAATCACATTTAGGAAATCAAGAGTACAAAATTTATGGATTCCATTGCCTAATTGGGTGTTAGTCGTATTCACTATGATTCATATGTAAATGGGAGGTAATTTTTTTACATGTACCTAAAAATTATAATTCCTTATATTCTTTTTAGTAAGGATGTTTATGCCATACAAAAAGGGGTATATTGTTGAGTAAATGAGGTTTCATTATGAATTTTCTATTCCTTTATGTTTTGAAAATAACAAACACTCTATCTCAAGGAATATTTTATTTCCTCTGTGATTTATCATATTAAGGAAAACGTTTCATTCCCAAGTAAATTTTATCTTTAACTTAATTTTCATTTTTCATATTATAGATTCTCTTATCCTAACTCCTTTTATCTCTAATGACTAAAAATCAGCTTCATATCTAAAACCTTATATTTTTAGAAATTCTTAGATATAGTGTATTCAGTTTTCAGATTCCGAATTCTATGAAATTCTGATTCCGAATTCTCTGATATTAAGATTCCAAATTCTCTAAAATTCAGATTCCGCATTCTATGAAATTGAGATTCCCAATTCTATGAAATTCATATTCTGAGTTCTTTGAATTCCATATTCCGAATTCTCTGAAATATAAATTTTGAATTCTTCAAAATTCAAATTTTGAAATGTCTAAAATTCAGATTCTGAAATCTCCAAAAACTAGACTCTGAATTCTTGAGATTTCAGACTCCGATTTCCTCAGAATTCAAACTATAAATTATTTAGAATTTAGACATCAAATTTCTCTAAATTGAGATTCCGAATTCCTCATAATTCAGACACTAAATTCCTCATTATTCGTACTCTGAATTTTTCAATATTTAGACTCTAAATTCCAAATATTTATGATTCTGAATTCATTAGAATTTAGATTCTGAAAACAATAGAATTCAGGTTCTGAATTCTTTGAAAGAAAACTAGATATTTATGATTTATAGTCTCCAAGTGTTTATATGCTTAGACTCTGAAATTTATTCTCCATAGACTCCGAAAAATTGGATTTGTTTAAGAAACCATTATTTGGTTACACATGTTATAATTATGAAACGATGTCATTCTTTCTATTTCTAACTTACCATTGTATAACTGACAAGTGATTAGTTCTCTCTGAGATTTAAGGAAAAATATGACCATTGGATTAGGGATCCAACTATAACACCACAAGCTTCCATGATATGTTTCCCTTTAAATAATTCTATAGCTTGCATTGTACGCATCTTCAAGATTCTAACACACCACGACCAATGAAACTAGTCATTTTAAATATTAATACCCACTTTTTAAAATTTTGTAAATTTTATTTTTCAAAATGGACATTATTTTTGAATTTGGAATATAAAAATTAGCTTTTGGTGAATTTTTGGTATCTTTCTGAAAACATTAAATTTTTGATCTATAGTGAAAAACACTACATTGTTGGTTAAAACTGACATTTTATTTAGGTATTTATTTATTTTATTTAAATTTATATTAGTTAAAAATAGATACATAAAACCAATATAAGTTCAATGTAATTAATTTGATAAATTATATAATAATTATATATATATATAAACATATTATTGAACGTTTTTCCGTCTTTTACCCCCCTCCTAAGAGCATTTGCAAATTTGAATAAAACATAATTTTACAGCTTCTATGAGTTTAATTTCAGAAATCATGGAGACACGGTTAATATCAGTAAGTATAATTTGCATCAATAAGATGAAATTATTTTTTTGTGAAATGTAACTTTTTACTTTTATTTATCACGACTAAAAGTAAAAAAGGGTTATTATGGGTAAAAATTATATCAAAATTACCCTACCACATTTCCTAATTCTATTGGATGCATATAAATCAATCAAAAAACATTAGGAGTAAACTATGATCCATTTTGGTCTACTTGGGATAGATTAGGACATTTATTATTATTTTATTTAAATAATAGTTAAAAGAGTTAAATTCAAATTTTAATAACTAAACCATTTTTAATATTTCATAATACATAATATAAATTAGACTATAAATATTCATTATAAATATAAAAATATTTCACACATAATGTTATTTTATTTATAATTTTTATACATTAAATTATTTAATTTATTAATGACACATTAATGATGTAGTAATTACCTAATTAATAAAAGATTAAAATAATTGATATTATAAATATCTAAATAAATGTTATTTTAGACTTTTAATGAATTCCACTAATTTTATAGGATAATATGACACGTTAGGGTTTATTAAATATAATATTTTCTAAGTAATCATGTTGTTATTGTTTTCACAAAAACCAAATATTAAATAATGTCAAAATTGACATAATTGTGATTTAAAAAAAACTATATTATTAATTGAAATAATATTCATAAAATTATAACATTTGGATAAAGAACATAGATATGTATATATATATAAATAATGAACCACTTGGGATTCTCTTGGATGTTTAAATTTTTTTTATAACCATATAATATAAAAATACATAGAGACATGGTAAAAGTCAAACTATTTAACTAAGAGTTTAATCTAAAAAATATGGTTAATATGGTAACCTATCTAAAACCTATTTGATGAGAGGGTTTCGACCCATCCCCACCATATCCATGAAATAAATCATTTTTTATCGATTATAATACGAAATTTATTTTATTATAAAATATTTTTTCATGCTTTTCATAATGTGACCCTTACCACTATTATAAAAGGCCACATCCCCTTCTCTTATTTAAACATCTCCAAAGACTTTTGGCTCGCCTAAGACCGGCCCAAATATCCTCCAGAAGTTTCTCCCATTATCCTAGAGGCCTTCATTTTTTTTATAAATCCATCCTTAGGATCCCTTTTGGTCAAATCAAAATGAAGAACCCAAAGAAGAGGTAAATATTTCATCACCTCTTTCATGTTCTTTTCTTCTTCAATTTCTTCTTGCTTTTTTACTTCCATTCTAAAACAATAACTCCATTATATTATATATACTGTGATGTTATTATAAAAATGGTACAACCATATTAATTATTCTATCCATCATATAAATGACAAATTCACCATACGTGTGTACGTACAACTTACCATATCCACATCGTGGTGTAGTTTGTTATTCACACACTTAATTATTTGAATGTGTATAATAATGAGTATAAATAATTTATATAATAAATTTAAAATGTTATTTATTATTTATATATGACACACTATCCAATTAAATATGATTTCACCATCTATGTAATGATATTATCGCTCCTGCGTACGTACGGATTAATTTCAGAATATCTTTATTATCCGAGGTTGTTTTTACGTAAGTATCTACTGGGACCTCAATATCATCCACATCCATGTTTTCTTAAAAAATGTCTTTCAAAAAAAATTTACAATTTACTAGACAATGGTTTAATGTAATTTATACCCTTAGTTGACCTTATATTTTTTGAAAAGAATCTTTTCGTCGTTTTCCAAACAAGGTACATTGTGACCCTTTCGAAAAAATTGAGGTAATAATGTTTTTTAACTTATAAAGTGACTGCGGATATTTTCTACTGTTATAACATCATCAAAGCTTCCCATACAAGCTTATAAAAATATTTTAAAAATAAATTTTTTCTTTTATAATTATATGAATTTAAAATTATTTCAAAATAGAAAGATATATTCCTATAAAAAAGTTTTGATTTTCTCTATGTCAACATCCATTGATTGATTTTACGCCTGTTTGATGTTGATTTATAATGATAAAAATCTTCCATGTTGTGTAGAAGGATTTATGATCTGTTTGAGTGTGGACATGTTATTCTTATACCATTCATGGTATATTTATAATCTAATTACATTTCATATGAAAGTTTTAATACAAAAGTTTATGTTATGTTTAAACCATTTCATATGAGGAATTCTTTGGACTTAGTATGTGATAGTTGGAGATCTCTATAGTTCCTCAATGCATCAGTAGGCCTCAAGAGACAAACTAGTGTCTTGGCACAAGGTCTTGAAAAAATCTTATTTATAGTCTTAGTACAAGGCCATGACTATGTGGTTATGAAGCCTGGCATTATGAATTCCATCATTATGAAAGTGGATATTGATATTGCATGTGATTATTAAAATAGTATAATATCCACATGAATAATTAAATGACATTATTTTATGTAAAAAACGTTCAAAATTTCAAAAAGTATTTATATCCAATTTCAAATTGAAATTGATTCCAATGATGTACAATGGATTAATTGATAAAAAAATTATTTTATTATACTTTTTAACCAATAAAAAATATGTCTAATATATATAAATAAATGAGACAAATAATCAGTTTTGAATTAAAATGAAGTATTTTTCACTATTCATTAAAAAAAATATAAGCAGACAAATACAAAAAAACGACAAATGTAAATTTTGTTTTCTGAAAAAAAATAGGAATAATAATTTTTCATATTGAATTTTTAAAAATATAAAAAAATTAATTAAAAATGATTCTCCATGAATCAATGGTAAATTATCATTTCAAAAATATTAAAGGTTTATAGGCATAAAATTGGATTTATTATTATTTTATGGCCACAATATTTGTTAGAAGAATTTCAGAACATTTAACAAACATGTTTAAAAATTATGAAGTTTGTTCTATTAATTACATCTAAAACAATGGATATGCATTAACTACCACGTAAAATTACAAAAGTAATAAAGTAATATTTTTCTATATAACTCAGTCTGGTGTGAAACATAATATTTAATAGAGAAACATTGTCGCATGTTGGCTATGATATAAGAAATAGATTCTTTGTTAAGGTAACAATAGAATCTAATTCAAAACAATTAATAAATATGGAAAAAATTATTATTCTATAATAACATGGGATGTTACATCCTTCCCCATTTTGAAAACTACATCCTCCTAATTTTATATTCGATATTAGTAACTAAGGTATGAATTTTGGAAATACATTAATTGTAAACCCACATCGGAAAAAGAATTAATATAACTAAAAATTTAAAAGGAATGAAGGGAAGTATGCTAATCAACTGATATAATATATAATATGGTTACATGTAAGAAAACATGTTTTTGGAAGAAAAAACTATCTATAATATTCTACTGGAGAGTGATAGAAAACAAGGTCAAGAGAATGTTAGTAATCAGAAAAAAATAAATTTTTGACTAGTTAAATGATCATTGATTTTTATGTAAGAAAAATTAACCGATAACATATTTGGTTTAATATCCTTTTTAGAGATTGTTTGGATTATTTCACAAATTATAAATAAAACCTAATGAAATATACTTACATGGATGTAGAGTTTCATCTACTAATCACATTATACCATTAACTCATCTTTATTTCTGAACTATGAGTATTCAAAATGATTTTTTCGCACTTGAATAACCTTTAATAAAATCAAATTATCCAAAAAATATAAACTATATATTTCTCATGTCATGAAATCTTAACCATAATAAAAATTTGTATGATAAGATTAAATAATTATAACAAATTAATAAACCTATATATGATAAAAATTACATTAATATTCAAATTCAACATGTATTACTATTATTCATCATACACTCTTAAACAAATAAATATCCATAAAATTCCTCAAAATAATCCAATCTTAGTAAGAAGACACAAATTTAGATGGATTTTATCACAGTCTTATGTGATATATTTTATTATTTATCTCCAAATAACATTAACCACTCTTAATTAATTATACCAAAAACAAATTACCATAATCACATATTCTCCATGATAGGTTAATCAGTTCAATAAATAACCTAATTCCCCATATGTCCATAATTATAATCATATATTCTCTCAAAATATAACTTATCCATTTAACCTCAAATCAAATACCATTGCAGTCTAGTTAACATCGTGAAAGTGGTACCCAAAATAGTTAATGTATTATAAAAATATATTTATCAACGAATCCACATATCATTTTCCAATACTAAGTATATCCATTTAATAAAACATAAGTTCTTCAAATAAAATTATTCAAATTCCATAAATTATATTAACTATAAAAAATCATACTAACTTCAGACATCATGTAGGCTAGTGTTAGGAGATGCAACCTTGTCACCCTTTGATTGTGGGTTCGATTATCATAGCCTTTCCATGCATGAATAGTTGTCAACCATCATGCATGTATTCCTTTATATAAAAAATTACTACTTAAATCATTATCAAAATATTATAATGTCCAAAAAAATTACCATAACATGTTTTAACCTTGAATTTTATCTCAGACCTTTTATTTTACATCTGAAAATTTGATAACCCTTAATAACTTCTAAAACAAAATATCAAATAAATTCTAAAGGTTGTCCATTACTTTGTAAGTATGTCCACAAACTATAAATCTTCATCAAATAAAATTTTCACATAAAAACATCAGGGTTACATATTAAACCACTAAATTTTTATTAAGAATGAACCCCATTATGAATAGGGTAGTAATACTTTTAATAATTTCCACATCCTTAAGTAAACCATAACTGTTCAAACCTTTACATGTATACATATTGATAATTAAACAATCGTCATAATCCATTAACTAGGTATTACCACCTTATCTTATAATACCACAATCCTACAAATCAAATGTATGGATTATATCCTCCTGATTTGAAAATATCAATTTGATCATATATAAAAATTTATGGATAAAAATATAAATCATACCATGAATCCGGATTTCATGATATTATTGATGTTCTATTATTTCCATTCAACATGTTATCATAATTTCCAAATGTAAACACTCACACCACTTCTAGTATGTCTCATATTCTATGATTTTGTTGAGTTGGTATCAATAAATCTTATGAAAAAGATTCCATGACCCATAAAATTTATTTTGAAATTAGCTGGTGTTGGATAACTCAAATAGTTTCTTATGTGTAATGTGAATACTCAAGATGATTTCAAAATCAACTGAACATGATTTTGAGATAATAGTGATGAAAAATTAATTGCAGGGATTAGAAAGTTGTTCAATATCTCTTTCCATCCATGTTTTTATTTTATCCTTATTTTTATTAAAAAAACATCACCAAAATAGAATGTGAATTATTAAAAGAAGAATACTCTATATGGTGAAGATAGCATAAAAATTTTATAATACTCCAATCCAAAACCTTATTATATCAAAATTTATTTAGGGTTTTTCTTACCTCATTAAAAAATATTATTCTTGTAAAACTCCATAGAAATCATAAATCATAAAGGTAACATGGGGAAACCATATCATTCATACATTTTAATTCTTACAACTACATAGAAGTATCCTTCAAGGTTACTTTTGGACTATCTGACATTGTATATTCCCTTCATATCTTAAGAGAAAGCCTATCATTTTACTCTGTCTCATTACCCAATTCATTGGAGATCTACCAAAAAATCACCCACCCATGGTATATAATGGAACCACATTTATACATAAGTAATGGCCAAGAACTGCAGCGTATTTATGATAAATAAAACAAGCATAAAGTAAAAATAACATTTCCAATTTCAAATAACATTTAATGATTACAAACTTGTACACTCACAAATGATTAAAACATATTTGAAAATAATATGTTATTTTTCAAATTGAAGAATAAAAATGTTAAATAAATATAAAATCAACACAATTTCATCATGACGTATATGCTAAGTAACATTCCATGTTATTTAAATAAGCAATCAATTTTTAAAACACAATTAAATTATTTATAAAGAATAATTTTGAATCAATTTGTCCCATACCACTATGAAAATTTGGAAAGGATATAACATTTTAAAGAATTAATTTCTATAAAAATAAATCCATAAAATAATTCTGAATACATGGACATTAATGAGAAGTATTTAGAAAAAATGACTAAAATAGTTAAAATGATTTTTTATTTAAAGAGTCTCTTACCACATTGTACATTTAAATTATAAGACACATGAAAGTAGAAAATTTTAAAAGAACAATAAATAACAACAGTATAGATATGATATTTATACAAAATGTCAAATGGGCTATATATACAAGTTATAATTGAATAATGGTTCATATCACCGAGAAATGCCTCAATGAAAGTTGATTGAGATGAAGTCCCTTACCTCGAATCCAACATGCCTCATATGATCTTTATATTAATAAATAATAAATTAAGGATAAATTATAAATTATTTAGAACCTTTTTCATGAATGTTATTCCCTTTATATCACATATTTTTAATTATGTAAAAATTAGATCATTATTTAAGTTCTTCTCAAATGTTTTTCCGATATTCGGTATTGGAGATCAAAAATGAACTCGGTGTGATGTAATTTATTCATGTAGTCATTAGATAATCATATATAGAATAAAATTCATTAAATATTAATAACTTTTATATAAATTTTATATATATAAATTCACTTATTAAATATTGATATGAAAAATGTTCAATACTACAATCATAGAGACGATATCCATATATTTGCATGAGAAACATTACCATTTTCATTGATCATAAAAAAAATAAGTTATTAAATATTTTATATTTATATAATGATACTAAAATTATTTAATTAATATTTATCATTTAAATATAGTTATATATATCAAAAAAAGTAATGTTGTAAAAAAATTATTCATATTCCTTCATGGAGGTGATACTTCACATGTACACAAAAATGACGTTATCTTTTTTTTTCATTGAAAGGTAGAACATAATTAATATATTATTATCTTATAATGAGTAATATGTCATGAATATCACATATGAAAATTAGTTATAACATTTTAACCAGTCATTATAGGTGGTTGTCAAAAACGAATTATATTGGTTCATTGAGGTGATAGATCACACGTATTAATTCCATTAGAATTTGATGGTAGGGGAGATCAATTTAGGCGATAATATTAAAACAATAACACATCATAATATTTATGATACTACAGTTATTATCTCATCATTTTTTTGTGTATATTTAGAGTAAGTTGAAGGGGAAATAAAATAGAAACACTTTAAAAAATACATTTCCATTCCTTCATATAATCACCATTGTTACAATCGTATCACCTCTAAGAAGGGTGTTCTAACAAATCTATAGAATAATTTTTTAGGGAATTTATGAATAGTTTTTTTTAAATCATAGCTGAACTAAGAGGATTTTGAATTGTACGTAATAGAGAAGAAGAATGACTTTTTGTAGGAGAGGGGAGGGGATCTCTTTGAATTATAAAAATTATTAATTTAATATAAATTCCTTTTCTATTCCCAAGTGTACCAAGTTTATTTAGTTTTGAAATAGGACGAGTATTGGTAAAAATAAATTAATCCAAAAAAATAAACAATATTTTTATATTATTTTAATCCTTATATTTTTGTTTTAACCATTTTAACTCTTGCTTTTTTATTATGAAATTTACAATTGGAGAGTTAAATTAATTACCATGACATGTAAAACAACCAATTAATGAGTGATTAATGAAATTTGGAAACTTTCCGAAACTAATTGGAAGATGAATAGGTTTTTATAAAGTTTTGTTTAATTAAATTATATATTTATTTTTGAAAATATGAATGATGTAAATTTTGATACTATTCATTACTTGATTTTTTAAAAAATCATAACGACATGATTAACTAATAAAATAGTCTATATTATCAATAAAATTTATATTTCATATATAAAATTATTTTCTTTCCTCAAATATTTAAATTTATATTTATTTTCATACAATTAATATCATTTATTTGATTCATCCTTTAATAAGTCAATTAATGAAGCATCAATGTGCCATTATTAAATTAAATTATATATGTATAGAAAATATAAATAAATTTTCATGACATATGTAATCATTTAATATTTATATGTACTATTTATAGACAAATATATCACTTATATAACAATATATAATAAATGTGTTTGTAATAGGAGACATGTTTATGATATGTTTGTTTATAAATTAAATAAATTGTTATTAATGACTTAATCACGCCCATGTAGCTTAAAAATAAACATATTTAAACCTATTTAAATTATTGTTCAGTAATAACTCATCCAACATGAGTAGGAATATTTTTAGGCAATTTTAAAATTATTATAATACATTTTTAACCAATAATTACCAGATTTACCATTAACCATGCAAAATAAAATACAAAAGTTTCTATTCACCGTAAATTATTTTGTTATTATTAGAACACATTTTTCATACTGGTTACAACCATTTATATCCACTTTTTAAAATTTAATTCATATAAGTGAATGAAATTGTTTTAAAAATTAATACCTCTGACAAATTTATGAAACAAGTTTCTAAAGTTAAAATGTTCACAATGTTTTTATTTACAATTTCAATATGAAAGTGATTCCAATGACCTACATCAAATAAAATAATAAAATAATTTTTCATTTTTATTTTAAAACCAATTTAAAGGATTACCAAACCATCTAAATCAATTATAAAATAAGTTTTTTTTTGAATTATAAAGCCGTACTTTTCAAAATTCATTAAAAAAATATTTTCAAAAAATTACCCAAAATTCAACCAAATTAAATATTGATCTCCCAAATAATAATAAGAAACTTAAATTTTGATATAAAATTTATAAAATTGTCAAAATTTAGAATTCAAAGGGGTTCACCATTATTAAGTGATAAAACTACCATTTAAAATTATATGAGGTTTTTATGCATAAAATTAGATTTATTCTTATTTTAAGCCCATTAATGTTATTCAAAGAATGTAAATACATTTAACATTTTTTTAACGAAATTATAGTTTTATATGTTCCTTATTTCTAATAAAATGGTTAGGCATTACCTACCAATTAAATTAATAAAATCAATAATATATTATTTTTCCTTATAACTCAGGATTGTAATAAATGTAAGACTTCAAAGAAACTCATTGTTGTATATAGGGGAAAATGTTGGACAAAAAAATCCATGTTATGGTAAAATAACTATCTAATTCACAACTGTGAATAAAAATGAAAAATAATTCTAAAATTTCTTGCGACGTTACAGGTTTCATTCCTAAAAAGTGATTTAGGATATAAAATGTAAATGTGTGTTTGGTATGTTAGTTGTTTCATTAAAAAATGTTTCCAAATTCATATAATTTTGACGCCAAGTTAATAATTTAAATGTGTTTTTAAAATAATAAAACCCTTATGAGATTCATCTATCATAGTGAAGGTCTTCCTATGGATGGTTTTCGTAAGGTGGACTTGGTATACAATTTAGAAACTATGTGTAATAGTTTATGTCAATTGTGTATAAACCCCTCTCATTTCCAAATTAATATTAACATGGGAAACTAGATGTCATAAATGATTTTTCGAGACAGATATAATTTAGAATTCATTATACATACTTGATCCCATTGGTGATGAATGGCCATCATGGTCTTTCCACTAGTGATGCTAGTTGACATAATCAAAGCAATTAACTGGCTATGGATTAAATAATTACACCAGATAGAAAGTTCAAAACCATGCATGTCTAGGATCACCTCTCTAGATGTTTAGGATATACTATTGGATATATATATATATGAACATTTTATTATTGACCTATGACACTTTCGGTTCTTTTTTTTCTTTTTTTTTACTAATATTTTTCCAACCAATTTTTCATTGTCTTTGTTTATAATTTATACACTAATTATTATTATTAGAATTTATTCTTCCTTACTACACATTATTATAGGTTACACATCCCTAATTTGAGTTGATTATCATGGATGGATATTTAAATGGGTACTTGTTTTCAATCTAATATATTGAATGTTATATAATGGGGATTTTTAAGGAATCATTGAATGCTTATTTAATTGTTGAATCATATTTTCTTATTGTATATCCAAACTAGTGTCTATAGAATGTTTCACGGAAGGAAATGTATAGATACTCTGGTGACAAACTACTAGGTTTTAGTATTGTTACATGTAACTAATACCACTAAGAATTAGTAGAGTTCAACTACATTGAAAATTTATGTTCTTTTCTGGGTTCACCCCCTTTAGAAGGTTTCTTTTGAGTATTTAATGTGACTAATAGGTGACATAGATATCATTTCTAATTTTTGAATGGGGATTATTTTTTAATTTTATGTCTTGTATTTGGATCTCATTTAGGAACCATTGTAGTTGTTTATTTATGTTTTGAGATTTATGTATATTATTTTGTTTCATCATCTTCATTAATATATGAATATTATTATGAAGAAAAATAATCAAAAAATATTAATATGTTGTTTCCCTAATGATTATCAACATATCATGGGGATCAATGACTCTTATATGGCCTTATTAAAACCCATATTGGGTGTCTTGATCAGGTTTGACATGGGCGGGTTCATTAAATCCCCATACCCTGGGGACATCTCCCTATAAATATTACCCTTCTATAAACCCTAAAATTCATCTCCTAACACCATATCCACCAAATATAAAATTTTCAAGATTTTTATACAATGAAATTATAGGAAATTGCATAGTTAAAATGGTTGGAATATCTAAATCTTCTTGAAAATCATGTCCTTATTATTTGAGAAGATTCAATTATCTCTAAGAGGAAAATAATTTCTCTAATATATTATTATTTTATCATTATTAACTAATGTATTTTCTTTTATCTACTTATGTTTATGTTTTTAATAAATTGAGGCATTAAAATTTTTCTATTATCTTGATTAATGTTTCCCAATGATTAAATGTGATTATCCATATAGCATATACTATTATAATTATCTATTGCATCGTATCTATTCATGTACCATATTGATGGATATACATACATAGATGAGAAACATGAAATGTTTTTTTCATATAGATGGACATTGTTTTTAGATTATGTTCATAATTAAATATTCTGATTCTAAATAATATCTCAAAAGATGCGATATAATATAAATCTATTTTACACATTTCTATAATATGTTGGTGATATAAACATGGTGATAAATAAATAAAGACATGGTTTTCTTGTGTAAATTCTAAGAGACATTTTCAACCATCAGTATTTGATTTTTGATGACTTATATTGGTTATGAGCCTCTAATTACTTTGTTTTACCTATTTGATCATCTTCTGAATTATAGTAGTGTTGATCATATTGGATTATAAAATTTCTATAAATCATAATAAATAATCAAATCATCACCCTAAAAAGTCTATGAAAGGATCCATATAAATAAAATATCAATAGCAATAATTATCGGATAATTCCACCAAATAAGTGAAATTAACCCCACGATTCTCCATAGATGACAATAAATGAAAAAGGAGTACCCTTAAAATGTATCCATCATCCACTAAAAATATATATCCATGTGTTGGTAAAAAATATAGACAACATTTATATAAAAACCTAATTCCGATTATAGTCTTTAAAATAAATTTTATGTAATGAAGAAGTATTTATCTACTGTGTTTCAAGAAAAACTCCAGAAAGTTTCACAATATGTCAGATGAAAATTTCCATGACATATTTCACTAATAAATTCACTTTTATTGACATGAAGTGATCCATCATTATTAAAAGATCTCAAATTACCCATAAACTATCTTGGAAAATCTGGGTTTTATTCTTTTAGTCAAAATGTCAGTTGTGATCCCATTGAACTTCCATACAAAAAATGGATGTATTTCAATATTCCCTACTATAGATTAGGTCTCTTCAATGACCTATTGGTAGGTAAGGTATCTATATTTAAAAAAGATAATAACTCTTTTTAAATCTGTCCAATAATATTTTCCGTAAGAATAATTTCATATTTTCATAATTCCAGTATTTATACCTCATCATGAAACAAGCTATTAAATGTTCACTATTTCCTTTATCTAATTAGGTGCAACTAGTATACCTTTTAAAAGGAAGAAATATGATGAGTTACTTTACTAAACACAAATAATCTTTATAGAATAACGCCACTATAATATCATAATAAAATTTAAATATAATTTCACATCATCCATAAATTATTTCATTAGAGTAGATATTTGGTCAATATTAAATATATAAATTCCATTATGATCATATAACACGTCCATAAAGAGGTTTTCCATGAGATACATAAATAAACAGTCATATTTTGATATTTCAATCTTTTGAGGATGGTTCAATTGACAAATAAAGTTTTAAAAATATTCCAATTACCAAGATAAAACTTAATAGATAAGTCAAATTCCAAGATATATTTTACTCACAATATTACATGAGATTAAAATCCCATTGGAAAAATACATATTTATGAAATTTTTGATCCATGAGCACTAAAAAGGTATCACTCTATAGGTATTGTCTCTAGTACCTCAATTAATGAATAATGATAGTGGATTTCAAATTATGGTTAGGGATGTTCCATTCATACAGTTGCAAATATACATAACCACAATCCTCGTACTATTTATCTTGCATCAAAATGTATTATTGGAAGACTAATGAAGCTTCCCAATTAACTCAAATACTTTAACAATTTGAATTTTGATAAGAACATGGGATATATTAAATCAATATCATTTTGATGAATTCTTATCTCCAACTAGTCTGACCATAAAAATATAAAAGAATTTTCTATTAATATTTTTATTGGGGTTATGATCTTGGAAAATTCATGAATAAGTCCCTAATAAAATATCACAATCCTATGAAAAAATAAGCCCAAATATATTCCATGTAATAATCATGGAAATCAGAAAATCAAATTTTTTAGGATCAATGGAAAATCATGCTTTATAATAACATGTCCTAAGAACATAACCTCTTGAATATAGAATGATGATTTTTACCATATAACATAAAATTGATTTCCCATCATGGTACATTGATTGACCAAAAGAGGTAGATCATGTTAATCCTATGTCCAAAACAAATTAGGATATTAAAAAACCATATCAGTCTCATCAAAAAAATGAAAAACACAACCAATAAATTGATATAAATAGTAGTAGTATTTGGTAGGAAAAAAATAATGGCTAAATATTCCAAATTCCCACATATAATATAGAAATAAATATTAAATATTTCATTCTTTCTATCAAGAATATTGTAGCTCGAATGATTATTAAAAATACACATTAAAATAAATAAATATATCATCAATTCATAGAAGAGGGAAATGGTTCTTGATAATGAATTTACATACTATTCAATAATGAATATATATTCATAAATTCCATTAATATTTCTTATAAATGATAATTGACATAGCCCATGTGAATTGGTTTTTCTAATGATGAGGGATAGATATTAGTTTTCAAACATTCACTACATTGATGGAAAATACCACTTCCCATTCAGAAAGAAGTCTTGAATAGTATTTATCAATGTTTTCAGTGTTTAAGTCCAATATAAGATTCATGTCTTGTAATTCTATGACATTAACTAAATTAGATAAATTAAAATTTATCTCATTAGTGATAACATTAACATATCCTTAATTTATCCAAACATAACCAGCCTAAATCTCCCACTCCCTTTGTAGAGTTTATTAGATACCAATGGGACATTAGAATGAATACACCTCAGATATAACATCAAATTATAGAATAAAACAATATTTACTAGTCCCCAAACAAGATGATGATTAATGTGATTATATAATGAACCACGAGTTGCATAAGATGTTTTAAGAACACTATATCAAGGGAAATATATGGAGACTTATAATTACGATCTTTCATATTCCATATAGGATTATTGAGCATTATACACAATGGTATATTCTCTAATTTATGTTCATGAACAAATAGAAATTTATCAAAAAATGAGGGATTGTAATTAATTTGTATAAATAATTGCATATTCTAAATTAAATGATTCAAATAAAGTACTTCTAAATACAGATTTATTATCTCCAAAATCATGTGATTTTTCCCCTATGACATATATATATCCTTCCAACTCATACTAAACATGAGATACAAAAACAAAAATATATGATGGAACCATAATTATCTGACCATGAATTCAACATTAGTCACCCCAATTAGATCCACCAAATTCATGTTGACATCCACCGGTAAACTATAGGACTGATTCATCTTGTAATAGTTGGGTTTTGTTGAGTATGATTACAAATACTCTTTAATGTACCCTTAATGATTAAACTTGGATGATGAGTTTGTCAAAGGTAATATTATCAATGATATAAATAGATAGTATATTTATACATGATGTTTCTAAATGGTATTCACTGATTACATTATTTATATATCTTTATATAGCTCCTTGATTGTTGAACTCTACAACTAAATATTATCTATTGAGAAAAACCTCAACTCATCTCCCCTTAATGTCAATTTTATCAACACGAAGGGAAGTTATTGAACATGTTAAATGATAATTGAAATCTTTACATATATACCCCTATTGAAAAAGTCTCAAGGAGGATAGCCAATAAAAGAACTCATGATAACATTAAATTGTTTATGAGGGAAAATTGAGTAATCAATGTCTCCTTCCGAAGCATTTTAAAAATCATATCCTTCAACTATTTATCCCCTAAAATATAAAAGGTGAAGAAGAGTTGGTTTGTGAATTTTTGGTTATACTATACAATTAAGATATACCTTGGTAAGGGATTGTAATTTTTTCACCTTTAGTAAATGAAGAGTACTATAGACAAATGATACAAAGAACTATTTCTAAAAAGAAATACTATTGAGGTGTTTTTATTTCTTTAAAATAATCATCATCTCACGATATTAATGTAAGCATAAATTTAATTATAATGGTGATAACCAAGATAGATACTTTTTATGTTTTTTAATTCATTTAATATTGTGGTGGATGTGGTTAATCAATTATTATTCCTCTTGAGGATACACATCACCCAAAATTTCTAGGTATGGTAAAAAAAATCCATAAAAATATTTTAGGTTCTGTTATCATTTTATGAACCTCCCAAACAAGACCCCTAAAGAATATAGGGTTCCATTAACATATATGAGGGTTGATAGAGGGTATACCTGAAAATAAATTCTTTTATACATTTATGAGAATATTGTATTCCATTTTATAACCGATGGAAGGTGGGATTCAATGTGAAAAATTCTATAGTAATGTAGATAAGAAAAACAATAATTCCATCAAAAAAAATGATAACCTTATGTAATCACTACATCATATATGATATGTATAATCCCCCATCCTTATCTCCCATATATACATTTTGAAAATCTATCTTTATTGTTAAACAATTATACACAAACTTAAAATATATTAACAAACTCACACATTCATATAAATGTACATAAATGAAAGGCGTCAGTATATAATAATGTAACCATTTTTACCATAAAAATATTGATAAACCATAAATAATAGAAATTAGTTTCCAATCCACATTAATATAATTTTTACTAAAATATATACCTGAAAATTCCTTTTGTTTATTGATATTTTTTCAGACACAATGAATATTAAACCTATTTAAATAATGACCTAATATGAAATGATTTGTATGAATGAATCATGATATGATATACTAATATTTCCTACACAGTTAAGCCTAGTATGATATATGAGAAATATAGAACAAATATTTACTATGAGAAAAGAAAAAGAAACAAAATGAAGCCCAGGACTACCCCTGAGGGCTTATGCCTTCAACACAATTTTTCATTTGAGGAGAAATAATATGTTACATCCCATGTACAAAAAATCCTTTTATTATATATATAGTAATGTATCATAAAAACTCCATTATTGTATTTTGATACAACTATATAATGTCCATGATATTAGTACCTGACTGTCACCCAAGACACATCATCACAATAATGAAAACTATGTTTTATGCATATATTTTATAGTGTTTAATATATTTAATTTCATATTTCATTGAATAATAATGAATATTTTTTGAATATTTGACTTATTGAACATCTGATGCTAGGTAAATAGAAATTTATCATAAAAGGAAGAAAATTGGGAGAAAATATGAGTAGAATAACATACGATTTTTAAGGAAGATTACAGATGGAAAAACTAAAGCAGAATTATTACAAGTCATGTAATACCATTACACGTCATGAATTTTATTCATATTGATTTTCACTTGTTGGAGAAGTTTTTACATCATTATACATTGTGAAATTTAATTACACATTGTGACAATTTAGGCACAGAAGAAACGTCATAATGAGATTTCACTTTATGAAGAGATGTTAAACATCAAAAATAGAGTCAAATTTCAAATTTGATTCATGTTAGATTTGTACACATAGATGAAAAAATTGATTAGGATTACACATCATGTAACCTATTAAAACATTGTGATATTTCAATGAGAAAAAAAATAAATGGGATGTGGGTTGCGGGTTTGGACATGATATTCCTATAAATTGAATCATTAGCCACCCTTAGAAAGTACTCATGACATGAGGAAATATTGAAACACCAACAAAAGGGTTCTATACAATGTAGTGACAATCCGAGGTCTACCTCACCAATGTTTATTTCCTCATTTCTTCTTCGGGTTTACATGCTGCTCATTCTCAGCTTTCCTAACATGAGCGAGTTGTTTCTATAGTGTTGGGTGATGTTATTGAAGGGGGATGTGATTCTTATGTATTATTTTATATATTATATTCATGATTATGATTACTAAAAACAACTTACTAAACTTGAAATTACATTATTTTCATATTTTAGGACCATTGTTTCCTTTTGAGGAGTATTATTTGATTTCACCAATTAATTTCCCTACCATGAAAATGACCATTATTTAATCTATGTTATTTATGTTTAACCAAGGGTTTCATTCATCTATTTCAATGATTGAATCCTGTGGATGGCCATTACAATGGTCTAATCATAGTATATATATGGGATACCTAAACCAAGGATAAATATTGACCAAATTCTGACACTAAACCAATACAAGCACATTTTAGATTAAGTCCCTAGCACATGAAATTGAAATAACTGAACCTGGCATGTCTCCCATCTTGATGTTCAAGCCATCCAATATTTTTATTTTTTTCTTTCTTAAAAAAAATAAAATATTTCATTTTGATTTGATTAATTAATTTAATACATGCTTATCCTTTCTATGGGTTCAACACTCATACTTACCATATACTGCATTTGTAGTTATGTTTTCATAGTTTAAAAAATTAGTAAATTTGGTTATCCTTGTAGGATTTAATGATGCCCCATAATTATTCGAAGAGCTCATGTGAACATTTAGGTTTTTAGAGGTTTGAACAAGCGTTTGGGGTCATGCATTACAAACATGGCAGTAGCTTCCAACCATTCAATTGAAGAAAACAAATGCTTTGTATTATTTCAAAAATCATTAATCATAAATATTAAAAAATATGGAAATAAATTCCTTGAAAAGGATATTTTATTAGAATATAACAATGTAGAGATAAATAAAATGTCCTAAATATATATTACAAATAACAAATGGGGACCAAATATAAAAATCTATACACATGTTATGTAAATAGTCTAATATTAAATCTTATGTATATAAATTATATGTCAAAGAAGGACTAAAATAAAAAATTGGTGCTCGTGGATGTGAATATCCTCTAAAAAATGAATCAATCAAATCCCCTAAGAATTCAAAATATCCATGTAGTGTCAAAATAAAATACACACCCTCTACTAATTTGTTTCATTCATGTGGTTATATATCTAATAGTAATGCTCTTTTAAATTTTCCATATTTTGAATACAATATTGAAAACATTTGTTGAGAGGTGTGTGTACATTATATGAGTATAATTATTTAGTTTGGGATCAACGACACACCCTTAACATCCGATCATAAACTAAAGTTCAAAAATTGAAATATATACAGACTAATGAACATCTAAAAAATGTAATATTTCGTTGACATTAAAACATTTAAATTGGAAAATGATGGTAATGTTATTCTATTGGAGGATCCATACATTCTCCCCAGATTTGAGCCACAGCTCAAGATCTGAGATACTGTTTAATGCCTTCCACCATGGGAGGAATGTTAATTTAGTTTATTTTACTACACAAGGTCACAAATATAACAAAATATATAGTGAAATATGTATAAAAAAGGTAGGTACATTGAGATTTATATCAACCATTAAAACAGTATCAAGCCTATTAGGGTAATCTTGTAACACCGTATAAGAAATATGGTAATTGGTATAACCAGTCATGATGCGATGGGATCATCTCATAACATCCATATAACCATTCAAATCCCAAAACCCATTCCATGTGTCCAAATTGTATTCCATTGTGGGTACATTATTATTATTTTAGAACACAATATATACAAAATTGTTGAGTTTAATGAATCCTCTTAAATATGTAATATTGATATGAAATATAAAATAAAATTAATATTTGAAAAACTATTTGAAAAAACAATTTTTTAAAATAAAAAGCATTTATAATTAAAGATAAAATTACTGTTAACATGTATAAAAAACAACAATGTATGGAAATTGAATGGAAAACAACTCATAATATAGAATGAGTAATCCCATCATAGAATTACATGTTATATCATGCTTGGAAAAATAATTGAAGTAATAGTAATATAAAATTTCCAAAATATATGAAATAAACCCCCATTATTAGTTTTAAAACATTACTTTAATTGGATTTCATTCAACCAAATCCATTACACAAGGAAATATCTACGTTTTGGGGAGTAGGATGGGTTATTCCTAAAAATTTGAATAGAAAATACTTAATTTATAAAGATATGGTAAAATATAAAAAAACATTGAACAATAATATATTTATATTGAATATGTTGGAGCCTATATATTATTGTGAGTTATCATGATGATTATAAATAATGTATTAAATGTGGTTTCTTATATCCAAGGTAATCTACTAACTAATGAATCCCGTTTTGTAACTATGTAATTATTATATAACCAAATTTGAAAGAGTTCATTTACACTAATATTATAAATAAGTTTATATAAATAAGATAAAACTATAAAATTCATTATTAGAAATTAGTGTTCACTCTTCAACTAAATATTGATCCCATTAAATTTTCTAGGTACCATATATTCTACTAATTTTAATAAAACATGCCAAAAAATGAAATTCATCCCATGCATTACATTCCTTATGTAATTTTTTTGAACATGTTTAATTAAAAATATGAAAATACATGTTTAGTCCTAACATAATGGATTATGAAATGAAGTAAAAAAATTTGGAAATGATATTTCAGTTCACTCCTCCCATTAAGTTAATTATAATTCATATCGTATTTCTAAATTGAATATTAAAATATTATTCATTTAATAATGTCATTGAAATCATTCCTTACAATTTAATTCATTTGTAAATTTTTACATGAATCCCATAAGACTAAGAAAAATATGGAATAAGGTTTATTATTAAATATTATATACCATTTTAAATACATATCCACCAACCTCCCATATGAGCATAAATTTCTACACCTTACATAATAAAAATCATTACAATTATTATTGAATCCATCTGAAAACTATTTTTCGATATAGTTTCCTCGAAATATCATAATTTGAAAACAAAAAAGTTATCAATGACTTAAACAATTTGAAAAGGTCTAACTGGGTATCCCAGATTTCCTTACTAACCCTATTAATAAATAATAAATTATTATTATATACAACTATGAAGATAGAGGCATATATCACATTTTCAATGCTATAAAATATTCGAAGGGATATGGCTTCATATTCAAATAACATATTCATATCCCTATATAACATTTTTCTCCAAAATTTGTATCAGATTCAACATATGTATAACCATGTAATCCCTTATCCAATGATATCAAGGGACCAATACATATGGATCAATTTCAATCTTGTATAAACAATCCCAATAATTCATGATTTTCTAAAAATAACTAACCATGAAAATGATCACATAATATTACATTATTCGAATAGATGATAACATTATATTTTTTACATAAAAGTTGACGAACATATATTAACTGATTCAAATAAGCATGATTATGTAATCATAATGTATGTTAAATGAATAAAATGGTCTTCAGTAATGGATTATAAATAGTGGTAAATTATTTGAAGGGATCTTGTTATCCCAAAACACAATGAGCTAGATCATTAGAAAAATAAACATTTGTAGTTTTGGATTGTGTTTGTTGAAATATTATAGTTTATATTATCCAAAAGGATCATGATTTTTTTCAATTCATTTATTTTGGAATATTTCAAATAAATTTTTATTTTTTTGATTTTGAAAATAGATCAAAACATAATAATGTTGACTATTCAATAAGTATGTTTTCCATGACATAAGGTAGTCCCCCTGATTATTTTCAACATATTTATTTGTAAGATATGAAGGATTAAACTATAATGGAATTCATATTGTAAAAAATATGCTTCATTACATTAAAATTATAGGAGGTGATAATAATTTTATATTATAATGATGGTGTTTCTGTAATAATGTTGTAGTTTACACACTAATAAGAAACATCATGAGAGTTTAATGGTTCCCTTATTTTGTTGAAATTATAACATAGATATATCATTAAATTATGATCATTTTAATGAGGATATATTGTAACAATGTGATCAAACATCATATATAAAATATTAATATGGGAGGTAATATGATTTTATGATCAATTAATTGTTTTGACATGGTTCATGTTACACTAGAAATATGGTGATCATGTAGATTTAATATATTTTGAGTTTCATATATTTTAATATTTTATAACATTTCTAAGAGGTAGTTGAAATACATATTGTTTTAGGATAATATTGTATGAATTTTATTATACATTTCTTAAGGATTTAATATTATTTATGATAGGAAACATGTATATTTTCATGTAGAGATTACAGATATATCACTATATAAAAGAAAGATGTATAGGGGAAAGGTATATGGGTTTTTAAAATATGAAATATAAATATTATATTATAATAAAAATATAGAATATGTGTATTATTATTTGATTTTTTCTTTGAAAATTCTTGGAGATTCAATAAGTGGAAATTAAAGGAGATGATTGCTTCACTTACTTTTTTTATTTCACATTCATGGTCGGTCGATGATCATGGGGACACATCATAAAAAAGTGAGTACTTTTACGTGTGTTGATTTGTAGTAACACAAACCTTGATATCCTTTAGCTTTTATCTACTACTATTACATTGGCATGATTAGAATGAATCTTATCTCTAAGTTAGAAGAGTTTAGAAGTCTTGGTAAATAAGATACTTACATGAGTATTTTATTTAAAAAATAATACACAAATTAAAACATAATTTTTTTATTCTTTCTAAATAAATAGATCTGAGGATAATATTTTTAGAACTAGTAAATCCATTTATATCTTTTATAGTACGCTTATTTGACACATTCAGAAAGATACATAATAAATATAAACTCAAATACAGTGTAAGGGTAATGTATAGTGGAAGCAATAATGAATCAATGAGAATAATAATTATGTCCTGTTAAATAATATAACACAAATTCCATATAATAAAAAACTGAGAAATAAATACTTAAACAATATGGAATTTTAATAAATGGATACTCATGCCATTAAAATAACTAGATAATGAAAAATATATTAGGAAAGGTAAAAAGATGAAGAACATTCCATTTAATTGATAAGCTGAAAATTAAATTTATCTAATGATATGTGAATGAAAAATATCATGGATGAATAATAATTGTAATATGTATGAATGTAATGATTAATTATTGGAGGTCATGTATGAGGAAATTGAGGACTTATACTATCACGATATATCCTCCATATAGTTCGAAACTACATATAGATACCCATTTAATTTTATCAATATGGTTTTCTTATGAAAACATATCGATGTGTCGAGGTGATATATAAATTTTGGCTTCCACCTATCAATTATTATCCAGCACACTTTATAGAATGAGTAATCAATTTAATTAATAAAAATTATGACTATCAAATATCAATATTGATAAAATAATAATGAATTTTCAATATTTTATCATATAATAAAATTATATCCTAGTAGACACTGTACGTAAAATGATTTATGGTTTATGAAACAGTAATATCCATAATAATTAAAATGGGTAATTAAAATAAATTTCAATGATCAATTATCATATATTATTGAATGTTTCAAGGGTAGTAACAAATTAATCATAGAATTGTATGTGACTACTATCCTAGGAGAAATCAATAATAAAATATCTATAGGAAGAATAAGTATGATATTAATAAAAAACATCCCAAACTGAGTAAAAAAAGGGTTGATGTAGTTGTTGATGAACAGAAATAAAATAAAATGATATTTAAAAAAACTCATGATAAAAATATCCCTGTATTATGAAAACCATATTGAAAAAACATATATTCAGAAATCACTTTTCAAACTATTATATTTAAAATTTAACATTTTAAACATGAAAATTATGATTCAAATAATTGATGTTGGGTAAATCCCTGTGATCCATATGAGCTAAAAAAGTACATTAATTTTCAATAGTTAAATGTTAAAAAAAAATTCTTGTTCAGAAAAAGACAATAATATTTCTCTAAAATCATTGGAAAAATACAAAAAAATGGAAAATTATTTTTAACAAATAATTTTAAAAAATTTATTTTATTAAAAAAATTATTTTTAGAAGAAAATAGGTTCTCTGACTAAAGAGAGAATGAATTTTTGTTTTCCTGACAACATTTTATTAATCAGTTTGAGTGAAAATAGTGTAAAAATTGTATTAATACTTGAAAATGTTCATGAATAACCATAGGAGTGAAAATTTAATGTTTTATTGATAAATGGTTATATATTTTCATTTATTTTAAATACCATTGAAATACAATTAGATTTATTTTTTTTAAAAATTTGTTAATCATTCAAAAGTGTATTATATAAAATTTTTACATTATAAATCATAAACCTCAAGAATGATTAATATTAAATAGATTTTTTAAATACAATTAAGAAAAAGGGATTAATGATATAATATTACAAAATGGTAAGTATATACAACATAAAAATATTTAACATGTGAACATGATAATTATCTCATGGATGTAAAATGTAGGATGAGAATCTGATACCATGTGTTTCATTTTTGGTGAAAGTCCTTTAACTTATGGTATAATAAACTTATGTAAATATTATACTTTTTTGAGAAAATTATTTACTTTTATAATTAAAATAAATTTATATTTTACTATATTGTATAAAACTACTTGAAAAATTATTTTTATGCTAAGTGTATTGGCCAAATTTGGTTTTTTTATCGAATGGAACATTCGTAGAAAAAATATGGTCAAGGGATAGTTATATATCATCTCAAGAGTAATAACCATGAAATAATTAACATTTTTAGACATTAATTATAATTATAAAATCAGCCATTAAATATAGTTATGAAAAATGAATCAATGTCAAGCTCATTGAGATGGTTGGTTGTACATACGCATGAGAAACATTATCAGTTTTCAATGATTATTAGGGAATGAATGTATGGGACACCATATATTTTCAGAATTATAATTAAATTTCAATTACCATATGATTTAATCAAATTGAATTATTTTTGTAATTTTTTTGATTAAAAAATAATCATTACATGTTGAGTAGGTTGTAGTCCACACATCTACGAACGATATTATCACTTTTTAGGGGTTTGAAAGGGTAATAAAGAAAATGATATATATATATATATAGTATTTTTATGGAAATGATATCATTTAATGAATATTATATATATGTTTTTCCCACATTTTTTTAAAAAAACCATCCATTTTATGTAATATGTTTACCTTGAACGAATCACAATGCTTCGAGGGGGAGATTGTCCACAATTCCGCGAAACGATGTTATCGTATTTAATTTATATGGAATGTATTAAAGTTAGGTGTAATTAAATGATTAAATAAGTATAAATACCTAATAATTATCATATATATCAGATATAAATAGGTTTTCTATCATAATGGACACTATTGGAGGTGGTATGTAAAAAATGAATAATCATCTCCTTGTGGGGAATAATTCATTGTACATAGAAATAGGATGATCGTTACCCATTAGATAAATGTGTGTGTAAGTGTAAATAAAATCCTTAAAATAAAAACACACTAGTGTATTTATTATACTATTTCAATTATAAAATAATTGAATAATAAGATATTTGGGTTTGGAGAATGGAAATAAAACGAAAAGGATTTTGAAAAAATGTAACCTCTTAATCAGGTAACTACTTTTTTGTTTGTACCAAATGGATTCATTGGAAGTATTTATGATCCAAGGAATGATTAAAGGTATAGGTGAGGGATTTTGAGAATATATATGGTAAGATATTTTCTCATATGAAGTGGTTTGAGAGGTGTTAGGAATGAGGAGTTGTTGTGGCCTTTTGTATGAAAGGAAAGGGACTCACTTGGAATATTTTTGAAACAACATAGTCATAAACATGTTCTTATGTAAAAAAACTTATTATAATAAAACTCAATAATGTAAGGATTATGGTAGATATATTTCCATAAAATAGGTTGGTCATTTCGACCCCTAAGATAAAAGTTCAAGCCTTTATGAAGTTTAATTTTGACTTAATTATTGTAATTAATTTTAATTACATTCACTACTATCATAGGTAAAAATAAATTATGGTATTATCATACATTATAAATTATAATGATTAAAAATATTTAGTCTATTTTTTATAATTTAAGTCATATAAGTGGCATTGAGAAAATTAAAATTCATCCCGTAAGCGGGATGACATTATAGGGTTTTAATGTAAAACATCTGAATGTTTATTATGTTTTTTAAATCAATTTCAATGTTAAATCGATTCTAATGAGAAAACTTTTATAAAATGAAAAAAATATGATTTAATTAAACATTAAAATTAATTATAATTATAATTTAACCTTAAAAATTAATTGGATTAAAAATATGCTTTAAACTAAAATTAATGTTTTTTAATATTCATTAAATACTAAATGTTATAGAAATATTAAAAAAATTCACCCTAAACAAATTATAAAGTATTTATTTCAAATATTAAGTATATTTTGACATATTAAATAAATTAAAGTGTCCAAATGTATTTCTAAAATGTTCCCTCTATTATAAGGTGGAAACTTTTCCTTAATAAAAATATTGGTTTTTATTTGTGATGCAGGGTTTGTTATTATTTTTTTCATGTCAAACCTAATGTATGAATATAAAAAACATTGAATAAAAATTTAACATATATATTTCATTGAAATAATTATATAATTTTTATTTTTATTTTTATTATTAAAAACCCCTTTGGACGCATAAAAATATTAATATCTATGTTTTATCTAATTTGTTCTTATTTTCATTTTTCATTAATTTGTAACACATTAATTCATTTTATATTTATATAAGCCATAAATTTTTATATGTTAATTAATAATATTCTTAATTGAGGACTTGGTGGATAATTTATATCAAATTAAATTAAATAATAATATTGTAATAATACATGGATATTTAGTGAAACTAGTTATTGCATGTAACACAAGTTATCGGGGAAGGTCTCTCTTGAATGTAACACAAGATATATCGGTGTGTCTTGCATTAAAATATATAGAATACATTTTAAATAGAAAATATATTACCATGTATTTAGGTATTATATTACCTTATGTTCTTGGTGTTGTGTGTTATACATGCTATCGTATACAAGGTTCTTACTGTAGATTTTTGGGGAATCACATTCTCCCTTCCTTGTTTAAGTTGCCTCCTCACAATTTAAAGTCGACAATGGTGATATAATTTTTGATACATCCAATGTTTGAAATCACACATCTTGAGAATAGTTCATAAGTCATCTTCCATTAAAGTGATATTGTAATGCACAACAATCACATGGATTACCCTATAACTATGTGTCAATGTAGGAGAACCATAGTGGAAGGTAGATATACATACATAAATGAAATCTGTAAATATTTATATGAAGTGAATTAAGTTATTAATCACAAAAACTAAATGATAAATAAAAATTTTATGTCCTAAAATCCTTAAATATTTATTGATTTACAAGAACATCAATCTAATAGAAATTATGGTATTTGGACAACATTTTATTTGAAAGTCATTCCCCTAATTTTTTGTAATTAATTTACTACCCAATAATATATGGAACTATTATTACTTTATAGGTTTCAATTTCATATAAAAAACCCGAGCATTTGGTTTTTCTTTGATCAAATTCCAATTCATCCATTTACTCCCACAAATTCATTACCAACAATGAATATTTTTTTAATGTACTAAAAGAAAAAATTAATGGATCATAAGGTCGATAAAAGGGAAACAAGTCTAACTATTTGACTCTAAATATCTCCTAAATCCAATATTATACATAAAATAATCTCTAATCCCAAAAAGTGACACTACTGGTTCATAATTAACATTTCTACATCAAAATTTTTCACTCAATAAAATGAAAGTTAATTAGGACATTGTTCAGGTCATTGGTATGCATGAAACCCTTATCATCCTTCGGTCATGAGTTTAAGACCCAAATACATTCAATAATTTATTAGTGCTCACCTTTCATACAGTTCTACCTCTTATAAAACAATATTAATATAGTTTCTAAAATAAATACAATAGACATCTCTGAAATAAATTTTTTCAATAAATACCCTTTTAACTTATGTCTTAAATACAACCTCATTACATCAATACATCATTCATTTATTTTCCACATAGTTCCTTCCGTTGTATAGGGTTTACCCATAATATAATTAATAGTACTATTAAATCATTAAACCTTATTTATAATTTAAAAAATATTGTTTTATACTAGGTTATTCATTTTTTTATATATAATAATCCTTCATAATGATTTGTATTTAAAATGTGAATTATTCTAAGAATACTTCCTAGGAGTGTCAAAACAGATGCACAATAAGGCACATTGTCGTGTACCAGGTTACAATGAGTCAGTCTCGAAACACCAAGTTGTACTTTTTCCTCATTCGTACATTTATTCCATAACCATGTCCAGTTGTAATTTCTAGAAAGGCACATATTTCTGTAAAGACCCATAGAATCTCGGACATAATAAAATTCTATTATGTTCTTAAGTACTTATCCTCAATTTATAAGATTATTTTAAATACTCTTACTTATTTTTTCCTAATTCTAGTAACCAAAGTTTCCACTAAACATCATCAGATACCAACTGTTGTGACCTGACCCCAAGTATCCTGGATCCACTATCTTATACTAATACAGAGTTATGGTTATAATGAATCATATATCGAAAGAACTAGATAATAGTATTATTGGTAAACTAGATACATACGTGAGTCATTTATTTCTAAATACAACACTTATTACTGTATAATTTATTTTTATTTATAAATAAATAGTTTTGAGGATAACATTATTACAACAATTAAATCCCTATATATATTTCATAGTACATTTCTTAGATTCCTAGGGGAGGAAACATAATATAGGTGAACTGAAATGCTTTGTTAAGATAATGTAAAGTAGAATAAATAAATTATAAATGATTATGATAATTATATAATGGAGAATAATATGACACGTATACAATATAATCAACAAACTAAGAAATAAGTTAATAAAAATATGGAATGGTAGTAAATGGAAACACATTCCATTAAAAGATTTGGATAATGAAAAATATATATGGAAGTGTATGAAACTAAAAAAAATCCAATTTTATTTGAGAACTAAAAATAAAATTATTCCATAGATATATTGAAGCATATCTCATATGTGAAAAATAACTGAAATATATTTGAAGGGACTGCTTAATTATTAAAAATCATGTATTTATAACATGAAGACATATACTATGATGATCTATCCTACAGAAACATTAAATTATTGGATAAATTGTTTTAATTTTTTTTAACTTGGTTGTCGCATGAGATCTCATCGATGCATCGAGTAGATATATAATGTTTAGGCTCCACCTATCATTTATTGTCTAATGCACACTTCATATCAAGTAATAGATTTAATTAATAAACATTTTTTCAAAACAAATTTCCATATGAAATAATGTACAAACCATTATCAATATTTCCCTTGAGAATCAAGTAACATTCAATATAGACACCATCTATAAAATAGTATATGGTTAAAAAAAATTAATGTGTATTCCAAATAAAATGGATAATTTCGGTGAAATTTCAATGATCAATGATAATAGGAGATTTAATGTTTCAATGGGACTAAAAAATGAATAAAGGAAGAGAATTTGAATACTTTCGTTGGCCTAATAAATAATAAACCATCAAGAGGAAGAATAAATAAAATATTAATACAATAGTTCCCATGTGGGGAAAAATAAAGGGTTATAGTTGACGATGAATAACAATACTATTAAATGATGTTTCAAAAAATTCTTTAAGAAAGTATCCTTTTATTATGATAACACTATAGAAATCCTTTTCTATGAAATTAATATTTTATAAATTATTTATTTTTAATAAATCCTTATAAACATGAAAAGGAAATTTAAATGAAATGGTGGGGGGGAATCTGTACAAGCCATATGGTGAAAAGGAACATTCCTTTTTTATGGTTAATGTTTATAAAAATTCATTTTTCATAAAGAGAGAATAAAATTCCTCAGAAAAAATTGGTAAAATAAAAAATTTAAAAAATATCTATAGAAAATCAATTTAAAAACATTATTATTTTTTAAAAAAAATAGGAATTTAGTATAAAATATGTTCTCCAACTAAAGGGATAATGAAGTCGTGGTGTCTTTAAAACATTTTATAAAACAATTTGAGTACCATAATGTGTAAAAAAGTACCAATACATGAATATAGTCATGAATAAAATGTGGATAGAAAATGAAAGGATTTATTAAACAATGGTAAAATAATTTCATTTAATGAAAATACCATGGAATGATAAATTTAATTATAATTAAGGAATGTAATCTACAAACATTCCAAAGTTTATCATACAACATTGAAACATTATAAATCATAATCCCCATGAAAGAATAATATAAAATGGAAGTTGTAAATACTATGATGAAAATTTTATTAATTATATAATATAAAACTAATTGTTCAATTTATACACAACACAATTGATGTATTTGGTGAACTTGACATTTATCTCAGATATCTAAAAAGTGATATGAGAACAAATTACCTTTTGGTTTCCTTTCAGGTGAATATACATTAACATTAATTATTATATACTTATGTTAATTTTATACTTTCCTGGGAATATTTTTCATTATTATCATTGCCTTTTGTTCACTTTTTACTATATTTAATATAACTACTTAATAGATTAAGCTTACATTGGGTGTTTTGAGAAAATTCGGTTTATGTGTCAAAAATAACATTAGTAGGTCAACGATGGTCAAAGGGTTCATTATATAAAAATCCAGAATAATAACCATGAAATAAAATTCATTTTTATAAATTAATTATACTTTTAAAAAAAAATCAATAAATATGTTTATGAAAAATGAAACAATGTCATGATCATGGTGATGGTATGTCGTATGTATGCATGTGTAACGCCCTCATTTTTCAATGATCATTATAGAAAGAAGGTAAGTAAGAAAATATATTTATTAAATGATAATTATATCATAAATACCAAATTATTTAAAAATATATATTTATATATATAATTTAACTGATGAAAAATGAATCGCATCATGTCGAGGAGGTGATATTCCACATGTCCATGAACAACGTTATCACTTTTTATGTGTTTGAATGGGAAAAAAATGATGTGATATATATAAATAAATTATATTTAAAGAATTGTAATATTATATTGAATATCATATATAGGTTTTTTAAATCTCATATTTTCAATTAAAACCGTCATTTTTTACATTCCATGATTAGTGTGAACAAATCGGAATGCTTCGAGGGGCGGTATTATACACTTCCTCAAACAACGTTATCTTACTAATGTAAATTTAAATGTATTAAAGGAATGTGTATGAAAAGGATTAAATAAGTATAAATACATAATAAATATAATAAATATCATATCAAAATAGATTATCCAACATAATGTCCACCATTAGAGTTGGTAAGCGAAAAGTGAACAGTCAACATTTCATGATGTAGTAATTTGCCTTACACTGAAACAATTTGTTTGTTACCCATTATGTGGAAGTGTGTCTAATTTTAAGAAGATTACATATCATAAAAAATCCCATTATATTTAATATATTGGTTTTTTATACACAAATAGAATTAATAAATATGATGTGTTGGATATTTGATATAAAATTATAAATCATAAAGAAATAGGTTACCTCAAAATCAGATAACTACTTTTGATTTTAACCAAAAGAATTCATTGTAATTATTTCTGCTCAAAGGAATGGTTAATGTTTGATGGGAGGGAGGATGGGAGTAAATATAAGAAAATATATCCCGAACATAATTGGTATGATTGGTGTGAGGAATGGGGAGAGTTGGTGGCCTTTTATTGTTAAGGAAAAGAACTCAGATGGACTTTTTTGAAACAAGTTTTATGTACACATTTTCATACATAAAAAATGTATTAAAACCAATAAAAACCAATAATTAATGTTTTATAGAATATATATTTCCATTAAATTGGTTTTCAACAAGTGACTGTATTTTGGGCCCCTATGTTAAAGGTTTATTCTTTTATTATTATTTTTATTGACATTATAATTGTAATTAATTATAATTACATTCACTAATATTTTTGGTAATTTTTTATTTCTTATTATAAATTATAAATGATTATGACAAAAAATATTTAATCAATTTTTCTAAATTATAATCAAAATATTGGGATTAATTAATTTAATATTCATCCCGCAAGTGGGACAACATTACAGGTTTTGAAAGTAAAATCATATAAAATTAAGTAATGATTTTATAATCAATTTCTAATTGAAATTGGTTATAATGGAATAATATGTGTAATTTTATAAAAATATTATCTTTTTAAAATTTAAAACCAATTAATATTATAATTTATTCTTATAAATAAATTATATGAAAAAAGTTTTAACCTAAAATTCCATATTTTTAACTATTCATTATAAATTAAATTGAATCAAAAAAATATTAAAAATTAACCTGCACCAAATTATTATGTTTTTAATTCAAATAAATATTTTATTATTAAATAATAAATCCATCAATGTGTCAAAATTCAGTTCTGAAATGGGTTATACCTTAAAAGGAGGCAAATTTTCCTTAATAAAAATAATGGTTTTTATGTACAAGTAGGGTTTGTTCTTCTCTTATACACATCTAATGCAATAGATGAATATAAAAATTATTTTATTTAAAATAATACATATATATTTCATTAAAGTAATTAACTAATTTTAATCAATTATTTTTATTAATACAAAACTCTATTGAAAAAAATAATATCAATTTTTTTATATCTAATTGGCACTTATTTTCATTTCTCATTAATTCGTAAGCCAATAATTAATTTTATATTTAAATAAACAAACATATTTCTAATTTATGTTAATACTATTCATAACAACTATCATAATGGCTAGTTTTTATCGTATTATAATTAATAATAATATATTAATAATACCTTGTTATTTTGTGAAACACTTTCTTATCTGTTATGTATGAATTGAGGAAGGAACCTCTTGAATGTAATGAAATATAACATGGTGTTGCATTCATTAAAATATATAGAATATATTTTAAATAGTAATTATAATAAAATGTATTCATATATTATATTATCATATGCTCTGGGTGTCATGTGTCATACATGCTATTGAATAGAAGGTTCAAACTTTATATTGTTAGGGTGCACATGATTAGTGATTTCTAAATGATTATTTTGAAATTTAAAACAATACTATGAACATGAAAACTGTTAACTTTTAATAAATAGTCAATTTTATCATTTTATTTTTTATAGTAGAATATATCTCATTGTATTCTCTCTATAGATGTACTTATATAGGTCCACCAATTAAAATCATTTGAGTTTCAATTTTCTATTGTTAATTCTTAAAAATTTTATAATGAATTGATTATTATATTACATAACATTGTATAATGATTGTTGGGAGTGGTTATAAATTATTACATACCCTGATTCACCCCCACTATCTAAGTATCTTCTAGTTGTGACATCATCAAACATGGCATTTAATTCTAATATTGGATCAATATAATTGGACATAAAATTATAATTCATTGTGGAAGATAAGGAATCAATTGTTTATCAGTATAATATGACATAAAATGTTTATAAAAGTATTAATAATTATAATATTCATTATACTAATAAGGGAAATGGTTCATTGTATAACATCACTCTGTCATGAACCCTGTGTCACATATTATATAAGGATTCTTTTATATGCCTCTAATTTTAAAAATAAATTTTATTAAAATAATGAAAAACTTGTGTAAGATTAACATAATAACCCAATAAACGTATCTTGTGTCTAGATATGTGTTAGTGGTTATTTATCAACAACCTACAATCACTAATTAGTTTTGAAGATAATGGTTTAATCTATATGAAATGAGACCTAATTAATACAATCCTTACATGAAGTATTTTAACAATAGTTAAATATGTATTGTTTATGTTTATACGTCCAATTTATAATTATGTTATGAACATTAAATTAATACAAGATAATATAAAATAGAAGTAAAATTCAATAGATTGAAGATTCAACACAGGTTATAGACTAAAAATGATTGGAACCATCATATGTTTTCCTATTAAATGATATAAAAATTGTTTTATGTAAACCGTATTCAGCATAAACTAAAAAAATTAACATAAAAATAATTTTTCATTTTTATTAAATGGGAAATATCCATATATCAACATATAATACTATTATTATCAAGAGGACGCATCTTTTGATCTATCCCAATATATAACAAAAGGATACTTATATTACCCTTCTGAACTAATGATAGTTCAAATATTTTCAAAAAATGTAGGTCTTAATTTGATTTATAAAATATTTTAGAGATATTTTGAATACAATAATAATATATTTACAATTTATGTCATTAGGCTAAGAAATATCTATCACCATTCACATGGAATCATTAGTGATTGAGAATTTTCATTTATAAATACTAATAATTAGTTGATTTAATTTTTTGACGTTACAAAAAAGTAATTGGGATACTAAAGTTGCTAAATTATCCTCTAGTATTTGTTTAGATGAGGAATATATTAGAGAAGCCTCAACTTATATCAATGTAATATTCTATACCAATTATGAAAAATTTAAACAATTACATATAAACATTGGAGGAGACAAAAGAACTATGTAAATTAGTGTATCTATGACTCTTGTTAGATAGGAATAATATGTTTCATTTATCTTGAAATATGGTGATGTCCTCTATTTTTTAATATGATGATGTTATAGTACTAAAATCTCCCATATCTATACAAAAACATTATCTATACTAGATAGCCACTATTGTTACAAGAAAGTATCATGAATGATAAATTTGTATATTTAATATTACATATGTCATAGTTTTTATCAACTTTATGGAATAATGAAATCGTACTTGAGGGATTATTTTCCCATATTGATCGAATATAGCTAACATTCAAAAAACTTCTTTTCAATACCATTAGTTCTTGGACATGTATTCTGGATATAAAGAAATACAAATGGTCCCAATATATGAAGAAAATACCACCTATAAAGCAACCTAATGAGTATATTTCTATTTGGTGGGTCCCTCTAATTTAAATAATTCTAATTACACCTATAGAAGACTGGTGACCTATATTTTTTTCATTTAACATAAAAATAATTAAGGATATAGTGATAATATTGTTATCAAATAATTCAACACTCTAGATCACCTCTCCAACATAACAATGTTCTCTACCAATCATTATTCACACAATATAAATATTAATCCATGAATATGTGTATTAATATTGATATCAATTTGATTTTATTGATTTTATGGATTGAAACCAAGTAAATGAGGTCAATCATGGGAAAAATATACTAAATCTTGATGTCACCCATTGTTATATAATCATGAATTTTTAGAACACATTGGGGGAAACCCAAAAAAAATAACAGTGTTTTATTACATGGATTGATGGAAAATGGAAATGATTCGGGAGTAAATTAAAAATGATGAATGTGGAAACTATCTCTAAATACCATATAAACTAATATCCGAGTGCATTCTCCAATAACCTGAAGACTGTTATCGTTCTCCACGGACTGGTGACAAGCACCAGGGTGTTAATGAATAGTCATTTGGAATGATTTCATCCTAAAAATATTACGTTAAAGTAATATATAGAAATATCATATATATATATATATATATATAAATACATACATATAAATGAAAAAAGATAAACACTGAAAACCAGAAGCAAGACATTACAAAAAAATTCAATCTCATAGTGGTTGATGACGACCCACCGTATCCCAAGTCACCCACCCATGGTCACCGATGAATTAACCCAAAATAGAATATTAGAGCACAAAAATCTTATATATGATTATAAAAGATTGAATACCCGAAAAGGTACCAGATGGCCATTAGACAAATATACTTGTAGGATCCACCAATGATTCTATACAGCGTTTTCAGAAGGTAGTTAAAATATTATAAAAGAGAAGTTAAAATAAGAGATTACAATGATTATTTTAAAAGTAAAATGTCAATAATTAAAAAATTATTTATTAAACAAATATTTTAAGGAAATATTTTTCACCATTAAAATTCTAATCATTTTCATGAAAATAATTTAATAAAATTTCACATGATGAAGTCAGATAATAATTAAAATATCATAACATGCACCTAATATGGAAATATGAGAACGATTCAATATATTTTATCCATGGTTTATAATAACATTAAATGATTCATGAAATGAAATTATGATTCCAAATAGATACAACAAACACGATCATGTATCAGGTATCAAGTATATGGATGTCATGAATAAATTTATTGGGATTTTTTTAAGTCTATCAAAATTCATAGCAACTATCTTGAGGAAGTTAATAAGGAGAATTTTTTTTAAGTTCTTATGTTTTTTAAGACATTCAATATATTTTAGAGTACAACAAGAAATTACAATGTCATTCATGTTTCATATAATGGATTGTTTTTTATTATTTTAGTATGGAGCTATTTTTCAAAAGAGGCCCTCACCCATAAAATTTACCCATCATGCTAGTGGCCCAGTAGATTTCTTATTTATGGATTATCAAAAATTATTTCTCACCTAAAGTGGAGATATAAAAACAAAATTAATAGCTAAATTCCCCATTTTGGGATGGGGAAGGATAATATCCTTATGAAGAGAACATGACTTCCATGGGATTTCAATACAGAGAGCCTAATCATTATAAGATTTTTTAAATATCTAAGAGTTTTTAAATAATGTGGCTTATTTGGTCACCTTATGATGTTTGTTATGTTGTGTGACTAGAGTGGGATGTTTAGGCCAGGAACATCAGCTCTTGGATGTGGGTTAGTAGATGATTCATGATTATAGGGCTCTAAACATAGGCCTTAAGGTGATGAATCTCAAATAGTGGAGGATCTATAATCTATCGTCTATTTGTTTCTAGATTTGGTTTATATTGATCAATATTGATCTTCTAGATATGAGAGTTCAAACTATTTGAGTTTTTCTTCATGTGAATTCTCTTTTCTGAAACATTTTGTTCTATGTTATTTATGATAATATATTGTGGAGTTTGGATTGGTATTTTTTATATTTTTTATATAATTATATATTTCTTTTCATGTCACCATACTTGTTTTTCAATGGTGTCATCTTATTTTGAAATGATGGTAAAAATTCAATTTGGTTATATTTGGTGATCTCTTTTATGAGATTCTAGTTTCATGATGTGCAGTGACCTGGATGGTTTTGATTTTTCTTGATAGAATTTTATAGTCCATTAGAATATAATATGGTAACAAGGATTGTGTTCGGTTTTGATAAACCATGAACCAATTGGTGATGGAATTATATTTGATGAGGTTATTGAGGAATGAATATTTTTTTTAAAAACCATATAATATAATGGAATATTTACCCATGGAATAATTTCTTTTCATTTCGGACACTTTATTTTATTATATAACACCATTTTGTTAATGAAACTAATATTGATTAATATTGATCTTCTGGGAGTGTAATATAATAGAATATTGTCTCCTTAGTGAGTGGTTTCTCTTTCTTATTTTTTTAATAAGAATCATTCTTTTATTGTATTACAATATTTTAATGAATTTTTAAATTATGGAGTGTCCAATGTTAGGACTACTATATTTATCTGGTTTGGAAATATGTGATAATAATGGTGTGTTTATTTTGTAGTTCTATGTGAGTTGTTATCCTTTGGGTGAGTCTCTTTTCAATACTGTGGACCTTACTTCTCACAATTTGAATGAGGGAGTTATACATTTTTCATCATGATTTATCATCCCAAATGGTTTCTTTATGCGGACAACAATTTTGATGGTGGGGTGGATGTGACATCTTATTACTTATCTTTATGTGTTTTGACCCACAGATTAATGTACCCATATATTTGATCTCTATAATGTTTTGTTATGTTTTTTTATTTTTTTGATAATTTGTGGTCCAACGCATGGTTTTCTAAGGGTTTTACCATGTTTTGACCAAATGTAAAACCTATAATAAAAGGGGATTTAGAGTTTTCCCATGCTTAATTTGAGTGTGATTTCATAGAATTCCACCTTTGGCTGTAAACATTGTTTATCCATGCACAAAACCTACAATCCCCTTCTGTCCAGCTTTTACATATTGTCTAACCTTGCTCAAATAGTGGGAAAAAAATGAACATGCATAGAAAACATAAAAAATGTCCAAAATAACTAGAAACAACACATAAAGAGATCAAATCATTGGGTACTCAGATAAATGGTTAAAAACACATAAAATTGAAAAAATGATCTGAAAAACACCCCATGATACAAATTTATTTCCCCATAAAGAAACCATCCAAAATGATAGAGGATGCTGACAAATGTATAAATCCCCCACACAACTTTTGAGATATAAGTTCTGTGGTATATAATGTAGGTTGACCCAAAGGATAACAACTCACACAAAATGAAAATAGAAACACACCTAGATCATTATATGTTTCCAAACCAAATAATTACTAGAGACCTCACAAAGGATTCCCAACCAATTTAACATTCACCAAAATGGTGTAACATAAGAAAAATAAATTCATTAAACCAAAACACGATACATAATGCACTTACAACAGAGAAACATCAATGATAAATCATCCATATGAAATGTAAACAAATAACATGTATTTCTATGATGGGAAAGTACTCAATAGTAAATAGGATGTTCATAACTGATCCACAGACCTTGATCAGATCATGCAATCAAAGGCCAACACCATCAAGTTTTATGAAAATAAAAAATTCACAATACCCTTGTTTTGAGAGTAAATCCCCAAGGTCTATCTATGTCCAACTTGAATGTTATCAAAACATCAAATTCAGTGCACATCGGGTCACTATACTATCATAAGAGAGACAATTCAATATATAAAATTTGAGTTATTACCAACATGTCGAAATAAGATGAAATCAAGGAAAAACACTCAAGATTTTAAGAAAAGTGAACCATTTTTAAATTAGTAATCCATAAAATACCGAAAACATGTTTCAAAAGATACAATCACAAAGATACCAAAATATAATGTTTCAAAAGTACATAACTAACAAGTAGAAAAACTAAAATATTTTACACTCCCACATCAACAAAATAAGTTGGATTAACATCATCCAAATATGACAACATGTAGCTAACATCTGGTATCTCCCCCACTATATGAAGAGAATCACTCCAAAGCCAATGGATAGATCTCTGTTATCATGGATTAACTTTTACCCCATTGTCAGGAGCCGATGTTACTAATCAAAACGTCCCACTGTGGTCACCAAATATAAAACAGCTGATCAGGTGCCCTAAACAGACACAATATATATAATTTCTTAGAGCAGTCAAACATTACTTCTTATAATGAATATGTACTCTGCACTGGAGACAACATATTTTCCTTTTCTATTCATCAAGATACTTTCCTCCCTCAACCCCTAATAATGCATTTTGAAATTCATGTTGTTTTTTAGATCCACATCATGTATGAAATTCTTTTTTAGATTTCATGAATAAGTGAATCATCCAAGAAATGGGAGTGACGTCTAAGAGTAATGGGAGAAGACCATTTCTAAAAAATATAGACTTAGTAAAATAATAAAAAATAATCCTTAGTATGGAACATACAAATTGTGAGAATATCTTTTCATACTCTACAACTATTATCTCATCTTGACCAAAACCCAAGAACTCAAAAAAAATCTCATTCCTCACATCCTTAGGATACTGTCATTGAATGAAGAGTGAATTTAATAATTACCAAGACATTAATTCACATATACAATATGAAATCACAAATTTCACCACACTTTTTTAGGTACCTGAATGTAGGAGTCAATATAATTGACTTTATGAGTATCCTTACTCTTTATAGAATCAAAAATCTCATCCACATCTTCAAGACTCTATAATACCTCAATAGTACATTTCACACCATTGTAAGAAGGGTGATGAAAATTATAGCATTCAATAATGGGGTTAAATGGATATATGTTAGTTTGATCTATCACTCAATATGATCCCAAGCTAAAGACACTGAAAATAGATTTTACTTTTATAAATTACAAAGAAAATTCCAATAACTGGATTGATGAATGTAAATTATATCATTCTTAAAAGAAATTATGTGATACATTTCTAAACATCACAAAATATAGGCATATTAACTGAGGGATTATAGAGATAGAAAAAAACCCAACAACTTTTAAAGAATCCTCAATACAATTTATCGAATCATCATTGATTTCTAAACATATATGATTTAACCATTTATAAAATATTACACATTTCATTCTTAATGATATGTATTGAAATAAGTCCATCATATTTATTTGAAAAATATATATTACCATCACATGGAAAATTGTCAACATTTAAAAACATTAATCCCCTTTTTTCCAATTCACCAAAACCATTCCCATTTTAAATACATTTCAATGAAAATTTCTTCTTAAAAAATTTCCTTAACACATAATCAATGATTCAATGAAAATTTATTTTCTATACCAAAAAAATCACTAAAGAAACATATTATTAATTAAATATATTTCTCAATAAACATAAGAAATCAGGTTTTTATTTAAAATTTACTTTTCAAATGGGATTAAAGACCATAAATAAGGGATTAAAGATAAAACAAACACATAAGATCTCATCCATAATCCATAATTCACATAACCATCATAAAATAAAAAAAGTAACTTATATGAAAATTGATAAGGATTGATGTTTAGAATCATGTCATAACTGTAAAATTTCTTGGTTGAATAAGATAGTAAACCACTATCAAACCTGATGACTTTTTGTGGGTGGATTTCTGGATCAGTCACATCGATTCCATAGAGTTTCCCAAAACATGAAATAATGGTGGGAATATGGGAATCCTTCTATTTTCATTGAAAAATTTATAAAATATTCCCAAAATAAAATATAGTCTCATTGGGAATATAAATCTCATTTTTCATCAATAAATGAATAGCTCAAAATAAATACTCAAGACCCAACATCCCTAGTAACTCAAGTCTCATCATAAGGAGGTGGTGATCAAGAACCCACCCAAGAACAACCACTTGTGTCCCGACACATTCTCAATATCATTTTTAAAGTGACCACCCAAAATAAAATAATTGATTTCAAGTAAAATATCTTTAATTTATTTCTTTATTTATTCCCGTTTGTTATAATCCATCCCAAAATACCTTCTAAACTGGTATCCAAGATGATTCATTACAAATGTGAAGAGCATTCATGCTCTCCACGAGGTGGAGATTAGAACATTGGAATCAATAAATAACTGCTGGGAATTATTTTTCTATAAAATTAATACAATAACATAGTAAAATTTTAATTTTCATCTGTTGTATAAATAAATACATACTTATAAATTTAGATAGATATGCTATGAATAATATAAGAAGAACATAAAATCCAAATTCTACCATTTGGTGGTCTATAACCACCCACTGTGTCCCATTTCACACACCATTTGTCACCAATATTGAATACACAAAGGAAGATGAGAGCTATAATACCTATTATAAGAAAATAAAAGGTTCATGGTACCAAAAGGTAAAATTAGGGTGTCTACAAAAGAGCCTAGTAGGATTCCACAAAATACTCTATTGTGTTACATCATAAGGTTACTCAAACATGCTAAATGTAGATTAAAAATAAAATAGTATGAGGATATGTTTAAAAACATAGTTTCAAACAATAAAAAATAAGTTAGAAAAATAAATCTATAAAGCATTCTAGTTCAACTTTTAAAAAACTAATAGTTTCTTGAAAAGAATTGAAATAAATTACCGAAGTTGATTAAGATAATAAATAAAAGATTAAAACATGAACCTTATATAGAAATATGAGAATGATTCAATAAAATAAATTCAACATATAAAATAAAATTAAATGAATCATGTGTGGAAACTCCATTGCCAAATAGTGACAATGAATGCTATCATGTATTTGGTATATAGTACAAGGTTTTCATGGGTACTTCCTAGGTATGATAGTTTGTCCAAAACAGAATATATAATAATGTTAAAAAATTATTTATTTTTGGTCTTACATCTAGTCTTATGGGTCTCAAGAAATCTAGTTCCACAAAAAACTGGTATCTTGGCGATGCGTTGATAGGTTGAACCCTTTATGTTCACTATTGATCCGATATAAGGGTGTGAATCCACTAGTGAAAAATATATCAAGGTCATCACATATAATTGTATAGGTTCCCCTGAATTATTAAGAGAGGTGAGTGAGATAAATAAGTTATGATAATCTCACAAGGATCCTTATCAATCAGGGGCACTGGCCCATACTCACATCCCACTCTCACCATAAAACAACCTCAGATTAAATAATCCCTTTTCAACACCAAATAATGGGAATTATAAGAATATATAAGGTAACATTAATTGATTATAACAAGATAGGATCCTCAAAAAATTCCAAATTAGAAATCACACATCATCAATTAAATTTGAATATATTTATACAATTAATAATTTGAAATTTGTGATCATAAATGAATCTTTTAAAATACAATCATAAAAATTCCAAATAGGCTTTTAAAACAAAAATTATTTTCAAATAAATTCCCTAAATAATTTAAATGAAGTTATAAACATTTTAGACGGAATAAATACATTTCAAATATAAGTTTTCACCCTTCTTCTATGTGGATAAATCCTTTATTTCAAATAACACAAGAACATCGATTTTAAAATGTGTAAAATCATTCAAATGGAGTTAATGAAAATGTAATAAAATAAATAATTTTAAACTATATTAAAAACATAAAATATTTTATTTTATTTAATTTCAATCAAGGATCATTACTTTTAAAACCAATACTTGGGTCAAAGAATTTATTCCCAACAAAAAATCTTTTAAAATAACATTATAATTAATCCAAACAAACATGGCATTAATCACTTAAAAAAGGTGATGTTAATCAACATTATTTCAATCAAATTCATCCATTTTTTAATGAAAAATAAAATTGGTCAAAAAAGATTTTATGAGGAATTTCAAGGATAAATTACATAGAATATGTTTTATAAATTACGAATCACACATATATAAATATACCAAGAAACCATTAATTACAAAAAAATGAAATAAATAAAAAAACCTTTATATGTTATTCTGAATCCAACAGCAATGAATCCAAAATGATTCTATTCTAATGAAAATCACGTGATTTGAGAAATATATCATGGAAGAAGAGAGAACATTTCCAAAATCCAAATCATCTCCCAGAAATTTACCAAGGTCTAAAAATACTCAAGTCTATCATAACAATTAAGAATAAGTAATAAATATAATACATAAGATTGAATATCCATAATAAATAAACTCACTAGAAGATTATCACTACTTAGATTGGATCATAAATCCACTAATAGATGAGGTTTGGGGAGCCAAAATGGCTCTGGAGGCCTCCTAAAATCCAAAGGACCAGTTGAGGTTCGAGTTAGAGTATTTTAGTGTCAATTTGGTGGTTTTTAATTTTTAGTTATAAATTTCATGGAACTTAATTCCTATTTGCATTGTTTCCTAGGTAGGATACATGGTCAGTACTAACTGTGAGCCCAATCAGGAACCCAATGCACATCCACTAGAACAGAAACACACATATACTTCACACTTAGTTCAACCATGAACAAACCAAGTGACTAAATTATTTTCGTGTTTCACAAATTTTCAAATTGTGCTCAAAATTTGAGTAAATCATGTAATGGCTGAGAATCCCTTAAAATGTCTGCAAAAACAATAGATATAACAAATGAAGTGATCCATTCAATTGTTACATAATTAAAAGGGTTAAAACAAAAAAAAGATAATAATATATTACATTGAATCATAGAATGTGATATTAATTTTCATGTATAATTTAATCACTTCTATTAACACATTTTTTATCTCCCATTTTAATGATCCACATTGAAGAAAATATATACATAATTTATATTGTTATGTTTTAATTATCCCTTTGTGAATTTGTTTCATATTAAAATGATGTGGAAATTAAAATTACCTATGTTATTTTTATTAATCGAAATAAAAATATGAGTGCGCATACACCACTATAAATTGTAATTTATTTTCGTAGATATTCATGAAAAAAAGATGAATCATTGTCTATATCTTCATAATGTTTAGTTCAAATCTAATATTAATATATTAAAATACATTTTTGGTTGGCCCATTTTGACTTTATAATTAGTATGAATCATAAATATACATCAATAGTTATACATATGATTAGGTTAATATAATGGGTAAATAGCACATACATTAAAATAATTCATGGGAATGAATCTAACCACCAAGGAATTACCCACATTTGAAATCACCATATTAATGATTTTTTCTCAATCAATAAATGATATGAAACTAGGATATTTACATCAAGGATTCTTAAATAATCCTTATTGGTAAGTGTATGGGCGATCCAAAACTCAAATGATTTATTATAGGATTATTTTCTATTTCTCACACACAAATAAAAAATCATACCATATTATTCACTCATGTCAAAATGTATCCCCAATAGTGAGGTAGAATACAAAGTGATCATCATAACACTATAATGGGTTCTGAAAAACAATACCTTATATAAAAATATCATATATAAACTAATGATGTCATTAAAAATTGATCAAAAAGGAATATACTATAATGATAAAAAGGATTTATGCTTTCAATTAACAATATGTAATAATATATGTAATAATTTCTAAATAAACTTATCTTATCATATACCTCATGCCCCTATAAAGATCAAATGGATGAATTATAAAACATGGATGTTATTATTACATTTGATTATTAGGATGATATGATCATTAATATTGGGAAACAAGTTTTTGTAATTTCCTTTATCAAATAGAGATATGTGTGATAAATGGGACATACTTATCATTTTCCCTAGCTATGTCACTATCTACCAAAATAGATTTAATAACTATAGGATATCCTTGAGAAATGATAACGTATAAAATGAATTTATACCCTATTGGTGATCCAATATGTATATGATTTATTGAATAGAAATAAAATTTCCATTATGATGACACTATCTTCATGAAAAGTGTCTATAAAAATTATATTTACGAGGTTACACTAATACAACATTTAAGGATAAGTGAACCTAATATTTTTAAATTAATTTCACACATGATTATATTGTTTCATTCCATCAGATCCAATGGGGGAGGGTCCATCAATGTCATTCAATGGAGCAGCCTCACCCTTCACTCTTTTTTCCAATCCAGATTTTCTCCCTTATTTCCCAAAAATCGTGCTCAGACTGAAAGTCCTAGATTTTCTAGATGGATTCCCTACCCTATATATTTCATCATTGGTGTTCTCATAACCATCTTTCCTTTTAAATAATACCTCAGTATCTAGATTTTATCAGTGATATCCCATAGTTGATTCGTTCGATAGATTTCTATTCGGCATTTGGGACATGCAAGATAGGGCGACTGTGGGTCTCCTGGATAATCTTCAAATAATTATTCATTTTTCATCAGATCTAGACCTCATAAGTTCCAGGATATGTGCACCTCGTAGTTTCAATGTATTCAGATACATGCTTCTTCGGTGTTCCTTCGATCTACATATGATGCAGAATCATCCATCTGTGGAAACATGGTATAGATTCCTAATCTTTTCCTTCTCATTAAAAACCTTGATGTTATACGCATGCTATGAAATATGATAGGTAGATATATGTGTTCAGATAGTAGAACCACTCTTATTTTTCACCCTCTTAACCCCCGTACATATATTGAAATGGATGTGTCAAGAAACCCGTTTGAATTTGTATGGATTATAGTGGGCGATGATTATCGATGCATGAAATTAGTTATGTACGAAACCTGGACAAACTTTTGTTCGGGATGCAAGCAATTTGGTCATTCTCTAAAATTATGTTGTAAGGGGTCTCAGTAATTTATTTAGAGGAACAAGGATAGTGGCATGGAGAAAGAGGTTCAAGATGAAGTAGAGAATCTCGAACAGTAGCCTCCGGCTTGCCCAGTATCTCACACAATTGTTTTTGTGGAAGACTCTTGGCAGAAACTATGATCACGGTCACCTGCGTAGATGGAATCAACGCCTCAAGACTTAACAATAGTGGCATCTATTTTTTGTAGGATGAAATTTAACATTTCCAGTACCCCCTCTTCACTATATCAAATTGACAGTGTGAGGGTGGGACATTCACTTAACCAGGAGACGACCTGATTGGTATCGTGGGGACTAGAAAGTAACATTTCCACAGTTCAGATGGTGGATAGAATAGAGAATAACCAAGCTGAGGTGCTTGAACTGGGTAGTGATCCTCTTCAGAAAGATTTGAAGGGGCCTGTTTTGGAGGAGTCATAACAGGATGGTGTTGGGGAAGCAAGGGGATCAGGTTCCAGGAACCAGTCTTAAATTAAGTTGAGAAATATATTCGAATGGCTTGTAGAAATCAGATTGAGCATTGAACTTCTTATCCCTTCTGGGATAGATTGGGGGCGTGTGAACATGTTCGATGAAGTTGAAATTTTTGATTCGTCCAGATAAGCTTCATGTTCAAATGAGAATAGGAGTTCTAAGAGGAGAAAGTGAATGAGGGATTTCTCCACCTTACCACATCTTTTGGAGACTCGTTCAACTAAGGAGACTAACAAAAAAAAGGTGGGCTATGAGGTTTTGAGTCACCAAAGACCAAGGTCCCAGAGTGACCAACCCATGGAATTATTATTATGCTCAGAGGGAGAAGTGGTTGATCAGGTCTTGAAACTTAATTATCCCAACGAGGATGCAGCTAAAATTATGGGCTGACCTTTAAGGGAAATTCTTAATTAGGAGAAAAATTCTAGGACTAAAAACATGATGTTAGTCTTTAGGTGGGTTTCAACAAAGGGGATAATATTATTGAAAAGTACATATAGTCTTAGGAAAAAATCACATCTGAATTTGAATGTCTAAGGAGGGATTCACCTAACATCTTGGATAAATCTATCTCAAGAAATTTAATTATGGAAATGGATTCTGGTAAGCTAAAATTGCTCTTCCAAGTCATAGGTTAACTGATGGAGGTAGTTTCTTGTCTTGGAAGGGTTACTGGATCATTTTATATCTGCTCTTAGGTCTACCTTTGGTCTTTTTGATTGAATATCGGTGGCTTTAGCTTTGTGTTTGGATGTGCTTCATAAGGATATCAGAGAAGGAAGCCTTCACCTATTCACACTATTTGGATTGTGGGTCTAATAGGGTTTGGATTTTCCATCAGTTTTTTGCCTATGCATCAATTCATGGGACATCTTCCTGAATGGTAATGAATTTGTGAAGGTTTTTTGACATGTTGTAATGGCTGGTGTGAGGCAGATCCTATTTGTTTATTTGTGTCTAATGCTGAATTTTGTGGTTTCTGACTTTTTCCTTAAAAGTGTTTTGATTAGGAAAAATATTAATATAAAAATAAAAATAATGAAGTTTCACACTTTCCTAGTGAACAACAACATTATTCATTATATTCTAGTGTTTCAACATATAAAATGTAAGCACTAACATTTTATTTATGGTGGATATATGTCATAGGCTAATGACCTAAAATTTCATTTATATAGTTATATTTTTCTTAACATAAAATTATTTAATTTACAAATGGGATATATCAGCAATCGTAATGACATTTAAATGAAATTTGTAATAAATTTTATTAAATCGAACATCATCACCATATTTGGAGTTCAATATATAATCCTATAGAATATGAACCAAATATTTATTGGTCTTATGTTGTAAAAGTTTTATTCCTATATCTATATTTAGTCTAATGACTATTTCCTTGGTCATTATGATAATAATATATTTAATTTTTGTATGAATAAGAGTATCTAATTTCACCTAAATGACGGTAGATAATGGGAGTAATTACATTCCACAAAAACTAGTCAAAACATTATAGGACTCTCAATCAACTACATATAATATTATATAACCAACCCTATATTCACTATTATATGAGATGTAATTAGTATTCATAATTTATTTTCAATATAAAACATTTTAGAAGAATTTTAGTGATATTTTGTAAATGTTTAACATAAAATATTTTTTTGGATAATATGGAAGATCATTAGTGGAAACATTTTAAATATTTCCATGATTAGTGTATTAATAGAACCATATATTTAGAGTGTTGAACAAGAAGGTCTATCGTTTCTTAAATTTTTATATGAAAAAAAGTTTTATAAGTAATAACACTAACAACATGGGAAAATGGTAAAATTTTAGCAATAAAATTGAAGTGTGTTACATCATACACAAGGTCAACTGAAAAGGAGAATTATCCTTGATCACAATATATGGAAAGAATATAAATCCTATTACTAATGTCGATTTCCTTAAGAAATAATTTATATGATAATTCATATAAGCTTCCCAGGGTCATTACCACATGATTTTGAAATTTATAATATACAATTTATCACAAATTATTAAATTTTACGATATATATTCCTCTCAAATGATAGAAAAAATTATATAATGGTCTTGGATATAAGACTATATACTACATGACATTAGGACCAACCAATATTTCCCTAAAATTCATAGACCAGTCAATTCCAAATTATCCCCAACAAATTAATGTTTTATATCCCACAAGGCCTTAATCTACATGACTATCCCTACATATGGTTTTGATTTATATAAGAGATATATTATAGTTGTGGATTTTTATTTTATGATGATATTTTCCCCCATTGTTCGTCTAGTAGTTAAAAGTTTCTATATGTCTTTACAGACTAATTCCATTTTCCATATTATACAATTTAATTATATGATTTTCTATTTTAATCATGGTCAAATCGTTCACTCCATACATTATTTTTAGGTCAGACAATAATATTTTATCTTAAAATTAATTCATGTTGAATATATTATATCAGATTGTACATATAGGACTATGTATGGATTGATTTATCTTATTATAAGATAAATAGTGAATCTCATATATATTAAATCATAACTATACCCATTTTTCTATATCATTTCATTTCCCCATCAATCTCTATTTTTCAAATTTCTATAAATTTACTCCATGTTTGACATCTCATTCTAAGACCAATGTTCCTAGAATCGAAAAAACAACATGTGGATTTACTACCACTATTATTTGATATAATGTGAAAATCAAAAATATTATCCTATGTGAATAAATAAATTCACAACCTATCCCATATTCTAATATAACCCACCCTTATTTCAGCCATTGACTAATTAATTTATTGTTTTTTATGCCAAAATGGATATGTCCCATTAATTAAGAAACCATGGTGTTTAAACACACCAGTTCATGTCTTTTTTCCTCCACATGTCCAAAACTAAAATTTTCCCCACATTGTTATAATTATTTAAATCTTAATTACTCTTTCCATAAGATACATCATGACACCAACAACTCCTATAATTTTCCCATAAAAAACACCCTTTCAACATCTGCTTTAATTTCCATTACCCTCATCATGTCATGTACCTATTAATTCACCAAGAATTAAAGATATTATTTTATTCACCAAGATAAATGTTTATCAAATCCTCAATATTTTGAAAAAAATAATTTTATTTGATTAAATTTAGAATTTTCAAAATCAATTTTGAACACCTATTCATATATTAATTGATTTATTTCATTAAGATTGTAATGGAAATAATCTTTCTATAGCTATTAGAAATGCATGAAATTTATATAATGGGACTACCTTTACCATGGTTATGACACAATAAATACATATATATACCATAAATATATAATAAATATTACATATTATTTTTGAAATTGATTATATGGTCATAAAACCTATTTATATTATTATAAGGGAACATTTCATTGAATATATGAAGTGTTCATGCATATTATTTAAGTATAATTTAATTTTAGAGGATTAACCAATAAATTATGGATATCTTCATCCTAAAATATCCAATCACCATAACAAATAAAAATATTTCATGTTTTTACATCATCTAATTTTCATATGTTCAATAGAATAAAATTGTAGATATCTGTTGGGACTTCATATGGTATGTACACTATTAAAATAAGATAAAATCAATTCATATTACAATTTTCACTTTATTATTTTCTCATATTGACATTATCCTTCATTTAATTTATGTCAATTTTAATTTCCCTTAATGAAAAACCTCACCATTACAATCCATGTATAGTAGTACAAAATAAATATAAAATTCATTTAAATATTTATAATCATACACTTTTAATATATCCCCTAATAGATTTAATTGGGGATATTAAATTGATATTTGATTCATCAATAAAATTTTTTTTGATGTAATTCCAAAAAGGTATATTTCCATAAAACATTGTGTGACATTATACTAGAAGAGTAATACCCTAATATTGAAGTATTTTATTACAGCAACATCATTTTTATATTATGTAAGGTCAATTTTAATGTTATAAGTTGAACTGTATCATTATATAATAATCCATGTATTAAGGTAATAAACTACATTAAAATTTTATTAATTTTTTCTTCCTCTAAAATTACTATACTTGTGATGACCCAGACTCTCTTGGTCCTTCCCTTTGCCAAACTCCAGGTTCTAAAGGAGTGGCGTCTCGGTGAGACTGATTGGAGAGACTGATCGGGGAGACCGATCGGTGAGACCGATCGGCGTCACCCGGCCTTGTCAAGTTGTTTCCAGTAGCGCTTCTTTGCATAAATAGGGTTTTAAACCCTATTCTGACTCGTTTAACCGTGTTTTTAAGACCCGTAATGCCCAAATGAGTTTTTAATTAAATGCATCATCAATTCATGACTCAGCTTAAACCACCCGACCCCCTTTTGTAACGAGTGGAGCTGTGTGATCAACCCATGACCCCTGCACCTTACACGGTATCACGTTTCCACCTCAACCGTCCCTGACTCTTATAAACTAAGGGTTAACTGTGGTTTCTCATTTCCTCGATCGTGACTTTTCAGAAAGATCTTCTAGTTCATCAGGCCCGCCGTATCGTTATCCGTAAAGTTCCGTGCCCCGGCCTAAATGTCGATCATCTATCAACAAGTAGGGAATTTCACCTTCATCTCTCTCTTTTGTGTATCATGCGGGGTGGGCGTGCTTTTGGTCCTGTAGAATTGGATGAACCAGACCTAATTAAAGATAAAGAATGAATTATATAAAGAAATAATAAGAGGGGGGATGTGATCGTTGATGGTGTTTTATATTTTGATGATGTTTCTTCTATGACCATCTTGTTGAGTTGTGCTGGCTTATGCCTCCTGAAAATTGAGGCTGTTGGTGGTCGTTGTTTGTGCACTAATAAACCATGCTGATGTTTTAAATGGCTTGTTTGTGGTTGTAAACTCCTACTGTGAAAAGTGAATCTGTTAATCACGTATATCCAGTTGAATAATTGAAAGCACCGGGATCAAACCTTCTGTGATAACCCCCAGTTAGAACACACAGAATTTGAAATCATGGAGTGTGTTAAGTCTTTTAAATCTGAGAATCCCTGACTTGTGTTGGTGGTGGTAGATGGTTGTTTTCCTTTCGGTCCGATTGCTGGAAATGTGGGAGGGGATGGGATCCCCTGTTCTTTTATACTCTTGGTGGTTGTGTGAATTTGGGGGATGGGATCTCTTATTGGTATGGATTCAATGGTTGTGAGTTTTAAATCCAGGTGGTTACTTGTTTATATCACAAATTGGGGTGGAATCCTCTGTTGTTGAGAACCAGGTGTGGACGTTTTGGTTGATGTTTGACTGTTTACTTTTCTGGACTTCTGCCTATGCCTACTCGTTTCCCAGTAGTGCTTAAACGTAAACATTATTACTGAACGTGAAATAAGAAAGGGGACAAATGGGTTGTTGGCGTGAGTCGTGACTCGGACTTGAGTTCTGTTGTGATCTGTAGGCTGTCTGAAGAAAAACCTATCTTGGGTGAGTGCTTGCTACCTATATATATACTTTTAGCTTTGTGTTTCTTATTCGTTCCCCACCCAAGTTGAGCAATTAGTTCCGAACACCCCCATTTCATGGGGGATGGTGTTTTTTCCAACACTATTCATAGTGGCTGGTTATTATCTCCTTTTCTGCTCCCTTTCCCGGATAGCCCAAGTGTCTTCGGGCAGGCTGTTATGGCATGAATTCCATTATTAGCCCAAGAACCTTCGGGCTGGGTAGTGTGGTGGTTGGCTTGGTGTGTACGGCAGGTGGTTTCCCAAGTGTCTTCGGGATGAGGCCCATGTGTCTTCGGGCGTGGCAGTGTATTTTCTAGCCCAGGTGTCTTCGGGTGTGGTGGTGGTTGTTTTGGCATAGGTGTTTGCAGGCATGGTTACATGTGGCAGTTGTGGCCCAGGTGTGTGCGGGTAGGATTTCGGCAGTGGGACTACGTGTGGTTGTGGCCCAGGTGTGTGCAGGCGGGTGTGGCAGTGGGACTGCGGTGAGAATAGCGGGATTGGTCCGATGCATAGGATGTCTCAATAACCAGTGGGAAAGTGGCGCGGGGTACCCAAACATCGATGTGCTCTTATTATATATATTACTTGACTTGCGTTATTTGGGGAGTGAGCCTTGGTGAGGCCTGAGATGGATAGTTTTCCTTGTTAGGTGTTTGGTTTACTCTTTTTCTCATGAGACTTTAGTACGTTCCCCCACTTGTGCACGAGAGTCTTGGTTTTCCCTACTGAGTGTACTTGTATGCTCACCCTACGTATATAAAACTACTTTCAGGTTTCTAGGAGGACTTCACGGATCACGCATGACCATACTAGCTCGGACTTTTGGAGGAATTGCAGTTGTTGTTTTTCTTTTTGGTACTTACCTTGTAGTCACCTTTTTCACTTTCTGGCTTTTACTTTTGAAACATGCATGTGGGAATGGTTTACTTTTGGCTTTACTTTTCTTTCTACCTTGGTGTTTTTGGGTTTTCTTCTCCTTATCTCTCGATCCTATAATATAAAAAGGGTAATTCCTTCCATTTTCGATAATTTTCTATACCCTTGGTGCAGGTCGCCACTCCGGGACCTATTGATGGTGGGTTTCGGGGGTAATTACCTCTCCTTCAACATAAAGAAGGAAGGGCCTGGAAACCTGCTGACGCTTCCCTCCTTTTGGTGAAGGCAGGTCGTGACAGAATTGTATCAGAGGCAATGGTTGAGAGATAGGACGAAGCTTGGAGTTAGGCATAGTGAGGATTTCATGGGATGGTAAGGCAATGGTGTTGGGTGACCTTGGAGCGTGAATTAGGCCAGGGACGACTAGCTAGGACATGGGATTTTAGGGCCCCCGGTGATTCGATGCAAGGACTCTGGACCTACCGAACGACCAAGTGAGGCCACACTAATTGCAGGGTAGAGACCCTAGGAAAGGTACATACATCATAATGACTTGTGTTCTTGTGTTTCTGGGATCTCTTGGGAATTAATAATAAATTAAATCTTAAGAAGTTTTAAGAACGATATTATGCACTACTTGGGATTAGGCATTCCTTGTTTACCTTGCAGCTATGGCACCTGGAAGACGACCACTTGTGGTACAGGTGATCGAGGCCCCTGAGACTACTTTGGGCAATCGGCCGAGAGTTGATCGAGAGGAAGAGGACGACCAGTGGCAGAAGCCTCTTCGAGCCTTCCAGCGATAGGCCCTCAAGAAGTATGAGGGAAGCACCTCTGATATGAAGACGGAAGGCTTGCTAGAGGAGCTAGTTATAGCCTTTGGCCGGATTAGGGCCCCGACCGAGTACTGGGTTCCCCTGGCCATTAGCCAGATGTGGGGAGCGGCACGCCAGTGGTGGATGCTTTACCTGGGGGAGAGGAGAGAGTCTGAGGTGGCTTGGGTGGATTCCGAGAAGGAGTTCCGGGCGGAATTCTTCTCATCGGCGATGAAGACAGAAAAGATGTAGGAACTACTCTCCCTCCAGTAGGGGAGTATGTCTGTGAGGGAGCTAGGGATCATGTTCAAGGACCTCCTACGTTTTGCTCCGAATCATTTTCCCGACGAGGCGTCTCGGGCAAGAAGTTTGGAGGAGGCACTCCGACCCTCCCTCCAGTATGTTGTTACCCCCTTTACCCTGCCAACGTACTTGGAGGTCCAGAAGAAGGCCGAAGTGGTAGAGCGGATACATGCTCTAGGGGGAGTGTCGCGAGAGAGGATCCAGCTGGGACCATCAAAGGGGAAAGCCGTCAGCACCAGGCCTCCAGTGTCAGGACCTTCTAGGTTCCGACCCGCAGGCAGCAGGCTGCAGCAGTTTCAGTTTCGATCCCCCGGTCCTCGCCCTTTTCCTACAGGCCCGGGACCACGGTGCTTCATCTGTGGGAGCCCTGGGCATCTCTGGAGTCAGTGCCCAGACCGGGTGCAGTACAATAGTGGTAGTCAGCCCCAACACCCACCCCAGCAGCAGCTTCCAGCTAGACCATTCCAGCAGCAGCAGCAGGGACATCGAGCTCCCGCTCCTCGGAGGGAAGAAGTAGGAGGAGGCCGACCTCAGGGAGCTCCACAGGGACCTCGACCAGGGCGTGGTCGGGGAGGTGGTCGACAGCCAATGGGCAGTGGAGCTGGGCGTGGACAGTTGCACGCTGCAGAGGCAGCAGTCCCAGCAGGGCTAGAGGTTGTTCAAGGTATGATCAGTCTGTTTAGCACTCTTGCTTGTGCTTTGATCGATACCGGAGCTTCGCACTCCTTCGTTGCACCCATTATATCCCATGCCTTGGTTCTAGATGTCGAGAGAATTCTTGTGCCCCTGGTGTTAATCACACTAGTTGGAGGTCAGACCGGATTGTTGTTCGTTTTTCGGGGATGTAGACTGATGATAGGGCCACATCAGTCGGTTCGGGATCTTCTTCTGCTACAGATTCAGCCATACCATGTCATCATAGGCATCGACTGGCTATTTTCTGTGTGCGCCGTCATCGACTGTTTTCGAAGAAGGTTGGTGTTCTCAGACTTGGACAGCCGACGTGTTGCTTTCACCAGTGAGCGGAGCAGTCCGAAGGGAAACAGGAGAGAGGAAACTCTCCTCTCCTTGTTGACCGAGATGACAGTGGAATCAGTAGATGCTGAAATGGTGGAAGTGCCTGAGATCGTCCGTGAGTTTATGGACATCTTTATAGAGGAGGTGACAACTCTACCCCCTCAACGTGATATCGAGTTCGAGATAGACCTACAGCCCGGCGCTCGTCCAATCACAATGGATCCTTACTGGATGGAACCTTCGGAGCTACGGGAGTTGCGGATACAGATTGACGATCTGATGAAGAGGGGTTATGTTCGTCCGAGTGCGTCACCGTGGGCTGCTCCGGTCTTGTTTTCAAAGAAGGCAGATGGAATGTCTTAGGCTTTGCATAGACTACTGGAGGTTGAATCAGGTAATGATCAGGAATCGCTACCCTCTCCCATGGATAGATGATCTTTTTGACCAGCTGAAAGGGGTAGGATGGTTCTCAAAGATCGACTTGCAGTCTGGGTACCACCAGCTGAGGGTGAAAGAGAGTGACATCCCAAAGACAGTGTTCAGGTGTAAGTATGGACACTTCAAGATCGTAGTCATGCCCTTCGGGTTTACGAACGCCCGGCTGTGTTCATGGGGCTTATGAACTCCATCTTATGGGAGTACCTGGATCAGTTCGTGGTTGTGTTCATCGACGACATCCTGGTCTACTCTAGATCAGAGGAGGACCATGCAGAGCACCTGGGGATAGTTTTGGAGGTCCTCCGACAGCACCAGCTATATGGGAAGTTGTCAAAATGCTAGTTCTGGACACAAGAAGTGCACTTCCTGGGGCACGTAGTGTCTGAGCAGGGGGTAGCAGTCGACCCATCAAAGGTTGAGGAAGTTGTTTCTTGGGAAGCACCCAAGAATGTGGCAGAAGTCTAAAGTTTCCTCGGGCTGGCAGGTTACTACCGGAGATTCGTACCCAACTTCTCCCGAGTAGCAGCCCCTTTGACAGCTCTGACCAAGAAGGACCAGGCTTTCGTATTGAGTGAGCAGTGCCAGTCAGCCTTCAAGCTATCTGAAGGAGAAGTTGGTCAGTGCCCCAGTGCTGAGGTTACCAGAAGAAGGGGTGGCCTATGAGGTATTCTGCGGTGCTTCGGGACAGGGCCTGGGATGTGTGTTGATGCAGCGACGAGGGGTGATCTCTTATGGGTCCAGGCAGCTGTGTTCCCATGAGCGTAATTACTCGCCCCACGACCTAGAGCTTGCAGCGGTTGTTTTTGTGCTAATGTTATGGCAGCACTACCTCATCGGGGAACGCTTTGTGGTCTTCACGGATCACAAAAGCTTGAGGTATATCTTCTCCCAGCGGGACATAAACTTGCGACAGCGGAGACGGGTGGAGTTCCTCCAGGAATACGACTTCAAGATCTCTTATAATGAGGGAAAGAGAAATGTGGTGGCTGATGCTTTGAGAAGGAGGACGTAGAAGGATGCGGTCCGAGAGTCAGCGGACACCAGGAAGGCAATGGAAGAGTTGGCTACCTTACACCTGGATGCGACGATGGATAGCGGCAGAGGCTGCCTATATCAGATGATAGTGCAGTCATCCCTATTTCAGCAAGTGGAAGAGTCTCAGTGGGGAGACCTAGAGTGCGAAGTGATGCCTGACCAAGTTGACCAGGGCAATGCTCCGGAAGGATGGACCGAGGATGGTCAGAACCAGATGCTTTTCCAGGGAAGGTTGTTTGTCCCAGAGGAGATGCATGGTAGGGTTCTCAGTGAGTTCCACAACTCACCCCTGGAGGTACACCCTGGAGTTTCCAAGATGTACCAGGGTTTGAAGAGGCAGTTTTGGTGGCCCGAAGTTAAGCGATCGGTGGCAGAGTTTGTGGCCAAGTGCCTAGTGTGTCAGCAGTTAAAGGCTGAACATCGAGTTCCAGGCGGCCTACTACAGCCCCTAGGTGTCCCCGAGTGGATGTGGGATGACATGTCAATGGATTTCATCACGGGACTACCCAAGGCCCAAGGAGGGTACGACTCCATCTGGGTGGTAGTGGATAGGTTGACGAAATCGGCTCACTTTCTGGCGATCAGGGAGTCGAGTGTTGTGGGTGCTTTGGCATGAAAGTGCGTGGATGAGGTGGTGCGGTTTCATAGAGTCCCGAGGTCTATAGTCTCGGATAGAGATGCATGGTTTACCTCATAGGTCTGGAGAGGATATCAGCATGCGTTTGGCACCCAGTTACGCCTTAGCACTTCTTTCCATCCCCAGACAGATGAAAAAACGGAGCGCACCATCCAGACCTTGGAGGATATGCTGCGAGCATGTCTTCTGGACTCAGGAGGGTCATGGGTGCAATACTTGAATCTGGTAGAGTTTTCCTACAATAATAGCTACCACTCTATCATTGGCATGGCCCGGTTTGGGGCTTTGTATGGGAGGCCATGTCGTTCGCCTGTGTGTTGGACCGAAGTAGGAGAGGCAGGCATCCTTGGTCCGGAGGTGGTGCAGAACACGACAGAGAAGGTTCAGCTCATAGGGGAAAGGATGAAGGCAGCCTAGGACCGACAGAAGTCGTATGATAATACTAGGAGGAGACCCTTGGAGTTTGAGGTTGGGGACCACGTGTTCTTGAGGGTCTCCCCTCGGCGTGGGAAGCGGAGGTTCGGTAAGGGGAGTACGCTTTCCCCTAGGTTCATCGGGACCTTCCAAGTGTTGCGGCGGGTCAGCGAAGTGGCTTACCAACTAGCGTTGCCACCGCCGCTACTAAGGATACATGATGTCTTTCATGTGTCCCAGCTCCGTCGGTATCTGCACAACGATTCGCACGTCCTTGATTGGGGCGATCTGGACATCGAGGACGACGTGCCCTTTGTGGAGAGACCAGTGACGATTGTGGATCGCAAGGAGAAGGTTCTTCATGGGCGAACCATTCCCTTGGTTCGCGTGTTGTGGACACATGGTGGGCTTGAGGAGAGTACGTGGGAGAGGGAAGCACAGATGTGTACCATGTACCCAGAGTTGTTTTGAGTTTTGTTCTTTGTTGTACCTGTTGTGATAGAACGTTTTGTCTTTTGGCTATGAAATGTGCTGGTTTCTTTCCTCTACTAGTGCGTGAAAAACCCCCGGATATAGGGAAGGAGAGAACCCGACCCCTAATTAAGATGCATTAAGGAGGATTCGATTAAACCCATGCGGGTGAGTCAGTGCCGCCCAAAGCGGATAATATCTTAACATGGGGGAAGATACTCCCCAACCCACGTGCCCGGGCAGTTTGGCATGGTATGTTGCTTGGTTCGTGACAGGAAGATGTTCTCAGTTAGCGATGAGGTTCCCTCTTGAGAGGTATCTTTTGGGGTGGTTGTTCGGACCCGCCCGTTCCTTCTGGGTTATCTAAATTCTCGGGGACGAGAATAGTTTGAGAGGTATCTAATGTGATGACCCAGACTCTCTTAGTCTTTTCCTTTTCCCAAATACGGGTTCTAAAAGAGTGGCATCTCGGTGACACCGATCAGTGAGACCGATCGGCGAGACCGATCGGGGAGACCGATCGGCGAGACCAATCGGTGAGACTGATCACCGAGACCGATCGGCGAGACCGATCGGTGAGACCGATCGGTGAGACCGGTCAGTGAGACCGATCGGCGAGATCGATCGGTGAGATCTATCGGCATCACCCGGCCTTGTCAAGTTGTTTCCAGTAGCGCTCCTTTGCGTAAATAGGGTTTTAAACCCTATTCTGACTCGTTTAACCATGTTTTCAAGACCCGTAACGCCCATAAGTGTTTTAAATTAAATGCTTCATCAATTCATGAGTCATCTTAAACCATCCAACCACCTTTTGTGACGAGTAGAGCCGTGTGATCAACCCACGACCCCCGTGCCTTAGGCGGTTTCGTGTTTTCACCTCAACTGTCCCCGGCTCTTATAAACTAAGTGTTAGCCGTGGTTTCTCCTTTCCTCAATCGTGACTTTTCACAAACAGCTTCTAGTGTATCGGGCCTTCCGCATCGTTATCCATAAAGTTCTGTGCCCCTAGCCTAAACGTCGATCATCTATCAACAAGTAGGGAATCTCTCCTTCGTCTATCTCTTTTGTGTATCATGCAGGGTGGGCGTTCTTTTGGTCCTGTTGAATTGGGTGAACCAGACCTAATTAAAGATAACGAACAAGTTCTATAATGAAAGAAGAAGAGGGGGGCTGTGATCGTTGATGGTGTTTTATATTTTGATGTTGTTTCTTCTATGACCATCTTGTTGAGTTGTTCTGGCTTATGCCTCCGGAAAATTGAGGCCGTTGGTGGTCTTTGTTTGTGCACTAATAAACCCAACTGATGTTTTAAATGGCTTGTTTGTGGTTGTAAACTCCTGCTGTGAAAATTGAATTGGTTAATCACGTATATCCGGCTGAATAATTGAAAGCACCAGGATCAACCCTTCTGTGATAGACCCCGGTTAAAACACACGGAATTTGAAATCATGGAGTGTGTTAAGTCATTTAAATCTGAGAATCCCTGACTTGTGTTGGTGGTGGTAGTTGGTTGTTTTCCTTTCAGGCCGATTGCTGGAAATGTGGGAGGGGATGGGATCCCTTGTTCATTTATACTCTCGGTGGTTTTTTGAATTTGGGGGATGGGATCTCCTGTTTGTATGGATTCAGTGTTTGTTATTTTTAAATCCGGGTGGTTACTTGTTTATATCACAAATTGTGGTGGAATCCTCTGTTGTTGAGAACCAGGTGTGGACGTTTTGGTTGATGTTTGACTGTTTAATTTTCTGGACTTATGCCTATGCCTACTAGTTTCCCAGTAGTTCTTAAACATAAACATTATTACTGAACATGAAATAAGAAAGGGGACAAATGGGTTGTTGGCGTGAGTCATGACTCGGACTTGAGTGTTGTTGTGATCTGTAGGCTGTCTGAAGAAAAACCTAGCTTGGTGAGTGCTTTCTACCTATATATATACTTGTATCTTTGTGTTTCTTATTCGCGCCCCACCCAAGTTGAGCACTTAGTTCCGAACACCCCCATTTCATTGGGGAGGGTGTTTTTCCCAACACTATTCATAGTGGCTGGTTATTAGCTCCTTTTCTGCTCCCTTTCCCAGATAGCCCAAGTGTCTTCGGGAAGGCTGTGATGGCCTGAAGTACATTATTAGCCCAAGAACCTTCGGGCTGGGTAGTGTGGTGGTTGGCCAGGTGTGTCCGGCAGGTGGTTTCCCAAGTGTCTTCGGGATGAGGCCCAGGTGTCTTCGGGCATGGTGGTTGTTGTTTTGGACTAGGTGTTTGCAGGCGTGGTAACATGTGGCAGTTGTGGCCCAGGTGCGTGTGGGCAGGATTCAGCAGTGTGACTGTGTGCGGTTGAGGCCCAGGTGTGTGCGGGCGGGATTTCGGCAGTGGGACTGCATGTGGTTGTGGCCCAGGTGTGTGCGGGCGGGTGTGGCAGTGGGACTGCGGTGAGAATGGTGGGATTGGTCTGATGCGTAGTATGTGTCAATAACCAGTGGGAAAGTGGCGCGGGGTACCCAAACATCGATGTGCTCTTATTATATATATTACATGACTTGCGTTATTTGGGGAGTGAGCCTTGGTGAGGCCTGGGATGGATTGTTTTCCTTGTTAGGTGTTTGGATTACTCTTTTTCTCATGGGTCTTTAGTACGTTCCCCCACTTGTGCATGAGAGTCTTGGTTTTCCCTACTGAGTGTACTTGTATGCTCACCATACGTATATAAAACTGCTTTCAGTTTTGCAGGAGGACTTCGGGGATCACGCAGGACCTTACTAGCTCGGACTTTTGGAGCAGTTGCAGTTGTTGTTTTTCATTTTGGTACTTACCTTGTAGTCACCTTTTCCACTTTCTGGGTTTTACTTTTGAAACATGCATGTGGGAATGGTTTACTTGTGGATTTACTTTTCTTTCTACCTTGGTGTTGTTGGGTTTTCTTCTCCTTATCTCTCGATCGTATAAACTAAAAAGGTTAATGCCTTCTATTTGCGAGAATTTTCTATACCCTTGGTGCTAGTCACCACTCCGGGACCTATTGAAGGCGGGTTTCGGGGGTCATTATCTCTCCTTCAACTTAAAGAAGGAATGTCCTGGCAACCTGCTGACCCTTCCCTCCTTTTGGTGAAGGCGGGTCATGACAATACATATTTTAGTCAATTATAGTCAACATTATAAATAAAGAACATAAAATTTTAAATGTCTTATAATAGTAATCATCATGTATGAAACATGATTTAATTTATTTTCACCCAATCATTGAAAATACAATTAATTATAAATTTAATGATCCAAATAAGAAAATGAAATTGATGAAAGCAGATGTAATGTTAAAAATCAAAAAGGGGTTTTAGATATATACTATAACAACCAGAGTACATTAACCTAAAGCAAATAAATATTTTATGATGTTTTCACCAAATAAAAAGGATCACATCCCTAGTATTCAAATACCTTTTGTCTTCCTAGGTGACTTGGTACATACATGTTTTATAAATAGTATTTCAAAACATGATATATAGAATAAAAAATCTAGTGACAACATTAATATTTCTTCTAATAAATCTCAGAAATTATTTATTGAACTCTTCTTTTCGTCTTGGGGAAAGTAGAGACAAAAACAATGATTGAGATCAAATACTCAACAAGTGAATTTATACAACAATATATATCATTGTATTAATAATTAATAAATAATATAGAAAATAATAACAATTATAAATTATATCATATCACTAATATCATAAAATTAAATAATACTCATTAATGAATTAGAAAATAAATAAAATGGATAAAAATTATTTGTTTATTTTTATAAGTATAATATTTAAACATTATAATAACTTTCATAACTACTAATGTAATTTAGTGATGAAATATTAATTACATCACATCTTGGATTGGGTAGTTTTTACATAAGAAAGAGTGATGTTTCCACATTTTAATAGATGAAATGAAAGAAAAATAAATAATAAACTACCTTCATGAAATACTTATTATATAATAAATATCATATATATATATATAAGTATTTCCATATTATTAGTACTATATATGAAAAAGTGGAAATGAAAAATGATTTACAGCGCTGCAAAGAGGTGGTAGTTAACATATATGAAGGTGCAACATTACAATTTTCCAATGGATGGGTAGGTTAGAAGCTAGATAAGATATTTTAATTATAGAAAAAAATTTATTTCATAAATAACATATATAAACATTAAAAATTTCATTATAGACAACAATTAATTATGGTTATGGGAAATGAATCAAATCTCTACAAGTATGTGGTAGTCCGCATCTAAGAATGAGTAACACTTTTATATATCATTTGATGAAGGAGAGGTAAAAATGGATTAAAAAATATCATAGTAGGTTTGTTATATTTGATTAGTAATTTTATGATGGTTAAAATAGGTTTAATGATTGTGTCAAAATAACTAAAATTGAATGTACATGGTTAGGATTGATAAATCTTCATTATGAAATTTCATTTTTTACACATTATTCCCAAAAATGATAGTATTATGACATAAATAAGACAAAAAAGATATAGTGATGGATTTTAAAAAAGTATTTGGGCCATGATTTTCTAATCGAAAATTATACTGATGATTGGTGATTTGATGAAAAGGGTTTCATTTTAGGTGGTGGAGACTAGACACTTGAATGTTTTAAAGAGAATAAAATATATTAATTAATTAATAAATAAAATGGGTCACCAATAATAATATTTTATTATTATATTAAATTTGGTTAAATGTTACTGTAAAATATAATTTATAAATGTTAATAAAGTATTATAGATATAATCCCTTATTTATCACATGGTATTCCCATTATAACATTACCGATCACATCAATGTTTTGTTGATTGTACTACAAATTATAACCAATAAGGAAATATTACCCATTACACAATTTTTATACTATGATTCCAAAAATGGAATATATTTTAACAAATTATATTTCAATATATATAAATAAATTATTTGAAAATAATTTCAAAAAACACAATGAAAATGTTTTATGAAAACATTTTTTAAAACCTAAAACTAATTTTATTTTATTATATGAATTGTAATAAATATCAAGAGTATTATCATATTTTATGGATTATAATGTCAAAAAATATCATTTAATATAATGATTTTTATATAATAACAAATAGTAATAACAAATTTCTTGTAATAATACAATTTATAGAAAAATGAGTTTTCAATAAAAAAAGAAAAAATACCAATTTCCTGAATAATGTGGAATGATTTGGTATTTAATATATTAAATTTATTTAAAGGTTACCTATGTTAGTTTTTTTTTTCAAATTAAAAGCATAATAGTAATTTTAAATCTCTTGATTTAATTAATGCAAATGAATATATATAAATATCATTATTTTCACAATGCACATAAAATAATAGACCTTTTTGGAAAAAGTAAATAATTCAACCATATCTAATATATATTAAATTATATGAAAACTGATATATATTTCCTAAAATATAATTTCTATAAATAGTAGAAATTATTTATAATTTATATGTGAAAATTATCGCAAAATGAATTTTGGTGAAAACGTATTCTTGATGAAATAAATGACTTCAATGGAGTTTTAATTAATATATTATATAAAAAAATAAATATATTTTAAATATGAAAAACATGTATATAATTTTTCTATAATGTGGTTATTCTGATTCATATCACCAATTTAATGGCTAGTTTATAATGGTCAAATATAAATTAATATTGTATAGTATTTAAAAGTTCACATAAAGATCCTTGATCTATGTTTGAAAAACATTAATGATTATTATTAATTTAAACAATATATTCATTGAATTAAATTACCCAAAATATATATTGTTTCAGAAAATTTTTTAGCATGATAATCATGGGTTGAGAATACAATTTTTGAAAACCCACATCATAGAACAAATAAATAAAATTCTAATGAAAAGGGGATGTTTGAATCATAATGGTTACATTAAATGACAAATTATCATTTTATCTAAAATATAGAACATTATAAGGATGTTTGAAAATTGACATAGAGGATAAAAAAAATTTCAATGAATAGTAAATAGTTATTCATAACATGAATAGGATAATATTATTGACCACAAAACCTATAAATTAGTGAGCTGTGAAAATGATCATCCATTATATAGATATAATAATATATAGGAAACCACTTTATTTTTAGAGCTCATGTTTCCTTGAGTGAAGGAATTATTGTGGAATATATGAAAATTTACTTACTTGATATCATTAAATATATAGACTTAAATCCATCCTTTATTTTCATGTAATAAATACATTTCACCACCCAATATTCCAATTATGAATGAATAATATTATTTCTTTCATCAATGAAGCACTAAAATATCTTCTCTGAGATCATAAGAAATAAAATATAATGATAAGATATTCCACATATAACTATTTCGTTACTGAAAGAAATTACAATATATGACTAAATAAATAAAATACACTAAAAGATTATAATAAATATATTGTAGTTGATAAATTATATGACAATAAACACAAAGAATATAATAGAATATAACATCATGAGACATTAATGTATATTTAATATTTTAAATTAAATAAATATAGTATAAATATTTCAATGCATGAAATACTATGTTCTCTTTCATTACATGCAACAACGAGTTTCTTTAATAGCCTATGTTACAGGCAAACTGAGATTTACCAAAAAAACATTATTTTATTAATATTTTTATGTTAAATTATTATTATCTATCAGACATTGGAAACTTATGTATGAATAGGATTATTTAAATTATGAAAATATATACTTTAAATTATTTTATTATTTATCTATTCATTATTAAAGAAATAACAGTAATAGAGTAGAAAAAATGTTTTCTAAATCACTATATTACTTCAAAAGATGATATAAAAATTAAAGGGAAAAATAAATGAAATTTAATTTTCAACTATTTAAAATATTTATTGGAAAAATAAAAATCATTTTTTAAATCATATTAACAAAAACATCATAGGGTTATTTTTGGTGTTTTTTATAATATTTTATTGAGTAAAAATGAAATTATACAAAATTCCAATTGTAAAAAACATTTTTGATTATATTATTTATAATGTTAAATGATAATTTGAATTATTTTTCAAGTAAATTTTATTAAATTTTATTTATTTTCACTCAATTTTGGTAATTGAAAAAATATTAAAATTGAATTTCGGTATAACAAAATTGTAAAATTGTAAAAAACTTCACTCAAAAAATATAATTTATCTTCTCATCTGTGTGTAATATTTTTAATTAAATTCTACAATTTATGATAGTGGAATTTTTAAAAATGGATTGCATATTTTCAATTAAAATATTACATAGTCTCTAATACATTCAACATAATTTTTTACCTTAGTTATTATTGAAATTTCAGAAAATTAATTACAGTAGATATGGTAAATGATGAGTTCAATTAGTTGTTTAACATAAAATATAATCCATAAAATGACCTACCAAATTTTCCAACACCCATTTTATTGACATATTTCGACCCCAACGTCCAGATATTCTATTTTAAGGAGTTATTAAGATACAATTACATGAATATGACCCATATAATATGGTAATTAATGAAAAATACAAAACAAAAATAACAACCCTCACCTTTAATATTTATGAATATTTCAGATTGGGAAAAAATCATATGTTCAGTGGTAAATTTTATTTTGAAATAATAAAAAGTTATTATCATCATTATATATATTAATTGTCTATAGATAAAATAATTACTTCATATTATCAAAAATACCGAGGCAAGAAAATTTTAGTTAATATTTTATAATAAAAAATGATAGTAAATATAATAAAAGTGATCTAAATAAAATGAATTCTTATCATCCATTAATTTTTTAGACTAGTATATCATGATACATAGTTGGTTACTTAATATATTCACATTACAACATTTTATAAAAAAATATTTCTGATTAAATAAATAATATAGAAAATGACATTTCTTCATAAAAGTTTTTTAACTTTCAAAATGATTTCAAAAACCAATTTTCACGCAATTTTTATTTTTTAAAAATTATTATAAAAATTAATTTCAATGAAATATATATTGAAAATGTTTTCTAAAATAATAACAATATTTTCCTTAATATTTCTTAAAGGTTTTTTTATCATATTTATATTCATCATTGGAAAAACCCATTTACATTTACACAAATGAGTATAAATTTATACCATAAATATTCATCCTCTGAATGGTTTATGAATATTTTAAATTAGGAAAATATTGAAATTCAAATTCTTGTTTCATTTTCCAATTATAAACATCTCATTTGAACATTGACGTCCTTGTGATTAATAAAAATTAAATTTCACCTGAATATCCAAATTAATAATGACAAATATGCTTATTGCTAACACAATGACACGATAATTTATATGGTTTTTTATATTAATGTTATTTTATTGACTTTGGAAATTTTGATAAATACATATCATTTACTCAATTCAAATATTTAATTCTAAGGAATATTTATTCATGAATTAAATTGATTATTTGAAATATGACGAGTGGGTTGGACTTGATAACATAGGTGAATCATGGTTAATAATATCCCCAAGATTCATTTGTTTGTCCAAGAAATTAATCAGTTGGCCTACCATAGTAAAATGGTTCCATACCTATTGATGTTTAACTATCATGAAAATAGATCATGATTGTAAGTGTTTTATATGACTAGGAAACATGAAGTCCAATAATTATAAATTTCATTCTTTTATAATTTTGTTATTATTATCCACGATATTTTCGCTATGATATCATCTCTATATTCATTTCATTATATGTTTTTTTATTAAATGTAATGTTTCTTCAATTATTTCCATTTCCATGTTGAATATTACTTATCCAGTTTTTTAAATTGCAACTGTACTAAATTTTATAACATGAAATATTGATTATACCATATCCAATTATTTAAATAGATCCTTTGATTACTTATTTACCTTCACATGTTCATTATGAAAATTGATTCATTAGAGTTTCAATTGATCATATTCCTTTCTGTACGATCCCGATCTTTTATTAGATGTCTCGAGATCTTTTTTAGGTACTCTTTTTCCTTTTTAGGGTTTTACAAGGCATGAGGTTTTTCTTATGAGATATCAAGTGATGTTATTATTTCTTAAGTGGATCTTCGGGGATTGGGTGGTTAGTGAATGGTTTCCCTAAATCGTGAACCCATCCCTCCAAACTGTACCCTGTTAAGATTATGTGGTTTACATAGTTTGCACAAAATTTTCCATAAACATGCACATACATAGTAGAAAATTTTCACCCCTAAATAAGGCACATATTTATGGAACATGGGATGGAAAACCATTCACCCCATCCCAATAAACAACGAATGGAGGATTAGATTCCTCTAAAAAATAAAACATATATAACTCTTAGTATTATCCCTAATTCAACCCATAATCGATGTAAACATATTTACTCAATGTTTGAAGGACTCAATAAAATTAAATGGATCCATAACCCTGTTTATGGATGAAATTAATATATTTTTGAAGGATCTTCTCTCTATTAGTAATGTTTTTCTTCCCCTAATGGTTTTATTTATATATTGTCTCTCATTAACAATGAATATGGAATCATTTTACTATTTTGTTGATGATTTAGTTCTAGGTGTTGATGAATTGTGATCGATATTATTTACATATACTATTTGGGTATTAGATCTTCAATTTTTTTTTGATCTAGATAGATCCATTTCTATTTAGGGATTTTTGTTTGGCTAATGAATTTCAAGGATCTTAATGTAGGTGGTCAAATTATCTATACCCAGAGGCATTATTATAATTATTTGAATGTATTTGTCGAATTTCAATTTCCACATTGGGAATTTTTACATTAGAATTTAATTAATTAACTAATTAATAGGGTTATGAAAAATTTCAATTAAAATAACTATGAAATTTATTGATTAATGTGATTTTAAATTAATAGATAATGGTAATTAATGAATGGATTGAATAACCTTGTTGGGTTTTTGGTTAATATGATTTAATGTTGATAAATTGTTTAATTGTGAATTTTTTATATTATTACTTGTGATTAATATGATGAATAGTGTTTTTGTAATAAATTGGAACGTGTTTCTGTGATGAAAACGTTTTAGAAGAAATATATTGATTCTTAACCATGATATATATTAAATATGTGATATGTGTGATATTGTGATATATTTTATGACGATTTTGGGAGAATGAATAAGGATCCAAATACCCAAATGTGATGACTGTGATTATGGGACAAGGAATGATTCTTAAAATAACCATATGTGATAACAACGAGGTGTGGGATAGGGTTTAATATTCCAAATCCCCTTATGTTCTTGAAAAAATGTTCAAGGCCCATGATATTGTCCATAAATTATGGTTCCAAGTAGTTCTGCTATAAAATTTAATTTGATCGATTAATTTACACTCATTATATAATACAATGTGATATCCCTTGGAGATAGTTCATACTCTAGCATGGGTTTAGGTAGGTATTGATGGTTTGGGTTACATCTTGAACTCAGGTAATTTTGTGGTTAATTAGAGAATACTTAATTTTATGTTTTTTAATTGTTTATTGTATTTTATTATTTATACAATTTCATGAACAACTATAAATTGTATAATTTTTTAGACTCGTTTTGTAGTGGAATAATGTCTCTTACTGATACCCTATTCAGGCTTCCTGATTAGTAACTAAACATACTTCACAATTGTTTAACATTAAAAGGGTAAGGGAACTATGATAGACTGTAGAGTTGGGATAAATCATGGATGAGTGAACTAAACAAGATACCAGGACTAGAATGGGATTTCTCTGTGAATATTTATTTTGGGTTTTGCATATTGAATCTTGAAATATTTATGGAATGTCATATCAAATTATTTTGCTTCATATTGTTTCCATGTTTCGGTTTATCTTGTGATACTAGTTTGTATCGGTTATGATATTATCTGGTTATTGGTTATATCATTTGGCTTATGTTTTTTTATTTAGTTTTTTTTCTTTTATTAATAGTGTATAGTCTCCCAATTTTATATATTTGACCTTCACTTCATGTATTAATCCTTTTTCATACAACGAGGTGCTCTAGAGGTCACGTTACTATCCAGATCTGGGAATTGGTATGTGGCACCCGTGTGGGGAAGTTACAAAATGGTACGAAAGGGGTTTTAATATCTTTTCTTTTCTAATTGTATTAGGAACATGTAGATATTATACTTTTGGGACTTATGTCTTGGTAATGAGGTTTGAAATGGAAGTGGCCAACCCATGTATGGGGGAAAACTCAAGAACACAAGGTGGGATCACTATTATTAAGGTATTTCGTTATGATTGATTATTATTTTAGCTTGAGTGATGCACATGGTATGTGATATTAATTCATTATGGGATTTTTTCTTCATGTCCCAGTATGGGACAAGATTTTATAATACATGCATCATTATAGGATCTCTATAATTATTCTGACATGAATCATTTTATTCATGAATAAAAAGAACATTTTTATATAGATTTAATTAAATAAGAATTATTTTATTTCTTTTGTATTCAATTTAAAAAATTTCCTCATATGAGAAAAAAAATTCTAAATGTTTCTTATTATAATAATTTAATTGTATTAATGGTTCTCTAATGATGGTCTTGTTTTAGGAAATTTTTTTACCAATGTGAGCCTTGAACTATGTGAGGTATAGTTGAGGGTGGTCACAGTGCCTCAGTTTTGACAATATGGTAGGGTATGAAGGATGACTTGTTATAACATTATGTGAATCCATATTATGGAAATTTGATAATGATTTGTTAATTATCCTGATATTTTGTTCAGAATTTTGTAGATTTTCCTCCATGATGACTCTTATTGGTAGGATGAGAAGAGGTAAGGGAAAGGATTGATCCTCAAGCAATGTAACTTAAGGCATCGATTGTTTCGGGTTAATAAGATAGTGTAAAACCCCAAGATAATAAATTATTTCAATTTTATAATAAAATTAAATTTTTATCTTTGTATTTACAAAACACAATGTTAATCTTACACTACCCGAAACACCATGTTATCTTGTGTTACACACAATACTATATTTTATAATCTTTTAATGGTACACCTAGTCTGTATCTAAACATTATCATTTTATAAATTTTATTTATCAAAACAAAATTATTTTTTGAATTCAATATATCAAAATTTACTTAGGTAGAATTTTTAGTAGTTTTCAGAAAATTTATTTATTTCTGATTAATAATGAGTATTAATTAATTTATATTAAAAGATTCATTTCATTTCAAAAATTAATTATGAGGAATTATAGTTTATGTATAATTTTAAGTCCAATAAGATATATAATATGACTATAAGACCAATTTTTAAAATTAGAATAAGTTTTTTAATAAATTTAGATATTAAAAATATTAAAAGTTTAATCATTTCACTATAGAAATACATTTTCAAGCTAGGTATTTGGGGTTAGATTTAAATATATTTTTTCACTTATATTAAATGAATTTAGAAAAGATGATATACACATTTCAAATTATTTTAATATTTATGTTCTAGTAATTTATGCTTAATTTTATTACATAAATGAATTAAAAAAGTGATTAAAATCCATTACAGGTATTTAGGTAAAAGCAATCCAACAAAAATATTAAATATAGAATATAATGGGTATAAATTACCCAACACATGTACGAAACTTATTTAACGGACATATATAGAAACATGTGAACATTGTTTTTAATTTTATAAGTTAGTGGGAAATATTTTCATGAAATTGACCCATATAATATGTTATGTAAAGAAAAGTTCAAAAATTGAACCTTCATTTCCCTTAAAATTTATAATACGATGGGATATGGGAAAACATAATAGTAGTGATTATATATATATATATTAAATATAAATGAATTATATTTAAAATAATTATTTATCATTGATTTTTAGATAATGATTAGTTACCTGAAATACCTACGAAACAACAATGTAGTGATTATTTAGTTAAAAAATATATAAAATGAATGAAAATGAAAATATTAAATGTGAGAAAAAAAGTATTAATTATTATATCACATTTTTCTATAGATTAATATTTCTGGTTACATAGATGTGAAATTAAAATACTTAAATTTTTTCCTTATGTTGATAATGATAAATATAAATTTTTTAAATAATGTCCAAATTGACATTAATGATGTTTTATAAAAAAGGTTATTTAATTAAAATCAAATAAATTAATTAAAAAAATCTTATAGTATGCAAATTTATTTTAAATTTTTAGTAAATAAAAAATTCTATTAACGGAAAAATTGATATTTTATAATGAATATATTGACCCCTAAATTATAAAAACATTGTCTGCACATTTCCTGTAAAATTAGCATTTGTGTATAGTAAACGAGGTTCTATTAAAATAAATCTCTAAAAAACGTGTGATTTTTAATTTTTAAATTATCTATAATTAGTACTCTCGTGTTTTTTTTAGGGTGATATCAACTAATTCTATAAAAAATGTTCCATTACATAATTAAAAAACATGATCCACTACACTAATAAAAAAACATAATCCAATGATGTAAAAGAACATATACTACACTAATTAAAATCCTCATCCTATGATGAGAAAGAGTACATGATCTAGTTTTCATATATGTGTATCATAATTGATATATATTATAGTTTGACCAAACTATTTACTGAGATAAGTTAAAATGATCAATTTCCCATGCTTTTCCCAATAGCTTGTCTATTCCATGATGTTTTATAACTCCAAATACTAGTTATCATAAACCCTATCACATTGCATCTAGGAATGAAACCCTACATTAATATTGACTATAATGAATATCTTGTAAAATTAAATTAGTGGTAATTAATATAGCAATAAAAGTGGACTCAAAATATTCATATTGTTAACATCGTAGAGAAAAATAGACAATTAAATTTTACCTATTTACTAAATAAAGAAAATATAATAAAGTGTTTATTAAAATATTTATTTTGGGAACATAAATATGATGTTTTTAGCAGAAATAAATTAATCAATACCTCTTAATAATATGAAGGCTATGAAAATAGGATGGTAAGTGTAAAATTACTTTTTTATAAGATATTTAAATTATTTTTTTCCTAGTACATAAAAATCATCACAAAATATCTAAAACAGTCCTAAATATATTAAACATTTAGATCGTTCTAAATATAACTACAAAAAATGAAGGAAAAATGAAAATAAATCACTTATTCTGAAGTTAAATTATGTTCCATTATTATAAAACATACTAGATTCTTAAAATATATAGAATAAACTGAACCAAGGATCTCAAGATGCATCTCAGGCAAGATGAAATAGAAATCTAAACAAAAAATACAAAAAATGGTGCTTATATCCTCATACCAATAATTAAAACCCCTCATTAACAATCATGTAATAAACTGATATAAATATTAAGATTCACATTAGAAATTTCTGCGATATAGTAAAATTGACCATACTAGAAATAAATTTAAAATTTTTTTGTTATCAATATAAAATGTAATGCATTTTTGATGAGAATATTCGGTATTTTGAAAGGTATGGGACACAATAACATAAATTTTCCAGAACAACATTATGACCAAATAAAATAATTATAAATTTTCTATAAAAATCTATGTTTAGGATTCAAATCACTAAAGTAAAAAATATTATGGATTCTATTAAATGAGAAATACATTGACTTTTTGACAGAAATAATACACCTCCTATTACAATTCATTAAACATCCTAGTATAGACCTACCCCACCAAAGTGGGTACCATACCACATCTATCATATGCATCATACAATTGAGTTCGGTAAAATTTTCATCCCTCACACTCCACCACACTACCATACAAGTTAAATAATTGGGATTGAAATTAAAATTCAAAATAAAAGCTATTGTGAGTCAGACTCCCATCCTCAAGGACATAAGATCATTGAATGATCAAAATAGCTCTCTTATATTGGTTGGTCTCATCTAATAAGAGTTAAGGATTAGAAAACCTAGATTAATCATTTTAAAAATAATAATTTTGTGAAAACCTAATAAATTTATCACTATGTTCTCTAATATACTAATATGAACATACTTTTTGAATGAGGCATTATCTAGAAATATATTGGTGCTACAAGGATTTTCAATTTGAACTGCAACTCCAGGGACATGAATCATGAAAGAAACTAATTTTCATAGAATGGAAATGTTTATTTAATTATATAAAATATAATAATTATTCCATCAAAAACCTTGTGCATAATTAAATTAACGTCCTTTGAGATTTTAACGAAGTTGGAGATAACCCATCACAGTGTCATTTTTTATTTATTCCTCTAAGTTAATCCACATCTAGAATTAAAGTATTATAATCTCTTATTACTCTCTAATAATATAAAAATTGATAACAAGAAAACCATAGAAATTGTTTCCCTACACCTTTTTGGGCTCAATAGATGCCTAAAATAGATGCTTTACATCAATAATGTGAAATTCAATATTTGTAGGTGCCTTCAATCTAAAACCCAAAATATATATCACTAGAGATGTTGAAAGAATGATCAATGGTTTATCCACCTCATCATTCTAAAATAACTATAGGAAAAATTCTTAAAACCTATGTACATACATGAAAAACTAACAAAACATAATATTTTATTACTATATATATATATTTAAATATATATTTACCACATACTTAAGAATGTATAGAAAAAAACTGTATTCATGTGACCAAAAACCCCGAACAAGATAACACCAATGTCTCTAATATTCTATCACCTTGTATGCATGATCGAAACCCTCCATTTATAGTTATCATATTGAAAAAATTAGAAGAATAAATTAGTGGTATATAAAATTTCAATAAAATTGGATTAAATATGTAGACAACTAAAATAGTAGAAATGTTAATTGATAATCACCTTGTACCATTATATTAAATCATCAACTTTATTATTGTTCAACACATTCAACAACACCTACACATAAAAATGAAAAAAATTGAAATATGATGTCTCAAAATTACAATAAATACTAATTGAATCTGAGAATAAAAAATTATTTAGGAAATCTACGATTTTTTTAGTTGTTATAAGTGTGCATACATAGAAACAGTACACCAAATTTCATGATTTCATCATGAATGTAAGCCTTTGTCTAGTCACATGACATGGCAGTTCACAGGCATCAACACATATCATTCCCTCATGAAATAATTTTTCAGAAATTAGAAATTATAGAGACATGATGGAAGAATATTAGAGGCACAATGTATAAAAAGTTGAAACCAAGAATGAAACCATCCAATACCAGTATGAATCACTCATGCACCCATAATAATCTATGGCTTTAACTGCCATTATTTGTTTCACATATATGAGCCTCCATATATTACAAAATCACAATAGGACTGTATTTATTTAATATGATAGCATATATAAAAGAAATATTTATGAGTAAACTAATACATTATTCCAATCCTTCCTCATAAAATCATTTATTGTGGTTCCATTTTGAGAATACATCGTAGGAGAGCACTAGTTAAACAATATCCACCATTCCTTGATGTCATAGGTACATAGATCATTATTTCTTAGTGTTTGAATCCTATAGGATCAATCTGAAAAATATATTTTTTCTTATACCACTTTATTGGACAAACCAACCTTGCACAGGCATTATGAGCAGTTCAAATGATGTGAACGTGGATAATAAAAAAATAATGGTACTTTTTTGTAAAATATATAGTCAAAATGATATTAAAAATGTTATTCTGTTAATTATGGGGTGGGGGATTTTTTTGACACAATTCACATTGGATTTTACAATATTATAAAATATTTAGATGAACACATTGTGAATCATTAATTTTGGGAAGTTAAAACAACCTTGATTCCTAAACTAAAATTATAAATAGTAATAATAATATATATATGTAGATGCATTATTTTAGTTTAGCATTATAATAAATAATTATATTATGATAAAAACCTTTGTAAAGGAAATATGTTCAAAATTTTTTATTTATATGAGTACAAAGTTGATTTTTTCTAATTTAAGTAATAGCTAAACCTATAATTCAGTTGAGTAATTAAATAAAAAAGATATTTTGAAGACAAGAATGTAAATCAATATTATAAAAAATTTGAATATGTCAACATGTAGATTGGAATAATAATAATTTCATCCTACCCTTCTTAAAGAATGATTTATTAATGGAAGGTATATGTCCCGTATTTTTAATCATATGATAAGATATTTAATAATAATAAATTTCAAATTGATGAATATATTATTAATAAATAATATTTATAAAATAGAATATCAAAATGTTTATCTGAATTATATTGGGATACTATAATTAAATAATGATATCCTTAGTGATATTAAAATTGATTAAAAAGTCATGAAAAATTATTGTCAAATAAAAATATAAATCAAGAATCACATTGGACGGATATACATCTTGGAAGAATAGAAATCAATCTGAAATATCACACTATAAGTGTAAAGAATTACACAAAATAATCACATTGAAAATAGGGTTTTCACCCATGCATAATAAAATTGAATATAGAAAAAATATGAATTTAAAAACAAAAATTCATTAAAGAATATAAAAAGAGAATGATAACCTATGAAGAATTTAAATTCCATATTAATATTTATAATAAAAAATTATTATAAGTTTTCACATTTCATACTATTTATTTAGATTAAAATAGATTATTACTGAACAAATAATGTTTTTATATATGGTAATTTCAAATAGTCATAGAAAACCTGAATAAAAAATAATGTCCTAGATAAAACAAAAATAATAATTAACAGTATGAGAACCTACTAAAAACAAAAATCCATTTTAGGATGGTTTTAATCATTGAATATTTTAAAAAATAAGAATACGTTTTAGTATAGGTTATACAAAAGTTATTACATGTCAAAAAACAATGACACTCATATGAAAATATGATGAGTATGGAATAAAAGAAACATATATTAGAAAAAATATCATTACTAAGGAGAGTAATTAGTTAACAAGAACTAAACTCATTTTAAATTATTTGATACATTTCATTATAGGTAAAAATAAATTGATTGTGAAGAACGACAAGATTAGACATCTGTAAAATAACCAATGGTATCTTAGTAACAGAAAAGTTAGATCAATTATCGTAACAATAATAATAATACACTAATCAACCTATAAAATTCAAGAAAAATATTTAATTAATGGATTGATGGGTTTTTAGGTTTTAAACTATCTAGTATAAAATTTCATTGGAATCTTTATAATAGGAAATAAGGTTTCAAATGAGGGATTTTTATAAACAGTAATGAATATTTTTTTATGTATCAGGGAATCAAAATTTTCACCCTTTGTTATAATGAAACCAAAGACTAATACATTTGAATATATATATTCACTTAAATAATTTGAAAAAAAATATGATAAAGAAACCTCAGATATAATGGAATAAATTCTATAAAGAATTCATCCATGAAGAAAAAAACGAATATGTAATAATATAAGTTTAATTGAATGAGAAATCATATGTTTTATGGAATAAAATATTTCAAAAATTGGTTATAACAAAATTAATAAAAATTCAGGTTGTGTGTGGGGGAGTAGAATTATTTAAAAAAAATAAGATTTATATCATCGATAATTATGATTTTTTAAAATAAAGGAAACATGTAAAAAAATTACAACCTTTGATAGTGACTAATAATTCCACAAATAAATAGAATGTCCTAGTTAAAGTGGGTTTAATTTGTTGACTACCAAGAACATGACAATGAACTGGTTGTAAAATTCAATCGTGGGAAAGAAGAGGAAAAGTGATCCAACTTGAGATTGATCCCACGAAAACATGGATACTAGCCTCAACCAACTGGATAAGGTGTTACCATTTATCCATCCTCATATTCTATGTGTGTGTGGGAAAAACATATATATCATAATTATATAGTTCATTTTGGGAATCTATATTCGAAATTAAATAAAATATTTGAAAGTAAAATAATGTAAAAAAATAAATTGTAATATAATATATATGAGAAGACTAAAATCAACAATGGAAACAACAGAATAAAATATTAACTTAATTTTTAAGAATAAATGTAATTTAAGTGACTGCTAACCTATATTTATGTGATAAAACTCTTGCATAGTATTATGGAATTTAGAAACTCTCATTCTATAGAAATTAATAAAAATTTAAATGATAAGAAAAAATAATGTAGACAAAAAATGAACTAAAAAACTACTTTAATCATTGATATCACATAATAATAATGGAATGAAAAGAATTTGAACATTGTATTTGAAAAAGTAAATTATAAAAAAGTAATTTGGAAGGGAAGTTCAGTTTTCATATTTATATCTAAATGGAATTATATTCACTTCATTACATCACACATTATTGCTAGAAGATCTTAAAATATCAAATGGATAGAAATATCAGACACTGAGTGATGTAGGGAAATAAAAAATTCACCAAAAAAACATGAATGTACAAAATAACACCACGTAAGAGTTATAAAACACAAGTTACCCAATAAATGAATGATAATATATTTTTGTAGTTTCCTTTAGAACATATTTTAATTATTTAAAAAATATATTATGTTGATATTCAACACATAATATTTCATAATTGAACAAATAATAAAAAATAAACACAAAAAATGGAATGATGAAATAAGACGGATGATAATTTACGATTTGTTGGTTAGCCTAGAACCACAACCTACATATGTTCAAACTATGTATAGATTCCAACACTTCGGAATCTTTATTTTTAACATTTCAGTCTTGAAAAAATACAATAATATTCATAACATTATCTGATGGTGAACCAACTGTCTATCACACTATACATTGGAAATATTAACCAATTGGAATACGTTTATTTGGTCATAATTTATCCTCATAATATGTGCGTTTTTTACATGTGTGTCCAAAACATATATCTCATAATGAATGAAATAATTTCTGGAAACTAAATATGAAAATAAATAAACTATTCAAATGTTAAATAATGTAAAAAAATAATAATTCATAATAAAAAATATTAGAACAGAAGAGAATCAACACAGAAAATAATTGTAATTCAGCTGATTTCTGACCTCCATTTTTGTCATAAAATGATAGCACAATAGTATAGAATTGATAAAACTGCAGTATAATGAAATGATTAAAAAATTAAATGACAAGAACAAACGAAATTAGACAAAAAATTTAACTAAATAATTACAATATGATTGGATCTCAACTAATATTAGAGGAATAAATTTAATCTTTCTAATAGAAATAATGAAAATCGGTAGAAATATTTCTTAATGAAAGTTGGTTTTTTATACATGAAACTAAAGAGATGTTTATTAACATCTTAAGATCACACCACATATCTTCGGGATGTAAAAATATTTAAATTTATAAAAATATGAGACACTAAGAGACATGTTGGTAATGAACAAATTCACCAAACAAACCTGAATGTACAAAACAAGACCATGTTATAGTTATAAAACTAATGTTACCCAATAAATGAATAATAATATATCTTAGTAGTTTCCGTAATAATTTATTTGAAAAGGATAAATAATATTTTATGTAGATAGTCAACACATAATCCTTCCAAATTGACTAAATATGAAAAAATGAACACATTAATGGGAATGATAAAATAAGAAACATGGCAATTTATGTTTTTTAGGTTGTCCTAGAACTACAATATATATATGTTCAAACTCTATATGTAATCTTACACATAAGTTTCTCTATTTCAAACATCTACGTCCCATAAAAACACTAAAACAGTCATAATATCATCAAATGGTGAACTGACTATCTATCACACTATAACTAGGAACCATTAAACAATCAGAAGAATCTTATTAAGACATGATTCTTACTTATTGGTAAGACTAAATGTGTAAGGACATACCAAATCCCAGTTTAGTCGCTCTATTTAAATCATCTATGACATAAACTATGATAGAATCATTTATGATACTGTCAAATTATGATAGACTAAAATTTAAAACATAAAAGAGGAGAAATGGGGAAAAAGAAGTTATAAAAGGAAATTTACCATATGTGGAATTATCCTATAGGTGGATAAGGAAAAATAGAATTATGGTGAGGTGGAGCAGCCTGGGGAAGATCATTATAACGCGGTGGATGATAAGGCAGTGTAGGCACAGGGGGAGCAACACAAGGAGGATCTACAGTGAGGTGGAAGACCATGAGGCAGAGGAGTACGAGGCGGAGGATCCCAAGGAAGAGGTGCCTAAAGAGGAGAAGCCTGAATCACATGAGTCAATTGTGAAGGATCCATAAGTGAAGGACCCATATAAGTAGTATCTAAAAAATGTATTAGTTTGTGAAGGGAGCAGGGGTGGAGACAGTGGCAGAGGTGAAGGATGAGGTATAGGTGAGGGTAATGGTGGAGTGGGAGGAAAGGGAGAAGGTGGAGGAATTGGTGGGGGGGGAGTTTGAGGTCGATGTGGGTGTGCATGAATTCCAAGGGTAGTGTCTAGATTGGATAATCGGTTAAGGGAGTGGTAGGGGATTCAGGGAACGTAGTATGGGAGGGATTCTGGAGAGGGAGTTAGGAAGGGAGGGGTCGAGGAGGGAGTCAGATATTGGGAGGAGAATCATAAAGATATAGGAAAAGAAGTGGGAATCATAAATTAGAGGGAGGTATGAACCACTAGTTTCCAGGAAGATAAGTGTAATGAGAAGGATATCTTAGATGGAACTCTAAAATAAAAGGATGTAGTCGGTACTATTTTTCAGGAGGCGAATTACCTGATGGATCACGATTTTGGATAGTGGAATGTTTTTTTGGGTACCAATGAAGCATAGATGGATGACATGTTTGAAGAAGTCACCCATGTTTAGTATTTTTTGTCGATATTTGTAATAATGTGGGTCTAAATTTTCTTATAATTCTCACTTTAATTTATTACTAATTGATGAAATACATAGGTTTAAAACCTACTTTCTTAAATGAATAACCAATATGAAAAATATATGGAAACATAAAGAATAAATAATAAATAATATGAAATCAAAACAAATTGTCCGGTTTTGATTTTTATCAAACATAAATTTTCATTAATAATTTATTTTTTCTTTTATTAAGAACATTAGATATGTCAGACCTCCCAATAGTGATCATCTTTTTGTATTTACAAAAATTTCACTTATTCTCCACTATAAAAGATATTCACTTTTCCAATTACTCACACATCTTGTGAATATTTTGATCATCAGAACACTAATAAAATATTTTTTCAGCATCCCTCCCCACATCCTAGAATCCACACATCGAGTAGAAATGAATCCAAGTATTTAAATTGGTGAAAACCAAATGGAGTTACATAAAAATGAGGTAATATCCTTCAATAATCACTTTTGTTTTATTTTAATCTAAAACAATTAATTTATTATTATTCAATGATAACATAAAAAAATTATCCTAAATTTACAAATATGTTTTCATGTTATAATTTCAACCTACAATTTCACAATCATCCTTAAAATGGGATACACAATCGTCATTCATGTCTATGGTGGACTACCACCTCGCAAACATGTATCGTTTTTTATTCTATTACATCCTTTCAATGATTTAATAATGTTATATTTATAAATTATATATGATATATATGATATTTATAATGTATTTATGCTCCTGTATTTTATATATAACACATACCATTATGATTTCCATTTTACTGGAATATAATAAGCTCGTTTGTGCATCTATGTACTACTGCCTCCTCAGAGTGATATAATTCATTCACATATTACATTGGATTTATTAGGAATTGTTTGAATTAACATATGTGATATATAATTCAAAAATAGGATACTATAATTTTCATGTACATATATATATACACACATATATATATATATATTATATTTCACTCTTTAAATTATGACAATGAAATGGAAGGAGTGTTCTTTCCTATGTTTGTCAAACCGTCTCCAGGAACGGTGAATTTCATTTATTATCTCCAAATATAATGGATTATTATAGATAAATATAGATTGGATATATATTATATTTACATTATTGTTTAAATTATTTATTTAAGGAAATAATGATATAATTAATATGAACTACGATAACAAGTCAATACGTATTTGAAAAACTTGGCAATTATGTTGAGAAATAGTTAAAATAATAAACGCTTATTAAAAATAGGTAATTGGATATTATAATAAGATAATGTATGACAATATAATTATGTTTATGGTTAAGGTATAAGTTAATGGAATTATAAAATCCATTATAAATGAGGTCATATTATGTTCACCCGAATGTAAATGCAAGGTAAGGGATTCTTGTCTCACTTTTTCACCAGGGAGTTATATACCATTTTAACAACTTATTTATTTTGTGTGGTGTACATGATGAACATATTGAATTTTATTTCATGAATAAATTTATGTTCATTTTATTTTTAGTTCCAATTTATATTATTCATTTATGGATACCATTATTATAAATTTACACAGTCTATTAGAGATTTTTATCTATCGTTGTACATCTATGAGATAAAATTTAATATTCCTCACTTACTTATTTTGTGAGTTGTTTGTGGGGCCCAATTTAGAATTTTATAGAATGAGTCCTATTATCTTAATTTTATTCAATGTTATAATTTTAATTATTTCATCCAATGGGGTTTTTTACCTGACAATTATTATATTGTAAATGTTATCTTAGCAATCTCACTCTATTCTAGGATTTTTCTGTTATATTGAAATAATACATTTATTTTATTTGATTTTTTAAATTAAAAATTTATTAAATATCCATAAAAACTATCTTGGATATGGTTATATCCTAACATTTATACCATTTCAACATAAATTTTTCAAATTGGAAATTATTAGAGTAATTAGATATATATTGAAAATAAACAGATATTCTATTAAACATGAATATTTAATGATTATCCTTATAGAATAACGAAATAAACTATTAAAAATATGTCAAATGAATTTGATTTTGTATGTTATTTGAGAGGCCTATCATTGACCCTTGCTATATCAGTAGAATTCATGAGACAAACAAGACATCCTTTTGTTCTAGGACTTAGTGATTTGTTAGATTCATGGAATATTTCCTTGTAAGTGATAAATTGTATTAATAAAGACTTAAAATCATTCAAATCATAAAATAATGCCTTGATATTTTGTTTTAGATATCCATAATTATGCATTAAATCATTATTAATTTATTTATTTTTATTCCATGTTATTATTAAATTAATTAAAATATCTATGGTTATGTTTCATTATCGTATTTTTGATTAATTGCATGTGTTCCAGTTATATTAATTTCCATTTTGATAATTCATCATATAGTTTTACAAATGGAATGTCTGTTTTTTTAATTTACCTTTGTGAATAGATTATTCTTATTTATGCATGATTATTTATATTGTATTTACCACTACCAATCATATTAGGTCATCAATATTATGTTTTCTTTTACCTATCTCTGATAATAGGAGTCCCGTAAATAAGTTACTATAATTCTGATATTTTAATTTTAAAATGAAATATTTTCTATTTCCAAATGTAAAATGGGTATTGTGAATGTAATATTGTTTTCCAATAAAATAAACTAATCCTCCCTTTATGATTTGATTACTTGTAATCAAGCCATTGTGATAAAGTACTGCACTAGCTCCAGTCTTCCAAGGTCGGGGATCTATAATTGGCATGAGATGATGTTTAGTAGAAAACAAAGAAACCAGATTAAGAAAATATAAATTAGGTAAAATAACCATGAGAGAGACATTAAGTATAATTATTTAATTATATTCTTTAATTTTTGTAATGTATAGATTATTTTGGTCTTCCAAGAAATTTATCCCAATCAATATACTTCTAGTGGATGTGGTTATATCACATTTGTTCCTATGGAAAACAACTATAGAATGGTGTTCTTGGATGGAAAAAAGAATAACATGGAACACAATAACAAGAATTAATGGGCACCTAGTTTGACACTCTCAAGGGATACAAGTAGGGTAATTAAAATTTACTATACAAACCATTATAATGTATTTGAATGTAAATATATCTCCAAAGAAAAAATGATTATTATTATGTGATTAGTTATGGAAATTTTTATTTATTTTTTTATCATAACAATTTCACTAGTTTTGGGGATTATACAATATGTTTCATAATGTTATGATTTAATCATGTATGATACATTGATTAGAAACATATCATAGAAGGAAAAATAGTATCATTACTCGTAGATAATCTTGAGTTATCCCAACTTATAATGTTGATATATCTAGTATTATTTCATTATGCGAAAAAGGCCCCCATCATATAGTGGGACTATTTACTCATAGAAAATAAAGAAACTGATAAAATATATAGAGAATATTTTCATGGAATTAAGAAGTGGTGGAAATTAATATGTTACACTTATAGTATATTAACTCAATGGTGATGTTGATCAATGGTGGTTGTTTATCCAAGAAACAAGAAAATATTATGAGTTATATAACATGAATTGAAATTCTATTAAGAACACTAATTTTTTAAATATTTCCCTTGTGATAAAAAAATGAGATGAATATAATCTTTGTTAGTTTAATGAAGATGGGGGAAGAATATGTTGTGGATTATAATTATACCCTTACATGTTTATCCATGTATTCTACAAATTTCATATACAACACAATGTTAAATATTATCAACATCTTTGAATGTCTTAAGCCTCATCTTAGAAGGGATCTTGTTTCTACATACATTTCATCATATGAAGAGATTTATTTATGTTCCATAAAGATTGAGTAAGAATTATAATGATACTATATATTCAATGGGGGCCTAGAGATTAATATTTCTTCTAAACACCATGAAGAAGGTAATGAGTTAGTGAGTAGGAATGGAATGAGTGTTTTCCCAACATGTTATAACTATGAAACGAATCTCTAGGGAAATGATTTAAAATATTAGGAGTTTGTTATAAGTGTGATTAAAAGGGACATTAAGAAAAATAATATAAGTAAAATAAGTAAAAAACAAATTATTTATTGATATAAATGATAGTAAATAGGTTTCTACACAAACAAATTCTCCTTGAATCTAGAGAATATACCTCATAAGAAGCTAAGGGATCACGGTCATGAATAGGTTATTAACACAATAAAAGAGTAATTATTAATTTTATTATATATTTGTATCTATTAAATATATTGTAAAATTATTTTTTTAAATATGTTATCATCAAATAATTTATGATATTTATAAGGATTGAATTGTTGTACTTTTTTAGTAAGGATTTGAAATCATATGTTGAATGTTACTGATGACCAATAAAAATGATTTAGTGACATGGTGAACATATTGGGAAACACATGGTTGAGGGAACGATGTACCTTAATATGTTATTTATGTTGGGATTGTGATGATAGATATGGAAAATATAAGTTATATACAACAAACTACCTTCGAACCGATATTAATATTTTGGATCATAATACCTAGAAAAGTTATAAGGCATACCATTTAAAAAATTATTTATTTTGAACATTTCGCATGGTTTTAGATATTTATATAATATTTCACCATATAATGAAACATATTCTATGTGGTGCACTATAAATAGATCAAGATTAAACAAAAGTATAATATTTAATTTATAAAATATATATAAATAAATTAATTATATCCCATTATATTATTATAGAATTAAAGAATTTCTCATCTATATTACAATGTTTTAAAAAATGTTTTCCTACTATAAGAATTTTTTATGATATCTATAACCTATTTCATTACTATGTTTTAAGGCCCAGTGGTCATCAACATTATACTGGACTTGTTATCTTACACACTTAAAATCAACTTGATAGATTGATTTTTCTTCCATGTCCATGTATTTACTGATGATATCCTATTACAAATATTATATTGTTGAGAACATAACATTATATTTTCCCTATTATTAGGAATATGTGTTATTAACAATATTTATTATGTTGGTTTCTAATTATACTATTTTCAAATATCCATCCCTTGATCATCGAGATCACATTTTAATAGCGGGTGAATTATTTAATTAATGTGGGGAGAATGTAACACCACAAAATTTTATAATATTTCAATTTTATAAAAAATTTAATTTTTTATTAATCATTCTTAACATGCAACACCATGTTAGGTTTACACTACAAGCAACAATGGGTTTTCTTGCATTACCTGTAAGACCGAGTGTTGACACGTTTTATTGGAAAACCTATTTTGAAACTAATATTTAACACAATTCTAAATTTAATTTTTCAAAATAAACATTATTTATGAATTAGTAATATAAAAAATACTATATGGTAAATTTTTTTAAATTGTCTAAAAATATCAATTTTATGAATAGTGAAAATACAACATTTTAGTTAAAAATTAACTTTTTCATTAAATAATAATAATTTCTAGACTATAATTTTTTTTGGTTTGTTATCACAATAGATAATATATATATATATTAATCCAATTTTGGTCATTAGAATAATTTTTATATTGTATTTAGAAATCAAAACTTATCAAACATTGGGACATTCACATTAATAAACCTTTTTTAAGGTATGGGCTGAAGCCTAATTTTAATAATTAAAGAAAATAAATGGCCACTTTTTTGAGGTAGATGGAGACCCATTACATAGACCGAAGGTTCATGGGCCTCAAAGCCCATTTTTTCCAAAAGGTCCCATTGATGAATATCACTATTATAGTACCCCGGATACTATAGAACCAATGCCATTATTATTCCCTCTACAATACCTATGCTAGTATCGTGTCACCACTGATATAGTTCCCTTCCTACTACAGTACTACTACATTTATCTACTACTCTACTACTACAATATCCTAGGAATTACTCACCATTTCTGCGGGATTGGTATTAAATTTAATTTTTCGACTTCAATGAATTGAATTTTGAAGAACGAATATACATGGTTATAATCATTTTATTATTTCTATTATTATATGATAATATTCATTTTTTCCCAAAAAAAACTGTGAAATTCATTAAAATTAATTATAGTGATTAAGGATAAAATGATCTTCCTTAAAGATTAAACATGGAATATATGGATTCTAAATGACCCATTACATTATCATCACCCATTGGGTGTACATTTTTTAACAATTAATTCCTTTTTATTGAATTTTATAATATAGTGGAACACATGTTCAATTAAGTAACTCGTATTTTAAGTTAAGAAAGAATAAAAGGCAAAAAAACCTTTATTAGCTTTAACATTTTTAAAGCCTTGAGATATGAAAAAAATCATATTTTAATTTATACATATGATATTGAAATATAAATGTTTCATTTTTATCATTATTATTTATCATTTCTTTTTTATAAATTAATTAGTAACAAAAAATCATTATGAAATCCAAATGAAATTATTATTTAGTTATTAATTAATTAAAATGAAAGACATTAAAAATGATGAATGTGGAGAAAATGGAATGAGTTACCGTGTTCAATTAATTTTTTATATTAATATGTCATGTTAAATATAATTGATATTAAAATATTTCAATTACATCATTGTTTTGGTAATTTTAAATTTAAATTAAATAAATAATAAAAAAATTACAATTCTAATATTTTATAATAAATGTTATTTTGATAAAAATTATAAAATTACGACAAAAAACAATATTCATTACATTTATTTATATTCATATACTAATATCAAATATTTTATATTAATGGAAAAATTTATCTTTTAATACTATCATATTGACCCATAAGTAGTAAAAACATTATTAGAATGGTTTAGGTTAAAGAAGTCTTTGCGTGTTACATGCATTTCTACCAAAATTAATTTCCATAACACAAGAGATTTTTATTTTATAAATAAAATATCATATTTTAAATTTTTTATGCCGAAATTTTCTAAACATCCTAACTTTAATTTATTTTTAATGGATAAATTACATATTCTATAAAAATAATTACCTAAATGAAGGTCCAAAATGAAAAATATATGGAAACATAAAGAATAAGAAACCATAAATAATCAAATGAACGTAGTCTGATTTGTTGGTGGTTTTTATATAACATATGTTAATTTAAATAAATTTTTTAAATTTTTAATGAAAATAGTTAAGGGTTACCTGAAAATAGTTTTAGCATAATGTATTTGTAGGAATATCACTCACCCTTCACTATAAAAAATGCATTCAATCTTCAACATCTAGAAACATCACTAGACATGTTGGCTCATCCAAAAAATTGTCAAATAATATAAAAACAACCCAATAAAAGATTTAGAAGCCAAAATGGTACATAATTAATATGAGGAATATCATTAGTTAAAACCAATACGAGTTACCCGAAAAAGTGGAAACATTATTCAATGATCATTTTTTCATTTCTTTATAAAACCATTAAATTATTTTTATTTATTTCTTATATAATAACATAAATAACCTAAATATACAGAGATGTTTTTATGTCAATATTTTTATCTACACATCCATAGAGATCCTTTTAATGTGATATGCAATCATCATTTATGTGTGTGGAGGAATATATCCGTGAGAATAGATTCCAATAGTTCATCCATTACCAACAATCATTTTTTAATTATGATGTATTTATATATTATAAATGATATATATGATATATATGATGAATTTATACATATTTATTTTTATAGAACACATACCATTATACTTTCCATTTTATGGGAATAAGATAACACTATTTGTGGATGCATGGACTACCACCTCCTCAAGGCAATGTAATTCATTCCCACAATATATGGAACGTATTAACAGTGGTTTCAATAGTCTTATGAAAAATATATTAATTAAATATGATAATTTAATTATAATACACACATATATACTTTAAATTTAATTAATTTAAATTTGTAAAGGGAATTGAAGTAGGGTTCATCAGTACATAGGGCTTGCCATCTCCATGAACGGTGTGTTTCATTTATTTTCTAGAAATATTATGGAAAATTATAAAAACATATATAATATATATATAATATATTTAAATAATTTTTTATAGTATCTATATGTAATAATAATGTTCTAATTAATATGAAAAATAATTAAAAAGCACAATAAAATACACAAAAAACAACACAATTAACACCCAAAATAGTAAAAATCATAGATGATTATTAAAAAAATGTGTACTAAGATATTATAATAAGATAATATATGTTATTATAAATATTATTATATTTGTTTTATTAGTTAATAATCTTCATAAAATCATTATACATGGGGTTAATGGATGTTCACTCAAAAGGAAATTCAATTTAGGGGATTCATATCTCAATTTTCATTCATGAGGCATACACAATTTTCACTTATTAATTATTTTTTTTGGTGTATATACTTCACCTGACTAATTTTATATCATCAATACATTTATATTATTGGTATTTATAGTTTCAATTGATGTTATTATTTCTTGTATCCAATAATTTAAAAGTATCAGAAGCATCAAGGTATTTTCATCTCACTTTTTGCAACTATGGGATAAAATGTCATATTCCCCATTTAGTCATTTTGTGTGTTGTATGGGATACCACTATTGATATATTATATCATTAATCCTTAAATATTAATTATAATTAATGTTTTGCTTTAGTTTATCACTTCTATAGGGTTTTGAATTGAAAATTATCATGTGGTAGTGATATATTTGGACTCTGACTCTTTCTTTATTGTTAACATTATCTTGAAACTATCGCCTTATCTTAATAATTTTTTGGGATTTAAATTGTAATTAAATATCCATACATTAATAATGTTTATTTTTATTATGTAAACCATATTCAATTTCTATATAAGGTGATCACTTTAATAGCAATTTGAGTAATTTGATAAATTTCAATAAATATCTATCTTCTATTCAATATCGATATTTGATGATAAAGATTATTGATTGATTAAATTAATTATTCATCATATGATCAATGAATGGGATTTTATATGTGATTTTAATTTCCCTCTATATCCCCTTGATTCATTGTTATCTTTCATGAGGAAATCCATATATGGTTTTGGATGAGACCTTGCACATTTATTTGATTCTTGGAATGAATCCTCAACAGTAATATATTTTTGAATGTATCCCCAAAAGTAATTAATTCTTATCCCTAAGCATTGATAGTATTCAATTCCTGGCATTAATCCTAAATGGTATGTTTTAAATATCCAAAATTTTTTATTCAATTAATATAATTTGAGTTATTATTATTCCATGTGATTATTCAATTAGTTATAATATACATGGTAATGTTCCATTCTTGGATTATTGATTAAATGGGTTGTTTTTCAGTAATCTACATCACCATATTTATTACTCCATATGATTTTTCCAAAATATCAAGAGTTTCTGGAATATCTATCAATTAAAAATTTATTAATCATATTAATTCATGACTACATATAATGTACTTACCCTTTCGGAGAATTTCATCTCACCCTTATTATTTTTCCTTTCCAAATGTTATATAGAGGAATTTAGTGAATGAGATTAAAGGATGATGATATTTTACAAATTTTATTCTATATTTTATATTTCAAAATGTAAAATGGGTTTCATATATATAATGTTTTTTTCAAAAAATATTAAATGATCGGTCCATTAGTATTGATTCATTTTTATCATGACAATGTAATAAAGTATTACATCAGATTTGGGTTTCTAATGTATGGGATTTGTCACCAGAGAGTGAGTATGTTATAATATTAGTCCCATTATATAGTTTATGGAATGTTCCCAATGGATAGTTTTTGGGAACATGTCTTATATGACACTAAAGATCCAGTTGAAACACCCTAGATCATTTACAGGATAAGGTGGACCTAAGGCAAATGAATTATGGATTGACTCTGTTCAGAAAATTCTGGACCACATTGAGATTCCTTCTAATAAGATTGTCAAAAGGATAATTATTTGTCATCAGTGAAGTAAAACATTGGTGGGACATCCAAAATTAGGATGGTTAACTGGAAAATATGGTGTGGAAAGACATTTAGGATAAGTTAAAAGGGTGTTGTTTCCCTAAGATATTAAGAAAGGAGAGCGCAATATAGTTCATGAAGCCGACCCATTCGACTATGTTTGTAATATAGTATGTTGGACACTTTAAGTATTTGTTGTTATTTGTTCTAGTTTTTGTAACAGATGTAGAAAATTTCACAAAACATTTTTAGGATGGACCTAAAGATTAAATTATTCATAATGTAAACATATTTTAGTCAAATATAATTTCTATGGGTGGGAATATAGATCTCTTATAAAAGAAGAACCTAAAAGAGGCATCTAATGTAGGGTATTTAGTTTCATTTAGATTACCATGTGGTATATATTCTAGGATATAGATGTCTTGGTTTAAAAATTTCAACCATGGAGATAGAAATAACAGTGCCTAGGTGGACAGATCAGATACACATGAACTGAATTGAGTTATCTTCCCCCTATGTGGTAGGTTGACTGACATTAATAGATAGTCACTATGAAAATATTTAGAGGTTAGAGCTTGTTAAAGGATAATATATAGAAAATAAATCTACTGGAACCCACAAAAATTTGGTTTTTATGGGGTATCTAGACACAATCATGTGTCTTCTACCCTATATTAATCTGGTTGTTGAACTTGTATTAGCCATGGTGGTTGAGTTGGTCGACATGGTACTCATTGAAATGAATGGCCATATCAGTTGAGTGTTTCCTATCAGAAGACTAATACAACATCACATGGAAGAGGGCTAGGAAAATTTCATTTAGTTCTGCCTTTCATTAAGGATAGTGATCATGGACCATCAATAGTTATGGGTACTATAACAATATATTATACTCATTATAATTACTTATTTTATATTGGCTCCAAACCTTCCATTATATCATAAGAACTTGTGAAAGGTTTGAGTCTGAAAGTGGATTTTTGTGAGTGGGGTTATGATGATCGATACACCTTTAGTAGTATGATATAGATACCACTATTTATGTGTGGTGTTTTCTCTAATGGTTGGATAGTATCATTACAGTTGGGATCTTCACATCCTTGATATGTCATTATATGACATCATTTTGGGTATGGAATGGTTTTTATCATACCAATCGAGTATATAGTTTTTTATTATAAGAGAGTGACCTTTAAATCCCATGAGGGTGAAACTTTTGTACACCGTGGAGATTTGGACATCTAGGTAGGCTGTGAAGGTCCAATTCAGCAGCAATTGGGGACTCACATAGTAAGACTCGGGTATATTGATTGATGATGGGGGTGTGACACCTGATTTATTACCACCCATAGTGGGCCTGTTCCTGGACTTTTTTTCTGAGGATATCTTCAGGTTTCCAACTGGGAGGGATGAAGAGTTTACCATTGAGCTTCTGGATTGATATGATCCAGTATCTATTAATTAGAGGAATTTATGGATAAGGGATTTATCCAACTGAGTATGTCACATTGGGGTTCTTTATTCTTCCTTATAAAGAAGGGTAATAAAGCCATATATTTATTCATTGACTATGAGATGTTTAACTAAATGATATAGAAAGACCTTTATCTACTTTCATATATTCATAGCCTCCTTTTTTAAATTGAGAGGACCTGATGTCTTATCCACGATATACATGAGATCGGGTTAACAATAGTTGAGAGTTATACCTTATGAACTACAATGAAAATATTTTAGTAGTTTGTATAGCCTATATGATTATTTTTTTATCCCCTTATGGTTGATAAACACTCTATATATGTGTACAGCTATGATGGATAGAATCTTGCACCCGTAGTATGATCATTTTATGGTTGTTTTGTGGATGATATCTGGGTGTAATTTTTGGCCTAATGAAGATCATTCCAAAAATCATGACATCATATTCCGGACATTGAGATATCATCTTATATATTCTAAAATATGTATGTTTCAATTGTTTATTGAAATGGTACATTTATTTGGTAAAATAATCTTCGAGGAAGGCATGTTAGTGGACCTAGAGAAGATGGAGGATGTGGTTTTTTGTAAAAACCCAAGAATGTTTTATATATATATATATATGGGTTTTTTAGGATACTATAAGAGGTTAATCCAATAATTTTACCCCTTCGATGAACCACTTTCAGGCATCAACAATAAGGTAATTATGTATGAATGGTTTGGGTATTGTTGGAGTGATTTCTAGGAGTTGATGAATTATTTCTCAACTATACTGATCATTATCCAACAAAATTCAGGTGTGGATTACAATGTGTCATGCTTCAGGGGTTGAAATTAGAGATGATTTGATGAATGAATCAATATTTTTAGAGTATGTTTCATTTAAATAGAAGTTACATGAACATATTTACCATATATGATCACAATTTGGCTTATATAGTTTTTGATTTGAAATGTTGGTGGGATTATCTGTTGTGTAACAAGTATATTAATTATTCAAATCCCATAATACTAAATTATATCGTTTAACCAAATAAATTGAATCTCCTGTAGTATAGAAGGGTTTTGTATATGAACTAATTTTATAATTATCTAGAATATAAACTAGTGATGGGAAGTAATTTTTATGAAATGTTAAGTAGAAAGAAATATTCTTAGGATGTTCAAGAGTATAGTTCGTAGTATACGATGATGAATTTTTCTTCAAATATTCTTGACGTTTTTCAGGAGGGCTAGGATAAAATGATCATTTTACTAGTATCTGTGCATTACATGCTTTAGAGATACACCAGATACAGGTTTTTTGAGGTTCATAATTGTTTGGACTTGAGTGAAATCCATGATTGTGGGAAGTGACCTTTAGTTTAGACTATATATGAGGACGAGATCATCTATTCAATGAATCAGTTTATTATTACCACATGTATATCAAAAGGTGATGTATGAGAATCAATGAACTAGTTATTTAGTAAAGTTGTTACCCATTCGAGAATAGATGTGGTATGTCATTAATAAAGATTTCTTGGTTTTTATCTCAGGGTTTCCTGTTAATAATGATGTTATTTGGGTGATTTTTGACTGATTAACCAATGTAGTAAATTTATTTCCAACACTAGAATATTTCTTAGTTGACCAGTTAAAAGACCAGTATATTTTATAGATACCCAATCATTATGGGGTTTAGTGAAGTATAATTTTTGTCTCGGACTCATGATTTACATTTCACTTTTGGAATGTTTTCTACAATGTGGTTTGTAAATAGAAATTTTTGAGTACTGCTTTCGACCCATTGACAAAACAGCAGTCAAATTATATTATACAAGTTTTAGAGGAATTTCTATGAGTCTGGATACATAGAACTGGTGGGACAAGGGTTAATTATATAGTGCTTATTGTGTTTAACAATAATAGAAGTTATTAGGTTACTATTCAGATGGAACTATGTGAGGGTATTTATGGTAGAATATGCATAGAATCTCTATGTTGGGCGGAGGTAGGTGAATCAGAGTTATTAGGATTAACCGTTGTGATGGATACATCAGTGTGGGTTTAGTTTATTATTAAATTTATAGTTATGGCTCATAGAAGGAAGATGTCATATTCAGAAAGATGGGGATGACCCATTGAGTTTATAGTAGGTGATCATTTTTTTGTGTCACCTATATGGGGTAACCATAAGATTTAGATGTACAATATATTGGATCCAATGTTTGTAGGACTCTTCGAGTTTGTATAGAGAGTTAGGATATTGGAATACTGATTTTCGTATCCATAAAGTTATATTTCCATGAACAATGTTTTTCATATGTCATTATTTCGGCAACATCACCCCGACACGTATCTTGTGATCGATGATTATGATGTTGATATTGAAAGAAATGTTCCCTTTCAATAGCATCTGAAACTTCTTATGCGTCATAGTGAGATAGTTTTTTTAGGGAAACATTATACCTATAATTTTATTATTATAAAAACATGGGTATTTTTATGAGGAAATTTGGAGAGAGAGAGAGAAATATGCGGTATTAATGGCCTGGTATTTTTACCATAGAATCTTATAGATTCATGGGAGTACAACTCAATGATGATTTTTTATAACATGTGATGATTATAAGATCCCAATATTTTGGAGATGTACATGAATATTTTTCTTGTATTAATATTCCTTGTATATGTTATACCATGGTTGATTATTGTATTGGGGGAATTTAGGATAAATTTTTATTTTTTGGGGGGTGTTGGGGTAGTGAATTGTTGGCACATAGTTCACACAAACTGCGCACCTGGCATAGAAAATCATGCATTTTTGAGATAGTGAGGTTTTGAAGGTTGTCATATAGTTTTCCAAAAAGCGTATCAACATAGTATAATGTGTTCATCTCTAAGATAAGATGCATGATTTTTTGGAAATTATGTGCCCTAGCCGAGGAAATCAATCCTTTGGGATTTAATTCCTTTTAAATAATAATAAATCTTCTTGCATTTAGACCTAATCAACCTAGCTTAGACAGAAACACATTCCTATGTTTTTAAAGATTCAATGAGGATTTCAAGGATCCTTTAAACCATTTATTAATGAATCCAATATCCATTTGAATGATCATTTATCTGTTGGTATGTGTTTTACTCCATGTATGGATTTTTCTCTCTCATCTCACATTATCGATGTAGAGGAATATGTTTTCCTCCAATGGAAATGGAATTGATCCTGGAATTGATGGATTCTAATCCACAATATTATAATCATAGGTTTTGGTCATATATCTTCTATGCCATTAGGATCTTTATCATTAAGTTTCAATTTGTGGATTTCCTGTTTAGGGAATTTCCATTAAAGATCTCCAGATAGGTGTTCTAATTATCAATTCGGATAGTATTGATTTCAATTGAATGTACTTATTTCTGAAATTTCAGTTTCCACATTGAGGTAATTCACTATGGAATCGAATTTATTAATCAATTAACAGGATTAAAAAATTTATTAATATATGGGATTTCGTAACATGTTTTTTAATGTGATTAAGAATTTATTAATAATTAGAGTTAATGAATGGTTGGATTAATATTGATGGGTTATTGGTTTATATAATTAATTTTTTATAAATAGTTTAATGGTGAATGTTTCATATTACATGTCTTATTGATATGATGAAAAAAGTTTTTTGTTATAAATTGAAATGGTTCCCCTTGATGACATTGTTCGATAATAAGGATATTGATTGTTAACCACGATGTATGAGAAAGATGTCATATATTTGAAAAAGATTTTGGGATAAGGTATGATGATCTAATTGGCCATATGTGTTAGCTATGAGTGTGGTATAGGGAATCATGCTCAAAATACCCATATGTTATGAAAATGAGGTGTGATATAGGTAATAATGATCTAAATACCCATAGGGTGCATGAAAAAACTATTTGGGCTCAATACGTTGGCGTTGGACTACGGTTCCATGTAGCCATGATATGAAAGTGAAATGAATTGATTAATAAAATACCCTGGTCTAATAAAATGTTACATATATTGATACAGTTATAACATCGGCATGATCCAAATCATATATTGATGGTTTGAGTGACATCATGATCCTGGGTAATTATATGTATAATTAAATAATAATTAATTCTAAAAAGTTTTTAATTTTTTATTATACTTCATTATTTATTAAACTACATACATTATTTTATATTGGATATTGTTTTAGATGATGTTAGTGGTGGACTACTGAGTAGTACATAGGCACTACGTAGGCTACATGATCAGTTCTCAAACAAACATTATATTTACAAGAAATGATAAGGGAAAATTTCCATATGATAGATTTTTGAGTTCAGATGGATCTTGGATGAGGGAAGCAAACATGATATAAGGAACCTCTTGGGAGTTTCCAGTGTGTCTTCATTTTGGGTTTTCATTTTGACACATAAAACATTAATGGAATGAAAATACTACTTCTAAAGTCTTATATTGTTTACATGTTTAGGTTTATCATGTTAAAATAGTTTCTATTGGTTGTATAATTACTCTAGTTATTTGTTATATCATTTTGGTACAGATTATTTATTTCCACTATTTCTCTGCTTTTTTAAAGGGGGTATATCTCCCCATATTATATATTTAATCCTCGATACTAGTAAGCGGCCTCATGAATATAGGGGTTCACATGAGATAATGTGTTTGTCCTGCCTAGGGAACTTTAACGTGGCACCTAGTCAAGGACATTAAAAAGACATATCAAATAGGATTTATTTTCTTTAATTTTTTCATATTGCTTGAGAAATGTAGATTCATAATAGGAATATCCAGGATTTTTTTATGAGAATGTGCATGGTAGTTGCTAATAGATATAAGGGGAGAAACCCAAGTAACCATGTTGGGGGTTTTTGTCATTATTATGTTCTGTTTTGGTTGAATATTATTTCACCTCTAGTGATGCATGTGTTGTGTGATGTTGTCATTTTTTAATACTTTTTCATTATGTTCCTATATTGAACCAGTGTTAAGCATACATGGATCATTTTATGAACTTATGAATTATTGTGACATGCATCATTTTAGGCATGCATGTAAAACATGGTTTCTATCTGAATTGTTTAAAAGGAAATTCATTTATTTCATGTGTATTTTTAATGAAAAGGTAACTAATATGACATTTAATATTATAAATAACACTAAATATGGTAAAAATAGTTTATATAGTTGTTAAATATATAATATATGGTGTAAAGTAACATACTAACATGTTTAACACTCATTTTCTGGAAATATTTATACAGTTACCTTCTTAAGATCTATTTTTATGAGTTTCCAGTATACTATTCATGGAATGTGACTTATATAATATGTTTTTTAAATTAGAAGACTAAAAACGAACCTTCCTTTCCATCAATATTTATAAATTCTTAGAATAAGGAAAAATAATATATTTGGTTTTAAATATTTATTTTACAAAAAAAAATTTCATTTTATCATTATATGTATTATAATTTGTATAGATTAAATAATTAATTTAAATTCCAAATAAAGACAAATATAGAATATATTCTATTATTAATTAACTAAAATAATGATATTTAACATACTAATATTGATGTAATATGAATGAATTATTATCCCACATTATTTTTGTTAATGAATTTATCATTTTAAATAATTCAGAATTGAATTTATTTGAAATTCATTATTTGATTTTTATTTTAAAATTGAAATTAAATAAATGATGTAAAAATTAACATAAATATTGTTTTAAAATAATTGTCATTTTATAAAAAATTTTCATATTTTTAAAATACCTAACTTCATTCATGAGATTTTTAAATTTAAAAAAATTTAAAATATTTTATATTCATTCCCCAATTTATTATTAATAATTAAAATTTTAAATTCTAAATAGTAAAAACACTATTAGGAATATTAGTGTTAAATTGGTGTTTTTGTGCATTACAAATGATTATGTAAGAATTGGTTTCCAACCCACAAGGGATTATTTTTATGAATTAGGTATAATATTTAGAATAAGTGGTTATAAATTGTATAATAATTCTAACAATAACTTAGTCATCGATAATATATTACCCATGATAAAAAACTAGTGACCATAGTGAAAACTCATAAATATTAATACTAGGGAAACATAGTTGTTTGGGAATAACATTATAATAATGAATTAATTTTTATGTAGTAGAGGTTTTTATATACCATATAAAATCTCTCCACCCCCCCCCCCCCCCATTTCATTAAATTTTTTACACCTATAATGTATGGTAGACCTCCCAATTGTGAATTCTTTTGAGTATTTTCAAAAATACCACTCCTTCTCCACTATAGAAAGGCATTCACAGACTCCCCTTTTAAAACCTCTCAAGAGATTTTCCCAACCAATACCAACCCAAATAAATTAACAAATTCTCTCCCCATATCCTAAAATGCTTAATTTGTTCATAATTAAATCATTATATGGTTTTATGGAAAACATATTGAGGAAACCTGAAGGAGAGGAACTATTATTCAAAAAGTATTTTATTTTTATTTCCATCTCCACCTCATTCACTTTATATTAATAATTTATTGTATTGTTTCCATTTTATCTACAATATAGTTTTTAAGGTTATAACCTAAATCCCCCCACAATTCCCTCAAATGGGATATAAAACCATTTCTTAGTGTATTGAGGATTACTACTTCATGAACTGTTGTTGTTCATTTTTTCCAATACCACCCTTTATAGTTGAGAATAATGATGGATTTATAGTTTATATTATAAACATATATATGATATTTAAAACATATTAATAAATTTTTATTATTTATATCATATATATCATGATACATTACCTGATCTAAGAGAAATTATGGTGTCTCTTGTCAGTATAGAAGATTATGACCCCATAAAAAGATGTCATTCGTCTTTCACAAATGCCTCACATGGAAGTTTATAGAGATAAATTTAATTATTATATGAGATATATAATAATTAATTATGTTATTCATGACATATTTTTTATTCTAAAAATAATATATATAAGTCATTTTATTTTATTCTTTTTCACGAATGTAATGATGATAACCTCATTCGTGTAAGTATGAACTAACACCTTCTTGATGAGATTTTAATCTCATTCCATCACCACACCAAATTTAAAATATAAACATATAATTAATTAGTTCATATTATATTTTTATGATTATTATTATTCTATAAATGATTAAAATATGTTAAAAATTCATGAACTGGAACATTCATAACGAAACATGCATGATAAAACAATGAAATTATAACCTAAACAATGAAAATAATTAAAAAAATGTAACAAAAAAGTGATAAGATGTTATAAGAGTATCATATAAGATATAAATAATATTAATATGGATTTTTTATAATTTAATAACACAATTAAAATTGTTATTGATTTTTTAATGAGTGTTCAACAAAAAGGAAACGTGAGGTCATGGATTTCATCTCATTTTTTATTTTTTTAATAATGGATTTTAATGTTATGAACATAGTTTTTTACATATTGTTTATACATGTACCCATTTTAATTAAATATAATTGATAAATTATTATGCATGGAATTTTATTTTTCATTTTTAATTAATTCATCTATGCGTATTTTAATTAATAGTTAATTAGTGGTAAAGAGTTTCATCACCCAATTTCATTTCATTGAGTTATATTATTTCTTCATTGTCATTGATATTCTATGATGATGTGTATAATTAGTTTTTATTATATTGTGTTGTATTTATACTTTTATTACTTTTATTTAAAACAAATAAACATTATCTATTGATCGACTAATTATCACATCAATGTTACAATAACTTTAATGGTTTATTTCACCGTCACAACCTCATCTATATTTTTTATTCTTAAATCCATGTCGAACAGAATAAATTGATAATTTTTTAATAAACCATTTATCTATTCAATATTTGATAGTCATGATATTTTAATGTCATAGTACCATTTTCCACTACTTTATACATTAATTAATTTACAAAATCGTTATAAAAAATCAAACTTCATTTCTCTCTCCTTTTGGAAATATCTTTTATTCAAAAACTATTTTTTATAGAAAAAATATCGAATATGTTATCAAAAATTTGAAAATTATTTATGATATAAATTTTTAAAAAAATTAATCCTTTTCAAAAAAAAATTATTTTTAATCAAATAGATTTTAAAAAAAATCAAAATGAAATTTATATTTTCCTCATGAATATTATTAATAACCTTTATATGGTAGTTTTATTCATCAATCGGAACAACCCATTACATTTAATCTAAAATGTATATATTGATAACTATATTATTCTTGATATGGATGGATTACAATTATTTTTAGAAAATGTATTATAGAAATTTACTTCCTTATTTCATTTTGCACACAATAACTTCCCCTTGAAATTCACGACCCTGTAATCATTAAACATTAAACATCCCCATAATATAAATATTATTTTTCTTCGATATGATTATTTATTACACAATATTTCATCTATATATGTGGTTTTATGAAATGAAATTTATTTGACTGATTGGGTCAATTTTGATAAATTCACATCCTTTACTCATTACAGATATTTCTTTTTATTTCATAGTTATTCATTTTGAATATCGATAATTCAACATATAAGTGAAATTATTGGTTCTTGATGACCTGGATGGGGCCTAGTTAGTGACAGTTCCTTGATTAATTGATAGTCTCATTAGATGAATCATTTGGATAGACTTTCTAAAATGGATTTATACCATCCAGTTTTATATTATCCCATGAATAGATCATGTTAGAAAAGGATTCATGTTGTATGGAAACATGATGTCAAATAATTAATAATTGAATTAATTCAGAATTTAGTTATTTCTATATACATTATTTTTTGTAGTGATATTACATATGGATTCTTTTAAATAACATTTTATTAATTAATTATCATTTTAGTGTAGTTATTTACCATTAAATATACATTATGCCTGGTCAAGTTATTTAAATGTCATCTATAGTCTGTTATTTTCCATTGTATATTGATTATTCACTATCTAGTTATTTAAATGGAATAGTTTCTCTATTATTATCCTTCACATATTGATTATAATTATTTTTTTATGATACATTTTGTTGTACATATCCATCATTGAGAATTTTGTTCACTATTATTTTCATTCCAATCCCTTGGATTCTATGAAGTTTAATAAGACTGATATACATAGAAATACAATATGGAATAAATTTTTACTAAAAAAGTTTTCATAAACATTTTGTATTTATTTTTTATATTTTATCATGTATTTGTTCATTTTACAAAGACCACTAATTGGATTGATCATTATGGATGTGTTTTCATGTATCTTACAACAATTTAATGGTTATAGTCACCTACTCAAAGCTACCAGGTTCGGGTTCTCTAAAAGAACTATCATGAATAAAAAATTGAATTATTAATCTCAATGATTTAAAATATTACACCGAATTATCTACTTTATTTGTTCCATAATGATCAACAATACAAAACTCCTCAGAAATTCTTAACCCCTATTCAAAAAATAAAAATATAGAAAAAAAAGTCACTTGATTTCAAAAATAAACTTCTAATTAAGCCTCAAAAGTTATAAATAATATAGTAATGACACATACCATGCATTTAAATTCTTTTATCTTATATTTTCCGAATGCATTTTAAAACCCATAATCATTATAAAAAATAATGAATTCGTATTTTCATCAAAAAAATTATTGTATCCTTAATCCTAAAATAAAAAATATTATAAAATATATTCCATAAATAGATAAATGTATTAAAATTCGTCAAGGATAACAAAATTCACATTATTATCAAGCCACTTATAAATTTAATGGTCACCGATATTTTTAAAATTACTCTATCGATATCAATCAACTTTGAATGAAAACTAAATACTATAACCTAATATAAAACATATATTAAGGGTTATTGGGCCCTTAATTTTTCATTTCATAAAACAATTACACAACCAATAAATCAATTTTATATGATATAGATACCATTTCAAATATTCTTACAAATACAAAAAAAATTCCCTCAGAATTCTGTAGATGTAATATAATTTGTATATGTGGAATATCATTGAAATAACATTTCTAATACAAAAATAATCCATCTTAATTCAAAATAACATCAATACTTCCTCATATATTGTTATTTTATCTATATACCTTCCCTGGAATAAGAGTATCCTTTAGTTTAGAGTGTTGAAATTGATAATTACCTATCTTGAAAACATATAAGATCTTAAAATGAAATGGAACATTAGGATTTAATTATTTCACTGTTGAAAATAATATTATTTCTCAAAAATTAGTTCCTCTATACTATTCTTTTACACCAATGAATCATATACATTTTAAATAGATAAATTTCCACTTGTTGTTTTTTTCATTGTCTCATCATGTAGGAAGTTGAATTTTATCTCCTCTATAATCATCATTAACTAAACTCCCATCAAAAATCAGTTTTGAGTTATTATGTGTGATTGGAATGTCAACTATTTTGTTGTTTTAAATTATATAACAAGTGATTGAGTAAGGAATATTTGAAATATTTTTCATTTCATCACCCATTTTATTTGGTTTATCATTATGGAAATAATTTGATAATCATTCACATTCCTTGTCAAGAAAATTCTTCATAATTAATGCGATTATGAAAAACTGAAAAGCATAGTTTAAAAAAAACATATTTAGTAATCACATAATATTGAAAACTATTTCATAGGTTATCTAAAATATCATAGCTTGTATTTAATATTTGAAAAAAAATTATTTAAAAAATGTTATCCATGGTTATTAACTATTAAAATCCAATGTTATTGGTCGAAAAAATTGGAATTCTCACATTCCATTCACTTATTAGTGTGTAGGAATTTCATATTTCATATGAACATTCGTCATTTACTAATGAAGATTCATTTAATACCTAGTCCAACCCCATTGTGATTGTTTACCACTAGGTGATTCTCGGACACAACTACATCCACATTATAGTATACATGAATAGATATATTTTATAGGAAAAATAAACTCCTCTTATTACCATAAAAATGGATGTTCTCCTATACATAAGTACGTCCTAATGGTTCTTACAACTGATTTCTATCCATAGTTTCCAAAAAAAATAAACTATATTATAGTAAGAATTGAGTATACTGAAACATTCATCACATAAATATTTCATCATAATATATGAATATTCATTACATATCATTGTGATCCAAGGTATAATCATAAATATTTAATGTATCTGAAACCATTTATACAAAAATATACTATAATAAATTTCTACCTCATCACCCAATAATTTCTTCACAACTGACATCATTCTATGACATTACATACATAAAAATATTAATCATATAATAGTGAAAAGGAAATATAATAATGGGTAATCATGGGATCTCAATATGGGTAAATAATCGAGATATAAATAAATTATCATGTGTTATCTTATCATGTACATAACGGAGTGAGAACAAAAGTATAATATTTAAAACAATACACATCAATTCATAGTTTATAATCATGGCATGGGGAATATGTAATTCATAGAAGATGAATCATAATAAGATGATGATCTTGGTCAACACGACCATATCATAAGCATAAGAACATGTCCTAATGAGTTTCCTAAAATTTTATTCATAAAAAAATAATACAGATATTAGTTCAAGGAAACCCACTAAGAAATTCATCATATACGATGCTTTGATTAAATAATCATCTAATTATTGGATCGAAATATAATATGAGATGCTCAATATACAAGAGGGGGGGCGAATTGTGTACTTTAAAAATTCCTTTGGAACCTTTAATGTTAGTTAAGAATAACTAAGTTTTCCTTAAGCTAAGGAAATGACTAAGTTTAACAAAGTTAAACTAAGCAAATTCACAACACCTCTAACACCGAACTAAACTTGGAAAGAGATTCCAAAAGTAGGTTCCGGAAATATGGTTCCGAAATTTGAAACATAACAAAAGTTACAAAATGAGATTCTACCTTAAAGTGTATAGAATCTAAATGAATCAGAGTAAGTAAGGAAGTATAAGAAAGTTATACTTTCCTTAAGATACAAAATGCAGCGGAATAAAGACAAGTAGTAAAACTACTAGTAACAAGATAATAGTCTTTTAACCCAAAGATAAGGGTATCCAACAACCTTGGATAAAGGTCCCTTGATTTATACTTTCAAGAAAGTCTGTCTTACCCACACCAGGGTAAGCCCTCGATACGAAGATCGGAGTCTCTGTCTTGCTATCCCCGCAAGCCCTCAACTTCAAGGTAGTTGGTAATCTCTGTCTTTCTCAGCAAGAAAGCCCTCGATCTTTAAGGTAGTCGGCACCTCTGTCTTTCTCAGTAAGAAAGCCCTCGATCTTTAAGGTAGTCGGCACCTCTGTCTTCCTATCCCCAGAAGCCCTCGAATGTAATCACCAACATTCGGAGTCTCACGAAGCTTTGAGAGTTGATAAGAGACTCTCTCTAGAAATCACTTCAACAGCATGTAAGCACTTTTTCAACAATCGGCTCCGAGCTCTTTCAAATGAGCTCCTATTTATAGGTAAGGTCGGCTCCTCTCCAACAGTCATATTTTCCTTAAAGATCGGAGGGACCTGTACACGTGTCACTTAGACAACGGTTAGTTTATAACAAAACAGAAGACATCGTTTTATAACAAAACAAGTGTAACAGAATGTACGACATCGTTTTAAACTCTAACAAAAAGGTTCGGAATGAAAACTTCAGAGTGAAGGTTCGGAGTGAATAAATTCAGAGTGTATAAAACAATGATAATCAGATTCTGTTTAATAAGTGAATTCGGAATGAGAATTCGGAATAGGAATTCGTCATCAGAAATCATAATGAGAATTCATTATCAGAATTCGTAATGAGAATTTGTCATCCGAATTCATAATGAGAATTCGTCATCAGAATTCGTAATGATAATTCTTTATTAGAATTCGTAATGAGAATTCGGAATGAGATTTCATCATTAGAATTCGTAACGGGAATTCTTCATTTGAATTCGTAATGAGAATTCGGAATGAGATTTCTTCATTAGAATTCGTAATGAGAATTCTTCTTCAGAATTCGTAATGAGAATTCGGAATGGGATTTCTTCATTAGAATTCGTAATGAGAATTCATCATCAGAATTCGTATCCTGAATCTGGAATAGAACTTAGTTAGAGTTCATATCCGGAATTCGGAATGATACTTCCTTATAGTTCTTGTCCAGAATCTGAACCCTAAAACAGAATGCTTTATATCAAAGTTTCAATGATTCCGAGAAAATGAATCTGAAACGTATACTTAAGAAAAATATGGATGAAAATCTGATAAGGATAATTTTTCCTATAAAAGCGATTTTCCTTAAGAAAGAAATTTTCCTTATAAAAGAAATTTTCCTTAAGAAGGAAATTTTCCTTAAGAAAGAAATTTTCCTTAAGAAAAGATGTTTGTGATTTTCAAAACAAGAAGGAATGGAAAAGTCATAAGGAAAACCTTATTGACTCAACAATCTCCCCCTTTTTGGAAAGCACAAACATCCTTACGAAAAAGCTATTCTAAGAAGAAAGAAACACATTAAAGCTTATCTCCCTTGGTTTAAGGATATTGATGAATACGACTAACTCCCCCTTAGGCTTTGAAACTCTAAGGATCGTATTCATATTTCCGGAGTGATATTTCATAAGAAGGTATTCTTTAAGAAAAACTCCCTCTTAAACAAAATCTTATTAGAGTTCTTTTTCCTTGGGTATTTTTCTTTCTCCCCCTTTGATAAACTCTTATTAGAGTTCCTCTTTTTCTTAAGGATCTTTTCCTTCTCCCCCTTTGTGATTTTCAAAAAGAATTGGAGGGAATGGAAAAAATAACAAAGTACCTGAGATATTAGTAGTAATAACAAACGAAACAACAAGCACAATTCTCATTAGATTTGAAATATCAGCAACAAAAGAATTACAATAAAAAGATCGGATTGGTCATTTCGGATCTTTCTCCTTCGACATAAGCCCCTTAAGAATCGTCTTGATCTTCTTCAAGTCTTTGTGATCTTCTTCTGCTTGCTTTTCTAAGATGACTATTCTTGCGGACTGAGCTTCAATTATTTCTTCCTGAGCCTTCAGTTTTTCTTCCTGAGCATTCATCTTCTCTTCATGAGACTTCATCCTTTCTTCAAACTCGATCCGGTAATCCCTTTCATATTTCCAATTTTGAGAAACAGAATTGAGCTTCCCATTCAGATCTCTCACTACCTGAATCCAAAAGTTCTTTTCCTCTGTCAACTTCTCTTTGAAGGATGCAGTCAGCTCATTAATTTTCTTGTCTTCGGTCTCAAAGGCATCCTTAACATTATCTTGAAACTCATCGAAAAGCCTCATTTCTTCCACAGTCTTCTTAGACCAGCTTGTCATCCTTTTTCAAGATCTTTTATGGTCTTCGTAACGAACAATGAATGTTTTGAACTGAGCTTCAATCTCAACACACGTATCCATAACCATCGATACGGAGTCTGTTTTCTGATTCAACGCATGTTGGAGCATCTGGCACCGCGAATCAATACTTGAGAAGGTCAGAATGGTTCCCACCAACTTCTTCAAAGACTGAACAACAAAATCATGCCCCAACGAGGATGACTCCAAATCTGAAATCTTGCTAGGAGAATTTTCTTCCCCAATAAGCTCCAACTTCCTCTTAGAAGAACTACCAGCTTCCTTCCTCATCCTCTTTTCTTAACTCGGAGTATCAGCAATAATTTGCTTCCCCTTATCTATTTTCAGAATAGAATCCTGTTCCGGAGTTTTCTTTTCACTGTCAGAAACTTGTACAACCAAATCTTCCTCATCAGCAATTTCTTGAACACCAACCTCTACGTTATTCATCTGAGAAATATCATGTAAAAGTTGTTCTTCTTCTCCATGATAGGAAACTTCTTCTTCTCCTTTCTCTTCTTCCATCGCAGGAGTAACTAACTTCGAAGATTCAGCTTCAGAAGTTCGGAGCAATAAGTGTTCCGAACGAGTTCCCTTATACTCATCTACTTGTTTTAGCACATCTCCTGTCTCACCACTTCCTTCAGCAGCCTCTTCAACATGTTCCACTTGCTCTACTTCCTCAGTATTAGTAGCAACAGCCTCTTCCGGAGCAACAAGATTTCTTCCTGGAGTCTCAGGTAGAGATTCCAGAGAGAAAGATCTCGGAACTGGGATAGTTGCTGAAACTATTTCGTTGAACATCAACAACGCTTGAACAGCCTCGGCTTCTGACATTTTCTTCTTAAGCTTCTTTTCCTTAGCTTGTTTCTCAAGCTCATCAGCAGCTTTCTCCTTCAAAGCTTTAGCTTCCGCATGGTCCAATCCGAACTGCGGATCCCCTTCTTTCCTCTTCTCTTTGTCATCTCTCCACTTGGTAACAACCTCATCAGGATAGGTCTTCTTCTTCTTAGGCTTTGGTGGTGCGGAGTGGACTTCCTTAGACTTAGGTTCCTCGGCTTCGACTACCACTTCTTTCAGTTTTCTCTTCCTTACCGGCTTATAAGATTCCGGATCAGCAACTTTCAGAGCCACTTCTTCTTGCGGAGGTAGATCAATAAACATACCAGACTTCTTGTCAAAAGCTACATTCATTCTTTTAAGAGTGGCATCGCTGACCAGCATGATCTTACACACCCTTGGTTTAGAACTGCAAGCTACCTTAAAAGATTCTAGGCACCGAACTATGAGCTTTGATAATATTGCTGGGTACATTACGATCTGAGCTCTCAGATTCCCCTTCTTCAAATTTTCAATATTAAGAAGAATATGCTTCATCAAGTTAAACTTCCTTAGATTTATCAGGAAATCTAAGATATATATCTCACTCTTCATCAAGCTATCCTTATCACCTTTTCTCGGTACGATAAGCCCTTGCACCCATAACTCCAGAATCCAGAAGTTTGTAGATAGGCTTGCAATTTTCGGAGCCTTGTCATCATCTAATCCGAGAGTTTCTAAGGCCTTTTCCTTGTTGATACTACCCAAAGAGTCTGGCAATACGTTCGAAATAAACTCAGCTTCACCTTCATAACTTAAACCTACCATGCTTGCAGCCTTGGTGTAAGAAAGCTTATATGTCTTGCCATATGATTTGAAAGAAAACTTCTCTCTATTATCTTCCTCGAAGAAAGCAACTGACTCATAAAACTCAACAAGAAAATCAGAAAAGAATTCATCTTGATTCCCGGTTTTAGATACCGCAACATCCTCCAAGCCATTCAACCTGATATTCATTGAGATAAGAGAATCATAATTGTTGAAGAAATCTGGATGGTGTAACCTTTCCCTGTATACTAACCATTGAGAAATAGGCTTGGTTGAAGACATTTCTTGAGAAGCTAACTCTGCAGACATTCGGATTAGAAGTTCTCTGGGATGTTCGGAACGGAGAAAACTGAAATTCGGAACGGCCTTAAATCAGAGGGGCAGAGCTTCAGCACGCGAGAGCTAGAAACCGATGTGGGACTAGGAATTATGGTCCCCTTTATATAGGCAATGGGATTACGGTTCAGCTTCCTCGGTTGATCTAACGGTTTAGAATGAACTGAGATCAAATCTGAAGGTTGAAAGCTTGAATCCGATCTTTTTGAGGTTTTATTAAAACAAAGATTTAAGAAAACTATAATCCGAAAACATAATATAAGAAAATTCCAGCAAGTAAAATATGACTACGAAAATATGAGTAATGAAATCATACCTTTCGGATTAGTTTAAGGAAGTTATTCGTAATGGGTAATATAAAGATGACTACGAAAAACTCGATACGAAAAACTCAATATGAAAAACTCAATACGAAAAACTAAATACGAAAAACTCAATACGAAAAGCTCAATACGAAAAACTAAATACGAAAAAATCAATATGAAAAAGATCAATACGAAAAACTCAATACGAAAAAGTAAATAAAAAACATGAATACGAAAAAGAGAAAAAAAACTTGGAACGAAAATCTGGTTATGAAAGTACCAGTACGAAAGTTGTCCATTCCGGAACTTTTCAATACGAATACTTCCAATCTAGAAGTATTCTGTACGAAAATATACATTCTGGAAAATGGTAGTTCCAGAAGTTTCATTCCGGAAATCTTCGTTCCGAAAAGTTTGAAAACAAGTTTTAAAAAACTTTGTTAAACAAACAATCAAATATACTCCCCCTATGAAAAGGAGTTTATTACTGTAAGGAGAGTTTTTCAACAGAAAGTTAATTAAAAAGATTACCTTACGGTTATCATTCCTAACTTCTGTTTAATATATTCAAATCTATCAGAAGGCAAAGGCTTTGTGAATATATCAGCAAGTTGATCTTGCGTTCCGATAAATTGAAGAATAATATCTCTTTTAAGTGTGTGATCCCTAAGAAAGTGATGCCTAATATCTATGTGTTTTGCACGGGAGTGATGTGCAGGGTTCTTACTTAGGTCAATGGCACTTGTGTTATCACACAAAATTTGAGTCTTAGTAAAACTCAAGCCATAGTCTGTGAGTGTATGTTGCATCCACAACACGTTTGCACAACAACTTCCAGCTGCTACATATTCAGATTCAGCAGTGGAAAGTGCTACAGAATGTTGCTTCTTGCAGGACCAAGAAACTAATGAATCTCCTAAGAAATGACAAGTTTCGGATGTACTTTTTCTATCCATTCTACATCTACCAAAGTCAGCATCAGAAAAACTTTTTAGAACAAAATCATTTCCAGAAGTATAAAATAATCCTAAATCCATGGTTCCTTTAAGGTAGCGAAAAATTCTTTTAACTGCCTTTAAGTGAGATTCCTTAGGATTGGACTTATATCTTGCACATAAGCATACTGAAAACATTATGTCTGGTCGACTAGCTTTCAAGTAAAGTAAACTTCCAATCATACCTCTAAAAGATGTTTGATCTACTGGTTTCCCAGCTTCATCAAGATCTAACGTGTTTGAGGTACCAATGGGAGTACTTATACTTTTAGTGTTGTCATAACCATACTTTTTAAGAAGATCTTTAATATACTTATGTTGAGATATGTAGGTTCCTTCTGGTTTTTGAGAAATTTGAAAACCAAGGAAAAATGTTAACTCACCCATCATACTCATTTCAAACTCATATTTCATTAGACTAGCAAAAGAGTCAGTCAAAGATTGCTGAGTTGAACCAAATATAATTTCATCAACATAAATTTGAACAATCAAAACATTTTTCTTATCTTTCTTTATAAAAAGAGTTGGATCTGCATTTCCCTTAACATAGTTATTTTGAAGAAAAAATCCAGTGAGTCTATCATACCATGCTTGTGGGACTTGTTTAAGGCCATACAAAGCTTTGGTAAGTCTAAAAAAATGATCTGGATGTTTTGTATCTTCAAAGCCAGGAGGTTGTTCAACAAAAACTTCCTCTTGAACATAACCATTAAGAAAAGCACATTTCACATCCATTTGAAAAAGTTTGAAATTAAAAAATGCTGCAAAGGCAAGTAGAATACGGATAGATTCAAGTCTAGATACTGGAGCATAGGTTTCTTCATAGTCTATCCCTTCTTGCTGATTATAGCCTTTAGCAACAAGTCTAGCTTTATTTCTAACAATGACTCCATTTTCATCACATTTATTTCTGAAAACCCATTTTACTCTAATAACAGAAGTTTCCTTAGGTCTTTCAACCAAGGTCCATACTTTATTCCTTTCGAATTCATTTAGTTCATCTTGCATTGCTTTGATCCAATCATCATCACCTAAAGCTTCGTCAGTGATTTTAGGTTCTAATTGGGAAAGAAATTCTAGATGTTCTACTTCATTTCTTAAGGAACTTCTAGTCCTTACAGGTTGATTTACATCACCAATGATACTATCACTGGGATGATTCTTAAGAAACACCTGATTTGGGTTTTGTAAAACCTGTTCATCAACATAGGGTAGAAAGTCTTCTAGGGTAAATGTTTCAGAAGTATCTTCTAGAACAATTTCCTTATCAAACGGTTCTTCTATCAAAGGTTGATAATCAGTTTTTGAAAACACATCCGAAGATGTAAGTTGAGATGGTTTAAAAACAAAAGGATCTGACTCATCAAATTTTACATGTACTGTTTCCTCAACAGTGCAAGTGTTTTTATTAAAAACTCTATAAGCCTTAGAGGTTGTGGAATAACCTAAGAAAATCCCTTCATCAGACTTTGGTGTGAATTTATGTAGGTTATCTTTGGTATTCAAAATGAATACTTTTCAACCAAAAACCTTGAAGTAGGAAATTCTAGGTTTTCTACCATTCCATAACTCATAAGGAGTTTTATTAAGAAAAGGTCTAATCAAAACTCGATTTATAGTATAACAAGCAGTACTTACAGCTTCAACCCAGAAATGTCTAGCAATAGAATATTCACTCAACATGGTTCTAGTTATCTCTTGAAGAATTCTATTTCTTCATTCAACTACACCATTCTGTTGAGGAGTTCTAGGTGCTGACAAATTGTGAGTAATACCTTTCTTACTACAAAACGTTTCAAAATCTGAATTTTGAAATTCTCCTCCATGATCACTATGAATAGTTTTCAATGGAAGGTTTTTTTCATTTTTAACTTGAGCTCTAAAACTTTTGAAATAAGAAAAAGCTTCAGATTTCTTTGCTAGAAAATAGACCCAAGTAAATCTGGTGTAATCATCAACTAGAACAAACACATAGTATTTTCCTCCAATACTTCCAGTTTTTGTTGGACCAAAAAGATCCATGTGCACTAACTGTAATGCATCGGTTTTTGAGACTTCACTGATTGACTTAAAACTAGATTTATGTTGCTTGCCATATTGACAAGGATCACAAACTTTAGAAGAATCAAATCTAAGCTCAGGTAGATCCTTAACAAGTTTCTTCTTAGAGAGTTTACATAGGTTCCTAAGATTACAGTGTCCTAGTCTTCAATGCCATAACCAAGAATGATCTTCCATTACACTTAGGCAAGTTAAATCTTGGATTCTTAGGTCTTCTAAGTTTAAGGTGTAAACATTCTCTTGCCTATTGGCTGAGAGAATAAATTCTTCCTTGGAATTGTGAACTAAGAATTTATCATTCCTAAAATTCACAAGGTAACCTTCATCACATAACTGACTTATGCTAATGAGGTTGTTCTTAAGTCCTTTAACAAAAAGAACATTTGAAATCAAGGTTTTACCTAAAAGAACAATATTACCAATACCAACAATATCTCCCTTAACATTGTCTCCGAAAGTTACCTTTCCTCCTTTCATTTTGATAATCTTTTCAAAAAAGCTTTTGTTACCAGTCATGTGCCGGGAACATCCACTATCCATGTACCATGTATTGTTGCTGGTACATTCTTTATATTCCTGAAATTAAGAACAACGTTAGATTTTCTGAATCCAAACTTGTTTGGATCCGAGATTTCCAGACATTAAAATTTTAGGTACCCACATCTTCTTAGAAAAATAAGCTTTGTGAAAACCTAAGGATTGGGTTTTGTTTAAGGAACAATTTTTTGCCCAGTGACCACCACATTGACATTTAGTGCAAAATGGGGCACTCTGAGGAACAAAATAATTGTTACTGAAAACTGGTTTTGCATGGGTATAACCAAATCCGGATTTATTTCTTAAAGGTCGTATTTGAGAATACATCTTATCAAAATTTTCCTTACCATGGGTAAAGTTTGATAAACACTTCTTTAAGGAAAAAATTTCGGACTTGAGTTTTACAACCAAGTTTTTATCCTCAAAATCATTAGTTTTAGAACTAGAGTTAGGCTCGAAAACATTTTTCTTAGAAATTACTTTTTCTAACTCTTTAGAAAGTTTATTCTTCTCAGAACTTACTTCCTCAAGATTTTTTGAAATATTTTCAAAATCAGCATTTTTCTTATCAAGATCTTTAGAAAGATCTGATATCTCTTTAGTAAGAATAGAATTCCTAGAATTTGCCTTATCAAGTTTCTTGTTGAGTTTGGAATTCTCAATCTCAAGAAGTTCAGCAAACCTAGAGACTTCTTCATAAGTAGGTAAAGTATTTTCCTCATCAGAAGATGATTCTTCATCAGAAGAGTTATAATACTTACTATCATTAGAATTTAAAGAAACATTTGTCAATGATTCAGCATTTCGTACCTTAGCCATAAGACAATGATTATCAATAGGTAATCTGGCTATAAGACCAATATTCTTCTGTCCTGAAGATTCATATTCATAAGATTCATCTGAAGAGTCACCACCACTGGCACTCCCGGTGTCATTAGCTTTCAGAACATTCTTAGCTTTGGATTTATAATACTTCTTTCTATTCATGTCTGAATGTCTTCCCTTTCTTTCTTTCTTTTTGAGCATAGGGCAATCTGGTCTAATATGTCCAGCTCTTTTGCATTCATAACAAGTAACTTCTCCATATTTCTTATCTTTCCTATCCTTCTTCTTATACTTGGATTGAAAGTTTCTCTGTCCAGCTATCTTGTTCATCCTTCGAGCAAGATTGGCTAATTCATTTTCTGAGACTTCAATCTCACTAGATTCGGATTGGAAAAAAACTTTCTTAGACTTGGATCTGGTTACTCTCTCAGGAGTCTTAGCTTTCATCTGATTTGAAGTTGTAGTAAAAGCAACAGTACCATTTCCATTCTTCTTCTTGATGTTGTCAGCATCTCTCTTCATTCTGGTCTCATGTTGTAGAAGAGTTCCAAATAATTCATCAAGAGTAATTTGAGTAACCTTCCGGTTCTCATCTATAGATGTTCTCTTGGATTCCCACTCATTGGGCATAATGTCAATTATCTTGTCCACAAGAGCTTCATCATCTAAACCTTTCTCTCCCATAGACTGTAGACTGTTGACAATAGTCATAAATCTTTGTTGAACTTCACAGATAGGTTCTCCATAAGGAAAATTGAAGCCATGATATTCAGCTCTAAGCATAGCTCTTCTAGTCTCAATCACCTTAGAAGTCCCAAAGTGTGTAACCTCTAACTTCTTCCATATACAATTAGCTGCTTCACAAGAAGAAATTTGGCTATATATATTTCTAGTCATTGAACCTAGTAAAGTGTTGCGTACCTTATAGTTGAGTTGATATTCTTGCTTTTCCTGGTTAGTAAAGGTTCTGACTTCCTTGTCAGGAATTTTATAATCACCAGTAAGCATCACAAAGTTGTCTACTCCAGTATTGATAACAAATGTCTTCATACGATCTCTCCAGTATTCATAGTCATTACCATCGAATATAGGTGGTCTTGTAGGATTCATATTGTCAATAGATCCAACATTAATTCCTGCCATACTAGAAATAACTTTGCACACAAACTTGTTAGTAGCAAAGATTTGTAATAACAAAGTTCGGAATGAGAAAAGTTCGGAATGGATAAATCGGAATGACAAAGTTCGGAATGGAAAAGTGAGTAAGAAAAACTTGTATGTGAATACGATTATTTCAGAGACCTGCTCTGATACCAAATGTAAGAATGGTATAGAGTAAGAGGTTTCCAACCTCTGATACCAATTGTAGGATCGAAATATAATATGAAATGCTCAATATACAAGAGGGGGGGGGGTGAATTGTGTACTTTAAAAATTCCTTTGGAACCTTTAAAGTTAGTTAAGAATAACTATGTTTTCCTTAAGCTAAGGAAATAACTAAGTTTAACAAAGTTAAACTAAGCAAATTCACAACACCTCTAACACCGAACTAAACTTGGAAAGAGATTCCAAAAGTAGGTTCCGGAAATATGGTTCCGGAATTTGAAACTTAACAAAAGTTACAAAATGAGATTCTACCTTAAAGCGTATAGAATCTAAATGAATCAGAGTAAGTAAGGAAGTATAAGAAAGTTATACTTTCCTTAAGATACAAAATGCAGCGGAATAAAGACAAGTAGTAAAACTACTAGTAACAAGATAATAGTCTTTTAACCCAAAGAGAAGGGTATCCAACAACCATGGATAAAGGTCCCTTGATTTATACTTTCAAGCAAGTCTGTCTTACCCACACCAGGGTAAGCCCTCGATACGAAGATCGGAGTCTCTGTCTTGCTATCCCCGCAAGCCCTCAACTTCAAGGTAGTTGGTAACCTCTGTCTTTCTCAGCAAGAAAGCCCTCGATCTCTATGGTAGTCGGCACCTCTGTCTTTCTCAGCAAGAAAGCCCTCGATCTTTAAGGTAGTCGGCACCTCTGTCTTCCTGTCCCCGGAAGCCCTCGAATGTAATCACCAACATTCGGAGTCGGACGAAGCTTTGAGAGTTGATAAGAGACTCTCTCTCTAGAAATCACTTCAACAGCATGTAAGCACTTTTTCAACAATCGGCTCCGAGCTCTTTCAAATGAGCTCCTATTTATAGGTAAGGTCAGCTCCTCTCCAACGGTCATATTTTCCTTAAAGATCGGAGGGACCTTTACACGTGTCACTTAGACAACGGTTAGTTTATAACAAAACAGACGACATCGTTTTATAACAAAACAAGTGTAACAGAATGTACGACATCGTTTTAAACTCTAACAAAAAGGTTCGGAATGAAAACATCGGAGTGAAGGTTCGGAGTGAATAAATTCAGAGTGTATAAAACAATGATAATCGGATTCTGTTTAATAGGTGAATTCGGAATGAGAATTCGGAATAGGAATTCGTCATCAGAAATCGTATTGAGAATTCATTATCAGAATTCGTAATGAAAATTTGTCATCAGAATTCATAATGAGAATTCGTCATCAGAATTCGTAATGAGAATTCTTTATCCGAATTCGTAATGAGAATTCGGAATGAGATTTCTTCATTAGAATTCGTAACGGGAATTCTTCATTTGAATTCATAATGAGAATTCGGAATGGGGTTTCTTCATTAGAATTCGTAATGAGAATTCTTCATCAGAATTCGTAATGAGAATTCGGAATGGGATTTCTTTATTAGATTTCGTAATGAGAATTCATCATCAGAATTCGTATCCTGAATCTGGAATAGAACTTAGTTAGAGTTCATATCCGGAATTCGGAATGAAACTTCCTTATAGTTCTTGTCCAGAATCCGAACCCTGAAACAGAATGCTTTATATCAAAGTTTCAATGATTCCGAGAAAATGAATCCGAAACTTATACTTAAGAAAAATATGGATGAAAATCTGATAAGGATAATTTTTCTTATAAAAGCGATTTTCCGTAAGAAAGAAATTTTCCTTATAAAAGCAATTTTCCTTAAGAAGGCAATTTTCCTTAAGAAAGCAATTTTCTTTAAGAAAAGATGTTTGTGATTTTCAAAACAAGAAGGAATGGAAAAGTCATAAGGAAAACCTTATTGACTCAACACTAATAACATTGGTACATGGATAACCTCTCATCTAGTGTCGCATTTCATACATGGGTTCCATTGAAAGGTTCCCCAGGATTGGTTGGCTACATGTCATCATTCAAATCTCCCAAAGGATAGGGGTTACTGAATAGAAATGATGGAATATGGGTTTTCTATGGAGATTCTATACCCTCATTAACAGATTCAATAATAGTGGATGTAAAATAATAGGTAGTTACAGTAATTAGTATAACAGTTATATTATTTATAACTAAATAAGAGATATTAATCCAATATTGATATATATAAATAAATCCATACGTAATCTCATCTAAATCTGATGATGATGCATGTTATGTCATGATTCTATAAAGCATAAAAAATAGGAATTTATGGGATCAGTACAATACATTGAAAAAAAGTACAAGATGGAAAAAAATCCTATCTAGCATCAGGTGCCTTAACTCAGTTATGTGATACTAGAATCATAATCTGCAATCACGAACTTATAGTATGGATCTTTCCCATATCCATTCATGAAATCATATAATCTAATGAAGTGCCCTTCAGCCACTCGAACAAGGCATGAGATAATATCATAGTAGCCAACCACCAAATGTTCTAGATCCATCCAGTCAATTAATGTATAATAATAATAGAGTGAAATAATTAATAGAATATGAAAAGTATGTAACTAATGAAAAAGCACTTAATGTTCCATGTACCAATGAACACATGTCATCTGATAACTATATCGACATAGAAAAAATTTCTCTAAATAATATATAATACTATAACAATTTATATTCATGTTCATTTAGTTAATCAGTGTCATTTAATAAATAAGTATCAAGACCTAGATCATAGAAAATCATCCCCTATGAAGATATATAGTCAAGGATTCCATTATATGTCATCAATAAGGTGTGGGATAGGACAGAATCCCACCGTGTTCATTGGATTGGCAGATTCATCGTTAATGTCATTTCATTAATAATTCAATTAAAAATCCTAGTTTATCCCCAGTTCCCATTATTTGTAATCTGGGTATCTCTTCAAGAATATAATTAACTAATAACCTTGCCAGTGAGTCTTAGGAATTACTCATTAGAACCCTGGTATGGCTCTATGTGTCATATAACATCATTTCCACTCAAGACCATCCTTAACGGTACACTAAGGGATTCCAAGATTCATCCATGGATTAAATGCTCAACTTCCCCTTGAGTACATTCTTGTTAGTACATGAAGAGGCCATGTATCACATAAGAATTTAACAGTCACCCCTCATTAGTCTATCCCTTTCAGCCTACTAGGGAGTCCATATATATGTCATGACTATGTATGGTAGATGCCAAATTAGTCTGTCTACTTAATTAGTATATGTACACATGTGTCCCCACAGGAATATAGAAAATTTTCATTTCTCAATAACATTTAATTATTTCCAAATTCTTAATCATAATCATTTCATTACAAATATTACCTTAAAAGATGGCATAAGGCATCTGATATGCATTAATAGCCTTGCCTCATAATTATGTCATGTGTTCATGCCATTATAAAATGGTCACTCATTATTCATAAAATATAATAAGGTATGGGAAAAGGGTTGTGTTCTTTCCCATCCTTGTACATGATTAATTAAATTTACAATTCACATTACCATTAAATTCAATTACAATTGACAATTCATTGTCGAACATCCAATGGAAAGGGTTAAAAGGAAAACCCTAAGGTATCCAAATTTAATATCCACCTCGTGAGGTCCAATTAACTAAAAAACACACCCATGAGGTGGTTCTAATTTAGGAATCTTACCCTATATTAAAAAATTAATGAGTTTCATTAATTACATATACCATTTCAATGAATTTAAATCAAGGTTTAATTTCCATTTCAACGGAGTCACTCTGATAATTAGGCATGCGACATAATGAAATCAATATAAACACATAACCATTGAAGGAAAGTAATTAGACAACATAAAGTAGGTCTATTGAGGATATCTCATCTAGTTACATATATTATTTTAACTCATATCAGGAGAGAACTAATGAAATGATGAGAACCCTAGATTATGGGAAAATTATCATGCACCTACATTGTGAAACCTATACCAAACTAAATGAGGAATGACACAAAAGGAATTGAGAGAATACCAAAATAGGTATGGTTCCTCTGATAGATCTTGATTATGATAATAGATATAAATGATTCCAAAATCCTAAATTAATCTCCCATAGGATCTGTCATAGAAAATTTTCTTTTCAACATTCGAAATAATAAATTTAGTTTTAGTTGAAATATAAAATGGTTGAAGATGTTTAATTTAACCAAAATCTCTCGGTCACACAGTTCAACCACACAGTTGGAAAACTCATGCACCAATCATGCACCCACTACTATAGGATGGGGAAACTCAAATAGTTAGGGAACATCATTTGACTAATCATGAACATACCAAGAGAAATTATTCTCCAAAAAGTAAGTAATTTTTTACTTTCCATGTGATCTAAATATCATGATTTCTTAAACATAAAATCGAAAGATGTTATAAGATTATGTACGTCAAAAATGTACCACATTCATAAAAACATCATCCATTAATGATATTCTTATCATTATTTACCTTACAATAGTTGTGGAGACTCATCTATGAATAAACCTTGCCATCATTATTATACATCAGCAACCTGATCTCAGGTCTATTCATGTACATGGTCGTGCTGCCATAGCACATGTATAAAAGTAACTTAATGTCCCTAGAGATCCATCATGCTATGATCCAAAATATGTATATAATTCTACACAAAGGATATATCTTCCTATAACTCACCCTCTTCTCCCTGAGAAGCATAATATGGGTCAAAATGATAATATTGAAATTGATATACATGGAATAAATCATTCATGGGTTGGTATATAAGCCCATATCCTTAAAAATTACTTAATATGAAGTTACGTCAATAGTTCACATTGAGGATCATTTCATGTTTACTGTTTTAGTGAATTAGGCCATAACTATTACATATAAACTCTAATATTAAAATGTAGTCAGTTCCACTCAGTATCATTTTTTTCAAAAAAATATATCTATATAAAATAAAAAATGGTTTCTTTTCTTGGTAAAAATAATTTCCAGTAGTTCAATTATCTTCTCAATATTAAAACCTTGTGGAAAAAATTTCCAATAATAGGATGATAAAAAATTATAGTAAGCAATATAAAATAAGGAGTAAAACAATTAGTCATTAAATATTTTAAACCCATGAAACAATTTTCAAAAAAATCAAAATTTTCACCCAAAAAACATAAAATCATAAAAATACCTCTTGAAATCATAAGATTTTAGAAAAAACATCATTGTAATCATAAATCATAAATCATATAGGTTACTTATGGAATTCATATCATATACAAATTGTTTCCTTCATAGATACATAGGGAGTAACCTCCACGGTTACCATTTTAATACTCAACATTGTATATTCCCTCAATATTTTAGAAGAAACCTAATCGGTTATTCCCATGTCATAACCCAATGATTTGGAGTGATATCAGGGGATCAACTACCCTCAGTTTATAATGCATGTATCCTTATTTGGTTCATCATGTAACCCCAAATAAAATAACCAAGTACAATTATATAATAATAACTTATAAAGGATTTCAATTATCTACATTTCACTCATAAAATTTTATTCACAATCCAAAGAAATCATTTCAAGATATTAAAATAGTCAATGCATTTTATAACCCATTTTCAATACCAATGTACACATAAAAGGAATAATTTATTTATGTTTCTTTTGAAAACATCAAGTGCATATAATAATCCAAATATCAAATAACGGTTATGACGGTGAAGAAGTTCATATCACCGTATACATTAAAAAAACAGTCATATAGGTGTTTTTAAACTAATTAACACATTTTTTAGAAAAAGTTTCTTATTGAAAAAATTGAATGAAATTAAATATACCCATAAAATTTAATATATAATTCTTTTATATCTATATAAATATAAATATAAATTCATATACATATGAAAAATATTTATTAATTAAATCATTAATGTTTTAAGGTGTCCCATACCACATTGGAAATTTAAATTTTAATCTCAATTAATTAATACATTTACCCAATCAATAAATATAATTATTATAGATAATACATGGATACGAAATTTAAATTTGTCTATATACAAACCTTATCAATGAATAATGGTGAATATTATCAAGAAATTCCTCAATGAAATGAAATTGCGGCGAAATCCCTTAACTTGAGTCTGACATTTAACGTTTAATTGTTATATTCAAGAATAATAAGCTTATATTAATTTATAATTTCTTTAGAACGATTTTCACTATTAATGTTTCTTTTATATCACTTATTACCATATTATAAAAATACATAATTATTTAATTTCTTATCAGATATTATGTCGATAATTTCTACTTGAATCGAAAATGATCTTAGTATGACATCAATAGTCCACATGGTCATTATTCCACATCTCCATAGTATAAATAATGACATAATATTCACTTTTATTTTATAAATTATACATTAATATAAGTTAATTAAAATTGGATATGAAAAATTGATCAACATTACAATCATGGAGATGGTTAGTGGTTCATACGAATGAGTAACTTGTCCATTTTACATTAATAATTATAGAAATAATATTGTTGTTATTTTATTATTACAAAATGATAGTAATATTATTAAAATTATAATAATTATTTAAATATACATACATATATATATATATCATATAAGTGATGTAGTGAATTAAAAATACTCGCATCGCTTCGTGGAGGTGATAGTTTACATGTATGAACGAACGATGTAATCATTTTTATGAGCATGGATAATACATACATAGTTGATATATTATTATTTTATAATAATTAATATTTCATTAATATCACATATGATCATTCAATTTCATCATTAAAACCAATATCTATATACGAGGATGGGAAAAAACTATATCAGTTCGTGAGGTAGTTGTCCTCTGTACAGAGGATCAAAAAGTGTATTTCCCATTTGATGAAATAATATATGGATTCAAGTGATGATATTAACATAATTATGTATATATATATTTATGAAATTTTTGTTATTATTTTATCATGGTTGGATGTGATTTAAATTATGTGGGAGAATATATAAAATAGAAATACATAAAGAAAATTATACCTCTTCATCAGTAGAACACCGTTAAAGAACACCTTAACACCTCTAAGAGGTTGCACTACCTAAACTATGGCCTCAAGAATATGGTGAGGGAATTTATGAATAATTTTAGTTATATTATGGTAGTTTCAAAAGTTTTTATAATTTTATGTATTAGATAAGAGCGGGTATCTTTTTATCGGAAAGGGGAGGGGAACCTTTGAAAACTCTTAAAATATTAAATTAATATAAGTTTTTGAACAAAATAACTGAAAATTTATTTATGTGGAAGATTATATTGGTATGGTTCTAAATACACTCATAGTATAATTTTTATACATGTATTTAGTATATTTTATACCATGTAATTTTACTTTACCCTAAAATATTCTTTTTTAATATTAATTGTGGTAAGATTATTTTTAATATTAAGAGACTATAAATTTCACTTATATGCTCTAAATATCACATAATAAGAATCTTAATAATCCATTAGACCTTATAATTTTATTTTTTAAATTTTTGGTTATTTTTATGGTTTTAAAATAATTTAATAAAATAATATTTTTATAAAATATCAATAGGGTCAATTCTGCCACTATTCATATCATTGAATTTATGTAAAATAAAAACGGAGAGTTTAAATTTACATAAATCACTTAATATAAATTAAATATGTCATAGTAAGCTTAAAATACTGTTTATAACACTAATTAATTTGAATTATATTTTTTTAATATTTTTTATTTCATTTTTTTGATATTTCAGTTAATAAAATAATTACTGCTCCACTTTTGTGTTAATATTTATGGTAAGTTTTTAATCTATAAAATTTATAAATAAATTCTCATGATGTAAATAATTTTGTTATGTTTCTATACAATTTATATTATTTATTTTTCATCAATCTTATCCCTATATTAGAATTATTATACTAATAAGAAATATGAGGGTGATAAGTTGTCAACTTCTTTTGTTTTAATAATATTTATAACACTTTCATAGAAAAAAGGCAGTTAAATTAATAAATTAATAAACTTATGTGTTTAGAGTCAAACTTTAATCATCCAATTAAATTTCGGTAGGTGTTTGGGTAATCTTATTATCTTTATCATAATGTTTTTTACCATAATTTAACAAAATTACCTTTAACTATGTTAATGAAAAAATAATATATTTACTATAAAAAATATCCACAAAAGATAAAATTATCCAATTAACATAATTTATACCCAATGATCCCAAATTTGGAATCCATTTTTTAAAATATAAAACACAAAAGTTGTATTAATTAATTTAAAATTAATCTATGTCATCAAAATAAGAAAACAAGTTTTTTGAAAGTAAAAACCATCAAAATATTGACATCCGTTTATATATAATTTCAATTTGAAATTACCCCAATTGGAAAAAACTATATTAAATTATAAAAGATTAATCTAATTATATATAAAATACTATGAAAAATATAATCTTACAATTTAAATAAATTGTACGAAAAAACTGTTTTTAAATATAATGTGGTATTTATTACTATTCATTAAAATATGATTTTTCTCATAAAAATATGAAAATTTTAATCAAGTAAATATTTATGTCCCTATTCTATATTAGAAGTTTAATTTTTTTATTGAACATATAATATTTATAAAAACTAGATTTAAAAAGTGTTCACCGTTAAAAGGTGATAAAACTACATTATTTAACAGAATAACACACATTTTATCCGGAAAATATTATTTTATTTCAATATAATGTCTAGAAAATAAGTAATTTTAGTTTTATTAATTATATTTCATTAATATTTCATTAATATATTCTAACAAGAGTGGTTTTATTATTTTATAAAAACATTTACTCACACATAAATACTTTTTTTTATAAGTATAAATTATATTCCATTACATTTTTATTTCATTTCAAGTTAATTTATTAAAACAATAATCATTTAATAAAAATGAGTAAATCGTATTTTAATAATTTTTTTAGTACTATTATTTCCCTCCTTTTAAATAGCTAGATGATAACTACCGTATTAAATATTAATAATTTGTTGTTCATCTATGCTCGATGTGGTGTATCATGTATGCTATGGAAATTTTAATTTCCTTTTCAAAACTCAAGATGTTAAATTCCCCCACCCCATTGAAAATTACATCCTAGAAATTTTATATCGGGTTTGGTGACTATGTTATGACATTTCAAAATACCTTCATTGCAATCACACGTCAGAAATAGATTAATAAATCTACCACTTTAAAAGAAAGAAATAATTGTATGAAGGTCGCATAGGATAACGCATACTAGGATTCAATGTATTAAAGCATTGATATAGAAGAAAAACTAACCATCATGTTTATATGAATATTGATAGAAAATAATTTCATGAAATAGCTACCAATCTATCGTAATAAATTTTTTTTGGGTTAAATGGTATTTGACATTGTAGTAAGAGAATTAAACATAAAATGTTTTTTAAATATTCTTTCAGTAAATTTTGTGAAATAATTTACTATGTAGAATAATAACATAAGTAAATATACTTACTAGACAAGAATTGTTTCATCCATTAATCTTATTGCATTACAAACTAATATTTTCTCTTAATGATGAGAATTTAAGATGACTTGGATACCCCTAAAGAACTAGAATGAACATTTAAAGAAAACAATAATACAAAAAATATGTTCTATATATTTCCCATGTCTTTATAAATTTAACAAAACAAAAATTTTATTACTATATCATATAATTCAGAAAAAAAAGAATAATCCTTTATAAAAATAAGGACAACTTATAATATCCAAAATTCAATAGCAATACCCACATTATACATAGGCCATTAAACAGAAAAAGTTCCTTAAAATTCACAAAAATAATCCAAACTAAGATTGAATCCCAAAACATAGATTAATTTGGTCATATAAGTTTCCAAGAAAATTTTAATATTTAACTCCAAATATCATCAATTACCCTTGAATTCTCACAAAAAAAATTAATTTTCCTAGTAATCTTCATGATACACTAACTATTTCAATAAATAATTTGTATCACTGTATGTCCAAAATAGATTAATCAAAAATATATTTCATCCTTTAACACTGAAATATCAAAATTACAAAGTATTATATTTTCTTTCATTATATACGGTTCCCAAAATATTTTACATCCATCAATAAAACATTAATCACTTAATCACAAAATAATTTTCCAAAACCATGGTTATCTATTTAATAAAATATATGTCTCCCAGATCATCATATTATTAACCCATAAAATCATTTAACAAAAAATAATTATTCATACTAACCATTGAATTCATTAGGTTAGTGGTAGGTGATGCGCCTTTATCTATATTAGTTTATAGGTTTGATTCCGAAAGCCTTTCTAGATGTGACAGTTTATCTTCCATCTCGTGGGTTTTCTTTTTTCAAAAAATTTATCATTCTTAAAAAATTTATCAAAATATAATAATGTCATAAAAATAACTATAATTTATTTTAACTTCAATTGTTATGTAATTCCTTTCATTTTTCATCCCATAATATAATAACCTTTAATCATCTCAAAAAGAAGGATCTAATGAACCCAAAAGGTAATCCATTAATTTTATAATTATGTCCACACAAGAAAATATAATTATTCTATAAATAAATTTTTCATATAACAAACTTCAGGTTTACACATTGTAGAAATTTTCTTCCACAATAATCCCATACTGATGAGATTATGGTTTACGCCCAAGCCTGGTTATGACATCTGTACATATATTTTCCTTCTAATCCATTCTACTCGATTAATTATTAATATTTTTTAATTTTCTTTATCTACCCTTTACTTATTTTTTTTTATTTTCCTTACATTTATGGTGATGGTACAATTTTTATTAATTTTATATTTCATTCTTTTTAATTATTCATTGGTTTTTATCTTCTTAATAATACCCTTAACGTGATTTTCCAACTTATTCCTTAAAAATACTTTCATAAAAACAAAAACATGAGTCACATCCTTTGATTCAAGAATATCAAAAAAACAGTCAAGAAATAATAGAAAACTTTCATGTCACTTTTAGTTTCCTCTTCTTCAATTAGACTAGAATTGGTTATTTCTAATCATATGTTTTTGTTGTTTTGATGATCCCTTTCCCAACATTATTTATATGGAATGTAATGTCATAATGACCATTATCCACACATTTTTAACATTCAATTGTTTTTTCAAAAAGAACATATTTCCCTTTACTGGAGTCAATTGAATGAGTCCTTTTTCTTTGGCATGTGACTACTATAAATCAATTATAGAAACATCTATAACACCTTCCCATTCCTTTAAAATAATTTCATATGTATTTATTTTGACATCCTTGACACATATGGCATTGAATATACTTACCTTCCAGATTATTACCTAACCCCCCGTAAGGTTTAGTTTCTCTTATATTTGATGCATTATAAGGATCACCAAGGTTCTAGTGGGTAATCATTACTTATGACCGTTTTATTACTATAACTATGAGTGTTATCAATATAGCCATCATATCCTTTGGTTTCTTATTCAGAGAAACACCACATTTTCCTTCACATCTATTGTGCCATTGGTTCCTGGTGGTTCCACCCATTTGGTGAAACCCAAATTCATAGTGTGTTTATATTATTAAAATTATCATATAATATCATATAAACATGATAATTACTAAGATATACATATCCATGTTATCTCAAACTCCTTAATTTTTTCATAAACAACTATGACTATTTCTAATTTTCTAACCATTATTATTATATACGTCTTTCGACGTGTGCTTAAATATCAACCTATCATCTAATGTTATCTATGTCGACCTCTGATACCAACTATTAGGCCCCAAATATAAAAATTATATAATATTTACTTAAGTTAATCATTGAAATTGAGTATATATTCTGATTTAATGTTTTAGAGAATTAATCCATAACTATTAAATAACAACTCAAATATTACTAAGTGGAGAATTCTAATCAAATTCCATTTTTTCACTATATAAAACTTCTTAAAATTACACAAATGTTTATTTACTTGATAAATATCATATCGACTACTTCCTTTTTATTGTGAATCCTTATACCCTGTAAAAAAAATTTCAAATACTTGTGATAAAAAAAAGATTAGTAAGTGATATATTATAAAGGATGAAATAGATAGATCATGAATATTTTATATTGATGAAAAATATTTTCACTAAATCAAACATTTGACCCAATAAACAAATACTATTCAATATACCTTATAAAATTAGATGATTTGAAAATAAAGACATATTAGAAATAATAATTCATTAATCATAATGTTAACATGTGGAATCTATATCATATATACATTTTTGCTTTTATATCTATATAGGGAGTAACCTTCATTGTTACGTTTGGATTACCCATTACAATATATTCCATAAATATATTAGGAGAAAACCGACTAGTTAACCACGTCTCATTACTCAATGCATTAGAGATCTATCATTGGATCACCCACCCTCAGATTATTTGAGGACCACCCATATTGGTTTTATCAAGTAACCACCCGTAAAATTCCCATGTACAATTATATAATGACATCACAGAAATGATTTCAGTTATCAACATTATACTCATAAAATTTGATTTTCAATCAAAATAAAAAAATTATAGATATTGAAATAGTTAATACATATTCAAAACCATTTTCAATACCAAATTCCTATGAAATAAAAAATTTATTTCATTTTCATTAAAAAACATTAAATCTTGTAGAGGAATCCAAATATCAAATAATGGTTACAACAGATCAAAATTTGTAGTCGTTGTATACGTTAAACCAAAAAAGGCATTACTTTTGTAGTTTTGTTAATAAGTTAAAATTATTCATATAAAATTCTTCCTCTTAAAAACAATGATTAAAATTGAAGATAGAAATAAATTGTCCTGTATAATCCTTTTATATCCATATAAATAAAAATTTAAATTTATATCATCATGAAAAATATTTGATAAATAAAATTTTAATATTTCAAGGTGTCCTATATGATGTTGAAAATTAAAATCATAATCTCAAATAATTAATAAATTTAAAAAACAATAAATAAAATTATTAGAGAAGAAAAATATATATTAAATGTTATAGTTGTTTTATAAAAACCTTATAAAATATTGATTCTTTACAATATCAAGATATGCGTTATTTAAATGAGATTGAGATGAAATCCCTTACCTTTAGTTCTACTCATCAAGTACAATAGATATATTCCTAAATAATAAAATTAGGATAATTTATACATTTATTAGAAAAAAAATCATGTTTATTATTCAATTTATATCACTTATTACCTTTTTATAAAAATTACACATTTATATAAGTTTATATCAAAAGATCTATTGATAATTAGTACTTGAGTCAAAATTGATATTTGTATGATGTCAAAAGTCCATGGGGTCATAATTAGTCATATGGATAATATTAATAACGAAATAATAATAAATTTTATAAATTAATTATTAATTTATATCAACTCATTAAAAATGGATATGAAAAATTGGACAACGATACAATCCTAGAGACGTTAAGATGTACGTACACATGAGTAACATATCCATTTTTCATTTATAATTATTGAAAAAGGTAATTATTATATAATATTTATATAATTATCATTATATTAGTATCATAATAATAATAATGTATATATTATTATAAATATCATGTATTCATTTCTGTGAATATAAATGATCCACATCGCTTCATAGAGGTGATAGTTCACACGTATGTACGAACGACATTATCATTTTAATGTGCATAGAATGTAAGATCATAGTTGATATATTATTATATTAAAAAAATAATATTTAATAAATATTACATAAAATAATTTATTTTCATCATTATAACCATTCTATAATTACGGTAAAGAGAAACGAACTATATCGATTCATGAGGGAGTAGTCCACTATACACACGAATGAAACGTTCATTCCCCATTTAATGAAATTGAAGATTAGTTATGTTTATAACATTAAAATAATAAAATATATGTATATTTAGGATACTGGAGATATTATTTCATCATGTTTGGAGGATACATAAATAATGTGGATGAAAAAATTAAATAGATATAGTTAAAGAAAATGATATCTCATCTTCAGTTGATGACCATTGAAGAACACCTTAACAACTCAAAGAGGGTTTTATGAAAAAAAAATAAGGCCTTAAAATTGTTTTGAAGGATTATAAGATGTTTTTTTTCTGATCCTGGCTACAAAAAAAGGTTTTATTAGTGTATGAATAATAGAAGAGTGGTTACCTTTTTATAGGAGAGGGGAGGGGTACCCTTGGAAACTCTTAAAATATTAAATTAATATAAATTAATGTTTAATGGAAAATGAAAAAACTTGAGTTTTGGAAAATAAAAGATTAGGATGGTTCAAAATCCTCCCATTAAATATTTTTTAGGCATGTTTTGTGTTCAATTTAAATCTTATATTTTCATTCAACCCTTAATTATTCTCTTTTAATTTTAAATGTCATAATAAAATTTTAAATATTATGAGGCTATAAATTATACATATATGGAGTAAATTTCACATAAAATAAATATTAATGAACTTTTAAACCTTATCATAGAATTTTTTAAATATATTTATTGATTTATATGATTTTTAAATAATTTAATAAATAAATTATAGATAAACAATAATGACAATTTAGATACAATTCATTTCATTAAATTTAAATAAAATACAAATTGAGTTAAAATTCAAAAAAATGATTTAATAGACTTCTACTAGGTCATATTAACCTATAAAATTCATGGAATATACTAATTAATTCTAATTATATTTATCTTAATATTTTTCAAATCATTTATTTTATATTTCTATTAAAAAATAATTATTGTTTCCCTGATGTGTCAATATTTATTGTAATTATTTAATCTATGAAAAATATAATTAAATTTTCATGATATAGATAACATCATTTTATTTCTGAAGACTATTTATTAATGATGTTTAACATGTTTATATCAGTATTAAAATTATTATACTAATACGAAAGAACAGGAAGACATGTTGTCACTTTCTTTTGTTTTAATAATATTTCATATTACTTTAATGGAAAAAACATTATTTAATGAAAAAATTTCGATAAATATGTGTTAAGAGTATAAAATTATTCATCCAATAAGATTTTATTTGGTGTTAGGGTAATTTTACTATGCTTATAATAATATCTGTAACCCCAATTTACCCACGTTACCTTTAACTATGTTAAATAAAAATTATGGTGCTTACTATTCATAATATCCAAAAAAAGTAACTAATTAAAATAATTTAGACCAACTATTTCCGAATATGGAATCCATAATTCAAAATCTAAAATAGAAGAGTTTCAGTAATTAATTTAATTTTAATCCCCTTTGTCATAAAATGAAAATTAGTTTTTTAAAAGAAAACCCCATTAAAAGATTTACATGGATTTATATATAATCTTAATTTGAAATCACCTCCAGTTTAAAAAATTGGAATAATTGATAAAAAAATAATTTAATTATACTTTAAATCCCATTAAAAAGATAAAATATCAATATAAATAAATTATATTAAAAATAAATTTTGTATTAAATGCAATATTTTTAACTATTCATTTAAATATGAATTTTCTCAAAAAAAAAGACCAAAATTTCAACCAAATTATATATTTTAGGTCTCTATTCCAAATAGAAGGTTTTTTTTTTAATATTAAACATATAAAATTGGTTAAAAATATATTTATAAAGGATTCTCCACCCAAAGGTTGTAAAACTGCATTTTCTAGTGAATCACTCATTTTATCTGTAAAATCGTATATGTTCTTGTATAGTGTTTATAAAATATATAAGATTATTTTAAAACAATATATTGAATTAATATATCATTAATATAATCAAAAAAATTTAATTGATTAATTAAAAAACAAAAGTATTCACATTTAAATATATTTTTTTGTAAAAATACATCTTTCAGATTCAATTGGTTTTTTGTTTCATATCTATATAATGTAGTAACCAAATACACATAATATAACATGTCTAAAAAATATTTTAATAATTTTGTTAATATGATTCATTCCCCCCTTTCTAATGTCTAGATTATTACTACTATATTAAAAAATATTTAGTTGTTTTTTAACACGGTGTGGCATATCATGTATGACATCAAAAATTGGGTTTGTTTTTCAAAACTCAGGATGTTACATAGTACCTATAATGTAACTAAAACTGATAGGCTAACAGACTAACTCTATCCATAATCTTGAATAGATATAAATATCATGGTGAATCTTATGTCTCACCATCATTTCTTTTCCTAACTTCAATTAAACACATAGAAATACCTCCTCCCTGATGATTATCTATAGAGGTCATTAGTGGATATCAATATATGATTTTTGTTGATACTATATATTAGACATCCATTTCTGAATCAACTAAATCTAAAATGTGGTATTCTGAATGAGATGTGGCCTAATCATTACTTCCCCTCCTACCTCTATCTAGTAGAGCGCATATCAGCATAGACTAATGTACAAATCCTCACAAGGAACCATGTGATTATTATCCTAACGTATATTATTATCAGAAAATTCAACCATGGGATAATGCATCTCCTAAGAGCCCTAAAAATACAAGACTCATGCTCGTAACATGACCTAATGCGCCTATTTCATGTGCTCTAACTAGCCATTAGTCAGGGAGTGGTATTCAGTGATCAGAAGAACCAATGTAACCAATTCCAATTACATCCATTTCCTGAACTACGTAGTAAACCGTTCCACCCTATCTGAAGATAGTATTGGTGAACCAATGAAATTGTATTATCTCAAGAATATATAATATCTTAAGCTCATCTAATAAGAATTATACACTGATAGGTAGTATATTAATATTCGTTGTGGCATTTCAAAAACCCAAATGACAACATTACCTCGAGGTGAGCTCAATAAATATATCATGAAACCCATTGTAATGACATTATAACACCACTCAGAAATGGATAGTTTTTGTAAAGGTCTATCTCATTGCTGGTGTTATGCCTTCACCTATTTACAGGTCAGACATCTCATGATAAAACTAGATATATCTATTTTCACACCATTACACATATATTGGATATATAAATCCTAATACATATTGATAACACAGAGATCCACTACACATGTTTATGCATGAATTTTTTCATTATATCCCCATGCATGTCCACTAAAACCCATTCATGACCATGTATATATATAATTTCAACCCCCCTTATGGTCTAATAATGTGGAGGGCCATCACATGCCACACTCTCTCAACTGTATATGCCCTCAAAATAAGATATCCACATCATCCTCAATATATAAAAAGGTTAGAGGTAATATATAAAGATGATAGAAATTTTTTCCGCTTAACTTCCTACACATCTAATTGAATGTTAGAGAAAATTTCCATAAGATTCCACTCTCTAATATCCTTCTAAAATGTGGATATATGATTTCTCATGCTTAGTGGATAAACCAATTCATATCCATTCATTATCATATAATGATTATCGAAGTCCAAAATTTTAATTACACTACCCACTTTCACTAACTCAAGTTCTTATTACATTTTCTAAATATGTACTTGAGTCTCTTGTCATTTGTGTAAACCCCAAAATTATCTTCATTTAAATAATTTCTCTAAAAACGTAATATATGAAAAACTATTGCTAACTCGAGATCATGTGTTGGTTAAATCATCTTGTGTGGTCTCAACTACAAGGACCTGTACACCATGATTATATCTCTCTTCATAAGAACATCTCCTATCCTGATATTTGATGCATCTCTGTCCACAGTTTAACAACTATATGAATGTAGAATAATATGTATTGGTGCTAAAAACAATATTCTAATCATCTCATATAAGAAAAAATTGCATGCATCTAACCATAAAAATATCAAACCATTGTTTTTCAATCCCATAATCTGTATTTCTAGATGTAAGAAGTCCTATATGAAATTCCTCTAATAACCATATCTGCCTAAAAAAATCTATACCATAAATCCTTTATTGGGGTTTACCATTTAATTTATAGATATCATTTTCTCTTGTTTATCTGATACTCCATTCTCTAAAATAATGTATCCTAGGAATTGAATTTTATACATCCATATATTTCACTTTGTGACCACATATATTACTAATTCTCTCTTAGTATATTCAATATGATCTCAAAATTATTGGCATAGTCCTGTTGATTGTGAGATTACACCAAGATATCATCAATGAATACCACATAAAATAAATCTAAATAAGGATATAAAACTCAATTTATTAGTTCCATGAATACTTCTACGGTGTTCTTCAAATTAAAAGACATGAACAAATGTTTATATAGATCATACCTAGTTGGAATATCTATGAGAGGTTTGTCTAATGGTTTAACACACACCTCATGATATCCGAACCTCTTATCTATTTTCATGAATACCCGAGCTCCATAGTGAGGGTCAAATAAATCATCTATTCATATAAAAGAACATCATTTCTCAACCATAGCCTTATTCAATTTAAGGTAATCTATGTATTCCTTAAGGGACCATCCACATTTTCTACAAAAAGAACTATAAAATACCCCTAGAGATGTACTGGTTCGAATAAACCCATTATCTTTTATATCCTCTAAAGGCATCTGGAGCCCATGCATATTACCAGTATAAATACTATATGTAAGAACATATAATAGTGATTCTCCTAGAACTAGATTGATTAAGAACTATACCTCTCTCATTGGAGGTAATCATGAAATTTTGTCTAAAAACATCTATGAAATGATCATCCAAATGTGGAAAATTTCCTCGATGTGTTACCCGATCTTCGAGATATAAAATTGAAATCACATATATCATCCAACCTTTCCCACAATAATTGGGTCTATATTATCTTTCACAGACATCACATTCACCATTGTAATAAATATCTCCTCCCTTTTGTGATGTGAATTTCACCATTCAGCAGTATAAATCAACAAAAACATGAAAGGAAACCATCTTGTAACTATCAATAATAAGGTAAAAACCTATCATCTTAAGGAAAGTGAACTCCCATATAAAGTGACACTCATCAATATTAAAAGGGGTCACCTTCCACTTACAAGAATCATATTTTATAATCCCCATCATAGTATCATGTGTCACAATGCCATCAAAATCCATAAGATTGATCCCAAGGCTCTCCTCAATGGGAAAATGTATAAAGCTATGACAAGACCTCATGTAAAAAGGAGAAGATAGTAAATTAGAATCTACTAGAATAGTACCACTAACAATGGATGGATTGAGATTCTTCTTATTATTTTTTATTTGAACTACATATATCCGGCTTGATCGACTCTCCGGTGATACAACGTGGCTACCAGGAGTAGATTGTCTCTATTGCTGCTATAAAATTGGGGCCTGACTACCATGACCGCCAGCACCACCCTATATTGATCAGTGAGCTATAATACATCCCTGGCCCATGGATTTGCTACTGACCCCTCTTATGCACATTGAGATTCCATAGAGCCTCTCTCATTTCCTTTATGAGGATGATTTCATCAATATAACTAAATATGGACCATCTTGTAGTATGCTTAGTACTCAAAAGGGTCTGTCAAACACTGATGCCTTGTTTGTCTCATTCTATCAGACATGTGGTAACTCACCTAGCTACATGAGTATGTGGTATGGGTATTAATATGACCATGTGGAAGACCCAGATGACACATCATACTATGGGTAGATATATAACTTGATCTATGTGTCGTACCACCCTTGATTTCACCCCAATCATCTATTATGCTACGCTATGTGATAAGCGCTTGATTCACTATTCAAAAATGGTAGTTAGCTATAATTCAGTCAACTATGATAGGATGTTGTACTTGGGACAATCCACATATCTCAAATATTTAGCTAACTCATCACTGATCAGAATAGGTGTGAAGTATGAAGATCATAAAAGCATGAAGAATATTCCTTGACTGATGATGTGCCCATCTCAAAGTGCATGAACTCTTGGGAAATATCATCCCTCAATGACTTGGGATAAAAGAAATCATAAAATTCTATAGGAAAATCTCTCGAATGCATATCTTGATTAAGATCCACCAGATTAATAACGTCAAACTATCTCTTGGAGTAATCATGCAATTTATACATAGTGAGATTTACCCTACTTTGGATAGGTGTCTCAAGATTATATAGGATAGATAACATGGACTCTATCTTCAAATCCACATCTTGAGGTTAGAAATACAATGAAAATGTCGGGGTATGCTACTATTGGAGCCCATGAATCAACTCATCCATAGTTAGGGAAGGTCACAGAGCTCCCAAAAAGCCTTTATGAAACTGTACCTCACCACATATGGCTGGTAAAAACACTTGTACCACAACGACAACTATTGGAGGATCTAATGGAATCTTATTCCCCACTACCTCGAGAGTGTGATTACCACCACCCTCTTGGAATGAAAATGGATGGTGTCATAGAGGCAAACCTTTATAAATTCCATGTTGACGTCATATATCATGATTAAAAATCGGTAAAATCATAGATATTCAAATTGAATTTGTTCATGCCATCCAATATAAAAGAGAAAACCCCTATCCTGACTCCTTGAGTAACATTTAGGTGTCATATAGATCATATTGAATCTAGAATCACCACCTAAACTCAACTAATATGGTTGGGAATGTGTTATGTTATCCTTTTTATGAAATTAGGTTTCTATTTTATTCACATTTCAACACCCAATTACATTATACCAGATTTCATTTTTAAATGGTTGAAAAAATGGTTCACCAAATTCTGATCCATAAGGGCCCATACCAATTACGAACCAAAATATGGTTTCATCCAAATTCACACAAAAAAAATTCCAGTATGTTTGACTCATGGTAAATGAAACAACGTGTCACAATTGGCTGTTTAGTGTTCCTGTTATATCCTGATCATGAAAAAACACCATAGTTATATATGGTACAGTAAGTACAAACCAAGTTTCTCAATTACATTCATATAATATATATCAATTAAACGGTATATATATCATGTAACATAACACAACGTCATTTGATTAAGAAATAAATACTATATGGATCACTATAACACAAGACATATGAATTGTTATAGGTTCCATAAAAGATCATGGGATGGAATACACTATTCTTGTAGTATTGCAACATAATATGACCCACCATCGTATCAATATTAATATCCAAATTCTTTTCCATCACCCAAAAGTTGAGTCAAATAAGCTGTAATGGTCAAAATTTGGGGAACCATGATTTTACCCTAGGCGAGTGTGATTTCTCTTTCTTGTTGGACAGCTATGACAAGGGAAAACTCATTACCAAATTCCATTCCATTATTATCCTTATATAATGTAAACAATTAATATACCAAAAATATAAATGAAAATTTTAATACCGTTTTTAAATTTCTCGAACTCGGATACCACGGAAATCTACCAAAATTTCAGTTGGACAAATATCCTCAAGTTTATCTCCCAAAATGCCAGAGACTGTTGACTAGAAGCAGTGTACAAGGGTGTGTCTATGGAGAAACTATGGACACATCACTAGAGTGTTTCATAGAAGATTTAAAATAATAGATAAGTAATAAAAGTAGTAAAATAGTAAGATAAAAGGTAATTGGATAGGATATAGACATCCCAGAGGGATATATATACAAATAAAAATTTAATTTCATTCATAAATTATGATGATACATGTTATGCCATGGGTATAATAAGTAGTCAAAATTGGTATGCATTAAATTAGTGAAATACATGGATCAAAAGTACAAAAAATAAAAAAACTACCCTATCATGCATTGTGAGTCTCATCATGGTCTTGTACTCCTCTGCTCCAAAGAAACCATCTATAACCCATAGTAGGGTGCATTCCATTTACCATACCAAACAACATATCATCTTTTAGGGCACCCATCAATAGTATGAATTTTTTTAATGATATAATAACAATAGAAATCCAACCAATTATAGAGTTCCATTTAGTATATGAGTATATAGTAATAACAGTGAGCCTGTAGTTGTAACATCCCAAGTAAATGAAGAATAAATAATTTTCATATTTATTAATATTTGAGAATTAAATATGAATTTTAATTAAAAGGTGTTGCTATGTTCGATAGCGTACCCGATACGCAACGATGAGTTTCTTTGAAACTTACGTAGCACACTAGTAATATAATAATATTATTTTAAATGTTAGTTAACATGTAGCCGTTGTATTGGAGGGAATGGATAGAAATAACTAAAATATGATTATATATGTTTTTAAGTGTTTTTATATTTATCCAATAAAAGATAAAGGCTTAAAATATGGAAAGAGTTCAATTTTAGGCTTTTATACTCTAATTTTCACTAAAGGTTCACTTATCACCTTTTGACGGCGAACCATCATTAAATATAGTTTTGATCACTCTTATACTTTCTATTGGACCAAATATAACTCTTCTTTAGAATCGGGACATCAAAATTTACTTTGTGTAAATTTGTGGTACTTTTCTGATAAAGTTCATTTTTTTATGAATAGTGTAAAATGTTGCATTTTAATTCAAAACCTCTTTTTGATCTAATTTATTTATATGATTAGATTATGTTTTGAATTGGTTTTGAAGTGAAATTAGAATATATTTTTACCATTTTATCCAATGGTGGTCATTGGAATCAATTTCGATTTGAAATTAGACTTAAACTGGTCTCAATCTTTTGATACTTATTGTTTTGTAAAAACACGCTATTTGCTCTGGCAGCGGGAATTAATTATTAAATTAATTAATGTGACTTATATGATTTTAATATTGTAAAATAGACTTCATTTTTTAATTCAGAATATCAAATATAGCTTAGAGTGAATTTTTGGTAATTTTCTGAAAAACTTCAATTTTTGATGAATAGTGAAACCACTAAGTGGTAATCAAGCAAACTGATTTTTCGGTTAAATGAAAGTTTACCACTAATGTGTATTGAATTTTGAAAATCCGACATACATGGTTGTCATTAAGAAGTAAAATGTGGTTCAATGAGATTAAGATAATTTTTTGGTGAATAGTAACTTATTAAGTTCTTAATCGCGATTAGTGGTAATTAGTGTAGTTTAAGGAATAAATAATGCTTTAATAATATAAAATGACCTAGACACATGTCCCAACCTTATTGGTTGTGTCATGGCCGACCAAGACAAGCCATGGCCTAACTTGGGGACCCCATGGATCCACTTTTGTTGGGAAATGACATAAATTACTTTTTATTTAATGTTAAAGTGAAAATGACACAAACATAATATGTTTTGCGAAAACAATTTTTAAGAGTGCTTATACAAGTCCAAATTTTGATTATAAATATTAAATGGAAAGCTAAAAAGATTTCCTATATCATAGTATTTTTTTTATAATTTTTATACATTAAATAAATTTAATTATTTATGACATAATAATGATGCAGCGATGACATCATTATTTGACGATTTAAATAAAATGGAAAGATAATGAAAAATCTAAAACCTACACATGGCCAAAACCAATTGGATGAGTGGATTTCGAAGCCTTATCACCTTATCCACGAATTATATAAATGTGGGACCTTTTAAAACCGAAACACATTTTCAAATAAAGTAATGTTTCTTTACTTTCCAAAAGTGCCCCTCCTCTCCTCTTATAAAAGGCCCCCACCTCTACCTCATTTCACACACTCTTCAAGCCTTTGGCTCGGCAAACCCCTGCCCATTTGCTCTCTCCACATCCCTCTCCTCATCCTAGAGGATTCCCTTTGGGCAGAATCCTTTCAAAGGAAGCCTTTAGGCTCAACTCAAAAGGAGTTACACTTCTTAAGGTAATTCATTCTCTAATGTTCATTTGTTTTATTTTGCTTCTCCAACCCCCTAAACTCTTTTTATTTACTTCTTTTGTAACAACACCAGTATCTTCAATATACTAGGATGTTTTTATAAGATTTATTTGAGCTACACTCTCACACAACTACATAAAATGGTTAAAGAACATACGGTTTCCGTGGATGGCGAAATTCTGCCTCCCGAAACGATGATTGTTCAATACTCATTTAACACCTTCAAAGGTGGCCATTATGATGTCACTATTTTTATATATGATATGTAATATGTTTATTTTTTACTTATGCTTCTGTATTTTTCATTTGTGTCTTACCTTTATGGTTTCCATTATGGGTAAAACACGATATCTTCATTTTAGGAAGTGCGGACTACCGCCCCCTGAAAGTGATTTGATTCGTTAATACCATATGTGGGATGTGTAAAGGATAAAGTTAATGATATTATATATGTTATTATACTGGAGTTATAACATACTCTTATACCATTATGAATCCATTCCATGAAATATGAAATAGAAATGGAAGTAGCGTTCATGCGTACGTACGGCTTACCGTCTCCATGAACGGTGTATTTCATTTCTTACCTCTAACTGATTATGTAATATTAAAAATGAATGCAGGTACTGGATATATATGACATATATGATATCTACATCATGAATATCATTCTGGTATAATGAACCTTTGACCAAATTAACAACATGTAAGTATAAGAAGTCTATTTTTGACTTAAGAACCAAATACCGACAAAATGAACATTATTAACTTAAATGATTACATGATGTTCATAACATGGTATAAAAGGAATAATGAACTTGAAAAAGATTCATAAGCAAGTAGAGATTAACTCAAGTTTATTATTCAGGAGTTTAAGGAACGGTCGGGTCAAGTCGGATACGAGGTATGGGACTTCGTCTCAATCTCCTTTCATTGAGGCATATTTTATTTTATACACAACTTTCTTTTATACGGTGTATAAACCCCTTTGACTTTTACGTTTATTCAAAAGGAATCTTTTTTTATACGAAGCGTTTACTAAATGACAAAAGGGAATGTTTTTGTCGTACGTATGTGGCGACAACGACTTCTCCGTCGTCGTAACCGTTATTTGAGTTTTGGCTTCCTCTACAAGCCATACCTTCTTTTTTAAAAGAAAAATAAATACCATGTTTTACTTTGGTATTGAAAATGGTTTTCATAATGTTTTTATATCAATGTGTTGTATTGATATCTCGTGATTGAAATGTGGAAATTTTATGTTTCCTTTATGCATGTTTTATGTGATATGATTATGTTATGGTTCTTGGGAATTATTATGAAAACGGGTGGTTCCGTGATAAACTAAGGGCGGGTGAGCCCGTTATAGCTCTCCAATGCATTGGGTAACGCGAAGGAGTGAAACGTTAAGGTTTCTCCGTAGAGATTTTAGGGAATATACTGTGATGGGTATTCCAAACGTAACCAAGAGGGTTACTCCCTACGTAAGAATGTTATGAATGCCTCAAGTTACCTTTATGTCTTATGATTTATATGATTTATTCATGTTTTTATGAGGTATGTTAAAGTGTCTATGTTTTATGGGTAAAGTATGATTTCATTATTATGTATATATGAACTCATGTTTCCTTTCCATGTTGTTTTTTTATAACCCATACTGAGTTTTTATGCTCATCCCAAGTTTTTGAAATGTTTTTCACAGGTCAAGGGAAAGGTACATGATAAGATGATAGAGTCAAGGATGTGTCAAGAAATAATCCATGTTTTATTTTAAATGTGTTTCCATTGATGGGAATGAAGAATACTATCTTTATGTAACCACTTTGTTTATATGTGGAATGTAATGCAAGTTTTATGATCTAATTCTCTAAAACTCTAAACCCGAAAAGATCCTAAACGTGTAATCTTGTAATAACTCAAGATTAAGTAAGGTTTAAGGCTGGGGCCATATAGTTGGTATCAAAGGTCGGTTTAGACAACTTTAGGAGTTAGAAAAGTGTTAAATTATAATATGATTTAAATGATATATCATTTACAGATTACCATGTTGCTTCGCCTAAGATATTTCCATGTTCAGAATGGTTTTCCGTAGGGGAAACAAAGCAGCTATGTTGGGACGACATCAGGAGGAAGACCGCCTTCCAAATCAGCAACCTGAGATGGTCGGAATCGGAACTGAACAGTTTGTTGCAGTGATGGCACAGTTGACTCAGGCTATAAATGGTGGTGGTATCAATGCACGAGATCAGCCAGATCAACCGCAGAGGAACATGTCAGTGGTGGAACATTTCATGAGGCAACATCCCCCATCATTCAGAGGATCATCTGACCCTGTGCTAGCTGAAGGGTGGATTAAAGCACTGGAGAAGATTTTTGATGTCATGGGGTGTTCATACAATCAAAATGTTAGTCTTGCTATTTACCGTTTGGAGGGTGAAGCAGATCAGTGGTGGTCTATGGTTAAAAATATCAGGGACGCCGATGAGATTGATGCTCTTGACTGGGATGAATTCAAAGGTATGTTTCTTGAGAAGTATTTTCCTAAGGCTGTTCGACTTAGGATGGAAAAGAAACTCTTGGAATTGAGGCAAGAGGAAGACTCAGTGGCTGCCTATGAAGAAAGGTTCACTCGATTGGCAAGGTATGCTCCAAATTTTATCCGGGACCTTGATAGTAAAATCAATCGTTTTTACTCAGGATTAAAGCCAAAGTATCGAAGGGCATTAGCTTCTCGTGAGTTTAAAAGTTATGAAAAGCTTGTTCGATGTGCTGAGAAGGTGGAAATGGAGTTTTCCGATGACCAAGTGTTCTATAACAACCAGCAGAAGAAGAGACCGAGGTGGCAGGAGAAAGGTAAGAATTCTTCAAAGAAGTCTGATGGTAAGAGAACTATGTTTTCAGTTTGTGATAAATGTGGAAAAAGGCATGCTGGGGAATGTCTTCTGAATTCTGGGAAGTGCTACCGATGTGGTAAGATGGGACATAAGGCTCGTGATTGCACTGAAAAGGATCAAGGTGAAGGTAAGAATAAATTTGATTTACAGTTATTGAAATGTTATAAGTGCAATGAGATGGGTCACTATGCAAACGAGTGTCCGACAAGGAGCTTGAGTGATGGGAAGCAGCTAGACTACAAGCAGAAAGGGGTGGTAAAATCATTTGCAACAACTTCAGCAGATGTTGGGCCATCGAATGAAGTGGTATCAGCTCCAGAGAGCTCAGTATTTTTCGAAGATTGACTAGAGGTCAGGGTACCATCAGTTGAAAGTAAAAGAAGCAGACGACTGCGTTCCGTACTAGATATGGCCATTATGAATTTGTAGTTATGCCTTTTGGGTTAACCAATGCACCTGCTGTATTCATGGACCATATGAATAAAATTTTCCATGAGTACTTGGATATGTTTGTGTTTTTGTTTTGAGGTTTGTGAAGAGGTTATGTGTGCCTTGTGATTCACAGTTGAAGAGAGAGTTGTTATGTGAAGCTCATAGTTCTCCGTTTTCAGTTCATCCGGGCAGTACTAAGATGTATAGAGATCTGCGGGAGTATTACTGGTGGGATGGAATGAAAAGAGATATTGCTGATTTTACTGTGAAGTGTTTGACTTGTCAACAGGTTAAAGCAGAGCGGCAGTTACCGAAAGGGATGCTTCAGCCTTTACCAGTTCCAGAGTGGGAATAGGAGAATATATCCATGGACTTTGTTGTTGGATTACCGAAGACATCTCGAGGTAATAATGCAATCTGGGTTATTGTTGATCGCTTGACTAAATCTGCTCATTTCCTTTCTATACGAGATACTTTCTATCTAGATCAACTTTCCCGTTTGTATCTTAAAGAGATAGTCAGGTTACATGGAGTTCCTCTCTCCATTGTATCGGATCGTGATCCCAGGTTTACTTCTAACTTTTGGAAAGGCCTTCAGAAGTCGTTGGGTACTGAATTAAATTTTAGTACAGCTTTTCATCCTCAATCAGATGGGCAGTCAGAATGAACAATTCAGACATTGGAGGATATGCTATGACCTTGTTCTATGGATTATCAGGGAAGTTGGGACCAACATCTTTCTTTGGTTGAATTTTCATATAATAACAGTTTCCATTCCAGTATACAGATGGCACCATTTCAGGCATTATATGGGAAGCGGTGTCGAACTCCAGCTTTCTGGGATGAAGTGGGTGAAAGGAAGTTGATGGGACCAGAATTGGTAGAAGAGATGGCAGAAAAAGTTCAGCTGATTCAGAAACACATGAGAACAGCTCAGAGCAGGCAGAAGAGTTATGTGGATAACCGGAGGAAGGATCTATCTTTCGAGGTAGGTGATCATGTTTTTCTCAAGGTTTCACCATGGAAAGTGTGATGAGATTTTGTAAGAAAGGAAAGTTGAGTCCAAGGTTCATTGGACCATACGAAATTCTGGAAAGAGTTGGATCAGTTGCATACCGAGTGGCTTTACCTCCGAGTTTATCTCAGGTACACAATGTTTTTTACGTTTCTATGTTGAGAAAGTATATGCCAGATCCATCTCATGTTTTGAGTCCAGAGGTAGTTCAGCTGGAAGAGAACCTATCTTATGAGGAACAACCGGTCCAGATTCTTGACCACAGGGAGCAAGTGTTACGGAATAAGGTGATTCACCAGGTAAAGGTTTTTTTAGAAAAACCATGTGATTGAAGAGGCAACATAGGAATCTGAAAATGCTATGAGGGTTAAATACCCCCACTTATTTTGATAAGTGAATAAAATTGCGAGGACGCAATTCCCAAAAGGGGGGAAGGATGTAACATCCCAGGTAAATGAAGAATAAATAATTTTCATATTTATTAATATTTGAGAATTAAATATGAATTTTAATTAAAAGGGGTTGCTATGTTCGATAGCGTACCCGATACGCAACGATGAGTTTCTTTGAAACTTACGTAGCACACTAGTAATATAATAATATTATTTTAAATGTTAGTTAACATGTAGCCGTTGTATTGGAGGGAATGGATAGAAATAACTAAAATATGATTATATATGTTTTTAAGTGTTTTTATATTTATCCAATAAAAGATAAAGGCTTAAAATATGGAAAGAGTTCAATTTTAGGCTTTTATACTCTAATTTTCACTAAAGGTTCACTTATCACCTTTTGACGGCGAACCGTCATTAAATATAGTTTTGATCACTCTTATACATTCTATTGGACCAAATATAACTCTTCTTTAGAATCGGGACATCAAAATTTACTTTGTGTAAATTTGTGGTACCTTTCTGATAAAGTTCATTTTTTTATGAATAGTGTAAAATGTTGCATTTTAATTCAAAACCTCTTTTTGATCTAATTTATTTATATGATTAGATTATGTTTTGAATTGGTTTTGAAGTGAAATTAGAATATATTTTTACCATTTTATCCAATGGTGGTCATTGGAATCAATTTCGATTTGAAATTAGACTTAAACTGGTGTCAATCTTTTGATACTTATTGTTTTGTAAAAACACGCTATTTGCTCTGGCAGCGGGAATTAATTATTAAATTAATTAATGTGACTTATATGATTTTAATTTTGTAAAATAGACTTCATTTTTGAATTCGGAATATCAAATATAGCTTAGAGTGAATTTTTGGTAATTTTCTGAAAAACTTCAATTTTTGATGAATAGTTAAACCACTAAGTGGTAATCAAGCAAACTGATTTTTCGGTTAAATGAAAGTTTACCACTAATGTGTATTGAATTTTGAAAATCCGACATACATGGTTGTCATTAAGAAGTAAAATGTGGTTCAATGAGATTAAAATAATTTTTTGGTGAATAGTAACTTATTAAGTTCTTAATCGCGATTAGTGGTAATTAGTGTAGTTTAAGGAATAAATAATGCTTTAATAATATAAAATGACCTAGACACATGTCCCAACCTTATTGGTTGTGTCATGGCCGACCAAGACAAGCCATGGCCTAACTTGGGGACCCCATGGATCCACTTTTGTTGGGAAATGACATAAATTACTTTTTATTTAATGTTAAAGTGAAAATGACACAAACATAATATGTTTTGCGAAAACAATTTTTAAGTGGGGTTATACAAGTCCAAATTTTAATTATAAATATTCAATGGAAAGCTAAAAAGATTTCCTATATCATAGTATTTGTTTTATAATTTTATACATTAAATAAATTTAATTATTTATGACATAATAATGATGCAGCGATGACATCATTATTTGACGATTTAAATAAAATGGAAAGATAATGAAAAATCTAAAACCTACACATGGCCAAAACCAATTGGATGAGTGGATTTCGAAGCCTTATCACCTTAGCCACGAATTATATAAATGTGGGACCTTTTAAAACCGAAACACATTTTCAAATAAAGTAATGTTTCTTTACTTTCCAAAAGTGCCCCTCCTCTCCTCTTATAAAAGGCCCCCACCTCTACCTCATTTCACACACTCTTCAAGCCTTTGGCTCGGCCAACCCCTGCCCATTTGCTCTCTCCACATCCCACTCCTCATCCTAGAGGATTCCCTTTGGGAATAATCCTTTCAAAGGAAGTCTTTAGGCTCAACACAAAAGGAGTTACACTTCTTAAGGTAATTCATTATCTAATGTTCATTTGTTTTATTTTGCTTCTCCAACCCCATAAAATCTTTTTATTTACTTCTTTTGTAACAACACCAGTATCTTCAATATACTAGGATGTTGTTATAAGATTTATTTGAGCTACACTCTCACACAACTACATCAAATGGTTAAAGAACATACGGTTTCCGTGGATGGCGAAATTCTGCCTCCCGAAACGATGATTGGTCAATACTCATTTTACACCTTCAAAGGTGGCCATTATGATGTCACTATTTTTATATATGATATGTAATATGTTTATGTTTTACTTATGCTTCTGTATTTTTCATTTGTGTCTTACCTTTATGGTTTCCATTATGGGTAAAACACGATATCATCATTTTAGGAAGTGCGGACTACCGCCCCCTGAAAGTGATTTGATTCGTTAATACCATATGTGGGATGTGTAAAGGATAAAGTTAATGATATTATATATGTTATTATACTGGAGTTATAACATACTCTTATACCATTATGAATCCATTCCATGAAATATGAAATAGAAATGGAAGTAGCGTTCATGCGTACGTACGGCTTACCGTCTCCATGAACGGTGCATTTCATTTCTTACCTCTAAATGATAATGTAATATTAAAAATGAATGCAGGTACTGGATATATATGACATATATGGTATCTAAATCATGAATATCATTCTGGTATAATGAACCTTTGACCAAATTAACAACATGTAAGTATAAGAAGTCTATTTTTGACTTAAGAACCAAATACCGACAAAATGAACATTATTAACTTAAATGATTACATGATGTTCATAACATGGTATAAAAGGAATAATGAACTTGAAAAAGATTCATAAGCAAGTAGAGATTAACTCAAGTTTATTATTCAGGAGTTTAAAGAACGGTCGGGTCAAGTCGGATACGAGGTATGGGACTTCGTCTCAATCTCCTTTCGTTGAGGCATATTTTATTTTATACACAACATTCTTTTATACGGTGTATAAACCCCTTTGAATTTTACGTTTATTCAAAAGGAATCTTTTTTTATACGAAGCGTTTACTAAACGACAAAAGGGAATGTTTTTGTCGTACGTATGTGGCGACAACGACTTCTCCGTCGTCGTAACCGTTATTTGAGTTTTGGCTTCCTCTACAAGCCATACCTTCTTTTTTAAAAGAAAAATAAATACCATGTTTTACTTTGGTATTGAAAATGGTTTTCATAATTTTTTTATATCAATGTGTTGTATTGATATCTCGTGATTGAAATGTGGAAATTTTATGTTTCCTTTATGCATGTTTTATGTGATATGATTATGTTATGGTTCTTGGGCATTATTATGAAAACGGGTGGTTCCGTGATAAACTAAGGGCGGGTGAGCCCGTTATAGTTCTCCAATGCATTGGGTAACGCGAAGGAGTGAAACGTTAAGGTTTCTCCGAAGAGATTTTATGGAATATACTGTGATGGGTATTCCAAACGTAACCAAGAGGGTTACTCCCTACGTAAGAATGTTATGAATGCCTCAAGTTACCTTTATGTCTTATGATTTATATGATTTATTCATGTTTTTATGAGGTATGTTAAAGTGCCTATGTTTTATGGGTAAAGTATGATTTCATTCTTATGTATATATGAACTCATGTTTCCTTTCCATGTTGTTTTTTTTTAACCCATACTGAGTTTTTATGCTCATCCCAAGTTTTTGAAATGTTTTTCACAGGTCAAGGGAAAGGTACATGATAAGATGATAGAGTCAAGGATGTGTCAAGAAATAATCCATGTTTTATTTTAAATGTGTTTCCATTGATGGGAATGAAGAATAATATCTTTATGTAACCACTTTGTTTATATGTGGAATGTAATGCAAGTTTTATGATCTAATTCTCTAAAACTCTAAACCCGAAAAGATCCTCAACGTGTAATCTTGTAATAACTCAAGATTAAGTAAGGTTTAAGGATGGGGCCTTATAGTAGTAATAGAATATGCAAATAAGTAGAGACTGTAAGAAACCCATAATGGTCTACGTACCCATGGACCCCTTTCTTATGCTACCTACGTCAGCCTAGTCATAAATTTTACTAAATAATTATCAGTCCTGTATCAATTTATAATCATGTACATTAAATTAATCATAACAATTAAACAAATAAGTCTCAAGACAAATAATGTTTCCCAACATCCCCCATAAAGATATTTTATCAAGGATACCTAACATGGGCATCAATTCAGTGTAATAAAAGAACAAATCCAAGCATGTGATTTGGTAAAAAATATGTGTTTTTTAATTTATTTCATTTATAATTCAATTAAGAACATGGGATCGTCATTCGTAGACCTTATTTTGTATCTATGAATCAATCCAACCATATAATTAATCAAAAACCATTCAAGCACATCATATACATTCCTTATTGGTAATATGGTATCATTATAGGTGTCTTATAACATTATTTCCACTCAAGCCCATCCATGACATTACAATAAGGTATCCCAACTGTCAAACAGTGTATATATGATGTATTTCTCTATGAGTCTATCATTGGTATTCCATATGTAGTATAATTATCACATGATCACCATCCCCCCATGAACTCATTCATGGGATTCCATTATGTAGTCTGAGTATCGCCCAGGAATAAGCAAGGTAAAACCTGAATAAGGGCATGCATTATGTTCATATATGAACTGATGAGTCACCTAGGGAATAATTTTTTTATTAAAAATCATTTAATTATTTAAAAATTTATCATCATAGTCATTTCATTCAAATCTTACCCCACGAGGTAGTATAAGGAATGTGATAATCGTATAAGTCGAAGCCTCTTAAGTATATCACATGGTCATTTCATTATAAAAGCAAACTCTTGTATAATATATAATTATATGTCATGATTTATGGTTCATTTTCATTCCCTTAACATTTTTTGATCAACTAAATTTAAAATTCACATTACCATTCCATTCAATTGAAATTGAAAATTAATTATTGGAAATGCCATGTTAAGGGCTAAATAAGAACATCATAATGTATAAAAATTCAATAACCACCCAAGGATGTGAATTTAAAAGAATAAAACACCCAAGGGGTAGCGTAAATTTATGTATCTTAACTTCAATTCATTAATAAATGGGTTTCCTTAATTAAACATGTCATTTATATGAATTCGAATCATTGTTTACATTCCATTTCAAGGGATTTGATCTCATAAGTTGGAATGTGAAAAAAAGAATATATATAAACTCTTCAACATTGAAGGAAAATAATAAGACACCCAAATGTTGATTCATAGTAGAAAACTTGTGTAGCATCATCTCTTAATTTGAATCTGATTGGGTGATAATCAAATAATATATGGTAACACTAAAAATGATAAATATAGACTGAACATAAATAGTGCTGCTGATAAAAAATGAAATGAGGAATGGAAATAAATGAATGGGTAAATTATCAACATAGGACTTATGCTTCTGATGGATCTTGATTTTGAGATTGGATGGAGACGATATCCGACTTTCTAGATTATTTTTTAAGAGGACCACTCAACCAATAGATTTTATCAAACAGATGAAATGAGAATTTAGGTTTCATTTAATAGATTAAATGTGGGATGTTTGGTAATTTCACGAAAATCTATGGTTCGTATGGTTTGAATACATGGTTTTCCAAACCCTAACCAAACATTCCCCCAATAATGTAATAAGTGGAATCTTGCATGGTTAGTGTGCACAATTTGAGTGACCATGCACAAACTATGATAAAATCATGTATAAATTTATACCATTTTTCAAATGAATTTGTGCACCAAATAAGGTGGATTATCAAAATATTCAGCCAATAGCTTCCCCCAATCGTACCTCACACGGTAACATGTAATTATGTGGCCTTCCCCACCTAATTTCTTCTAATCGTGCGCCTGACCCTTTTCACTTCTAGAGTAGTGTTTTGTGTTCTTAAAAAACCCAAGACACCCACAATAACACTATGAAATCAATGAGAAATCACATTATGCTATGAATATATATTTTATATTATAGTTTACTAAATGCAAGTGATTTTATACCTCTATAATGATCTGAGCTTTTACATTAACACTCTATCAGTCTCGGGAAAACCACCTGTGTACCCTATTTTGGTATTGGGATATCCTCCAATATACCATTTAAGTTCCTAAGTCATTAATATTTTCCCAGTTATTGGAGTTCTATAATAGACCGACCCATCACATAATTATATACCATTCCTAAGTATCCCATAAGAACATTATATCATTTAACATTTTAATCAATGTAAATCCCATTCTAAATAAAATTGGTTTCATCAATATTTAATCATATTAATGACAAGACATCTAGATAAAGGATAAATATTATAATATTTTTTCATATACCATCAAAATCATCATATCCATTAATGTATTTTTTAGATTAATATACCTATTAATAACCAATAGATAATTTATTTATTAGAACAACCATTTCATTTTGAAATTCTATATTTGAAATATGAAAATATATATTATATTCACTAAAAAATTATCATTTCAAATAACATTGGAAACATGTAATATATTCTTCATAGAAAATATTAGTCATGAGTATTGGAAATTTTTTCCAAATAATGTAGATTAAAAATAATATTCCATTAATATTTTTCCTAAAATGTGAATAGTACCTCTTTCAAAAAACACCATGATCATTTCATTTATACTTTATTTTTGAATATAAAATACAGTTAAAATTAATTGAAATAACCATTTTGGATTGGTAAAATCATTCTTGAAAAATATTTTAAATATAATATGTATATGGAATAGAAATGTTCTCATCCATTGAGATAAATAAAATACATATTCCTCAAAAACAAATTGTATCATGAGTACAATAAGAGTCAAAATAGAAAAGAATAACTGTAAAATATATAAATAAATTTATCGGTAAAAAAATATTATGTTCATATAGAGATATATCATATTATTTCATCATTGAAAATGTAATAATAAAAATTCCTTGTAAAAACTGATATTGTTACGTAAAATCCTTTCTAACATGGTATCTTTTGAGTCCTAAATCCAATGAATGTAGTGAAATCAAATGGAAAATTTAATACATTAAATATAAGGATATTCATGATAAAATATTTTTAAAGGGAATTGGATACACATCATAAAATAATCTAAACACCTTGAATGAAATATTATGTATTCTAACATGAAATAAAATAAATTAAAAAGTATACATGATATAACATGGGGATTTTCAAGCATGTACAGTTCATAACCATAAATAAGTGCCTCACATAGAAAATGTATCAACATAAATAAATTGTGATGAGGAAGTTGTACCTTATTACTATAATGGTTTGTAGGTTCACTATCAAAATGTATTTTAAATTTTTATTTTTCAAAATTCTAGAAAAATAATATACTTATAAAAGCAAAAATGATTAATTAGGAACATTTTGTCACCTCTTAATTTGTAAATAAAAATTAAAATATTTATTTATAGGTAATAACTAATTTTTCTCATGTATTTTTCATTTTAATAATTATGGTATTTATATATTTTTCATCGATCAATTCAATGAATAATATTAATCATTTAATAAGTATGACATCTAAAAGTTATATACACTTTTATAACCATTTATCGAAATCAATGAAGAAAATTAAATTACATAAATATCATGATATTGGATTATGTACATACACATAAGGGATGTAACCAATCCTTGATATATGGAATTAATGAATGTAAATATTCATTCACCTTCCAATAATCATTATTTTTTCATTATATATATATATAGATATATTAAATCTATTCTTTTAATGAGACCTTTAATGTAATAAATGAAAAATTAATATCATTTCTTCATGAAGGTGGTAGTCCACACGTACACATGAGAGAGATGTTAATTTTATAATGGAAGGGGGGTTTTGAATGTAGATATGGTTTTATATTTTTTTTAATAATTTTAGATATAGACATTAAATAAATCATAACAACCTAAGGTAAAATATGATGATGGAAAATGAATCATAATAGTTCATGGACGTATTATTTCAATCATATTAATGGGAGATAATTTTATTTCTTCTTTTATAAATAATATTTAATAACCTAATATTTTATAAACCAATTAATTATAAATAACTTCAATTTCATAAATAGTTTCCTTTGCATTCAACACCATGTTCATATGAAATATGATATGTTATTGATGAATTAATATATAATGTGAGATTTATCACATATCGAATGTAATTTGGGTATGAGTGGGTATAAATAAATTTTTAAAATATATTTATTACATTTTTTTAAAATAAATTCATTTTTTATTAGTTGGTTATAGAAGAAAATAAAATTTTTCGAAGGTATGTAAAGTTTTCTCATAAAAAAAGTTTACATACATAGTTATTGTGATGTGAATTATTCAAAAATTACATATTATATTTGATAATTTTTATATCATTTATTAAATTCTAATATAAAAGTTATATTATTTTGAATTTGTGAGATTTTTCTAAAAAATTTGTTTCTTCAGTGAAAAGTAAAAAATGACATTTTTTGTAGAAATATTTTATATTTTCAATTAAAAAGAAAAATTCCACTAGAAACTTTATATATAATTAATTTAATAATTCAATTATTAGAAAACAGTATAATTAAATACATTTTCATCTTCATTATAATTTTTTTTATAATTTCATTTTTTTAGTTTTATAAAATGAAAATTTCTAGAAATCTATTGTTATTGGGTTCTACTGATTTATTTTGATATTTATTTCTTCCATTATTATGTATTTAACCATAAATAATTATATCTTATTTGGAACTTAGAGGTTCTTATTTGGTAAATAGGTATCTTTTATTTTGTTTCATGATGAATTTTAATCATGGTAATAGATTTTAAACTTGGTAAAGGTGAAACATGTAAAAATATTACAAAACATTACCATAATGAATTAAAATTTCACTAAAAATTAAATTATAAATTTGGATTTTTTTATTTAGACCATTATTTTAAAATATTCAATATTATAGTGATTGTTTTACATTTTTATTTGATTATAACAATCGTTATATTTTATCAACGTGATAAATAAAAAATGTCACTCCCTTAACGTTTTTACATATAATATTTTTTTACAAGGATAAAAAGTGGTTATTTGTGGATATAAATATTCTTTTGAAAGACGAATTTATTATTAAATCCTTTTAATTAATTTATAGTTGTTAATTTCTAAATAATTATATAAATCTCTAACCCAACATTAACCAAATATTTATTTTATTAATCGAAAAATAAATTAAATTATTTTATAAATACTAAATGTATTAAAAAAATTCTTTTATTCTCTTAATCATATTTTTATGTTATATATAACAATATTTAAAAGTTTTAAAATTTTAAATTCTAATTCCATTCTAGTATTGATGTCATTAAAATTATAATAAACAAATATTTCCAAAAAATTTGGTAATGATATTTTATAATAAGAAACAATTTATTAAATTATTTTAAATTCATAACAAATATATGTTTCAATACAAGTGAATGAAATATTGTTTTATCTATGTATCCCAGTCTATTTATAGATCAACAAGACATTTATAATAATTATGACGACCCATAAATTGAAAAATAATTCTAACAAATTTGTAATTGTCAAAAATGTAATGGGGGTTAACACGTTTGGATAAATGATGATACACCTCCTAAACATGTAAAAATAGTAATGTATGAGATAATTTTGAATGATAATCATACATTATCTAATATATATCAATTTTGATCTACTTAATATTGAAATTAATTAATATTAATTTAATACTTTAATTGATTGCAATAGTGCCTCTCCCATCACATATAAATGGGAAGTCATTCGCCTCTCCTCCTCACACAATTTAATAAAGTGATATCTAAAATGACTTAGCATATTTAGTTCATATATTCCTACCCCATATATTTTATCTTCTCATCTTTCCAAATTGACACACTATAAATGCTTATGGTTTAATATAAAGAAAGATTATCAAGGAAAAAAGAATAACTCTTAACTGGGCAATTTCATTATTATTTCTTCTTAAATCTCTTATAATTATTTATTATCCATTATAAAAAAATAAATTTAGTATATTCAATATGATTAATTATTATTATTAGTCCATAACACCAATTATCAGCCTCATTTTTTTCATAAGGGGAAATAAACCATTACTCATGTGTAGTTGTAGACTACCACCTCCACGAAGATTTCAATTTAACTTTTCATCAAATATTCACTATGATAGTTATAATTCAAAATATAGTCAATATATAGAATATATATGCTATTATTGTAATAATTTAATGTTTAATTATTATTTACAATTCTCTCATATCATCCATCAAAAAAATTCAACACCAATCTTATGTACATATAAACTACCATATCAACAAAGAGATGTAATTCATTTTTCATAAATAATTTATATTAATAGTTATAGATGGATATATAAAGATATATTATTAAAATAATAACTTTATTTCAATAATATAAATTATGAAACCAATATCATCGTATAATTATTGGGAATTCAAAACTAGAACTTGAATGAACATCGAATGAGTTACCACCTTGACAATTTATTTTAATAAAGAATTATTAATAAATTTGTCATAATATGTTATAAGTAAATAAAATATTGTGTTATATATGATTATGTTTTTTGACTAAATTTATAAAAAATGTATATTTATTATATATTTATTCAGAACATGCATGAGAAAAAAATGGACATTAGGTAAGGGGATATCTTGTATATAATTTGTTTATATGAGACATATACCTTAATAAGAAATTGTTTATGTTTTGGGTGTATATATTAACCATTCGCTTATTTATAAATTATTATAATGAATATCTCTTGGATTTTAAAATCCATATGATGTTATCTTATTCATGTGGTTTTGATTTCAAGTATGCAAATTCCAGGAGTTAATTATGATTCAATTTAAATTAATTTTCGATTTTTTTTCAATAAATTTCAATTGATGAATTTAATTGAACATTATCAGAAACAATAACTTTTATATATATTTACCTTTGTTTATTTTTTATGATTTAATAATTTGGTTAAATTTCCCCTTATTTTTAATTCAAAATGGTTCCAAAACTATTTTTTATAAAATCCATCCTTATTAATCCTCTCAGGGAAAGAAAACCATCTTATATCATATATATTTTTAAAAAATAACTATAAATAAATTATTTTTTAAATTATTTTTTACCTATATAATACATTATGTAAAAAAATTTCAAATCATTATTCAAGACATTTTTAAATTATTTTACATTTTTATTTTTATCTAAAATATGAATATAATATTTTTTTTCAACATGCACGACAAGAGTGTAATTTCGTATTTTCATTACCGATAAATGATTTCCAGATCCATTTATTATTTTTAATGAAAACATTAAAAAATAATGTTTTCAGAAATATTTTTAGAAATATTTTTATTTCAAAGATGTTATTTCAATATTAAAATTTTATTTTACTCAATATGTGTCTCTGTGTTCTTTAAAAGTAATTTTTATTTATAATAACATCGTTTAATGTTAATTATGAATTACTAGATTTGTGATCCAATTATACCATAATTATAATTTTCATAGATTCATTATAATATTGATGATAAACCATTTATAAAAAAATTCCATGGTTTTAGAAATGATTTATTGATGAATATTTGTTAAACATGATTTCATTGAATGAGTTATGATATATTGACATGATGAATTTTTTATAATATTTTGTAACACATACTTTTTTATATCGATTACGTGATTGGTGGCCCATGAATTTTATATCCCTTCAATGAATTGAGTAATGTTTTATATCACTTGAGATAATAAATTTATATGAGTTGATGTGACCAATACAATATAAGAAATATGTGGGTATGCATCATCTACTATGTGAAACATGTGAGGATTATTGATCCACTATTATATTAGATTGATGTTTTTATTTATTATCCTCTATGAGTTTATAGTATCACTTTTTATCACTTACATATTAAATGTTTTATATGCGTATGATATTGAAATAAATTTATGAGATGTATTTATTCTTATTTTTGAGGTATTGTTTCATGGTGGATTAATAATGATTTCTCACACTTATGATTAATTACATTATAATGATAATGTATTATTCAATGACTCAAGATTATGATCCATGATAAATTTAATATGAACTCTTTAAGTTATGATCGTGATATTATACCCTTGTATTTATATTATTGTTGAATAAAATAGTTGATTGATATATCCCTTATTTACCCATTCTAGGAATCTAATATTTCAATTTATTAATTATTATTTATTGAGGTTAAGAAAAAAATTTAAATTACGGTATCTCAAGGAGGGAAAAAATGAGAAGTCCCATTTGAATTATGATGAATAATATACCAAAATTATATTATTATATTTCTATTCTCCAAATATGTTAAACCATTACAGGATTTCCTTCGATAATAAAGTTATATGTCGAATATTAATGTAATTTGATATAATGTTGACTTAATGAACCATGGGCTATGTTTTTTTATTTTGGTTTATGTGTTAGAAAATCATTATATATTTGGAGTAGTGAACATTAATCAATACCTCAGGGATTATTATCTATATAAGAAAACATCATAATTTCTTTGTATCATATAGAATAAATTTTTTCATCGAAATATACAACTTTATAAATACTAAAGGTATATGTAATTTAGAATAGATTCATTTATGCGTAATTACCATAAACATACTAGGCCTAGAATATCATCATCATCATTCTAGTGTATGGTGAGCATTCACTTGCTACGTGCATGGTTTGACACTCTTGAGAGATATTATTGAGTTATTTCACATTTTCAATATAATACATTATCAAGGATTTCAATAGATGAGGATCCTTAATCGTCTATGGTAAAACTAAAGATGAATATATTGAAAAGAAGGTGCTATGAATAAGAAATCCTATGAATATTTTTCATTGTTTCTTGGATTATCACTATAACTATTGTTTCTCAAACAATGCAGTTTTTTATGTTAATGGATGACACCCAATGCAACCATATTATTTATAAATGTGATGAAAATTGTAATTATTTCATTCATTGAAACAAAATTATATAAGTGATATAATTTAAAATCATATTTCTTTTCTTATAAAAGTTTATCAAGATGTGAATTATGTAGATCGTAAAAATGATTAAATAATGGAATAATTTACTATTTAGTGATTCCTGATAAAAAATACCCTTCATTTTAGTGGGAATTGTTTTAATCTAGTGGTTTAGAGATCAATCAAATCCATTGGAAAAATATTTTCTATTCTCTTATAAACAGAAGATGAAATCATTATTATATCATTTTATTATTTAAATGATGATGTAGGTTGATCGATGAATCATATTACGAATAAGAGAAATGAAGAATAAGTTAAATTATTTTATTTTAATGAGTTAAAAATTATATTGTTTATAATGTAATGCTCTTATGTTCAATGTTCAAATATAACAAAAAAAAATTAGCTTAATAAGAGGGTTCATGAATCCCTTGGTACATTTGAAGAAAATTTTACAAATCATACAATGTATTCTTATAGTTAATAATTATCCCAAAAAATAAGATCAATTATTTGGTGTCTTAATACTAGGTCTCCAAAAGTAACAAGTTATAAGGGATAATATAATTTTTGATGAAATTATTTGATGTGAACTCAAGGTATAAATTAAAGATATCACTTCTCACCATTCACATGGTATTGATGATAAGAGGAAGATTTCATGTTATAGATACAATAATAGTTTCTATGGTTTTGAGAAAATTAAATAACATAAATTCAATAAATTCTAGGAGAATCGTCATGAAAATTTTATTAAGTAGAACTGGGAGGTGAATTAAATATGGAGAGGATGGTCATAAACCTCATGAATGACTAAAGGGGGTGAAAATATATTTATTTCTATAGAGAAAATGAGTGTTCCAAAAAATATTATCACACAAACTCAGTTTCAACAAATTAATAGTGTAGGGTAAATTTGATAAATTGTTTATAAATTTGAAGGATTTTAATGATGATCTATTTTAGAAAATATTAAACCCAAAGATACATATATTTCTCTGGAGGCCGAGATTGTTGAAGTGGGGTATTCCACGTGCTTTCCTTGTTTAGATTCTCAAGGGGGGATGGTTATAGGATCTTTCTATGGGCGGCAAAGACTCGACGAGTAGTAAATCTACTCGCCGTATTTAGCCCCATGTCTTAGTAGCATAGAATGATTTTCTAGAATTCATGGGAATATGGGAAAGTAATTCTATAGTGAATAATTGAATAAATGTTGTTAACTCATGGGGTAAGAGTTTGCTGGAACATAATGATGAGGCTATAATTTTAAAGGGACAATGGACATGGTTGTGATGCTAATAAAACTTAATGTGGAATTGTTCATTGTTAATTAATGTTTAAATAATTAATTAACGTACAGTGGAACTAATAAAAAGGGAATGAAGTAATCTATTAAGTCTCTTTAAATGGTTGTGTGCTTATAGGATACCTAGTGTTAGATATACCAGCCTGGAGTCTGAGAGACGTTAGCTGCAGTTGTGTCTAAGACTAGGGTATGCCCATAGTGTAATTGTGAGTTATAGTATATTTTTAGTTTTTGGGTTTATATATGCTACTCCACGCTGTTAGTAAGGGTAACTGAAACCCTGTGGATTCTTAGCCCTGGGGGTGTTTTTCCAAACATTCTGGGGGGAGGATGAATAGATGACTACCCCCTTTTCCCCACTCTCTTCTCTTGGTAGATACTTGTGCTGGTAGGCACATTGGTTAGATTTCCCTATATATGTGTGTAGAGGGATGTAATGGCTTGTGGTTATTCACACACATATATTCTGGATAGAGTATCCTATGGACTACTATAGGTGTAACATGTATAGGCTGTGAGGTCTTGAGGATCCTTACTCAGTGTGTGGGATGTAATGGCTTCGAGGTATAATACCCGATGTATGATACATGTTATGCGAGCCGTGGTGGCTCTCGGAACCAACCTGGTTACTTTTGGTTATCAGGACGGTGTGGTTCTTCGCCCAGGTGTCTACGAGAAATCCTTTGTGTTCCACGAGGTGAATATTGTGGTGCTATACCCAGGTGTCTGTGTGAAGCCTTTTTGGAGAGAGATGCATAGGACGTGCGACGTTGGTGAAAAGCGGAAAACCAGTGGGGAAGTAGTACCGGGGTACCCTTGATATTCATTACAATGTGTTATATTCTGGTATATGTTACTTGGTGAGAGTAGCCATGGTGAGGTTGGGAACTTAGTATACCTGTTTAGGTGATGAGTTAGTTTGACTTGTTGTTCAATGTTCTTTAGCATGCTTTATTTACTTTTGCACGAGAGGCTTTAGAGAGGAACCTACTGAGAATACTGTTATACTCACCCTATGTATATATAAACTATTCTTTAGGTCACATGGAGTAGGTTGGAGATCAGGGTGGTTACTACTAGATTTTGGTTGTTGGAGCTGTTAGGGCGTGTGGTTGCTACTATTTTTACTTTCCTTTGGGTACTTGCAGTTTTTCCCTTCCAGTTGTAGTAATTTTGCATGACATTTCAAATATGCACTTGGGTTTCTTTTATATTCCAGTTCTGAGTTGTAGTTGATTTGTGTCTATCTTATCTCTCTCTTCCTCAAATGTTCTCTTAGAGGATAATGCCTCCCATTTGTGTGTTTACTATACCCTTAGTGCTAGTCACCAACCTGTGGCCTACTGGAGGCGGGACATGAGGGTCATTATCTCCCATATCACATTGCCGGTCCAAAATGGGTACACTTTGTGTGGAGGGGGTCGTGATATAGTGGTATCAGAGGTCTGGTTGAGGGATAGGATGGAGTTTGGAGTTAGGCACAGGTGATTTTTCATGGGTTGGTATGGCCACTATGTCATTCATGTTTACTAAGTGAGATAAACACTGGAGACCGACTGAGGCATATGAGTTTAGGGACCCCTATGATCTGATGAACGGACCATTAGGTTTACAATGGCTACAAAATAAGGTGATACTAGTTGTAGGGTAGAGACCTAGGAACGGGACGTGCATCATTCTTTGTTGTGCATGTGTTTGAATGGGTAGACCTTGGGATAGGTTAACTTAAAATGAATAAAAGAAAAAAATTAATTAATTAATGTTGAGTCTTCTATATACCAGGTTTAGGCACTCCAATGGTTTGTTATTTTACTGGTATGGATCCAGGTTGACGTCCTCATCAGGTTTACTTATAAAATGTCCATCAGGTTGTTCCAGTAGATCGTCACAGGGTAGAGGTTGACGACGACGACACTTGGAGGAAGACACACCAAGAGATTCTGTGCCAGAGTCTGCAGAAGTACAAGGGCTCCATTTCAGATGCAGTGATGGAATATTTGTTAGAGGAGGTCGAGATAGGTCTCAGTTTGATCCGTGCATTGAAGAAGCATTGTGTTTCCTTAGCTATGACGATATAGCGTGGAGCCACAAGGCAGTTGTGGTTCTTGTACCATGGGGATTTTGAGGAGTCAACGATCTCCTGGGAGGAGTTTGGGAGACATGTTTAGAGTCGAGTTCCTTTCATCTACTACAAAGGTGTCTACACTCAAGGAGAATCTTACCCATCGATAGGGGAGAAATACTATTCAAGAGTTAGGAAACCGTTTCAGGAACCATTTACGATATTCTTTGGACTTGTTACGAGATTAGGAGGCTAGGGAGAGGCATTTCGAGGAGTCTTTGCATCCAAAAATCCAGCGCCAGGTCACCCCATTTATGCTGTAAACATATATTGAGGTTTTGGAAAGGGCATATGTTGTCGAGAAGACTTTGTCAAGGACTGTATCAACACGAGAGGGGAATCATCATGATTCCTCAAAAAGAAGAGTGGTGGCCCGGCGTACCCGGTTTTTAGGGAAGAAGAGTTTCTATTCAGCCAGGGGTAGGTCTCAGCCCTTCAAATCTCGTTACACTAGAGTAAGAGACTCTTAGGCCTATGCCATGGGATCAGGCACTTGTTTTTCTTGTGGTGGTCATGGCCATCTGAAGTGGGAGGGCACCACCTTTGAGAGCGGTCATCGTGCACTGGGTGCTACGCTCCTGGTTCCTCCGTTGAGGCAGTTCCAGCCAAGGCAGCAGCAGTCATTTTCACCATCATTAGATCACCAGAGGGTAGATAGTGTAGGAAAAGGATAGCAACATGAAGCTCCCTATCCTCAAGGATAAGAGCACGACCATGGTGGGGGTCATCAACAGGGTCAGAGAGTCCGTGGAGGAGGTCATGGTCCGCTTCATGTTGTAGTGTTTCCAGAAGCAGGTGTGCCTGATGTCGTTCGAGGTGCACATCGCTTATTTTCTACCTTGGTTTATGCCTTGTTTGATTTCGGTGAGACACGCTCCTTCATATCACCTACCCTTGTCCATTTTTTGGGACATGAGGTATAAAGACTTCTAGTGCCCTTGGTTTTGACTACCCTAGTTAGAGGTCGAGCTGACTTGTTTTAAATATGTAGTGACTATGAGATAGTGTTGGGGAGAGACCTCTCTTGATGAGTTTTCTTATTTTTACGAATAAAACCATATGATGTCATCCTCGTCATGGATTGGTTTTATTCGGTGCAAGCTATCGTGGATTTCCTCAAGAAGAGGGTCGTTTTATTTGTTACGGATGGAGAGGCAGTGGTGTCTGTTGGTGAGAGAGATTCTCAGATGGGTCATAGGCGTGTTCCATCCTTATCATCCAGGATGACTGAAATGATGTTGAGTTCATCAGAGGTTTAGCAGTTGGAATTTCCTAGGGTCATAGAGGAGCCCACTGATGACTTTCCAGAAGAGGTTGTAGCATTACCACCTCGATAGGAGATCGAGTTTGGGATCAAGCTACAACTAGGAGCGTCTCTTGTCTCTATTTCTACATATAGGATAGCCCCTTAAGAGTTACGAGAGCTACGTATACAGCTTGATGGTCTGTTACAATGCAGTTTTTTTCGATCAAGTGTGTCACCATGGGGTGCACCAGTTTTGTTCGTGATGAAGGCCGACGACAGTTTGCAGTTGTGTGTCGATTATCGTCACTTAAATAAAGTGACGATAATGAATTTCTATCCTCTTACATGGATTGATGATTTATTCGATCAACTTAAGGGTACAAGTTGGTTCTCAAAGATCGACTTGCGGTTAGGATATCATCAAATGAGTGTGAAGGATACAGATATCCCGAAGACTACTTTCTGTTGTCGTCATGGCCATTATGATTTCGTGGTAATGTCGTTTTTCATTTAGAATGATCCAGTAGTATTCATGGTATTGATGAATTTTGTGTTCCACAAGTTCCTAGACAAGTTCATGGTAGTTTTCATCAACAACATCCTTGTGTACCCCACATCTGAAGAGGATCATGCAGAGCATCTACGAGCCATTTTGGGAGTTCTTCGCCAACATCAAATGTTCGGGAAGTTGTCTAAGTGTGATTTTTGGGCTCGAGAAGTGTATTTATTGGGGCATGTTGTGTCCCAGCAGGGAGTATTTGTGGATCCATCGAAGATAGAAGTAGTTGTGTCTTGCGAAGCCCCCAAGATAGTTTCTGAGGTGCGAAGTTTCCTTGACCTCGTAGGCTAGTACAGGAGGTTCGTAGCTAATTTCTCACGAGTTTTGACTACTCTAATATCTTTGACTAGGAATGATCATGCATTCATATAGACTGATCAGTGTCAGGAATCTTTCTAGTATCTAAAGGAGAAGTTATTAAGTGCTTGAGTCCTTTGTCTTCTAGCTGAGGGAGTTTAGTTTGATGTTTTCTGAGATGCTTTACATATGGGGTTAGGCTGTGATCTCATGCAGCAGAGGTCAGTTGGTTCTTATGGGTCTCGGAATTTATGTTCCCATGAACACAACTATGCCACCCATGATACTGAGTTCGCAACCGTGGTGTTTTTTCTGATGTTTTGGAGACATTACATCATTGGTGATAACTTTGTGGTTTTCACCGAAAATAAGAGTTTGGGGTGTGTTTTCTTCCATTGTGACTTGAAATTACAACAACGTTAGTGGATGGAGTTCTTACAGGAATACGACATCGAAATATCATATACACCTGGAAAAGGGAATGGTGTAGCTGATTCGCTGATCCGAAAGTCACATAGTGATGTTGTGCGTGAATCTGGTGACTCCAGGGGAGTAATGGAAGAACTATTATATTTACATTTTGATATGGGAGAAGTTGGGGGTAGAGGATGTCTTTTTTAAGTGATCGTACAGTCATCCCTGGATGCAGAATGTGGAAGGGTCCCAGTTGGGATTTCTAGAGGTGGTGGTCTGGAGAGACCGAGTTGTTTGTGGTGAGGCCCATGATGGTTGGAGTGAAGATGAAGAACACTGAGTGTTTCATCATGTAAGGCCTTTGGTCCCTTTGTAGATGTGAAATGCGGTTCTTAGAGAGTTCCATAGTTTACCTTTAGCGGTACATCCTGGCGTGACATAGATGAACCGATCTTTGAGGATTCAGTTTTGGTGTCCTGGACTGAAGTGTGTGGTTGCAGATTTTGTTTCTTGATGTTTAGTCTTCCAGAAGGTGAAGGTCGGACACCATGTTACAAGTGGTTTCTCTTTCCATTATAGATTCCATAGTGTAAGTGGGATGACATCTCAATGTAATTTGTTACTGGTTTTCCTCGAGCTTCGGGAGGACATGATGCTATTTGAGTGGTAGTGGATCACTTAACAAAATCGGCCAACTTTATAGCGATCAAAGAGTCAAGCTCAGTGGAAGTCTTGTCAAGGAAGTATCTAGAGGAGGTGGTGTGACTTCATGGAGTCCCTAGGATTATCATTTCTGATCGATATCCTCTTTTACCTCCAGGGTGTGGAGAGGTCTCCAACATTCTTTTGGTTCTCAACTATGCCTTAGCACTACTTTTCATCCTCAAATAGATGATCAGACAGAGCGAACCATCCAGACTCCTAAAGACATGTTAGTCTCTTGTGTTCTTGATTTTGGAGGTTCATGGATGAGGCACTTCCCCTTGGGGGGAATTTTCTTACAATAATAGTTTTCACTCCATCATCTGTATGGAGTCGTTTCAAGCCATGGATGGCCGGCCTTTCCGTTCTCTGTTGTGCTGGACTGGGGTTGGAGAGTTAGCAATTCTCAGACTTGAACTAGTGTAGAATACAACAGATATGGTCCAAGAGATTTGTGAGAGGATGAAGACAGCTCAAGATCATCAGAAATCATATGCTAATCAAAGGAGTAGACCCTTGGAGTTTGACATTGGGGATCATGTGTTTCTGAAGGTGACTCGCTGTCGTGGGAAGTGAATGTTTTTTCATGGAAGTAGGATTTCTCCCCATTTTTTGGGCCTTTAAAGGTGTTTTCTCATGTGGGGGTGGTGGCGTATCGAGTAGCCCTTCCCCCATAGATGAGTCGGATACATGATGTTTTCCATGTATCACAGCTCTGTCGTTATCTTCATGATAACTCTAACATCATCGATTGGGGAGAGATCGATGTTAATGATGATGCAACCTTCGAGGAGTGACTTGTGGAGATCCAAGACCATAAGGAGAAGGTGTTTTTCAGGCATTCTATCCCCTTATTTCAGATCTTGTGGCGACATGGTGGCTTTGAGGAGAGTACTTGGCAACGTGAGTCACAAATGTGTGTCCAGTACCCAGAGCCGTTTTAAGTTGTTGTGCTGAGTTTTCTTTGATCCTTTCTTTTATGTACCTTTGATGAGATATTATGCTTAAATTGTTTTAATATAGAATTTTGGTTCCCTGGATCTCAGATGTCATGGTTTTTTTAGCTTTCAAACAACTCAGGTTGGTTTTCCCCTGAGAAGATTCTTACGGGGTGGCTGTTGGGACCCCTCTTTTCTTCTGGGATGGTACTGAAATCTTGATTACGATAATGTTTTGAGAGGTATCCGATGTAAGGTCATGGACCACTCCAGTCCATTACATTGTGAAATTGTGATGTTAGAGGTGTTCTAGGAGGTTAAGGTGACTAGGGGTGCATTTGGGTGGACTTTTAAGGATGAATGAAGGATGGTAGCTTTCGCACGGGCTACGCACGGTATGTCTAAACAGTGCGGCCAAACCGTGCGTAGTTAATGTTGGAGGCAGGGGATAATGCACAGTTAGTGCACGGTTTGTCTAACCGTTCAGTCTAACCATGCGAGGAGTGTTTGATGAGGCAGTAGCGACCGTACGGTTAGTGCACGGTTCGTCTAACCATGCTGGTACTTAAATTAGATCCTAAAATTGTGGATCTCAAATGTTTCACTTCTAACTTGTTCATTTAAGCTCCTAAGAGGCCATAACATGGGATAAACCTTCCTTGGGGGTATGAGAACCTCTCCCAAACTCTTTTGAACTGATCCAGAGGTTTCTCTTGGCGAATCAAAGTTGGTGTCTTGAGGTATGTGATCGTTCTTGTTTGGTTTCTTAAATCTACTTAGATCTACTTCTTCTATTCTCTTGACTTCATAGATCTATTCCCTTCATGGGTAGATATATGTGTGTGGATTCCAAATATGGTGAGATATGGTCTTGATCTTTCTAGCATAAGATATATAAGGCGGGTTTTTGGAGAATCAACCCGGATTTCTTGTGCGTTTTTCATTTTTTGGGGTTTTCGTCAAAAACCCTTGAGGTAGAGGATTCATTGCTTCTCTTTCTTTTACGTGAAACTGTAGGGTTAGCATGTTTAATCTTTATTGAGGACAAATGAAATTTACTTAACAAATATTTTGAACCGGATAATGAAATTATATCGATCGTATGTTATTGCCTCTTGTTTGGACAGATAGTGTGATATCTATGCTTGCTTTTCTAAGTTGTTGTTTATGACGGAAATCAGTAAAAAACATAAACCAGGACTAAATGATATTTTTGGATAAAGATAAAGATGCATGTGAACGAATATGGTTCTTGTTGTAATTTGATGTTAATCAAATTGGAGTAGTAATCATGTATGATAATTTGTGATAACTTACCGGTTAGGTTCCTGATTTTGGAACCAACGAATTATAAACCTGTTAATTCTAGATGGTTTAAATAATTTGATTGTTTAATAAATCCATGAAGGGTTCTGAGTTACCCTCTTGATTATTAAAGGTCCAAGATCCCAATTTATGTGATGGTTTCTTTCTTGCTGCTTGCGCTGTGATGTTATCCTGGATGGTTGTCGTGTTATGTGGGGGCATAGAGGCCTTTTGGTTGTGGCAGCGGATGACGCCTAGAGTGGTGAGATGCATAGGATTATGCACATGGGTTTCAGGGAGGACACTGGGGTTAATGGAATGGGATGGATGTGATTTTTGGTTGCTTTCTGGTTCTTTGTTTGTTTATCTGCATTACTTTGCCCCACTTCTCAAGGCAGCTGGTCTTACTTACCCTTCTCCCAAAAGATGCGAAGACTTGCGGGGTATGCCACGTGCTTTCTATGTTTAGCTTCTCCATGGGGAATGGGTTTAAAATCTTCCTATAGGTTCAAAAGACTCGACGGGTAGTACATCTACTCGCCATGTTGAGCCCCCTGTGTTAGTAGCATATAATGATTTTCTAGAATGCCTGGGAATATGGTAAACTAAATATATAGTGAATAATTGTATAAATGGTTTTAACCCATGGGGTTAGAGTTTTCTGGAACATAATGATGAGGCTATAATTTTAAAGGGACAATGGGCTTGGGTGTGATGATAATGAAACATAAGGTGTAATTTTTCTTGGTTATTTAATGTTTAAAGACTTAATTAACATACAGTGGAACTAATAAAAATGGAATGAAGTAATCTATTACGGATATTTAAAGGATTTTGAGTATATAGGATACCTAGTCTTAGATGTAGTAGCCTGGATTCTGAGAGACGTTAGATGCAGTTGTGTCTATGACTAGGTTATTCTCATAGTGTGGTTGTGAGTTATAGTATATTTGTAATTTTTGTGTTTCTATATGCTACTCCACCTTGTCAGTAATTGAAACTGAAACCCCAGAAATTCTGACCCATGGGGGGTTTTTTCCCTAACATTCCATTGGGGGGATGAATGGTTGACTACCCCCATTGGCCCTTCTATCTTCTTTTGGTAGATACTTGTGCTGGTAGGCCCATTGGTTAGTTTTCCACATATATGTGTGTAGAGGGTTGTAATGGCTTGTGGATATTCACACACATATATTCTGGATATAGTATCCTATGGAGTACTATAGGTCTAACATGTATAGGATTTGATGGATTGAGGATCCTTACACGGTGTGTGGGCTGTAATGGCTTGAGGTATAATACATGACGTATGATACACGTTATGAAAGCTGTGGTGGCTCCTGGAACCTACCTAGTTACTTTTGGTTCTAAGGATGGTGTGGTGATTCTCCCACGTGTCTATGGGCAAGCCTTTGTGTTGCACGAGGTATGTATTGTGGTGCTTCACCAAAGTGTCTACAGGAAAGCCTTTTTGGAGAGAGATGCTTTGGACGTGCGACATTGGGGAAAGTGGAAAACCAGTGGGAAAGTAGTAGCGGGGTACTGTTGATATTCATTACAATGTTCTATATTCTTGTATGTGTTACTCGGTGAGAGTAGCCATTGTGAGGTTTCAAACATAGTATACATGTTTTGGTGATGTGTTAGTCTCACTTGTTGTTCATTGTGATTTAGCATGATTTCTTTACTTTTGAACAAGTGGATTCAGAGAGGATCCTACTTAGTATACTATTATACTCACCCTATGTATATATAAATTATTTTTCAGGTCACCCAGAGTAGGTTGAAGATCAGGTTGGTTACTACTAGCTTGTGGATGCAGGAGTTGTTCGTGCTTGTGGTTTCTATTGGTTTTACTCTCCTTTGGGTACTTATAGTTTTTCCCATCCAGTGGTTGTACTTTTGCATGAAATTTTATATATACACTTGGGTTTCTTTTATATTCCAGTTCTAAGTTAGAGTTGATTAGTTTATATCTTATCTCTCTCTTCGTCATATGTTCTTTTAGAGGGTAATTCCTCCCATTTGTGTGTTTACTATACCCTCGGTGCTAGTCGCCAACCCGGGGCCTACTGGAGGTGGGACTCGGGGGTCATTATCTCCCTTCTCACATTGTTGGCCCAGGAGGGTTACACTTTGTAGGGAGGGATTAGTGACATATAATGTATATAATATTCATCTAAAATGATGTAGTATCCATATATTGTAAGCCTGGGTTGTTATACCAAGTGTTCTTAATATCTAAAAAATTATATAATAAATCCTTAAACTATATTTTCTAATGAGAAATAGACAATGATGGGGGTTCAGGGACTCTTAGTGGTCTATACTGAAAATGAGAATCCATATCATCCTCCAGGATATTTATACTATCAATAGAACATTTAAGAGGCCTATTGATAATAAGCATATACTTTTCTAGAATATAATATCTAGATAAATAATGAACATTAAAATATACCAAAATAGATCCAGATCTATTCCTGACCATCCCATTACCTCTCATAATCCCTAGATCACAATATCTATCCATGTTGATATTTATCCTCATCTATTTTATTCCATCACACCCAATTCCCATGTCCAGTGAGGGAACCCTAAGGGGGTTCTGATAGTATTTTTAGACATCTAAGAATATGTTATAATTTCTCACCTCCAAAAAGACCATCAAGATCTACAATGAGGCATATACATTTAACCATCAATATAATAAGGGATATGTAATGGGAAATGGACCTATAATTATTATATGATTCCCAAATATCATGTCGCCCAACTAAAAAATATGATGATGGAAAGTAATCTCTCCATCAAAATAACATCCATTCAACCACTATTGTAAAAAATATAGAAAATTATCTTAATGCAGATTACACCTCTAAAGACACGCATCAATTAAAATAATGGATATATGGGTTTATATCTCCATCCTTATTTTTATAGATTCACATATCACCTATTGTATTATATAAATTCCCTTGTATACCTTTTCAAGTCCAGTCATACAATATTGAAACACCTTTTCAATATTTTGAAGAATATGAATTACCTATTCCATACTGATAAATAAAAGTCCCATTATATTTCCTATGTTTTTTGTACATGAATTTGTTATGGAATGTAATTTTTTGACAGTGATATTTGGAACTCATAAGAAAAATTATAGAGGCTAGGTGGGATCATGGAATGGAAATACACAACCTAAATTCATTTTAGAATATTTAATGGCATAATATAACTAGGAATTTATTTCACTTTATTCAAAACCATATATCACCATTCTATGTAGATACCATCAAGAAAACATGATCTTCGACATAAAATAAAAAATATTGCATTTAGTTATTGACATAATTGATTTTTCTACTTTGGGATGTCTTAATGTTATTCTAAATAATTGTCACTCTCACTATTTTCACCTCAACTTGATCTAGTCCAATAAGAATTCTTTCCCCAAACATGTCCCAAAAATTTGGAGAATGAAACATCATTCTATAAAATACCTCATATAGTTCAATTTGAATTCTCAATAATCAACTATTGTTATATTCAAATTCCACCAATGGTATATATTGATCCCCCATAAGAATGAATTCATTTGATAATGAAAACAACATATTTTTTAATATCATAATTGCTTTTTTACATCACATCAGATTGTGGATGATGAGAGGTTCTCAAATATAGCTCAATGTCAGAGCCATATGATGTCTATTCAATAATTGTTATACAATATGAAGATCAAGATTATATAAAATCAATTGTGGTGCAACATCATGTGTTAAAACATAATTAACGTAGAGCCACATTAAGCACCCAAGAGGTTAATCTTCACATATAGTGAGTAAATAAGGATACTTGGTATGGAAATCAATATTAACACATTTCATATAATTATTAATAGTAATCAATCTTAGTATAGTGATAAACTCAATAGTAATATCATATATTTTTTCCATAGGCATGGGTATAAGTTCAATGAATCTATTTACATGATTTATTTCATCAATTAACTATTAAAAATTAAACATATAGATACATTGCCTAAACATTCATGTTTTATATTATCCTACAAAAAATGTTCTTTCAAATCCCAATAATGTTTTCTCTTACTAGAGTGTATTGAGAAACTTGAACTCTGAAAATCATCTCAGAATTATTTATTTCATTAAAGAATGTGCAAATCAAATAGCCTATTTTAAAATTTTAGTATACCATCATTATATATGACTTATTCCGACATCCCATAATTCAAAATTTTAATTTTATTTTTAATATTTACATTATACCTAGGGGAAGTTTTTATTTTATTCCATAAGGATAGTTTTTTAAATATTCAAATTAAATGATATTTTCTCCTTCATTAATAATTCACAAATATATCTTTATTAAATATATGAATATAAAATATTTAATATACATAAGTTTAGTGAATACATTGTGATATTTTCTACTAAATTGATCATCCACCTTATTCTCCATCATTTGGTTGTATTGTATTTATAAATCAATATCCTTTGGTATTTATAACGATCATCTCTTCATCAAGTTCACCAATTTATGTGAGAAGTTGTATTTAAAAAATATTTTAAATATATATATTTCACATCATTAACCAAAGATTTAATTTCTCTACATCTTCAATGAAAAGAATTCATCTTCCTAGTCATGATAATTGGATTGCTAATTATGTTATTGAATATTTATATATCTTGATTCATATAAAAAAACTCTATAATTATTCACTAGCACATGTACATGTCCTTTCTTGAGATCATTGGAGTAGATTAAATGAATAATCAGTGTGGGAAAGTTGATGTGTGCTCCTTATATTGGTGGAATTTATTTCTCTATAGTCGTTATAAAACAACATAAATCCATTTTTAATCATAAAAATAGGGTATTCCCATCATGAAGACTGTTGAGTATAAGTCCCATATCATCTAACTCATTTAGTTATTTATTTCCACTTAGAAAAATGTGTCGAACCTATATGTATTCATCGATATTAGTTTCTCATCATGGATGAGATTAATATAAAAATCAAGTTGATGATCAGGTAGTTGTCTAAGCAGTTATTTAGGAAAATAAATAATATATTCTAGTGAAATAGGTGTGACATATACTCCTAGTACACATTTCGATTCATATGTAGTTTTTATCTTATTTTATATGAATTTAATTAAGGATTGTGGATATGGATTGATTCAGACATCAATTATGTGTTGTATTATAACCTCTTATGATAATAGATTTCATATCCCCATCAAAAATAATAATCTCTATCACATTATAACCAATATTAAAATTCTAAATTTAAATCCTTTCTATACCAAGGATTATAATCAAGTCAACTATATTTATAGTAATATTGTTTTCAAATATGCTAATTCTTTGTTTCATAATGATATCTAACATTCATATCATATTATTTTTAATATTTCCACTTGGTTTCTTGATTGGAAAATACCTTATTACAAATATGTAAATATCCAACATTCATTATATACCTAAATGATATAAAATAGTGAGGTGATCTAGAATCAAATAACAAGTTAGATAAAACTATGGACATGATAAACTTACATTCCACTATATATTTAGGAATGTAAACCTCTACCATACTAATCGAATAATATTTTCCATGAATTCTTGGCATTTTAATTAGAAATATTCCCTTGTTAGTTTATGAAATCATTCGAATTATTCACCATTTTCTAGTAGTTGTTGCATTGAACACTAAAATATTATTTCTATCTATTTTAGTGAAGGGACTGATGACCACTCTCACCACAGATTAATAATATTCGCATTCCCATCAATATTGTCAAATAACGTTCCATTCAAAAATTATTAGAACATTTATATTCCTCCCTTCACTTATTATCTTTTTCTATATTTCTTTTATCAACATCATCATTCACTGACTTATTTTACTATATTCCTTAAATAACACAAGACATTGAGAATTATTTCTTTATATTTATGGAATATGATTCTATATCATTAAATATAGAAATTTATTAACACGATATTTGAATTACTTGGATAGGATTATGTTATCAACCAAATGATCTATATTACTCCTAAGATTATGAATATAATCTAAAATATGAATTTAAAACATTAATAGTTATTTTTCTATTCAAAATATTTTTCTTTATCCATTAGAATTAGATTGAGGAATTACCTCTATATATGATCTAATTTGTTATATGAATTTTTTTTGATGAAAATCTCTTCGAATTCCATCTAAAATATATTAATATTTTAATATGAATTCATTTTGTTATAAATAATAACAATCATTCATTAGAATATCTATTAAGATGATACACTTATATGATAAGTTTCGTTCTTTTACTACTTATAAAAGCGAGATATATATTTTCTATAGATAATATTAATTTATCAACTATTGATATGTTAGGAACCCCATTGAAGGATTTTGGTTACTAATGCATAAAATGGTCCATCATTATTTCACTATGATGATGATTCATAGGATGCTCTATAAATGCGTGATTATTCGTCATAACTTGAGACTGTTCCATGATTATTTTACTTATTTGTTTAGCTCAAGCTAAAAAACCAACTATATTATCTTTCTTAAAAAGAGAATATCAACATAGATTATATCCACTGATACTTTTTATATTCCATCATCAACAATACATTTTTAAAACATAGAATATAATAAATTATCTTATAACATTTTGAATTTTAAATTGTTGTATATATATCTAAATCTAGTGTAAATAATATCATAAATTGAAAACAATATGTATAGATAATCACAAAATCATTAAATTAGTGTCGTTGAGAATAAAATGAAATCTTAAAAATAATTCAAAATAATTCATAATGGCTTCTAATGAATATTTTAATCTACCAAAACATATTTCTCATGAATTTTCAATCATACTGTGTAGTCTTTGTCACACTCATAACGTAATGATGATGAACAAGTTAATAAGCAATAAAACACATTCATAGTTATGAACCCTATGAGAATTTGTTCCATAACTACATCATCTTTATGGTAATTAAAAAAATATATATTCAAAAAAAAATACAATATAATTTTTTTAAATACAATTTACCCTTTATATATATAATTATCTTCAATTTTATTCATGGGGTTATGTTATTTGATAGTTTCATTCCAAAATATACTACTCAAGTATCGTAACAGACATCCTTTTATACCCACTATAATACCCTAAATCCAGTAACCTGGATATGATGATTATTACTCTACATTATTATAAAATACCTAGAAATGAATCTTGACAGATTTAATAGTTTAGTAGTATTTTGATACAAGATACAAACATGATTCATAAATTACACATGAAACCATGAAATACAATATAAGAAGTGTATTTTGTATTTTATTATTTTTATATTAAATCACTTATATTAACAACAGAACCCTTCTTGGTATCACTAGGAAGAAAAAATTGATGAATGGTGGGCCTAGATGCTCATCAAGTGATAGCATACTCTTAAAGCAACCATTTCATAAATAATGTATGAATAATATGAATGGAAAGAAAAAAACATGAAATACATCTTTTAACTAATATCACAAAGGGGAATATATCTAGTGATGGAATAAAAATGTATATAATCATATAGATTATAGTAAAACGTTTCATGATGATAGAATTCATAATATTAGACATCATATTCCTTCCACAAGGGACTTGTTCCAATACATCATATATAAATATTTATGTAATACACAGAATATCAAAACATATTTTTTAATGAGTCCATACAATTAACATAGGCATTGTATTAGTCTTTTCCAGACACATATTAATTAAAAAAATTATTTTTATGAATTAAAATAAAAATAAAAATTAATTAAATAATAAAAATAATCATTCATATTGAAACTCAACAAAAAAAATTATTAATATTTTCCAAATATAGTATAAATTATAACAAGATTATTATACATATATATTAATATTATAGAGTGTCTCATTATAGTATATACCAATTAAACACCAATACTATAAATGAGTGATGACATATATGATTTTTTTTAAATATCACTATAATATTTCTTGAAGGAACTGTCATTATCATTTGGAAATCACTTATTTATAATATAAGAATTTATATAATATTTGAAATATATTTTATTCAAAAATATACATGTAATTTTTTAATATAAAATTAAAATAATATAATAGTCTTGGTAGAGGAAAAATATCTTCATGCGGTAATCACAAAAATAATAATACCATACAAATCATTAGTAAAAAGATATTTATTTAGAAAAAAACAAATTGATTCCATTAAAGTATTTAATATAAGGTCAGAAATGGTAAACTATTAAATTAGTAAATAATTATAATACAGTCAAAACATTAGTAAATATATTTTAATGAAAATATGAGTTTGGAATAAAAAGATATTTGACCGAATAACAAAATAATGTATGTTCCCCATAAATATAATTATTTTACATCTAAGTTACTATGAGAGAGAGTAAAATGATTGTAAAAATTTAGATTTTATTAATTAATAATATTATGTGAAAATATATTAGTTTTATGAAAAAAAAACTATCAAATAATAACCCTAATAGAAAACTAAGCCTAAACAATACTAAATGTGGATGAGATTGTAATGTTATCCCTTAACACATGTTGGAGTATCATCATTTAATATATTAACCTCCTATAAAACATATTTAAATTTATTATTATTATATACATAAACTATATACATACCTATAATAACATATGTAATCCACTTATAAAATTTCATCATGTCATTGTATGTAATTTCTTATTAATATCACTACTTCAATGTTTAAATTGTTCCTTTTTTCCAGTAACTCATTGTTTGGTAAATTAAATCCATATATATTAATTATTGTTCCATAATATATATAAAATTAATCATGATATTAAAATACAATATAAACATTATATATATAATTCAATGAATTTTGGACAAGAAAAATGAATCACATGACAACAAACATGTGGTAGTCCACAACTACATACAGGTGAAATTATATTTTATTTTAATGGATAGAAGAGTAAAAAATAAAATGATATATAATATTTTTAGAATCATAGTTCTGTTTTAAATATCTTATAAATTAATTATATCTATATTTATAACAGTCCAACTGAAATAGTGATAAAAATGAATTATACTGTAATGTGGAGACGTTAGTCCGTATGTATACATAAGTGATGTTTTAATTTTACATTAGATGGAATGACAATGAATAATGGATTTTAAAAAATTTCAATGAAATTAAATTATATGGAAAATATATATTTTATTACATTATCATTTTAATTGAATATTTCGACTTGGTAGAAGAAGAAATAAATTGAAAAACATTGTTTAATACTTATTAATATTCATAAAAAATAACCATTCAATTTCATATTAATCCTTATAAGATGGTTATTTGATGAAGGAAAATCCTATAGGTCATAGATATAAATGATGGGAGGGTATTTTGAAAGTCCTTTTTATAGATCTGTTGCTCAATATGTTTGAAATATATAAGAGAATTCATTCCCATTTATAATTGAGTGAAAAGACACCCATGGAACTAATTTTTTTAGTATAAAATTATCATGTATTGAAATATTCTATGAGTATGTGAACAATTCAAGAATCCAATTTTGTTTATAGATGTTTTTTATATTGGATAACTATTTCATTATTCCTAACACCTTTTACCCATTTTACCCCAAACAGAGTGGATACATATATTTCACGGGTACTATTATTTTAATTAAACAATTTTATGAAATTAATAAATGTTTTTAATTTTATTTATTACAAATACAAAATAAATTTTATAATAAAAATTATTTATAAGTGTATAAAAATAATTTTCATATATGTTTTCAAAATGCAATGGAAAATGATTTTAATAAAATTTTAGTTTTGAGCATTAAAATGATTTTATAAAAAACATTAATCATTATATAAATGGAATTAATTGTATTATGTTAAATAAAAAAATTATTTAATTTTATTTAATATCAATATAAAATGAAAATTATCCTTTTCTAAAAATGATTATGGGAAAAGAAAAAATTAGTATTTATTTTAAAAAAACATTAAGTATATTTTAAATTTTAAAAATATATCTATAAAATAATCATTATATATTTGAATTAATTATTTTAAAATGTAATTATATATATATATATATATATATATTTATATACTTATCAAAATAGGTGTCATAAAAATTCATGTTATTCTTAAATCTTTATAATGTTATAAAGTTGACATGTTTTTAAAATCAATATTTTCCAATATTCCTCTTAAAAACTATTTCTAAAAAATATCAAATATTATACCTATGTTATATTAAAGTAACTATTTATTCTGAATATATTTTCATCAAATTAAATTTATAAAAAATGTTACGTTTGGTTTTAATAACATTCATGTGTAAATCTATCTCCACGGTGATATTGTTAATTTAGAAAAAATGTTTACAATTATTGATGCTTAAGTTGTAAAAATTCATCTCTACACCTATAAATATTGATTCATTATGTCTATTAAATAATTAAAAATAAATATTATCTATGATTAGATAACTAAAAATATTAGCCTCAGAAAAAATCAAATATTTTTTCTATAATTGTGAACATTTTAAGGGTTTATGAAAAATATAAAATGAAAAATAAGAAGCCAAAAATAGTATCAAGATTAAAAATCATTATGGGAGGCATTATCCAAATTAAATCAATTTATATGAAACCTTAATCTTCTTTATATATTAATAAGATATTATATAATAATAAAAATTTACATAAACATGTGGATATTAAATCATAATTAAACTAAATGTAAGATCTCTTCTATTTATTTATCTATATATAGAAAAACAATTATGTAGATATTTTATTCCACATGTGAATTGGTTTTTGATTCATTTTATAAGAACAGTGATGGGAATTATCAAATACATTTTTAGAATTTACAAATATCAATATATCCACATTGTAGTTTAAATTTTCATGTATCTATCACATTATCATTTCTAAATGAATAAACAATAGTTTAATATGAAAACACATGAACATATAATATGTAATTCTGAAAATACTCTAGTAATATCCTATCATTTTATAATGATGTATTGATACTGAGTATATGTAATATCATACATGTTTTTGAGTTATTTTATTTTGAGTTATATCATGCGGTGTGTTTGGGTATAAATTTGAGAAAAATTGAAGAAATAAGATAGTGAACAATTGGCTAATGATTTCCCCTAACCATTCATCTAGCCCATAAAATTGTGAAAACCTAGAGAGAGGAGAAATTCATGGCTGGCATGTGGTTTATGGAAATTGTTTCCCTCTTAGAAGAAACCATGAACCCATATAAAATAGTTTCATTAATTAAGTGCATGGTTTTGGTATAAAGTTATGGAAAACTATGCGCCCCTTCCCAAAAAACCATGGGTGGGAATTAAATAAACTCCAAAATTATATTTTAAATCACCATAATCCATGAAACTCAAAGAATTAAACCCCCATTCAACCCTACACATTCTTTCATGATTCTAGAGATTCACTAATAGATTCAAATCCTTACTAACCTTCGTTATTTGTGAATTGAATCACAGATCGCATATCAACACCCCTCTTGATAAGAGAATCACATTCCACTTGGTTTCATGTTCCTCTCCATTTATTCTTCCACCCAGGAAGGGTTTTTGTAACATCCCTGGTAAATAAATACTATAAATTTTCAAATTTAGTAATATTTTTGAATTAAATATTAATTTTAATTTAAATGGGATGTTATTTTTGATGGAATACCTGATACATAACAACAGATTTCTTAGAAATCTTACATAGCACACAATGTTGAGTTATACTAAAATAATAATAATATAATATTATTATTTTAAATGGTAGTTAAATATGAGATGTTATATTGGTGGGAATAAACATATCTATCCTAATTATAATTAAATAATTTTGTTATCTGTTTTAACATTTTCTCAATAAATTTTGACGGCTTAAAATTAGAAGAAATCCAATATTAAGCATGAAATACTCTAATATTCATTAAAATGTTATTTTACAGCCCTTTGATGAAGAACCCTTTTTAAATATAGTTTTTGTCCCATTTATATGTTCTATTTAACAATATAAAATTCTTCTTTAGAATCAATACATCAAAATGTTCTTTGGATAAATTTTTTGTATTTTTCTTATAATGATTATTTTTTTAATGAATAGTTAAAATATTGTATATTAATTCAAAACTACTTTTTAATATAATATATTTAAATGGTTTTATTATCTTTTTAATTGGATTTAAAGTGTAATTAGATTATATTTTTACCAAATAATCCAATTATAGTCATTATAAGTAATTTCACTTTGACATTGGACATAAATAAGTGTAAATCATTTGATAGTTTTTAGTACATAAAAACACGCATACTGTTTTCACAATATGAATTAATTTCTAATTAATTAATACCAAATATGTGTTTTAAATTTAGAAAAATGGACTCCATATTTGGATTCATGAGTCCCAAAATTTTTAAATAGGTAAATTTTATTTTCAGAACTTTTAAATATTTACTTTAATAAATATTTTATTTATCATGGTTAAAGGGTAAATATGGTAAATAAAGGTAAAAAAATATTATTATAATAATATTAAATTATCTTAACATGTTTCATAATCCTATTGGTTGATACAGTTTTGACCGTGGTCGTCCCTGGGTGTATTTCGGGACATAATGGAGCCACATGGGGGTGGTAATGACTCTATATTAATTGATTTTAAGTAAAGACAAAAATCACTTAAACATATTTCTTTTAGAAAATAACTTTTTACATGGGGTTATATAAGTTAACAATTCTACTATAAATAATCATTTAAAAGATAAAATGATTTACTACATCATGATATTTTATTTTTAATTTTTATACATCAAATAAAAAAAATTATTTATGACACAATGATGATCCAGTGATAATATTATTAATGAATGATTTAAATAAATGAGATAATAATATTTAAAAAATTGTCCAAAACATGTCTAATTTTTATTGTGTGATATTATTTAGAAAAATACTAATCTTTTATTCTAATTGAATGAGTTTGAGACCTATTTAAACCTAATATAAGTTTATAATAAAATCATATTTTCAAACATACATAATGAGCCCATCCACCCCCTTATAAAAAGTAACCACCACTAACCCATTTCTCACACCTCTAAAGACCTTTGGATAGATGAAAATCTACCCAATTAATTAACCTACATACCTATAATCCTCCTAGAATCATTACCATAAGCATAAGGCACTTCAAGATATCCATTTGGTTTCAACCAAACGAAGTAATCCGATTTAAAGGTAACGACTTCACTTATGTTATTTTATGTTATTTTATTTCTCCAACCCCCTAACTATATTTTTTTTTTCTTTTATTAAATAAATAGTATCAAAAATAAACTAGATTATTTATTGGAGGATGATTCTAACTACACATCCACACACCTCTATTTAATGGATACGAACATAATTTTTTTGTGGACAGCGAACTACAACCTCGCGAAATGATGTTTGATCAAATATCTCCTACCATATCTCATGGTGGACATTATGATGGAACTGAATTTATATATTATATATATTTTGTTTATGTGTTCTACATTCTTATGTAATTTTTATTTACAATCATTTCTTTATGCAGTCCGGTATGTGTAAACAAGATAATTTCATTTGAGGAAGTGCGTACTACTGCCCCCAAAAGGTTATATGACTCATTCATGCCATACATGGGATGTATAAATGATGGAGTTAATGAAATTATATATGATATTATACTGGAATTATAATATAACTATGTATCATTATGTTTTCATACCATTAAAATATGAAATATAATATAAATTAGCATTCATTCGTACGTTTGACTTACCGTTTCCCTGAATGGTGCATTTAATTTCTTATCTCCAAATGTTATTTACTATTATAAATACACACACATAAATATATGCAGAATATATATGATATATATTATATCTAAAATATTAATATCATTCTGGAAATAATGGAATTATGACCACATGGACAACTTTTAATTATCAGAAGTTCATTTTTACTCAAGTTCCAAATAACAACAAAATGACCGTTATTAAATATAATGATTATTTAATGTTTATAACATAGTAATAAGTGAGATAAATGGAATAATAAACTTGAAAATTTTTATTAATAAATTATAAATTTACTTAGGTTTATTATTTAGAAGATTAACGAATAAACGAACAAGTCAGACATGAGGTAAGGGTTTTCCATGTCACTTTTTTTCCCATGAGATTGATGCTATAATTGACACTATTTCTTTTTGTGTGGTGTATGAATGTCCAATGATTATACTATTTGTGTAACATACATTAATAATTTATATTTAAATCTACATTTTATGATATTTGTTTCACGTGGTGTATATTTTGTATGTTACCAAATTGGTAAGGGAACCATTCCCCGTACTCTTTTAGTTAAAGACGTCTTTTATGTTATCTCTTTTAAATTTCAATTTTTAAATGTTGAGATATGTTCATATATATTTTTATTGTTGTAAATTTTATTTCTAAGTGATTAGAGACCCTTTATTCTCTCATCAACTCATTTTTTGAATATTTATGTTACGTTGTTAGGCTATCCAATTATTGTAAAAGAACTTCTTAACCAAATTTCAATACATTGGGTTAAACTTCTACGTCTTGATTATGTCTTGATATGAATATTAATGAATGACCTATGATTTTTTTACACATAATATCCACTTATATTGGGTTTATTCTTTTTTTTCACACATAATTATGTCATTGATTAATCCATAATCTAAGGATATGGTCTTTGTTAGGGACTTCGTCTCAATTTACATTCAATTGAAACTTTTTTGTTGATATACACCAACTCAATTTTATATGGTGTATATAACACCCATTGAAATATTATATCATGAATATTCATAATCTCCTGATATTATAATCATTGTTTAATGTTATTCTATAATTATTTTTATTCAATTATTTTCTCAAGTGGTAGGGGACTCATTAACTAAAAAATTGTTTTGAATCTTTTAATTATTTATTCTTCTAAATATTTAACATTAATTACCATGTTTTCAACAAAAATGAAGATTCATTAATATTGAAATTTATTTTTTAAAATGATTTTTCATTTAATAGTTTTAATGTGGTTTAGGACACATTGATTCAAAAATTTCTTTAATAAATGTTTTTGAAAATGGTTTAATAAATCATTGATTATGTAAATATATTGAAATGATATATTGTGACTAAAATGGGTAAATGTTATCTTTCCATTATGATTGTTTTATGTGTTAAGTATATTTTATTAATTTTGTAATTTTTACAGATATTGGTGGTTACATGATAAACCTAGGGTGGGTGAGCCTGAGATAACACATCATTGCATTAGGTACCATGATAGAGGTAAATTTTAACGTTTCTCCAAAGAGATTTATTGAATATACTATGATGGGTATTCCAGATGTAACTCTATACAAATCTATGAAAGATATAATGTAAGTATGTTATGTATTCCATAAGTTACCTTTATAATTTATAATTTCTGTGTGTTATTTATAAATATTATTATTTTGATTGGTAAGTTAAAGATTGAGAAGCATGATTTCATTGATTTGTATGTATTGATGGACAACTATTTTATTTCCTTATTTTCTAACCCTAATTTCAATTTTTATTCTCATCCAATGTTTCTAAAAAAAATTTCACAGGACATAATGATTAATAGGGTCAAGGATGGGATCATGGAAAAGTCATTCTATCTGAATCATTGAACTAGACAAGACACATTTTTTCAAGAGTATTTATTTTATAAAAATTGGAAACCTAGTAGAGGTGTCTAAATTGAAATTTTTGAGATGTAATGTAATAGTTATGGCCTTATTCTGTAAAAATATAAATGTGAATATAACCTCAATGTGAATTCATGATTTTAATCAATATTAAGTAATGATTTTGGCCGGGTCCTTATAGTTATTATCAGAGGTCAGTTTAGACAACTTCAGGGATTATGAATTTTTGGTAAATACATGGTCAGTACCTATGTATTTTATTTTAGTTAAATCTTTGTTTTATACCTTTTTGAGTTCAAGGAATGTCAGTTACAAATGGAAGGAGGGGGATCTTAAACAACATTCTTATCTCTTCTTTATGACTTTCTTTTATTAATTATTAAAAAGATAGGTTCACATGATTGTGATCCTTTTTCTAGTATACAACTCACTTGAAAACAGTTTTTGATATATCAAACACGTCCACTAGACCTTGATATCATCGTGGATCATAGCATGTGTTTAGTCAAATCCTATTTTCTTGATATTCTAATATTACCATGAAAGTTAAATATTATCAAGGAATTTTCAATTATTTTACATTATCACATGATTTTGAAGGATTCTTTATTTTAATAATAGTTCTTAAGAAAGAGACTCATCCACAGAAAAAATTATATATAATTTTACAATATAGTCTCTCAACACATACATATGGTATTTCAAAAAGACCAATGATTGAATGTTTCTACTCAAGATTGGTCTTATTGTTTTACAAAAATAAATTTTTATTAGATGTTTTGATAAAATATGACATAATAGATTATTTTCCAGAAATATTTTTATGGGAACTCCCATATGACCCATGTTGTAAAAGGTGTTTTTATATGAAGGAAGAAAATTATTTTGAAGGATCTTTAAATAGTTTTTTGAATACGTGGACCTTCTAACGATGTGAACAAGATGATGATGAAACTATATGGACACCATGATCATGGTATGATGTTCATTATTTTGGGAATAGTTTAATTTTATTATACGAAGGTGAAAAAATTAAATTATTTAATATGTTAAGGTCTCAATGTTTTATTATGAAAATAAAATGTATAAGAAAACCATTGAGGATAAAACATGTTAGGTTTATTTTTGAGTTTTATAAAAAAGGACAACATGAAGACTGTGAGACAACTCATACCATCAGAAAATGTTGTGGGAATTGAACCCACAACCAATATGTGATTCAGATATATCGCCTACCACTAGCCAACACAAAGTACCATGTTAGAATGACTTATTATTTTAGTTAGATGATTTTATAGATCATGAATAAGTAGATTTTGGGAATATATGTTTTTTAAAATGGATATCCTTATTACAAGTAAATTATTTGGTGATTGTGTGATAAATGTTATTTTGGAAGATTTTCACTCTTTTGGGAAACATTATATGTTTAAGGTAAATTGGATACTTTGGGTACTAATTTCTGGAGTAATGGTTGGAATTTTAGTTTCTAGGAAACTAAGTTTTTATATAGACATTTGGAGATTTGGATTATTTATGAATATGATTATCCTATCATATAGAATATGTGACTAGGTTAATTGCACATTATAATGATACTTTAAGAGTAATTGATGTTATTTTGAGATACATGTTAAAATTTATCATGGTAGACTATGTGATCATATTCTAATGAGTTTTGAGTTTCAATCATAGTTTGGGTTACTTTGAGAAATTTTATGGATAGTTGTGTATTTAATGGTCTTTGTTGAACTTTGGGTACTTTTTATAGAATTTTAGAGAATGAGAGTAGTATTTATTTTTACGAAGTATTATATTTTTAGGGGATTATCTGATCTTATACTAACCATTTTTGTTTTGTCTAATGTATAAACTCAAGGGAAATATATGGTTCATATTTTTGTTATAATTTTATACACTAGTGGTTGATTATTGTGCTTTTATGTGACCAAAATAGTTTTAATACTCTTCTTTTGGAGAAAATTAGAGTTTGTGGTTGAAATTTAGTAAAGGATGAAAGTCTACATGAAAAGTGAGTGTGTTTCCCTATGTTCATATTCAATATCTTAAATTAATTCCTCAAATTTATAAAAAAAAAGAACATAAAATAGAAACATTTTCTGTTTAATTTTCCTACCAGGGAATCAAATTCCATTTAACCCATCACATGTTTATGGTTTTCATATCTTTAACTTTCATCGGATCATGTTTTCTATCACTCCATCCGAAATTGACACTTAGTTTCTCCTCCATATCCATCTTTTCATGGAATCGTAGTATGTGTCATCACATGTGACCTTTTTTTACTTCTCTTTCATTATATTAATTTTATTTATTTTTTGTCTCTTTTTCTAATGTGCGACTTCCAATGATGTTTCCATTCCCTATTTTAAAATTGTGAGGACGCAATTTCCCAAAAGGGGGAAGGATGTAACATCTGAGGTAAATAATGAATATAAAATTTTGATATATATTAATACTTTTAAATTTGATATTAATTTTAATTTAAATGGGATTCTTTGTTCGATGAAGTGTCCAATACAAAACAACCGGTTTCATTGAAATATTATGTAGGACACAACGTTGAGTTATACTGAAAAATAATAAAATAATATTATTATTTTTAATGCTGTTAAATTTTATATGTTTTATTTGTGAGATTGAAAATAACTAACCATATTATATTAAATATTTTTCTTAAATGATTTTACATTTACCCAATATATTTTATAGATTAAAAATGATAAAGTAACCAATATTATTCATGAAATACTCTAATATTTTTTCAAATGTCATTTTACATATTTTTGATGGAGAACCCTTTTCAAATATAGTTTTTCGATCATTTATATGTTCAATTTGAAAAAATAAAATTCATCTTTAGAATCAGGTTATCAAAATTTACATCAGATGAATTTTTAGTATTTTTCTAATAGTGTTCATTTTTTTATTAATAGTGAATCTACAGTATTTGAATTCAAAAAAATTTAATATAATTTATTTATATGGTTATATTATCATTTTAATTAGTTTTCTATTGTAACTATATTATATTTTTACGAATTAATCCAATTTTTGTCATTAGAAGTAATTTCACTTTGAAAATGGACATAAACAAGTTTAAATATTTTGATAGTTATTGTAAAGTATCGGAAATTCCATGTAATTTTTTTTTAATTACATTGGAATATTTAGAGACTATGAATTGTGACGGCGCTCGATTCCGAGGCCTAGAGTTCCTGGAATGATCTGTCGAAGTTTTTATAAGCTTTAATTAGCAAGCATAAGAAGTTTTCCTAAAAAAGTGGAATAACTCTTAAACTGTTACTCGTATCAGAAATATGAGGGAACAGTTGTGCTCAGGATGGTAGGTTTACCCTAAGCGTGACTTTATTTTTTTTGGCGTAAGCTTCTTGTGATAAAACCCAAAAATCGAATAACCGTAAATAAAATTATTAAAAAAATAATTTTATTTTTCAAATGCTTATATCTTGAAAACGGTAGCTCAGATTAGAAAAATCTTGATACCACCGATGAACTCGTGAGTGCATTCTTGATTTAAGAAGATACTAACTTAGGCAGGTGCAGGCCACCTGTGAAAGTTAGTTTTTTTCCATAAATAAATTAATTAAGCGAAAATTATTTTATTGTAAAATCCATAACTTTTAAACGGTAACTCAGATTTGAAATATGAAGGTACAGTTGGGTTTGTTGGGGCGTTTTTCACTTGGGTAGAGCCTAACCTCGACCGTCGTAGGTCGAAGGTGACTGTAAAGAATTTTCCGAACTTTTATTGGGTACGGTCAGTAAATGTGCAAGCATGTTTTTCTATCTTTTGAGTCGTTGCATGGAATTGAAATCTTATGGGAGCGTTTAACTCATAGTGCCAATATTCTCTTTTGAATACTTTCACCTCGATGATAGTTGGTTGAGGGTGAATGTTAGTTTTTGGGTTTTTGTGTGAGAATAAAATAAAAATAAAAGTGTATGTCATTTTTATTTTTATTTTCAACACCCATGTGGTTGATGGGAGGTGAGGTCCAATGAAACTAAAACTCCATGTGGACGATGAGGTGTGGGGACCACCAGACCATATCCTTCATTAGAGGTTATGGTGGTGGGGAAAACCCGAATCATAACCTCACATGAGAGGTTATAATGGTGGGGACCACCTAAGATTAATCCCCCTCTTTAATTGAGAGAAACTCTCAACCCCCCTCATTAATGTGGACGAGCTTCTTGACTTCCTCAACATTAATTCATGGGAACACTCCACTTTATTATGCCAACAAAAATTAATTGGATTGACCCTTTTTAAATTATAAGTAACAGGGTCATTGGAATTTAAGAAGGTTCCTAATAAATGAACAGTCATAAATTCCATGATCGTTACATACCTATCCCCCTCTCCCATATATATAGAGCATGGGAGGATGACTTGGGACGGCTTCACCAAGCGACGAAGAAGTGGTAAAGTGTCGCGATGCCCAACACTTGGAGGATTACGCTCTCCAATGAAGAACACTACACCAACGAAGAACACTGACCTCTTTCAACCTTCTTCTTTGGGGATTCTTCTGACATAGAATATCCTCAACTACGATGAACCAACGCACAAACTGACAATCTAGGAAAACACTGACGTCCGTGTTTTCCAAAACAAATATCCTCTTCCCCATGAATCTGTTGATGTATCAACCCAAGGTAGGGGGATTATTTGAATGATAATACTTTTTCCCTAATATTACATTGGATTCATTTGGGATTTGGGAATTAAATTGGTGCAGGAATTTGTAGGGGGTTTATTTTCATGATAATACTTTTTCCATAATCTTACCTTGGATTCATTTTTTGTTTGGGAATGAAATTGTAGTGGGAAGTTGTAGGGGGCTTACTGTCTTGATAATACTTTTTTTTATAATCTTACCGTGGATTGATTTGAGGTTTGGGAATGAAATTGTTGCGGGAAGTTGAAGGGGGGGTAATTTGTGTGATAATAATTTTTCCATAAACATACGTTGGTTTTAGTTTCAGTTTTTGGAATGAAATTGTTGCGGGAAGTTTTAGGGGTGTAATGCTATATGTTTATCACATTCCATGCACCCCATTCTTTTCTGTTGCAGGTTGGGAAGAATCATTGCTGGAGGGTTTGATGTGCATTGTTCTTGTGAACCTCTTGTTACCATTATAATGCAGAGAGTGCGGGCCAAAATTACATGGCTCGTCCTCTCTGTAACACTACTGTTCATTTGTGGTGTTCTTCGAAATGGAGGAAGGCGACGAAGCAGACGAAGGCCATGAAGGCGATGAAGGCAACGAAGGCGACGAAGGCAATGACGTTTCCACCCACGGCCTCCGCGACACGCACCGCCACCACGGAGCCCCGACCTCCACGTCGACCCGGCCTCGCACCCCCACCAGCAGCACAAGCCCCGGTCGCGCCGTGTATCGGCCATGCCCCGCCCATACCATGTTGTGCTCCGGCCACGCCACGCCCTGTCTGTGCCCCAACCTAGCTGCACCCCGCCCTCACCGCGTCACACCCAGGCCGAACAGGCCCAGGTAGCGCCCCTCGGCCCCCGGGCCAAGCCACCCCTATCCAATTCACCATGGACCTCCATGAAAAACTGGCCTCACGCCCCGGGCTGATTCGCCCTCACGGTTCCCTCCGGGACAATCCTCCCCTACAGCGCCCTCCGGGCGGAACCGCCCCCGCGTCGACTCGTGGCCGGTCCGTGCTTTCGCGGCCGGTTTGCACCCCCATGGCACTCTGCGGCCCATCACGGCCTGCTGGGATAGGCCCAACAGGTGGGGCCATGCCCAACGGGTCAGGCTGGGTCAACCCAAATAGGGTCGGCCCAGACTGGGGCAGGCCGGGTCAGTCCCACCGTGTCGGACCGGACCCAGGCCCATTACGACCCTTTATCTTTTTTGCTCATATCCTTGGCACCGAACGTCCGTTTGATGAACTGTTAGTGGAACTGGTAATCATGGAACATAATGTTCCATTTGGGTATACTCGGCTGTATTTTGAGGTATATTTGTGATACAGTCAGGTTGGATCGTGCACGAATCCAACCGGGCCCCCAGGACTAAAAGGCTAATAACTCACATACTGGGAAACTGATTGACGTGTTGTCTGTTACGTTGAGACTCTTATGATGTGGAATAACTTTGACATACTTCTTCATGGGACTTCATGGCATTTAGAGTATCAACCCGTATCTCATGGAGCAGATCCTCTCGGAGCCGAGTTAACTTAGTTCGGAGACCTAGTAGCTGGTTGAGACCTGACGACTACTGGTCGTTTGACTCGAATTGACTCTACTAGCATAGTGGGGATCGCCTTGGTGTTGCGGCAGACCCACGGTGGAGGAGCACGCTTGGTGAAGTGAAAAACCCATGGTACCCGACAGGAGGAGTACCGCAATAGGCAACGAGGGGGAGAATGCTTGGTGACGTCGCAGACCCATGGTGGGGAGTGCCTCTGTGTGATGCGGCAGACCCACGGTACCAATTGGAGGAGTACCTCAGTAGTCCAAGGTTAGTGGGAAGCATGCTTAGTTTCGTGGTAGGCCCACTATACTCAATTGAAAAAGAGTTCTCCGGCAGCTGAGGTTTTGATAATGTGATTGGGGATATCACTTGATACTACCCCTAAAATAAAATCTTGGTTGAGCTGAGTCGGTATTTATGTGTTTTACTCCTTATTTTTGTGGATCACTTGATAACATAAGTATATGTATGGGAATATACCTAAGTGGTATTATATGTGGATTTCATACTTTGTGGTTTATCCGTGGTGGATTTTGTGAGACCATTATGGTCACGGGGTCCCTACTGAGTATCATTATTCTCACCCTTGCATGGGATATTCCTGCACTTCATTGTGTTGGATGTAGATGACATATAGCACTAACAGAGGAAGATAGTGCCAGGACTGGATGGTGCCCGGAGGTGGACCATACGGCGTGTCAGTACCCGGAGGAGACAGACGGATGAGGAGTTCTTAGGAGGCGATCTTTACTTACCCTTCAGGTAGGAATCCCAGAGGACACCCCAGAATCTTCTTTTCATTCTTTTTCTACAGTTGTATTGTTTTCAGTTGTACATGTACCTTTACTGTTGGGATTGTATTCTGGACCCTTTTTACATTCATAAATCTTTTGGTTATACAGTTTACTCATTTTCTGTATCATGATGTGTGTGTTTACATGTTATAAATGTAATGCCTTCCCAGTATTAGGGAATTACACTTTTGGTGCAAGTCGCCAGCCCCTGGCCTATGGAAGGCGGACTTGGGGTAGTCATAGGATGGGCCCTGAGGGACTAGTTGTGACAAATTGGTATTAGAGGATTCGGTACTACCGCGAAACTTAGGACTCTGATCTTTTTTGTGAAGAAATAGTTTTAAGTGTAGTGAGTGTGGTTTTCAGTTCAAGGATTCTAGTGTAGATGCAGCGGCCAACGTATCCATACACCAGGACCCTGACTTCTGATTTCTGACCGACTGCATGAAAATAGTGATTGTGTTTGTGTTTTCAATAGTTTCTTTATGTCAGTTCACTAGGTCAGCTCACTAGGTATATCTTTTAACATTACTCCCCCTGTATCTTTTCTGGATTCCTCAATGCAGATAGTCGGCTAGAGTTATGTGATTTGTACAAATTGATAACCCACCGAGCGATGAGGCTTTGGTGCAGGGCCATTTTCCAGTGGAGGCACCAGCGATTTCACTCCATATTGAGCCACTGATGCCACCAGCCCCAGTAGCAGATGGTTCATGTCGTTTGAGTGTGTTTCCTGATTTCTAGTGCCATAGGACACCTAGGATCAAGGAAGAGATGGACCCATATGCGTGTGAGGATTGGATAGAGGCGGTGGTGAGAGTCTCTCGACTGGTAGGGACACCAGCAGACCTCATGGTGATACTTGCTACCAGCCATCTACAGGCAGTAGTGGGTAGATGGTGAAGCTTGATGCTCTAGGTCCAGGAAGAGGGGATGCTTCTCTCAGCAAACTTTGATAGCCTATTTCTAGTGGAGTTTGTTTTAGTGACTCTTCATGCAGTGCGCATTCAGGAGAATATTCATCTACAGTAGGGCAACACGACTGTATCTCAGTACTCAACGAGGTTCACAGACCTCTAACGCTACTCCACCGGAATGGTGAAGGACCCATTCTTCAAGACTCGGATCTTCGAGTAGGGTCTCAGGCAGTAGATCAGGTCTTATATGATCTCACTTATAATCCTGACGTAGGCAGGGGTGTTAAAGAGAGCCCTCATGGTGGAGACTTTCTTTGCTGAGCAGTCACCAGCAGCAAGACCCACTACCAGTCATCGCGTAGTGGAGTCTTTTGCAGCTGGCAGTAGACAGATGTCATAGGGGTCAAAGAGGACCAGACCTACAGATGGATGACTGCATGACTCAGGATCGGTTGTGTAATGCACCTGAAACAAAGCCAAACATTCCAGGAGTTGGATGTGTTATGCATGTGGCAGGCAGGGTCACATGGATCGTTACTATCTGACCCACCATTCTGATGACCAGTATATGGTCGAAGAACTGCCCAAGTAAAGACAAAGGTTCAATTGAGGTAGTCCACAAGGATCAGTCACACGTGGAAGAGGATCTGGTCATGCAGCTGGCGATGGACAATGATATGAGGTATGGTCTATGTCTACTACTAGTTGTTGTATCAATAGACATAGGTACCAATCATTCCTTTCTTCCAAGAATATTTTCCAAGGCCAAGATTTTTCGGTTAAACTGTTGACCTGATCCTCACATATGGAGATACCTTTGGGAGGAGACTAGATAATCACACTTACACTGACGGGGTGATTTGACCCTTGTGGAGAGAGTTTTGGTTGGAACCTCTTGGTGCCAGTATTGAGGCCTGACGACGGTAGTTTGGGTATGACTAGATATCCACAGTTCATACATAGATTAATTTCATCAGGAAATTTTTTTGGTTTATCTACAATGTTGGGATAAGTTTTCCTTAGTCGGAGAAAAAGAAAACTCAGGCAACACAGGATTAACTCTTGCATAGGAGGGTGCGACTGCTCACTCGTGAGTCGGCCAACCTCACCCTCGTGGTAGTAGAATTTTTCCGTTTTCAGTTCCCAACATGAGTGGCCAGATATTCTCCAGGACTATGACTTTAAGATAGTATATACTCCTATGAAGGGGGACATGGTTGCAGATGCACTCAGTAGTAGCTTTCTCCTACAGCTGTTGAGTGAGGTGATAGAGCAGCTAGCCGCTTTGCAGATATCCTTTGTGGATAGAGATGGAGTAGCTTTTCTTCTCTCTCTTAAAGTCACTCCCCCACTTCTTCAGCGAGTCATGGAGGCACAACATGGGGACGCTGACTACGTGACTTGATGAGCTCAAATATCCACAGGACGGGCAGCTGACAGTTTTCTGAAGTTGGGGAGCACAACATCCTTTTCTGAGGACCTACCATAGTACCAGTGTGACTTCAAGAGGAAGTTTTCAGATAGTTCCACACATATACTCTAGCAGTACATCATGGAGTGATGAAAATGTACCAGGACCTCCGATGAAAAAACTGGTGGCAGGGAATGAAGGAAGCAGTAGCAGAGTTTGTCTCTCGGTGCCTCACTTATTAGTAAGCGAAGGTGGTGCATCAGTTACCAGCAGTCTTGGTTCAGCATTTAGAGGTCCCAGACTGGATTTGGGTGGGATATCTATACACATTGTGATAGGACATCCACGTACATCCATGGGTCATGACTCGATTTGGGTGATCGTTGACTGACTCCCCATGTCAGCCCACTTCCTACCGATCAGAGAGCAAGGTTCAATAGAGGGTTTAGGAAACCTCTATGTGGAGGATATTGTGAGTCTACATGTGGTACATTCGAGAATTTTCTCTAAACACGATGCACTTTTTACTTCCCAGTTATGGAAGGGGTTGTAGCAAGCTTTCTGGACGCAACATCATTTGAGCACCGTCTTCCATCCTCAGACGGATGGTCAGACTGAGCAGACCATCCATACCCTCGAGGACATGCTTCGTGCTTGTTTCCTTGACATCAGTCAAATCTGGGAGGATCACATGCCATTACTGGAGTTTCCATTCAACCAAAACTATATCTCCACCATTGGGATGGCACTTTCGAGGCGTTATACGAGAGACCTTGCAGATCACCTTTGTGCTGGACAGACCCAGGGGAGTCAGCACTAGTACGACCAGAGATGGTATGGGATATACAAGGAAGGTGAATATTATCTAGGAAAGTATGAATAATTCATAGAGAAGAAAGAATTTGTACACCAATAGGGGATGGAGACCTCTAGAGTTCGAGGATGGCGACCACGTCTTTCTAAGGGTCTCACCTCGATGAGGTATGTGAATATTTGGCCGAGGAAGAAAGTTATCTACGAATTTCATCAAACCCTTTCAGGTCCTCAGCTGAGTTGGAGAGGTGGCATTCCACATATCTCTTCCACCTCAGTTGCACAAGGTTCATGGAATCTTCCACGTATCCATGTTGAGAAGATACATGCACGACCCTTCCCACGACATGGACCATGAAAAGATGGACATCGAGGATGGGTTGACATTTTCCGAGGTTCTAGTGGAGATTGAGGATCGGCAGGAGAGAGTCCTTCATGGAAAATTGATATCTTTGGTGTGTGTATTGGTAGAACATGATCCTCCAGGAGAGCACATTGGAGAGGGAGGCTTATATTCATGCTCAGTACCCCCACTTTTTTTCTTAGTTTTTTGTAATGTGGCTATTGGGGACGCAAATCCTTGAGGTGGGGAGAATGTAATGACCTGGAATTTCCATGTAATTTTTTTTCATTACATGGGAATTTTTCAAGAATATGAAATCTGACAGTGCTTGATTTCGAGGCTGGGAGTGCCCAAAATGATCCATCAATGTTTTTTTAAGCTTCAATTAGTGCATGTAAGAGTTTTCCTAAAAAAATAGAATAACTCTTAAAAGGTTTCTCAGATTAGATATATGAGGGCACCATTGTGCTCAAGATGGAGGGTTTACCCTAAGAGAAACATAAGTATAGTCGGTGTGGTCCTCATATGAGAAAACCAAAAAATGGCATAACCATAAATAAAATAATTAAATAAATTATTTTATTTTTCAATTTCTTATAACTCACAAATGGTAGCTCGGATTATAAAATCATCAACCACTGCTAAACTCGTGTGGGAATTATTTATTTATGCAAATACTAACTTTGGGCGGCACGGCCCACCAGTGAAAGTTGGTTTCTGGCCGTAAATAAAATAATTAATTGAAATTTGTTTTATTGTAGAATACATAACTAATAAACGGTAACTCGGATTGAAATTCCAAGAGTACAGTTGGGTTTTTTGGGGCATGTTTCACTTGGGAAGAGCCTAACCTCTACCGGCGCGGGTAGAGGGTGACTGTAAATAATTTTCCAAACTTTTCTCGGGTATGTTCAGTAAACTTGCGAACAGATTTTTTTAACTTTTGAATGGGTTCTCGTAAATGAAATCTTAGGGCATCATTTAACTCATAGCGTTTTTATTCTCTTAAGAATACTTTCACCTCGATGGAAGTTGGTCGAGGGTGAATGTTTTTTTTTGTTTTTTTTTGTGTAAAAATAAACTAAAAATAAAAGTGTGTGACATTTTTAATTTTATTTACAACACCCATGTGGGTGTTGGGAGGTGGGGACCACCGGAACGAAACCTCCATGTGAAATTTGAGGTGTGGGGAACACCAGACCATAACCTCTCATGGGATGTTATGGTGGTGGGGACCACCCTAACCCTAACCTCCCATGAGAGGTTATGGTAGTGGGGACAACCCAGGATTAAACCCCCCATTAATTGAGAGAAACTCTCAACCCCCTCATTAATGTGGAGGAGCCTCTTTACATCCTTCACATTAATTTGTGCCAACACATCACTTTATTATGCCAATTTAAATTAATTGGCTTCATCTATATTTAATATTAAGTAACAATGTCATTGGAATTTAGGATGGTTCCTAATAAATGAACCTTCTTAAATTCCACTATCGTTACATACCTCTCCCCTCTCTTATATATATAGAGCATGGGGGGAGGATTTGGGATGGCTTCACCAAGCGACGAAGCACTGGTAAAGTGCAGCGACACCCAATACTTGGACGATCACTCTCTCCAAAGAACAACACTCCACCAAGGATGAATGTCGACCTCCTTTGACTTTCTTCATCGGGGCTTCTTCCGACTTGGAACATCCTTCACTACGACGTCCTGACGCTCAAACCGACGATCAGGGAAAATGCAGACTATACCGACGTCTGACTTTTCCCAACGAATCGTCTTCTTCCCCGTGACTCAATCAACGTATCGACCCAAGGTAGGGGGATTAATTGCGTGATAATGATTTTTCCATAATCTTACATTGGTTTCATTTACGGTTTTAAAATGAAATTATTGCGGGACGTTGTAGGGGGATTATTTCCATGATAATACATTTCCCAGAATCATTCCTTGGTTTCATTTGGGGTTTGTGAATGAAATTGTTACGGGAAGTTGTAGGGGGATTATTTTAATGATAATACTTTTTCCATAAACTTACCTTTGCTTCATTTTCTTCATGGGAATGAAATTTTTTTCAGAAGTTGTAGGGAGATTATTTGTGTGATAATACTTTTTCCATAATCTTACCATAGTTTCATTTGCGGATTGGGATTGAAATCGTTTGGGAAGTTGTAGGGGTTTAATGCTATTTGTTTATTACTTTCCAGGCACTCCCTTTTTTCTATTACGGGTTGGGAAGAATCTTTGAGGGAGGGTATGTTGTGTTTTGTTCCTGTGAACCTCTTGATACCTCTCTAATGCAGAGAGTGCGGTCCAAGATAACTTGGCTCGTCCTCTCAAAATCCCTTGTGTTGATTAGCGGTGTTCTTCGAAATGGAGGAAGGCGACGAAGGCGATGAAGGTGAAGAAGCAGACGAAGGTGATGAAGGCACCGACGCTACCGCACATGGCCTCCATGACCTGTGTCGCCCCAACGGTGCCCCGACCTCCAGGCTGAACCATCCCTGCATTGCCGCCGGCTGAACCGGCCCCGCACTTCCACCGTCCAAACTGACCTCGGCCGCGTCACACCCCAACCGTGCCGCACACAGGCTGTGCAGCCACCCCATCCATGTCACGCCCCACAACAACGGCGCCCCACCCTGGCCGAATGGGCCCAAGTCATGCCCCCCGGGCCCCGGGCCGAGCTTCCCTGATAAGCACCGCCACAGCCCTCTATGCCGAACCGGACCCACAGCTTTGGCCTCCGCTCCATTGCAGTGCCCTCTGGGTTGAAGCGCCATCTCGGCGCCATCCAAGACGAACCGCCCTCACGCCGACTCATGGCCGGTCCATGCCCTCGCATCCATTTCGCGCCCTCACGGCCCTCCGCGGCCCCTTGTGGCCAGTTGGGCTAGTCCCAGCCAGACCGTCTTGACCCTATGGGTGATGCCGGGTCGGCCAGACCTGGTCGGACCGGACCTGGGCCCACTACGACCCTTTACCTTCTTTTGGTCATATCATTGGCACTGGATGTCCGTTTGAAAAACCATCAATAGTTATGGTAATCCTAGAGCATGACAGTCGCTATGAGTATACCCCACTAGAGTTTTGGATATAGTTGAGATATGGTCTGGTTGGATCGTGCATGAACCCAACCGGCCCCCCTGGACTGAAAGACTAATAACTCACATACCAGGCTTCCAATTGACATTCCGTCTATTGCGTTGAGACCCCTATGATGTGGAGGACGTTTGAGATAGTTATTTGTGAGAATTCGTGACACTTGGAGTATTGAACAGTAGCCCGTGGAGTGGATCCTCCCAGAGACAAGCTACTGTAGTGTAGAGACCTAGTGGCTTGCAGATATCTGACGATTGTATACCATTTGACCTGAAGTGACTCTACTAGGAAGTGGGGAGAGCCTTGGTGTCTCGGAAGACCCATGGTGTTGGCGCATGCTTGGTGACACCGAATACCCACAGCACTCAACAGGTTGAGTACCTCAGTAGGCAATGAGGGGGAGCGTGCTTGGGGACACGGCAGACTCTCGGTGGGGAGCGCCTCTGTGTGACGCGACAGACCAATGGTACTTGACAGGAGGAGTACCTCAGCTGTAAAAGGTTAGTGGGAAGTGTGATTAGTGTCACGGAAGGCCCACTATACTAGATTGAGCTGGAGTTCTCCCACACCGAGGTTTCTATAATGTGACTAGGGATGATACTTGACACTTCCGCTAAAATAATATCCTGGTTGAGGTGAGTCAGTATTTTTATGTTTTTCTCATGATTTAGATGGATGACTTGATAACTTAGGCATACGTATGGGAATATAACTTTGTGGGGTTATCTGTTGATTTTATAAATGGTGGATTTTCTGAGACATTGAGGGTCTCAGCGTCCCAATTGAATATCATTATACTCACCCGTGCATGAGCTATGACTACACTTTGTTGTGTTGGATGAAAATGACAGATAGTACAGATGGAGGCTGAGTGTGCCGGGACTGGACGGTACCCGGAGGTGGACCATACGACGTGAGGAGACGGACGGACGAGGAGTAGTGAGGATGCTATCTGTACCTACCCTTCAGGTAGGAATCCACGAGGATGACCCAGTAGCTAATTTTCATTCTTTTTCTTCAGTTGTATTGTTTTTAGTTGTACATGTATATTTACTGTTGGGCTTGTATTCTGGCCCCTTTTTACTTTCATCACTCTTTTGGTTATACATTTTACTCATGTTCGTATATTACTATGTGTGTTTATAGGTTATAAAGGAAATGCCTTCCATGTTTTAAGGAATTACGCTATTGGTTCTAGTCGGCATCCCCTGACCATTAGAAGGTGGGATTGGGGTAGACACGACATGAGCCATGGGGGATGGGTCAAGACATTAATTATTACTTAATAAACACATTTTGTTTTGACAATAAGAATTAATTTAAAATTAATTTCTGCCACTTCTGTGTTTGGAATATAGAAAAATAGATTCCATATTTGGAATTAGGAGGCCCAAATATTTTAAATATTTAAATTTTATGTTTTTACATTATGAATATTCACTTCATTAAATATTTTATTTACCATGGTAAATGGGTATATCTTGAAAATAAGGGTAAACAAATATTATTATAATATTATTAAATTACCTTAACATGTGTCTTAATCCTATTTCATGATACATGTTCGACCATGGAAATCCTTGGGTCGATTTTAGGACCCCATTTAGCAACTTGGGAGTGATAATGACACTTTAATTAATTGATTTAAATTAAAGAAAAAAATGACTTAAACATATATCTTTTAGTAAATAAATTTTTAAATGGGTTTATATAAGTTATCTAGTGAACTATAAATATTATATTGTAAGATAAAAATATTTGCTGCATCATGATATTTTATTTGTAATTTTTAGACATCAAATAAATAATATTATTTATGACACAATGATGATGCAATGGTAACCTTTTTAATGAATGATTTTAATAAATGATATTATAAAATTTAATAAACTATCCAAAACCTGTCCAATTTTTATTGTATCATATTATTTCAAACAATAGTCATCCAATCATTGAAATGAAGGCGTTTTGGACCTTTTAAGACCAAATATAAGTTTATAATAAAATAATATTTTCAAACATACCTAAAGAGCCCCTCCTCCCCCTTATAAAATGACAACACCTCTAACCCATTACTCACACCTCTCAAGCCTCTTGGATCATCCATCCACAACCCAATTAATCTCCCAACATCCCTCTTTTCCTCCAATAATCCTTAACTTAGGCATATGAAATTTCAATAAATCCATTTGGTTCAAATAAAAGGGAGTTACCCGATTTAAAGGTAACGTCTTATTTTAAGTTATTTTAATTTATTTTACTTCTGCAACCACCTAAAATATATTTTTTATTTTTTTTATAAAAAAAACAGTATCCACAATATACTGGGATGTTTTAATGAGGAGGATTCTAACTCTACTTCCACACACCTCCATCTAATGGATACAAATATATTGTTTCTGTGAATGGAAATCTACTACCTTACGAAACGATGATTGTTCAAATATCTCCTACCACCTCTAATGGTGGCCATTATAAAGGAACTATATTTATATATAAAATATATTATGTTTATGGTTTCTATATTCTTCAGTAATTTTTTTTTACAAACATACCTTTATGATTTTCAGTATGTGTAAACATGATAATTTAATTTGAGGAAGTACGAACTACGACCCCCTCAATGTAATATGACTCATTAATTCCATACATGGGACATATAAAGGATGGGGTTAATGAAATTATATATTTTATTATACTGGAATTATAAAATACATATGGATCATTATGTTTTCATACCATTAAAAGACAAAATACAAAATAATGTAGCGTTCATGCGTATGTACGGCTTACCGTCACCATGTACAGTGCATTACATTTCTTGTGTACAAATGTTATTTACTATTATAAATACATATATATATATATATATTTAATATATATGATATTATTGATATCTGAGTCATTAATATCATTTTGGAGATAATGGACTTTTTAGAACATGGATAACTTGTAATTATAAGAAGTTCATTTTTGACTCATGTACCAAATATCGACAAAATGACCATTATTAACTCAAATGATTATGTAGTTTATATACCTTGTCAATAAGTTATATAAATTGATTAATAAAAAAGAAAAAGGTTATGAATAAATTATAAATTAACTTTATTTTATTATTCCGGAGATTAAATAATGAATGAATCATGCCGGACATATGGTAAGGTGTTTTCATCTCACATTTTATTCCCATGAGATTTATGATATATTTTCCATTATTCCTTTTTGGGTAGTGTATATACTACATATGATTGTATTATTTGTGTAGCATACATTAATTATGGGAGTTTACATATTCATTGTATTATATTTCTTCCACGGGGTGTATGTTTTGTATGTTACCAAATCGGTTAGGGAACCTTTCGCCATACTCATTTAGTTAATGAAATATTTTATGTTATGTATTTTAAATTAAATTTTTTAAATGTTGGGATATCTTCTTCTATATCCTTGTTGTTTTAAATTTTATGTCCATGTGAAGTGATACCCTTTTTCTCTCATCAACTCATTTTCTAATTTTTTATGTGACGTCGTTATGCTGTCGACTTTTCTATAAGGGAACTTCTTAACCCAATTTCAATTCTTTGGTTTAAACATATACTTCTTGATTATGACTTTATATGAATATGGTTGAATGAAATCTGATTTTTGTACACTTAATATCCACTTATATTGGGGGTATTCTTATTTTTCAAGCATTATTATGTCATTTATTAATTCTTAATCTAAGAATTCAATATTTTTAAGGGACTTTTTCTAAATTGACTTTCCATTGAGAATTATTTGTGGATGTACACAAACTCACTTTTATATAGTGTATATACAGCCCTTTGGAATATTATATCATGAATCCCCTAATCTCATGATATTATAAGCTTTGTTTAATGTTATTCTATAATTATTTTTATTTAAGTATTTTCTCAAGTTGTAAGGGACTCATATAGTAAAATATTGTTTTAAATGTTTCAATGATTTATTCTTATAAATACTTCCCATTAATGATAATTTTATAAAAACTGTTTTAAGTATTTTTTGTGTATAGACATTAATGATTAAAAATGTTAATTCCATTAAATGAATCAAATTAGTATGAGACACATTTATTCAAAAATCTCTTTATTAAATGATTTTTAAAATTGTTTAATAATGAATTGATTATGTCAATATCATGAAATGATATATTGTTATTGTAATGTAGAAATTATATATTTCTTTTATGATTTTTTATGTGGTATGAATGTGTTATGGTTCTTGGGTATTGTTTACATATACGGGTGGTTCCATGATAAACCTTGGGAGGGTGAGCCCGAGATATCTCTCTAATGCATTTGGTAACATGACGGAGGTAAATGGTAATGTTTCTCCTAAGAGATTTAGGGAATATACTATGATGGGTATTCCAAACACAACTCCCTATGTAGTTGTGAAAGCTATAATGTATGTATGTTATGTATTCTATAATTTCCTTTTATGATTTATGATATCTAAGTGTTATTCAAAAATCATTTTATTATTTGTGGTAAGTTAAAAATTAAAAAAAAAAATTAATTTATTTGTTTATATTTATGGACTAATGTTTTATTTCATTATTTTATAACCCTTACCAAGCTTTTTATTCTCATCCCATGATTTCGAAATGTTTCCCACAAGACATAAAGATGAATAGGGTAAATAATGGGATCATGGAAAATTCATGTTTTCTAAAACATGGAACTAGAAATGACTCTTTTTTTCATGAATTTTTATTTTATGAACAAAATAAAAACTGAGTAAAAGTGTCTAATTTGTAATTTTTGAGATGTAAGGTAATAGTTATGGACAAATTCTCTAAAACTCTAAACATGAAAAGATCATCAATGTAAATTCTTGATTTATCTCATGATTAATTAATTCTTAAGGCTATGTCCATATAGATTTTTCTTCCTATTGTTTTTATATATTGATCTGATTTTAATATTGATAATTGACTTTGGATATTAACCCAGAGATGATGGATCAGGATTAGTTTGATTCGGATTCATGGTTTTAGATCTGTATCTCAATCTAAATCATTATGCATCTCATATTTTGGGAATTTTAATTATAAGATCTCCAATAACTGAATTTAGGTTGGTGGGTTATTACTTTGATACAATATTCATGATTTTAATACATATACGTAATTGTAGAATTTATAGTGTTCGGTTAGTAGTTGGATACTTCTAAAATGAATTAATTAATGTGGTCAATTTAAAAATTAAGGGGTTGGGGATTTTATTGAATAATTTGAATTAGGCATATGGATATTTAATTGGAGAGTTAATTTTATGATTTTGAAATTTTGAAATTGTATATTTGACTGTGAAATTTAATATAGGATAACGATATTTTTAATTGAATAATTAATTTTGGGTTTATTGGTATGGTTGATTTTAATTAATTTAGAAATTTATTAATGAAATTTGTATAAAAAAATAAATTTTGAATTTTTAATGAATTGATAAGAATAATTATTTATTTTCTTAATTAATAGGATTGAGATGATTAATTATTTATTGATTTAATTAATAAGATTGATAAGATTAATCAATTATTGAATTAATTAATAAGATTGAGAAGATTAATTAACTAATTAAATAAATAATTGAGATATATAAGATTAATTAATTATTGATTTAATTAATAGGATGGATAAGATAATTATATTATTGAGTATATTAATAAGAGAGAGAATATTAATTAATTTCTTAGTCAATTAAGAATAATGAGAAGATTAATTAATTTTTGAGTTAATTAATGAGATTATGATGATTGATTAATTTTTTAGTAATTTAATGATGTGACATAGTTTATTCAATTGTTGAGTTAATTAATGAGAATGTAATGATTAATTAATCTTTGAATTAATAAAAGAACTTATGAGTGGTAAAAATAGAATTCATAATAGAATACAGATCTAGAATGGTAAATAGGGAATTCTGAGTTTAGGATAATATAGAATTGCAATAGTGGAAATCTAGAACATGGAATTCATTGGGGATAGTTTAGACTCTGGTGTGGGCCGAACAAGTTATTGAATTTCGGGTGTCCACGGAAACCCAAGGGTCGTTTATGTGGTTAAATAATGAATAATTTGATATTGTGATTACTATTTATTTATGCACTGTCCTTATTAATTTATACAACTCTATACACTATTATTTGAATGGATATTTTCATAGACACTATTTGTGGTGGCCTACATATTTGTACTCATAAGCTACTCAGGTTTCATAATCAGTAGTTGCATAGGTTTAATAATTTGAGGATAGGATAAGGGAAATTATTATGTGTTAGGAGGATGAGTTAGGATGGAGCATGTCATGGGAAAACAGATGTTGTTCAAGACCCTCTTGTGAGTCATTGGTGTATTCTCTTTGAGTTTCATATTGGAAATGACCTGTATTCTAGCATGAAAAATAAACTTTTTAGTTTTGATATTATATTTACAGTTCTAGTTATCTTGTTCTACTGCTGGTTTTATGGTTAGGATATCATTAGGAGTTTCAATTGTTATTTATTTATTTATTTATTTCTGGTGTCTTAATCTGACAAAAATGGAATAGTCTCCCCCTGACTGATATTAGACCCTCACTACTAGTCAGAACCATTGTGCATATGGGTAGGTGCACATGGGGTCACATAGTAGACCGACTCGGGGAATCAGTGGATGACACCTAGTCTAGAATGTCACAAAGGGGTATTAGATGAGTTTTATTTTATTATTCTTATGTATGAATATTTGGAAAATGTTGACATGAGAATCGGATGATTCAGGATTGACTTATGCACTCATGCCTTAGATTAGAAAACCCATGTACAGGGAAGAACCCAACTGCCCATGTTGGGATTGTTGTTATTACCGTTTTCTGTTACTATAGAATATTATTTCACCTTTGGTGACATACTTGTTGTGTGTTGTGATTTTTATTATGATATTATACAAAAATTTAATTGTTTCATATAATGGAATGAGTGTTGAGTTTCCACTCATCATACAAGGCATTCATGACTAGTTTGTGACTAAAATAATTTTAGGAACCCACGTAAAATGGTTTTTGGGAATGTTATTAAACATGAAATGATTTTCCTTGCATGTTACAATAAATTAAAAATAGTGGATAATATGAAATTGAAAGAGGTAAGATGATATGATATGAGATTAATTGCATATCTAAATCAGATACCTGAATAATGAAAATTATTTTCCCTTTTATTAACCTTTACATAGTTGTAGGGTGGTTATGAGTATTGTTAGCACCTCATATTTTAAAGTGTGTCAGGGTTTGGGTACAATTACTTATTGATACATATTTTGTTTTCTCATAAAATTGATAATGTTGAGAAAAGTATCTTATAGAATGTGTTTGCATTTTAGAGTTATTCCTCCATGATGAAACCTATTTAGAGTAAAATGGGAGGTCATGGATTTGGATGATCCTCTAGTAGTGGAACTTGATGCACTAATAGTTTCAGGTGAAAACATGGAGAGAAGTAAAGGAGAACATTTTTCACTCCATGTAATTCATGGAAAGAGACCTAGGGCATGTCAAGAAGAGAATTTCTGAATTGATGTGGGAGTTTTAGTTGAAGAACCCTCCGACATTTTCTAGTTAGGGTGGACCTGAGGGAGTGGAGCTCTTAATTGCATCTATACATACTATACATGACAACTTGGAGGCTCATACTAAGTAGAGGGTGAAGTTTGATACTTATATGATATGAGTATCAACCAAGAAATAGTGGGATGTTCATATTATGACATGATAAGATAATGATATGTTATTGAAGTATTTCATAGAGTGGTTCATGGTCAACATTTATCCAGACATGATGAGGTAATATAGAGTTGCTATGATGATGATATTGATACTCGGGAGGATGTCTCTGATGGAATATGATGGAATCATTTTGGATTTTAATCTCTTTAATACAACATTGGGAATGGATGAGGATACATCATAAAAATGATTTCAGAATTGAATTAAGGGTTAAAATAATCCCCAAGTAAACATCTTCGAGTGGAAGAAGTCTCAGAGGAGATAAATTAGGCCATCATAAAAAAGGTAAACCTAAAATAGGCTTCCCATGAAGGATAGATGGTTGAAGATGGATGATCAGGAGGTACTTTGTCCATAGTAGTGGAAAAAATATTGGCATAAAGGAAAATTCAGTTACACATGACCATTATCTGATGATTTTCCACCAATGTGGTAGAACAAGAAACTATTCTAGAAATTATCATGGACCACCAGTGGAGTGATAATATTATAAAAATATGGGACATCTATAGAAATTCTACAAGAACCCCTGATAAATAGCTAATGAAGTGATAACTACACGGAATCAGAGTGTAGGAAGGGGATCGTCTAAACCATATAAAGCTAGCAGTTTGAGTTATAAATTACATGGATGAAAACATAGTAGACATATTACTTATGGTCAAGATCAGACATATTAGAAAATTGGTGAAGATATGGGGATTCAGACTGTATTGCAAGGAAGAGTGGTGGGATAGTTTCATGTGGTGCAGCCTATATTTGGGGATACCGATGTCGGACCATCAAATGTGAGAGGTAATACTCTTAAATATTCTACATTATCTAGTTCTTTATTTGATATGGGTACCTCTCTTTCCTTTATTACTACAAAAATTTTGAAGGGTTAGAGCATGGTGTTGTAGTTTGTGAGTGGGGTGTTGAAGATAGATACACCATTGGGAGTATGGTCTAGGGAAATATTCTTGTGCGAGGAATGTTATCTTGATGTTACTGTGTACCATTATCAATGGGATCTATATATTCTCAACAATTCAAGATTCAAAATAATTCTAGATATGGACTAGTTAGTATCATAATTAGTCCATATAGATTTTTACTAGAGGGAAATAGATTTTATTCCTCCTATGGGTGACATGTGAATTCACCATGGAGAGTGGGATATCCAAGAGGGGTGACTAGGGCCAATTAAATAGCAACTAGGAGAGAACATAGTCTATCGTTCTATTATATAACTAGATTATGAAGGTATAAAAAAGTAGGTATTTACAACTATTGTTGAATGATATCATGCTGTGTTTCCTTATGAATTCTCAGGTCTGGAAACTATGAAAGATCAAGAATTTAATATTGAGATAATGGAAGGAGTTGAACTTGTTTCTATTCCACCATATAGAATGGTGCCGACAGAACATCAAGAGGTTAATACTCAGACAATGGAATTGATAGTATAGGGGTACATCCATCCGATTATGTCTCTTTGTATAGCACCAGTGTTATTGACAAAGAAGGGTGATGAGAGTTTGCACATTATTGTTTATTACAAAATGATGAACATGATCATATGGAATAATCGATATAGTCTTCCAGAAATTTACAATCACGTTAACTAGTTAATATTATCTTGTAAATTTTATAATATTTACATGATATCATGGTTTCATCGCTTGATGGTTAAAACATCTGGAATAACATGGAATATTTTTAAATTAATGTATGGCCTATAGGAGTTAATTAAAATGCCCTTTGGTTTGATGAACATAAATGAAGTGTTTGTGACCTGGATGAGTAGAATCTTCCATCTTTACCTAAATCATTTTTTGGTTATTGTATGTAGATGAAATCATTTTGTATTCCAATACTCATTATGATCATTCCAAGCATTTTAACATTTACATGAGTACACTGAGAGAGCATCAATTATACAAAAATCGATAAATGTGTAAATTTTTGATTAATTAGCTCCACTTATTGGGTAACATAATTTAAGTAGATAGTGTTTTCACTATTCATAGATAAGGTTATTGTGGTTTTTTTATAATCATATAACGAATCGTTTCAATATCGATATCATTTTGGGATTACCTAGATATTGTCAAATATTTATCCAGGAATTTTCTCTATTGGAAATTCCACATTAATTCTTGTAAAAAGGGAATAAAGTTATAATGGCTTAGAGAATGTAAAGATTACTTCAATTAGTTTAATAAGATCCTAAAATTAGAAACAGTATTGTTCCCATAGGTTCCTAGTGAGGAGTATACATAGTTTTGTGATGCTTCTAGGAAATGGCTGATGGATTTTTTCTCACAGAGTGATATAGTTTTTGTGTATGGGTCTCCGATGTTGAGTCTACCAGATCAAAATTTCCCTATGCACAATCTCAAGATAGTTGTAGTGGTTTATGATTTGAAGTGTTGGGGGGCAAATATCTATTGTGAGAAAAGTTTACTATGTATACAAACTACAATAACATGAAGTATATCATCTCACTATGTGATTTGAATCTTTAGTACTAAATATGGGTTGATTATGGGTAGTAATTTTATTTTTTACAAGTATATACAGCCAGGAAAGGAAATATTGTAGATTAAGTAGAAAAAATAAGTCATATTTTGTTAATGAGGCTAGATCTATGTGAAATATGATGACTCTACTATATGATATTCATTTGGTGGTTTAAGAGAATCATGAGAAGATGAGTCTAGTATTAGTTTCATTGGAGACTACATATTTTAGGTTGATCAAGGATAGACAGTTTAAGGACACAAAATTTTAATATTTGGTGTAAATCTATGAAGGTGGAAAACACTTTAAGACTAGTTAATAAATGATAATGAGTTCATCAGTGTCATGAATCTTTTTTTAGTTCCTTCGAGTATGTAGGAAGATTTCAGTCTAGAATTTCATCCATCAAAGTAGTATGTAAACACATGTGTGACCAAAATGTACCATGAAATAAGATGATATTTTTTATTGATGAGCATGGAAAAGGAAATAGTAGGGTTCCTAACATGAGGTTACACCACTCAAAAAGTAATGGAAGAACACTAATGGCCTGGTGGGTTACTAATGTAATTTACCATTTCAAAGTGGAAGTGGGATGCATTGACTATGGCTTTTGTGGTTGGTCCCCCAAGGAAACCATAGAAGAATGATTCTTTTTTTGTCGTGGTAAGACTAATGAAACTAAAATATTTCTTGCCTATATGGGATACATTCTCAATAGTTCTATTTAGGGACTAGAACATTTAAGAGATTGTATATATCCACATGGTGATATGAACTATAGTTCCAAATCATGACATGCATTTTACATCGCACTTATGGGAGGGATTACATAAGGCCCTTTTTTCACAAGTTTTTTGGATTACTTCATTTCACCCATAGATATATGGGTATTCAGAGTGACTATACATGTTCATAAGGATATGATATGATCAAGTGTTTTAGACATTTTTGGATATTGGGATAGGATTTTATATTTTTAGTTCTCTTGAAATAATTGTTATCATTATATATTTCAGATGGCACCATACATTTCTATTTGTGGTAGGCTATACAGATCGCTATTATTGTAGATGTTGGTACGTGAGATAGTGTTTTTGGGACCGAGTTTCTTGCAGAAGAAATCATATCAGGTTTAGTTGATTCATAACCATATGTATACGACATATAGTATATAGAAGTCATATGTTGAAAACCATCAAGGACCCCTAGAGTTTCCATAGTGAGATGTTGTTTCCCCTCAGTTTTTGCATTTTTTTGGTCACCACAGGATACAAAAAAATGTCATGTTAGAACCCATATTCGGCGGACCATTTGAGGCTCTCTAGAGAATGTTATCTGTGGCATGATTATTTTCTCATACACATAAATAAATTTTTACACATGATGTTTTTCATGTATCAAAATTATTGAATTATTCACCAGACCCTTTTAATGTGGTCTATGTGGATTATTTTATGCTTTAGATATGTTTCACCTTATAAGAGAATCCTATACGATTATTGGAATGATATAAGAATGTATTTTGGGGAATGACCATGATAATAGTTCTTGTATTGTGGAAACATTGGAATGTGACAGAGGATTCAGGAGAAATAGAATAAGATATAAGGTTTAGTGGAAAAACTATTCTGACTTTGAATTTTAGAGATACTTAGGAGTGTAGCTAAAGGTCAAGGTGTTATAAGGTGGGAGATTGTAAGCTGCTGACATTTTTTAGAGATGTCTCAGACTTGATTTGTTTCAACCCCAACCCTAATATATCTATTTTGGTTCATTACATAATTAAATATCAATTGATACAATACTCTAATATCAAAGGACCAATCATTTTATCTATATTAGAAGCTAGATAAAATATATTAAATTTACATTATTATTTAAAATCTAAAATAAGAAATAGAAAATAATTTAAGAAAAAAATTATTCTCCTTAGTTATACCTTCATATCAATTATTACACACTTCATAGCATTCTGGAAAAAAGAAACCCTAATAAATGGGTTAGATTAGATGCTTTATAAGGGTAACAGTACAACGTAATCTATCACGAATAAATTAGAATTAAAATTATGGAAATGTGTATAAATAAAACAAAATCCATTTAAACATTCTATTGGGCATAATATAAAAATAATAATTCAAATAATGAAATATAAATAATCACATGGATATTAGAAAAATCAAATAATCACATGGATTATTAATTAAAAATTTCATAATGAGGGAATGCATAATGTCGAACATCATAAATATACACTCAAGGATTAGGCCGAGACACCATACATAAATTGGAATGACATCATCCAATACCCAAGCTAGTTTGTCTCATGATATCTACCAATGTTTGATGGTGTATATCACGACCCACCCATCATCTATGAAGTCTAATACATTCGTCGTATAAAATAAGCGATGAATCATAATCAATATAATGAGGTGGTGTTTTGATATATATACATGAGGGAATGTGAAGGATGTGTTTTGAATCTTTTGTGGATGCTTTGTTTCATGCGGATCCTACCTCAGATTCCTTCATTAAATTATGTACCTAGAAATTATACCCTAATACATTACATGTGTCAATGAACTTTGAGTCTCCGACCTTAGTGAATACGGACTGTACTGTCCTATATTACTCTTACCATTTTACTCAGTTGTTGTATCTAGAACTAATGATTTTTTTATAATGAGTGTCTAAATACTAAATTGATTGATTTTGGATTGATGCTAGATATTCAATTGATGTTTATAATAATATACCTTATGACCATTTTAGTAGTGGTTAAAAAAGAATATTTGGCTGATGTAGATATAACTGGGAAGAAAGGATTCGGTGTATCCCGAATTAGTTTAGTAGTCAATCTGGGTGTATCCTTTATCTTCTAAAGTATGAATACAGGGGGTAAATATTCTTCCAGACTTATTTTAAGTGCATTTGTTAGGAAAGAAAAAGTGTTTCTACTACTAGTGTGGAAGCTGAATTTATAAGAAACATAACTCTATGGAGCCACATAAGACTTGTTCTCTTTATAGATGATCTACCCATCTATAATTTTTTTATAAAAGGATATGTTTCGGTAGTTTTTCATGGTCTAATTTCCTCAATGTATCATATGTTTATTATTATATATCCATGTGTGGGTGGTACAATACTTAGGATATGGGATATTATCACTGTAAAGACCCAAAGCTTGATGTACATGGGAATTACATTACATTGGAAATATACTTAATATATAACAAAAACCAACACACAAGGATCGTAATAGTTTAGTGACATTGTAAACATTGAACATAATATTCTAATCAAGGTGAAAGATCTTCAACATCTCCCATAAAGATCATCCCATTTTCATTTCTTACCTAAAACCTATATTTATATCCTGGGGAAAATAAAACATATAAATGGTGAGCTCAAATGCTCAGTAAGGGTAAGCATGGAGAAAATAAAACAAACTGTATACATTTGAACTTAAAAACATGACCATAATGTATAAACATGAAAATCTTGAGCAATGAGATAAAACATGGAAGTACATAAGGCATAGATCATAATGGAACATCAATCATGATAAAATAGCATGGTAATAAAACATGAAATTGTTTAAAAACATTAAGCACGTGATATGATTTCCATAGTAGCCAAGGCATTGTTGCCAAGACCACCTTATTGGACAAAGTCCCTTACTGAACCGGGTTTACTTGCCATTCCAGCACTGTACTACTGAACCAGTTTTACTTTCTGTTTCATCCATGTCTATCTCATGAGATATAAATCTTTACCGAATGCATTGGAGGGAGATATAGGTCCCACCCATCTCACAATGAAATCATTCCCACTTGTTCCACAAAATAAACATAAATCATCCATCATAACCCATAGAATAAAATGGGTTTAATAAACATCATCTCATCACAACATAATGCATAAAATACAAATGAATATAATTCATCATATGAAAAATCAAACCATTTAAATATTAGAGACATTATACTTGAATCATAAACATTCTAAATAATGTCATCTTAGATAGAAAATTGTTTTGATAAAACACTTGAAATGAATTCTTGAGGAAAATATCCTTTCTTCTTCAAAATCATTTTATTTTCACAATATTCCTTGAAATTTTAAAAGAAACGTATTTTGTTGAAAATAGTCATAAACACTTGTAGAGTATGCTTGATAAAAATGAGGCGTTATGAAACCGTAAAAATCCGTTAACGTCGTATAAGTTAAAAATAACATTCTTCCCGTACATTTGTCGAAAAAGTCAAAAAGTACCTCGTATAGTAAATGAAAGAAATATTTATTACATACCATGTAGTAAAAGTAAAAAATGGTTAAAAAGGAATTTAAACATACATGAATCCATTTTTAGAAAACAGGGACAAGGATGATAAATATAACCCCAGTAAATACTTACGAATAAACAATCTTGGATAAAAATGAGATTGGAAATGTTATCCATTACAAAAATCTTTTTGTAAATAAAATAGATCACTTATGTGTATTCACTATAAGGTCACATAAATAATGTATAAATACATGATAATATATAAAAATTCATTTCTCACATAATTAAATAATGATATAAATATGAAATAGAATATCAACCCAAAGAATGGAAATTGGGTTAAGATGTTCCCTTACCTCATGTCCGACTTGAATCGATAATTCTTTAATCTCATGAATAATAAACCAAAGTTAATTTCTACTTTCTTAAGAACTTTATTCAAATTTATTATTCCTTTTATATCACTTATTACCATGTTATAAACATTATGTAACCATTTAAGTTAATAATGTTCGTTTTGTCGATATTTTGTACTTGATTCAAAAATGGACTTCTTATAATTAAATGTTGTTCATGTGGTCAAAGGGTAATTATATCCAAAATGATATTCATGATTTATATATCATATATATCATATATATCCAGAATATATATGTATTTATAATATTACATAACATATAGATGTATGAAATGAAATTCACCGTTCATGGAGACAGTAAGTCGTACATACACATGAACTCTACTTTCATTTATATTTATTATTTTAATAGAATCAAAACATAATGATATATAGGTATATTATAATTCCAGTATAATATCATATATAATATCATTAACTACATCTTTTATAAATCCCACATAAGGCATTAACGAATCACATCACTTTGGGGGGCGGTAGTCCGCACTTCCTCAAACGAGATTATCGTATTTGCCCACAATGGAAAACATAAAGGCTTGATATAATTGGGTTGTAAAGAAGCATAAGGAAATCATAAACTTAATATATATCATATATAAATACAGTTCCATCATAATGGACACCATGAGAGGCGGTAGGAGAGAATCAAACAATCATCGTTTCGTGAGGCGTTAGTTTTCCATCCACAGAAACATTATGTTATTCATCCATTAGATGGAGGTGTGTGTATGTGTAGTTTGAATCCTTCTCATAAAAAAATCCTAGCATATTTAGGATACTGGTTTTGTCAAAAAAATAAAGGATTAAAAAGATTTTAGGGGTTGGGGAAGTAGAATAAAAGAAAACTACTTAAGAGAAAATGTTACCTTTAATTTGGGTAACTTCCTTTGGTTTGAAGCAAAATGACTTCTTGAAGTGCCTTATGCCTAATATAATGCTTCTAGGGGGAGTAGAGGGATATAGGGAGCTCAATTGGAAAGAGTTTGTATGAGCCAAATGGCTTCAGAGGTTTGGGTAATTGGATAGAAATGTTCTTCTTTTATAAGAGAGAGGATGGGCTCTTTAGGAATGAGTGAAAATATTATTTTATAATATAATGATTTTCAGTTTCTAATGGTCCAAAAATCATTATAGTCGAAGATAAGATGACTTTTGCTCGAGATATAATCATCCAATCAGAATTGGACATGTTTTGGATAATATTCTAATCATTATAATCTTATTTATTTAAATCATTTATTAATTAGGTAAATACTGCATCATTATTGAGTAATAAATAATTTAATTTATTTGATGTCTAAAAATTATAAAACAAATTCCAACATGTAATAAAGTTTTTTATAATTCCAATGAATATTTATAGTCGGAAAAAAAATTTATATATCCCCTTATAAAAATTAATTAAAAAAATATTTTTGTTAATGTCAATTTTGTCTTTACATTAAATTAATTATTCCAAATTGTCATTATCACTCCCATGTGGCTCAATGGGGTCCCAAAATCGACCCATGGATGCCCATGAGTTGCCACTACTCATCCAATAAGTTTATGAAAAATGTTAATGTAATATAGAATTATTATAATATAATTTTAACCTTGAATTACCTTATTTACCTTTAACCGCAGTAAATAAAATACAAAAGTTACCATTCACCAAAAATTATTTTCGCCTTAATTAACCACATTTTACTTCTTGATAAAAAACATGAATGTGGGATTTTTAAATTCAATTCAAAAAAGTGGTAAAATTTAATTTAAAGGAATGATTGAGTTTTTTTAACTACCACTAAGTGGTTTCACTATTCATCAAAAATTGAAGTTCTTCATAAAAATACCAAAAATTCAGCCTAAGCTATATTTGATATTCCCAATTCAAAAATGATGACCATTTTTCCAAATTCAAAACATATATGTGGAATTAATTAATATTAAAATTAATTCTCGTTATCAAAACAAATAGTGTGTTTTTAAGAAACAATAACTATCAAAAGATCATCACTTGTTTATGTCCATTTCAAAGTGAAATTAATTCAAATGAGCAAAATAGGATAAAATGGTAAAAATATATTTTTATTACACTTTAAAAAAAATTAAAAGAGATAATCTAACCATATAAAATATTTTGATGAAAAAAAGTTGTTTTTAATTAAAATATAGAATATTTTTACTATTCATCAAAATATGAAAGTTATCAGAATAATATGAAAATTTAATACAAATTAATGTTTTATATCCTGATTCAAAGGAAGTATTTTATTTTGTTAAATTGAACTTATAAACATGTCAAAAACTAGATTTAAAGTGGGTGCGCCATCAAAAGGCGGCAAAACTGCATTTTTTGAAAAATATTATTTTATCTGAAAACTTTGTTTTGTTGTCATACCATGTTCTTGAAAATATGTAATATGAATAATAATGTTATAAAAATCAAAATTTATTTAATGATATTCATAATGTCTATTCCATAATAATATTACAATAATATATCGTTGTTTATTGAAACCTGGTATTGCGTACTACACACACTATCGAGGAAGGTTGTGATTGCGTGTAATGCAAGCTAGGTCAGGGTTGCGTGTTGTGCAAGACTCCTTTGTCGTTTCGTGTAACAGAATCCAACCATATTTCATTTATACATTGAATATATATATATATATACCCTCAATGTTGAGTAGAATGACTACTATCAAACGAGCTTGAAATTGTGTGTAACACAAGCCAAGAATAGTGTTGCGTATACTGCATGCTTATACGGTGTTGCATATAGTGAAAGATAATCTTGGTGTAGCATACAACAGAATACATCAAAGAAATTAAAACGAATAATTCTAATAAAATCTCGGATTGTTACATTCTATCCCCCTTAAAATGAGTTTCTCTCTCGAAATTCATTGGGGTTATAAATGGTTTACTACTTGAAAGTTTCTTTCATAGAAACCCACATCGTAAAAAGGAATAAAAAAACATCATTTTAAAAAGGGAAGTTAGAATCATAACGTTCACCAAAGTAACTCAGCATTGGGTTTCCACATAGGACAACATAGGTTAAAATATGGACATGGAAGAAAAATCTAACCATCATGTTCTGATGGAGAGTGGTAGAGAATAGGGCTATGAAAAGGCCAACAATCACAAAGCCATAGATTTGGGATGATCTAAGGTACCATCTGATTCATCAGATATAAGAGTTCTAGGACAACATTTCCTGCTTTCTAGATAATTTCCCTAATGTTGATGAATTTTTCAATTAAAAGAAATTATTACGTCCTTTTGGTACAATCTCATTGGTGTTCATGTCTTGAACAATTTCCACTTCATCTCTTAAATAAATGAACCTGAATTTGTTTTCCATGAAGTGTTAGCGGATCATGCGATAGAATGATAGGTCATTCCATCTGTCTCAAACAAAAGGTTAGCAAAAGTTATATACATATGTCCATCTATGGTGATATTATTCGTATATGGTTCAAAAAATGGACTTATACTTCATATATTATAACGCTTTACAAAATAAAATCAGTTTCTACTAACTAGAGACTTTTTGTAGGCCAGTGATAGGTGATAAAGGCCTATCGCACATCAGTTGTGGGTTCAATTCCCACAGCCTTTTCCGACACGACAGTTTGTCTCCCATCCCATAGGTTGTCATTTTTCTAACATTACATCATTATGACATTCCATCCATAATATCAAAAACTGTTCTGGCCTTAAACAATACCAACTTATGTCTAACATAATCCATTTCAAATATTTAGGCTTATCCAAAATACATTTGTCCAAGATTATAGTATAAAGAAAAAATTTACTATAAATGTCATCTACTAAGAATGTGAATTCCTTCATTTTTCCCCCATATATCATAAGATATATCTTGTTGTTGGTCAGATTCCAAACATGTGAATACCTTAATAATGTATTCTTTTTTAAAAATGAATACCCATTGAACCTTAGTGAAAACCTGAATGCTATCAAAAGTTAACTCTTTTCACATACCAAAATACCAAAATTTCTATATACTCACACCATGATGTCACTTTCGACATTTTGTATTCATGAGATCATGTCTACTATCATTTTATTTTCTCCTTATCCCTTTATTATGCGCATTTCATCTGCTTTCCAAAAATATTTTAATCACTTTTTCATAGTAACCAGTGGCATATAATTATTGAAAACCATTACTTAGATATTCCAAAATTCCACAATACCATAAATGAGATTCCATGATACTATTTTGAAATCTCATTACATAAACACTTAATCATTACAAAAAATCATTTTCAGACTCAACATCACAAATAGTGAACGCATGAGACTTCCCTTTATCCTTTTTTTAATAGGTTGCTCACGTTGATCATCATTAACCTGTGGATTAGGGAATTTGTTAGCATAATGCCCCATTTCATTGCACTTGAAGCATTGAAGTGTTGGTGGAGCATTTTATGTAGTCTTTTCTCTATTCACATCATTAGCTACCTTTTTTCCATTACTTCGACACTCAACATCTCGATGACCTTCTTTTCCACACTTAAAACATTTTCTAGTACCTTTTAGACAATCTCCACCATGCTTCCTTCCACACTTAGAGAATAAAGAAACATTCATATTTTTTTCACCATTGTTCTGAGATTTTTCTTTGAAATCCATCTTTGGTTTCTTGTCAAAACATTGAGATGGATATGTAACACCAACTTCCAGTTCTAACTTGATAGCACAACGCACAATTTCTTCATAGCTACTGAAGTTTCTTATATCTAATGCCCTTAGAAGACTTGGTTTTAAGCCACTGATGAATCAATCAACTTTACGTTCAGGTTGGATGATAAAGCCAGATGCATACCTTGAAAGCCTTGTAAAATTCGCTTCGTATATACCAACAGATTCATCATCCATTTGCTTATGCTCAAGAAACTCCATTTCCATCTTCATTCGAAGAATACGAGGGAAGTACTTATGGAAAAATATGTTATTGAACTCATCTCATTCCATGGATTCAATTTCACCTCGGGGCCCTGTATTCTTAATTAGAGTCCACCAGTAGTCTGCTTCACATTCTAAACGGTAAATAGCCAGAATGACTTTTTCATGTTCTGAATAGCAAAGTATGTAAAATATATTTTCAATGGTACTAATCCATTGTTCAGCAACAAGTTGATCAGAAGACCCACTGAAAGAAGGTGGGTGTTGCCTCATGATGGACTCAATAGAATATTGTTCCCTTCTCTTCTCATTTGGAAGTCCATAATGATTCATAGCTTGTCTAAGTATAGCGATAAGATTTTTTACTCCATATCCCATAACATTAGTTTGTTCAGGAGTACAATCATTGCATTGTCCATTACATTGATCAACACAGTTCTTTCGGGATCCAACCAGCATTTAAATCCCAAAAAGAATAGTTTGAGAGGAAAAAATCATGCTAGGGAAAACACCATAATAAAGGGGGAGTACCTTCAATATATAACATCTTAGGTTTAATTCTATGACTGTTACCATGATCCTAGGACTATAACTTATACTTATACTTAACCGTAGGGACATCCCTAGACATACCTTAGAAATATCTCTAGGGATCTAACTAAAGTTTTCGCATCCTAGTTTCCAAAGGTTGACTAAACCATTCCTCTGATACCAACTGTAAAGACCCAAAGAATGACATACATGGAAATTACATTAATTTGGCGGAATACTTAATACATAACAAAAACAATCACACAAAGACCGTAATAGTTTAGTGTCTTTGGAAACTTAGAACATAATCTTCTAATCATGGTGAAAGATTGTCAACATATCCTATAAAGATCTTCCCCTTTTGTTTTCTTACCTAAAAACTTTCTTCATATCCTGGGGAAAAGAAAAAATATAAAGGGTGAGCTCATATTCTCAGTAAGGGTAAGCATGGAAAAAATAAAGCAACCTGTATACATTTGAACTTAAAAACATGACCATAATCATTAAACATGAAAATCTTGAGCAATGAGATAAAACATGGAAGTACATAAGGCATATATCATAATGAAAAATTAATCATGATAAAATATCATGGGAATAAAACTTGTAATTGTGTAAAAACATTAATCACATGATATGATTTCAATAGTAACCAAGGAATCGCTTCCAAGACCATCTTAGTGGACAATGTCCCTTACTGAATCCGGTTTACATGCCATTACAGTCCGGTATTACTAAACCGGTTTTACTTTCCGTTTATGCCATGTCTATCTCATGAGATATAAATCTTTACCCAATTAATTTGAGGTAGATATAGTTCCCACCCATCTCATAATGAAATAATTCTTACTTGTGCCAAAAAATAAACATATATCATCTATCATAACCCAAAGAATAAAATGGGTTTCATAAACATCATCCCATCACAACATAATCCATACAAAACAAATGGATATAATTCATCATAAGATGAATCAAACCATTTAAATATTGGAGACATTATACCTGAAACATAATCATAATAAATAATGTCATCTTAGATGGAAAATAGTTTTGATAAAACACTTGAAATGAATTCTTGAGTAAAATTTCCTTTCTTCTTTAAAATCATTTTATTTTCACTGAATTCCATGAAATTTTAAAAGAAAATTATTTTTTTGAAAATATTCATAAAATATTGTAGATTAATCTTCATAAAAATTAGGTGTTATGAAACCGTAAAAATCCGTTCACGCCGTATTAGTTAAAAATAACATTCTTCTCATACTTTTGTCAAAAAAGTCAAGAAGTACCTCGTATAGTAAATGAAAGAAAGAGTTATTACATACCATTTAGTAAAATTCAAAAATGGATAAAAATGAATTTAAACATACATGAAACCATTTTTATAAAATAGGGACATGGATGATAAATATAACCCAAGTAAATACTTACGAATAAAAAATGTCAGATAAAAACGAGATTGGAAATGTTATCCCTTACAAAGAACTTTTTGTAAATAAAATAGATCTCTTATGTGTATTCACTATAATATCACATAAATAAAGAATAAATTCATGATAAGATATAAAAATTAATTTCTCACATAATCAAAGAACGATATAAACAAGAAATAGAAGATAAACCCATAGAATGGAAATTGGGTTAAGATGTTCCCTTACCTCGTGTCCGACTTGACTCGATCATTCTTTAATCTCTGAATAATAAACCAATGTTAATTTCTACTTGCTTTCTAACCTTTTTCAAATTTATTATTTCTTTTATATCACTTATTACCATTTTATAAACATTATTTAACCATTTAAGTTAATAATGTTCGTTTTGCCGATATTTGGTACTTGAGTCAAAAATGGACTTCTTATAATTACATGTTATTCATGTGGTCAAAGGTACATTATATCCAGAATGATATTCATGATTTATATATCATATATATCATATATATCCAGTATATACATGTATTTATAATATTACATAACATATGGAGGTATGAAATGAAATGCACCGTTCATGGAGACGGTAAGTCGTACGTACACATGAACAATACTTTCATTTATATTTCTTATTTTAATGGAATTAAAACATAATGATACATAGTTATATTATAATTACTGTATAATATCTTATATAATATCATTATCTACATCCTATATACATCCCACATAAGGCATTAAATAATCACATCACTTTGAGGGGGTGGTAGTCCGCACTTCCTCAAATGAGATTATCTTATTTAAACACTATGGAAATTATAAAGTCATGATATAATTGGGAAGTAAAGAACCATAAGGAAATCATAAATATAATATATATCATATATAAATACAGTTTCATCATAATGTCCACCATGAGATGTGGTAGGAGAGAATCGAACAATCATCGTTTCGTGAGGTGTTAGTTTTCTATCCACAGAAACATTATGTTCTTCATCCATTAGATGGAGGTGTGTGTAAGTGTAGTTAAAATCCTTCGCATAAAAAATCCTAGTATATTGAGGATACTGGTGTTGTTAAAAAAATAAAGTATTAAAAATATTTTTGGTGTTGTAAATGTAGAATAAAGAAAACAACCTAAGAGAAACGGTTTCCTTTAATTTGGGTAACTTCCTTTGGATTAAACAAAAATGACTTCTTGAAATACCTTCTACCTAATGTAAGGATTTTATGGGGAGGAGAGGGATGTAGGGAGATTAATTGGTTAGATTTTGGATGAGACAAATGTCCTGAGAGTTGTGAGGAATTCGATAGAAATGGTCTCTTTTTATAAGGGAGGGGAGGGGCTCTTTAGGAAAGAGTGAAACTATTATCTTATAATATAATGATATTCGGTTTCTAATGGTCCAAAAATAATTATAGTCAAATATAAGATGACTCGTGGTCGATATATAATCATCCAATCAGATATGGACATGGTTTGGATCATATTTTAATCATTATTATCTTATTTATTTAAATCATTTATTGAGGAGGTAAATACTACATCATTTTTGTGTCCCAAATAATTAAATTTCTTTGAGGTCTAAAAATTATAAACAAAATAAAAACTTGTAAGAAATAATTTAGCTTTCCAATGAATATTTATAGTCTAAAAGATAATTTATATAGCACCATATAAAAATTAATTGCTAAAAGATTTTTGTTAATGTCAATTTTGTCTTTACATTAAATTAATTAATCCAAATTGTGATTATCACACCCAAGTGGCTCAATGGGGTCCCAAAATCTACCCAAGGATGCCAATGGTCGGACAATACTCATAAAATAAGGTTAGGACAAGTGTTAAGGTAATTTGAAATTATTATAATATTCTTTTAACATTGAATTACCTTATTTACCTTTAACCGCAGTAAATAAAAGTCAAAAGTTACTATTCGCCATAAATTAATTTCATCTTATTGAACCATATTTTAATTCCTTATAATGACCATGTATGTTGTATTTTTAAAATTCAATTCACAGAAGTGGTAAATTTTCATTTAAATGAACGATTCAGTTTTTTTAGCTACTACTATGTGGTTTCACTATTCATCAAAATTGATGTTTTCCAGAAAAATACCAAAAATTAAGCCTAAGATATATTTGATATTCCGAATTCAAAAATGATGTCCATTTTTTTAAATTCAAAACATAGAAGTTGAATTAATTAATTTTAAAATTAATTCCCATTACAAAAACAAATAACGTGTTTTTAAGAAACAATAACTATCAAAAAATCATCAATTGTTTATGTCCAATTTCAAAGTGAAATTAATTCCACTGAACAACATTGGATTAAATGGTAAAAATATATTCTAATTACACGTTAAAACCATTTAAAATGATAATCTAACCGTATAAATTATTGCGTTGAAAAAAAGTTGATTTACCAACTATCAATGACATGTGTGTCTGGTGTTGATAGTTGGTAATGAGGTGGAGTGGGACATATTTTTAATTGATCATTAAATTATTTACTAGATTATTTTCATGGATGGGTGAACATTGTTAATTCCAAGTAAGACAATTATCACTATCATGTTCAATTATAATCTACCGATGAGGTCACTCATATTTTTTAGGTTGAGTGGAACTATATATTTGGAAGGGAATGGAATATTGTTTCTTATATTGGGTCTAATATAATGGTAGTTTTTAGATATGTTTTGTGTTATATTTGACCACTGTTTGTGTGGCTGACTTAATGCTATTGTGTGTGCATACCCTATGCTCTTTCAGGATTAATTTTTGGGTTCACCTCCATAGAGAGATGTCGAGTTTACTATAGACCTTCTCACTGGTATGATTCCCATTTATATAATGCCTTAAGATATGGTTCATGATATGTTTATGGAACATAGTCGTAACCTTGAGGACCTACAAGATATATATTTATTCATCCTAGTGTTCCCCATGCGATTTTCAAGTCTTATTTTATAAAAAGACATAGGGGAGACTCTGACTTTGTATCAATTATTGAAATATGAATAGGGATACCATTAAGATAAAATATACTTTTCAATTGATAGATGATCTATCTGATCATATTATAGGTTATCAATTGTTTTCCATGATTAACCTAATGTCTTGTTTCCACCAACTGATTGTATGAGAAAAGGATAAGCCTTAAAAATTACAGGAGCTGATATAAGTATTTCATGTATATGTTTATTCAATTTGGTCTAACTAACGATACTTATGTGTATTATGGATTTAATGAAACGAATATTTAATCAGTTATTGGACCTCTCTGTTTTTGTGTTCCTGGATGAAATATTGGTTTTCTCAAAATCAATGTAGGTGAACATGCACTATTAAAGTATCATCCTTCAATCATTAAGAGAACATTATATGAATGGTAAGATTTAGATGTTTTATTTTAAGATCTAGGATATAAATCATCTAGGTAATGTCACATCTAATATGGTAATATCATTATATCCAAAAATTCTATCGAATGTTATGTCATGTGTGTAACCCAAAAATGATTTATGGATCTACAGATTGCTGGGTTTGGATAGATACTATATAAGGATTTTTCAAGAAATATCCAATCTTGCATCTTTGATGATAGCTTTAACCCATAAGTGTGTACAGTTTAAATAGAATTAAAAGTTCTAGAAAACATTTTAGGAGAAGAAGGTGGGGTTGACTTCAGAACCAGTTTTGATTCTTCACAAATCAGTATCAGGTTTTGATTTTTTCTATAATGATTCTAGTATGAGTTTGGTATGTGTATTGTTATAGGGGAAACATGTGGTGTATTATGTCTACCTCTAGTTATTACCTCATGAAAATAACATACCCATGATCATGAGTTGGTAGTTGTTTCGCATGAGATTAAAACATCAAATCACTATTTATTTAGGGAGGAGTTTATAGTTTATTCAGATCATAATATCAAAATATATATCATTACATAGTTGTATCTTAATTTTCATTACATGTATGTGTATAGTATCTACATATATATATGATTTTCATATTTCATATACCTAATATAAGTGTAATCTTGTTATTGATGCATTGAGAACAAAAATACCAACACAGTTCATGATGGAATCAGTTTAGGAGTGGTCCCTAAAGATTTTTCATCATGATATGATATTTATAGTGGAATAGGATGGTGTGCATGTGGTATTGGATTCGATTGAAGATAAACCATATTTTTTTGAGAAATTTTGGCCGAAGTAGGTGAATTAAACTAAGCTATAATGATTTAATGAAATATTTTATGGTGCCTACACCTCAGGTGAGTGGTCATGGTCTCCTAGTAGAAATTTTTGCTTTAATATGAGGTTTTTTGTTTCTTTATCCCTAGAGACAGTTTGATTGAATTGTGATAAATTGTTTTTGGTTTATTCACTAAATTAATATATATATATATATATATTTATGATTATTTGAGATGTTTGTATTAGTTTTAGGGGATATGATGGTCAATTGAAAATTTTTTCATAGTGTCTTACATGTTAAAGAGTTATTGTGGTAAACTAAACACCTATGGGGCTGTTACAGCATTTAACCATTATGGAATGGAATTGGGATGAGATTTACATGGGTTTATTCATTGGGTTTCAATGTAATTGTAGTTTGAGGGATGTGATTTGTGTTATCATGTACTAAATCAAGAAATTAGTTCATTTCCTACCTATTTGAGCAACCATGAAAGTTAAAACAACATGGGAATGTACACATCTGAAAGATTTTGAGAGTCCATAGGGTTCCTTATAAATTATCAATGATAGGGATTTATGGTTGACATATGGGTTTTCAAAAGGTTTACAATATTCTAAGTGTTCATAGATTAATTTAAGAATGCCTTATTAACAACAGATGTATGTAACGTTAGTGAGGACTATCCATTCTCTTGAGAACACGCTCTACTCTTGTGTGCTTAATTATAGAGGATGATGGGAAAATAACGTCACTTTGGTTAACTTTTACAATAAAAATAGCCATCAAACCATAACTAAGATGGTTCCCTTAAATTCATTTTATGGGAAGCCATATAGAACTCCATTGTGTTGGGTAGTGTTGGGGTAGTGTTCCTTGGTTGGAAAATATTTTGATTAGGAGATGGCATATATATTGATGTTGTTCCATAGGGTTTTTATTAAGTCATAAAGTTACTAAAAATCATATCCGGAAAGCCATTGTGGGACGCAAGTGTTTTATGTTGGTTATAATTCATTTCATTGAGTTTCACCGATCATGGTACATAATCATTTGGGTAAGAAGGGTACATTGAAACTAATGTTTACGGGCCCCTTTTAGGTCGTGGGATAAATTGAGAAGGTTTAATATCAGTTGGACTTACCATCTCCCTTAATTGTAATCCTATATGTGTTTCGTGCTTCCCAGTAGTGAAGGTATATACCAAATTATTTCCATGAGATTAGATGAGAGGATGTCTATCTTAAGACTGACACAAATTTGTATGAGCATCCATTTCAGATTATGGATAACCAGGTTATGTAACGATAAGTTAAAGTAGTACACTAGTCCAGGTATCACTACAACAAAAACAAGCAAGGGAAGCTCCACCCATTAACAGCACTAAAAAAATTGATGATAAAGGGGGTCTTTATCAGCACTAAATAAAGTACTATTAATAGTGACCCTTTATCAGCGCTGATAATGGCCCCCTTTATCAGTGATTTATTTGTGCTGTTAAAGGGGACCCCTTTATCAGCGCTTTTTTTTAGTAGCGCTAATAAACAGGTTCTTTATTAGTGCTTTTTCATAGCACTGATAAATTTTATGTTTCAAAAAAAACTTGGAATATATTATATTGTTGTGTAAGTATATTTATATTGATTTAAATATAATATATATTTTTTAAATATGTTTTAGATAAGTATAAATAGTCTATTACTATTAATATATATAAATGTTAGTGAATATGGAATTAAAATATTTTTCAAAATATTTTTAATTAATAATTTTATAATTTTCATAGATTAATAATCATTTAATAAAAATTTGAAGACACAAACATTCCAAAAAAATTAATAAAAGTTCTAAAATAAGTTGAAAATGTAACTCAAACTTCAAACAACCATATCTTTTGATTCGGGTTTCTGTTTGACCTCTACAGCATATAAAATCAAAGCCTGCAATGAGCTCTACGCGCTAGTGACCATATAAAACCTTTGGTCACATTTTTCAAGACCAAATAATCCCAATAAGGCCTCCAAATATGTGTTTTTATTCAGGATACCCTGATTTGTAAACATTCAAACAAGTATAACTTCTGATCCAGATGTTTGTTAGGCATGTAGCACATATCATATCGAATATTGTTTCATTTTCTTCAATTTTACTGGTTGTGGAGTTGAAACGAGATTCTTCATTAGATGTTATGGTTGATTTAAAATTATATGGATTTTCAAATAAACACATATATATATTTATTCATAAATATATATTTCTATGTCTGTGTCTGTGTTTTCTATATGTATTTATTTATTTATTTATAAACACACATAATAAGAATATATTTATAAATGAATTTAAAATTAATCTTATAAATATATAGTAATATACAAATTAATATACGGATAAATATTTATAACTAAATATATATATATGTAAATAAATATAAATATATGTTAATATAAGAATGAATGTATATATACTAATATATGGAAAAAATATATGTATTAATATAAATAATTATATTTATATTAATATGAATCTATATTAATATACGAATAAATATATCTATATATATATAATTATTATTTATTAACATAAGAATAAATATATATATAGTAATATGTGATTAAATATATATGTATTAATATAACAAAATATATTTATATTAATATTAATCTATATTAATATATGAATAAATATAACTATATATATATAAAAATAGATATATCATTAAATAGAGAAAAAATGAAATGGTTGAGTGGTAAAGGTGCAGGCCTGCTGGGGGGGAGGTCGCGGGTTCGACTGTGGGTGGAAGCAAAGAGGTGAGCACGTGTGGGGCATGCATGTGAAGGGAACATCATGGGACAGAGTGGGGGGGGGGGGGGGGTCCGCCTAGAATTGAAAGGGGGAAAGCACTGTTAAAATCTTACCCACCCCCGTATTATATAATTCTATATATTAATTTTTAAATTTTTTTTCTTTTATCAGGTATTTTTTTCGCTGATAAAAGATTCCATTATCAAAACATTTCTGAGTGCTGATAAAAGGGACCCCCTTTATCTTCACCTTGATTAACAGTGCTTCTTTAGATCTTTTAATGGACTTTTCTAGCACTAATAAAGGCCATAATTGTTTTAGTGTATTATGGTAGTTCAAATAATATATCCAAGATATCTGGGAGTTATAAAATTTTATGATGAAGAAGTGACATCCTCTATTTGTAGATCTATGATATTTTGGTCTTTCTAGGGGGAAAATAATTTTTTATGGGGAAATTATAATGCTCAGTTACCTTCAATCAGGTATGTTTTAACATTTTTATGGCTTACTTTCCAATTTGTAGAGTAATTCTAAAGAAGAACTTGAATGTATACATATAATGGTGAAGTCAATGTTTTTTTCTATTTTCATCCCGAGCCTAAAATTTTTACTATTCACAGGGAAATTAAATGTCGTGTCATGGGAGTAATATCCATGCAATATCTATTAGGAAGAATCTATGAACTAGATATAACTGATGAATAATTTACATTCTATTTAAAAAGTTCAGATAATTAAATGGAAACTATAACTTTTTTAAATAATATGTGATAGGTTGTTCAGTGTATACAAGCTTTATAGAATACATGACATGTATTGGTATCACAGATATCTTAATAGTCATGAACTAGGATATTAGGGTGATGTACAATCATATTTATATTTAATTCATCATGTAATTCCTTTCCATCAACCAATAGGCTCTCCCTAGACAATTATGGGTGTCTCCATCCCTCATGGGTCTCTTCATTAAGTGATTGGCCACTATTATGGTTGGGTTTCTTCTATCCAGTTATGTAATCCATTAGGTTATTTTCTATTTTTCTAGATGTTTTAGTTTTAGCCATGGATGTGTTCGTATTTTTGATCATATATCATTTTTAATCAATTATTTTTAGATTCATTTCATTATTTATCTTTTTAAGGTTGTTCTCTTGGTTTTTCGTCAACATTTTCAGAGGCAGGTTTCTACTATGTTGAGGTTTGTGTTACTTTCAATGGTTGAACATTATGAATTGAATATTTTCTTGAAAAAATAAATTATATTTTAATTTTATTATATGTGATGTTTGGATAAAAATTATTTCACTGAAAATAAAATGATTTTCAAAATTGAATTTTCCTTGAAACTAAAATTTATTGATTTGAAACTGGGTGTCCAAACTTCGAAACAGATCAATATGGATTTAAAGTTTTTTTCTAAAATTATGAGATTCATTTTGAAAAGTAATTTGGAAAAATTTACATTGGGAACCTTTTCTATGATAAGAAAGAGACCCCGGTGTCCTAATTGTGTGTACAACATCAGTAAGAGGTATACTTTTGATTTCACAAATGGTAGGAATCGATAAATAATGTTATATCAACTTGTAGGTTTTTATATGAGTGGGTTTCAATGTGGTGGATATTTAGGAATATAATTTTTCTGTCCTGTATTGTTTCCTAGATCCTATATCCAAATATGTTATGTTTGTTTTCATTTATGGTTATATATGTCATGAAAAGTTTTACTATGTATTATTACTGACATGTTTTTAAATGAAGTTATATCATATAGACTTGAATGATAGGATATTTCATGGATATGTATTTAAAATTATAACTCTTGATTTATGGATTTAGTAATGTCCCTCAATTCACCATGCTCTCATTTGGCCCAAATTGGTTGGTTACATAACCTCAACCACACCTCCTCATACTCTAGAGGCTACCAACTATCCGTGGGGGTGTGACATGTATAGTGGGAATACTATGCCCCTGGTTACAAGGTTACAACACAATGGAATAGTCTAATATCATTAATAAGAATGAAAAATCAGTCTACTTTAAAAATGAAATATAGTGGAATACTAACTATATAATCCAACAACAAGTCCAATAAAATACCATTTAATAATTTAATGACGTTATATAATGTAAAAAATGCAGTTCTAGATGTAATATATGATAAAAAACTATAATACTCAAAAAATACCTCAATGTCCCCAATATCTAACACCACATTGGTTGTAACTCAAAACTTTATCCCATCCAGAAGAAAACAACCAACATCAAGGTCATTTTCCGATTTTGATGCCTACATCCACTAATATGCTCTAGTACCAAATGGATACCCTAATAGTGTGTGAGTATAACATAATATATTGGAACCACCATATCCAAACATAACTCGTATGATAATGAGTTTTTGGAACAATATAATGATTAAGCTTATTAACTTATTAATAAAATAAATTAATACCACATCAACAATCTTCAGAACAATGGAAGAACATCTCCTTGTATGTCTCAAAATGATGAAAACCACAACCTTATAACCAAGGTATAATATAACCTACCTCTACACCATGAATGAATGCATGAAATCTTGTCTCATAACCATGACCACCATAACCAAATAACAGAGTTATAAATCTGGCCCATATGGGTCAATCCCTCTATATAATAATTTCAACACCTAATTAGGGATAATCCAGCTATATAATAATTCCTACAAGTGTCATTGGTCCTAGCCCTATATATAATAAGTTCAACATTAATCACTAGGATAGTCCAAATATATAATAATTTTCGCATATACCACTAAGTGAATCCCTCAATATAAGATTTTTATCACACATCACTGGGTCAAGCCCGCTATATAAGAACTTAAGCATGTTTCTATCAGAAGAACCCTCTATAATTTTAGCATGTGTCCCTATGACAACACCCTACATATGTATTACAACATTCAATCAAAACACATGTCACAAAAACAAATGTATCACAATATCACATCATATGTTACAATGGTAAATTATAAGAATTACCATTTGACATTAAATTAATCATTTCATATATCTATCCTTCATAACCAATAACATTCAAGTCATCTAAATAAAAAATCCAAGACAAGGTGAATATATCTCAATAAATCACTGACAATCAAAGTCATTATAAACACAGTGTTATCAAATTATACAATAAATTTATAATCATGGTTTCACCCAACTGAATTGTGTCCACATGTAAGGTCAAATATCAAATTGGATCCATAGGGACATTAATGAATAATCAACTTCATTAGTTAATTAATTTAGGTTCCCAATAATGTGGTGCAATTTTAATATTTCATATTCCTGGTAATTATCAAACCATAGGGATAAGGTTTAGGCCTCCTTCCTTTAACCAATGATTGAAAATCAATTCCAACAAAAAATAAAGATGAGGAATATAGTTTAAATGATCACGAGAAGTATTCTACATTAAAACCGATAAAGATAAAAACCAACAATGAAAATGGTTAATAGATTATACTACAAAGTTCAGATAATGATGGAATAAAAGAGGAAATGAATGAAAAATCACTTACTCAGGGATCGATTGCATAAGCTGGACATCTAGATCCATGATAGGAACTCCAAAATCACCATGTAGGTGTCATGGGGTTGGGAGGAGGGTGTTTCATAGGATTTATAAATAAAATCCACCATCTAAAAAACATTAAAACTGTTGGTTTTGGAATTGCATGGGGTGTAATATAATTACACATCATGAATATATTTTTAATAATAGACACCAAACGACCTATCTCCATGGATTTTTTTAATTCTGATCAAACATTATATGACGTGTAATATAATTATATAAGGGCTAATTTTTTCATCTTGACAATCTCGTCACACCTATTAATGATTCATGGAATGAGTTTGAAAATAATTACACATCATGTATTATAGTTACAAATTGTTTAATTTTCATATAGATTATTTTTCCACCGAGTTTACACATAATAAACCAAAATCCATTTTAGGTTTCTCAACATACTAAGAACCAATTATTATACTACGCACATTTATACCTGGACTCAACTAATTCAACCATCATATATCCCTAAACATTAGGACATTCCACAATAAAGGATCCAATTAACTGAACATGGCTCATCCACCAATGATTAAATGAAAAACTCAATGAGAGATGTACTAGGAAATTTAGGGAATATTATAACATCCAACCATATAATATATCATTTCCCTACTAATCAATGAATCAATGTGGGGTATTGGTGAAAATCTCTTGTCATCAACCAAGCCAGGTCGACCATGAATTGGTCACCCAAGTCGATATGTGATAAGGCCTGAAGGGAATTCTCGATCCCCATGGTCTGGATACTAGTTCTATGCATCAATACTAGAATGTAAATAATGATATGTACCACTTATATGAATAATATAAACAAATAAAAATAAACAAAGAAACTGGAAACAGGAAAAGAGATAAACTTGGAAATGAATCACACATCAAGTGACCTCATGGTTCAACCCAAACATAGAACCATTCTCACTCAATGATAGATATGACTAGAAAAGCCTAAAAATAAATGTATAAAGTAGGAATTATCACTATGATTCTAAATATGAATTCCAAGTGTAAACATCACCAAGTGTCCCTACCTTTAAAAAGAACCCTAAAAGATGCTATTTTGAAAATAATACATAATAAAATATTGTCTTTCATTCTTTTCAAATTTGGTTAACTTTTTTTCATTTTCCTGAAAAGAATTTCACTTCCACTACATTTCAAAATTGGATCCAAGAATTAATTATCATTTCAAAACAATGGAATTCAATTTATATTAAAACATGGTTTTCAAAAAAGTGAGAAATAGTATGAAGATAATTAAATGTATATCACCTCACAAGCACCATGGAAAATCCCTAATTTGTTACTGATATTTACGGACCTAGGATCCTTTTACCATAGTGAAATGTGGCTAAGAAACCACAACTATCGGCAGTATTAGGCACGATCCACTAGTAACGAACACACACCATAACCTAGTGTACTTTAATCATCATAATCATTTAGTTAGTGTTGAAATCATCAATCATCCTAGAAGAAAATGGGACAAAACACTTTCACATCATCTAGTGTACTAGTCCTATTATTACCACTAAGGTACATAGGGTTACCCATGTGCTCTATTTCAAATGGCAGTGAGGCATTATCAAGAAAACTCTCATGAAAAAAATCAAATTATTTATCCAAAAACCCATTCAACATCCCACCACCAATATCCATACTTTGGGGTATTTACCTTTTTAATCCACACATAATTGTACAAATACATTAATCTAGGAACATATCACAAGTCATACATTGATGATTACATCACTTTTCTCAATCAAGGGGGAATGCCACAATTGGGGTTTTCCACTTTTGAAACGTTTTCCCAAAGTTCCAAATGGGAACCATTAATTTTGAATGAAAATTATCTTCTTGAAAAACAAATTGCACAACCAAGGCACTACACTTTTAAAAAAAATCTAGAAACAAAAGCTTAAAAATAAAATCTTTTAAGAAAAAAAAATTACCAACTAACCTCAATTTCATTCCAAAACACGTGTGCTTTTCCAAACTAACCAATTATTTTATTTCCTCATTATAAAATCCTATAAGAACCATTATTTATTCAAAATCAACATTCACTACCTGTGTACCCACGAAACATTTTCAGGAATACACACCATATACTCAAGACTATTTTCGAAACCAATTTGAAAGATACATCATTTCAGCCCAATTGAAAATTATATATGGAATACATTTACATAGTCGAGAGTATATATAAATAAGAAAACCACACATTGAACACTTAGGAAAATTATAAAAAGCAAATGTAAAATAATTTCTAACATTCACAACCATATCACACAACTTATACATATACTACAAAAATATAAAACATATTTCTAAAAAAATAACGAAATTATGGAAATCAAAATAAAGGGTTATTCATAGGGAACCTACCTGAAACATGTCGTTATTTTTCAATGAATACAAAAACCATCCCTTAGTGAAAACACACACATGCATTTATTCATACATACATACATATATATATATATATACATATATACATATATATACTCTTATCTAATTTGAATATATTCTCTACACTATGAGAGAATATGTACAAATAGGGAATATACATACACAAATATATACATATATGCCTTACCTATGCATGAACATATAGGTGATCACGATTCTCACAGTCCAATACCACCACAGTGAGGTGCAACTCACTGTATAAAAATTTACCATCAACTCAAAACAAGATTTTCATTTTTTAAATAATTCACATCACATACCGAAAAGTGCACAAAAAGACCTACATGCCTTTATGACCCATTATCTATAAGAAATATATTTCAATCACTCACAGATCTCAAGTTCCCATGAAAAAATATTCTTCCTTACTAAAAAAATCATTAAACACATCCATGAAATTCCACAATAACACACATATAAAAGATGAAACTATTTTTTGTTAGGAAATAAAATTACATAATAAAAATATGATAAAGAATTCCAAAAATTACATCATTCCACATAATTAAGTTCTAGAACATGTTAAAATAAATTAAACACAAAAAATCAAATCATTAATTAAGGTTTTTTCCTAGATTCACATTCCTCGGGTGAAGACATTTTAGGAAAATATTGTGAAACCACAACCACACCTCAACCACACATTCGAGAGGAATTATTGAGCCATAATCAACAAGATCATACCATATTCATCAAGAAATAACAATAAATAAAACACCCAAAAAATGAACAAAAACTATACAAAGGGGGAGAATCTTACCTGGTGTAGTGTGAGGGAGAGAGGGGTACCGGTCTGGGTCACGATCACCAGAGGAGGGGACAATGGGGTTGCGGTCTCTATCGGATGGAGGTTAGAGGGGGTCATTTCTAATATGAGGACAAACCAGTGGGGGTGGAGGGTGTTTTCATGAGTGGTTGTGCACTAGGGATGCAGCTGCGAATGAGTCATGCACCGGGGAGGCCAACCGGAAGGGGGGGGGGGGGGTTCACCAGAAGTGTTCGTGCAGGAGGGGATCGAGTAGGGTGGGTGAAACAAGACACGGGAATGGGGAGAGGAGTTCGTGAGGGAGAGGGGATATGTAGAGGGTAAGGGAACCATATTAAAAAATTAAAACAAATATATTAATAATAATTTTTATAATAAAACCATTATTTTTATAATAATTAAAATAAAAACAATATTATTATTATAATAATAACCTCATAATAATAATAATTATAGTGTCAATAAATGTTATAAAAATAAACTTAAAAATAGTATTATTATTATATATAATAGTAATAATATCATTATTATTATGTTTAAATCATTTCATTTTTATTTTATTTTGATACATTTTTATTTTAATTTAATCAATTTTAAAATTAAAAAATACTCTAATATAATTAAAATGACCATGAAAACAAGGTGATGGGTTAGGGTTGGACATTTCTCCCCACCATAATGCTTTATTCCCCATAAATACACAACAATTTTATCACCCATCTGAGAAATCAATACCCCTTCATAGTCCAATGATATTCCAAATGATGAACAAACATGAAAAAGGTCAGATCACCATCAATAAATCAATATACATAAAAATCAACTTCAACAGAGTCAAAATGGACTCATAAATGTGTACCAAACTCCTGCAAAAGTCAAACCACTCCAAACAACACAAAATGAGACCTATGTTAGTAGCCAAAAATGGGATACCAAAATCTACCCTAATGAACTAAATACTCCCATAATTTTAATTCAAAAAAACTATTGAGTGTGATCTAGTAACGAGTCGATACCTATCATCATTTCGACAACAAAAAATTGATCTAATTACTCACATTGAAAGGCCCAAATAGACTTTATACCATATGAACAAAAAACCACCCAATATGGAGATGTTGGACAAATGCGGGGTGGACCAAACAGACTCCACAAAATAATAAAAAGGACAAATATGATTTACATTTGAGTTAATTTAGAGAGACCAATGGTGTGTCTTCCTACCATAATGAATATCTAGATTTACTGATTGGAAGAGGCTTACCAATGAACTTGACATATCCTAACACAAGAATTCATGTACTGACTAGATCCCCTATCATAAGGGATTCGATGAAAGATGAGTCTAGGGAAGAAAGAAACACAAAAAATGGTTCTCTATTCTAAATGGGTACTAACATCTGTAGATGATCCAAGACCAAAACTAATGTCAATTCAAAAGTATTCCCATACAAGGACCACCAAACAGAGGTTCACATCACAATGGTATAAGAACTTATGTTTATGAAAATGAGATAACTGTAGGACCCCGAGACACCCTGAGAGGGGAGGGATGAATCAGGGTGTCAACTTTTTCATCTTAAAGTTGTGGATCTTGATCCCACATTGGTAGGAACTACTTAAACGTGTATGATGGATATGATCAGCAATGAAACATTCACATGCAAAGAGATAACACAAAAATTTTACTTGATTCACCACTAAGGGCTACGTCCAAGGAGCATACGCCGACAAGTTTCCAGTTGTACAAAATTCCACTAATCTTCACTAGTTGTGGATTATAATTGTTCGTGCACAGTCACTCTATCCCAGGCTCACTACCTTTACAAAAGTTCAGGGATAGCTCATTGCATCCCTCGGGTCACTCCCGTTGGCTCCCCCTGGCTCACTGTCGTTGGTGAAGTCTGACGCAGTTTATAGACGTGAAGGTCTCTTAAATATATTTGCATTTAAGTCTTTGTCTCCTGTTCAGAATGGGACTTTGCTTGCATCAGGGTTCAGAGTTGATGGTCTTTTAAGTTAAAACCTTCTTCTTTAGTGCAATGACTAATGCACTAGATCCTTTTGTCTTCGTTTTCCTAAATCACACCCCCTGATGTGACTACTCAATAAGTGAAGCTCAGCTTACTTGGCATTGTCAGAATCAGTTCTCCATGTATGAATGAGATCATAGATTTATCATTTAGATTTCCTCTTTAATCTCACTTTTCACCGAAAGTATCAGGCAATCTTTCAGCATTCGTGCAGCTCCAGAAAGACGGGTGTGCTTCGACAATATCTGGAAGCCTCCTCAATTCCCGGTGCACAAGTCCCCACACGGCGAGCAAGTCCCAATACGGTGCGCAAGTCCTCGGTGCACAAGTCCAAACTGGACCGCATGTTTCACCAAATCACCTACGCGACACTGCCTTCTGGAATATCAAACCTGGACAACTCACTTCCTTTCTCTCCCAAATCCCCTTGGGCGTGCAACCATCAATCAGTGCGCAAATTCTAAGAGCTGGCATGCAAGTCTCTTCAAACCACATGTGCAACCACTCACCACTTGCATGACTCCTACACATGTGCGACGAGAGCTCTGATTTTCACTAAGGGTTGAGCTTTTGGGAAATGAGGAGGGGTGGACCAGTATTTGTAGGCATTTGGTCAACCTGCGTGGCGACACGCAACTCTCCCCTCCACGCACAAGTCCCGGTGCGCAGCTCATCTCCCCTAGCCTCTGTCGCACAACTCACTTTCAGGACCCAACTAATACTTGTGCGGACTTCTTTACTTTGCCATATTTTTTTGTTTTGATCTTGAAAAACAATAGGCGCCCAAGTTTCCAATCCTTCTAGGCATTGTCATGCAAGTCACTTCACGGCGCGCAGGTCACTTGCGTTACCAACCCAAAACTTGTGAGACCCTCTTCCCTTGGCCATTTTTTCATGTTCTGATCTTAAAAAACACTAGGCGTTCAAGTTCCCTTTTCTTCATGTACACGGCACGCAAGTCTCTTTTCCAAAAACTGTTTTCTCCATTTGTCGATTGTCAGTCCCATAAATTTGGCAAACACTGGAAAACGATGCCACCTTGTATCTAATCTTTTTGTACGGCCTCCAGATCATCCATTCCTTGGTCGAAGTTCTTGAATCAAATTTGGATCGTTAACCACATCCCTTGAACTCAACATGCCACCATGGAATCTCCTTAAAAAATTTGTATGTCATTTTCTTTCTTTGTCAACCTCAAAAACACTTCTTCTCGGTGATTTGTATTCTTCAGCAACTATTCTGATTTCATCACAAACTCCACTATCGTGATATGTATTCTTTGAAGGAAGATCATTAGCATCATCATCTTCTGTGACAATGTGATGTGAATGGCCATCTCAGAGTTCCAATCCCTGCATGGCCATATTAGAATTCCATTCACTTGCAGACTTTCTTCTTCTTCAACGGTCATGATCTACTTTATTCTGATCATATGATTCAATTTGTCAAGTAGTCTCTTGCATAGTTCTCTTACAATCATGAGTAATTGAATGGTCTTCGTAAAAACCCATGTTTCTCATGCAATAAGGAGGAATTGCATGGTCTTCATCAAAAAACACATTCTTCTTTAATCATCCTCAGATGGATTACTCCTCACTTCTTCATTGTTGTAAACAATGTTTCAACTTTGACACATTTTCTTTGAACTTATGATCAGTACAACAATCATCTGAATTTACATTCTTCTATTTCATTGGAGTACTTCTTGATCTCCTTCATTTTGACCTTCATTGACAACTATTGACAACAAATACAACCTTATACACAAAATAGTTCCAAAAATCTCATCCTTTCTATTTTGTTGTCAATACCTTACATAAATTCTGAAATGAATTCGTCAATGTCAAAATGAGACTCTTCTTTTCAATGAACATTTCTTTTCATACTTTCATTTCACTTTCTCTCCCCCTTATTGAAAAGAAATACAAAGCGCATGGTAGTGAGGGTATCAATACATACTTAAGAAATGATTCATTAATCATTTCACTCTAAGTCTACTTGAGCAATTCTCGATGTGGAAAACAAGGGGATTTGATTAAGTCATCAAGGCTGTCCATTATTCCTAGATCATGATACCAACATGAGATGAGAACTCATGTATTTTGTCTTCAAGGGTTTAACACTTTTATTTCAGGTAGAATAAAATCAAATGTGATAGGGAATAATCAACTTGAAACTCCCACACTCACATCATCAAACAGATCAAAAACATTCAAGTGCAATTGGTAGGATAAGTGGTCTTGAGTCACTTCCATTCTTTTTATATCACTGATCAATTCAGTTACTCCCCCTTTGTAGAATGATCTTTGATCTAGGTAACTATGGGATAGAGATTGAGAAATGGAATACCTTCTCCATGGACATGTTCTTCAAGAAATTCAAAGAGTAACTGCATTAAAGTCCAGCTAGAGTTGATATTGATTGAAACAGTGATTTTGGAAGCGTCTTTATTTTTCTCCCCCTTACGGGAAACACTCCTCATCATTGACATCAAGAGTGATCATTAATCATCTTAATCATTGAATATCAATTGAATAATATACTAAGGATGGAAACGTCTTTAGCATGGCTATCAAGTGTTGACAGCATTCACTACTTCTCTGATTCTCCCCCTGAGCTCATGCTTCACCTTCAATTCCCTACATTATTAGTACAGATACAATACACAAATGAATATGGGAATAAGGTGGTTCCTCCTTGTTTATCAACATGACCTGCATGATTGAGGTTCTTTTCTCAACCAAGTTCCTTTGTTCACTCCAGTCTTCATGCCTGCACATTTGAACATATGTTCTGACATCTGTTGGTGTGGCTTGGCTTTCTTCACATTCTCTTCTACTTTGTGTGGGAAATTGTTCTACTTAACAGCCATCATGAATGATACATTCTTGCTCCTCTTAAGGACTGCTTCGTGCTCTGGTATTACGGTTAAGCAACCTTTTGCAATGTGATCAGATTTCTTGCATCTCTCACACATAACATCATTGGCACGTGTGATTATCTTGGTTTTCAATCTCTCATACACTCTATCTTCATCACGTGAAAGTTTTCATTTTCCTTTAGCACTATCCTTGGACTTTTAATATTCATGTTTCCTAAATCTTTTCAAATCTTCTGGCCAGATGACCAATATGTCATTTGGAACTGTTACAGCAGATTTGGGTCTTCCACATGGGTTCATCTGAGTTTCATCCCACATACTGTTTCTTTTGGATGAATGACCCTTCAATTTCATGGATCTAAAATCCTGGGTCTTCTCAGCTTCCCTACTTGAGATCTTTATGGGGAAATGTGTGTTCACAATATTCGTCTGATTTTTCCCAAGGAATAATCTTCCTTCTTAGCTGGCTTGTGTGGTCTTCTGTTCTTATCAGCTCTGGATATCTGTTGAAATAGGCATGCACCATTCTTGTGACCACTGCCGCTGCATACATCATAGATGTTATCAAGCATTCCAAATCTGTTTGCTGTAAACAGATGCTTCTGGACCTGCAGATGTTGTTTCTTCTTCTTTGGATTTCATCCCTTTGATACATGTTTTCTTGGTGATTTTCCGTTAAAGGGATTGTACCAAAAATCTAGTGCACAATGCCCAAATCTGTTGTAGCACCAACATTGACCCACAAATCATTTCCTCTTTGTATCTTCTGTATGAGGTTGTTGGGACTTTTTCTTAATCTTTTGTGCTCTATTTGAGGAACAAACTTCCTCCTTTTTCATCTCATCCACCCTAGCCATGGTGGTAGGTTTCTTCTTCTCAACTTTCCTCATCCATATTGTTTAAAACATTTCTTCCAGCCTACAATGATTATAGGAACATATTTAGAAACACGAGTACAAGATGGTTTGGATAGTACCTTCACTTTCTCAGGTACTTGTGATAGATCAATGAGTGAAGTCATGATCTTCTTATCACATGTTGGATGTATTTCGACAATAGAATCCTCCAGTGATCATTGAGGACCAGAAGCAACTGATTCTTGATGTTGATAATCATGAGTTGTCATAATATTCTTGTCACATGTTGGAGTTATTTCTTCTTTAGATTCCTCCAATGAACATTGAGTACATGCTTCACTAATTTAATTCTTTTGTGAAGTCCCAATATGTTTATTCTCAATATTGGTCAACTGGTCTTCCAATTTTTGACCCTCAATATTGAGGATGATCGTCTGATCTTCAATCATGATCATCTTCTCTTCAAAAGTCTTATTCAATATTTCAACGTCATCTTCATGCATCTTAACATGGTTTTGTAACAAAGAGTCATGTTCCCTGAATTTCATGGAAGTTTCTTCCAAACAACAACTCTTGACTTCAGTTCTCTTCTTCAGCTCAGCTTCAAGTGCATGGATGTTTTCTTTTAGAGTCTTATATACTTCCTCATTTTCTTCAAAGAATTAAATCTGTTTGGTGAAATTCATACTTTCCAGAACATTTCATTCCAATCTCTTTTCCATATTGTCAGCTTCCCTTTCTAATCGAGTGATCTCAACCTACAATGATTGAAATAGGCTAGAAATAATAGAAACCCTTTCTTCAGGAATATCATGCAGATATGTTTTGAGTTTTTCTTGAAAGCTTGAATTAGGGGTAACATCCTTTCCTCTAGAAGAATTTTGAGCCACATGCTCGATGCTTTCCAAGCCTGATGTTTCTTCATTATTTGAATAGCATGGAGAACAAGACATTGCATCTTCTTTGGATATGAAGGACTTCTTCAGCTGCTTCTTATCATTCTTCTTCCTGTTTGTCATGGTCTTTCTATATGTAGAAATCTACTCAGAAATTACTGCGTCATTATCAAGACTGCACTTCATTGTTGAATTTAGTAAAGAAACTCAAATCCTCTTCTAACTAGGATTACTGTATAGTATCCAACATACGTTATCCTTTCGCTCTGATACCACTTGTTGGACCCCGGGACTCCCTGAGAGGAGAGGGGTGAATCCGGGTGTCAACTTTTTCTTCTTATTGTTGTGGATCTTGATCCCATGTTTGTAGTAAATACTTAAACATGTATGATGGATATGATCAGCAATGAAACATTCACATGCAAAGAGATAACACAACAATTTTAGTTGGTTCACCACTAAGGGCTACGTCCAAGGAGCATACACCAACAAGTTTTCGGTCATTCCAAATTCCTATAATATTCACTAGTTGTGGATTACAATGGTTCGAGCACAATCACCTTTTCCCAGGATCACTACCTTTACAAAAGTTCAGGGATAGCTCACTACGTCCCTCGGGTCACTCCCGTTGAATCCCCCTGGCTCACTTCCGTTGGTGAAGTCTCACTTAGTTTATAGACATGAAGGTCTCTTCATTATATTTTCATTGAAGTCATTGTCTCCTGTTCAGCATGGGACTTTGCTTGCATCAGGGTTCAGAGTTGATGGTCTTTTCAGTTCAAACCATCTTCTTTAGTGCAATGACTAATGCACTAGATCCTCTTGTCTTTGTTTGCCTGAATCACACCCACTTATGTGATTACTCAATAAGTGAATCTCAGCTTACTTGGCATTGTCAGAATTAGTTCTCCATGTATGCATGATATCATGCATTTATCATTTAGATTTCCTCTTTAATCTAACTTTTCACCGAAAGTATCAGGCAATCTTTCAGCTATCGTGCATTTCTAGAAAGACGGTCGTGCTTCAACAATATCTGTTAGTCTCCTCAAAGCTCGGCGCTCAAGTCCCAACACGGCGTGCAAGTCCTAATACGGCGCGCAAGTCCTCAGTGCGCAAGTCCAAACTGGCGCACAAGTTTCACCAATGCACCTGCGCAGCACTGCCTTATGCAACATCAAACCTGCGCGACTCACATCCTTTCTCGCCCAAATCACCTTGTGCGTGCAACCATAAATCGGTGCGCAAATTCTAAGAGCTGGCACGCAAGTGTCTCCAAACCACTTGCGCAACCACTAACCACTTGCGCGACTCCTACACCTGTGCGATGAGAGCTCTGATTTTCTCTAAGGGTTGAGCTTGTGGGAAATGAGGAGGGGTGGACCAGTATTTATAGGGATTTGGTCAACCTGCACGGCGGCACGCAAGTCGCCCCTCAATGCGCAAGTCCCGGCACGCAGCTCCTCTCCACTAGCCTCTGTCGCGCAACTCACTTGCGCGACCCAACCAATACTTGCGATTCCTTCTTTCCTTTTCCATATTTTGAAGTTTTGTTCTTGAAAAAACAATAGGCATGCAAGTTTCCAATCCTTCTAGGCATTGGCGTGTAAGTCACTTCACGGCGCGCAGGTCACTTGCGCGAACAACCCAACACTTGTGAGACCCTCTTCCCTTGGCCATTTTTTCATGTTATGATCTTGAAAAACACTAGGCGTGAAAGTTACATTTTCTTCATGTACACGGTACACAAGTCTCTTTTCCAAAAACAGTTTTCTCCACTTGTCGATTTTCAGGCCCATAAATTTGGAAAACACTAGCAAACAGTGCCACCTTGTATCTTCTCTTTTTGTACCACCTCTAGATCATCCATTCCTCTGTCAATGTTCTTGAATCAAACATGGATCGTCAACCACATCCCTTGAACTCGACATTCCACCATGGAATCTCCTTAAAAAATTTGTATGTTGTTTTTTTACTTTGTCAACCTCAAACACACTTCTTCTCAGTGATTTGTATCCTTCAGCAAGTCTTATGATTTCATCACAAACTCCACTATCATGATATTTATTCTATGAAGGAACATCTTTAGCATCATCAACTTCTATGACAATGTGATGTGCAAGGACATCTCAGAGTTCCAATCCCCACATGGCCATCTTAGAATTCTATTCACTTGCACATTGTCTTCTTCTTCAACTGTCATGATCAACTTCATGCCGAGCATATGATTCAATTTTTGAAGTAGTCTATTGCATGGTTCTCATGCAATCATGAGTAATTGAATGGTCTTCGTCAAAACCCATGGTTCTCATGCAATCATAAGGAATTGCATGGTCTTCAACAAAAACCTCATTCTTCTTTAATCATCCTCAGATGGATTACTCCTCACTTATTCATTGTTGTAAACAATGTCTCACCTTTGACACATGTTCATTGAACTTATGATTAGTAAAAATTCATCTGAATTTATATTCCTCCATTTCATTGGAGTAATTCTTGATCTCCTTAATTTTGACCTTCATTGACAACTATTTACCAAAAATACAACCTTATACACAAAGTGGTTCCAACAATAACCAAGCCTTTTTATACCCAATGTGGATCACTTCCACCCACATGTCATGAAATAATAAAACAAGGTCCCAATGTTTCTTTTCACTAAATTAGTCCACTCTAAAAGTGAAAATTAACCATGAAGTTTAAACTGTCTTCATTTCCCTTATTTAAGACACACACTAGACCATGTTCCTTTAAACCCCACAGGGTTTTGACTACGCATCATCTTCACTCTGGGGACTATGGATGTATCCCTGATGTTTGGAGCATCTCATACATCATGGTTAGTCATTGAAGACTCCAGAACAGATCTCCTCCCTCTCGTTCCACACACAACTACAATGCAATAATACATCACGAATAGAACACACACATCCCAATACTCACTTTTCATCAACATGAAACATCACCACATTAAGAACTTAATAGATCACCCCTTTCAACTTGAAGTTTAAACAACAAATGAAGCGTCACTTGGAAGTAAGAAACTTTTAGAATATAAAATTTTAGGAATTCTCAAAAGAGGAACATGCTTTATTTAAAACAGAATCTCTCAAGAGGTTCCACAACATCCACCTTTTCATCTAAAAGAGTACATATCCCAAAAATATGCCACTAGACACGACCCTTGAAATTTATATAAACATTACAAGGAGGGGTACCTTAAATCATGTACCAAGTAGCACACAATTCTTGCAAACATCCATCACAACCTTTTACAACCATACATTCCCCACTAGTGGCCTAGAATGAACCCTTTCTTAAATGAAACTATTTAAAGGTATAAAGGCCCCATAAGAAAATAAGCCACACCAACAACCCAAACTATTTACCATTTTACTCACTACAATTTCCCATAAACACTTCTAATAAGGAACTTCATTCTTAAATATTCCTTACATATCCGTTGGTGACTATATAATCTTAGGAAACAATGATTTTTTTTCAATTCAATCCACATCCAATCTTCCTCTGTGAGAAGATATTTTTAATCTAAAAAAATAAGAGAGACAAAATCTACCCTAAAACCCAAATATAGAGAGTTTATTCTTTGATCAACTAGAGGAACATCCCCCAGAGAATCACCCATGTCCAGATTTTGAATATATTATTTCCTAATGGGGGAATTCTCCAGACTACAATGAAAATCCAAGGACATGATCAAACTAGCCCTTTGGCTAAAACATACCACAATTAGAAACCAAATGAACAATAGGGAACCAAATAAAGGGTATCCAAAACATTTTTCTAGAAAAAACCTATGAACTATTATCTCAAACCGACTCATAGAAAAAACGCAACATCAAACATATCCAAAAAGAGAAGATTATTGACTCCCAAAATAAATTACATGTAATTATCCGAAGCCACAAAGAAACACATCACACAAATATTGTCTACCATGCAATACATATTTTAATTAAAAACGAATTTGAAAATAAAATATGATGTGTGGGTTTCAATTTCACAATTGGTACCTCATGAAGTCTAACAAAGTCCTCTCCACATGATAAACCGAGTACCACTCCACATTCCACATACATTCCATGGATTTGGATAGTTATGAGATTACCAATGGTCAAAATAAAACCTTTTTTTTCAAATTCCATAAAAAAATTCAACCCACACTTCCATTTTCTCAAAATTAGTAGTCACAGAATCAAAACCCATTTTGAATGTCCCACAAAATTTCAGAAAAAACCCAATCATTCAAATAATAATTAACTTTAAAAACATACCAATCAATTTGGAAAATATTTCATTTCATTTTGAAAAACTTCTTGTTTTGCAATAAACTCCATTTCACCCATTCCTAATTAATTAAATACTTATATTTTCCCATATGAATCATGTTTCCCAACCCCATTTTTAAAATTATTTCTCCTCTTTCAAAAAACCAATTTTCAATCAACCATATGTTTTGGTTATAAAATTATAACCTCGATAAACTCATTCCTATTCAATCAAATAATTTTATAAATGTTCATCTTTTAATGGTTTTTCTAAAATTAATTCTCAAAAACAATTTTCCGCCCTTTGAAAATGTAACACACTGAACCTAGTATCCCAAAGTTGGTGCATTATTACATATCATTGGAATGATCATAAGAGATCAAGTCTCAAATGAACAATTAGATTGGTAGACTTAGAAGTACTCGATACATTCATATGTTTTACATTACATCATGAAATAAAGAAAAAAAATTGTGTCCCCTTTGAACATACTAATATGCATTGGATTATCCTTATAGGTTAATCATAATATACATATTCACATCCTACGAAAAATAAGATATAAGAGAGGGGTCAGCTCAGATTCTCAGTAGGGATAACAATATAGGAAAAATAGTCATAAATTAGCATAATCATTTAAGGAAATGTATAAGACTAAATCACATTCCTTTTAAACATACACTTTAGCAAAATAGAGAAAAGGTAAATCAAATAATTCCATTTAAATATTCACATGGATATTATACTAGTTTTATAATCAAATGTAATATCAATAGATAATTTCATAATGATAGAATGCATAATGACTGACATCATAACCACATAGTCAAGGCTTTATGGAAAGACTACAAATAAGATTTGGTCAAGGCCTTGTACTAAGAAACTAGTTTGTCTCATGAGAGCTACCAATGCATCGAGGAGCTATATAGGACTCCACCTATCACTTACTATGTCCAATTCATTCCTCATATGAAAAGTTTGGAACACAATCTAAACATTCATATTAAAAACTATCATACGAAATGTCAATATTTTAACCACAAACCATAAATGGTATAAAAATTGCACATCCATAGTCAAACAGAACTAATTCAATTCAATGTCGAATATTGTGTTAAATAAATCAAACTCAATCAAGAACAATCAAGTATATTAACATATTTGAAAATAATAAGTAAAACTATTTGAGAGAAATATCTATTTTTTTATGAAAACATTTAAATATCTCACTATTTATCAAGAAGCCTTTTAAAAGTTATATTGGAATCAATGTGTCCCAAACCACTTACTATGTTTTAAAAGAAATTTTAACTTTAAAACATTAATGTCCATATAAATAAATCCTAAAAACCATTTTTAGAACATGTACATTAATGAGAATGATTTAAAAGAATAAATCTTTAAAACATTTAAAATGATATTTTAGTTAGAGTTCATAACCAAATGAGAGACGCTTGAATAAAAATAATTGAGGTAATCAAAACATTTTAATATCATGAGAATAAAGGGATTCATGATATACTATGTCAAATTACAATATATACACTATGTAAATGTGAATTGGTGAATAACAACAAATAAGTCTCAATTTAATATAAATTGAGATGAAATCCCTTATAAAGACCGCATCCTTAGGTAAAAGATAAATCAATGAATAATTATGTGTGAAAAATATAAATACACTAAATATGATTGGAGATTTATTGTTAATAAATCAGAGTAAATTCCCACATATTCTTATATAAACAATTATAGTGACTTTGATGTTTTACTTAATGAATGAAAGTTGGGTTAAGATTACTTTTAACAAGTTCATACCGATGACTTGAGAATTTATCAATGGAGTTATTATGTGTATAAAAATTCTAAACACACACACATGGGAGTGTATATTACTACATAAATATGTAAATAGTTAATTCACATATAATCTTGGAGTAAAATAATAAATGACGTTTGCATAAAACCCAATGAGTGGAAATTGAAATTAGAAATTCCATAACTGATTTGGTAACATAAGAAACATACACACCATTATAGAAGGATTGTACAATGATGTTGTAAATACCAATAAATTAATGTATTTTAAAAATAATAATACAATCATGGGTAGTAAACACACCACACAAAAGGAAATTGTGGAAAATATAACATGAATCTCATGAGAATAAAATGTGAGATGAAATCCCTTAACATGTACTTTTCCTTAGTAGATGGTAGTTTAACCTACTGTATAATTTTTAAATCATTTTTATTGAATTATATATGAATAATATACATAAATATGATATCATATGTGATCTCCTAATATTTCATTGTTAATAATATTTCACTAGTATCATTGTTTTGGGTGTTAATTGATTTGTTATCCTTCATATGTTTTGTTACATAAGTCATGATTGTATTGGATAGGATGTATTTGATTTGTATCCAGAATGATATTACATTCTTAAAAATAATTTTTAATAATAAAATGAAAATTATATTTGAATGGTTATGATGGGGAATGAGTTCTCATCGCATCATTCAGATGGGAATCTATATATACGCACGTGCGACAATATCATTTTATTAGTGGTGATATCATATGTAATTGGAAGGTATATTATATGTAAAAATTCATTAACCTATTATATTTATTAGTTACATCAGTTATAATCATTATTATACCCATCCAAATAATGAAGTGTTGATTTACAAACTACACCACCACGGGGAGACTGTAAGTCGTACGTACGCACGTATGGTGACTTTATCATTCATTGGATGAATAGAATAATGAATATGGTTGTAACATATTTATAATAACATCACATTATTTAGAATGTGCTAAATTTATTATTTGGTTATGCAACCAAAAATGAATGTGGTTGTGGAAGATGAAAAGAACATTGAAAGAGGTGATAAAATTATTATCTCTTCTACGGGTGATTCCATTTGATTTGGTTAAAAGGGATCTTTAGGATGGATTTATGATCAATGTAAGGCCTCTAGGTTCAAGTGATTGTAATTAGAATGATATTTGAGTTGTTTTTGGCTAAGACAAATGGCTTTGGACATGTGATTTTCATTAAAGGGGATGTGCATTTTTATAAGTGATCCGAGGGTCACATTAGGAAAGGCTTGAAATATTATTTAATTATAAAATAATTTTCGGTTATTAATGGAACTGAATGGATTTATTTCATGGAACAAATATGGATGAGATTAATGAATATCAACTAATAGGTTTTAGATATTTTATGTCACCATATTAACCTTATCTTTTTTATTTAATTATTAATTAAATAGGTTAACACTTACCATATCTTCTTGTATTATTATACTACATGCTTAATAAACGTACTATAAAATGTCAAAAAAACTTCACGTGGTTCAATAATGACATATATATCCTTATATAAGTTCTTTGTCAAAACAATATATTTTTAGGAACATTATATCATTTAGTAGTATAGTGTTTTTTAAATACTCATTTATGTCAATTTTGATACTATTTAGTATTTGTTTTTTATGTCAAAAAAACATGATTATGTTGAAAAAAATACATTTAATCAACTGTAACATGACTTATTAAATTAAAAAATTGTTTAATTCATCATAATTATCAATTTATATTTATTTTGATATTTATAACATCATTTTTTTTAATCATTCATTAATAGGGTAATTACTGCATCATCATTATTTCATAAATAAATATAATTATATAATCTCTAAAAATTATAAATAAAATACCATGATTTATTAAATATGTTTATCTTTCTAATGAGTATATATAGTCGAAATTATATTATGTATAAACCTATATTAAAAATGGTTTAATTATTAAACATTGAATTTAACACTTTTAACTCTTCTTCAGATAAAATAATAATAAACATTCTAATATAATCCAATTGGATAAAAAGGATCATATTTTATTTAGATGGTATATTTTGGTCGAAATACACTTATATAATTGAATTAATATAAGTGTTAGAGTAATTATAATATCATTTTTACCTCTAATTACCCTGTTTACTTTTACTCGAGGTAAATAAAATTCAAAAGATACTATTCGCCAAAAATAATTTTATTCATTGTGAACCACGTATTACATATTGATATCAACTATGTCTCATTAATTTTTGAAATTAAATTCACACATGTTATAAAATAATGTTTTATGCAAATTTTCAAATGTTTCTAGAAGGTGAGTAAAGGACCGTAAAAAGTTCAACAAAATAATATATATCTAATATTATTATAAAATGACTTAGATTAATTACATTAGACTAATTTAGGTATTATTTTTCTATTTTGAAATTAAAATAAATTTAAATTAAAAATAATTATTTAAATAAAAATTCGGCTTTAAACAATAACACTGTGTTTGTCACTGTATAGAAAAAATTGAATGTTTTTAGAAAAACACCAAAAATTGACCCAAAGATAATTTTGATATTCCAAATTCAAAAATGATGTCTATTTTACCAAATTCAAAACATATAAGGTGTATTAATTAATTTAAAAAAACTCTTGTGGTCAAAACTAGAAAGCATGTTTTTGAAAAGTAAAAACTATCAAATGATTTATATGTGTTTATATCCAATTTAAATGTAAAATTACATCTAATGACCATAATTTGAATAAATGATATAAATATAACCTAATTGTAATTCAAAACCATTTAAATGAATAATTATCATTATAAATTAAATAGATTAAAACAATTGTTTTCGATTTAAATTTAGTATTTTTCACTAGTCATCCAAATATGAAACATAGCATAAAAGAACCAAAAATTTATCCAAACTAAATATTTATGTCCCTATTCGAAAGAAAAAGTTCATTTTGAAAAATAAATATATAAAAGTGTCAAGTATTTGATTCAAAAACTGTTCGCCATTAAAAGGTGTTAAAATTTATTTTTTAAAAAAATACATCGTTATTATAAAAGATTAAATTTTTTCATATATTATGTCTAAGAAACACGTAATATATATTTTAAAATTTTATGGAGTATATAAAATTCAAAATTTACTTAATACTATTAATAATCAAATTTTGAATGACTAGTTTGGTAAGTCGTGGTGTGCTTTAACTCGGTGTTGTGTGTAGCGCAAGCTATTACAATACTTTAATGAAAATAACACATTATGAAATCATGGGTTGTTATATTCTTACCCCTTAAGGAAATTTCATCTTCATAATTTTAAAATTGTTCTTGGGAACATCACTGAATGTCCCACATCTGAAAAAGAGTCAATAAATCTATCACTTTAAAAGAAACAAGGAAAAGTACAAAGGTCACCTGAGATAACCCATAGTAGGATTCCATGTTAGAAAATCTGGATATGGAAGTTAAATAAAACTTCATGTTTTGGGGGAGAGTGGTTGAAAACATGATCTGAAGAAATTTTGCAACAAGAAAACCACAAACGTGTGATGGGTTCAATGATCCTTAGTTTCCCAGAAGGAAAAGTAAATGGAAAACGTTTCTTAGTTTATGTTCCAATTCATAATTTTGACGAATTTATTTATGGGATTTACTACAAACATAAAGATATATACTTAAGTTTTAAGTATTTTTTCATCCTTTAGTAAATTTCTCTAACTAACACATCTTTTCTCCAAACCATTATAATTCAAGATGACTTGGTAACACCTAAAGCACTAGAATCAACTTCTAGGGAATCACATAATCCAAAAAGATGAACTATATATTTCTTTAGTATTTAGAGATTAACCAAAACCAAATGGTTAATACAAGATCATATGATTCCGAAATTTTATAATTCTTTATTGAAAGAAATACTAATAAGAATTTCCAATATTTAACAAATAATACCCAAAGTTCAATAATATCCATTCAATAAAAAATTGTACCTAAAATACTTCAATATAAAACAATCTAAGATTGAAACCCAAAACCCAGAAGAATTTAATCATGTATCCTTTCATAAAAAATCATTACATTTATCTCCAAATAACATCAACTACTCTTAATGTCTCATAAAGAAGTGTAATTAACCATTTAACATATCCTCTATGATAGGTTAATAAATTCCATTAATAACATGAATCTTAATAAAAAACATAGATTATTCCAAAATAAAAAATTTCCACCATAACTCCTCATTTGAAATCCCGTAGTATTCAATTTTTCTTAGGTGTATAGTGTTCCCAGCAGAGCGAGGGTCTTCCAAAATCAAATTTTTCACTTAATCACCAAAAGAATTTCTTATACTAAGGATATCTATTTGATAAAACAAAATATCCCAAGTCAACTTATTATTGATCAATAAAATAATTTAACTAAATATTATTAGTCACACTAACTAGGGAATTCAGGTAGTCCAGTGGTAGGAGATAAATCCCAATCTCACTTTGGTTTCGTGTTCGATTCTCGTAGCATTGACTAACGCGATAAGTTGTCCCACAGTCTGTGTGTTATTATTTAAAAAAAACTAATTTATAAAATTCCCAAAATGATATAAATTCCTAAAAATAACCATAACATAATATAACCACAAATTTTATCTCAAACCTCACATTTTAATCCAAAAAATTAACAACATGTAATTGCTTCAAATTCAAGGATCATATTTACACAAATGGATCGTTATAAATATATCCTCAAACAAAAAGATAATTCATCCTCAATTAGAATTTAGTCATAAAAAACTAGTGGGCTACATATACAAGAGAAAATTAATCCAAATTAATCTAATCAACAAAGATTGTTAATACTATTATATATTTCTCCATGCATTTATTTCCACCTAGGTTCTCCCATGTACTAGTGGTTATCATATAGAATAAGGCATTGGCTCGGTTATTTCCCAGGTCCACTAAACTTATTAAAAATGACTTTAAATGGATTCGTAGGACCATTTTTAATTTATTCTATAGTACATTTCATTTTTTTCTCAGCAATTCTTTACATTATGTAATTATTTTCTACACATAAAGCATTTCTTTATTCCATTTAGACATCTTACTTGGTGTCTCCTTCCAAAATTATAGCATGATAGATATTGAGATATCATTTCTCTAAATTCTCAACTGATGGATCTCTAATCATTATCTTCCTTTCTCTTCATTGTTGAGTTCGGGAGTTGGTTAATGTATATATGGTTGATTATATTTTTGGAAACCTACATCGGCATGAACTTGATATCTTTTACGCCTATCAAAATTCCATTTAGTTTCTCATTTCCACCATCGTGCCCACCTTGAACATCATGTTCAATGTTACTATGAATTCCTATGAATCCAACTATTGACTAAAACAAGAGATCATAGTGTGAGTAAATATAGTCATAAAATGATTTATAGAATATCATGACACCTTATTTTCATTCAAAAACACCATAGAATTAACCAAGGTTATTTATTATTATCTTATATTAAAATACATAAAATTAGTTTGTAAAGAAAATGTGAATTATAATACACATATCCCCCGGGAGTGGCATACCCTTGAGTACAATAAGGCCCGTTGTTGTGCACCAGTTCTCATTCGAGTCTATGTCAAAGTGGTGTTTTCGGGTTTTATCCCAAGGTACACCTGTACCAGAGCCACCTCTAGAAACTCGTATCCAGATATGGATGTATTCTTTGGAAAACCCACATAATTTTTAAATTACCAAAATATTTGTATGTTCTTCAACACATACCCTAAAAGCCGATCATAGTGTAGTGTTTTCTAATAAGAGTTTTTTTCTAAATCTTGTTTCCATGATTTTTACTAAACATCTTCTAATACCAACTATATTGCCCTGACCCATGTTTCCTAGAGTCGGTGCATTATTAAATAACATTGGCATGATCACAAGACATCTTGTCTCGAATGACCAATTAGTTTAGTAGCCATGGAAGTACTAGATACATACATATGTTTTTGATTACATCATGAAATAAAGTAAAAAAACTGTTTCCCTTTTGGACACACTCATATCATTTGTCATACCCCTAGAGGTTAATCATAATACACTTCTTCACATCCTGGGAAAAATATTACATAAGAAAGGGGTGAGCTGAGATCCTCTGTAGGAATAACAATATAATAGAAACTATCATAAATAATTATAAACATTTAAGGTAATGTATAAGACAAAAACAAAAGACTTTTAAAGATAATCTTCAGTATAATATGAAAAATATAAAACAAATAATTCCATTTACTAATTCACATGGATATTATACTAGTAGAATAATCACATGTAATATAAAAAGCTAGTTTTATATTGATGTAATGCATAATATCGGTCATCATAACCACGTAGTCAAGGCCTCATGCCAAGGAAAAAAAATAATATTTTGTCAATACCCTGTAGAAAGACACTAGATGGTCTCATGAGACCTACCAATGCTTTAATGAGATATAGAGGGCTCCACACATCACTTACTATGTCAAATTTATTCCTCATGTGAAATGGTTGGAACAGAATCTAAACATTCATATTAAAAAATTTCAAAAGAAGTGTCAATATTTTCACCACAAACCATGGATGGATTAATAATAGAACATCCACAGTAATACATAACTCATTAAATACAATATATAAGATTATATTATAATAAATCAACTTAAAACAATAATAATGAAGGATATTGACATAGATGAAAATAATTAGTAAAGCTATTTGAGATAAATATACCTATTATTGAAAAGATTTAAATGATTCATTATTTATCAAGAAGGTGTTTAAAAGATATTATTGAATCACTATGTCCAATAAGACATTGAAGCTTTTAAACGAAATTTTCATTTTCAAACATTCATGTCTATATAAATAAATCCTTCGTACCATATCAAATACTAGGACATTAATGAGAATTATTTAGAATAATAAATCGTTAAAAAAATAAGAATGATATTTTAGAAAGAGTTCCTATCCAAATGAGTGGTTCTTGAATAAAAAACATTGAGGTAATCACAACATTATAATATTTTGAGAATAAATTGATTCATGATATACTATGTTAATGTACATTATATGCACCATATAAAAGTGAATTGGTGCATAACACAAAAGAAGTCTCAATGGAATGAAAATTGAGATGAAATCCCTTATAAAGACTGTATCCTTAGGTTAAATATAAATCAATGACATAATGATGTGTGGAAAATATAAATACAATGAATATGATTGGATATTTAGTGTAAATAAATTATAGTACATTCACACATATTATTGTAAAAACAACACCAATGACTTGGATGTTTAACTCAATGAATGGAAATTGCGGTTAGATTACTCTTATCATGCTCATATCGATGTCTTGAGAATTTATTAATGGATTTGTTATGTGTATAAAATGTATATGCACACAAAGGGGAGGGGAAATTAATACATAAATAAATAAATAGTTATTTGACACATAATCTTCGATTCAAATAATCAATGATGTTTGCGTAAAACCCAATGAGGGGAAATTGAAATTAGAAATTTCCTTACCAATTTCATAACATACAAAACATACACCCTATGAAAGAAGGATAATACAATGAAGTTCTAAATACCCATAATTTATCCTATATTAATAAAATAATACAATCAAGGATAGTACAAAGACCCCAAAAGTGGAAGTAGTGGAAAATATAGCATGAATCTCATGGAAATAGAAAGTGAGATGAAAACCCCTTACCTTGTACTTTTCCTTGGTAGAGGTTAGGATAACCTCCTGTATAATGGTAAAATCATTGTTATTAAATTATACAAGAACCACATGCGTAAATATTATATCATATATGATCTTATAATATTACTTTGTTAATGATATTTTGGTTCAATCATTCTTTTGGGTGTTAATTGATTTGTTTTACTTTATATGAATTATTACGTTAGTCATTATTTTTATGGATATGATGTAATTTATTCATATCCAGAATTATATTAAGTTCCTAAAAATTATTTTGAAACATAAAATGAAAATTATTCTTTAATTTTTATGATGGGAACCGAAATCACATCGTGTGATGGAGACGGTAAGTCGTACGTATGCACGAGTGCCAATATCATTCTATTAGTGGTGAAATAGTATGTAATTGGATGGTATATTATATATAAAGAATCACTAAAAATGTTTTATTTATTATTTACACTATTTATACACATTATTGTACCTATCCAAACAATGAAGTGTTGAATAACGAACTGCACCACGAAATGAAGACAGTAACCTGTATGTACACACGTATGGTGACTTCATCATTAATAGGATGGATAGAATAATTAATATGGTTGTAACTTATTTTTAATAATATCAAAAAATTTAGATTGTACAGGATTTATTATATATTTATAGAAACATCAATGATAGAGGAAGTGGAAGAAGAAATGATCATTGAAAGAGGTGATTAAATTATTACCTCTTCTTCGGGTGTTTCTTTTTTATTTCACCAAAAGGGATATTTAATTTAGATTTTTGATAAATGTAAGGACCCTAGGATCAATTGAGGGAATTTTGGAGGATTTTTGAGTAGGGTTTGGAAAATCCAAATGGCTTTGGAGATGTAATTTTGAAAGAAGTGGAAGTACCATTTTATAAGAGAGGTGATGGTCACATTCAGAAAACCTTGAAATATTATATTATTATTAAATAATTTTGGTTTATAATGGCTCAAAATGGATTTATTTCTAGGAGAAGGAAGTGATGGGTATAAATACTCTCAACCAATAGGTTTTAGATATGTTTAGGTCACCATATTAACCTTATCTTTTAGATTTATTTTTTATTTAAATAGTATAACTTTAACCATTTGTTCCTTTATTTTTAAAATAATTTGTTAATAAAGATACTATAAAATGCCATGATAACCTCAAGACGTTTATTAATGAAATATCTATATTATATAATTCCTTTTTCCGAACCTTTTATTTCTAGTAACATTATATAATTTATTAATATAGTATTTGTTTTAAATACACATTTTTGTCAATTTTGATACTATTTATTATTTGGTTTTTTGTAAGTTAAAAAACTATTAAATAGGTAAAAATATATTAAGTCAACCCTAAATGTCATATTAACCTATAATATATTTGGAATGAATTAAAATTATCAACTTATACTTATATTTATATTTATAACATCGATTATTTTAATCTTTCATTAATAGGGTAATTACTGCATCATCATTGTGTCATAAATTAATTATATATTTAATGTCTAAAAACTATAAATAAAATACCATGATTTAAGAAATATTTTAATATTTCTAATTAATATTTACAGTAAATTTTATCTTATGTATAACTCTATATTAATAATAGATGATTCATTAAACATTTAATTTAACACTTTTAACTCTTCCTTAAATAAAATAATAATAAAAGTCCTAATCTAATCCATGTAGATCAAAATGGGCATATTTTATTACAAATGTTGATTTTGGTCGAAATATCCTTATCCAATAGAATTAGTCCATGTGTTATGGTAATTATAATATCATTTTTTACTTCTAATTACAATATTTACTTTTTACCGTGACAAATAAAATTCAAAAGATACTATTCATAAAAAATTATTTTCATCCTATTGAACCAAATTTTACATAATGATGTAAACCATGTCTCTCAGATTTTGGATTATCAATTCAGTGAAGTGGTAAAATTATGTTTAATGCTAATTTCCAATGTGCCTAGAAGGTGAGAAAAAGATGCTAAATAGTTCAATAAAATTTTATATATTTAATCTCGTTATAAAATGACTTCAATGAGTTACATTGGACTAATATGGGTAATATATATCTATTTTGACTTAAAAAAATTAAATTTAAAAGAAAAATTATTTAAATAAAAAGTCGGCTTTAAACAATAACGCAATGTTTTTCACTATTCATATATAATTGAATGTTTTTAGAAAAACACAAAAACATCACCCCAAAGATAATTTTTATATACCAAATTCAAAAATGAGGTATATTTTACCAAATTAAAAACATATAAGTTGTGTTAATTAATTTAAAAAAACTCTCATTGTCGGAACCAGAAAAATGTATTTTGAGAAGTAAAAACTAACACAATATTGATATGTGTTTATGTCCATTTTAAATTTTAAATTTATTCACATGAACAAAATTGGGTTAAATGATAAAAATATACTGTAATTATACTTCAAAACAATTAAAATTTATAATTTAAGACTATTAATTATTTTTATTAGAAAAGTTGTTTTCAAAAAAAATGTATTATTTTTCACTATTCATCCAAATATAAATGTAATAAGAAAAGCACCAAAAATTTATCTAAACTAAAATTTTATATCCCATTTCTAAAGAAGAATTTATTTTGTAAAATTAAATGTATAATAGTGTCGAAAATCAGATTTTAAAATGGTTGTCCATTAAAAGGGGGTAAAACTGTAAATTTTTAAAAATACTTCTTTTATCTGAAAAATTGAATTTGTTATTATATTATATCTATAAAACACATAATATGGCTGTTAAAATTATAAAGAGTATATAAAATTCCAAATGCAGTTAATACTATTCATAACTGATTTTTGAATAGCTAGTTTGGTAAGTCGTGGTGTGCTTGAACTCAATATTGTGTGTAGTGCAAGCTGTTAAATTACATTAATGAAAGTAGTGTACTATGAAATCATGGGTTGTTACATTAAATAAAAAAATTACATAAAAATCAAGGGATTCACAATTCTAAAATGGGAGTTCTTAAAACAACATCAATAACCCAAGAAGAGACAAAACAATATAGGAGAAGACTCGTATCGATGGGAAACATGGAGATATGGTTGTGGGTCATACACAAAGTTCCCCACCATCACAAAGAGTATACCTGGACACTATCTCCTAATCTAAAAGGATTTTCAGGCCCTACGAGATCACTGAGACCATTGGTATGACACCAATTTATTTACCCAAATAAAGAATAAAAACAAGGACCGGAATACTCTAATAAATCATGACTCCCCCTTGCGACTGGAATATTTTCACAATGTGTGCTATCTAGGAACCTTAATCATGAATATAATGTCATGTACCGAAAATACTAGCTTCGATCTACCCAGAATATTCAATATGAACACAACCCAATATAGTAGAACCTCCTTTGATACCATTTTTTCATGCACAAAGCTCGATCGACCGTAATCTAGTCTCCCGAGTCGATCCACGACATGTACCGAAGGGTGTTTCAGATCCCCATGTGCTAGAAACGTGTTTTAGGCATCCAAAAAGATATTATTTAAATTTTTTGAAATAAAATAAAATAATGATTGAAAAATAAAAATAATTTGAAGTGACTGGTAGTGGGAAAATATCTAAACTAAGAAAAAATCATACCTCAAGTGGCCTCATGGGTCAACCCCAAACTCAAATTCATGCTACTATAAGAGATATTCAACTAGAAGTACATGAAACTGAAATGATAATGTGGGTGTGGGCACTGAGGTGCTCAGTATGAATTCCAATGGTAAATAATGCCCTATTCCATTGCCTTTGGAAAGAAACCACAACATTCTGGTTCGAAAATAAGACATAATTAAAATTATTATCATTCATTTCATATTCATTTAACAACTTCCAATTTTCCATAAAATTATTTCTCTTCCACTATATTTCAAAATAGGTTCAAATCATGCAATAACATTCTCAAATGAAGGAAACCCCATTTAGATTAAAATATGGTTTTTATAAAAAGAGAACAAGTATGAAACAACTAAAATTAAAATAACTTCATAAACACCTTGGGAAATCATTATGTAGCTAGTGATACTAACGAACATAGGATCCTCATACATTAGTGAATCATGGCTATGAAACAATGACCATGAGCATTATCATGCACGATCCACTAGTAGGGGACACCCCCCAAATCCATGTGGTCTCTAATAATCTTAATCATTTTTTTAGTGTTTTAATCATCATTAGTTCAAGAGGAAACTGGGAAAAACACTTCTGTATCATCTAGTGTACTATTCATAGTCTCCCCACCTAGGTACACATGGTAATCCATGTTCTCTATTTCAAATGGAAGAAAGGATTCATCAAGTAAAAATGTATTATGAAATCACATTCTTTATCCAAAACCCAATTCTACATCCCACAAATGATCTCCCTCTTTAACCACATTTCCCTTTTTAAGACACACAATATTGAAAAAGAATGTACACTAGGAACATATAAATAATTAAACATTAACCCTTGCATCAAATTTCTTGAAATAGGGGAATGACTCAATAGAGGTTTTCCACTATCTCAAACCATTCTAAAAATGCCAAACGGACCAAATTAATATATAAAGAACCTTATCAATTAGAAAAACCTACTTCTCAACATCATGAAGTTCCAAAAGCATTATTTAAATTCAACTGTACAAGCAAGGAAACATGCATTTAAAGGAAATCTAGGAAAAAATGCATAAAAAAATTTAACCCTTTAATAAAGGAAATTAACATTTTACCAAAACATCATAGCAAAAACCTTGTATTTTTTTCAAACAAACCAAATCATGTAATAAAATCTTTATTAAATTATATAATAAATTGTATTCATTGAAAATAAACTTTAACCACTTTTGTACACATGAGTTTTTTTTTCAAATACCAACCACATACCAAAAACGATTTTTTAAGCCAATTTTAAATATATATAATTTCAGACCGTTTGAGAATTATAAAAGTAATACATTTTCCAATACAAGGTCAAGAGAATCTATCAACAATAAAAAAGTCAAAAACATAGGGAAATTCTGAAAAGTGAATGCAGAACCATTTCTAACAATCAAAACCATATCACATGGCATATACATATGCTAAATAAATATAAAACATATTATTAAAATAATAAATTAATTACAGAATTCAAATTAAAGGTTGATTTATAGGGAACATACATGAAACATGTTTTTATTTGTCGATTACTATAAACACCAACCATTTGTGCATACGTGCACATGAATATATATATATATATATATACCCCTAGCTTTGTTGGATATTTTCCACATTCCATGAGGGTATATGTAAAATGAGGGCATATCTATGTATGCCTTACCTATACATGTGAATGTTTGAATTTTCAACACTCAGTAACCAAAACTGACATAGTGTGGTCCAACACACTCTATAAAAATTTACTAACAACTCATAATGAGATTCTCATTTTTTAAACAATTCACAACACATACTAAAAAGTACGCAAAATACCTATATTCCATCATGAAACATTTTTTATTCGTAATCCTTTTTCAGAAAATATGCACCTCAAGTGCCAATGAAAATTATTTCTAAATAATACTTCACAGCACACACAGTACTACAAAATTGATCATTAGTGACAGCCAAAAGCGATCGCTAATAGTCTTTTGTGACCACTCAATGACGGCCAACGACGGTCGCCGTTGGCCCGTCGGTAAAGGCTAATAGTGATTGCCATTGGTGGCCACTATAGAGCTTTCAAAGCCAACCACGGTAGCGGTCTCTGAGAGGAGTAGAAGCTATCTCCATAAGCGGTCGCTATAAACTAGAAAAATTTGACATCATTAGTGAGAGCCTAAGGTGGTCACTAGTGTGGGATTTTGTTTTTAAAAACTAGAACATTGAAAGCATCCAAAGATCCAAAAAACAAAATCCTGCAAATAGAAGCATGTGATGATGGTGCAACATGGTTGTGTCTTTCGATTAAGTGGATGGAAACTGAAATTAAAATGCACATAAGGTGAACAAAATTCAGTCTTCACCCTGAGCTCATTGTAGAAGGGTTCCTCCTTAAGCACAAGGGCCTAGAGCGACACCATATGCGGTCTCTAGACAACAACCTTAAAAAAACCAAACCTGAAATTAGATACTTCCATGATAAATAATAAATCCAAGGAAACATTTAGAAGGATAAAATCCTAGAAACCATGTCACCGTCAACAATAAAAATTGAGAGAAGATCCATTCAAGCTATTTAAAAAAAGGATAATAAAATATTCAAGCTGTAGAGAAAGTAAAATAGTAAATTCTGATTCTAATTATAAAGATACATGGTAAATATTCACCATTGACTGAAAGGTTCAAGTATTCTCACATTACAAAGGGTGGTTATCATCAGATTATATTGATTAATAGATATCATATTTTTCATAGAAAGTTCGTAGGACTTATTATCAAGCTTCAATGATAATAAAATCATGATTCTAGGTATATTATAAAATACTAAACAATAATAAGCTCCAAGGATCATTTCTAAATCAATATTAATGTTTGAATGAATCTTTCATGATCGTGAGACATACACCTTTCCAGGAGGCCATAGAAGACCACACAGACACGAAAATGAAGAAACCAAAATGAATATAAACCAAAGCACAAAAAAAACATAAAATTGAAAACTAGATATATAACAAAACTCAAAATGGAATACTAGATATATAAAATCAAATAACTACTAACCAGAAGAATTCAGTTTCCATTCTTGACCTTCCTTCAAATTCAATCGTCATGATATCATCCCATCAAAATCAGCATAAATATATTTCATCTAGATAACGAAATCAAAATATATAGAACCTGTATTCATACAAATTTAGACCTTCCAATCTCCTTTCTCAATCAACCTAAAAATATAATACAGGAAAGCAATTAAATATAGAAAATATAAATAGCCTCTGTTCTCTCTAGGAAAAACACAAAATGTGTAATGAGAAATCTCATAATGTAACTTTCCAAGAGAAATATTAGGAGGTAAATAGCTAGTGGATTATGGAATTGTACTAGAAATGAATTCTTCTAGGAAACCTACAAACATAAAACCAATAAGAAAAAAATGAAATTCCAACTAAATATTACTCTTATCCCATGAAAACCTACAATCCTCTAGTTGGTCTATAAATCATAATCAATGGTAGATTTACATGTCTCTTCCAAAAAGTCTCGAACATATCTAATATTACCTCTATGATTTTTATCCATTAAATGGATTCCTATATCCATCCCATTCTCTAAATAGATGGAAGATATTGGAGTTGAAATTAATGGAGATAGTAAATTATGGTACTTTTTATACCTCTTCCATGGATATTACAGTCCAAAAGACATTGATCTAGAGGGGCTATAATGCTTAAAAAACTAGAACATGTTCAAGATAATGTTATGGTGAATCCTTCTACCCAACCTATGGTTTAATTGGTGTGTCCAAACTATCTCGATAATTTTGGTTATCATCATAGTGTTTTATAGTCAAGAACCTTGGTGGTGGCATTTTATGATGTTTCTAATGAAATTTTAGAATAACATGATCCACTTTCTTAAGGTATTAGATTTACAAGATGAAGACACACAAGAATATATTTCTTTTTTATTATACACATAATTTCACAACACAAAAAAAACAAGAATATATTAATTTTTTTACCAAAAAAAACTAAAAACCATTATTAAAAAATATAATCAAACAAATTGCCTCATCCCATGCCTTCGAGTCAGAAGAATGTAGATATATCAGTCTTTCCAACTTCTATGGTCACTAAACCCTTTATAAGGTTAATGAATTATGCAAATAATCTTGAAAATTCACTAAAATGAAAAGGAAAAACCTTTATACATAGAAACATACCCTAATAGGCAATAGATATTTATTCAATGACCATAAGAACCATTATTTAATAATAATTTAAAATAATTCTAGCCCGATAGGAATATCCATGATATTCCCATAGTACCTCCACAATCCTAGTGCAAAATAATTTTTAGTACATACATGAGTCGTATAATCCCTTAAATTATTTCCACAACATATACATTTAAAAGATATCACAATACCTTGCATTTGAATATCCCCATCTGTTAAAAGTGTACTCCGCCTAATTCTCCAAATCAAAAAAGCTCATTTTTTAGGAACACTCTTATCCCGGAATAGATAGCCCCAAAACAAATGTCTTCGAAGTCCTATTGATATTTCAAAATGAAACAGATGAAAAAAAATCCCGTTAGCACTATGTATGTAAACTAACCATCTTTAGAAGAAGATATAAAAATATCCTTGGACTTAGATCTTTGATCTCTATGAAGCACCACATGAAGAAAATTAAGACACTGAAGAAGCAACATTGGTTCCAAGATAATAACTTTCATCAATAGTGGTGATAAATATTGTGTATCTATATAACATCACATTAAAGAATGATTTTGTGTATCTTTATAGCCAATATAAATTAAATGCCAGTTTCAAAAATTTCACTTTCAAAAAGATTAAATTGGATTGAAAACAATATGGTTGTAAATAAATTGCATTGAACACAATATATTCATATACATTTCAGTGAGGTGAAACACAAGATGTGGGATACAATGTATGCAGTAATATATTCTTGTACCTTTCAGTGATATACAACAGTATATAAGAAAACTAATATATGCACACTTAATCCAAAAACATTCAGTAAATGGGAAAGATAATAAATCAAAGATGTATTAAAAAATTATATTATGATTTATTAGCTATCACATCCTAAAAAATAAATGGGCAGGTCCTCCATTGAAATTAATAAATATCAATACCGCCAGGTATTTAGAAAAATGACAGTGTATAACTATGGACAAAACACTAAATTGGTGGTTTATAATAGTAGACCATATTTAATAACTGTTTATAACAATAGACAATATTGAATAATAGTATATGACCATAGAAATTGAAAAAATGATATTGTATAACAGTATACCATATAATAGTAGACAGTGTATAATAGTAGACAATGTTAAATGGGCAGGTTTTGACAGTGTATTAATAACACCTAATCAATGCTAAAAAATCTAGTCATCTCGTCATCTGTATTTCTACCATGAAAAATAGAGAAAGGATAATCAAGAAATGCATCTAAGAGAAGTGGTATCAAGCCATACAACCAAAAAGGAAATTTTAGTCAAAATTAAGACACATATGAAATCAAATGCAATAAATAAAATAAAATAAAATAAATAATTGCTTAATATCTAGATTTTGGGCATTACTAACCAATAAAACAAATAACAACATGAAATATAGTCTATTGTGAAGTAAAATAATTTAATAAATGGAATAAAAGAAATAGATGAACCTAAATGAGGGTAAATTTTTTGATGAACATGCCATTAATTAATTTAAAATAGTGAGAGATCATTGAATATCATGTGCGTGATTAACCAAATGAGAAAATGGGATGAGATTTCACTTAATATTGAATAGTGGTATGTTAATATTCATCGAAAAATGGAAAGTGGAAGAAAAATTATCCACATATTAGATACTTGGAATTTAAATTGTCCCAAAATTTAATAATGCTAACCTAGAACCCTAGGCTACCTAGATATGTAAATGGGAGATGCCGGAGGTGAGGGAGGGGGTATGAATGGAGGTGGAGGCCAGGTGAGGTGCGAGGGAGGGGCATCGACGAGGGTGGATGGGCTGTGGGAACAGATCTATGTGTGGCGGTGTAGGCAGTGGGCGGAGGCACAAATCCGATGAGGCCTGCTAGAGGGGTGGTGGTGGGGGAGGATGGATGGTGGTGACAACTCCAGGTGCAGCGGAAACAACAAACCTTGGTGTGATGGCAGTGACGGACGAGGGGGAGGGGCGGCAGCGATGGGTCTCTGCACGAAGGGAAGGATTCAGGGGAGGAGGGCTTGCAAGGGTGTGCGAGGATGATTTGGGAAGGGGGTGAGATTGCACCGAAATTTTTTTAATTTGGGTTAGCGACCGCCTATGGCGGTCGCTGTTGGTAAACTTTAACGACCGCCAATGGCGGTTGCCCATTACAAGGGCCTCAAATGACCAATTCTATAATAATGGAAATTAAAGAATAAAATATCCTAAAATAAATTTAACTAACAAATTAAATCATTAAAAAATTATATGGCATTGAACCACCTATCTATGGTCAATAATCTGAAGGAAAATGTTTCGAAACCATAACCTCACATCAACCACGCCTTCAGTAGGTGTGATTGATCCCTATTAATTATGTTCAAACTGTCCCAATCGAGAAAACCCATAAATAAAACCATATAAAAATGAACAAAAACTATATAAATGGTGAGAATCTTACTCAGAGTAGCGTGAGGTTGAGAATAGTGATGACTGAGACAGCAGTTTACAGAAGAGGGTAAGGTGGGGTTGTAGTCACCAAAAAGGGAGGTCAGATGGGTCAAAGTCAATGGAGGAGGGATTATTAGTGTGGGGAAGGGAGTGCGAGTGGATGGAACTAGTGGGTGGGGTTGCACATTGTGGAGGATCTAGAGGAGGAGTCGTACACTGGGGAGGCCAGCAAGCAAGGGGGGATGCCAGAAGTATTCGTGGGGGAGGGGATTGAACACAGATTGTGAATAATGGGGAAATGAAATTGGTAGAGGAGTTAATGTGGGAAAGGTTTAAATGGGGAGGGAAAGTGTAATGTCCCAACCAGGTTTACCATTATACCAGTAGTCTGACCGATCGCCACATGACCTCAAGTGTTCCTCCCCATTGGCCAGAGGCTTCGGACATGTAGTGATGTTATAAGGACAGTAAATGGGGAGACTATACCCTCATATTATAGTTTTAACAGAATTCTATAAATATATAAATAGATGAAAACAATGGAATTAGTATAATGATATAACTAATTTAGCAGCAATCAATTGTAATATCAATTAAATAATTAAAATGGCCAACACTAGTTTGGTCAATGTATTAATTTCCTCGTGGTATATATATGAAAGAACTAAACAAATCGTTCGGATTTACACCTCAGTACACAAAATAATGAAAATCACTAATCTCCTAGAGAGATCCCCATGAGAATCCTAATTTCCCACTAGGTCCTTTTCTCCTAACTCCTATGAACATGAAAATGACATAATCAAGAGCCACAGTCTGGAAAACTACTTCAGTATACTCAGGTACCAATTGTACCAGAGTAGGGTGTGATATTAGAATCTCAGCAGGCCATCACCTAGGAGTGTCTTGACATAACTAGTATGTAAATAACCTTTCAGAAGTGTGAAAATATTTCAAATTAGTAACAGAATTAAATAAATAACCAACAACCCATCCCAATTCCTAAGTGACACCTAACAGCGATAGCTGCTTCTTCCCACAGATGGCATTTTTCTGATCATGTCATTTCTCTATATTTATATATAGTAGGAGATTATATATATATATGTGGATACGATTATCATCCTCTCATATGAACCATGTGTGTACCAAAACCGAATGGAAATATACCCTGGATACTGTTTGTTAATGGACCAAGAGGTAATTCATAGGCATTAATTACTAGCGTAAGCACTAATGGTCATGCCCCTAGTCCAAACTCAAGGATCTCTCACTGTCTCATGGAAATAAACATGGAATATCACATGGTATTCCTACCCCAGGCACTCACTGTCGTTTGAAAAAATGATGTTGAATGGATCCTGATGTAACACACAAACATCAATCACCAAGCGTAACATACATGGTCTATCCCCTGTCTTAACTCCATGAGCTCTCTCTGTCTCTAGAGGTTTAGCACAAAACCAAATATATTATTTCTCCCTAAAGGATCAATGGTTCCTTGGATCCCCTACATAAACAAGGTTTAACCATTCAAAACATATAATTCATGAATCATTTAACCCATCATACATTTCATTGGCCCATTTTAATTACATTTAATCCAAAATATTCACATTTATAATTAAGTCAAACCATATTAAGTTTTTCAATTTAATTATTAACACGAGTATCACATTCCACTTAGAAGCATGAGGCAAGGGCCTCTCAACATCTCATTGTCCATACTCAAATCCAATATTTAACTCCACTACTAACTAGGTAAAAAAGTCCCATTAATTAAATCATCAACTAATTAATCCACGACAAAATTCATAACTCATAACTAATTTTCCATAATTAATTAACCCATTATAACTATCAACACACCATAAAAAAATCTACAATTAAGTATCTAAACCATAATATCAAAGGCATATAATTAATTCATAACTAATTATCATAACTTAGCCAATTCAATATCTCATAATTAATCCCCTGATTAATTATCTATATTACAATATCAAAGCATATAATAAATTCCCAATTAATTATATAAACAAAACCAATTTAATATATAACATAATTAATCCCCCGATTAATTCTCTCAATTAGAATTTTCAAGCCATAAATTTAATTCACTATTCATTATCTCAACGTAATCAATTTAATATCTTATAATCAATTCCCCAAATAATTATCTCAATTACAATTCTCAAAGCACATAACTAATTCAAAATTAATTATCGAAATATAGAATCCTTAATATGTCATAATTATACTCTTGATTAATTATCTCAATAACAAATCTCAAAGCACAAAATTAATTCACAATTAATTATCTCAACTTATCTAATTTAATATCTCATAACTAAACACCTAATTAATTATCTCAGTTACAATTATCAATGAACATAATTAATTCAATGTTAATTATCTCAACTTATCCAATTTAATATCTAATAATTAATCTCAAGAATAATTATCTCAGTTAAAATTCTCAAAGAACACAATTAATTGACAATTAATTATTTCATCATTTCAAATCTAATATCCCATAATTAATCTCCCATTTAATAATTTCAATTACAATTTTCAATGAACATAACTTATTCACCATTAATTATCTCTATATATACTATGAATTAATTCATTAATAATTTTCTCAACATATCACGACTAATACTCATTATTACTACATATTCCAAGTGCTTCAACATGTAAGGTTGGTAATAACAGAAAAATTCATGGACTAGCCCGAGTCGACCCCAAACCAGTAACCCGAGGTGATCCACAACACTTCATAAGGGGAGTTCATGATCCCTTTGGGATGGAAACTTGTGTCGGGCATAAAAACATACATGTGTGAACCATTTGAGCCCATTATAATCCAACTACTTCCAAAGTAATAAACAGAAACAAACAAGCCATGAGAACAAACAACTTAATGTAGATAAATAAATAGTTGGTCCAAAAACATGACAAAACTAAAAAAGAGAAATCTAAGAGGAATGAACTGAAAATAGAGCCACACTACCAAAATCTCCATGTGACCTCTTGGTTACCTATAACCTCTAAACTTAACATGCTCCACAATGAGAACATATAAGGAAGGCTGAACCAGAGATAGACCTGCAAATGAAATGATAGGATAGGCATGAGCACCAAGATTCTTAGTAAGGATGCCAAAGATAACCACTGAATACGAGAGTTTCCTTTCCAAGAACACACCAATAAAACAAGTTTGAAACAAAATTATAAAATAATTGTTTTTACACGTTAAAGAAAACAAAATTATTTTCCCATTTCAAAATCCAACAATCAATAACGACCATTTCTAAAACCAGATGCCATTTTATAACCAAAAACCTTAACCAAATGAAAATAGTCACAACTTTCAATGGATCAACATTAAATGGAAAATTGTTTGAAGCAATTAAATTTTAAAATAAAATCATTTATTTTAAAATTAAAATCCCAACCTACCCAATACTGAAGGGAGGTGCAATATAGTCATTTAGCAATAGTCATGGGAACACCCCTAGGAACTAGCTAGCTGTGGGCCCTAGGTACCTCATATCTCAGTGAAATGTAAAAACAACAATATCATTTCTCATTCAAAAGCCACTAGTAGGGAACATACCCATAACCTAGTGGTCCCAAATATCATCATCATAGTTTAGATAGTTTTTTTATCATCAAAATTTCTATGTGAAACTGGGTACAAACCCTACTGTGTCACTAGATTACTCACACACGTCCACCCACCTAGATACTCGGGTTTCCCTTATGTTCTCAGACATGTTCTGCATCACATGATGCCACAAACACAATTCATCAACCAAACCAAGAATCTCATTTCATAAGACACCACTATCATATCACAAACCCATTCTTATAAAAATATGAACATAGAAACATTTACAAATCACTTTTAAAACCCCGAGAAACACCACTTCATAGATAATTTTCTAAACAAACCCATTTAAATTTAAGAAAAAACATTCAACTCTAAACCCATGCTAAATGGGCCTTTATGTTTACAAACCCAAATACATTTACCAAAACATTTACAAATCATTTCTAAAAACATCCTGAGGGGTGAGATCCCAAACAACCCCTCAAGAAATAATTTTCCAAAACAACAAGCCATCAATTCATATATATATATATATATATATATATATCAAAATGGGCCCTTATGTTCCAAACACATACCTTAACTCTTCATAATTTCCAAATAGGTTGTTTACATTACAAACCCATAGAAATCATGTTCCCATGCTAAATAGACCAATGCATGAGGAACACATTTAATACCAAGATTCCCAAAAACACTTTGAGCATATCGTTATCAAAAAACCAGTTGAATCCATCTTCAGAGTTCTCCCAAGGGAACAAAAATTGTTTGAAAACAAAGAGTCATTTGAGAAATCAGGATTTTGTAAGAATAAAAAAATTTCAAGTTTTATCTTCATTTGAGGTAACATCCATATGTGCTCATAGTGAAACCATAGATGTTCCAACATCCAATGTAACCAATTTCAACTAAAAATCATTTTAAAACCAAATCTAACCATTTATAACTTAAAATAACACAACCGCCCCATTTTTTATGTAAAACCCCTTCCAATGACATTTAAAACCAAAAGTCAAGAAACACCACTTACAAATTACACACAAAAAACCATGTTGACAACCAAACAAGTTACAACGCACAGTATAAGAGTTAAGAATTTCATAAAATACCTAATTCCACTTTAAATGATAAAATATTTTCAAAATAATCACTATATTTTCCTTAATACTAATCATCTCTCATAAATATCTTTAGGAAACCATTTTTAATGAAATATATCAACACCAAATCATCATTTATATCTAGAAAATTGGTATAGAAAATGTTCGATTTTCATTTAAAAAGAAAATGAAATCATTTATGTGCCAAAATATTATACTGAAAAAGAAAACATTGGATTCACTTACCTAAAATCCTGTGTGGATGGATTAAAACATCAATGATAGGGAGAAAAAATCCCCACAAGAAATCCACCCACCCTATCCTTATGAGAACAAACCAACATAATCTGACCCTAACTCTAGGGTCCATCCAAACAAGAACCAATACAAGAGAGAGGAAATAAATGAGAGAGGTGGAAGAGGAGAAGAGAAATAGGGAAGATTTGATAAATATCTACAAACCAGGGGTGATAAATTCACCATGAAGTGGTCAAAAACGAAGTAGGAAGAAGCGTAAGGAACCTATGTTCGATACCCAATTGGTATGGCTTCATTGTAGAGGTGGAATCACCCAAAACGGGTTTCCACGTCAAACGTTATCAATCTCTCATGTGGTTGCACTATTTAGAAGCAAGGTTTGTCAAAACATGCGCAAACCGTGCAAGGGATACTAAAAACATCAGTAAAACTATATCGTACGATTTAATGGTTTAGATAAGTTTTTCTCCAACTATGAGACCACACAAATTGTCCTAGAACCACCAAATTATACCCCAAACACTTGGGAATTCCAAAAAAAGATCCATGAATGTGATAAAAATAATATAGAGACATAGATGGCATCACAAACTCTCCAACATGATACATTCTTCCCAAAAAATAAAAATAAGAATAAATAAGTATAGAAGAAAAAAACACAACAAAAACAGAAGGCCTTTTATTGGACACCCAACCTGAACCTCATAAAAAGAATCAAACACTAAGAAATACATAAAATGAAGGATTATTTGAAGTCGAGGTGTGACATTTCTCCCCACCACAGATACTTTCTGCCCCCAAAATACAACAAGGCAAAAGAATGTCAAGATTCAAGTCGACGCCCAAACAAAACAAAAGAAAACTGATAATCATAGGATGACCTCACTCTCTACATGACACAGTCGATTGATTTAAGAAGAAATCAAATCCTAATTATAAGGGAGAACACAAGATGGTTAATCCCACCAAAAGACACAACTAGCTTGAAAACCTAAAAACCCTATTACACCACCCCCGAGGGGGGGGGACCATGGGAACTCCCTAATAAAATTTACATAACTTCTAGTATGAACAAAAAAACTCTACCCCAAGGAACTAGACCGAGAACCTGCTATGGGGAAACCTGGTATATTAGGAACATAAACGTGAAACCCCCAAAAAGATCCAAAAACAATCCATACAATGGTGATCAACAACACTGCCAGAGTTAAAATCAACTAAACTTGCTAGGACTCATACCACTTGGGGAAACCTTGAGAGGAGATCAACCCCGAACCTCTAGTACGCCCAAGCACTCTTATCACTAAAAAACTACCTTTAAAGCCACAACCCATCCAAGACCAAACCAAACACACCCTAAAAAAGATGAGAAATTCTAAAAGCTACAATTAATGAACTGAACTATTCATATCATAATAGAACATTTCCATCACACCCTAATACTAGAACTATGAACACACCCCCACTGAGAAATGAATGTAAGGGAATGCCAAATGATTCCAATACAAAAAAACATGGACTGTGCCAAGATCCCTCACACCCTCAGAAACCACATACAATGTGAGAGCTTCACCCCGAGGCCTGAGGCTGGGGCTCTGATGGTTGAAGCAACATATTCCACCATGTCAGGCACTATTATCCACCAAAAAATACTCCTTCCCTGAATTGAAATACTTTTAGAGCATTCCTTAGCGACCCGAACAATCACCATGATAAAGAGACCTTTGAGGGATGGAAAACAATGGATTCAAAATATTGAACTATAAAAAATTGGGGCATGAAAAATAACAGTCTAATGATATAGAAGATGAAACTGATGGACAATATTTATCAAAAATAAGTTCATCTAGCGCACCCCATTAACCAGATAGGGAAATCTCATGAAATATTACCTCCACCATCTACACCTGTAACCACATCAACAAATAAGTAATCGAACACCAGTAGTCCATAACTGGAACTTCAGAAAAATCCAAGACAACACAGACGTCAACAAACTCAGTTTTTCACAACCAACTAAAAGCACACTCTACCTTTTTAAATGACATGCCTTCCTCCTAAGGACATTTTCCACTCCAAAATCCAAACAACACCTAATAATAACAGGGAAAAAGGAATGTATATCTAGAAACATTGGAGGCCTTTATGGGGAGGATGGTCTGAACAATACACAAAACACATCCAAAACTACAATCAATCCAAACTCAATCAATGGAAACAACCCAGACTAAGGGTAACAGGATTACAAGCCATATGTATATAAACACATGCTAAAACTAATTTTCTAAAAACAACCATTTCATTAGATTCCCATGCATCCTTCTCTATGGTCATTTTCAAAATACCAAAAACGCTCTTTCCAAGAAAAACAATGACTCAAAATCATCTTTCCATTCAAACCCATTTTGGAAACAAGTCAATTCAAGCCTTAAATTCCAAAACCATGCCCATGGAATCCTATGAACCATCACATGTGTGTTCATCGAATTCCTTTCACTTATCCATAAAAAAGTGCCCACATTAACATTCTGTATACACCCCACACATGTGATCCTTTATGAGAACACTATGGGTCAACAATTTCTTATCCTTTTCTTGTCCAAACATGCATAAATTCATTTTCCCAAACGAAAATAATAACTTATTTAAAACCCATTTACGCAATTTCCAAAACAATTTGAGGAAAAACCTTGGCCATTCCAAAACCAGTTTCACTTTAAAACCAATTCCATTTCCAAAATACATATTAATTTTCAACACACGCTCTCAATAAATATAGAAAAAACTAAGCACAGCCTGCAACAGACTACCAGAATAAGGAACTAGTATTTATGCCCAGCCAGGCGACTTGGTGGTGGCCATGCACCTAGTAAGGAATAACACTAAGAGTTCCTTGAACTGGGAACATGGACTCCACATGGGCCACCACAAAATTTGAGGTCACAACATGACATCACCCCTTCTCTTTTTTCATTCCTCATCCCAAAACAACCCAAGACAAGGAATCAATCCCAAACTACCACTAGTAACTCAGGTCTCGTCATGAGTGGTGGTGATCAGAACTGACATGTGAACTACTTATTGAGCCTTGATAACACTAGTATCCATATACTAAACTCCCCAAATAACAAGAACCTCATTTAATACCATTTTTTCAAAAACCCTCCAGGTTCGACCCTGAACCGGTCACCCGATATAATTCAAAACATGTTCTATGGGGCGTTCACGATCCCATGGGGATGGAAAATAGTGTCGAGCATCAAAACATACACTTGGGAACAATTTATTTCCAAAAGAAACCAACCAGAACCACAGTAATAATTATAAAAAACAAGCTATGAGAACCAAAATCTTAACATTTACAAATAAATAGTTTGTCCGAAAACATGATACAACTGAACAAGCAGAAACTATGAGGAACAAACTGAAAATGAATCCACACTAACAAAATCTCCATGTGTCCTCCTGGTAACCTCCAACCACAAAAATGATCATGCTCGACAATGATCACCTACCAAGAAGCCTAAAAAATATATGGTACTATAACTGAAATGAGAGGATAGCCGTGAGCACCAAGATTATCAATAAATATGCCAAATATAACCACTAAATCCAAGAATTTACTTTCCTAGAACAAACATTTAACACAAATTTTTAACATAGTTAAAAATTATGGTTTTCACATTTTAAATAAAACTACATTATTTTCCCATTTCAAAATCCAACACACAATAACAATCCTTTCCTAAACCAGATTCCATTTTATAACCAAAAACACCAACCAAATGATAATAGTAAAAACTTTCAATGGAACAACATTAAATGGAAAATAGTTTCATAGAATAAATCTTTATAAACAAATCACTTATTTTATAATTACCATCTCAACCTTTCGTATTCCAATGGGAGGTGCAATATAGTAAATGAGCACTAGTCATGAGAACACCCCTAAGAACAAGCTAGTTGTTGTCCCTTGGTACCTCATATATCAGTGAAAGTAACCATAACAATATTCATTCTCGTTCACAATCAACTCATAGTGAACATACCCATAACCTAGTGGTCCCCAACATCATAATCACAGTTTAGTTAGTTTTTTATCATCAATCATGATTCGTGAAACTAGTTCCAAACCCCACTAGATCACTAGCACACTAGAACACGTATTCCCACATAGATACCCATGTTTCCATTTTTTTCCAAATAGGTTCCGCATCACATGATTCCAATTACACAATTCATTAACCAAACCAAGAATCTCATTTCATAATCCATCACATTAACATAACAAAGCCATTCTTCAAAACGTATGAACATAGAATCATTTACAAATCACTTCTAAAACCAAGAGAAACACCACTTTCCCATGAATTTTCTAAACAATCCTCTTCACATTTTAGGAAACAAATGCAACTCTAAAACTATTACTAATGTGCCTTTATATTTACAAACCTAAATACATTTACCAAAACATTTCCAATCATTTTTAAACCCCTCATGAAGGGTGAAATGACAAACAAACCCTCAAGCCAATCGTTTTCCTATATAACACACCATCGCTACTTATACATTAGAAAATCCAAATGGACCCTTATGTTCCCAAAACAAACCCCAACTCTTCAAAATTTCCAAACAAGCCTTTAACATTCCATAATCACACAAATCACATTCCGAGGGTAAACAAACCAAAATATGAGGAACACATTTGATACCAAGCTTTCCCAAAACACTTTAATTATCCCTTTATCAAAAAACCATTTAAAACCTTCTTTTGAATTCCCCCAAGGGATCAAAAAATGTTTGAAAACCATGAGTCATTTTTGAAATTCAGTTTTTTAAATAATACCATTTTTCAAGTGTCGTATTCATTTGGCCGAACATTCATGTGTGCTCATAGTGAACCCATAGATGTTCCAACATCCAATGCAACCACTTTTATATAGGAAAACATTTGAAAATCAAATCTAAACATTAATTATTTAAAAGAACACAACCATCCATTTTTTCATAAACCCCTTTCAAATACCTTAAAACAACCTATCAAGAAACACCATTTCCAAATCACACACACAAAAATATGTTCCCAACCAAATTAGTTCCATCACACAACATAAGAGTTAATAATTTCATAAAAGACCCAATTACACTTACAAATAGCAAGTAATTTCAAGGCATGAACCATATGTACCTTAAACCTAAACATCTCACAGAAATCTCTTTACGAAACAATTTTTAACGAAATAAATCAACACTAAATAATCATTTATATCTAGCCAATGGATATTATAGAGGCACAAATAAAATTTAATAAGAAAATGAATACATTAAAGTTCCAAGGATTATACCGTAAAGGAAAAGTTGGATTCACATACCTCAAATCATGTGTGGATGGAGTAAAACATCAAGGTGAGGGAAATCGAGGACCCACAAGCAATCTACAAAACCTAAACACAAGAAAACGAACCAAAATAATCCAACACTAACTCTAAGTTTCATATAAACAAGAACCAGCACAAGAGAGTGAAATGAAATTAGATAGGGGGAAGAGGAGAAGAGAAATAGGGAGGATTTGATGAATATCCGCTATCTTTTGATGAGAAATCAACCGAAATTTTGTCCAAAACGAAGTAAGAAGAAGGGGGGGGGGACCTCGGGTCGATACCCAAAAGGTATGGATTCATTTTAGAGGTGTAATATCCCAAAATAGGTTTCCACCTCAATAGTTATTATGACTACAGGTGGTTGCACATTTTGGATGCATGGTTTGCCAAACCATGTGCAAACCATGCGAAGGCTACTGAAACCCTCTGTAACTTTTCATGGTTATGTTGCATGGTTTTTCCAAGCCATGCTCAAACTGTGTGACCGTGAGAATTTTCCCAAAACTCCAAAATTAAACCCCAATCACTTTTAAAGTCCACCGAAAGGTCCTTTAATTTTTTAAACACAATAGAGAGACTTCGATGGCACCAAAGACTCTCCAAAATGACACATTATCCCCCACAAAATTCATAATTACCATAAATAGGTCTACAAGAAAACAAAAAGAACAAAAATTCAATGACTTTTATTGGACACCCAACCCCAACCTCAACCAAAAGATCCATCATTGAGAAATACATAAAATGAAGTAGTATCCAAGGTGAGGGTGTAATAGAACACATATCAACAAGCTATACGAATACATGAGTCTAAAAATTATGATTCTATTTTGAAGGAATAGCACCTCTGTTGGAGGGCTTTTATTACAATAACGTGATTTTGTAATCTAATAAATTATTTTATACCAATAAACAATTCATTCAGTATTTACAGTCAAATATCCCAACAAAAATAGTTAAACAACTATTATGTTTAATTAATTAAGAAATGTTGAGGACCCTAGATCAAAGAATCGGAATGAAATGATTTCTAACTAAAAAACGCTACTCGCACACACACACACACACCTCAGTATAATTTCTAACTCACTTCAAAATTGTTCAAAATACCCTATCAAAAATTTAGACACACAAAATTTGTGTGGAGGGTACCAACACACACCAAATTAATTAACCACACCGCAAATAAAGCATAATAACCTTTTGAAATGGCTGAGATATCAATTATTGGGTATATAACTTTACAAAAAAATGAAATAGGTGCATTGAATCGAGGAATAATGATTTACCTTTGGTGGTGGTCATCAGAATATGGGCCAAAGACATCTTATTCACCACCTAAAATTATAATAAAATAAAAAAATGAATTAAACTAGAATATAGGGTTTCCATCTAACAGAGACCAGGAAACTGAGAGTGTAAACATTCGATGCAAACAATGAAACTCATAGAGAAGGACTCACATTACCGAGATGAACAAAATTCATGAAGGAACTAAATAGTGATAGTCATTTGAAGAGGGGATGAGAGGAGGGGTGGTGCGCCACCCATGGGTGTGTCGCAGATGTACGAGAGTTGAAACAGCAGATGAGATCAACAAAACGTATGGATAAGTACTCACTAGGAAAGTAGAACAACTTTTGTGAAGGAACCAGATGAATATGGGGTGAGGAGAGGAGCCGAGAGTTGGGGGTCGTGCGCCTCACCATGAGAGAAATGGGGGGGGGTCAGGAATCACATATGAGAAGATTGGGGTTTTCCTCACTTATCTCGTCTCCCTCAAATAATAAATTAAATCCCTAAAATTTATTATACATATTTATATAATAATAATTATTATAATCACATATCTATTATTATTAATATTAATTAATTAAGACACCTCTTAGATAAACCCCAACTCCCTATTTTAACACATCATTTATTACACCTATTTAATAAACCCCCACACCTATTTAAACACATCATATATTACACATCATTGGTAAACACTAACTCCCCATTTAAAAATATTATTTATTTTAAATCCTTTCAATTGAATTGAATTAAATTAAATCTCAATTTTTACATTTTTTAATTAAATTTAATCAACCTAAAATTAAATTAAATGAAACCCCCATTTCAAATTAATTAATTAAATTATTATCAACTTTTAAATGATTTAAATAAAACCCCTATTTCTCTAAATTTAATTAAATCTATTTTTAACATATAATTTAATAAAATAATTTATCCTCAAACTCAAAACATGGTAAACTATAAGGTTAGACTCGCACGGACTGAAATACCATGCACAAACTGTGAAAACACTACTAGATACTTATTTTATCATGCATGTATAACCTTCATTGTTTGAGTAACGATGTGTATCCCATGAAAATGTAACTACCAGGTCATGTGCTCCTGAAATCGATCTATCCATCCGGATCCTCTTTGAGCCATTACATAGGCCTGATATATATCCATTTAAAAATATCAACTCACAAAACATCATCCTGAATCATGGTTTTAAAAATTGACCCATCATGATAATGAATAATGTAAAAAAATATATTGTTTTCACCCAGTTAAAAACATGGTACATTATAATAAATGAAACTAAAAAAATTCATCCATGAGAAGCCATCATGAACTACTAAATCATAAACCAACCCATAAATTTCATGAAGTCTTGTTTGAATAGTTGAGATGCATTTAAAAATGCATAATTCACCTTTAACCAATTCACAAGACCAAAAGCTTAATCATTTAAAAATCTTTGGCCATTGCTCGAAATCCATCCCAAACATCGGTGCATCGTTTAACTAAGCCCACACAACTAGAGACCTGATCACATCATTATCAATTTAACCATCTACTAATTGGTTCTTTACAATAACAGTCATATAATTTAACTGTAAAACTCCAAAACCAAGGATTCTTCCTTTTAATACATCCCAAACTAAAAAAACCCACACACACCTGTTAATCAGCGACATCCCTTAAAAACAATTCTATCACCAACATCATGTAATCCAATGTCCTTACTCGACTTCTGGTCACCTTCCCACGCCTAATCGTCCCTTGGCTTTTTCAAAACAGTCGTTCCCAAGAATGAATAAATGTATAAACCAATGAACCACACTTTCCACATACATCCCAGATAACAACCACTATTTGAAGACCAATGAATTTTAAGAATTTTGAATGACATAAGATCAACACTATATAAGTCCCTCTGGGATTAGACCATGATATGGGACTTGATCGTCCCATTCAAAAGATCACACTACGAGTAAACCCAAGTCCTTAATAGATCTGGCGAGCTACAACTGGTATAATAATTACCAGAAGTCTTGGCTTCACCTACTAACACATTGTCAACAAAAACATGATTCCAATTCCACCTATGGAACACTTGTTCCTTCAAGGCATACAAATGAAAATCTTCTAAAACTAATGATGTTTTCATAGGTCTTCCCACACCTCCAAAATCATCACGTTTGTGCTGACACGAAAGCACCGACACATAAAACAAAACCGATGTGTCACTACCCACATTAGGAGTGTCTATGTAATTAATTGAAAAGACATGTTATTCACAAGCATAGTATTTCAGAAACACCTTAAATCCATGTGTGATGTTCCACAAACCATGATCAACAGGTCAAAATATTACATGAAAGTACAAAATATTAAACCTATTGTTCCCTTAAAACACTAATGTCGAAAAAATTATTCCTAGGAAGTGGGATAAACTCACCTTACCTCCCAAACACTCTACTCTAGAGTTACCCAAGGAAATCTCTAATGATTGATCAAGACTGAGGCATGTCTAACCTACTGGAACAACCATTCCCCAATGCTTATTCACATATCAAGTGACAAGATAAAATGACCAACCCTCAAATAAGGGAGTCATTATATAAAACCGAATTGTTCTTCTAAGGAAGAAACACTTCAAAAGTACCAACATAAAAAAGCTCATAGTGGAAAAAAATAAGATCAAGCTCTAAGGGAGTTACCTACCTCTAGATTGTCCCATACAATGTATAGGTGTCAACCATATCTATTGGACAGTAAAAATAAAAATAACTAGGCTCCAAATAGCCTCTTTATCTTATTTATTTCATTAATTAATTTCATACTCGATGCATTTAAATAAATTTTAACAGACCCACAAGTACTATTCCGCAACAAGAAACATGGTTTTTAAACAACACCCCACATGAAAAAGAGGGAAGACATAACAATCTTCCTCTATAACATTTAACAATTACTTCTATTACATTTCAAATAGTCAATTTAGTATCTATATTATTTTTAAATAGAAGGCAACCTTCTAGGATCCATTTTATTCTAATCTAGGTTCATAAAAATCAACCCCACATCAGGTCATTACATAAAAACACTCCCCACATTACAAAAATGGGTCATGCTAGTCGTTTTAAAAACATACCAAACCATTGGAATCAAAACACAATTGTTTTACATTTATTACAATTTCCCTACACACTATGGTTATATAGAGTTCAGTCACGTAGGTGGTAATCTACCAATCGATAAAGCACCCATACACATTACCACAAAAATTTGGAACTCATTTATCACATCAAATTTTCATTTAACAATATAGCATTTTCTGCTACTTTTTCAATTGTTCGAATACATATGTTACCCTTTTCAAGTTCTAAATCACCCAAAAACCATTAAAATGAAATTGGATCCCGTCATAAACACCATCGATCAATTTTATACTCGTGCAACAATTTACACAACAAAATATCTCATGCTTGTTATCATAAAAAGTAAAACAACTTATTGATATATCACAAAAGTATGGAACAACAGAAAAACATGCTAATAATATAGGAATCATGGAATATAATATTCTAAAAATGTTATACAAGAATGAATGATAAATCCGATCAAAACATGGTATTCCACCCATGACACAGAATTAAAATTAGTAGGCATCCTACTATTGGAACTACATGGCATGTCGTAAGCATGGAATGTGAATCTTTTTGTGCCTATGATGATGAATGTAATTCAAATTTCATTCCATATCAAGCAAAGATAAATTTTCAAAATTCTCAAAACCAATACGCTGCAAAAAAAATACACTTGTGACTCAATGTGAAATCATATCAAATATAACTTCAAATAGTATAAACATCAATTCCCTTCCCTAGACACTTGTTCATTCATCCAACATGGGGTTTTCAGTCCCAAGAATGGATCATAACTGGGCATAGATATTTTCTTAGTCTCATGTCTACCCCCCAAAAATAGAAAGACAACATAAAAAAGAAATAAAAACCTCCTTTAATACCACTTTATTACATACCAACCCATTTTACCACTGAACCGGTATCCAAACTGATCTCCATGAGACCTAAAGCGCACCCCACATATGTTAGAGGCTACAGACTAGAAATGATGGTGTAAAGATAGTCAATGGGGAGACTATACCCTCATATCATAGTTCTCTCAATAAAATAATATTATATACTTAAATAGAAAAAAATTAGTATAAAGAAATAACTAAGGTATCAGAAGTCAATTGTAATATCATCTAAATAAAGAAAATGGAAAACACCAATTTATACAATGTATGATTTTCATGGTGGTACATATTTGAAAGAAGCAAAAAAACCATCATGCTTTACATCATAGTAAAAAAATTATAATAAGACCCAAATATCTAAAGGTGAAATCCATGAGAATCATGAGTTCTTGCTCGGTCCTTCACTCCAAACTCCCAGGTACATGGAAATAACACAATCATGAGCCCATAGACCTGCAAATAAGTAGATTCTACTCATGTAAAAATGGTACCCAAGCCGTGTGTGAGATGAAAATCTCAGTTGGCTGGCACCCACTAGTGTCTATCCTAAACTAGGATGTGAATAACATTTCAGCAGTGTGTAGATATATCGAAGTAATAATGGAATTTATTAAATAACCCACCACCAATCCAGGGTCCCAAAGCACACCAGACAGCAAGACCTACTTCTTCCCATGACTGGAATCTCTAATCATGTCATTTAGGTATATATATAGTAAATATATATATATATATATATTAACAGATATATATGATTATCATCCTTTTATATGAACCACGCTTGTACCCACACCAAATGGAAATATACCTTAGTTACTATTTTTTCCTTGACCAAGGGGTAATGTAAAAACATTCAATACTAGGGGAAGCTCTCATGATCATGCCCTAGTCCAAACTCCAAGAGCTCTCACAGTCTTATGGAAATCAACATGGAAGCACACATTGTCTTCTTATCCTAAGATCTCATGGTCCGTTGGTAAAACGATGTCTGATGGATCAGGATGTAACACACCGACATCCATCACCAAGAGTAGCACACATGGTATATCCCCTGTATCAACTCCACGAGATATCACAGTTTCTTGATGTTTATCACAAAAACAATCATATTCTTTCTCCCAAAGGGATCTCATGGTCAGTTTTCTACCCTGTCTATACAAGGCGTAACCATTCACAACATATAATGCAGGAATCATTTATCCTCTCATGCATTTCATTAGCCCATTTACACTATATATAAGCAGCATATTCACATTTATTATTAAGGAAACCCATATTAATTATTTCAATTAAAACATTAACATGTGTTTCACATTAAACTGAAAAACATGATACAAGTGCTCTGGTATATCTCATTCTCCATACTCATATCCATTAGTTAACTCAACTATTAAATGGGTACACAAATCCCACTAATTAATTTGTCAATTAATTAACAAACCACATAATTAAAAAAACATAATTAATATTCCAGAATTAATTATCTCATTATAATTGTCAACTCTCCATAATCAATTCCTAAATTAAATATCTAGATCATAATATGAAGGGAACATAATTAATTCAAAATTAATTATCTCAACTTAGCCAATTCAATATCAAATAATCAATCCCCTAATTAATTATCTATATTAAAATATCAATGAATATAATTAAATCACAATTAATAATCTTATCATAATCAATTTAATATATATCATAAATAGTTCCCTGATTAATTATCTCAATTATAATTTTAAAAGCACAAAATTAATTCAAATTTAATTATATAAACATAGACAGTTTAATATCTCATAATTAATACCCTGATTAATTATCTCAATTACAAGTATCATATATCATAATTAATTCGAAATTAATTGACTCTACATAGTAGAATTTATATCTCCTAATTAGTCCTCAGATTAGTTATTTCAATTACTAATTTAAAGAATAAAAATAAATTAAAAATTAATTATCTCAACATAGCCAATTTTTTATGTCAAAATTAATCCCCTAATAAATTATATAAATTAATATTGCCAAATATCATAATTAATTCAGAATTAACTATCTCAACTTATCCAATTTAATATCTAATAATTAATATCTCGATTAATTATCTCAATTACAATGATCAATGCACATAATTAATTCACTATTAATTATTTCTACCAAGAAAAGTTAATATCTCATAATTGATCCTCGGATTAATTATCTCAATTAGAATTCACAAATCACATAATTATTTCAAAATTTATTATCTAAATATATCATACTCATTATTTCATAATTAACTATCTCATTTATGTCACCCAATACTCATAATGACTACTTAAACCAAGTGTGTCAAGATGTAAGGGTAGTAATAAAAAAAATATTTGCAAATAAAATGAACACATCAGTATAATCATTATGTTCTTAACTTGAAGGCTGCACACCCTCGTTGGTGCGGTTGTATTATAAAAACTTGTCTTTTTTAATATAATAAATTATTATATTTGAATAAACAATTCATTCAAAAAATTTACTCTATTTCACAAAAAAATATTAATTAAACATCCTTTGTAGTTTATTAATTATGCAATGTTGAGGACCCTGCCTCAAAAAATTATCATGCCATGAATTTGAACTCAAATCCACTGCTTTCTCACACACATTCATTTCAACAAAAATTATTTCTCACTTGAAAATGGATCACAAAACAATAACAACAACATAGACACTGAAAATTAGTTTACTGGGGACCAACACACACCAAATTAATTAACCAAAACTCAAAAAACTATAAGCCCATAATTCCACGGTTTTGAAACCAATTATCAGGTATACATCCTTACATGAAAATGACAGCGGAAAACCAAATTGAGAAAAACCACTTCACTATCGGCAACAGTTTTTAGAATAAGGAAAAATGACTCCTAAGACATCTTATGCACCACATAGAACCAAAGTAAAAGAAGAAACTGAATTAAACCTGAATTTTGGTTTTATGCCAAATGGATTCAAAATGATAGAGATCCAAAATAGCCAATGTGATCAATGGAAGAACAAAGAAGAACTCACCTCACTGAGATAATAAAATTTCATGATAGTACTATAAGGTGATAGTCACATGAAGGGGAGTTCATATAATGGGTGGTACACCACACATAGGTTCTATACCATGAGAGCGTCATGGGAGAAAAAGAGTTGAAACAACTGATGTGAACAATTAAACTTATGGGGAAGCACTACCCTCAACAGGATAACCATCCTTCATGGGGGAAATGGATGAATCTGATGTGCGGAGAGGATCCGTGAGATGGGGGTGGTGTGCCTAAACAACGAGAGAAAGGGGGGCTTCACTTCACATAGGAAAATATTGGGGTGCACCTACCTCGTCTCATCTCCCTAAAATAAAAAATTAATTCCGTAAAACTTATTATAAGGATTTATGTAATAACAATAACAATAATAATAATGATAATGATAATAATCACCAACCTTTTATTATAATTATCTATTAATTAACTATCCTCTTATATAAACCCCAAAAACCTATTTAAATACATCATTTATTACGCCTCTTTAATAAACCCCAACACCCCATTTAAGAAAATCATTTATTACACCTCATTGATAAACATCAACTCCTCATTTAATTAAAATCCATTCATCTGAATTTAATTTAATTAATCCTCCAATTCAACTACATTTAATTAAATTCAATCAACCTAAAATACAATTAGACAAAACACCCATTTTTCATCAATTAAATAAATTTCTGGAAACCATGAATTAAAGAAAATAAAAACCTCATATCAAAAAAATTAGTTGAATCTATTTTTAACATATAATTTAATTAAATAATATAACCTAAAACTCAAGACGAGGTAAACCACATAGTTTGAATCAAATGGCCTAATAGACAGTTCACAGACATTGCACACACTACAAGACACCAATTTTATTATACAAAGGTGACCCTCATGGTTTGAAAAATCGTACACAGCCTGTGAGAACGTCACTTCCTAATCTGGTACTCTAGAAAGCTATCCATTTATCCGATAAATATTCAATACATTACCCAAAACTGATATAAACATGTCTAATTGATCTAAACTCACGAAACATCATATTGAATTATGGTTTTAAAAACAGACCCATTATTATAATGAAAAAGATCAAAAACTTTTGTGTTTTAACTCGGTTAAAAACATAGGACCTTACAACAATGAAACCCTAAGAAAAAAGATTAAAATAAAAATAAAAATAATCTAACATTAATAATAACTACCTAATAATAATAATAATAACCTCGTAATAATAATAATGATAATAATAATAAACATAATAATAATAAAAATATTCATAATAATGATACTATTATTATTAGTATAAATAATTTTATTTTTATCTTTGTTTAATTCATTTTTATGTTGATTAATTAAATTTTAAACATAAAAAAGATTTCAAAATATGTAAATTTATAGAAATTGGATGTTTCCAGTTTGGGGTGTGACATGTAAGGTCATTGTGCTCAGATATGAGACTCCCTCTATTAGGTCTCCTCATGAAGACAACCATGCAATCACTACACTTTTACCAATGTAATCACTCATCTGAAGATATAATTCTCACAATAGTCCACAATATATATCATATTCTCCACAATAACACATCGATACTAAGATATATGTCTTCTATATCAAACACGTGAGAATGGTCAGAACAATTTCTCTGATGTGGTGAAATGTTAAATAGATAATTCATGGGATTGTAGAGATATGGAATGCCTAAATGGTATTCCACATAAATGACCATATACAATATCTCAAACAACACAATTAACAAACCTATATTCTAGCATGCCTAGTTTCCTGATAGGGTTCTACCCCAACCTAGGTGTCTCTCGATGGAAGAAAAAACAATGACCAACCTCAAAATCTAAAGGTTGTATATAGTGGTTAGCATAAGATTTCAACATTATATGAGTGGCCAAAAATGGATATCTAACAAAACAAACTACTCAGATATCTCCTGCATGAGATTGGGCCCAACTAGTATAGACTCACCTATATCTAGTAATGAAAGTGGATAATGGAATGGCCTTTAAAAAATCATCAAAAGGCACCATCTTATTTGATGAATGAATGATTTTAATATATGAAAACTCCATTAGTTTCATATTATTATCCAATTATCCAATAAAATCTATAAAATAGTCCCAAAACATATCCTCTGGAACATGAATAATCTTATTTCACTAATAGTATTAGGATTATAAGATGTACTCATAAGAACATCTAATCCGAGATCCTTATGAAGACCCTTATTGAAAGAATATTTGAGATGTGGAACTATATCTGGAATGATACTTCTCAGAACACCATGTACCCAAACAACCTCATACACATAAAAAATAAAAAAATCATCAATTGTGAAGGTCTCCCTAATATGAAATAAGTGGGATAACATCTTCCGTCAATCCAAAATCCTCCATATTTAATTGTTTTTATGTGTTATTCTATATATTCCATTCATTAAATACATAGTGATATCATCCCATGTCAAATTTGTAAGGGGAAAATTATGAAATATCCCATTGGACCTCTAATGTTTGGATTTCACTTCCTGAAAAGTGAAACCTCATCCCACAAATCCTACCACATTAATCTTTATTATTAACCACCAGTATATTTTTGGACATCATGGTTCATCAGTATGAAACCAGGATGCACCACCCATGTATAATCATAGAACTTCCTCTCCATATCATTTCAAAATCCCAATAACCCAAACTAATCCAAGGAAAATAATGAAACATCCAAATCTAATAGACCATAGTAATGGTTTATCATCAACATATAAGCTATCATTTTGATGTATGGAATTTTATCATATAACTACATTTTATTAATTAGATAAAAAATAATGTGTATAACATATCTATAAGTCATAGATACTCATATTTGAGACTCATAACCATCAAGATAGATTTAAAAAACTATTAAATCACCCACCATTCATGGTAATAGTGCCATAATTAATTTTCCTACATATTTTGGATTAATACATCTACAACATGGTTTCCAATTCATAGTGTATAACAAAAATAAATTTCAAAAGACTATAGATAATAGGCACACCTACTTTACCGTAGGTTGAGGTACCACTGAGAAAAGATGCAACTAACGATCTTGTAGTTTGTGTACACAAAAACCCTCTACACAATTAGATATTTACTCAAACGTATCAGGGCATGTACAACTATGGATAACTCTAGATCCTTATTAGCATAATTCCTCTCATGTGATTTCAGTTTTATGGAGACATAAATATCCAATTAATCCTCTTGTATTATAATTTCCATAAGTCCAACTATCGATGAATCATAATTTATTGTATATGCTTTACCTAGAATAGATAAAGTGAGTATGGGTGATGATATCAACATTCTGTTCAACTCCTGAAATTCACTCACACAAACACCGTACTAAAAAACACCATCCCTTTATTTTCCATCACTAATATTCATGTTGAAAAATGTGAAATGTCATGGTTGAAGAACTTATAATGTCCTTATAATCCAATTAATCATCAAATCTCAAAGAAATTATTTTCTTATTATAAATATATCATGGATGTAAACTTCTTATGATCCAATGAAACTATTTCCTCTAAGAAGACATAGCCCATAAGGGACACTATATTAATCCATAAACTGGATTAGGTTAGCCTGATATAAATCAAATTCTCTATCATTGTGCTTAGGATGATGAATATATGTTTATAATGATCATCTACTAACTGGTTGAACTATAATATTTCATTGACAAAAACCACTGCGAACTGGTCTAGAAAAGGAACATGGTTCCTTTTCATCAAGGACATGAAAATTTCTATTATATTAGTAATACAAATTTAAATTTATTTAAACTCGTATAAGATGAACCTTCTATAAAAATATTTTTGAGTTATGTCTTGTGGGATCAACCTCAAATTATGATCACATGATCCCATATCGATCATAAAAATGATATTTCCAACTCTCAATTAATTGAAAACATCATCAATGCATGGAAGATGATACCGATTCTTGACCATCATTAGGTTTAATAATTGATAATCTACACATAAGCACAATGACCCATCAAAATTCATGGAGAATGTAACTAGATAACCCTATGGAGATGTACTAGGATATATAAAACTAATAGATTCCATATCATTTAACTGAACATTTAACTCTTGAATCTTGACTAGTTCTATTTTATAAGGTGGGACATAGACTGGATCTTCTCCTGGCACTAAATCGATCCATCTCTTGAGAATAAATCTATATAACTCATCATAAAATACATCATAGAAATTGTATATCGTTAGTTGAGATGTATCATTATATATTCCAATATCATCATGATCAAGACTCACTATCTGATCTATGGGACACTACATCATGCACTAAATAGGTCCTGCATATCCAACCTAATGATCCCAGTCACCCTATTGAGAATTTATACCTCATTATATAAATAAAAATTTAACTCTCCTTTGGTAATAGTAGATATGAGATTCTAATATAACTAACCTATCTATACACAATATCAAATAAAAAAATATCATTTCTATCATGATTTGTCCCTAAATGAAATTATAACACCTATTCTCTACTGAAAACCCATTACAATGTTAGATGTTCTTTAATAACACTCCCTATGGTGTTTCTATTGTAAAAACATAATCCAAAATTTCAACTTTTAATCCCAAAACATTCACAAATATTTAGGTAGAATGGAATGTGTTGCACCTCTATCAAAAAATGGAGGATGAGTATATGATAGAAGAATCATAACTCTAACAATTTATGGCCATACATCCTTAATATTTGAAGTATTATGAATAATGTATTGTTAACCAGCTTATCTTAATTAGTCTCCAGCCCCACTCCTCTAATGTGTACCCTATTCTTCATACATTCATTCCTACACTAGGTACCACATCCCATTCCTCAATAAGAAAATCTCACAGAACTCCAACTACCTATCTACTAAGGTGTAGTTGAGTCCTTCCATGAATCTAGTACCTATCATGTTCCTCTTCCATGGATATTTTATTGTATTTACCTAAAAAACCACTTTAATTGGCCTAATATTTCGCAATAATGAAACCACAAAGCAGGGTATTAAAATTGGGAAATTGGTATCTCATCTAGAGACACTAACAGCACTATAATGGAACATGGTTATGAGATGGATACCCACATCCCTAACTTCTATAAACACTGAATCCCATGACAAAAACATTCATAGTGATTATTCCTTCCACATAATGAATATTTCATTATTTTTACTACTCAAATACCCTACCCACTACTCATGTCCTTTCTTATATTACATCTGTGTTGTTTTCCTGAAAAAACACATCCAAAAAAATTATTAGATTGAACATGTTATCCTATGGAATGTTCTCATATATAATATCACCTTTAAAATATCTCACCAGGTGGATGTGATTAGCTTCCAAATGTAGATAAATGTGGAGTGGTTCAGTCAAACATTCTTCATATTCCATCACTAGCTTTCCCTCATAAATCAGGTTCATAGACTTAAAATCCATCTCATCCCTCAACACCTTGCAATAGAAATTGATCTGTAACTTCATCTCAGTGTACCTACAAGATAACTCCTCATTCTTCCCTAACTAGTATAGAATGTCCCACCAATTCTTGGGTGGTCCATGATCAATATACACAAAAATAATCACCCTCCTTTCTTCAGGTGTGTCATGATTTTTAAAGATAATATGGAATAACTTGATCCAATTTTTTCTCTTGGGGCCTCCCTCCGTAATGAACATAGGTGGATACTATAGCTGAAGTTGCCTCATTAAATTAGACATGTAAGGCACTGTGTGAATAGTCTCTATTTCCATGGTTCTCCAAAACTACAGGATGCTATTGAGAAGATGAATATTAAAATGTTCCACAAGAGCTATAGGAAGATCCAATTAGGTTGTGTTACTAGCACACTGATATACACTATCTAGACACTTAACTCCAAGTTGATAATTAGACATTTTATCTATAAGAAAACACACACCTTTAAACACTAGATATAATAAATTCATCCTCACCAAGGGAAATAAAAAAAATAAACCATTCACTCGAGGTCTACCTAAACATGGCATTGAAGTGTTTTAGAATGACATATCTGTTTGTTCATTTTATTTCACAGATATTACATAGATATCACATAATAGATCACTTGGAAATTATATATCACTTGAAAAATAAATATATACCTATCATGAATATTTCATGTCAATATATATCCCTATGTTCCTATAATGATGCTTGCATACACATCTCATTCCATATATGGCCATGAATCTAAATCTCAATACCTAGTAACATCCTAGAATAAAAACCACACACAACATGATAATCATTGATGTTGAAATGACATGAAATGTAACAAAAAAATAGTGTAAATTGAAATTTTCCACCATGAAATTGGATTCTCCTCCATTAATTGGTAATCTAATTACACACATAAGCACATTACCATGTTTAGACACATCATATTATCCTTTATAAATATTTCAAATAGTAGAAAAATTGAAATGAAACTTTTACCTCTAATACCACTATCAAACATCCGCAAATTTGGAACACACTCACATCTCCAAAAACAGTTGGTTACGCCACATCAAGTGCACCTCCATATATGCTAGAGGCTACTAACTAGCAGTAATGATATGATATTTATTTGAGGGATAATATAACTTAGTTTATTGAGATCAATCACAGTGAAATAATCTAATATCATTAATTATAAATAAATATCCGAGAGAAGAAATAATACAATAAGTATAATAATAAAAATAAAATCCTTCTAAAATCCAATAAATGATCAAAGAATAATTTAATTACAATATAGAATGATAATAAATGTTATTCTAAATGTTATAAAACATAAAATAGTAGTAGACTCAATTAAAGACTCAATATAACATGATCCTAAATCCCATGTCTGTCCTGACTCCGAACATCATCCCATCTAGTATAAAAACAATCAATAGTATATCATTTTACTGTCTCCAAAAGTGCATCCAAATAATATACTCAAATTGCAATTTGATGCCTAATTGTCTATGAGTATAACTCATTAGGTTAACACAACCATATCTAATCATAACCGGTCTGATAAAAAGTGTATTAAATAATACAATAATCAAATGTATTAATTAATTAATAAATTAAATTAAAACATAATCACCTTACTTCGACACCATTCGAGAACCTCTCTAAGAATGTCTCATAACCATTACAACAATACAATTATAAGAAATGTATAATATAACCTGTCTTGGTGTCATGATAGTATTTCTAAGAGATCTTCTCATAACCATGCCAACCATAACCTTATAAAATTTGTATAAATCACACCATCTGAGTTAAACCCTCAATATAATTATTTCAGGCTTTAATCGGGGATGGGACTGTTATATATTTATTATCACATTTGTTACTCTACCCATCCTTATATATAATAATTACAACATGTGTTACTAACTCATTCCTTCTATGTAATCATTTAATCATGTTTCAATTTCCCAAAAACTCTATATAATAATTTCAGTATGTTTCATTGGTGCGTGCCTATTATATTATCCTTTCAGCATTTGTAATTGGGAATATCCCACTATATAATCATTTTATCTTCTGTCACTAGGCCAACACAATAAATATTAATTTTTAAATTCAATATCACAAGTCATTAAAATAATAATATCATAAAATTAAATCATATTTCTCAACGGTCAATTATGAAAATTACTATTTAACTTTCAATTAAAAAATTCATATATGAATTTCTCATAACCAATAACATGAAAGTCTTCTCAAAAGAAAAACCATGCCAAGGTGAATCCGTCTAAACCAATATCCCACAATGCAAGTCAAACTAAACACACATTAATCTGTTTAAAAAATTCATTTATAATCTAGTGTTTCCCCACCTGAACTGTAGCCATAGGATAGGTCAAATAGAGAATTGGATCAAATGAGACTCTATGGAATAATAAACTTCATTAGTAAAATAATTATTACAAACCATACATTATTGAAATTTATATATATCACATACATGAGAATTATAAAACCCTAGGGAAATGGTTTATAACCCCTACCTTTATCTGATTATCAAAAAATGCCTCCAATGGAAATCTATCATAAGGAAGATAGTGAAAATGATCATAAGAATAAACATAGATAAAACCCAATAAAAAAATCAAAAAATATAAGACTACAAGATTACACTACTATAGTTAAAGAATGAAGGAAGATAAGTGGGAACCAAAGAAGAACCACTTACAATGGAATCAATCGCAAAAACAAAATGTCATGAAAAAGGATCAGAACCCCACAATCACCTTAGAGGTTCCCTAGATTCGAGAGGGGTGAGCTTCATTTGAGTCGGATGTCCAATCAACCACATGGATTCCAAAAAAATGAAGGTTGGGGAATTACACAACATGAAATATAATTATATTCCATGAAATTCAATTTAATGGGATATTATGAAAAACTCATCGCCTCGTATTATAATTTTATTGAACAACCATTAAATTATGTCTAATAAAATTTTACTATGTGTAATATTTTTATGTTGGGAATCTGTTCATGACTTGTAACCATTCAAAACATGTGTCTAGAAATAATTAAATAGTGTGAATATCCTTTATGGGATGTATAATTGTAATATAAATTATTTTTTATCCATGTTACCTTATAATTATCAAAACCCCATTTCCGGCTTCATAACATATCCAGAACCTTTGGTAACACTTAAACCATTTAGACATAGAATCCAACAATTATAAAAACATATGTCCATGAATATTATATCATTTTTTCCAATAAATTCTCTCCATCTCTAAAAAACTCATCCACCAATGATCAAATGAAAAACTCAAATAGGGGAATTCCAAGAAAAATAAATTTTCTTACAAATATAATTTACTCTATTGACACAGTAAATTTTAACATTTTAGATTCAATAATGTGAAAGGAATTTGTGAAAAAAAACATGCAAAGACTGAAAATGACTTATAAATGGTCTGGATTTATAAAAATTACTTGTAAAACTAAATTTAAAAATATAATTTCTAATTATTTTTATATTAGTATTTATATAGATACTATAATGATATCCTAATATTATTTTTCTCACACCACACATGGGGATTTAATAGTTTTTACATGGTGTGTTACATGATTCTGGTAAAGGGAAAAAATCCTTTAGTATGATTGATTCTCCTGTTGCAACATATCTTGGTCCAGGTTGGTCTGGAGGTGACTATTGGTCAGATGCGGATTTTACTTACATTATGCTAATGCTTACTTATTTCTTGGATTGTAAATATTTATGTTATATTGTATGTTTATTAATTTTACTCTAATTTTATGTCTTGTTCTAATGATATTCAGGACTAATTTTTATTATCATGTTTTATCCATATTATGTGTCGGGCTAGTTCAGGTGGCTTTTCTAGATGACCTACATTGGTTCATTACAACATCAGAAAATAATATATAAATATTATACACATTTATGGAACATTTTCCACATTTACAGTTTTACAACACCTACCTATGTGCATAAATATAAAGGATAAATGATCATTTATAATTTACCATTGATGACTGAAATAATTTAAACCATGATATATAAAATTCATTACATCCCATGTTAAAATGGATTCTAATACCCTATATGTTATAAATTCAAAAACAATTGTCATTATTATATATGAATCATGATGTATATATCTATGACCTGATCCTATATTGAAAAACATTTTATAACATCCCACACAGGTCCTTGGACATACTTATTTCATTATTGTTCATAAAACATAAACCTTATTTAAAAATTTCTAATTATGAAACCTTCATATTAGAGGATAAATTTTTAATCATTTTTTGGATTTTACATATGGAATCATGTTCTTTGATATTTATTTTTAATAAATTATGGCTCTGGAATTTGACTTATGAACCAATTGAGGTGTTGGATGTGTCAGCATAGGTTGGGAAATATGTTCAAATTATTGGCCACTGAAAATGAGCCTAATTTATACCAACAGCCTTAAATTGTTATTATAGAGAATGGAAATATTATAATTGTTTAAACTAGTGCATCACATAACTATTTAGTAGTGAAATTGTTTGAAATTTATATTGCAGTAGTTTTGTTATAGCTGTTTGTACAGATGGGTTGGGCATGTTTGTAACAATAGTTACTAAACCTGTTTTTTAAATCAAATTTATACAAATGGTTCAAAACCGTTGGTATAACCCCATATACCCTAGGATTAGTAAATAATCCCTATGAAACCACACACATTACAGTAATTACCAATAAAATTACATAGCATAAATAAAACATATGTTATATATTTCAAATTTAGTTAATTGATAACATGAAAAAAAGGAACACATATTTGCAATCAGTTTCAATTATCAAACACTATCCACTCAAAAGTGTTAGAAAAATAATTTCAAAAATATTCATGATAAATATATTCCTCCAAATACCACTATCAACATTCCATCTCTTTCATCATTGTTTTTATGAGATACCTCACCTGTATAATCATGTGAGGCATATTCATCGCCCTCAATTACCATAATATAATCACCAAACCCCCCACCTAGACCATAATAAATAGATAATTTTGTATCATATAAAGAGAATATCATGGAAATATATGAATTAATATATGATGAAATAACTCAAATATGTTTTTGAATTAATGATTTGATAAATTTTATAAATTAATCCTTGGATTTTTTAATTCTTTGTGATCCTATGTAGATATTTTTTTAGCCTCTCCAGCCAATTAGATGGAATAAAATGTTTCAACATGAGCCTCTATTAACCAGTCGATACCATATATATTATTGGTTCTTAATTTAGCTAAATATCTATTTAGGATGTTTTTTATGGTAAAACTAGACTCTCACATGGTTCTCATCGCCTAACATATATCACAAATGATCATCTGGAATAATGGAGTCATATTTTATCTCATCAACAACCTCCAAATCATATTGATGAAAATAAAAATGATATTTTTCATTAAATATATATATTAATATTTTTATGAAGTCAAATAAAAATAATAATCATTTACCTTGTCTTTCTATTTAAAAAAATTTCATCATTCTTCTTTCTACTCCAATAAAAATAAATGTTATGAAAACACAATTCGTCTAATAATACAAGCTACTACATTTTTCATTGAATGTATGAAATAGATAGTTAGTAATATTATTTATTTAATTTCATTTCATTTTGTAAAAAAACTTCTCAATATTTTAATCATTTGGGTATTTATTAATGATCGGGGTCTTATTTTTTGTTATATTTATTTAAAAATAAGATGTTGAGTTAATTTCCTCTGAGTAACATGTAGAGGGATGTTGGGTTTTCTAAACAAAAATTTCATTTTAAATGAATTTATCATGATTAAATGAATTCTTATAATTTTTTAATTATGAAAATAAATTACATGGATGATAATAAACTGGTAAATTATAATTAATGTGAAATGATAATATACATTAATTAGTGTTATATGACCTATTTAATAGGAATTAAATTGATTTGTATCTAATTTTTATGCTCTTTGTATTCAATTTAAAATGGGTAAAATTATAATATTTTTTTATTTTAAATTATGCTCCGACTTATAAACAATTATTTTTATATAAAAGAATTGTGTTCACTATATTTCAATTTCAAAACATGTTTTATACTATTGGTTATTGAATATTTGATTAATTTAATATTGAATATGTGATATATTCATATTTTTGTGGCTGGAACCATGGTTTGTATGTTAATAAATTATGTTAGTTTGTATTATAATAATATTTATAGTTTTTTTGTTTTAATTGAAACTATTTTTCATTATTTTAAGAGGGATTTAGTTGTAAGAGTGCTCTTGGTTTGATGTTAAAATATTAAAATTTTTTGTTAAGTTGAAGAAAATATTTTTTAGTATTATTTTATAGATGGACTTGGGAATATTTTATTTAAGATGAAATAATTATATATGGTATCCATAGGAGGAATTATTTAGGTCTATTTTGATTTTGTGTGGTTATTTTCAATTTTATCACAATTTGGATGATGTTTGTGGTATAAACAAAATGTTAATGTAGATTCATTTATAGAAGACATGTTTAATAGTAATATAAATTTAATTATTGTAATTTTGGATTGATATATGTGTATTTTATCATAAATATAAGATCATTATTTTATATGTTTTTCTCGAGATGAGAAATATGATTTTTAGATTTTAGGATTCTAGGATTGATTAGAATTATTATGTATGTTGAGTATTTGGGTAATAATTAATTAAATTAAAATTCATATTAATAATAAATCCTTATTACTTATTATATTTTATATACATTAATGTATGAAAATATTGGGTTCTATATGTACAATTTTGTTATAAGTGTAAATAGCTTTTAATCATTAAGATATGGGTTTTGAACTAATATTTTTAAAATTTTTACATAATTCTTTTAGAAATTGTATTTACACTAACTGTAAATAATATAAAATAATATTTTATAAGAAAATAAAAAAATTAAAATAACATCAAAAAATGATTACAAGTAACATTTTAATCTATTATACAAAATTTGGAAAATAGTTTACAAGATGTTTACAAACTATAAATAGATTAAACATGATAACATTTTTAATGATTACATGTAATAAATAACTATGTTATTAGTTTTTCTATTTATTTATATTATTTCTTCTTAATTAAGTTTGTGTCAGTTAATATTTATTAAATTATTTAATTATAGTTTAATTATAATTCATCTTATTATTTATCTATCAATTAATATAATCATTATTCAATTCAAGATATGTCAATTCCATTATGTTTGACTCAACATAGTGTTTTTATGAATGCATATAGTTATGGTAAAGTTATATCTATTTAGATTATTTATTACTAGAATATGATTATTTATAATGAGTGACATTAGTTTTAATTGAAATTGTGCAATTATACCATAATAAAACTAGCTCATACCAGTTTTGTTGGGTTTGTTTCAATTCAGTTTCACAAAATTCATTTAACATTTAATATACATGTTGAGTCATATCAGGTGTGTTATCTTTGATTTTAAGTGGTTCATTTGGGTTGATTCCCTATTATAATATGTGTTTCATGGCATATAATAATTTTCTCCCACGCTATGGAATAATAGTTTACCCAACTATGAGAAATTAATTAATAACATCAATTTTTTTATTTTATTCTAAAAATTAATCAAAAATGAAAATTTAATATCATAAAGTGATGTTCTAATACAAATAGTTATCATAGTTAATCAAATAAATCATTAAATTTGATTAATACCTTAAACTTTTCACTCTACTAATACGAATCAATTTATTTTTATTATATTTTTGGACACTCATTAAGAGTTTTTATAACCATTAAATATATTCATACTCTTCCAAATCAACAATTATATAGATAACTCTAATGGTTTTCCCTATTTCTTACCATTTTTAATTATTTTGAAGTTGTATTAGCTTCACAATTAGGAATATTATATAGAATATACTATAAAAATTTAATTAAAATATATATAATAGTAATACAAAATTTAAAATAATAAATTTTATCAACTATTTCTGACACCATATAAAACCATTTTTTTCATTTTTTCTCGAGGAATCATGATACATGGGAATTATTTAAATTTATTGAAATGTTATTTCAATAAAATTATTTCATTCTACCATGATTTTTTCAATTAATTCACTATTGTGATAACACTCAAACATCACTTTTGTCATATAGTTATGTACATTATGAGTTTGAGTAAACCCATTGAACCTAATAGTGGTAGATCATACTATCATTTAATAAATGAAAAAAATATATATTTTACAAAATAAAATTATTGTTACCTATTTTCTATGGTTTATGGGGTATTAATGATATATACTGATTGATGAGCAGTATTGGATTAATGGGTTGTGAAGGATCAATAGCCTGTATAATTAAATGGGGTCCAATGTATGATTAGGATAATATGATGGTGTTGGAGAATAAGTCAAAGTAAAAACAACATAAAATCTTATAGATATTTATTTTTTAGGGAATGAATATGAAGGAAAAAAGAATTTATAATATAATAAAAGGGATGTGGTGGAAGATCCACTATTATATTGGGAATTTATAAGTGTGGAGTTTAACAGGATGAAAGTAGTTATGACAACATATGCAATATAAATATCCCTCTATAATGGAACATTAATATAACAATTTTTGGTATATGATATATCTAGTGATGTTTTTATGTGTGATTATTTGATATGAGTGTTGCGAGGATCTCTAATACCTTCCCTCTCAATATGGATTTCTAGTTTCCATTTTCACTAGTCTGTATAGAGAAATTATTTCCCTTTGATAGTGGAACAAAATTAGAATTAAAAAATTAATAATTATTTGAAATTATATATTTTTTTATTGATATACATATTTCTAATATGATACGCACAATGGGAACTTGGGGATAAATTCTCATCTGAGTCATGTGGTAATCACTTGTCTACATTCTCTTTCATTGTATCTATTACATATTTTTCACTTAGAACATTCAAAAAATTATTAGTTCAGTTATAAATTTTGTAAAAAGGGAATGCAATAAGAAACACAAACTAATTATCTTGTTATTAATTGGTAAGGTCTAATTTTATTCTCTTGTATATTATTTTTCATATTTAGTTTATGTTATGTAATTTGGTTATTTAGTTATTTAGTTAATATGTTTTTAGGGTTTATGGTTGTTTTATTATTATTTTACTTGGTTATATATATATTATTTCATTTTGGGTTAGGCCATTTATTTCATTTTGGGTTATGTCATTTTTGAAAATTTTGATATATTTAATTTGGTTAATGCATTAGTTGGATCATTAATTTTCACTTTTTCATTTAGATAGATCATTTCATTTATGTAGGATTGGGTAATTTATTTAGTATACCTATTTGGAAAATTTTAGCATTAAGAATATTTTTTCAAGATTATTTAATTCACTTAAGGATAGGTTATTTTCTATCAATTGGGATAGGAGATTTCTTGTTAGATTTTTATGGGTTAGGTCTTCTATTTTATTTTATGGTAATTTAATTTTTGGGTTTGTCATTTGGTTATTTATTGTAACATCATTTGGTTAATTTTTAGTTTTTTCATTTTTTGGAGTGGAAATTTTATTTATTTTGGGTATGGTCATTTGTTCATTTTAGGTTAGGTAATTTGGTTAATTTTGGGTTAGTATATTTGGTTCGTCATTGGTGATATAATTTACTAATTTGTAAAAAAAAATCCATTGGATAATTTTGGGTTACATTATTTGAAATTTTTTCGGTAGGTTACGTGAAATATTTTGAGTTACGCTATTAGGTTAATTTCTTAATAGGTTGTTTGTTAATTTATTCCTTTTGGTTATATCAATTTGTTCTTTTCGGTGTACATTATTTGGAAATTTTATCATTTTTGGTTATTTCTATTAGTTAATAATTTGTTAGATTATTTTAATTCATGTTGGGAATTATTATTTTATTCATTTTATATATTTAATGTCTCAGGCCCTCCTAGTCCATTGTGTTGTCAAATTATACTATATCAGGTGTACTGGACCCCATTAGTGATTCAAAAGGGTGTCTGTGTCAGTGTTAGGGTGTCATCGATTGGTGCCTCGCCCTAATGGTGCCACAATGGGGGTGTTAGGGTTACTTTCCCTAGTTTTATTGTAACATCTATTTTGTTTTGTATTCCCACTTTTATAGTGTTTTAAGGCCATTTTAAATACCATAAATGATATCTAAAATCCCCAAGTGTCGGGGACCCCTTATTTACCAAAACTTGTGGCATGTCACAACCTTGGCTACATTTTCCAGCCTCCCGTGTTTTCCAGGTTTTCCCATGTTATGTGTTTTTTCACAGGAAATTTATTAACCCAAATCCATTATCTCCACCATTTATGAGGAGAATTATTTAATCATAATTAATCCCAATGTGTGAATCCACCAAGTTATGTGGTCAAGACACGATCCAACATTTTTGTAAATCATAATCATCTCCCTGATATTAGGATCTGGAAAATTATAAAGCTGAGATCCCTTATCCCTTATTCATTTTTGATTCTATTCATGAGCCTCAAGACTCCCTCTGGAGATTAATCATGCACCCATAATAGAGCCATTCCAACTGACCCAATAATCTTCCTTCTATAATATGAGTCGTGCATCCCCAGTTCTAGTCCAGAAGTGAATAATTTGATCCTTGATCATCTAGGTTGGGGTTCTTCCTTCATTTCTCTTCTTTATGCAACATGTGGGGTGGGTATGACGATGTTCTCTTAAGACGTAGATGAAAACAACATTAGAAAAGACAATGAAAAAAAAATTCAATAATGAAGGTCTGGGAATGATTATGATGTTGTATTATATTACATTCATTTTATTTTTTGGATTTTATGGGCTTATGTTTACTAAAAATCATGGTCATTTTTGTTCCTTTTCATGAATACAAATGAAGCATTATTTTTCTAGATAATATGGGGATTGAAAGAGTGTAACAGTGAAGCTGGTTAATCATGTAAACCTAGTTGATTAAATGGATTCCCAATGAATATCAAGGCGTGTGTGGTTAACCCAGTTATCCAAAGAATAGAAGGAACATAATGAATAACATAGGCTAAATCTGAAAGACTCTATTGCATTGTTCTGGTGATGTGTATAGTTTCTTTATTTGATTCTTTGTGGAGTGATGTAGAGGAAAATGGAACCCCTAGTTGATGGGTTGTTGGTTTGTAAAATTTAGGTCGTGTGGGGCCCATATGTCGGGGCTTGTTTTGGTTCCATTACATTGAGGGATCTCATATATCCCTTTTTGATGTTCTTACATTACTAGATAACTGAGTGTTAATGCTTAAAATCAATATTGGTCATTTATCCATTAGTTTTTTTGGCTTTTTATTATTCCAGTTAGTTTCCCAATAGTGTAGGAATGTTTTAAATAGAATCACTTGAACCTGATAATGAGAATGAGTACAAATGGGTATTGTTTTCCAAGAATGAGTTGTACTCTGGTTGTGGTTGTTGTGTATTTGTGCATTAAGAAATAGCAGTAAGAGTTGTTTTTTAAGGTATAGTTTTATATTTCAGAACCCGTAGGTTGGGATGTGTTCTTGTTTAACTATATGCACAATATTTAGTTTCTTTTTTTCGTATACACACCCCACCCACATTGAGAACTTCGTGCCAAACACCCCCATTTCATGGTGGATGGTGTTTTTCCCAATATTCATATGAGTGTATGGTTATTAGATTATTTTTTTCCCTCAACTAGGTAGCCCAAAACTCTATGGGTATTCTATGACGACCTAAGGTTCATTATGGCCCTAGACTCTTCATGAAGGGTGTGTTGTGGTGGTTATCCCATGTGTGTGTGAGCATGTCTGTTTTCCGAAGTGTCATTAGAATGAGGTCTAGTTTTCTTCGAGCGTGGAATTAGTTGTTCTGGCCTAGATGACTTCGGGCATGGTGGTGGTTGTTATGGCCTACGTTTCTGCGTGTGTGGTTTTGTGTGGATGTGGTTTCCCACATGTCTACGGGTGGGATCTGTGGTAGTGATGTCCCATATGGTTGTTATTGGGGCTGTAGTGGGACTACAATGGGATCTATGGGGGAGGAATGATGTGTAGGATGTTATAAATAATCAGTGGGAAAATGGCATGGGGTACCTAAATGTTGACGTTCTATTACAATTACATTACCTGACTTGTGTTATTTGGGAAAAGTGCCTTGGTGACGGTGGGTGGATAGTTACCTTTCTAGGTGTTTTGGTTATCAATGTTTCTCATAGGGCATTTGAATATCTTCCCACTTGTGCATGAGAGCTTTTGGTTTCCCTTCATGTGTATACCTGAATACTCACCATATGCATATAAAACTACTTTTAGTATTCTAGGAGGACGTCGAGGACAGTGTTAGACCATACTAGCTTGGGCATTGATATAGTATTTGTTGCTGATTTTATTTTCATTTGTTACTTTACATCTGAGATTTCTTTTATATGTATCATTTTATTTTGAACATGCATAAGGGAATGTATTTTTGTCTTTTCTTTTACTTTTAGCCTTTGGAGTTGTTTTGGTTTTATCATCTTATCTCTAATATTGTTCGATAAGAAGTGTAATGTATTCCACATTACATGTGATTCCATACCCTTGGTGCTAGTCGCCACTCCAGTGCCTATTGAATTCATGACTCAGGAGACATTATCACTCCTTCAACATGAAGAATGAAGGTTCATCCATTTTTCTGTCCCTTCCCTCATCTTGGAGTTGGAAGGTCATGACAGAATGGTGTCAGTGGTGATGGTTGAGAGATAAGATGGTGCAAGGGACAGATATTATTTCATGGGATCGTAGGGAAATGGTGATAGAAAATAATAGTGAATGAAATGGGATAGGGAAGTCAAGATAGGACACATGATATCAGGGCCCCCCTAAATTGATGTAGGGACTCGAGACCTATCGAACGACTTGGTGAGGCTATAAAAATTGTAGGGTACAGACCCTAGTAATGGTACATGCATCATAATGACTTGATTTATTCTGTGTGTTGTATTTTTTTGGAATTTTAAATAAATAAAATGATTTATAAAAATTTGAAAGGAATCATCTGCAATACTTAGGATTAAGAATTACTTGTTAACCTTAAAGAAATGGATGTCAGATTAGGTCCACGAGTAGTTCTATCCACAATTTCCTTGTATGATAATTTGGATTATTAGCGGAGGTCTGATCGAGAGTATAAAGAAGAACCATGGAAGAAGACACTTCATTTTTTTCATCAGCAGACCCTCGGGAAGTACGAGGTCAGCATCTCGGACATGGAGATATAGATCTGGCTCGAGGAGATGGTGATAGATTTCAGCTTCATATGGGATTCAAAAGAGTATTTGGTTTCTCTGGTCGTGAGTGAGATGTGGGGAGAGGTTCATCAGCGGTGGAAAATATATCTCATGTAGAAGAAAGAAGCTAAGGTTTTGTGGACTGACATTGAGAAATAATTCCAGGGGAAATTCCTTTCTTCCACAACAATGGATGAAAAAAAGGAAAGTGTTTCTCTACCTTAAGCTAGGTAGTATGATGGTAAGGGATCTTGGGATCATGATCAAGGATCTCCTTCACATCACTCCAAACCACTTCTGGGAGGGGGAGTCCCTAAAAGGATGCTTAGAGGAGTCCCTCTAACCTTTTCTCTGGTACGTTCTTACACCCTTTACTCTACCGACATAAATAGGGGATCAGAAGAAGAACGATGTCGTGGAGATGATGCCCACACTAGGAGGTGACCCTCGATAGGGGATCCAATTGAGCTCATCAAAGGGGAAGGTTGTTAGTATCATGACTCCACCATCAGGGCCTTCCAGGTTTCGACTAGTGGGGAGTAGACCCATGTAGTTCTACTTCTGATATTCGTGTCATTGTCTTATCTCCATGAGCCTAGGACTGAGGTTCATTATATGTGGCATCACTTGGAACCTTTGGAATTAGTGACCAGACAAAATGAAGTATAGTGTGGGTGGGTTGGTTCATCTCCCACCTCAGTCACACCAGTTTCCGGCCATGCATTTTTAGCAGCAACAGTAGGGATATCATGCTCCTGATCGACTAAGGGCAGACGGTGCTGGAGGAGGCCTACCTCATGGTTCTCTTAAGGGGCCTTGATTAGGGTGTGGTCAGGTATGCAACTGATACCCAAGGGGCAGAGGAGTTGGTTGTGGGATGTTGCACACTGTATATATAGTAGTTCCAGGATGCCCCTAGTTCTTTCGAGGTACAATCAGCTTATTTAGTACTCATTCCAGTGACTTGTTTGATTCAAGATCTTTTCACTCCTCTGTTTCACTCGATCTATCCCATGCCTTTTCCTAAATAGTTAGAGACTCTTTATGCCCCTATTTACAAGAACAACATTTGGATGTCAGACCAGCCTGGTTTATGTTTATCGAGGATGCAGAATGAAGGTTGGGCCGCATTAGTCCAGCAGGGATCTCTTTCTACTGCCAATTCTACAATATAATTTCATCATGGGCATCATTTGGTTTTTTTCTATATATGTTGTTATCGACTAATTTTGGTGAAGGTTCATGGTCTTAGATATTTGCAGACATCGTGTAGCTTTCATTGGCAAGTGGGGTTTCCAAGAGAGAAGTTGTCATGTGGATCCCCTTCATTCCTAGTTGGCCAAGCTGTAAGTTGAATCAGCATATGTTGATATGGTGTAATTTCATTCGATTATCAGTGATTTCTTGGATGTATTCCCCAAAGATGTTTTGAGTCTACCCCTATAATGTGACGTAGAGTTTAGGATTGAATTACCACCACCGCCCATCAGATTTTGATGGCTCCCTTTTTTATCGAAACTATTGTGTTAAAGGAGTTTCAGATTCAGGATGATTTCATAATGAAGAAGGGTTTTGTCTGACCAAGAACGTCACCTTGGGGTGCTCTGGTTTTGTTTTAAAAGAACACAGATTATGGTATTAGGCTATGTATAGACCATCGAAGGCAGAATCTATTAATGGTCAAGAATGGATACCACATTCCGTGAATCAATGAACTTTTTGATCAGTAAAATAGGGATGGATGGTTCACTATGAACGACATGTGGTCTGGATATCACAAGTTGTGGGTGAAAGAGGTTGAAATCTCAAAGACTACTTTCTGATGTCGATCTGGCCACTTAGAGTTATTGGTCATGATGCTCAATGTTACATACTCAGTAGCCATGTTCATGGGGCTCATGAACTCCATCTTCTATGAATATATATACTAGTTCCTAGTCTTAATCTTCAACGACATCCTGATCTACTCAATATTAGGTGAGAATCACACCGAGCATCTGAGGATAGTTTTGGAAATCCTCTGACACCACCAGCTCTAAGAGAAGTTTCCTATGTGCAAGTTCTGGACACAAGAGGTGCACTTCCTTTGACATGTATTTTCCCAATATGGGATAGAAGTAGACCCATAAAAGGCCTAGGTGGTTGTTTTATGGGAAGAAACTAAGAATGTGGCAAGGGGTCATAGTTTCATGGGAGTGGTAGGTTACTATCGGAGGTTCGTACCTAACTTTTCCAAAGATGCAACACCATTGCTGGCCTTGACCAGTATTGGCTAGGCTTTCGTATAGAGTGAGAAGTTTTAGGAAACATTTAGTTGTTTTAATTGGATTCTAGTCAGTGCTCGAGTGAAGAGGTTTCTAAAGAAATGGGTACCATTTGATGTGTTTTGTGATGCATTTGTTCAAGGATTGGGGTGTTTGCTTATGAAATATCTGTGAGTGTTCACTTATGGGTCTAGGCAGATACGTCCTCACAAACATAAATATTCTTCCCATGACTTCGATATTGTAGCAGTTTTTTTCACACTACAGCTATGGTGGCATTACCTCATCATGGAATACTTTGTGTTCTGCACATATCACAATATCTTGAGGAATGCCTTCTCCAAGAGAGAATTGAATTTTAAGCAACAAAGGTGGATGCAATTTCTTCAGGACTATGACCTTGAGATCTCTGAAACCACCGGAAAGGGGAATGTGGTGGATGATTCTTTGAGTAGGAATTCTAAGAAGGATGTGGTTCGAGAGTCATGAGTTTCTTGGATTGCAATGGAGTAGTTGGCTGCTTTACATGTGAGCACAAGAGTGGAGTATGGTAGAGGCCGTCTGTTTGAGATGATAGTCTACTGTTCCATTATACAGTAGATGAAGGAGTCTCATTGGGGAGAAGTAGAGTCTTATGTTTTGTGTGATCATGTTATCCATGGTTATCCTCTGGAGTGATGGTTAGAGGATGGTTAGAATTAGATTTTTTTCAAGGAAAGTTGTTTGTATCTGTAGAAATGCATGAGAGAGTTATTGGTGAGTTCCACAACACACTCCTAAATGTAAACTCAAAAATTTTATAAGATGTTCCAGGGCTTGAGGGGTTATTTTTTGTGTCCTAAAGTGAAGTAGGTAGTGGCATAGTTTGGGGAGATTTGCCTCGTGTGTCAGCAGGTTTAGGCTAAGCACCATGTTTCGAGCGGTCTTTTGCAGCCCTTAAACATTCCTGATATGAAGTGGGAATACACCTCAATGGATTTTATGACGAGAATACCAATGGATAAGGGAGGTCTTGATGACATCTAGGAAGCAGTGGACCAGTTAACTAAAATTTTCCACTTTATAGAACTTAAGTAGAAGAGTGAAGTGGATGCCTTAGCACAACAGTACAAGGGTTGAGTTTTCAGCTGCATAGGATTCCCAGATCCATCATTTTAGATTGTGATACACTATTTAATTCGTGTTTTTTGGAGTGGATTATAGCATTCTTTTAGAACCCAACTATGCCTTAGCACTTCTTTCCTCCCTCAAACAAATGGGAAGACATAGATAACCATCCAGAGATTGGTGGATATATTGTTGGCATGTGTTCTGGAATTCAAGGGATCATATGTACTACACATTCCCCTTGTAGTTATTTACTACAACAATAACCATAAATATACCATTATCATGGTACCATTTGAATCCTATTGTGAAGGACCGTGTTGTTCACTCGTGAGATGGACAACGGTTGGGGAGTCTGGTGTTCTTGGCCCGGAGGTGGTGCAGAGCCTGACAAAGATGGTTTAGCTTGTGCGTGAGAGGATGAAGGTGGCTCGGAAATAGAAAAATTCATATGTCGATCATATTAAGATACATTTGGATTTTGAGTTTGGGGACCACATTCTCTTGATGGTCTCACCTCGGCGTGGATATCAAAGGATCGGTAGGGGGAGTAAGCTTTCTCCAAGGATCATCAGACCCTTCAATGTGTTGAGATGAGTCAGTGAGGTGGCATATCAGATGGAATTACCACTGCCACTGGAGAGGATCCACAATTTATTCCATGTATCTCAGATCCATCAGTATCTAAATGATGAATCATACATACTTGATTTGGGAGAGTTGGATATCAAGGATGATGCAACGTTCGTGGAGTGACTAATGATAATCTAGGATTGTAAGGTGAAGGTGATTCAAGGACAGACCATTTTGTTGGTTCATGTGTTGTGGAGGCATGGTGGCCATGTAGAGAGTACCTAGGAATGGGTTTCACATTTTCATTCCCAGTACCCATAGCTATTTTGAGTTTTGATCTTGGGTTTTCTTTTGATTTTTAGTGATATAATGCATGACCTTGTTTTCAATGAGATTGGTTGTTTCCCTTGTACTCTAAAATGTGTGTAAATTTTCCTGGCTATGTGGAGGGGAGCTCCTCATCCCTAATCTAGACGAATTAAGGATAATGCCAATAAACCTATGTGGGTGAGTCATTGCCAACAAAAGTGGATAGTTTTTTGACATGGAAAAAGGGAATAACAAATCCATAAGTTAGGTTCGTTTGACAATCAAATGATTATTTGGTTTCATTGTGGAGGAGAGTGGTAGTGTTTTTGTATTTATTTAGGAGATATATGTGAGATTGATTATCTTGGATGTCGAGTTTTGTTCTGGATTTCAAATAACTCTATGGTAGATTCTCCATGAGAGGCATCTTACGAGGTGTTTTTTTGGACCCCTCTGTTTTATTCATGTTCTATTAAATTACTGATGGCGGTAATAGTTTTAGATGAATCTAATGTAATTGAATAGACCTTTTTGGTCCATTACATTGAAAACTTCCAGTGTTTGGGGTCTCTTGGACCCCATCAGTGATTTAGTAGGGCATCGGTGTGGGTGGTAGGGTGTCACTGATCAGTGCCCCACCCAAATAGTGCCAATGTTTGGAGTCAAGGTTTTCTTCCCCTATTTCCCCATAACCTCCCTTTTTGATTTTTACTACCTTTTTTAATGTGGTTTATGGTAGTTTTAAAGACCAAAAATGATATCATAAATCCCATAGATTCTGAAGACCCCTGATATACCAAAACATGTGGCATGCCACAATAGTGGCCGTGTTTTCCAGTAACTCATGTTTTCCTATTTTGCCCATGTTACCTATATATTTCCAAGGAAATCTATTAAACAATAGCCATTATCTCCATCAACACCGATGAAAAATTATTAAATCTAAATTAATTCCAACATTTGAAACCGTTAATCTGTGTGGTGGAGTCATGATCCGATATTTATGTATTTAGAAATCATCTCTTTGATTTTGTGATTTGAAAAACTCTTAAGCCAAGATCCTCTATCCCTTTATACATTTGGATAATTTTAGTACACCTCGAGACTTCCATTGGAGATGAATTATGAACCCATGATAGATCCCTTCTTACTCATACATGGAGTTTTCTTTTCCTCCGTGAGTCACAAATCCCCATTTCTTGGGGCGATGAGAAAACATCGATACATGATCATCTAGGTAGGGGTTTATCCTTTGTCTCTATTTATTGTGCATCGTAACGGGTGGGTATGATGATATTCCCTTGGGACGTAGATGAAACCAACTTTGATGAATATAATAAAAATGGTTTTTAAAGAATAAATTGTTGTTAATGATGATGATATATCTATTTTTAACTTCATTTTATGTTTTGTATTGTATGTTCTTATGCCCACTAAGAATCGTGGCTGTTGGTGGTCAGTTATTGCACAGTAATGAAGCTCAATTTAATTGGATAATATAGTAATTGAATGAGTGTACCATTGTAAGTAGATAATCAGGTTAACATGGTCTATTAAATTGATTCCCAATGAATAATTATCCTTGTGTGATCTCCCCGATAAACTGACAGATACACGGAAATTAATGAATGATGTTAGCTAAATTTGAATGACTCCCTTGGATTGTTCTGGTGATGTACATGGTTGCTTTGTGGGGTGATATTGAGGAGAATAAAACCCCATGTTGAGGGGTTGTTGGATTTTGAATATGAGCCTATGTGAGTCCCATATTTTTGGGCTTTGTTATGTTCCAGTACTTCAAGGGATATCCCAGATCCCTTTTGATGTTGTTACGTTACAAGAGAACCGGGTCTGAATGCATAAAATCATGCTAGGTCGTTTCTCCTTCAGTTGTTGTTTTGGTTTGTGGTTATGATTTTTAGATTCCCGTAAGTGTAGTAATTCATTACATTGAATCACTTGAACATAATAATGAGAACATATAAAAAGGGGGATTCTTTCCATGAATGGGTTTTCATCGGGTTGTGGATGTTGTGTATTTGTGCATGCAGGGAGAGTAGTAAGAGTTGTTGTGTTTGGGATGGTTTTTTGTTTCTGAAACCATCGGTAGGGATGAGTTATTATTTACATATATGTATAATATTTAGTTTTTGTGTTTCATTTATACACCCCACCCATCTTTAGAACATTGTGATGAACACCCCCATTTCATGGGGGAGGGTGTTTTTTCCATCATTTCTATGAGTGGTTGGTTATTTCCGCAATTCTACTCCCTCTCTTAGGTAGAAAAATACACATCGAGCAAGATTTTACGACTAATGTTCATTATATCCATAGAATATTTGGGATGGGTGTTTTTTTGGTGGTTATCCAATGTGTGTTAGGACTGGTTTGTTTTCCCAAGTGTCTTCGGGTTGAGACCCATTTGACTTCGGTCAAGGTAGAGGTTGTTCTAGCCTAGGTGTCTTCGGGTTTGGAAGTGGATGTTATGGAGTATTTTTCTAAGGCGGTTGTTATGTGTGGTTGTGGTAGCCCAGGTGTAACGCCCCGACCCCAGTTACCCAGAGTAGGTTCATTATTTTAATACATTGGCATGATTACAAGGAATCAAGTCCCGAAGGACCGATCAGTTTAGTAGGATTGGAAAATATATTTCATATATGAATGTTACATTACACGTCATAACATACAAAACAACATAAATAATCCTTTATGAACTCCATTATTCCCTTGTGTTATCCCTGCATATCAATCACAATACACATCTTGGAATCCTGGGAAAAATAAAACATAGAAAGAGGTGAGCTCAGATGATCAGTAAGGATAATAATACAGCGGAAACTTTCATAAATAAGCATAAACATTTAGGGAAATTTATAACTAAGACAAAATCCTTTTAAACTTGAAATTCAGCATAATATGGCAGAAATAAAATGAAATAATTCCATTTACTTATTCACATGGACATCCTACTAATCGAATAATCACATGAAATACCACTAACCACTTTCATAATGATGGAATGCATACTGCGGAACTTTACTTTCTTTGTCAAGGCCTTGTTCCAATACCTAGGGGATAACTGTAACTGGATCCCAACCTGGAGTGCCTCTAATAACCGGACACCAACCCGGAATGCCTATAATAACCGTACACCAACCCGCAGTGCCTCTAAAAACCCGACACCATCCCGGAGTGCCTCTAATAACCGGACACCAACCCGGAGGGTATGCTATAACCGGACCCCAACCCAGAACATAATAGTCCAACACATTCATCTTAAGAAGAGGATGAAATATAACATAAACATTCGTGTTAAAACGAGCATACGAAATGTCAATACTTTACCCACAAACCATGAATGGTATAAGAATAACACATCCATAGTCAAACATATCACAAAACCTTCAACACAATATGGAATATTTGTATCATGATAAATCAACTTCAAAACAAGTTTGAAATCTATTAAAGGATATTGACATGGATTAAAATGATTTGTAAAACTCATTGAGATAAATAAACCTTTTTCATGAAATCATTTAAAAGTCACGCAATTTAGAAAAGAAGTCATTTAAAGGCATTTTTGAATCAAAGTGTCTAATACAACTTTGAAACTTTTGAAAGGAATTATCATTTTAAAAAACATTCAATTCCATATAAATAAATCCTTAAAACCCATTTTGAATTCATAGACATTAATGGGGAAGATTTAGAAGAATTAATATTTAAAACATTTTAAATGATGTTTTAGTAAAAAAAACTCCCTTAAAATAATCCCATTGAAAATTCTTTCATAAAATATGGACATGGATAATTAATATGTCCCATTAGATACTTACGTAAAAACAACCTCAAATAATAAAGAGATTTTGAAATTAACCCTTACCAATTTGGTAACTTACGAAACATACAACCCATGAAAGAGGTATCATACTATGAATTTGTAAATACACATAAATTAAAGTGTATTACACAAACAATACAATTATGGGCAGTACATACACCACAGGATATGTAATAGTGTCAATATGGCATGAATCTCACGGGAATAAAGAGTGAGATGAAAACCCCTTACCTTGTGTCTGACTTGACCCGTTCGTTTTTAACATCCTGAATAATAAACTAAAGTTAATTTCTACTTGATTAAGAAAATTTATCATTTTTATTCTTCCTTTTGTATTACTTATTACCATGTTATAAACATTGTGTAATCATTTATGTTAATAACGTTCTTTTTTTCTATATTTGGCACTTGAGTCAAAAAAGAACACCTTATAGTTACAAGTTGTTCACATGGTCAAAATATCATTATATACAGAATTATATTCATGATTTAGATATAATATATATCATATATATCATATATATACATGTATTTATAATAGTACATATCATTTTTGGGTAAGAATGAAATGTACTGTTCATGAAGACGGTAAGTCGTACGTACGCATGAACGATACATACATCTCTATTTCTTATTTTAATAGACTTGAAGCATAATTATACATAGGTATATTATAATTACAGTATTGTATCATATATAATATCATTAACTCCATCATTTATACATCCCACATACGGTATTAACGAGTCATATCACTTTGAGGGGGCGGTAGTCCACACTTCCTCAACTGAAATTATCACATTTACTCATAATGGAAACCATTAAGGTGTGATATAAAAGAAAAATACAGAATCATGAAGAAATAAAAAACATAAAATATATCATATATAAATACAGTTCCATCATAATGGCCACCATGAGAGGTGGTAAGTGGTAATTTAACAATCATCGTATCGTGAGGCGTTAGTTTGCCATCCACAGAAACATTATGTTCTTCACCCATTATATGGAGGTGTTTGTAAGTGTAATTCAAATATATCTCATAACAACATCCTTTTATATTTATTATACTGATTTTTTTTTTAAAAAAGTAATAAAAAGAGTTTAGGGGTTGGAGAAGTAAAATAATAGAAAAGAAATTAAGATAAATTGTTACCTTTAATTTGGGTAACTTCCTTTGGTTTGAACCACAAGGACTCCTTGAAGTGCATTTTGCCTAATGTAAGTCTTCTATGAGGAGGAGAGGGATGTAGGGAGCTTAATTTGGCATAGTTTGGATGAACCTAAAAGCTTGATATGTGTGAGGAATTGGATAGAAGTGGTCTCTTTATATAAGGGGAGGAGGGGCTCTTTATGAAAGCGTGAAAATATTATTTTATTATATAATGATATTCAGTTTCTAATGGTCCAAAAATAATTATAGTCAAAGATATGATGAATCGCGGTCGAAATATAATCATCCAATATGAATTGAACATGTTTTGGATATTATTATAAAATTTATAATCTAATTTTTTTAAATCATTTATTAATGAGGTAAATACTACATCATTATATTATCCTTAATAATTTAATTTATTCGATTTCTAAAAATTATAAAAAAGATACCATGATGTAGGAAATATTTTTATCTTTCCAATTAATATTTATAGTCAAAAATATTACTTATATAACATCTTATAAAAATTAATTAGTAAAAGGTTATTGTTTATGTCAATTTTTCCTTTACATTAAATTAATTAATCTAAAGTGACATTATCATTAATAAGTGGCTCAATGGGGTCCAAAAATCGACCCAAAGATGCCCATGGTCGGCCATTACTCATAGAATATGGTTAGGACATGTCTTAAGGTAATTTTGAATTATTATAATATTTGTTTACCTATAATTACCTTATTTACCTATAACCGCGGTAAATAAAAGTAAAAAGTTACTATTCACAAAAAATTAATTTTTATCTTATTGAACAACATTTTACTCTTTTATATTAACCGTGTCTCTCGAATTTTGAAAATTCAACTCACAGAAGCGGTAAAATTATGTTTCATGTGAATTTTCAAATAATCCTAGGAGGTGGGTAAAAGATAGTGAAAAGATCAATAAAATTTGTATATATCTAGAATTATTATAAACTGACTCCAATGAATTACAGTGATCTTATATGATTATTATTTATCTATTTTTACATAAATTAATATAACTAAAATAAATAAGTATTTAAATAAAAAAATCGGTTTTAACCAATAGCTCAGTGTTTTTCAATATTCATTAAAAATTGACGTTTCTCAGAAAAATACCAAACATTCGGCATAAGATATATTTGATATTAGTAATTCAAAAATAATGTCTATTTTACCAAATTAAAAACATATAAGTTTCATTATTTAATTTAAAAATTAATTGATGTTGTCAAAACAAATAGCGTGTTTTTAAGAAATAATAACTATCAAAAGATTGACACTTATTTATATCTGGTTTAAATGTTAAATTACGTCCAACGACCAACATTGTTTTAAATGGTAAAAATATATTTCTAAATATACCTTAAAACTACTCAAATTCATAATTTATCACTATTAATTATTTCGATTTAAAAAGTAGTATTTAATTAAAATTTAGTAATTTTCATTATTCATCAAAATATGAAAGAAATCTGAAAAGCACCAAAATTTCACCCTAAACTAATTTCGATATTACGAATTCAAAAATTAATTCCATTTTGAAAGATAAAATTTATAAAATTTCAAAAAGTGGGAATTACTATTCATAATGGCTAGTTTGATTGGTTGTGTTGTGTTATAACTCGATGTTGCATACAACAGATGCTATTGTATTATTCAAAGTGAAGTGTATTGTGGAAGCTTGGGGTGTTGCATTCCCCCCTCCTTCAATAAATCGTGTCCACGCAATTTGAAATTGTTCTTTGAAAATAAAAGTTTGATAATATAAAATATCATTGGGGGAAAACCCACATCGGAAATTGGGTTAATAAAATTTAGTCCTAATAAGAGGAAAACGGAAATAAAAGGGTCACCAGCAAATTATGATCTCGATTAGGAGAACGATGGTAGAAATTAAGGACATGTAATTGTAGGAAAAACATAAATATTTATAAGGATTGATTGATGTCATCATTCACACACAATTGTAGAATTTTGGGCCCCAAAGCCACCAATCTATGATGATTAAAAATACCATTGGTTCAACAAAACGTAAGGTATTTGGATAACACATTATTGGATTTAAGATCCCTTCCATAAAGTTTATTAATTAATTATTCCATAAAATAAGTGGATATATATGTGTGTGTGTGTGTGTGTGTGTATATATATATGTATATATATATATATGTATATATATACTTGACAACTAGACTTTCATCCTTCAACTAATTCCTACTACAAACTCGTCTTTCACTCTAAATGATTTAATATATATATATATATATATATATATTATATTATATTTATCCTAATCGTATAGAGTTCTAAAAATAATGAATTTATAATTCAAACATAAATCCCTTTAAAAAAACTACATTATTCAATCCATGACATCACATGGGATAGTGGTAGGTGATACGCCCTTGTCACCCTTCGGTTGTGGGTTCAAGTATTCTGGCCTTGCTGGAGGCAACGGGTTGCCGCTCAACCTCCGGGTTGTCCTTTTTATGGAAATACAAAAATAATCTCAAACTAGACTTATCCAAAATACTTAGTCCCAAACTCACAGTCCAAAATTTATAAGGTAGGTAAACACAACGAAGATCCTTTTTCCACGTAATAGCTTGTGAACACCTTCATCGTGTATTCTTTTAAAATATGGTAAAACCATGAATTACCATACAACTTTATTGATTACATTCATTCTCCCTTATTCCTTATATAATATTAGATATATTCCTTATATCCAAAAACTTTGAATATTCAAACAATGATGATATAAACAAAACATTAATCAGTTCCAAGGTAGTCTAGAATATCCAATATAATTCATCCAAATCAACCATCTCTTATTCCAAAATTACTACCTTAGTATCAAGACCATATTAAGGATTACCTTTCCTTCAACCATGTATTTTCAAAAAAAAAGTGTAACTTGTTGTTGAGTCACTTTTCATAGTACCATATAATCTCAAATCCTCAATTAAATAGTACTGCAGTACAATCCTTATTTATCTCCATAATTTATATAACCAGTACATAGTTGATACAACACTCAAATGAAATAATTCTTTAATCACAACATAAGAACACTAGTCATTCCACTTCATCTGTGGTAGTATCATAACTTTATTGTTATCCAGTAGCATCATTTGGTGCGTACTCTGATGATTTGGACATTGGTTTGCGTAGTGTCCCAACTCCTTGCAAATGAATCATTGTACATTTGAAAATATTTTCTTACCCATGCAATCTCGTAAATGGTGTCCTTTTTCTCCACACTTATAACAAACTTCCATTCCCTTCAAGCATTTCCCAAGGTGATTCATTCCACATTTATCTCATATTGAAAAATCCTTCTTTCCCTTATTCCATTTATCCATATTTCTTTCTACCATCATTTTCTTCTCTGGCTTACCTTCAAATCCATATGATTCGGAGGGTTCTTTACTGATCTTTTGATACTATTTATTCATATGATGATAATATATTGGAGACTATTTCCTTTCTAAATTTTGTCTTAATACCATGAATGATACGACCCTTCTTACTCTTTGGATCATACGTATTGCTGGAGTTCTCATTCCTTCTACTGGGTGACATTTCTAAACAATATCATACACTAAGCCAGTTTATGAATCACAATTCATCATTTCAAACATGAAAAATACCTTACATAAATTTAATAGTTTATGTATATAATCCATAGTCACAAAAATAATAATTCAGGAGGTATATACTCATAAACTCTTCATAGATGTTTGTAAAGAAAATGGGAATTATCAAAAGAATATCCCCTGGGAGTGTCGTAACCAAGAGTGCAGCAAGGCCTGTTGTCGTGCACCAGTTCCTGTTTGAGTCTAGCTCAAAGCACTGTTTTTGGGGATTACCACTAGGTACATCGGTGCCAGAGCCGCCTCTACATGCTCGTATCCAGACAGGGATGTATTTCTCGGAAAACTCATAAAATTTCTAGAATAGAAAAATTCTAGGAATTTCTTCTATAATAATCCTCAAAGTCTATCTTATGGTAATGTTCTCTAATCAGAGTTTATTAAATCTAGTTTCCAAGGTTATTTCTAAACTTCCTCTGATACCAACTTTAACGTCCCGACCCTAGTTACCCAGATTCGGTGCATTGTTTTAATAAATTGGAATGATTACAGGGAATCAAGTCCCGAAGGACCGATCAGTTTAGCAGTCTTGGAAAATAGATTACATACATGAATGTTAATTTACACATCATAACATACAAAACAACATAAATAATTATTTATGAACACCATTATTCCCTTGTGTTAACCCTGCATATCAATCACAATACAATTCTTGGAATCTTGGGAAAAATAAAACATAGAAAGGGGTAATCTCAGATGCTCAGTAAGGATAATAATACATCAGAAAATTCATAAATAAGCATAAACATTTAAGGCAATGTATAACTAAAGAAAAATCCTTTTAAAGCTTAAACTTCAGCATAATTTGGAAGAAAGAAAATGAAATAATTCCATTTACTTATTCACATGGACATTATACTAATCTAATAATCACATAAAATATCACTAACCACTTTCATAATAATGGAATGCATAATGTGGAACTTTAATTTCTTGGTAAAAGACTTGTTCCAAGACCTAGGGGCTAACTGTAACTGAAACCCAACATAGAGTTGCCTCTAATAACCGGACACTAACCCAGAGTGCCTCTAATAACTGGACACCAACCCAGAGTTTATCTAATAACCGGACACCAACCCGAAGTGCCTCTAATAACTTGACACCAACCCAGAGGGTCTACTGTAACCGGACCCCAACCCGGAACACACTAGTCCAACACATTCATCTTAAGAAGATGATGAAATATAACATAAACATTTGTATTAAAACTATCATACAAAATGTCAATACTTTAACCATAAACCATGAATGGTATAAGAATAACACATCCACAGTCAAACGTATCACAAAACCATCAGCATAATATGGAAGATTTTTATCTTGATAAATCAACTTCAAAGTACTTTTAAAATCTATTAAAGGATATTAACATGGATGAAAATTATTTTTAAAACTTTTTGAGAGAAATTAACATTTTTCGTGAAAAAATTTAAAAGTCACGCAATTTAGAAAATAATTCATTTAAAGAAGTTTTTGAATCAATGTTTCTCATACCACTTTGAAACTTTTGAAAGAAATTATCATTTTAAAAAACATTCAATTCCATATAAATAAATCCATAAAAACCATTTTGAATACATGGAAATTAATGGGGAAGATTTAGAAGAATTAATATCAAAAACATTTAAAATGATGTTTTAGTGAAAAAAGTACCTTAAAATAATCTCTTTGAAAACTATTTCATAAAACATGGAAATGGATAATAAATATGTACCAGTAAATACTTACGTAAAAACAACCTCAAATAATAAAGAGATTATGAAATTAACCCTTACCAATTTGGTAACTTACGAAGCGTACAACCCATGAAAGAGGTATCATGCAATGAATATGTAAATACACATAAATGAATGTATATTACATAGAGAATACAATTATGGGTAGTACATACACCACAAAAAAGGTAATAGTGGCAATATGGTATGAATCTCACAGGAATAAGGAGTGAGATGAAAACCCCTTACCTTCTGTCCAACATGACCCGTTAGGTCTTTAAAATACTGAATAATACACTAAAGAAAATTTCTACTTGCTTAAGAACATTTTTAAAGTTTATAATTTCTATTATATCACTTATTACCATGTTATAAACATTATGTAATCATTTAAAATAATAACTTTCGTTTTTTCAATATTTGGCACTGGATTAAAAAATGAACACCTTATAGCTACATGTTGTTCACATGGTCAAAATATAATTATATCTAGAAAATATAATTATATATAGAATGATATTCATGATGTATATATCATATATATCATATATATGATATATATACATCTATTTATAATAGTACATATCATTTTGGGGTAAGAATGAAATGTATCTGTTCATGGATACGGTAAGCCGCACGTACGCATGAACACTACATTCATCACTATTTCTTATTTTACTGTACTTAAAACATAATTATACATATAAATATTATAAATATAGTATAATATCATATATAATATCATTAACTCCATTCTTTATACATCCAAAATATGGTATTAATGAGTCATATCACTTTAAGGGGTCAGTTGTCCGCACTTCCTCAAATGAAATTATCGCATTTACTCATAATGGAAACCATTAAGTTATAATATAAAAGAAAAATAAAGAAGCATGAAAAATCCAAAAACATAATATATATCACATATAAATACATTTCCATCATAATGGCCACCATGAGAGGCGGTAAGAGCTAATTGAACAATCATCGTTTCGTGATGCGATAGTTTCCCATCAATAGAAACATTATGTTCTTCACCCATTAGATAGAGGTGTGTGTAAGTGTAATTGAAATATATATCATAACAAAATCCTAGTATATTTAGTATACTGGTGTTGTTATAAAATAAAGTACTAAAAATAGTTTAGGGGTTGGGGAAGTAAAATAAAAGAAAAGAAATTAAGAGAAATTGTTACCTTTAATTTGTGTAACTTCCTTTGGTTTGACCCAAAAGGAATCCTTGAAGTGCCTTATGCATAAGGTAAGGCTTCTAGGAGGAGTATAGAGATGTAGGGAGCTTAATTTGGAAGAGTTTGGACGAGCCCAAAGGCTTGATATGTGTGAGGAATTTGTTATAAGTGGTCAATTTTTATAAGGGGGAGGATGGGCTCTTTAGGAATATGGGAAAATATTATTTTATTATATAATGATATTAGGTTTCTAAAGGACCAAGAATCATTAGAGTCTAAGATAATATGATTAATGGTAAAAATAAAATCATCCAATAAGAATTGCACATGTTTTGTACATTATTTTAATATTTATAATCTAATTTATTTAAATCATTTATTAATGAGGTAAATACTACATCATTATATTTTCCTTAATAATTTAATTTATTCGATGTCTAAAAATTATAAACAAAATACCATGATTTCGAAATTTCTTTATCTTTCCAATGAATATTCATAGTCAAAAATATTACTTATATAACATCATATAAATATTAATTACTAACAATTTTTTGTTTTTGTCAATTTTTCCTTTACATTAAATTAATTAATCTAAAGTGTCATTATCATTCATATGTGGCTCCATGCGGTCCCAAAATCGACCCAAAGATGCCCAAGGTCGGCCATTATACATAAAATAAGGTTATGACATGTGTTAATGTCATTTTTAATTGTTACTATATTTTTTTACCATGAATTACCCAATTTACCTTTAACCATGGTAAATAAAAGTAAAAACTTACTATTCACCAAAAATTATTTTTATCTTATTGAACAACATTTTACTCCTTGATATTAATTGTGTCTCTTGGATATTCAAAATTCAACTCACAGAAGTGGTAAAATTATGTTTTTTGTGATTTTTCACATTCTCCTAGGGGGTGGGTAATCGACAATGAAAAGTTCAATAAAATTCCTATATATGGAAAATTATTATAAACTAACTCCAATGAATTAAAATGAACTTATATAAGTATTATGTATATTTTTTGACATAAATAAATATAAATAATATAAATAATTATTTAAATTAAAAAAATCAGTTTTAACCAATAACTCGGTGTTTTTCACTACTCATGAAAAATTGATGTTTCAAAGAAAAATACAAAAAATTCGGCATAAGCTATATTTAATATTATGAATTAAAAAATGATGTCTATTTTATCAAATTTAAAACATATAATTTGCATCATTTAATTTAAAAATTAATTCCCGTTGTCAAAACTAATAGCGTGTTTTTAAGAAATGATAACTATCAAAAGATTGAAACTTGTTTATGTCTGGTTTAAATGTGAAATTACATCCAATGACCAACATTGTATTAAATGGTAAAAATATATTCTGAATATACCTTAACACAACTGAAATTCATAATTTATCACTATTTATTATTTCATTTAAAAAAGTTGTTTTTAATTAAAATTTAGTAATTTTCACTATTCATCAAAATATGAAAGTTATCTGAAAAGCACCAAAATTTCACCCTAAGATAATTTCGATATTCCAAATCCAAAAATGAACTCCATTTTGAATGATAAAATTTATAAAATTTCAAAAAGTGGGCATTACTATTCATAACGGCTAGTTTGATTGGTTTTGGTGTGTTATAACTTGAAGTTGCGTACAACACACGCTACTATATTATTTAAAGTGAAGTGTACTATGGAAGATTTAGGTGTTACACCAGGTGTTTACAGGAGGGATGCGTGGTTGTGATGGCCCATAAGGTTGTTGTTGGGGAGCATTGTGACTACAGTGGGGTTTGTGGGTGTAGTCTGATGTGTAGGATGTTATAAATAACTAGTGGGAAAGCATTGTGGTGTACCCAAATGCTGATGTTATATTACTATTTCTTTACACAACTTGGGTTATTTAGGGAGTTTTCCTTGTTGAAGGTGGGTGGATAGTTTCCTTGTCGGGTGTTTTGGTTATCTCTGTTTCTCACTAGGCATTAAATGTCCCCCCACTTGTGCACAAGATCTTTTAGTTTTCCCTAGTTAGTATACCTATATACACACCGTTCACATGTAAAACTGTATTCAGGTTTCCAAGAGGTCATTAATTATCGTTCCATACCTTACTATCTTGGGTATTGAGATAGTCGTCATTGTTGATTTTCATTTCTTTTGGCACTTTTCATCAGGGTTTTCTTGTACTTGTATCAGTTTATTTTGACCAAAAATAAGGGAATGGATTTGTGGATTTAATTTTACTTTTAAATTTTTTATTTGTTTTTGTTTTACCATCTTATCTCTTATCTTGTTGTATAAAAAGGGTAATTCCATCCATATTACGTGTGATTCCAATCCCATGGTTCTTGTCACCACTCTAGGTCCTATTGAAAATGGGAATTAGGGGACATTATCAACCCTTTAACATGAAGAGGGAAGGATCTGGTAGTTTTTTTCTCTTCTCTCATCATGGGGAAGGTGGGTCGTGACACATTATTGGATTTTGTTATTTTTCTTTATTTTTTTATTTCATTTGTTTCATTTTGTATGAGGTTATTTTTATTTTTTTATTAATGTTTTCTTGTTCCTTTTAGGTAATGTTATTTGGATTATTTTGGGGTTGGTGATTTATCTATTTCATAATTTGGGTTAATAATTTTGGTTATATGGTCGTTTGGTCATTGAATCATTTAGGTTAAATCATTTAGATCAGTTTGTTTTAGGTTTTATATATCTAATATTTTTTAAAATTAATTTATAAGATCTTGAGTTAAAATATTGGGGAATGACACATTAAATGAACCATGTGTTTAAGGAAAGAGGGGTTATATAGTCATAACATTAATAGGTTAACCAAAATTATTTGCTAGCTATAATTTATTGAAATATGGGGAACTATCATCGTCATATCATTATATATTTATTTTGTAAGAATGTAAACCCCAAAACATGAAAAAATACTTATAAGCATAGGGAGGCTGAATGTAAAATCCCAATAAGATCCCCTATGATCAATTTGACCCCTATAGTTTCAAGAGATGTGAGTTTGTGAATAATGTGGAACAAGAACGCTTGTCTGCCACTGTCATGGAAGATAAATGATTTGCCAAACTATTTCCTTCAATCCACTTATAAACCACGTGCATTTGTTTGTTGCGGAGGTTACCTCTACATTTTTTTATGATGTAGTCTATCGACCATGGGATAGATCCTTTTTTATGTCTTTTATATAGAAATAGGACATCATTCAATTGATAAATTCTGAAATAAATGGGTATTTATATACTTTTATTCAAGGGTTAAATTAATAGAAACCTTATATGTCGTGACTAAAACTATAAGTGCCCACTCCACTGGCGGAAGGATAATTTATGACCACCTTAATCATGCCTCAATTAACCAAGGTATGCAGACCAATGTTAAACGGAATAAATACAAACGGATTCCATTTCCAAAATTACATATACACATAGTCCCATAAATCTCCTATAAAAATTTAAGAGAAATAATAATTAAATACTTTAACATCTAGTGCAAAAACCATATATATAATATCCCCATGGGATAATTGAATAATGGTATAGTTTAATTTAAATGTAAATGAAAAAATATACGGCCATCGAAAAATGTTTTCCCATTCTGAAACAGCTAGAAAATAAATTAAAAGAGTTCTGGGCTCTTGATAACTAATCCTTGACCACCTATTGTGGTTAAATTCACATGGGTATCCCTATGTTCATATGAAATCACAACCAATTTTCTATTTTTTTTCATAAGACATGACAGTTATAGGCATTGACCATACATGAGTCAGTATATAGAAACCTAGTTGTATGCCTCAATAGATGGAGGTGGAGAAAATATGATTGATGATAAAAGTAGTAAACTCATACTAAGAATGGGGGAAATGAAACCAAAAAAAATCGTACATGATCATAAATTAATCCCAAAAGGGAGAAAGGTTATCTCTCTCTCATATCCAATTATAAAATTATTTCTCAACCAAGGGTTCTAAAATGTACATCATCAATGCCCTACATCTCACATGAATTTATGAAGTCGTTAACTTATAGAGGATCCAAACCTCACAACAGTGTCACACATTTTGGGAGGAATAATATCAAAGTAGAGTGCCTAGTCCTTAGTAAAAGATGATGGTTCCCCCATTAGATAGATAGATGCCCCATGAAATTGTACAATATAATGGTTCCTCTCATAATATAGATATACCACCAATTATATGTTAAAACATGAGGTATCCACTCACTATGTAGACAACCCATTCCCAGATACAGAAAATTGGCTCTACATAATATTTATTAAAATCTTTCCTCGATATGACATGAGGGATTCCCTTAATAGGTCGCTGACCCATGTCCTGATAAAATAGGAGGGATCTACATAGAAGGTAGAGGATAAATTTCCTGATCTGAGAGGATGGTTACACATTTTATGTAGTAGACCCATGATATTATATAATATGAGGGTTACATTAGTAGGTATGGAAATATTTTCTTGATAAAATAGGAGGGCTTCACTCAGTTGGTAGATAAATCTATATATGGAACAAAAGGAGTGTTCTTCTCACTAGGATGATGATTCAGACCATTATACAACATGGGGGATCCACACAATAGATATATCACTCAAACATTGATATAATTGTATGGTTTCACTAGAATGGTAGAGGACCCATTCCTTTATACCCCATTAGGTTTTCACTAAGTAGGTTCGGCAACCATTATTTGATATCTTTCCACTCAATCTAGGATGAAGAGTATCAGGGATTTTCCACCTCTACCTTTCATAGATTTTCCAGCTAGATCACTACCATCGACTAGAACCACCTAGAAAAAATCTTACTTGGAACATCTCACATCATATCTCAAAATAAACTATAAATTGAACCATCGTTTTTTCATAGAAAATCACTCAGTACAAGAAACTCGTGCACTAATATCCAAACCAAAAAATGTGGAATATGAGATATAATTTTCCTCAAAAAGTAAGTACACAAAATTTATGTGGTTCACGTATTGTGTGTCCATTCTCGTATTCATGTTCACATTCTCACTATCCCGTAGATCAGTGTACATTGAGTACCTAAAAACCTATCAGTGTTCTATATGGTGTGTCTCATCCACTCATGGCATGCACATGTGATTGTTCTCGTCATCATGTATAGTAGACTTGTGTTAGTACATGGAATAGGCCTGTATGTGACCATGTTCATTCACTCCATGAATACACTTCACCCCACCATCACTACGACACATGGTGTTTGGGAGTCCGAAATGAAAATTTATGTTCAAATCATCTAGAAATACAGGTTTTTATCAAACTACATGATGTTGGATCTGGTTTTTTCATCAAATATGTGAAATCTTTAGGAATTTTCTAGATCTAGCCATAACGCTTCAATTCATGTGGTTTAAATATCATAAATTAGTGTAAACTCATATTTTTATTGATTCTAGTACTCTTATGGCCATAAATTGGAATATGGCCCCACATTAGAAACCACTATGTGCCTCACATTCCTCATAAGTTCATTCAATTTTCACTTTAGATCCCATATCCATGAATCAACAACCACTACCCAAAATCCCTATATATTCATCCCCAAAATTAAATTCGGTTTATTTTATACTCATCCATAATGAATCTGGGGGTCCAATCATGCTCATACCCACACCAAAATAGACAAATCATGACCTCGTGGACCGATGATGAACAAAGCGAAGAGATGGTGGGAGAAAGGCATAAGAAAAATGTGATAACGTCCTTGGAAAAGAGTTATTGTCTAACGATCATATTCTCATTTATTTGTAGGATTGATTTCATGAAATATACATGTATATATTTAATAATAAATTTAATTTGATGCACATATTCATGAAAAAATATAATTTAAATGAAGATAAATGAATATTAGATTTGGCCATGTTTCGGATTTTAATTTATTGTGGAAACCAAAAGTTACAACCCCATCCTCAAGATTATATTGTTTTTTGTTAAAGAAGAAATTAACTAGTGATGGGAAAAATATATTATGCTAACATTCTTTCGAACCAACATGATATAGTCCCTTGTCATTGTCAAATCACAATCCTCTAACAAAGAACAATGGAACCTCCACTCAATGATCAAATGATTATGAATAATGCTCTGAAAATTCTACATAGAAGCATACATATACAGATAATTTGGATATGGTTATTTAATAGATTTATTTATTAATTTCACATAACATACACACCAATGGGTTTCTTATCCAAACATCTAGTGCAGAAAATCCTTAGGCCATGTATAGGATAAATCATGCCCTTTATATTCAATCACGGTCTCATATTTCTCATCCATGAATTTGTTTAGGAGATAATCCATTATTTCAAAAAAATTTGTACATGTGTGATATAAAATATAGTTAATAGTTTTTATAAAATTAATTTCAAGATCATCAGGCCATGGAATAACTCATATTTTTAGTGGATTGCTGATAAAATATATTTTAATGTATTTCAATGCCTTATAAGGAATAAATAGTGTCTCTAAATTATTACATCCAATATTTTCATTCTAAAAAAGGGAAAATTAGGTAAAAATATGGGGATACTGACCTAGTATCTATCTATCATGCTCCTAATATCCCTCCATCATTATCCCATTATACCACAACACACCAACCAATGGAATGTTTGATCATTTTAGGATACTATCATGTTAATCCTCAATCACCACTGGGTACTCACCAATGGTGGCTCCAGCCTTGATCCCCCCTCTCCATAGTCAATTTCTACTGTATGATCATACACATGTCTCATCGACTATAAAATATGGAAAATTTCACAAACCAACTCTTACTGTTCAATTAATGATATTGGGTAGAAACTTATTCAATTATCTAGAGGATCTCGAATATAATGATGATCCTCAAGGAGATATTTTCTAATAATTCACGCCTGCCCAATTCTCATCATGGTATGACTATTAAGACAATGTTTTATCCCTTCTAAAACTAAAAGGTCGTATGATAATGATCTGTATAAGATTGATACATAATTTTGGTTGTCCTAATTGTCACTTAAATTACATGGACCTTCCTACTCACCAGCTGAATCATCTATGGACTAACAAGAAATGCCCCACCAATCATTATCTAGAATAAAAATGACATGTCAGGTCTCTATTATAGGGAATCAAATAGTTCCCCAATGATGTTATACTAATATATATTATTATAATCAAACTATACCAATAATAAGTGATCCTTATAGCTCTATCCAAGGTCTAACATGCTATATCTTTTCATACCCTCTAAAACCAGGATTTTGTACTCGATCATCCCATCTATCGAAGGGTAAAAACCTATACTCATCCTTAAAGAGGTCATGAGTTCCTCCTACAAGCCACTCCACAATAATTATGTGAACCAAACATAAATATTCATTAAAATCATTGAAATATTGTTATGGATAATTATGTTCTCCTATAAGTACCCCTTCTCAAAATAGTCAACAAAAAACATATCTATGATATGATTGTAGTGCACCGAACTGGTATGTTAGTCAAATATTTCTTATATGGAATCATGTGTTATTTCTATCCATGAATTCCCTATCCTGAATTCCATGGATATTTCATCTCATTAACACTTTGGAATCTCAAGAGGTGGCATCAAACCTACCAGAACATGGTTCATAGCTTTCCCCTTCTAACATGTGAGGTATCGAGTGATAAAACCACAAAATACCAACCTCATTAAATTATTAAAATGAATCCTCTAAATGTACCAACTCATATTCCCTACATTGGAATATATTACCAAATGAGATGTGTATAAAATTCATCATCACCTCGCTCACAATGGAACCATAACCACTACATGTCCCAAAAAAATGATGAGATGGTTACATCCATTAGAGTATCTATCTAGTGAATATAACAACCCGGACTATTCTTACATTACTATTACATAATTTCAAAGATATACAACATAATAGTATTACACATGGAGGATCCATAGGTTTAGTGTCTTGGGAAAACTAGGACTACACATAACAAGTATAACATCAAGCATAAAAATTCATTTAATCTCTTCTTCTATAGCTTCTTAGTAGCACTTGTCCTCTCCTTAGTACATGTAGCCACCTGAGGATATACATCAAAAGGGGTGAGCTAAAATACCATTAAGAGGATAGATAAGAACAATATAGCATGGGGTGAGCATAATCATGACATAAGAAGAAGATCTTGAACATGAGAGGAGCATAAACAATAAACTTGAAATGTGGCAAAGCATAAAAATGAAACATTATGTCTTAGTGGTTAACTACCACACATAATTGTGAAAAAAGATAGCATTATGTTCATGCATAATTTCACATTTACTCATGAGATTCATCACTTTACACAATTCATTGGAGCGCTATATAATTCCGGGCGCACCCGTCACATTTAAACATTCATATTGTGCTATTTAATTCCGGGCGCACCCGTCACATCATAACATTATCATTATCATGCTTCCCACATAGAACACATATCAAACATGTACATAAATAACCCAAGGAAAGGAATGGGTTTCATCTCATAATAACACATTCATAAGCTTTGGGTTCTCAAAAGAAAGAGGGAACAACATACTTGATATAAGAACCATCAACCTTGAATGAGAGGCAAAATGTGAGATCTTGAAAGAAGAGTTCTTTTGGAAAACATTTTGATGGACATAAAAACCAGTCACAAACATGTATATCCCAGAAAATTAAAGGAAATGTTGAACAAAAGACCTTTGATGAGTAACCATATCAAAAATGGGGTGAAAGAGGGAGAACCCGAAGGAAGAAAATTGGGTTCGATATTTCCCCTTACCTTGTACTTGAATGCCTCCTTCTCTTTAATGTCCTGTATAATGACATTATATTCATTAATTAGAAATCCCAGAACCTTTTATACATTAATAGGGTTCACTTTGGTTTCATTATTTCATATTATGTTCCTTTGGATGACTTATAGAGTTTAAAAACATTGATCGGTGATGTTCGTTTTTATGGTTTTCTTGAGCGGCCCACTTGTATTCTTAAATTGATGCTTGGGTAGAACATGGGTAAACATCCAGAACTGATATTACATGTTATTACTGATATTACAGAAGCTTGAATGATTTTATAATGATTTATATTATATCCAAGTGGACGAATCATTAGATAAAAATTTAATGATGGTTATTTGGGTTAATTTGAGCGGTTTTTGGATCGCAACGATCTTCTTTTTAACATTTATCTTAGTAATAAAGCCATAGGTTATTTCCAGAACCTAAAATAGAACATTATACATATAAAACATTCTGGTTCAAACATAAAAATGGTTTCATGACCAGATTGAAGGTATAAATGGAAGAAGAGAGCATGTTGTTTTTGAAGGTGATGACTTATCACCACATGAACAACGTTCTCTTTAATAAAATAAAAGGAAGGGGGAAAGGGTGAGGGGTAATATAATATAACATTAGAATCATAATATTACATTATATATATAATACTGGATTTATAGAACAATTTGGATGAAGATAGATAGAGGGAGGTCAAGAAAGGAACTTGAACATGAAAGGAAATTAAAGGAGAAGAGGGAGAGAAATCACCTTTTGGATCCTCCTCTTAAGAACCTCCTTAAGGGCCTAAGCATGGTCTTTTGATGAGACCAGAAGCTCTAGGACGTGGAGGAGATGCTAGGGAAGATGATTGGGCAGAGCTTAGACAATGCTTGAAGCTTGAGAGGTGTGGTTTGGCAAGAGGAGGGGGAGGGCTTATTTATACATGAGGAGGGAGGTGTTTTTGGCATAAAATATTAAATAAAATAATATATCATAAGTTAGACTTGTATTAGTAATTTTTTGACATCCTAAATCATATATTAATATAATAAAATTTGTTTTAGGCTTTAACTCTTCTTTATAATCCGAATTCATTACTTTATTAAAAGGAAAGTGAAAGAAAGAGAAAAAGACACTTTAAGAAATCACCTTTTGACTTTAGGCTTTGGAAAGTTCTTTTTTAGGTTTGAGAATTGGATTTATTGTATTTCAAGGAAAACTATATGAAATGTAATACGTTTTGGCCGAAACTAAAGTTCTAGAATGTTTATGTCATCATTACATCATTAATGATGCAATTTAGTGTACACCGATTATGCGAAAAACTGTATTTTTTTACTATTCACCCGAAAATTGAAGTATTTCAGAATAAACCCAAAAATTGACCCCTACCATTTTTCGATGTGTAGAATCCAAAAATGATGTCCATTTTTCAAAAATAATTTTCTAAATATCATTAATTTAATATTTAATTAAAATCATAATTTACTTAAAAAACAGTTTTTAAAATTAAAACTGATTTTGTAGTTCTTTTAAAAATTACGTAGGGTCTTATAAAATTATCTACAAACTATTAGACATTGATTCAATAATTTATGAATATATTTCATGGAAATAAATATCCTTTTAAATTAATTAATTATAATTAACTATTTATGACTTATGGAATACCAAAAACGTTTACTAAGGTCAAATTGTCACTTTCTAAGATGTCTAAATTTTATTTTATTATTCATAGGTAATGTTACTCTTATTTACTATTTATAAGGGTCATATTACTATTCATAAGGGTAGGTTACTATTCATAAGGGTAGGTTACTATTCACCAAAAATTATTTTTATTTCATTGGACTCCAAAAACTATCTTGAACACAACCGTGAATGTTGGATTTTTAAAATTCCAAACATAGGGGTGAAAAAATTATGTTTAAAGGTCACTTATCACATAGTAGTTCATTATTTTGTGTTTTTATGACATAGATATAAGAAGGGAATTTTCCATTGGAAAACTTTGGGTCGTTACATTCTTCCCCCCTTAAGAAATTTCGCCCCCGAAATTTCACTTTACACAAACAGGTGAGGGTACTTCTCCTTCATTGCCTCTTCCGGTTCCCAAGTTGCTTCCTCAAACTTTTGGTTCCTCCACAACACTTTGACAAGGCGGGTTGTCTTGTTGCGTAGAACCTTATCACTTCGGTCTAGAATTTTTACCGGCTGCTCCTCATATGAGAGATCCTCTTCCAACTGTACCACCTCTGAGTTTAGTACATGTGAGGGGTCTGGAATGTACTTCCTCAGTAGTGATACGTGAAACACGTCATGGACTTGAGCCATATTCAGTGGAAGTGCCAGACTATAGGCCACGGCTCCTATACAATCAAGGATCTCAAAGGGGCCAATGTACCTTGGGCTTAGCTTCCATTTCTTCCTGAATCGCATGACTATCTTCCATGGAGATATTCGAAGGAAGACTTTATCTCCAACGTCGAACTCCAAGTCCCTTCGACGATTGTCAGCATAGCTCTTTTTCCGACTTTGAGCAGCTTTGATATGTTTCTGGATGACTTGATCCTTCTCTGTCATCTCTTGAACAAGATCGGGACCAAGTAGTTTTCGTTCTCCAACTTCATCCCAACAGGTTGGAGTTCTACATTGCTTCCCATAAAGAGCTTCATACGAAGCCATCTGAATACTCGAGTGGAAGCTATTGTTGTATGAGAACTCAACCAATGGAAGGTGCTGATCCCATCCACCTTTGAATTAAAGAGAGCATGATCTTAGCATATCTTCAAGTGTCTGAATAGTCCTTTCAGACTGGCCATCAGTTTGGGGGTGATAGGTCGTGATGAAGTTTAATTCAGTACTCAAAGCATGTTGAAGGCTTCTCCAAAATTTAGAAGTGAACCTTGGATCACGGTCAGAGACAATCGAGAGTGGAACACCATGCAACCTCACTAATTCCTTCACATATATCCTTGCATGTTTTTCAAGTGAGAGGTCTTCCCGAATAGCGATAAAATGGGCAGTCTTGGTGAGTCGGTCAACCACAACCCATATCTCATTATTTCCTCTTGACATTTTCGGGAGACCCATGAAAAAGTCCATAGTGACATTTTCCCATTTCCACATGGGTATAGGCAATGGCTGCATCATACCTTTGGACTTTTGTCGCTCAGATTTAACTTGCTGACATACCAAGCACCTTGATATATATTCTGAAATCTCATTCTTCATGTTATCCCACCAGAAGTGTTCTCGGAGATCACGATACATCTTGGTACTTCCAGGATGAATAGAGAAAGTTGAGCTATGTGCATTATCCAATAGCTCCTTCTTTATTCCGGGTGATGAAGGCACACAAAGCCGCGTTCCAAACCAAATTACACCATCATCATTGATATGGAACTCTTGCAGCTTTCCTTCCTTTACTGCATTCACCCTCTTTTGTATCTCCACATCATCCCTTTATTCTTCCTTGATCTTCTGTTGGATGGATGGTTGCGCAATCATTTGGGCAAGGTAGGATGTATCCCCTACCCTTACGATTCCCAAATCCATCCTTTGCATATCCAAGAAGATAGGGTCTTTCTCAATCCTCAACATGGATAGAGTAGCAGGTTCTTTCCTGCTTAGAGCATCAGCTACTTTGTTCGCCTTTCCAGGATGATAGTGAATAGAGCAATCGTAATCCTTGATTAGCTTTAACCATCTCCTTTGACGCATGTTGAGCTCCTTTTGTGTGAATATATACTTTAGGCTCTTGTGGTCGGTGTATATGTCACACTTCTCATCATAAAGGTAGTGTCGCCAGATTTTCAAGGCAAAAATCACGGCTGCCAGCTCTAGATCATGCGTCGGGTAGTTCTGATCATGGATCTTCAACTGTCGTGAGGCGTAGGCTATCACATTATCATTTTGCATGAGTACACAACCCAATCCTTTCTTTGAAGCATCACTGTATATCACAAAACATTCTCCACTTTTCTGTAGTGTGAGTACATGTGCAGTGATTAGCCTTCTCTTTAGCTCCTTGAAGCTTCCCTCACATTCATCCGTCCAGACATACTTTACCCCTTTCCTTGTTAACTTAGTCAGCGGGCTTGACAATCCGGAGAAGTTTCTCACAAAACGTCGGTAGTACCCATCTAATCCAAGAAAACTACGGATTTCTGTGACACTAGAGGGCCTGGTCCATTCTTCAATCGCTTTTGTCTTTGAAGGGTCCAAAGAAATTCCCTCGCTTGTGATCACATGTCCCAAGAACGTGACTTGATTCATCCAAAAGTCACACTTGCTGAACTTGGCGTACAACTTCTCCTTTCTCAATGTCGCCAACACAAGTCTTAGATGTTCTTCATGTTCCTCTTTGGTCTTGGAGTAGATGAGAATATCATCGATAAACACTACCACAAATTTGTCGAGGTAATGTCTAAAGACTCTATTCATCAAATCCATGAAGATTGCAGGGGCATTAGTAAGTCTGAAGGGAATCACCAAAAACTCATAGTGCCCATACCTTGTACGGAAGGCAGTCTTCTAAATATCTTCCTCCTTTACCTTTACTTGATGATATCCAGAACGAAGATCCACCTTTGAGAAGTATTGAGCTCCTATTAACTGGTCGAACAAGTCATCAATCCTTGGGAGAGAATACTTGTTCTTTACGGTTATCTTGTTGAGTTCCCGATAATCGATACACAGCCGCATGGTACCATCCTTCTTCTTCACAAAGAGCACTGGCGCACCCCAAGGTGATGCACTAGGGCGTATGAACACTTTGTCCAGATGCTCTTGCAGCTGCTTCTTTAACTCCTACAGTTCGATAGGAGCCATCCTATAGGGGCACTTTGAGATAGGAGTAGCTCCGGGTATGAGTTCAATTGAGAACTCTACCTCACGATACGGGGGAATTCCGGGTAGCTCTTCGGGAAATACATCGATGTATTCCCTTACGATGGGCATTTCCTCAAGGTTGGAACTTTCCTTTGACTCAAAAATTTGGGCGAGGTACGCTTCTTCATAGGGAATCATCACCCACACCATTGAAGGATTTCTCAAAGGAGATTCATGATCTTCCTTGCATTTGTAGAGGAGCATGGGATGGTTCGTAATATGAAAATATATTTCCTTTTCCCGACAGTTGATATGTGCTCTATACAACGAGAGCCAATCCATTCCTATTATAGCGTCGAATTCCACCAAGGGAAGTATTATGAGATTTTCCGGAAGAATCTTCCCACATACGTCAATAGGAGAAGAATCAAACACTTAGGTTGCAATGATTGCACCACTTGGTGTTTTTACAGATATCTCTACTTCAAGGTTTCGGGGCTTCGATTCTATAGTTCTAGAAAACTTGCAAGATATAAAGGAATGCGTAGAACCAGAATCAAATAAGACTTTTGCCATTCTTGAGTGAATAGGAAGTGTACCTTGTACGACTTCATTATCATGTTCCACCTCTGCAATAGTGATGGCATAAGCCTTCCCTCGTTCTTTTGGCTTTGGTGGTTATTGGCGCTGATTACCCTCGAAAGCTCGAGGTTTAGTGCACTGGTTTGAATAGTGCCCTAGCTCCTTACAGTTGTAGCATTGAACCACGAGTGGTTCTCTCCTTTCATCGGCTACATTATCCTTCCTTTTCATGTCTCTTCAATACTCGTGAGCTAGGTGTCCTTCTTTCCCACACTTGAAGCATTTCCCCATCCCTTTGAGGCAGTTCCCATTGTGCAACTTCCCACATTTTTGGCAAGTGGGTCGTTGTGTTTTCTTCCCATCTTTATCACTAGATCCACCAGCTTGAAACTACATATTTCTTTTCTTATCACCATAGCCATGGGACCATTCTCCAAACTCCATATCCACTTTGAGAGCACACCAAACAAATTCTTCATAACTCCCAAAGTCTCGAATTGCAAGAGCCTTTCGAAGATGTGGTTTTAATCCACTAAAGAATCTATCAATTTTGCTATCATTGTTGATAACAAAACCCGAAGCATACCTTGCGAGCCTTGTGAAATTTTCTTCATAGGTTGTGACAGATTCTCCTTCTTTTTCTTGAGCTCTATGAATTCTCTCTCCATCTTCGTGCGAAGAGTTCGTGGGAAGTACTTATTAAGAAACATTATCTTAAAGGCTTCCCATTCCATCTCTTAAATTTCCTCCCTTGGCTTGGTGTTCTTAATCAAAGCCCACCTTTGATCAGCTTCTCCATCTAGACGATAAACGGATAGAGTCACCTTCTCCGTCTCGGAACAGTGAAGAACAAAAAAGATCTTCTCCATGGAGTTGACCCACTGTTCCGCAACTAGGGGATCAGAATATCCACAAAACTTCGGTGGTCGTTGCCATATAAAACATTCGATAGCTAGTTGCTCCCTCTTTGGTGAAGGAGGACGTTCCCCATTGTTATGGTTATTATTCATAACCCGGGATAATTGGGTAAGCATCACCATGAAGTTTTGAACTCCACCTCCAAAATCAATGGGGATGTCGTTCAGGCAATCGTTGCATTGGCCTTCGCAAGAGTTGTTGGCCTGATTTCTCCTGGTTCCCACCATTTTCTAAAATAGAAAAGGTTAGAACAAAACATAATTAAACAAGTCATTAATAACTTATCCTTTTAAAAAATTATACCAAAAACATAACATATGGGATCCCTAGGTAAATATCCTTGTGTGCATATTTTTACTTAGTCTCATGCTAGAGGTTTTCTTTAGGGTTCACTAATCCAAATTCCCAAATTAACTAAACCTTTCCTTTGATACCAACTATAACGACCCGGACTTTTCTTACATTACTATTACATCATTTAAAATATATACAAAATAATAGTATTACACATGGAGGATCCATAGGTTTAGTGTCTTGGGAAAACTAGGACTACACATAACAAGTATAACATCAAGCATAAAAATTCATTTAATCTCTTCTTCTATAGCTTCTTAGTAGCACTTGTACTCTCCTTAGTACATGTAGCCACATAAGGATATACATCAAAAGGGGTGAGCTAGAAGCCCAGTAAGAGGATATATAAGAACACTATAGCATGGGTTGAGCATAATCATGACATAGGAAGAAGATCTTGAACATGAGAGGAACATAAACAATAAACGTGAAATGTGGCAAAGCATAAAAATGAAACATCATGTCTTAGTGGTTAACTACCACACATAATTGTGAACAAATATAGCATCATGTTCATGCATAATTTCACATTTACTCATGAGATTCATCACTTTACTTAATGTATTCGAGCGCTATATAATTCTGGGCGCACCCGTCACATTTAAACATTCATATTGCGCTATATAATTCCGGGCGCACCCGTCACATCATAACATTATCATTATCATGCTTGCCACATAGAACACATATCAAACATATAAATAAATAACCCATGGAAAGGAATGGGTTTCATCTCATAATAATACATTCATAATCTTTGGGTTCCCAAAAGAAATAGGGAACAACATACTTGATATAAGAACCATCAACCTTGAATGAGAGGCAAAATGTGAGATCTTGAAAGAAGAGTTCTTTTGGAAAACATTTTGATGGACATAAAAACCAGTGACAAACATGTATATCCCAGAAAAGTAAAGGAAATGATGAAAAAAAGACCTTTGAGGAGTAACCATATCAAAAATGGAGTGAAAGAGGGAGAACCTGAAGGAAGAAAATTGGGTTCGAGATTTCCCCTTACCTTGTACTTGAATGCCTCCTTCTATTTAATGTACTGTATAATGACATTATATTCATTAATTAGAATCTCAGAACCTTTTATACATTAATAGGGTTCATTCTGGTTTCATTATTTTATATTATGTTCCTTTGGATGACTTATAGAGTTTAAAAACATTGATCGGTGATGTTCGTTTTTATGGTTTTCTTGAGCGGTCCACTTGTATTCTTAAATTGATGCTTTGGTAGAACATGGGTAAACATCCAGAACTGATATTACATGTTATTAATGATATTACAGAAGCTTTACTGATTTTATAATGAGTTATATTAGATCCAAGTGGACGAATCATTAGATAAAAATTTAATGATGGTTATTTGGGTTAATTTGAGCGGTTTTTGGATCACAACGATCTTGTTTTAACATTTATCTTAGTAATAAGGCCATAGGTTATTTCCAGAACATAAAATAGAACAAAATACATATAAAACATTCTGGTTCAACCATTAAAATGGTTTCATGACCATATTGAAGGTATAAATGGAAGAAGAGAGCATGTTGTTTTTGAAGGTGATGAATTATCACCACATGAACAATGTTCTCTTTAATAAAATAAAAGGAAGGGGAAAAGGGTGAGGGGTGATATAATATAACATTAGAATCATAATATTACATTATATATATAATACTGTATTTACAGAACAATTTGGATGAAGATAGATAGAGGGAGATAAGGAAAGGAACTTGAACTTGAAAGGAAATTAAAGGAGAAGAGGGAGAGAAATCACCTTTTGGATCCTCCTCTTGAGAACCTCCTTAAGGGCCTAAGCATGGTCTTTTGATGATACCAGAAGCTCTAGGATGTGGAGGACAGGCTAGGGAAGTTGATTGGGTAGAACTTAGACAGTGATTGAAGCTTTAGAGGTGTGGTTTGGCAAGAGGAGGGGGAGGGCTTATTTATACATGAGGAGGGAGGTGTTTTTGGCATAAAATATTATATAAAATAATATATCATAAGTTAGACTTGTATTAGTAGTTTTTTGACATCCTAAATCATATATTAATATACTAAAATTCGTTTTAGGCTTTAACTCTTCTTTATAATCCGAATTCATTACTTTATTAAAAGGAAAGTGAAAGAAAGAGAAAAAGACACTTTAAGAAATCACCTTTTGACTTTAGGCTTTGGAAAGTTCTTTTTAGGTTTGAGAATTGGATTTATTGTATTTCAAGGAAAAATTTATGAAATTTAATATGTTTTGGCGGAAACTAAAGTTCTAGAATGTTTATGTCATCATTACATCATTAATGATGCAATTTAGTGTACACCGATTATGCGAGAAACTGTATTTTTTTACTATTCACCCGAAAATTGAAGTATTTCAGAATAAACCCAAAAATTTACCCCTACCATTTTTCGACGTGTAGAATTCAAAAATGATGTCCATTTTTCAAAACTAATTTTCTAAATATCATTAATTTAATATTTAATTAAAATCATAATTTACTTAAAAAAACAGTTTTTAAAATTAAAACTGATTTTGTAGTTCTTTGAAAAATTACGTAGGGTCTTATAAAATTATCTAAAAACTATTATACATTGATTAAATAATTTATGAATATATTTCAGGAAAATAAATATCCTTTTAAATTAATTAATTATAATTATTTATTTATGACTTATGGAATACCAAAAACATTTACTAAGGTCAAATTGTCACTTTCTAAGATGTCTAAATTTTATTTTATTATTCATAGGTAATGTTACTCTTATTTAATATTTATAAGGGTCATATTACTATTCATAAGGGTAGGTTACTATTCATAAGGGTAGGTTACTATTCACCAAATATTATTTTTATTTCATTGGACTCCAAAAACTATCTTGAACACAACCGTGAATGTTGGATTTTTAAAATTCCAAACATAGGGGTGACAAAATTATGTTTAAAGGTCACTTATCACTAAGTAGTTCATTATTTTGTGTTTTTATGACATAGATATAAGAAGGGAATTTTCCATTGGAAAACTTTGGGTCGTTACAGTGAATCTCTCAAGTATATCTAGTCATGTAGGACCTCATAGTCGATGTCACCTAACTAGGCCTCCCTCACTCATTGTATAAGTGGATGAGTTTATATATTCATTTAATGATATGTTTCACTCCTCTACTCTAATTCGTCTAGATTTAAGGAAACTAATCGCTAGAAACCACCTCCACCAAATAACAACGAGACTTCCTCTTAAGTTCATATGAATCACAATTCCTTTCCCAGAACTATAGAATATCACAATATCATATTACGATATGAAATTAAACTAAATCATTTATCTTTGTTTAATATCATTTTAAGTTAAGAAATATCGGAGTCTCTAATGGATATGAAAACAAGAAAGAGATCTCCCAGGAGATAGGGCGTCCACATCCTCCAAGAAAATACTACTACAACAAACTATATGTCATGGGGATTATGGATATACTCCCAGGGTCACAATATCCATGACCCAAATGTGACCACATCCTTCTGTTGCATGAAAATGTAGTCATGATCTAGTCTAGAGGCATAATAATATACCACATACTCTATACCCTAATCAGATAATCTCAAATCTGAATAAATCATTAGTCTCTTCCTAAACAATATTAAATCCATCTACCACTACTCATTCTATTCAAACTACATCCCTTTCCCTCCAAAATAACGCAAAGGTGAAACACTCCTGGACAATCCATCTATAATCATCTTTTATAACCCCCTTCCCATCAAAGGAGAAGGAATCTCCTCACCACTGACATTATACTAGATGGATACCAAGAAATCATGAAATTGATATTTTCTCTGACCATAGATTATCCATGATCATAAATTACATTCCCCAAAATGTAAAACCGATGGATCGAGAAATATAACATTGAGACCTTACCAAAAATTAGCTTAATATGAAGAATGTTTAAGACCATCCTCATTTCTCTTATATCCTCCTCATATAATTTAGAGTATATGAGTATTTCATCAATGAATACTACAAAAAATATTTCCAATTATGTATATATTATATGGTTGATCAAATGAAAAAAATAGTCAGGAAATTTTCACACCAAAAGGATTACATCATAATTTCATCTTCATAATATCATCCTTTAAATCTATCAACTAGTGACATCCAAAACATAAATTTATCTTTTATATCAATATATAGCCTTTTAATAGGTGAAATATTTTATTATTACCAATAAAGGGGTACTTTTTTCATTTCTGAGTTTAGGGGCCATTTGATATGCCGTAGAGGGTATCAGAGTTGTCATGTAGTCGAAGAAGATAAAATACACTATATTGCACCTCTAATATAGTCTATAAATGTACTCAGGGTAGTCAACTACATAATACACCATGATTAAATAAAACTACTTTCCTAAAGATCTAGCTAATATAGATGAAAAAATCTTGAATTTATGGTTGATTTATTGTATCATCTTGTTCACAAGACCCATTTTATCCACCATGAGACCTATCTAATCCACAAAGGAGAATATTGTCCCATCCATTGGACGGAATCTAACTCATCTTTATTGTTAGTTTATCTATTCATGTAACATGAAAACCCATTCCATACACAATATGATTTCCTAAATTTTCATTATGATGACCAAGAGGTCCCATGTAAAAATCTCTAAAAAATGTAATAACCTTCACATCTGTTAGATAAGCGATATGAAAGAAGAATTTCTAAATGGAAAAATTGGGATTATTTTGGGAAAATGTATCTTATTAAATATTCAACACTCAAACTTGGTTTAATGACATGAAATAATGAATCATACATATTTTCACTAGTATTGAATAAATATTAGAATAAACAGATATCATTACATTAATAATTTCATGGGGTTCTATGTCATAATCCTCCATAGCTTGAAGATTCTTATAGCCCTTTCCACTAAAACCACGAGTATAGAATTATAATCCTTGTGGTGGTGTGTATGTTATATCATTACATCATTAACCACCTACATCTATACATCCATGAGACCACCTGCTCCTCTTTCATCTCTTTCACCATGGGTGCTTCCTTAGCCATTCCTAGATAAACCATGATCATAGTGTTGTCTCAATGGTGGTGGTATATCCACTTTAAAACTACCTTCTTATGCATTTAAAGATGGGGAATCATGGTCCATTTGACCTCATCCATCATAATCATAACATCACCTCTCTATGGAATTCCCTAGTCATTCATACAACCCCTAATTCACATAAATACTATGATTCCTACCTCCACTCCCCAATATATCCTCCATTTTATAAGAATCTCCCCATCACCAATGCCCTCTCAATCACTATAAAATACATGGTAATGAACATGGATAACTCACTAAAACATATGTATCTTTTGAGACCATCCTCAATCTTCCCTGAATAGAAGTAACCATCTTTAATAATATTGAAGGAGTACCCCAAAAGGTTAGTAAACCATGTAGAATACATAAAAATTTCATCACAATAGGCTGATACTCCAAATACATCTAAATTATAAGGAATAATTATAATGATGGATAATACGACTCAAGATATATATACTATAATTCGGACCATGAGTGTTTCAACTCATCTTGTATTTTCGTGACTGGTATCCACCAATCCCTGGATAGTCTTTGAAAAAGGATATCTACTAGCGTAACCATATGATTAGAAAAGGTCTACAAAATACATAAAATTAATATCACTAAAAAATCCAATCTTACACTACCTAGGGATCTGTATCACCATATAACCTAAAGTTTCTTTGGCACTGGAACTCGAAGAGCGCATTAAGAATGTACAAATCTTCATCCTAATCTCCTTTTAAAATGTTTTTATTGGTAGTAAAGTGTGATTTTACCTACAAACATTGACAAAATATTTCATGTTATGTATTTAAAATAAGGCCTCCAAAGTCATTATATTAACAATATTATTCAGAATGAGTAACCTAATTGGATGTCATTAAAGAGGAATACTGAAAATTTAATCAACACATACCATCGACGGAGGTGGATTTATATATATGGGCATCCTAATGAAGAAGGAATATAAAAAGACTCAATAACATGTAATTAATGCAAAAATATTAATTGAAACCACTATCTTGTTATTCTATGTTGACAAGTACTTTTTAAGAGTTTGGGAAAATTCATATGTCATCCGCCACAAAACACTAGTAGATCAGGACTAAATACAACACTCAAGACAGATTGAATCCATTTCCCTATGTTCCCAATAAAAAAATATAATAAAAATAAAAACAAATACCCTCCCAAGGATGAACCACCTCTGATACCAATCTGTCACATCTTAAGTAACAAGATCCATCCTAGTTGGAGGATGGCTAAGCAGATATTTCCCCAATCCTACATTCCTGGACCAAGGGCTTGTGACACACTCAAAAAGGAACAAATAAATTTGGGATAATTATATTAATGTACCTATAAACATTCACCCATTAATCAATATATAGAAATGTCGAGGAATAAAAATAAAATAATGTAATATCTAGAGAAAAAACCATTCAGGTAATTTCCCCTTAGGGAAATAGAATAGTGTGTCAGTGCAATTAAAACATTAAAAGAGAAAATACTTGTAAAATCAGTACAGGTTTCCCAAAATATGAATAATTTTAATATAAATACATAGAGAGCATGGATCTAGATATCAAGGCCTCAACCACTATATGTGTATAAATTCCCATAAGTATCCCTAAACTCATTTGAAATCCCCACCAACCTATCCATTATCTGTAAATGAAATGAAATGTATGGGAATTCCAATGTAGTTTTGAGTATATAAAAATCCATTTCGACATATCGAAAGATAGTAGTGGTAAAAATATGAAACCTGATAGATGTAGTAAACATACCCTAATTAAGTGGTAAAATGAAATAAAAAATGATATATATAACATTAAAAGAAACCTTGATGATAGATAATGGGATTATATATCTCATAAATTATCCCAGAATGATGATTTTTTCAATGTTTCAATACGGTATATTATCAATTCCCACCATATCATGAGTCTGTCTTATGAAGTAACCATGTAGAGGACCTAAACTATGTCACAGTGATGCATAGTTTAGTGGGTATAATTTTCATGTAGATGACCCATTCCCTATTTTAAAAGAAGGGTTCCACATAAGAGGTAGAAAAAGGAACCATGAACTAGTTTAACATGAGGCTTCCAATCAAATGGTGGAGGTCTCATTCCCTATGACATTTGTAGGGTTCCCTATAATAGCTATTGGATTCAGGCCCAGATAAGATAGTATGGTTCCACTTATAAGGTAAAGGACACATACCCTAGTAAAAAGAAGTGGATTCCACTCCATATTTATAGTACCCATGACCTGATAAGAAAATAGGGTTCGACTCAGTTGGTATAGGACCTCTGTCCTTATATGACAGGAGGTTTCCATAATATAGGTAGAGGACACATGTCTTCATACAAGAGGAGGGTTCAAATTAGTAGGAAGAGAAAACATGCATAGAGAAAACATTGGGCTTCTACTTAATAGGAAGAGGACCCATTACCTAATTCAACTGGAGGGTTCCACTTATTAGTTAAATGAAACATGACCAGGTATAATAGGGGGATTTCAACTAAAAATATTGAAGGGCTTATGGGGTAATTCCAACCCTCACTTCACTCTAATTATCATACTAGATCACTATCATTTTTGAGTAACCTCCAAAGAAGAATAATACTTTGAACAACAAATATAATATCTCAATATCCTCTATAAATTCCACCATATCATTCTATATTTAAAGCTAAATAATATTGTCTACTTAAAGGTCTATATCTAATTAATAAAAATTGAGATATGAGGGGCAGATGTTTCCTCAAAAAGGATGTACATGACTTGTACATAGTCCAAACAACTTGTGGACTTTCTCTTATGTCTAGTTGTGTGATCATCAGAAAACAACTCACTATCCATGTAGTACTATATATAATCTAAGTATACTACATGGAATGTCTCATTTTCCCAAGGAATTTCCACGTGATTATGGGATTTCTCGTGCACACTATCCATGTGCTAATACAAGACATGTAGTTGTGGACATTTCTATATAATACTAGTGAAATAATGGAAATATAGAACTATGTTAAAAGGAATGTGGGGCTATCACATGGCATGTGATATTTCTCACAGCCAGAAATGCTAGCATCCCCCGCTAGGCAGGTGGCTACACTCTGTTTAATCTTCAGACAACTTGTTATATAATTGGGTTTTTCATAGAATATTCTCAATCTTCCTATAGTTTCTATATTAGATATTTATTATATTATTTTCCCCATTTAAATAAAAAATTTGTTTTAAAACTCCTACATCCATCGATTTCATCCCCTTAGTGCCAGTAAATCAGAATCTAATAATCATCTAAAAGTCACCACCCACCTTGTGTGCATCTTATGTTGTTTCCATTTCCTATTAGGATCCCATATCCATAAATACGTAATTGATATGAAAAATCTATTTTTTTATGTTCAAGACCGCAATATGGTCATTGTTTGCACATCTTTTATGAATCTAGGGGTCTGATAGGAATCAAACCCACCTAAAAACAGATAAATCTTGACCATGTTGTAAAATTTTTAAGAACTCAATGAATGGGTGGTGGAAAGCCCCAAAATGGATTGAACAGCATTTTGAATGTATCATTTTGAAAATATCACATTATCATGGATTGGAAGTATTGGTTTCATGTAAAAATTATCAATATATTGATTAATCAAATTAATTCGATACACACTCTCTTAAAAATCATTAATTTAATTGAGTATCAATGAATAAAAATTTTATCTTGAAAAATAATTTACTCATGTGTGAAAATATAAATTGAATTTTCCTCCTAGGAAATTGAATCATTCTTTGGTGAATGACGCACTCCCCAATGACGGGGAAGATCCACTTTTTTTACTATCCATCAAACAACATTGATGCTATCACATGTCGGTGTGCAATCTAAATATTCTACAAAAGTACACAAGAAAACCTCTCAATGCCCCCTTGGTTGTGTATCCAACCCTAAAAATTCTACATAGAATTATAAATATATTGGTAATTAGGTTATGGGTATTAGAGTAATTATATAAATAAATAAATAAATAAATTTAGTTAACATACTTTCTAATTGTATCATTATCCACATGTCAAGTGTTGACCAACATTAAATCTTACATAAGGAAATATCACACATTCGATTTAGCTACGGTGTATGATTTATGATCTGAGACTCCATTTATGAGATATTGAATTATTTCTAAAAAACATTGAATGCGTGATATACAATTTATCTATTATTTTTATAAAATTAATTTTGGTTTCATCGGGGCTCAGAGTCATGTGTCGCCTCCATGCATGGCTTTAAATATGTGTATTTATATATTTCAATGTATTACCAGGAAAAGAGGTCTCTATATTATATTTTAGTAAGGAAATATATATATATAGTTTGACAAACCATTCTTTAATATACCTTAATTCATGATTTAAAATATAAAATTTCACTATATAAAATTATTGAGAATCATTAATCATGGTGTCTTTGGAGACTTATGTACATAGAATGACTACATGAAATAGAAATACAACTAAATTACTGAAAAAATAATGAATATTCTCATAAAATTCATTTTTTTCTAATATGGAACAGGACAAATAGAGGACATACATAATAAAGGTTATCTATAAATCCCTATAATGGAATAAGAAAATTAGATCATATGGTATTGCAGTGTGTGTTAGAAAATAGTAATATTAAGGTAGCCTAATAGGGGTGAGATTAATAATCTTGAAAAATGAGGCATTATATAACATGATTGCATAAATGATTCATTGGAATGTGGTGACATTATTAAATATATAATCACAATCATATGTTATGGATCCGTTATAAGAAGAAATATAGTGGTGGAAAAAATTCCATATTGTATTAGGTATACTAACTAATTCCATATAAGAAATTATCCTAAGACTAGGACATGGAAAATTTCATTGGAGAAATATCCAGGTACACCGAATATCATATGAACATAATCATGAGATCCATATATATCATTCATCAGAAGAAAATATTTCATTAAAATTAAAATCATGATTAAGGAGTGTTTGTTAAATGAATAGAAATTCCAAATTAATGATGTTTAGGTTCCTATATTGGGAATATAATTCAGTTGAATTGTTCTTGGGTATTCTGAAGATAATTTTTTTGCATGAAAACTCAAAAGATAATTTTGGAATTATAATAGGTGTAAAAAAAGTTTCATGGGAGATATTAGTCGGGGTAAAAGGTGTATATCACAACATTGAAATAATAAGGATAAGAAATATGGATGTTGTTATACATTTCTAATCATGAAAGAATAGGAAAAATTATAACATAATGGGGGTTCCTCAATAAAGTGGAGAAATAGGGTGTCCATTACTTCATGAATGTGTTTCAAAATGTATAGGAGGCGTATCATGTGATTATGAGTGTAACATCCCATATTTGGGTCCACTAAAACTATTCCCCAAGTTAGTGGGTCACATGGACTCAAGTTCACCTCCCTGTATGCTAGAGGCTTCCAACTAGAAGTAAGGTTGTAAAAGGTGTATAGTGGGGAAAATATACCATAATGTGAAAATGCAACAATGGATACAAAAAAAACAGTCAATAGAGAAAGCATAATATAAAGAGTCGAAATAGATAAACTCATGAAGAATTGTAAATATATAACTAAATAAATAATACATTGTAGAAGCATACATAATTGAGTAACTGTGTAAATATAAAAAAATGAAATATGGGAGTGTCTAATACATGGATTCATGGAATATTGTAATATAAAATGAAAATAATAATATAATATCATGACACACAATAGTATATAAGAAAAAAATAAAAAACAACTTCAAACATCTTAAGCATATTTATGATTCTCTACTCCTAAGCACTAACTAAAGCTAAACCATGTCAATGATCAGTAGAAGGCTTCATTCACTTATCAGTACCTGTAAATAGATCATCTTCTTGTGTACCAAAGGCATCCAAATTAGGGTGTGAGATAAAATCTCTGTAGGCCACAACCAACAATTTCTACATGCAATATAATAAGTTCTCATACATAAAAAATTATTGCCATAACAAAAAAAAAAGTAAACCATTGATGAATAAATTAATAGGCCACTCAAGTTTATATGGGTCACCTGATGGCTCTATATACTTCTTATCATTTATAGAATGAATTCTTAAACAATCACTATATATATTAGTAATATATATATATATATATATATTTTATAATTATATATAATACGTAAAACTATATGATCATATTATTGAGAAATGATGTGTCTATATTCCTAGAATAATATAATTTATTAAGAAGTGAATAACTTAGACATCCATGACTAGTCTAACAATATTATAAACCTGATAAATATGGTACATTCCCTACATCCCAATAGATTTTGAGACCTCATTCAACAAAACTCAGGAAAGTGATTGATCCACTATGGTATCCCTATACTAATGGATCATGGTGCATAAATCCCAACACCCATATATTATCATTGGATTGTGACTCCATAATCATCACTTGATTTATGGGAGCATGATCATCCTTCATTCTCAATAGTCCCTTACCATTATATCACAACCACTATAAAGGTGTATTATAGTTATAAATGTTTTATGGATTTATCCATTCATTCCTATTTACTAAGCCCGCATATATATATATATATATACATAATATTCATAGTCATTTATAATATAATACATAAGGCATAAACTCTTATGAATTTTATAATCCATGTTCAATTCCATTATGAACAATATAATTCTTATTAATAATTATTTGGAACAGAAACAAGGGTCATGGCCTTACCATCCCTTGGGGTAACTCTATTTATAACAAATCAATATTTATCTATAAGGAAGAGAATACCATATTTCATAATACATACCATGTGATCAAATCCATTTATATAATTAAACTCATTAAAACATGGAAAATATTTCATAAGATTCAAAGTCTCAATTATAAGGTTTCATAGTCAATTCATTTAATGAATGCCACTATATTTCGTAATCTATCTTATTCAATCCATTCACCCTAACCAATTAATTCAATTCATTAAGACATGACATCCCAATTTATATGTGTCAATTGGGGGTACTTAAAGGGTGACACTATCATTATGTAACCTTACTACTAATAAATTACAAGTATTGGATGAACCAAACACCTAAGAGGTGCCTCTGGTTTTATTAATATTCAAATATCAATGAAAGTTCCATTTTATGTTTAATACAAAGTCCAAATAGGTGTTCTGTCCAATTCGAAAAATAACTACGAAGTCTCATTAGATGTTTCACACCCAATGAATGTCCATAAGTGTGGAGACCAACCTACTATTCACTAAAAATTACCAATAATTATATATTTAGGTGGAAGGGTCAATCAGAAAAGAAGGACTAAATATAATTGGGTTACTCAGTCAAGACTATCATTTGTCACCATGGTGTAGCTACAACACATCACAAATCAAAGGGTAAACGAAGCGACTACCTACCTTAAAGACGTAGATGATTCCTCATTCGATATTGGCCTCTAATTTAGATTACGATATGAGAAATCTTTGAAATATTCCAATGCCCTAAAAATATCTCTTACAAGATTTCTCCTAAAAAGATACAATAGATTTAAAAGAAAATTGTTATAGAAAGTAAGATTTCGGATAACCTTATATTAAGGAGTCATGTTCTTCATTTGGATCATTAATTAAGTATTTTATGAGGGGTATATAGGCGAACCTATCTTAGAGGATTTGGGAAGCTATGGGAGGAAAAATCTCATCCCAACCACTGGAGGTAGAATGTGAAAAGGAAAATAATGGTTTCTGTAAGAAGTTCGGTAGCATAGTAAATTCACTAAAATATTAGGATGTGAAATTTGTAGGCATAGAATTTAAAAACCATACAAAAACCCTATAATAAAATACTATCCAAAAACCTAAAATGACTACAGGTCATATGCCTTGAGGCAGATGGTTTTTATCAAACCCTGATGCTCATGTTTCACCTCTATTTTCTGCTACATATTTAAAACAAATTGTGGGACATCCTATGTATAGTTTAATATGACCATTATATATTAAACATTTACTATAAGAATTTTATGTTATAGAAACCATAAGCAATAAAATATTCAATTGGAAAAAAAATTATTCATACCTTTGTGAAAAGATAAGCCATTATAAACTTTCCTATTTAAATAAACTCATCTCCAAGATGGCCTTATATGGATAATTATATACTTCTTGCAAGTTTATTTTGCCACTATGACTGTATATCGACTTCCCACTCTTAATTCCCATCCTACACTCGTCCACGCTACCATTGCACCCAAACCAACATAACTAACCTACCTCATAGTGTCTTTATGCTTCGATCCTATATACATAATGTATACTCCTTGAAGGAATAATATACATCCAATTCAACCTCATTAGGATTAATGAAATGTGTCAGGTATTGATTGTGTTGGAAAACTGAGATACATGACTGCCATCATTCATTGAACAATATATCTAAGAAACTTCCAACTAGTATGCCATTGGTCTGATCTGTTACACTACATTAAAGGATCCAATAAACCATATTGAGAGATTCCCCTACTTATTAATACATTTATTAACATCCTAGTTGAGGATAACAAGAAAATATAGTCTCAATCCTGGAACTCAAGAACATTCTAGTGTTTCTATTCAAAATAACTAATATTTTTTGTGATTTGTAAACATGCACATACTGATCAGCTGGACTTCTATATATATACTAATATTAGGTTTTTCAAAGTTCCACATGTCCTTCTTATGTTCTTCCTAGTAATTTCTCTCTAACGTGTCCATCCTTCAGTTATCCACATCGCCCCACTCTGTGTTATCTCAATTCCTCTCCGCCTCCTTCTCCCCCTCCTACCAAGGTTATATTGATCGCAGGTCGCGAGATAGATTTACCTCCTCTCCCGCCTTTTTCGTCCTCCATCTCCTGGTCAACCTGTTATCAATAGCCCTCCATCTCCAACCTCCTCCTTAACCAGGTTTGAATTATACTCTCTCTGGTGTTCATTCTTCTGGTCGTAGTATGGATTCAGGTGTTTGCGACCTAGGGTTCTCGTAAGTTCCCGACGACAACATCATCCTCCTCCCAGTTTCACTGTAGTTCATTGTGCTCGTAATTCCCATTCCCCATTATTGTGGTTTGAGAATACATCTCCGTCAAGTTTTTTCTATTACTCCCATATCCATCCACCTTGTCCCTCCCGCTGAGGGTATCGCGCCTCTCCAACCTTGCCTCTACCCCCACTTTCACCTCTGATCTTCTTCCACATCGATCACAATTCTCTTCCCCGACCCCCTCCATCACCGAGTCCCCCTCTCAACACCGTCGCCCTCCCTGAACCCTCATAGACCCCTCTCGACACCCCCATATTCCCCACCACCTTCCCCATCCCCCTTCTTCATCCACGACTCCAGCTAAGTCTCACCTCCACCTTCGCCTCCCTCATCCTCCTTGAATACCTACTCAGTGTCACTCCCCTTAATTCTCCTATCATGCGGATGTGGAGCTGAACAATTTTAACATTTAGACCCGGATCTGGAATCGCCTACCATTCTTGGGGAAGATGACAAGTTATGATTTTTAATAGGTTAAGATTTCGATTTCATAGTTTTTTTATTTCTTCCCATCTTTGAATTCTCAGTGAAGGTGATGGATCCCCTATCTCCCCAATTGATCCATTCATGATTCCCCTCCTGCCAGAGTCACATCATGTCCTAGAGGTCCCTGACAGGTGTATGACAATGATTTGAGAAACATAGTGTGTCGAAGATCTATGCACCTTTTTTTGGGATGGGGTCCCTTCTGTGCCTATGTCATGTTCACTTTTCTTCACCATCATATCGATCTATTCCTTCAACAATATTGACCAGGTGAATCAACATGTAATAACTATTTCTTTCACACATATGTGTATTTTCTATTCTATGAAATTTCTAATAACATTCCTATGATAGGAGATACATATCTCCTATCTAGATTCAGCAGATACTTCCACACAGCTTTTGGTTATTTCGACTGCATATGTACCAGCATTTCCATCTGTCTCTTGCACCACATCAGGTAAGAGTAATTTCTTTTAAACATTACCTATATTTCTCTATATGTATCATCCATGCTTTATTTATTGGTCATTTCAATTGAAAATATGTTTAGTTATGTGCTTTTTCAATTAGCATTCTATCAATCAAATATATATTTTTGTCACTACACTGGAACATAAATATATTTTTATTTTCTATAAAATAATGACATTTGAAAAAAAAACTAATCAGAAGAAGGTCGATTGTTTTTTTGATTTGTTAGTCACAAACTTAATCTCTTGATCCTTTTCTGTAATTTTCCCACAAATAAATCGATGCATATTGTGTTTTTTCCTTCCTTAAATTTTTTTATACATTTCCATTTGAATTGATGATAATCCAACTTAAAAACAAATTGTTTCCCTCATTCACATGTTCAATTGGAACCTACTTATTCATGGGTTCTCCTTGGCAGTGGTTTCTATGGAAAATCAAGGTATACAAGGATGTTCCAAGATTGTAATGATATCATTAGAGAAGAAAGTCTATGGGTAGCTATTTCTTTATATTATTTAGTTTCTCTTTATTCTTTATTGATAGTTAAAAATATATATATTTTCACTTCTTTCTCAGCCTCCACCTCCGCGTACTTCACCTTTTCCTCCTCGCCTACTCTGTCTACTCCACCTATGACTCCACCTTCTCCAGTTCTTCTACGGTTTCAGACATCACCATTGGCTCATAATTTTTGTCGCCTCTAGCTATGGTAACCTTGAATTTACACTATTGTTACCTAGATGGACCGATTAATCACCTCAGCCTCTTGATTTCAATTCCCTCTAGCTACGGTGACCCATAAATTTGTAATGCTGATATTTTTCATGCAGTACAAGTGGAAAACAATTTTGTTCACAAATTTCCTTCAATATAGGGGGTTTCTAAAGACTAAGATCAACTGATATTATATAAAGTCTTCAGTTTGGTGAACCTACATTCAGATTTTCCTAACATTTACATAATGTTTCATAGATTTCTTATACATAAGTGTTTCCATAGTGTTTATATGTCACTTTTTATATATTATTCATACATATCTAATTAAGGATTTTTTATACAAAATTGTTTTGCAATTACTCATACATAAATGTTTTCACAGGCATCTTATGCAAAACTGTTTCCATATTTATCACACAGAACTGTTTCCAGAATTCTTATGATAACAAAATATGTTGTTAATGATATTTTTAGATACCCTCTCAACGCCTTTTTTAGTGGAAACTGTTTGGTGCACCTATATTCATATGTTCCTAAAATATACATTATTGATTGCATATGGATTATGCATAAGTGTTTCCAGACTATTTATTTGTATTTTTTTTTCTAATTACTCATATATATCTATTTATTTATTTCTTATGCAAGTGTTTCCCATGTCATCATACATAATTTTTATACAGCTTGCATATGAATAACTATTTCCAAATTTCTGATACATAAGTGTTTACATATTTTTTATGATGACCATAGTAGGTTGATATGGATTCTTTCGTATTTGCATTTAGTATTTACTTAATGAATCCCTGTAGGATAAGTGGTTTAATTACTTAATATGGAATTCTAATATTCGATTATGTTTCTAATTTTATGATGTCATTGTACATCATGTTTTTAAGAGTACGCAATCTAATTAGGGAAGAATATATGTTTTTGTGACATTTGAACTTGTGGGCAATGTAGCGATGCCACGCTTGATATAGATAACTATGGATATCACAACATCACTAATTAATATTTGAGGTGTGATTTATTTTATTGCATGTAAAATATTTAACTATGGGAACTTTCATTATGTTTTGATACCATGATCATAATATCTGCCTATTGTTAGTAGTTATTTCATGTTTTAGACATTATTATTCCCAGAGATCATTTTGATTAAACCATTAATGTATAGGAAACATTGTTTTATGTGTAGGTAAACATATTGGATGAATTTTTAGGTGATCATCTGCTAGATTATTAACTATTCTTTAGCCACTATAAATCCTTATCTCAACTAAAAAAATAGGTGCCAAAACAATATTGAATTATAGAAACGTTTTCATATTGTAGGTGATTAGCTGTTGGTTTCCACACCTAAAAATTAGCTGATCAGCTATTGGATTTCATTTTTTTATTTCCTTTTACATTTTTTATTTAGTTTTTTTACATCTATAATTTTTAATTTTAATTTATTAATTTATTCTGTTTTACATTTATTTTATAAGTCTATTTCAGATTGTACATATATATCAGTGTAACATCCCAAGTAAGTAATGAATAATAGATATTTTTATCTATACCTATTAATGAATTATATAGTGTTTTAGAGGCTTAAAATGAAAATAAATCCAATCTTAAGCATGGAATACACTAATATTTTTAAAAGATTGTTTTACTGCCTTCTAATGGCATACCATTTTTAAATCTATCTTTTGACAATTTTATAAGCTATTTTTGTCAAAATAAACTTATTCATTACGATTGGGACATCAAAATTTACTTTGTTTGAATTTTTGGTATTTTTCCGATAAAGTTCATTTTTTAATGAATAGTGAAAATGTTGTATTTTAAATCAAAACCTATTTTTAATATAATTTATTTATATGATTAGATTATTGTTTGAATTGGTTTTAAAGTAAAATTAGAATATATTTTTACCATTGAATCCAATGGTGGTCATTGGAATCAATTTCACTTTGAAATTGGACTTAAACTAGTGTCAATCTTTTGATACTTATTGTTTCATAAAAACACGCTATTTGTCATGACATCGGGAATTAATTATTAAATTAATTAATGCATCTTATATGTTTTGAATTTTGTAAAATAGAAATCATTTTTGAATTCAGAATATCAAATATAGCTTAGGGTGAAGTTTTGGAATTTTTCTGAAAAACATCAATTTTTGATGAATAGTGAAACCACTAAGTGGTAGTTAAAGAAACTGATTTTTCGTTTAAATGAAACTTTTCCACATCTGTGATTTGATTTTCAAAAATCCTACATACATGGTTGTCATTAAGAAGTAAAATGTGGTTCAATGAGATTAAAATAATTTTTTGGTGAATAGTAACTTTTAAGTTCCTAATCGCGATTAGAGGTAATTAGTGTAGTATAAGGTAAAAATAATGTTTTAATAATATGAGATTAGCTTGACACATGTCCTAACCTCATTGGATCTATCAAGGCCGACCAAGAAAATCCATTGGTCAACATGGGGACCCCATGGAGCCACTTCGGTTGGGAAATGACATAAATAACTTTTTATTTAATGTTAAAGTAAAAATAACACAAACATGATACGTTTTACAAAAACAATTTTTAAATGGGGTTATAGAAGTCATATTTTTTACTATAAATATTAATTATAAATCTAAAAATATTCCTAAATCATAATTTTTTTTAAAATTTTTAGAGTTTAAATAAATTAAATTATTTATGACATCATGATGATGCAGCGATTACCTCATTAATAAAGGATTTAAATAAAATGAAATGATAATGTAAAATCTATGACCTAAACAAGTCAAAAACCTATTGGATGGGTGGATTGAGAACCCTTATCACCTTACCCTTGAATTATATCAATGTGGGACCTTTTGAATTCGAAACACATTTTAAAATAAAGTAACATTTCTTTACTTTCCAAGAGTGCCCCTCCTGTTCTGTTATAAAAGGCCCCCACCTCTACCTCCTTACCCACACTTACAAAGCTTTTGGCTCGTCCAACCCCTTCCCATTTTGTCTCTAAACTTTCATCTCTTACTCCTTGAAGCCTCACTTTGGACAGAAGTCTTCCCAAGGAAGCCTTTGAGCTCAAACCAAAGGGAGTTATCCGATTTTAAGATAATGTATTCACTGGAGTCTGTTTGTATTATTTTGCTTTTCCAACCCCCTAAACACTTTTTATTCATTTATTTAGTAACAACTCCAGTATATTAAATATACTAGGATGTTGTTATAAGAAGGATTCTAGCTACACCTACACACACCTACATCTAATGGTTAAAGAACATACTGTTTCCGTGGATGGCGAATTTCTGCCTCCCGAAACAATGATTGTTCAACATTCTATTAACACCTTAAAAGGTGTCCATTAAGATGAAACTATATTTATATATGATATATAATATGTTTATGTTTTCCTTAATCTTCTGTATTTTTTATTTTTGGAATACCTTTATGGTTTCCATTATGGGTAAACAAGATATCTTCATTTAAGGAAGTGCGGACTACCGCCCCCTCAAAGTGATTTGATTCGTTAATACAATATGTGGGACGTATAAAGGATGGAGTTATGATATTATATATGATATTAAATTAGAATTATAATATACCTTTATATCATTATGGTTCCATTCTATAAAATACGAAATAGAAATGAAAGTAGCGTTCATGCGTACGTACGGCTTACCGTCTCCATGAACGGTGCATTTCATTTCTTACCTCTAAATAATTATGCAATATTATAAATGCATGCATGTACTGGATATATATGACATATATGATATCTACATCATGAATACCATTCTGGATATAATGGATACATGAACAACTTGTAATTATAAAGGGTTTATTTTTGACTCAAGTACCAATGATCGTTAAAATGACCCTTATTAACTTAAATAATTACATAGTGTTCGTGACATGGAAATTTGTAATATAAAAGGAATAATGAACTTTAAAAAGGTTCATAAACAAGTATAAATTAACTCAATTTTATTATTCAGGAGATTAATGAATGACCGAGTCAAGTCGGATCTGAGGTATGGGACTTCGTCTCAATCTCCATTCATTGAGGCATATTTTGTTTTATACACAACCTTCTTTTATACGGTGTATAAAACCCTTTGAATTTTACGTTTATCCAAAAGGAATCTTTTTTATACGAATCGTTTTACTAAACGAAAAAAGGGAATGTTTTTGTCATACATATGCGACGACAACGACTTCTCCACCGCCATGACCATTATTTGAGTTTCGGCTTCCTCTACAAGACATACCTTTTAAAAAAAAAAAATACCATGTTTTACTTTTATTTTATTTTGTTATTGAAAATGGTTTTCATAATGTTTTTATATCAATGTGTTGTATTGATATCTTGTGATTGAAAGGTGGAAATGTTATGTTTCCTTTGTGCATGTTTTATGTGATACGATTCTATTGAGGTTCTTGGGAATTATTATGAAGATGGGTGGATCCATGATAAACTAATGGCGGGTGAGCCCGATATAGCTCTCCAATGCATTGGGTAACGCAAAGGAGTGAAACGTTAAGGTTTCTCCGAAGAGATTTAGGGAATATACTGTGATGGGTATTCCAAACGTAACCAAGAGGGTTACTCTATATGTAAGAATGTTATGAATGCCTCAACTTACCTTTATGTCTTATGATTTCTATGATTTATTCATGATTTGATGAGGTATGTTAAAGTGATTATGTTTTATGGGTAAAGTATGAATTCATTCTTATGTATATATGAACTCATGTTTCCTTTCCATAATTTTATAACCCATACTGAGCTTTTTATGCTCATCCCAAGTTTTTTTGAAATGTTTTTCACATGTCAAGGGAAAGGTACATGATATGATGATATTGTCAATGAATTGTCAAGAAAGAATCCCTGTTTTATTTTAAATATGTTCTGTTGATGGAAAAAAATGAATACTATCTTTATGTAACCACTTTGTTTAAATGTGGAATGTAATGAAAGTTTTATGATCTAATTCTCTACAACTCTAAACCTGAAAAGATCTTCAATGTGTAATCTTGTAATAACTCAAGATTATGTAAGGTTTAAGGCTGGGGCCTTATAGTTGGTATCAGAGGTCGGTTTAGATAACTTTAGGAGTTAGAATTCTATTAAATGGTTATCCAGAAAAATTTATGGTAAAATTGAAATGATATAGCATTTAAAGATTACCATGTTGCTTCATCTAAGACATATTTCTTCAGAATGGATTTCCGCAGAGGAAACAGGGAAGCAGTGCTAGGAAGGCATACAGAAGGAAATAACCTTCCAAATCAGCATCCTAAAATGGTCAGAATTGGAACTGAACAGTTTGTTTCAGTAATGGTGCAGCTGACTCAAGCGATAAATGGAGGTGGTATCCATGCACGAGATCAGCCAGATCAACCATAGAGGAACATGTCAGTGGTGGAACATTTCATGAGGCAACATCCCCCGTAATTCAGAGGATCTTCTGACCCTGTGTTAGCTGAAGGGTGGATTAAAGCACTGGAGAATATTTTCGATGTCATGGGGTGTTCAGACAATCAAAAGGTTAGTCTTGGTATATACCGTTTTTAGGGTGAAGCAGATCAGTGGTGGTCGATGGTTAAAAATATCAGGGATGCCAATGAGATTGATGCTCTTGACTGGGATGAATTTAAAGGTATGTTTCTTGAAAAGTATTTTCCTATGTCTGTTCAGCTTAGGATGGAAAATCAATTCTTGTAATTGAGGCAAGAGGATGACTCAGTGGCTACCTATGAAGAACGGTTCACTCTCTTTGCAAGGTATGCTCCAAATTTTATGTGATACCTTGATAGTAAAATAAATCGTTTTTACTCAGGATTAAATCCAAAATATCGAAGGGCATTAGCTTCTCGTGACTTTAAAAGTTATGAAAATCTTGTTCGATGTGCTGAGAAGGTGGAAATGGAGTTTTCCGATGACCAAGTGTTCTATAACAACCAGTAGAAGAAGAGACCGAGGTGGCAGGAGAAAGGGAATAATTCTTCAAAAAAGTCTGATGGTAAGAAATCTAAGATTCCAGTTTGTGATAAATGTGGAAAAAGGCATGCTGGGGAATGTCTTCTGAATTCTAGAAAGTTCTGCTGATGTGGTAAGATGGGACATAAGGATCATGATTGCACTGAAAAAGAACAAGGTGATGGTAAGTCCAAATTTGATTTACAGTTAGTGAAATGATTTAAGTGAAATGAGATGGGTCACTATGAAAATGAGTGTCCGACAAGGAGCTCTAGTGATGTAAAGTAGTTAGACTACAAGCAGAAAGGGGTGGTGAAATCCTTTGCAACTACTTCAGCAGATGTCGGGCCATCAAATGAAGTTGTATCAGGTACTTTGTTAGTTTTTTTCAGATTATGCCAGTGTGTTGTTTGATTCGTGGTCCACACATTCTTTCATCTCTGAAACCTTTTCTAGTAAAATGGGAATACCATCTCAAGAAATGACTCCTAGACTTGTGGTAAAAACACCTGGGTGGAATGTTGAGGAAAAAATAATTTATAAGAATCTTCCTATCCTTATCCGTGGAAAGAACATACTTGAAAACCCTATTATTCTACCTCTAGTAGAGTTTGATGTTATCCTGGGTAAGGATTAGCTCTCTATTTACCATGATAATATTGACTATAGAGCTAAAGTATTTTCTTTTCAGAAAGACTTTATGTTTGTGTACAAGAATGAACCCTTACTGTTGATAACTTATCAAGAGGCCGAGAAACTTGTAAAAGATGGAAATGAATGTTACCTTGAACATATTGTTGAAAACAAGGGAACTGTTCAGATTAATGATGTGCCAGTGGTAAATGAGTATCCTGATGTTTTTCCTGATGAGTTGCCTGGAATAATACCAGATCGGGAAGTTGAATTTACAATTGACTTAGTTCTAGATGCTAAGCCAATTTCGAAACCCCCTTATCAAATGGCTCAAATTGAACTTTTAGAGATGAAGGAGCAATTTGAAAGATTTATTAGTGAAAGGTTTCATTCGACCTAGCACGTCACCATGGGGTGCCCTTGTTTTATTTGTTAAAAAGAAAGATGGTTCTATGAGACTTTTCATTTATTATAGAGCCTTGAATAACATCACTGTTATGAACTAATATCCTTTTCCTCATATTGATGATTTGTTTGATTAGCTCCAGGGAGCTTAGTATTTTTCAAAGATTTACCTGAGATCGGGGTACCATCAGCTGAAGGTAAAGGAAGTAGATGTTCCGAATACTGTGTTTCGTACAAGATATGGCCATTATGAATTTTTAGTAATGCCTTTTGGGCTAACCAATGCACCTGCTGTATTCATGGACTTAATGAATAGAATTTTCCATGAGCTCTTGGGTATGTTTGTGGTGGTTTTCATTGATGATATTTTGGTGTTTTCTAAAAGTAAAGAGGATCATGAAAGAAATTTAAGGGTTATTTTGCAATCCTTAAAAGAAAAGAAATTGTATGGGAGATTCAGCAAGTGTGAGTTTTGGTTGCAACAAATTTCTTTCCTTGGTCACATTGTTTCTAATGATGGGATAACTGTTGATACTGCAAAAACAAAGGTTGATGAAGAATGGCCAAGACCCACAAAAATAACAGAGATTCGTAGTTTCCATGGTTTGGCAGGCTATTACCGAAGGTTTGTTAGAAATTTTTCACAGTTATCTAGTCCAAGGACTAAGCTAACTCGGAAGGGTGTTAAGTTTATCTGGACAAAAGAATGTGATGATTTTTTTCAGGAATTGAAAAGAAGATTGGTGAATGCTCCTGTTTTGGAACTACCTTCTAGGAATGGTGAGTTTCTTATATACAATGATGCTTCATTTAAAGGACTTGGTTGTGTCCTAATGCAGAATGATCAGGTAATTTCTTATGCATCACGACAGTTGAAAGATCATGAGGTATATTATCCTACACATGATTTGGAATTAGCTGCTATTGTTTTTGCTTTAAAAATTTGGAGGCATCATTTGTATGGAGTAATGTGTGAGATATATACCGATCAAAAAAGTTTAAAGTATATATTCACTTAGAAAGAATTGAACATGAGACAGAGTAGATGTCTAGAATTAATCAAGGATTATTATTGTACAATTCATTACCATCCAGGAAAAGAAAATAAAGTGGTTGGTGCTTTGAGTTGAAAAAGTAATGCTTCATTAGCAATGTTGCGTTTGGAACATGATCCTTTGGTTAAGGATTTGATGAACTTTGGAATAGAAGTTGTTGGTACAGGATGTTCTTCTGTTTTGTTTCAGGTATCAGTGAAATCCTCTCTATCAGACAGAATCAAGCAAGCACAAAATCAAGACAGTGAGTTTCAGAAAAAGGTAGAGCTGGTTCAGAAAGGTAAGTTCCCTGAATTAAACATTGATAATGATTATGTTTTGAGATTTGGGAAGAGATTGTGTGTGCCTTGTGATTCACAGTTGAAGAGAGAGTTGTTATGTGAAGCTCATAGTTCTCCATTTTCAGTTTATCCCGGCAGTACTAAGATGTACAGAGATCTGCGAGAGTATTACTGGAGGGATGGAATGAAAAGAGATATTGCAGATTTTACTATGAGGTGTTTGACTTGTCAACAGGTTAAAGCAAAGCAGCAGTTACCGAAAGGGATGCTTCAGCCTTTGCCAGTGCCAGAGTGGAAATGGGAGAATATATCCATGGACTTCGTTGTGGGATAGCCGAAGACCCCTCGAGGTAATAATGCAATATGGGTTATTGTTGATCGCTTGACTAAATCTTCTTCTTTCCTTGCTATACAAGATACGTTTTCCCTGGATCAACTTTCCCATTTGTATCTTAAATAGATAGTCAGGTTACATGGAGTTCCTCCTTCCATTGTATCTGACCGTGATCTCAGGTTCACTTATAACGTTGGGAAAGGCCTTCAGAAGTCGTTGGGTACTGAATTAAATTTTAGTACATCTTTTCATCCTCAATCAGATGGGCAGTCAGAATGAACAATTCAGACCTTGGAGGATATTCTACGAGATTGTTCGATGGATTATCAGGGAAGTTGGGACCAACAACTTTCTTTGGTTGAATTTTCATATAATAACAGTTTTCATTCCAGTATACAGATGGCACCATTTGAGGCGTTATATGGGAAGTGATGTCGAACTTCAGCATTTTGGGATGAAGTGGGTGAATGGAAGCTGATGGGGCCAGAATTGGTAGAAGAGATGGTAGAAAATGTTCAGTTGATTCAGAAACACATGAGAACAGCTCAGAGTAGGAAGAAGAGTTATGCGGACAATAGGAGGAAGGATCTATCTTTTGAGGTAGGAGACCATGTTTTCCTCAAAGTCTCACCATGGAAAAGTGTGATGTGATTTGGTAAGAAAGGAAATATGAGTCTAAGGTTCATTGGACCATATGAAATTTTGGAGAGAGTTGGATCAGTTGCATACCGGGTGGCTTTACCTCCGAGTTTATCTCTGGAACACAATGTTTTTCATGTTTCGATGCTGAGAAAGTACATGCCGGATCCATCTCATGTTTTGAGTCCAGAGGTAGTTCAGCTAGAAGAGAACCTATCATATGAGGAACAACCGGTCCAGATTCTTGACCACAGGGAGCAAGTGTTACGGAATAAGGTGATTAATCAGGTAAAGTTTTTGTGGAAAAACCACATGATGGAAGAGGCAACATGGGAATCTGAAAATGCAATGAGGTATAAGTATCACCATTTATTTGATAAGTAAATAAATTGTGGGGACGCAATTTTCTAAAGGGGGGAAGGATGTAACATCCCAATTATGTAATGAATAATAAATAATTTTATCTATTCCTATTATTGAATTATATAGTGTTTTAGAGGCTTAAAATGAAAATAAATCCAATCTTAAGCATGGAATACACTAATATTTTTAAATGATTGTTTTACTTCCTTTTAATGGAAAACCATTTTTAAATGTATCTTTTTACAATTTTATAATCTATGTTTGTCAAAATAAACTTATCCTTTATGATTAGGACATCAAAATTTACTTTGTGTGAATTTTTGGTATTTTTCCGATAAGGTTCATTTTTTTAATGAATAGTGAAAATGTTGTATTTTAATTCAAAACCTCTTTTTAATATAATTTATTTATATGTTTATATTATCTTTTGAATTGGTTTTAAAGTTAAAGTAGAATATATTTTTACCATTTAATCCAATGGTGGTCATTGGAATCAATTTCACTTTGAAATTAGACTTAAACTAGTGTCAATCTTTTGATACTTATTGTTTCATAAAAACACGTTATTTGTCATGACAGCGGGAATTAATTATTAAATTAATTAATGCATCTTATATGTTTTGAATTTTGTAAAATGAACATCATTTTTTAATTCATAATATCAAATATATCTTAGGGTGATGTTTTGGAATTTTTCTGAAAAACTTCAATTTTTGATGAATAGTGAAACCACTAAGTGGTAGTTAAAGAAACTGATTTTTCGTTTAAATGAAACTTTGCCACTTCTGTGATTTTATTTTCAAAAATCCGACATACATGGTTGTCATTAAGAAGTAAAATGTGGTTCAATGAAATTAAAATAATTTTTTGGTGAATAGTAACTTTTAAGTTCTTAATCGCGATTAGAGGTAATTAGTGTAGTTTAAGGTAAAAATAATGTTTTAATAATATGAGATGAGCTTGACACATGTCCTAACCTCATTGGATATGTAATGGACGACCAAGAAAATCCATGGGTCAACTTGGGGACCCCATGGAGCCACTTTGGTTGGGAAATGACGTAAATAACTTTTTATTTAATGTTAAAGTAAAAATAACACAAACATGATATGTTTTAATAAAACAATTTTTACATGATGTTATACAAGTCATATTTTTTAATATAAATATTCATTAGAAATATAAAACGATTTCCTACATCATAGTATTTTTTTTATAATTTTTAGACTTTAATTAAATTAATATATTTATGACATCATGATGATGCAGTGATTACCTCATTAATAAAGGATTTAAATAAAATGAAATGATAATGTAAATTCTATAACCTACACATGTCTAAAACCTATTGGATTGGTGGATTTAGAACCCTTATCACCTTACCCTCGAATTATATAAATGTGGGACCTTTTTAAACCTAATCTCATTTTAAAATAAAGTAACATTTCTTTACTTTCCAAGACTGCCCCTCCTCTCCTCTTATAAAAGGCCCCCACCTCTACCTCATTACCCATACTTCCAAAGCCTTTGGCTTGGCCAAACCCTGCCCATTTTGTCTCTCCACTTCCATCTATTACTCCTTGATGCCTCACTTTGGGCATAAGTCTTCCCAAGGAAGCCTTTGAGCTCAAACCAAAGGGAGTTACCCGATTTTAAGGTAATGTCTTCACTTGTGTCCGTTTGTTTTATTTTTCTTCTCCAACCCCCTAAACTATTTTTATTCATTTCTTTTGTAACAAATACAGTATATTCAATATACTATGATGTTTTTATAAGAAGTATTAGATCTACACCTACACACACCTACATCTAATGGTTAAATAACATAATGTTTCCGTGGATGGAGAATTTCTGCCTCCCGAAATGATGATTGTTCAACATTCTTTTAACACCTTCAATGGTGGACATTAAGATGACACTATATTTATATATGATATATAATATGTTTATGTTTTCCTTAAGATTCTGTATTTTTCATTTTGGGCATACCTTTATGGTTTCCATTATGGGTAAACATGATATCTTCATTTAAGGAAGTGCGGACTACCGCCCCCTCAAAGTGATTTGATTCGTTAATACCATATGTGGGACGTATAAAGGATGGAGATATGATATTATATATGATATTACACTGTAATTATAATATAACTTTATATCATTATGATTCCATTCTATAAAATACAAAATGGAAATGAAAGTAGCGTTCATGCGTACGTACGGCTTACCGTCTCCATGAACGGTGCATTTCATTTCTTACCTCTAAATGATTATGTAATATTATAAATGCATGCATGTACTGGATATATATGAAATATATGATATATACATCATGAATAACAATCTGGATATAATGGATACATGAGCAACTTTTAATTATAAAGTGTCTATTTTTGACTCAAGTACCAATGATCGTTAAAACAACCGTTATTAACTTAAATAATTACATTGTGTTCATGAAATGGCAATTAGTGATATAAAAGGGATAATGAATATTAAAAAGGTTCTTAAACAATTAGAAATTAACACAATTTTATTATTCAGGAGATTAAAGAACGACCGAGTCAAGTCAGACCCGGGGTATGGGACTTCGTCTCAATCTTCTTTCATTGAGGCATATTTTGTTTTATACACAACCTTCTTTTATATGGTGTATAAACCCCTTTGACTTTTACGTTTATCCAAAAGGAATATTTTTTATACAATGAGTTTTACTAAATGACAAAAGGGATTGTTTTTGTCGTATGTATGCGGGGACAACGAATTCTCCACCGCCGTGACCATTATTTGAGTTTCGACTTCCTCTACAAGCCATACCTTTTTTTAAAAGAAAAATAAATATCATGTTTTACTTTTCTTTTATTTTGGTTTTGAAAATTGTTTTCATAATGTTTTTATATCAATGCGTTGTATAGATATCTTGTGATTGAATGGTGGAAATGTTATGTTTCTTTGTGCATGTTTTATGTGATACGATTATGTTGAGGTTCTTGGGAATTATTATGAAGACGGGTGGTTCCGTGATAAACTAAGGGCGGGTGAGCCCGATATAGCTCTCCAATGCATTGGGTAACGCGAAGGAGTGAAACATTAAGGTTTCTCCAAAGATATTTAGGGAATATACTGTGATGGGTATTCCAAACGTAACCAAGAGGGTTACTCCCTATGTAAGAATGTTATGAATGCCTCAAGTTACCTTTATGTCTTATGATTTCTATTATTTATTCATGATTTGATGAGGTATATTAAAGTGATTATGTTTTATGGGTAAAGTATGAATTCATTCTTATGTATATATGAACTCATGATTCCATTCTATAGTTTTATAACCCATACTAAGCTTTTTATGCTCATACCAATTTTTTTTGAAATGTTTTTCACAGGTCAAGGGAAAGGTACATGATATAATTATAGTGTCAAGGAAGTGTCAAGAAAGAATCCATGTTTTATTTTAAATATGTCCCGCTGATGGAAAAAAATAAATACTATCTTTATGTAACCACTTTGTTTAAATGTGGAATGTAATGAAAGTTTTATGATCTAATTCTCCAAAACTCTAAACCTGAAAAGAACCTCAATGTGTAATCTTTTAATAACTCAAGATTAAGTAAGGTTTAAGGCTTGGGACTTATAATCAGATTCAATTATGAAATAAATTGTATACTAATTTTGTGACCTATATTGAATTTAAGAATATAAGAAAAACAAGTTGAGGGGTGAATCATATAAATGATATGGGGCCTCCACTAGAAAGGTATGCAACACTTTATATCCCGACCAGGATTTATTTGGGAACTGTAAATTTTGATCAAATTACATTTTTTTTGTCTTTTGTGAGGTTCCCCAAATAGATCAATGTTGTGTTTGATATCAATTATTGAAAAATGCATAATGAAATATATTATATAGTAATTCATAATGATATAGTGTAAATTTTTATGAAATTATGTTATTGTGTCTTTTATGAGGTTCCCTAAATTGTTCAAGGTTGTGTTTGATATCAATTATCGAACACTGCATTATGCAATATATTATACAGCAATTCATAATGATGTATTGTTTATTATTATCCCATTTAATCATGTTCTTATCTAGGTGGATACATCTTTGAAGACTGTCTTTATTGGGAACTACATTTGGGATCTCACTATTTATGACAGATTGGGTATTTAAGGTTAGTTAGTGAATTATAATGGATTCATATTTTATACTTGACAAGCTCGCTATCTAGGTTGGATCAAGATCAACATGGATGTTTCTTCCAAAAAAAAATATAGACCTGTATGTTGAACAAAACAAAAATATTTGAGAAAAAAGGTGGTGAGATTACATTCTTGTATACATACACTTCAATAGTGCACACTGGGTAAACATCCATGCACATTGTTTGGTGTCATCAAATGTTTAAACCTACATTACACTCCTGTATGAAAATGTTAGAAATATTGAATGTTACATACACATCAATAATATATAGTACTGTATAAATTACACTCTTGTATGAAAATTCATACATTACATTACACTCCTATTTTGTATAATCATGTCCCTAAACAGATTTGGAAATTAATTCTCCTTTTCTTATCAACTTTACTATTTTTAAAATATAATGAGTGGTATTTGATTTATTGGTAGTGACACATTAATTAATGTGTTATATTCCGACATAAAGATGTTTATGTAGTTGAAGGTGACTAATCTATGTATACCATAATGAATTTATCTATATGAAGTGTACATTAATGTAGTCAATTTCAGTACATTTCTTTATTTTTCTTTCACATAGGAGGGATATTCCCAATTAATGATTCAATTTCATATAGCCGTTACTCAGGCATGGGGTATAATATGGTGGAATAGGAATGAAAGAAGATATCTCAACCATTATATTTACATTAACATAGCCATGAATAATATTTTTTCTACTAAGAATCAATAGGTTAAGTGTACTGAGCTGCGGGCATTTCCTGAAAAAAAACATTGTTTTGATATCCTTATCATGGAATGTGTTTCCTTGCATCATCAGATCCTTTTATTCTTGATTAGTTTATTATTCTAGCACTATCAACTTTCTGAAATGACATGCTTTGGTCATTGACACCATGCTTCTCTCTATATCGATTCCCTCAAAATTTCTCGAACATAATATTACATTTATCTTTTTCTCCTGCACTGCTTGAGTTATCCAATTTAGAACCATGAGTAGGATGCTTCTCCCAGTTAGCCATATATACTCAATGTGAATCATATATAGTATACACATGATATTTTCATTGACAAATATATAATATCCAAGCTTTAAAGTTTACAAAACAATATGAATCCAATGAAATTTGAAGTTACTAAAATCATTTATTTCTATGTTTAGGCACTTTTACTGTAATGAAGAAATATAGGATGTGCAGTAGACTTTTTGAGACAACTCTACTGGTACATGGTTATATACAGTTTTATTTACTCAAAACCATGGTATTTGATGTTATTAATGGTATTGAAGTCATCCAATGTTATGAGGCTGTCAACAGGTACAGGTTTTTATGATATTATTTTATGTTTACCAGATAATGATTCATATCAATAATTTTTTATGGGATAAGAGTTATAAATATGATATTGATATTGGAAAGATGGAGGAGGATGTATGTTACATGATTTAGCATGAAATAATTTGATTCTGTAAAGTAAAAACTGGTGGTGGATTACACTATTTTTATTTGTGTCTTTAAGTTATAATGAATTGTATTTAAATAAATAGTTATGGTTACTCAACACCCTGGTATTAATGGTATTGAGGTCTTTTAATGTTATTAGTATTTCTACGATTTCATGATTTTTATGATATTATTTTATGTGTTCCTGCTAAAATTTAATATCAATACATTTTTGATGAAGTACTTGGATAGGAGTTACAAATAAGATATTGATATTGGGAAGATGTAAGAGGTTTGTCACTTGATATGGCTGGACAGAATGTGATTCTGCATACAATGTTCAAACTATTGTTTAATTATATGGTTGTTCATTTATATCTTTTAGTGCAACTGAATCTTATTTACATATATAGTTATGGTTACAAAACACAATGGTATTGAGGGTATTGAGGTCTTCCAATGATCCTAGGATGTCTACAAGTATATGTTTTTTATGATATTATTTTATGTGTGTCTTCTAATCTCAGTACACATCTAATGAAGTAGTTTGTGGAAAATCCAATATGACCTTGCCTGGGAGTTTTGTAGGCAGCTCCAAGCCAAGTATGTGGTTGTCAACGCCAATCTTATTTCTGCAAACAAGATGTATTTGTTGCTTTAGTGGAGGGCCTTTAGGGTTTTTGTCTGATTCTTGCAGATGAAAGAGATGTTTGAGAAAGGTTTTTTGTTGATGTTCATGGTGGTCGACGGAGAAGAATAGTCATGGCTTGTTCCCATCATGTTAAAGGAATTCACAGTTATCTAAGAACATATTGGGATTGGAGCCATTGACAACGTGATTATGGAGACCCTAAAACCATATGGTGATTTTCAAATATCAATGTATTGTAAACATTTATTGAAATGTGTCGAACAAAACCATTCTAATCCAATGTATGAATCATAAATTTTTTTCATTATTACTTTTAAATTCTGAGAAATTCTTGAGACCTGAATCCATTAAATACATCTCTCCCTTCTTTCAAATACATTTTAAAGTCTTGGAATGTTATATATCAATAATTCATTTCAAGTGGTGTCTATTATAAAATGTATTTCCAGTATTATTATTCTGATAAAACCACACAAATTATAAAGTATATTTTTTTTACTATTTTTTACAATCATTTCATGAATTTTTATAGTGGTTAGGAATGATGATATGAATTTTGGTGAGGTGTATTATTTTCAGTTCATGGTGCATGTATCCTCCAAAACCTCTGTCTCCTTCCATTTTCATGAACATTTTAACTTTTATTAAGGGAGTTCCTTTCAATATAGTGAATATAAATGGGGTTTTACTTGTGATACATGTTTTTGAAAACTAGATAATGTACTCAATTTGAGAAGTAGATGTGATTTTTAATTTGAGTAGTGGATGAGATTTTTAATTTGACCCGTGGATGTTTCATTTCTTTATTTTAATTCAAATGAAATCCATTCCAATAGAAAATATTATAATGAGCATAATTTTTATTATCCATTTGAATAATTTTTTCATTTATGCAATTGATTTCTCTGGCATGAATATCCTATATAAATTTATATTCCTTGTTAATTGAACTAAATATTTAAGATTCTATTTATGATTTATCAACAATTTTACTTCTATTTCATGTTTACATACCACATTTCTCTTTAAATATGTTAAATATTAAAATGAATTAATGAGTTTGAAAAATGAACAACTATTATTAAAAATAAGAATGATAAATTGTGTCGTGCGAATTCACAGGCGGAGTACTAGTTATCTATAGTCTCCCACACAAGATGTGGTCCATGCTTAGATGATTCCCCTAACTCTATCCACCATAAAAGTGAGCGAAAATGCATTCCATATAAGGAATCATAAGGAGTCATCATGATGATAGCCTAAAATATATTATTATAAGTGAACATTCTAAAGGTGTGTGTTTGTCCTAAGATCCTCAAAATTCAAAGACACATGAATGGATTATTTCATATATAACCTCATTAATATGTTCCATATTTTTTATTTCCTTTCTATATCATCTTTTGTGATGGTATCTTTCACTGGTATGAAGTTTCCAACCTTCTAACAAAGATCGGTGATAGTGCACAACATATCTTTAGGGTAGATCTGTCACTAAATCCATCGAAACATCACACCTTTTCAATTTGAGAATGGAGAAATATGTAAAATTCATATATATCCCTAATGTTCTACCTTTACCTACTGAGGTTTGGAATGCCTATTGATGATAAATGTAATCTCGCATTTCATACCAAGACACCAATATTAGTGGAAAAGATCCCTAAATATTTTGTTGAAATCGGCATGAACCTACCATGAGGAAGTAGGGAATTAACAATTCAGATACTATCTAATATCCACTAGTACCCATACATTCCCATGGAACAATAAGATATCTTTTCCAACCATGGTCCAACCTGAAGATGTATCATCATATGAAACACTTTCCTGCATGATATGGCCTCCTTGATATGACAACTATCTCATTATCACATGTTATAGAAGAGTAGAAATCACCTCTAAGATGAAAGGATTTCTTACCCATGGTCCACCCTATCCCTAATGTTCATATAATTGAATAATTATTTATGCTACCATTCACCACTATATTCTTGAACCTCTTGTGTTTGATTCATCAATCTGAGAGCATGAGATACCAAATTCCCCTTTCCAAGAATGTATGTCTCCATGAAATAAAATGGTTATAGCTACTAAAACCATCTGTGTTTCTTAAGATTCAGATCCCACTATGTGAATAAGTATTTGAGGTTTATATGAAAATTGAATACCATGAAATAATCACCCAGGGGATGGGGTATCCAACATCATAAGTCTTGAACAAAAGCAGTGATCTTAATGTCATGCATCCGGTAACACCATTCATGAGGCATCAACTGACGATACTTGTATGTGACAACTCACTTATCCTATATCATAATATATCCATGTATAATAGTATATGAATCACAATAAACATTATATCTCATTCACGAATCTGAATGAATCAATATAAAAAATTAAGTAAAAACCCCTTTATTTCCTAAAAGTCTTCTATACACGCTTCTAAACAAATAAATTTCATAAAATTAATTTTTAAGTCTATAATCATCACAAAAAAGTAATGATAAATACTGAATAAAGAATATGTAATATCTGAAAATCAAAAAATAAACTCTAAATATCAACGAATTCATGGGATGATATCATGAATCTATATCCCTCACTCTCACTCAGTCAACTAAAAATGCTAACTCCAAGATAATGAGACCCAGGAAGTGGAATTTGTCGATCAAAAATTTAAATTCACAAATCATTGCATAGATCTGATTATCATTCAATTAATTCATCATGAACTCCAGGGGGGTTTCATGGTAATGTATTGAGCATGAATATTTGAATATATCATCAATAAAGACTCCTACAAATGAATCCAGACAAGGGTGGAAGACCAAATTTATAATATCACATGAAACTATAGGTTTGTTTATAAAACTAATTGGCATGTATAGGTGAAAATACAGATTATACCTACACCTAAAAGTAGTATGAGGTATGTCTAATTTATTAATAGACAATATGATTGAAAAATCTTTCACTCCTCAAAGATGATCAAAGAGGTCATACATTCTAGGAATGGAATACCATTTCTTAATATTATGCTGATTTGAATGATGGTAATCAACCTAAAGCCTGAGGGTACGATCAACATTTATATAAAAAAACTATTTAACCCAAAGGATTTGATTTTGGGTATAAAAATATGGTCAATGGTTTTTCCCCTATTTTAATATCAATTGTAAAATCAACCACTTTCATTGGAGGTGGACTAAAAATGGCGTCCTTAAAGTCGTATCTACAATGCATTTATATGAGTGGAAACATATTGGGTCATAACCGTTGATGGTCGAGGAAATTACTATTGATCTATGATATCAAACTACACAACCTCTCCTACTCAGGTCATCCTCATATTGTACTAAAATCCCATTCACCCTTAAACATGTTCACAGCAGCCTCTAGTGACGTAAAATTCTCCCTTTGAAAATTATAATAAATATGATCTCAATTTGGAACTAACTTTTCCATCCCAATAATTAGGTTATAGCCCATTATTTCCTGGATGAAGAGATTCCATACAAAAATTAAACTTCTTATCTTAATGTTAATATCCTTACAATGGTGAATACCCCATTAATAGATACCAAATAGGGTTCATAGTGTCAAAACCCCATTAAAGTGACCAAGTTTGAGTCCTAGACTCTCAGTAATTTGATCATATGTAATGGGGTAAGACACTCCTCAGTCATCCAATGAAATCCCTAAATTGAATTCCACTATAATAGTAGATAATAAAGTATAAGGTACAACACTCTTATAATACGGTGTAGGATGGAATACAAGTTACTGGCATATACCATGTCCCTGAGTCACATCCTGACTACCCTGAGAAAGCACGCTGTGCTAGTCCTGAGAATCCTTGGACTGACTTCCTCGACCTCAATTTCCAACATGGATTTATTGAAAGGTGCTATTACTACTGCCTTCCTAAAGTGATTCTACTTTTCCCTATACTAACTGATGGGTTAGTGCATACCCCCACTAACAAGGAACTAGAGGTATGGTCTTGCAGAAACATGGAATATGGCCCATCCTACTTCAGCCTTTACACTCAACTTGATTATTTGGTCACCGAGAGTTTGTGTTTCCCAGTTTTACACACTATTGATAGACATGAACACTCTATCCACGTGTATCCTAACTGATGATATCTCCATGGGTAGTCTCAAAACATCTCTTTCACCCAGACGAAGAACCACTAATATCTCTAGGTATTGATCTCAAATGACTTGCACAATCTGTATCACTCAAGTTCCTACCTATTAAAAGTGTCTAGATGATGATTTTAGAAACGTTTTTCAACCTAATCACAATGCACTGTTATCGAATAGCATAAACCATCCCATCCTCAAATCACCTAACAGTCATATGATCATCATCATAGAGAGTCAGATATACTTGCATCAACTCTACGAAATGATTAGATAATTCTATAAATAACATATTCCCCTAATGTAGGTTCATGAATTCTCTTGCTCTATCATCCCATAGAGTCTCGGAAAAAAATATTCATAGAAGATAACATCAAAATATGGACAAACAATACAATAATGCTGATCTTCCTCGGTTATAATATCACATCACTCCTTGTTTGATTCATGAAGCATGTACACATATAGATTGACTATCCTCCTTAGTGGTGTGTCAGTATTCTTGAATATATATGGAATCTATTTGATCCATGATTCTAAAGTAGGTGGTTCACCATTACCAAATAATTTGGTAGGATTTTACTTCTAAAAAATTGGATTTAACGCATCCATGCTCATGGTGGGATGAACTACACCTTGATTATACTAAAATATACATAATTATCCTTCATGAAAATGGTTTCTGGTGCCCATATCATGAATATGGATAGGTTCCATAAGTGGAAATACAAGAGGGATCACTAGGAGCTCATAGACCACCCCCTCATGATCATTTTCTTCACCACATTCATGTTGTATAAATGGGAGACATCATGGTTGAATGGAACTAAAATTACCAATGAACAGCTTAGAATATATTTAAGTAAATTATAACATTTCATTTAAGTAAATGGGATAATTAGAAACCCATCATTTAAAAATAATCATACTTCTATGCCTACATCAAATGATAGGATTATACAGTAGAAACATACAATAAAAAGCCACAAGAATAATCATATATACCACACTACACACTACATAGAATATTTTTTAGTATGTGTCATATTTTCATTCATATATAAGATGGGGTTTCTCAATGTAAATTTAATAATTGTTTTGAAGTAGTGCTAGTTTAAACATTTATATCGCTTAGAATGGTTGAATATGATTATTTACCATATTCTAATCCATAAGGGAACATATTCCTTATAAATCAAATCATGTTACCCACTTGACCCACACCATAACATGTCTCATCTCATGTTACCAAAGTACCATAGCTCAATGTTCTATATTTGACTTCTTAAGGTTCCCAATTAACCTATTGAGGAAAACATTGTTAGTTTATGTCTTGAACAATAAGTATAAAATATGATTTCCAATCCCTGAAAGAAGTGTCATCAAAATTCAATACATATCGAGGAATTTATAATACACATAGTCAAATGCATGTTGAAAATAAGAATGGAATGAAAAAATGTATTCCATACGATTCCTATTGTGCCAAATAATGATGCATGTCTAATGTGGCCCCACATTAAATCAATCCTAGTAATGATATATCATTTAAATAATATAAATATGAGTAACATCATAAAACAAGTGTGTCACCTAATAGTGAAGATGTATAAAAATATAAATGGGATAATCAGTGACATGAATTCCACATCATAGGCAATTTGGGATTCCACTATACATGTGTAAGCTACGTCCATGCACTAGGTAAATTCAATATCCCTTTATCTCATAGTCTCCTATATAATAACTTAATTGTAAGACAATAGAAAATAAAACCCCTCTGATGCCACTTTGGAAAATCCCGACCCGAGGTTCAATCAAACCATGCCCCGGTCTGGTAGTTCACATTGCCCCAAGAGTGCCTCCTCATAATCCAGAGTATAAAGACTAAGAGTGAGGGTGTAAAAGTGGTATAGTGGGGAGACTATAACCTCTTATATTGGTGGCACAATGGATAAAAAATAAAAAATAATGATATATAATATTATTAATAGAAATAACAAATAAACTCATGCAGATGCGTGAAAAGATAACTAAATAAATAAGGAAGGGAGGAAGCATAAATCTCTGAGAAATTGTGTAAATATAAAAAAATCTTCTATGGTAGTGTTTGATACATGGATACATGGAATTATGTAATATATAATGTAAAACATAAGATAAAAACCTGCCAAAAAATAGTATATAAGGAAGAAAAGACAACCCAACTCCAAAATTATCATGCTTATTCCCAATCAACTCCTCCTAAGGTCTAATTAAAGGCAAAGCATGTCAAAAACTAGTAGAAAAGTGCTTTTTCATATCAGTACCTACAAAATATAAACCTTCTCAAGTATGAAAGGCATATCCAGTAGGGTGTGAGATAAAATCAAGTAGCCCAACACCAATGGTTTCTATGTGTAATCCAATAAGTGCTCACAACAAAATAGAGTGTACGTAAAACAAAAAAAAAATTAATGAACTCATGAATGAATAAAAATATTTATTGGGTTCCTATATGACAAATTATGACCCAAAATATATCATCTCATTTCCAGATGGAATGTATGAATAGTCAATAAATTTTTATATAGTTGTAATATATATGTATATATATATTTTATGATTATATATAATTCATCCACTTATATTAACCAATTATGTGTGAACGTAAGTGACCATATACATATAATACTCTTTATGGATATACTAGGGTGTTACATAGACATCCATGACTAATATAATGACCCTTTAATTCTATGAAATATGGTACAATCCCTACATCCAAATAGAGTGGGAGGTTCCATGAAACACCACTTAGGATGGTGAGTGAGCCATCATGAAATCACTCTAATCATGGGTCATGGAGTATAAAACCTAACACTCACATAGTATCCTTGGTGTGAGATTCAATTCTCCACAGTCAATGTAAAGGTCTGTTATTATCTAATATGCTCAATGGTCCCTTTCCATCATATTAGAGCCCCTATAAAAGCACATTATAATTATAAATAGCATGGGAAATTTCCTCCCATCCATATCTTTTACCAAGGACAAATATCTATAGAAGAGGAATAGTCATTTATAAAATAATAGATAAGACCTAACCTATTTTTAATATCAATACCCATGTTCAATTGAATTTAAAAAAACAAAGATTCATGTTAAGCATTTTAAAATGCATAAACTAGGTACATGAACTTACAATCCATTAGGGTCACTCTATTTAAAACAAATTCATTCCTTTCACTTAATGAAGATAAAACCATATTTCATAAGCCAACCCATGTGACTAATTCCATTTAAATCATTTAACTCATTATTACATGGAAAACAACTCAAAATCCATGAAGTTTCAGTTAGAAGGAATCCAGGTCAATTCATTTAAAGGATTTCATAATCATGTAAACTCTATAAAATAAAATCCATTCACCATAACTAACTCATTTGGTTCATTAAAACATGGAACAACCATTTATAAGGTCATAGGGTGGTCTATTTGAGGGTGACATAGTTATTATAAAACTTACATACATGGAAAATTATTAGGATAGGATGAACCAAACACCAAATAGGTGACTGAGGTTTCATGAAAATTAAATCATCAGGGGGAATCCACTGTATATTTAAGAAAAAGTCTTAGGTGGTGTTCCAAGAAATTTGAAAATTAGTTATGAATGCCAATTCACTGTGGTAAAAACAAGGGATTTCTATATGTGTGCATACCAACATATAATACACTAATCAAATATAAATGAAATTGTATCTATGTGCAAGGTTCAATTAGAGATGATTGAAAAAATATAATTTGGATGATGAGCAAATGTGGGAATGCATCACAATAGTGTAGCTTCAAGACAAAAATACTCAAAGGGAAAATAATGTGACAACATCCCTCAAGGACATAGATGATGTCATACATGATATTATAATTAGTCTTGGAGTAGATTGTGAGAAATATGAGAAATATTCTTGTGCCCTAAAAATAGGGCAAATGATCTTGCACCCAAATAGTACAATAGTTCCAAATGAAAACACATATAGGAGGTACGATTGAGGTTATCTTTACCATATAGATCCCAATGATTCCTTAATATCTTCAATATATTATAGAATGTTTTAGATAATATAGAACAAGGAATGGATGATTTGGGAAGCTACAATATTAAGAATATAAACCCAACTAATTGAGGAAGAACCGGATAAGGGAAACAAGGATTGCAGTTATAATAGTGGTAAAATAGTAAATTAACCCAAATATTTGTGTTGTGAATGTTTTAGGTGATCAATTTCTAAACCACACACAAATATTTTGATATTCAACTATCTAAAAACCAATAATTTCTACATGGTCATTGACTTTGAGTAACTCCACTGTAGAAAAACCATATGGCTCTTGCTACACCTCTAATTTCCCCTTAATGGTTAAAAATAAACCTGTGAACATGGTATCATATTATAATCAGACAATAAAACCTTGTCTTTTAGTTCATTTTCCAGATCTATGGCCTCTGGACAATCCTCGTATGCTCCTCAGACCTTCTATAGGCCATGGTACACACTTACCATGATCAAACAATAGATTTAAATTGAAAAAAGATCCATACGTTCATGAATAGATAGGTCGTTACAATGAGGGCACATTAAGAGGGATATATTGAGGTAAAAACATATTATATTATTGTTTCAAGGGATTTTAGTCAATATTAAAGTGATTTTATGTCGGTTTATAGAGTAATAGATAATATAATTCCTTATTAGTTTCTGAACAAAACTGTTAGAATCTATATAAAACATTAATCAAAAGCACAAACCGTACCTAAATTATTTCATATAGATTCTACCAATTTTTTTTATTTAATTATTTAACATTTTTTATAAATAATGTAATAAAATTTTTACCATTACTAATTAGTGTGTGTGTCTTGATTACAAGTTATTTATTATAAAATCTCAAAATAAAATATATGTTTTAGAGGATTCATTAATGATTTATATAAATCATCAAATAATTTAAAAAATCATTATTTTAATGGGGAAATATGTATTTTATTTTGTATTCCTTTTATGTAATATAATATATCACTTTTGGGACATTATTATGTCCTAATACATACCATAAATTAATAACATACTTATTTTTTACCCAGAAAGATTCCCATATCTCAACAAATTAGGAAAAATTCAATGTTGAATAATTTCATCGTTATGATTTAAGAAATAAAAATATTTCATCATAATAAATATCCAAATGTGATAAATTCATCTATTAAATAAAAATCCACATTTATATAAAAATAATTATTTTTAGAGTAACACATTTTTGAGCCATATAAAAATTAAATTTTACATAGTAAATATATAATATCATATATACTTAATAAATATTATGTATAAATTATTTTTAAATATAATTTATTTCAAAAAATTATTGTATTCTTAAAAAATATTGTCTTGATAGAAACTATATATTTACCAAAAAATATTAGTTTGTTGTATCAGAATTATTTTTAAAAAAAAATTGTATTATTGATTAAAAAAGTAATATAAAAACCCATAAATATTATTATTATTTAATTAAAATGAAATATTAAAATTCATACTTTTATGGTCTAAATAAATATCTCATTATTACAGTAGAAAATTACATAAGGGTATGGTGTGCGATGGTGAGCTTCTCATGTTGTTGTTTGCAATACATGGTATGGGTCATGACCTGGATGTGCTAAAATTTATTTGGTAAATGTTTTCATTCGATATTTAGTTATCTAATCATATGTTTTGATAAATAAACTTAGAATACTAGTTATTATATCTCCCTCAAAATTATTACTAAATGGGCATTATAGGGATTGATCCTATAAGTCAAGGCCAAAACTTCTTCTATCTATGTCAATTATGAATTTTCATAACCCACTATGTATACTAATAATATGATCACAATTAAACAACAATATTATCAACACTTCTGATTCACAATTTTTATTTATTTCCAATATACATTAAATATCCACAATAGTCAAATTATTTAATATGCCTTTTATGTCTAGATTACATGGTTATGAATATATTAATTCCAAAAAGGGGATTCAATTAATAAATGACTATCATTATATTATACCACATTTATAAATTTCTCCCTTGAAATATTCATAAAATAAAAAATTTGGGAATACATCTATTTCATCACCTCTCCTGGTTCCCATGTCACTTCCTCAAACATATGGTTCTGCAATAAAACATTGACCAGGTGACTTGTCTTGTCTCATACAACCTTTTCACTATAATGTACAACTTTTACAAGTTTCTACTCATATGAATGATAATTATAAAATGTTTCCCCTTGATCAATTATTATATGAGAGAGGTGTGGATTCTACTTTATAAAGGGGGATACATGAAACACATCATGTATTTAGCATTGGTTAGGTTATGGTGCTAGTCAATATGTAACCAAACCGATGTGGTCAAAGATCACAAAGGGTCTGATATATATTGGACAATGATTTCAATATTTCCACAAACTCATGAATTCTACCACTATGATATACAATAGATAAACTTATCACTGACCTCATTCTCCATATATCATCAATGATTACCTGCATATAATTTCTAATGACTTTTTAAGGATTTCATACAATGTAAAATTGTTTGTGTCTTCTCTGTCATATCTTAGATATGTTCATGTCTGATCAGCTTCCACTCCCAAAAAACATAATATAAGGTTCTTTTTTGACACTGATTCCCATATAAAGCCTCGTAACATTTAAATTTAAATCTATTAGGGAAACTATTTTTATATAAGAACTACACTGTAGAATATTTTGGTCCCAAAAATAATGGAAATCCATTGAACATGATCTAGATAAATCTCCAAGACATTGAATGGTCCATTCGATGTAAAAATTTACTTGAGGGTGAAAACAATGTTAAAAATCAATTATGTATCCAATAAATTCGTAAGTATTATAAATAAACCTGTGGTAATTATTGGTTATCTATCAAGTACAATACGGAATAAGACTCTATTCAGTGTTAAAACATCCCTTACTTATATCATGATGAGTTATTTATGTGAGAAACTATCCTTGATAGAAATAAAATTGATCAAATTTATAATTAAATTTACTACCACCTAGAAAATGTTAATTCCTTTTGGTTTTTTATTTACAGTCATATGAAAAAATCCATCTCTATGTTTTCCCATTTTAAAATTTTAATGGGAAAAGGTTTTCCAAGCCCACAGACTTTGGTTTTTCAACCCTGCCATTCTAGAATACCAAGAATTGATATAATAACTCCATAATCTCTCTCAACATTTTATCCCCGTTAAATGTTATTATCAGATTTTATACACCCAATTAATTTATTGATGAGTAGATAATGTTGAAATATGTTCATATTTTAGAGGATACTTATTCTGTTATATTTTTAAATGGAAATATATCAGTGATCCAAACGATTAAACATAATCTATAAAAATGATAAAACTATGAAATATTACTTAACTTCTTATGAAGCAGCTCAACATTTTTTTGATCCTCTTTAATCCTATCAAGAATGAATGGTTGAGTAGTTATTTTTGAATGGAATTATGGTGATCCTTTAATTATTCAAATGTACATCCTCTGTATGTCCATGATGATTTGACTGTTTTCTATCCACAGGATAGATAGAGTTGTGAGATCCATTATACTAAGAGCATTAAAACAGATTTATTATTTCCCAGGATGGTAATTAATTGAACAATATTAATGATTGATCATATATAACTACATCCATTGTTAGATATAAACCTCAATTTTTGTGAATTTATACTAGAGTATTTTATGATCCATTTATATTCCCAATTCACCCAATAGATTTAATTCTTCCAAATCACTATGAAATGGTCACAATAAGAGATTATAGATCTTGAGGGGGTAGTTCATATCCTGGGTCATTATTTGAGGTGAGGTATATTATATCACACTATCATCCTTCATGAGTGAACAAACGAAGATCTTTTTGGATTAATCACTATAAATCAAAAATACCTCCCAACTGATAGGTATTTTTTATAACATGTAAAATGAATAGACTCTTCTTCCTATATTTAAATCATTCCTCACATTCATTATTATAAGAAAACATGATGCCCATTAGAGTAATATTTGTTAGTGGGATTTAAAATCCGGAGATGTTTCTCAAAAATCAACCTTAGTACACATCTAATCTGAGGAAACTATAGATTTCCATCAGATATGATAGTTTTTTCCATCCTTTGATTTCCCAAGGTTTTTTGTACAATATTTAAATTCTCCTCAATTTCACCTTTATTTTGAATTATATAATAATATAATCTATAATGAATTCAAAAAATTTGTGGATGTAATCCATAAAAATCTATTCATCAAGGCCATGAATATTTCTAGAGCATTATTTAGTCCAAATGTAATAACTATGAACTCATAATTCTGTTACCTTTTTAAAAATTAATATTGGGGATATATTTATTCTTTACCATAAATTTATAATATCACAACAAAAAGGTCCACATTAGAGAAAAACCGGGGTGCACGTTATTGACCAAACAAGTCATCAATATATGGAAAAGGATACATGATCTTTACCATGCTCCATTATTTTCATGACAATAAACGTAGAGGATTGTTGACCCATCCATCTTATCAAAAAGGACCATTATACCCCATGGTGAACCACATGATCATATAGACCCTTTATATATAATCTCTTGTTATTGTATCTCCAACTCCTCAAGTCTGCTAATATTCATTTCTTAAGGACTATTTGATATATTAAATATTGAGTTATAATATTGATTTTATATTAAACCTCTTTGTTAGGAGGGAGAGTAATAAATTCATTAAGAAAAACATGAAAAAATTTTATCAAAATAATCATGTCCTAAATGATGATCTTTTCATTAGTCTCAATCAATTTAGATAGATATGAACTCTTGTAAGAAAATAATATCCTTTCCTGGTATGTTTGTACGAAATAAGATTTATCCTCCTCCATGATCTTTTATATAATTGGATTAAGATTCTAAATAAAGAGGGGGATTTCTTTCCCATAAAATTTATGTTGTCTCTACATAATGAATGTCTATATATTCCAAAAAGCACATCAAATTACATTAATTGGAGTATGAAATGATTTTCTAAGAAATCCAACCAAAAAATAAAGACAAGGTATGAGTTATATTCTTGGGGTGAAACAATTGAACCATCCATTTTCATTACTGATATCTCAACATTCATGTTTTGAGGTAGGTTTTTAGTATTTATACTAATATTTCATTGTAATAAATAATATATAGAAACATTATTGATATTCTTACCTTTCACTATTTGATTCAATATCTAATCACTTATATCGCCCAAATATTCTTTGGGATGAAAATATTTAAATTGGTAAACACATAATTAGGAAACCATTAACATGAAAAGGATAAATCATAAATTACATATATCCTTTGATATATTAATTTTAATGTTTTAATCATTTTTTCCATTACATATTTCACAACATTATTACTTATAGGAATATTTTTATTTCATTAATAATTAATCAATTAGATATTGTGAATATAAAAAGAATCTCACTCAAGAGTGTCAAACCAGTTCTATATAATGTCTCATTTTTATAATGCAGGTGATGATCAAATCCATCTCAATGTGTCTATTTAAGGTTTATTAACCCTGCATACAATTGTAATATGTCCACATAAAAATTTGGTATATGGGAAGGGATATATTTGTTTAGAAACCAATGAATATATTTTTTACCCAAATATTTGGATGTTATATTTTATTTTATTTTCTCCCTATGGATTTTACATGAAATTTCTAATTAAATTCCCAAAGAAAATAATACTATTAATTCACGCAATCTATTTAAATCATTTTCAAATGAACTAGGATTATTGAATTGTTAAATAAAAAATACATTATAAATTCCAAATATATAAGAAATACTATAATATATAATAAATTAGATATATAGAATGAATATATTCAATATAAATGTAATAGCTGTATTGAAAACATTATTTACATGATCCTAAAACTCCATCGTACATCTTAAACTAAACTTGAAACCCATTTGATGTATATTGTAAATGGGTGAGATATAAAGCACATTAATGGAATAAAAAATCATTTCATAAGGTATAAAAAAAATATTTCAACCATTCGGATTATCAAGGTAGAATAAGATGGTTTAGAATAATAATCATGAATAATGAGTAATGGTAAAACATGATAGCATAATCTCAATATGGGAGTTTTGTGACAAAATTTCACATCACATTGTAAAAATAGGTCATGGAAAAACATAAAGACAAAATAAAATGATGTGAAATGTTTCACAATGGATTAAATTTACCCCATAATTCCATTCATTATGTCTTATTATATTAAAACATTTCCCAATTCCTGGGAGTATTATTTGGGTGAACCCATCATATTTTTTACATGTTTATGTGTACTAAATATATCATTAAAAATAAACAAATAATATATGAAATATAATACCTAATTTTAATATTTTCTTAATAAATATATGAACCCTATTAAATAACTATAGGTGCATATAGATGAATTTCCTTGAGTATAATGGACTCATGTATTCACTAAATAAATGTTTGGAATGGAAACTGACCGGATAATTTCTATAACAGAACCATGGAACTTAAATATTCATGGGGGGAATGAGTGATATTAAAAGTGGTCTATAATCACCTTTACATAATCATGGAAGTATTATTGATTTGTGAGAACATACCCCAACCTAAAAAAATAAAAAACAATAGCTATAAGATTAACGCGGTTCTTGAAAATGAGAAGAATGAGAGGATACCATACCCAAAGAGGGTTATTTCAAATGTATGGAAATAGAATATTAAAGGAATGGGAAACCTTGGTAGGTCTTTAGAGAGGTAATAAATGAGTAATTTCTTAAACAATGTGTTTTGATAAGACATTAAAAATAATTCTAGGGAGGTTTATAGAAAAAGTTTGATTAATTATTTATTATTTTATATTCGTATGTTGTGGTCTCTATATGATTATGTAATCAAACCCGAAAAAACATTCCATAGATCATGACCATTTATTTTTTGATAAATAAGATTTTTATTATTATTTTATGTTCCTATAAATTGATATCATTAAATTAATACCCTGGGTGATGTAGAATTGGGTCATCTTTAAAATTAGTGGATTTTGAAACATGATAATATAATACATGTTTAGGAGGACTCGTTAAGTGTTTTTAAAATTAATAAACTATTTTTTATGATACTTTTTAAAAGGTGACATATGTATTTGGTTATGGATACCTTTTATTAGATATATTACATTTATTTTGGGTAATTATTGTGATTTAATCAAGAGAATAAATTTATCATATATTATATTTTTACCCAAAATTCATCTATCATAAAATATTATAAAAAATTAATCATTTGAAAATTTTAATGTGATGATAGGATAAGTAATATTTATTTTATAAAAGTAATTTTCTTTGTTTCAGATGATACATCGTAAAATTGAAATCTACATTTACTTAAAAATACTATTTTTATCAATAACAGTAATTTAAGCCTTTTACAAATTACATTTGACATTGTAAATTTATTTTATCATTTATATATAATAATTATTATTTAAAAAAGATTTACTAATATATAAATTAATAATAAAACCTCATATTATTCAAATATAGTGTCCTGATTGAAACTATATATTTACCCAAAGAAATTACTTTTGGTTTCATCATATCAGAATCTTATTTTTATCAAACTAGTTATTTAATAATTTAAAAAGTAATATTATAATGTGATAAATATTATTATTTATTAAAAAAATAATAAAATTAATATCACACTTTCATTATATATATACATAGCACTTTATTATCAGAGTGAATTCTCTAACATTATAGTGGCTGATGGATAGATTTATTTATGGTGGTTTGGTGTACATGGTTTGAGTCATGATCTTGGTGAGGATTAAATTATTTGGTTAACAATATCATTAATTCACTTGTTATTAGATTCTATACTGGTCATGATTAATGGAAAACGATAATAATACAATCGTTATTGGAGGCTCTGATAAATTTGATTCATATGGTACAATTGTATTGGTTGACGCTATCACTTCACTTGTCTATCTCAATTGGACTTTATCACAACTGTTTATATATTCTGTTAATATGATCACTAATAAATTTCTATATTATCAATTATTACGATTCATAATAATAATTTATATCCAAAATAATAAAACTATACACAGTAACCATGATAATTCTTGTGTTTTCTATAACAAGAATACTTGGTAAAGCATTTAATCCTTCGAAAAAGGGAATTCCAATTTTAAAAGAATAGATCATTACCTTATTTTCCCCATTTAGAATTATTTCCATTGAAATTTTCATATAAAAAATAGATGAGGGTACTTCTATTTTATTACATCTTCTGGTTCCAAATTTATTTCCCAAACATGAAGTTCACTATAACACTTTTACCATGTTAGTTTTCATGTTTCATAGAACATTATCTATATGATATAAGATATTCACTAGATACTCTTCACATGAAATATCCTTATCTAATGGCACCAAATCTAGATATATTATATTTGAGGTGTATTTTTGTTCCTTCCTCAAGAGGGAAACATGAAAGACATAATTCATTTGATATATCATAGGCTCAAGTGTAATATGATAGGACATCACTCTGGTGTGATAAAAGATAACAAAGTGGGTGACGTATGTTTGATATGGATTTCCATTATTCGAAAACCTCCTAACATTATTCTTTAGTGATATAATATAGACTACATCATAATTTACGACAATACTCTGGGTCTCATAAATGATTGGATGAATTTATTTTATATTGAATTTCTGAATATTTCCATTAGCCTTGAATGGTTTGAACATTCTCTATCATATATTTGATAAGATCAAGTCCTATCTTATACTTCCTTACAACTTCATCTAAGCATGTAGGAGTCTAGCACTACTTCACATAAAGATACTCATATGGATCTATTTAAATTCAAGAATAAAAACAGTTGTTATATAATAACTCCAATGGAGAATGTTCTTTTCCCAGAATCTAGGTAAAAACATTGAACATGATGTTAAAATATCAACTAGAATTTATATGGTCCTCTTAGTCTAAACATCAATTTTAAGGAGATATGAATCATTGAAGATCAATTTTTTTATCAAACCCTTTCTAAATTCTTCACCAAAACATGGAGGAAAGACTCAAATATCAATATGATAAAATAGTCAGTGGAACAATATAAACTATTACCACATCCATTATTTACATCATTGGAACATAGTCATGAGATAAATATTCCGTGATAGAAATGAAATGTGCCATCTTTTTAAGGTAATTAAGTAACACCCTGATGGATGTACTTCCATTTGGTATCCTCTAGATTCCTATGATGAAATATATAGTCATTTTTTCCAATTTCCACAATTGTATGGATTTTTTCAAGATCATAGCTATAAAATATTATAATTTCACCATGACATGTTTTCATTCCATGAATTAAGATAACAATTCCCTAATCTGTCACTTTTTTACCCTACTATAATATTTTCATCATATATCTAATTATATTAGTGATTCAATGATGAATAAAGATTAACGATACGTCCTCCACATCTAGAAGTTATATATTCCATTATTCATTTGGTGGGACACATGTATAGTTTCCAAACCCCATTACTCCAACTTAATCAAAGTCGAACTATGGAATTTACACTTCCTTATTCAGTAAAACCTCAATATCTTGTTGTTCCTACATGATATTACCATAAATATGTGGTTTGGAAGTTATTTGAGAATGGTGGGTTGATTATCCCTGTAATTTTCCATATCCATCATTTTTATGACCAATAATAATGTGACCCTTACAATGCTTATGATGGATAGTGTTTTGTGATCCATTTTAGTCAAATCATCTACCACATTATTTTATTTTTTTGATGGTAATGGATTAACCAATAATAATACTTGATTATTTGTACCAACCTTTATTAGTGATTATAAATATTCTTTTGTGAGAATATATATATATAAGGCCCCATCATTAATCATTTTATAATTTTGAGTTAAGTCTTGAATTTACATCGATTATCTTTTTAGGTATATATATTTAGATTATTAGTCTATAACTATTACGTTACATCTCAAATATTACAAATTATACACTTCTAATCTAACCAAATTTATTTTTTCAACAACAAAACTCATTAAATTAAACAATTGTTCTTTTCTTGACAAAAATATTCTTGAATTATTTCTTTATCTTATAATTCCTTATACCTAGTGAAAAAACATTTCAAAACATGGGATGAGCATAAAAACATACTAATGGATAAAAAAATAAGGGAAGAAAACATTAGTCCATGAATACATTCAAATTAAGAAATCATAATTTTCAATAATTAAACAAAATCACTTTAAAATATCTCATCAAATCATAAGATTTATGACTAACAAATAGATATCATAAATCGTAAAGGTAACATTTGGAATCTATAACATACTTAAATTTTAGCTTTGAAAGCTACATAGGGAGTTACGTTTGGAATACCCATCAGAGTATATTTTGTAAATATCTTAGGAAAATCATTAACGTTTACATCCATCATCTTACCCAATGAATTATAGATCTATCTCGGGCTCACCCACAATTTTTTTATCATGGAACCACCCATATATTTAAAAAATTCCCACGAACCATAACATATTCATAACATAAAAAAAATATTAAACGAAAGATAACATTTCCACATTGCAATAACAATATATTATTACAAGATATTGACATAATCAATTCTTTCTAAAAACCATTTTCAATTCAAATATATGTAAGAGGGTATATGTTATTTATTTTCCTTTTCAAGACATTATATATTTTTAAGGATTCCAGACATCAAAAAATTCATGTGGCGATGAAAAGGCCATTGTCACCACGTAAGTGAAAAAAAATTCCATTTTTAAATTTGTAAAATAAGTCATCAAAAATTCCCTTTGAAAAAAGTAAAATTATATTCAAATAAAAAGGGTAAAATTATACACTATATAAAAGATGTTCAGGTATAAACCAAAAAATTATTCAATGAATGGAGATTGAGACGTAGTCCTTTACCTTGAGTTTGAATTGTCTTATTAGTTCCTTATCTCCAAGAATAATAAATATAACTTAATTTAAACGTTAATCCAAAGACTTTTATAGTTTATTATTCCTTTTATATCACTTATTATATTTTTATAACAATCATATAATTCTTACAGTTCATATCGGTTGTCTTGTTCATATTCAGTACTTGAGTCAAAAATGAACTTGATATAATTACAAATTCTCCATCTGGTTAAATTTCCATTATATCCATAATAGTATTAATGATTTAAATTCCATATATATCTATTATATTTATTTATTTATAATATTCTATAACATTTGGAGATAGTAAATTAAATTCACCATTCAAGGAGATGTTAGGTCGTACGTACGCAAGAACACTACATACATTTATTTTTTATATTATAGAAATGAAAAATAAATGATACATAGCTATATTATAATTCAAAAATATTATCATATGTCATATTTCTTACATAAATTAATTAATTTCATCATTTATACATTCCATGTACGGCATGGAATGGTCATATCACTTTGAGAGGGTGGTAGTCCGCACTTGTCAAATGAAATTATCATATTTACAAATTATGGAATGCATAAAGGTATATAGTAAATAAAAATATAGAAGGATAGAGACAATATAAATATAATACATTTCATATATAAATATATTTTCATCATAATGGACACAATTATAGTTAGTAGTAAAATATAGAACAATCATCGTTTCATGAGGCAGTAGTTTGTTGTACACAGAAACAATATTTTGTATCATTATATGGAGGTGTGTGTAAGTGTAGCTAAAATCCTAATTTAAAAAAATTATAGTACATTTTGGATACTATTATTGTTATGTAATAAAATTATAAGAATATAAGAGTCAATTTATAAGTAAAATAATGGAAAGGAACTTGAGAAAAGATATTACCTCTAAAGTGGGTATCTTCCATTGATATTAGACAAATGGATTTAAAGAATTGTATTATTCCCAAGGTAAGGTTTATATGAGGAAGGAGGGTATGTTAGGAGCTTATTTGGATAGAATTTGTAATAGATAAGGGTATTGATAGGAGTGTGTTATTTTGGTTAATGTGGTGTCCTTTTATAAGAAGAGGGAGGGGAACTTTATAATGGTCTTGAAATATTATTTTATTATAAATTGATTTTCGGTTTCAAATAGTCCCAAACTCATTTATTTAAATGAAAATATGAATTTGGGATGGAAAACATTAAAAAGATAAGTTTAATAAAAGTTTCGGTCACAAACCTAACTTCTTCTAGTAGCTTTAACCCTTAGTTAAAAACATTAACTCTTACCATGTCTTCTTGCATTTTCAAAATATAATGTAATTATAGATACTACAAAATTCCAAGAGAACCAAAAGTGAATAATTAATGAAATTTAAAATATTATACATGTCAGTTGGCTGAATCATTGATTTTTATTACTATTATATCATTTAATTGAATAATATTTGTTTTAAAACACATTTATATCAATTTTGACAGTATAAAGTAATTTATTTTTGGTAGAGTCATAAAAACATTAACCATTCAAACCAAATGAATTAAATATAATATAATTTTTCAATAATATCCATAATATTTGTGGATAGAATTAAAATATTCAAATTACATTTAATTTAATATTTGTAATATCATTAATTTGAATCATTCATTAATGAAGCAATCATTGCATCATCATTGTGTCATAATTAATTTTATTTATTTAATGTATATGAATTTTAAAAAAATAAACTAATTCATTAAATATTATTATATTTCCATTGAATATTTATACATGAAATTACCACTTATATAAACCCATATAAAAAAATATTGAGTAAAAAGATACATGTTTAAGTTATTTTTCTCTTTACTTTAAATTAATTATTATAAAATTTCATTATCACTCCCATGTTGATCCAAGAGGTTCCAAAATCAACCCAAAGATGACCATGGTTGTAAATATAATATCCAATAGAATTAGGACATGTGTTAGGATTGTTTTATATTATTATAATATTATTTTATACCCTTACTTACAAGATTTACCATTTAACCATGGTAAATATATTAATTACTGAAGTTACTATTCATAATGTCTCAAAATAACAGTTAATTATTTAGATAATTTAGATATTCTGGTTCGAAATATGGAATTAATTTTTCCAAATTCAAAACATATACTTTTTTGAAATTAATTAAAAATGATTTTATGTTGTCAAAACGAAAAAGCTTGTTTTTAAGAAGTAAAAAACTCCAAAATCTTGAATTGTGTTTTTGTCCAATTTCAAAGAAAAATTACATCCAATAGAAAAACATGGACTAAATGATAAAATGATAATATAATTACACATTAAAACAAATTAAGTGTATAATTTTTATATTTAATAAATTATATTAAAATGTAGTAGTAAATTAAAATGAAGTATTTTTCATTATTCATTAAAATCTAAATTTCTTTAAAAAACTAAAATTGTAACCAAAGTAAAATTTTTATGTTCCTATTCTAATGAATACTTTTATTTTTTCAAATAAATCATATAAAGGATTAAAAACTGTGTTTATAAATAGTTCTTCAACAAAAGGTTGTAATCCAACCTTTTAAAAATATTTCAGTATTTTTGGCTTACAATATGATTCATTTTAATTTTATACCTCTAATATTGATTGGATAAATGTAAATACTTTTAATAAACTTGTTAAATAATAACATAGTTAATTTTTTTAATCTTTCTAATACAACAGCTATGCATTAAATACCATTTAAAACAATAATAATTTTATTATTTTATTATTTTTCAGTATAACTACTCATTGTGTAAAACGTTTGATTTCAGAGAAATCCATTTTTGTCAGTTGAGTACTCTATCGAACAAAGCATAATTTTTAATTTAATTTCAGTATATTATTCACTTATATTAACATATATGAAAATGTATTATTATATAAATACTTTGGATCCTACATCATTCCCCCCTTTTGGGAATTATGTCATCGTAATTATAGTCACTTATCAAATAAGTGGTGCTATTTATCCCTCTTAGCATTTTTAAATTCCCATATTTCCTCTTCAACCATATGATTGTTCCCCAAAACCATTACATGATGAATTACCATTTTCAAAAACACTTGCTCTCTGTAGTAAATAATCTGTACTGGTTGTTCCTCATAAAAAAGATTCTCTTCCAAAACCTTTAGACTCAAAGCATGATATTAATCCAGCATATACATTCTGAACATTAAAAATAAAGAAAATTGTTTACATGAGATAAACATGTAGGTAAATCCACTCTGTAGGAAACATATCCACCATTATCCCATATTTCTTATGGTCTAATAAATCTCAGACTCACCTTTCCCTTCTTACCAAAACGCATCATAATTTTCCATGGATAAACTTTTTGAAAGTCATGATAACCTACCTCAATGGAAAAATCCTTCCTCCAGTTATCCGAATAACTTTTTTGTCTACTCTGAGCTTTTATCATGTGATTATGAATCAATATAATATTTTCTACCATATCTTCTACCAATTCTGGTCTCATTAACTTTCATTCACCTACTTTATCCTGAAAAGATATTATTCGACACCTTTATACATATAATGATTAAAAAGGTTCCATATGTATATTGGAATGAAAAATAATCTTATAAGAAAACTCAACCAAAAAAATATGTTGATCTAAACATCTAGGATAATATATTAAACCAACACATTCCACATCGTCCAATTTCTAAATTTTTCATTCTTGACTGCCCATCGGATTGCAGATGAAAATCTATACTAAAATTTAATTCAGTACACAATGGATTTTGAAGGCCATTCTAAAAAATTGAAGTGAACTTAGGATTAAGATGAAATATAATAGATAGCGTAACTTCATTGATCCTGGAAATATCTTTAGTATACAATCGATAAATTTGATCTTCAGGTAGGGTATCATGAATAGGAAGTAAATGAGAATATTTATTCAATTGATCATTAATAACCCAGATTGAATTGTTATCTTGATCAGTCTTTAGTAATCCCATTACGAATTCCATGGTCACGTTTTCCCATTTCCACAATAGAAGTGGAAAAGGATGAATAATCACTTTCGATAACTTCTAATCTGCTTTAAACTATTTAAAATTCAAACATCTTATAGAAGATTCTGCAATAATTCTTTTCATTCCATCCCAACAGTAATTCTCCCAATGATCTCTGTACATCTTAGTACTTCTTGGATGAACTGAAAAAAGAGATCTATGAGCTTCTCATAATAACTATTTCCTCAATAGTGAATCAAATGGAACACATAATCTCTTTCCAAACCTCAGAACATTGTCTTTAACAAAGTTCAATTTAGGTAACTTATCTTTCTGAACCAATACAACCTTTTTCTGCTACTCACTATCTTCATTATTCACTTTCTTAATTATATATAATAGATATGATTTCAATTCCACTTGAAACAAAATAGAGGAATTCCCAACACCAATAACTTCCAATGAAAAATTCATAAAATCAAAAACCAAAAGATATCATTCCAAATGTATCATGTTTAATGTAGAACTACTCTTTCAACCGAAAGCATCAACTACTTTATTTTCATATCTTATATGGTATTGAATCTTGCAATCATAATCCTAGATTAATTCCATCCATCTTATTTTTCTCATGTGAAATTATATCTGAGTAAATATGCACTTCAAATTTTTGTAATCATTACATATTTTACACATTACCCCATAAATATGATGCCTCCATATTTTTAAATAAAAAAAACTGCTTCTAATTCCAAATCATATGTGTGGTAATTTAACTCATAAGTTTTCAACTGACGTGAGGCATAAGCAATTACCTGATCATTCTACATTAGGACACAACCATTTCTTTTTAATAAATTATCACTATAGATAAATAATTCATTACTTCTGGAAGGCAGTTCCAAAACAGGGGTATTCACCAATTTTTTTCTCTATTCATGAAAACATTCATCACATTTTTTATCCAGATGAACTTATCCCCTTCTCTATTTAACATAGTCTGTGGGATAAAAAACAATGAAAACATTGCATAAAACCTCTTGTAATAAAATGAAATACGAAAAAAAATATGAATCTCAGTTATATTTTTGGTCCTTAATTATTCTTAAAAAAACATTGGTTTTAGTAGAATCAAATTTTATACCATATTTATAAACTATGTGACCATGAAATGAAATTTTTTGTCACCAAAACAAACACATGTCGAATTTTACAAACAGTTACTTTTCATTTATGTTTCACAAGAAAACCCTTAATTGATATTCATTATTCTATTTACTTTTAGATTATATCAATATATCATCAATAAAAAAAGCAAAAACTAACTGAAGAACTCATGGAAAATTATATTAATATGATCCATGAATAAAACAGGTGAATTGGTTAACCCAAAGGGTCTAACTAAAAATTCATAATGGCCATATATAGTATAAAAGTAAGTCTTGGGAATGTTTGAATCCATTACTTTCAAAGGATGGTACCCTGACCTCAAGTAAATATTTGAACAATACTGAGCTCCCTGGAGAGTGTCAAACAAATCATCGATAAGAGGAAAATGATATATGTTCTTAATAGGGGTGTTATTAAAGGCACTACAATCAATAAAAATTCTCATCGAACCATATTTCTTTTTACCAATAAATACAGGATCCCCTGATGGTGATATGATAGGTTGAATGAAACCATTATATAATCACTTCTGAAATGGATTCATTTACTCTAAATGTTAATTTTGAGAAATTTGGAAAGGGGTTTTTGAAATTGGCTCAGCATCAGGAACCAAGTCAATAGTAAATTCAGCATCCTGATCTGGTATTAGAAAAGGAAAATCATCAGGAAAAACATTAAGATACTCATTTACCAGTGGAAAATCATTAATCTAAATTGTTCTTTTGTTTTAAAAAATATTTTCAATGTTATATTCATTTATATTTTTTTTCTAATTTCTCAACATCCTAATATGTTCTGAAAATTAAGGGTTCATTATTTTACACAAAATAAAATTATTTTCGAATGGAAGATTCTTTAGCCCTGCAATAAATTGTATCATGATAAATAAAATGCTAATCCATTCCAAAAATAAAATAGAACTCTAATTGAGGCAAAAAAATATGTTTTTTCTAGTAGATTATTTCCCCACAAATGGATATGAAAGTTCTTATAATTACATTTTGCCTAAAAATTACCTCAACGTGTTTTTACAAAAACTTCAAGATTCTTATCTTGAGTTGGAATTCTCAATTTACTAGATAATTTCTCAGAAATGAACGAATGTGTAGACCCAGAATCAAACAAAAAAATGGCATAATCTGAAAAAATAAAAAAAATTCTTGATACTAATTCATTTAATATTACATGTTCTGTTGAATTATAGGAAAATTATTTCACCTCCCCTTTCTGCTTGTAATATGACTGATTTCCATCGTTTGAGTTCTTTATTAGACACTCGTTTTCATAATAACCCATTTCATTTCACCAAAAATATTTTATTGTCTATAAATCAGATTTTGTCTTACTATTACCTTGATCATTATTAGTTAAATTAAGAGTCTCATACCCCATTTTTTCACATCGGATGCACTTACCAGAATTCAAAATACATTCCCTAGTGTTCTTTTTATCACATTTTTCACCAACTATAAAATTAAGTTTTTTACCAGCCAACATTTTTGATGATTTCTTCCGTTTTGGATGCCACATCGACCTCTTATTATGTTGTTTTCCAAAGAACACATGATCATCAAAAAACTCTATTTCCACTTTCTCCAAACATTAAAAAAAATTCATAACTTTTTAACTCACAAGAAGAAAACAACATTCAATACATCTTTATTAATCCTGTGTAAATACGATTGATTTTACTATTATGATCCCATATGAAATTTGGAGCATACATTAAGAGTCATGTGAATTTTTCTTAACAAACAGTCTATGACCCATCCTCCTACCTCAGTTCCAAAAATTCTTTTTCCACCCTATGTCGAACATCCATAGAAAAATATTTCTCAAGAAACATACCTTTGAATGCATCCCAATAAGGGGAATAAATATACTCACTATCCTTGATATTTTTAACCATTGACCACTGCATATATGCTTCACAATCAAAATAGTATGCAGGAAGACTTACCATTTGATGTTCTGAACACCCCATGACATTAAAAATATTTTTTGGTTCATTAATCCACCCTTCCACTTGCATAGGGTTAGATGATCATCTGAATAATGGGGGATGGTGCCTTATGAAATTCACCACTATTGACATGTTAATTTATGGTTGATATGTCCAATCATGTGCATGGATAACACCACCATTAATATCCTAATTCAACTGTACCATCACTACAACAAACATTTCAATTCTGATTCGGACCATTTCTGGTTGCTAATTTGGTAGTTTGTTTTCTTCTTGATGTTATACCATCAGAGATACCATGTTTCCTATAGAGAAAAAAATTCTAAACATAGAAATATCATAAATGAAGAAACATTTTAATCATCATAGTCTATTTAATTTCAATCTTATAATAAATTATAATTAATTTATGGGATTTAATTTAACAATATCATAACTCTGATAGTTTTCTAGATCGACCTCTGATACCAACTAAATGGACCTTGCCATAATCATTACATAATTTTGGTTTAGGTCAAGTATTAACATTGAGGATCTTTTTTGGTTTACAGTTTTAAATAATTATACCATAACTATTACATTACATCTAACATATTAAAAAGTATACATTTATACTCTAACAAAAAAATTACAACAATAAAACTCATTAAATTAAAAAAAAATTATTTTCTTGATAAAAATTTAATTGAATTTATCCTTTATTTTACCCTTCCTTATACCCAGTGAAAAACATTTCCAAAACATGGGATGAATATAAAAAAATCAAAAAGGTATAGAAAATAAGGGAAGAAATCATTAGTCCATGAATACATACAAATCAAGAAATCATATTTTTCAATAATAAAATAAAAGATCATTAAAATAACTCATTAAATAATAATATTTATTAATAAAAAATTGAAATCATAAATAATATATGTATATTTTGGCATCCATAACAAACATACATTATATCTTTCGCAGATACATAGGGAGTTACGTTTAGAATAACCATCAAATAATATTACCTAAATCTATTAGGATAAACATTAATATATTCCTCTATCATGTTACCCATTGCGTTGGAGAGATATATGGGGCTCACCTTCCCTTGGTTTAACATGGAACAACCTATATATAGAAATATTACCCAATAACCATAACATTTTCATACCCCATGGAACATGAATAAATGAATGATATAATTTCCACATTGAAATCACAATATATTATTTCACGATATTGACATAATCATTTTTTCACACCCATTTTAAACACCAAAATATGTAAAAGGGGTATATCGTATTTATTTTCATTATAATGCCATTATTACATGTTAAATAAGTCAAATATCAAATATTGCTTGCGGTGGCTGAAAGGTCATTGTCACCACATATGTTAAACAGAATCTTTTCTTTTCTCATTTTTTAAAATGATTCATAGAAAATCATACATTTTGGAAACATTTGAATTTATTTTAAATGAAAAAGGGTATAATTTTACACTGTATAAAATAAGTTTGCGTATAAAGCAAAATATGCCTTAATGAATGGATATTGAGAAAAAGTTTCATAAAATGAGTCTGACTTATCTTGTTAGTTCTTTATCTCCCATAATTATAGATGTAAGTTAATTTATAAATAAATTAGAACCTTTTCAATATTTATTATTATTTTTATATTACTTATTACCTATTTATTACAATCTATTAATTATTCAAGTTCATATCGGTCATTTTTTGACATTCGGTACTTGAGTCAAAAAAGAACTTGAAATTACAAATTCTCCATGTGTACAAATATCCATTTCCTCATGAATATTATTCAAGATTTAAATATCATATATATCCAGTATATATATTTAATTATTATATTCCATAACATTTTCAAATAATAAATTAAATGCACCGTTCATGGAGACGGTTGGTCGTACGTACACATGAATGCTACTTTCATTTATTTTTCATATTAATAAAATGAATACTAAATGATACAGAAGAAAATTATAATTCCACTTTGAAATATTAGGTTATATATGTTATATAAACTCATTGACACCATCATATATATGTTCCATGTATGTATTGAATGATCCATATCACATTGAGTGTGCAATGTCCGCACTTTCACAAATGGAACTATTGTATTTACACATTATGGAATACATAAAGGAATGTTGTAAAAAAAAGATAGATACAATTTAAATATATTTAATATCATATATATATATATATATATATTTCCATCATAATGGCCACTATGAGATATAGCAGGATAAAATTGGACATTCAACATTCCATGTGGCTGTTATTCACCCTAGAAAGAAACAGTATGTTCGTATCCACTAGATATAGGTTTGTGTAATAGTATTTCAAATCCTTCTCATAACCACATAAAAGTATATTGAGGATAACGGTTTTTTTATTTAATAAAATAATAAAATATAATAGGGAGTGGTGAAGGAAAATAATAGAAACGAACTTGAGAGAAGACTTTACGAGTAAATCGGGTAACTTCCGTTGATTTGAGGAAACATGATTTCATGAAATTCCTTCTTACCAAGGAAAGTCTTTTAAGGTTAACTGAGGGTTATTGGGAGCTTATTTGGGTATAATTTGGATGATTCAAGGTGTTGAAAGGTTTTTGTTATGTGGGTAGAGGTGGCGGCCTTTTATAAGAGGGAGGAGGTGCATTTTAGAAGGTCTTGAAATATATTTTTTATTATAAATTAATTGTTCTTTTAAAATGGTCCCAAACTCATATATTTCAAATATAAGATTCTTTTTTTTTTGAAATCGTTTAAAAAATAGGTTTAATCATATATAGGTCACAAAATTATGTATAACATTTAACTTTAACCCTTAAGTAAAAACATTAACTCTTACCATGTCTTTTCGAATTTTAATAATAAATACTAACTAAAGTTACTATAAAATTCCATGAAAAACATAAGTAAATGATTAATTATATTTTAACATTATATAAGTTTTTTTTATGAATCTTATATTTTTATGACTATTAAATTAGTTAAATAAATAGTAATTTCTTAAAAAACGTGTCAATGTCAATTGTGAATCTATAAAGTAATTGACTTTTTCTAATGACGTTAAAAACTTATTCCTTCAAAACAAAAGACTTAACTCAAATATAATATGTCAATATTATCCTGAAAATTTGGGCAGGGCACCAAACTTTTCAAATTACATTTAATTTAGTATTTATAATATAATTATTTTTTTCTTTCATTAAAGAAGCAATAACTGCATCATCATTGTGTCATAATTTAATTAATTAATTTAAGGTCTCATAATTAAAAATAAGGTAAAATGATATAGAAAATATTATTATCTTTATAATTACAATTTATAGTTTAATTTATCACTTATATAACTCCATATAAAAAAATTTTCTGCAAAAATATGCTTGTTTATGTTATTTTTTTCATTACATTAAATTTATTATTATAAAATGTCATTATCACTCCCATGTGGATCCATGGGATCCAAAAATATAATCAAGGATAACCATGGTCGTACATATCTCATCCAATAATATTATGATATGTTTTAGGGGAGTTTTATATTATTATAATATTATTTTTTACCCTTATTTACCAGATTTACCCTTTAACCATGGGAAAAAATAATTACCGATGTTACTATTGATAGTGTCTAAAAATAAAAGGTAAATATTAACACAATTTAGAACTTTTGATTCCAAATCTGTAATCTCTTTTTTCAAATTCGAAACACATAATTTCAGAATTTAATTTAAAATTAATTCATGTTGTTAGAACAAAAATACGTGTTTCTATAAAGTAACAACTACCAAATGAATGGCAAGTGTTTATGTCTGATTTCAATTTGAAATTACAAAAAATGACAAAAACTGGATTAAATGATAAAAACATAATCCAATTACATTTTTAAACAAACTATAAGGACAATCTAACTATATAAAATAATTATATGAAAAAGAGTTTCCAATTAAAATTCTGGGTTTTTCACTATTCATGAAAATATGAATTTAATAAGAAAAATATCAAAATTTCATCCGAAGTAAATTTTTATGTTCTTATAGTATTTAGTAAGTTTATTTTGTCAAATATAACATATATAAGTGTCAAAAAACATTTAAAAAGGCTTCACAATCAAAAGGTAATAAATCAACCTTTTAAAAATATTACAGTATTTCATGCTTAAAATTGGATTCATTATCATTTAAAACTATAATATTTAATAGATAAAGGTAAAAACATATAAAAAACTTGTAAAATAATAATATTGTTATTTTAATTCATTTTTCCAATACAATTTCTAGGCGTTAGATACCATTTAAAATAATAATAATATTATTGTATTATTTTTTGTATAACTCAAAATTTAGTGCGACGTAAGATTTCGGAGAAACCCGTAGTCACGTGTCAAGTATGATATCAGACAAAGCATAATTTTTAATGTAAAACTAATAAATTATTCAATAATATTAATATATATTTTAAATGTATTATTACATAAATTCCTAGGATCCAACAATATATGTAAGGCTTTTATGATCTGTGTATATCTCACACATCTCAACTTAGAGATGATGCCTCAAAATCATTAATAAAATGATCAATGCAGAGAATTATTTATCATTTGTAGGACAGTTATTCTCATGAATCATTAGTTGTAGGTAGGTATACCCTATTAAATTTTCTTCAAGAATTAGTACACAACCCAATCCATTTTCTGATACATCATTGTAGGTCACAAAAGCTTCACCCATGGGGGTATTGTGAGCACAATTATAGTCACTATCAAATTAATTATATCTTCAATGAGTTCATATCATTCATCATTCTATATAAAACTTACTCACATCCATTTAATCATGGTTAGTGGGATTCAATGTCTTGAAATGTTTATGAAAAGTCAATTATATTACCCAGAAAATCCGAGAAAAATACAGATTTTCCAATATTGATTTTTCTATGATACATCATTCAATTGAGTCTTATTTCAAAATATCTATAGATATCCACATATTGGTGTAACAATTCCCCAAAAAATTTAATTTTTAAAACCAAAACACATATTTGATATACTTTTCATATAATTATTCGGGTCACAATGCATTTAGTAATGTATTTAAATTCCCATAACTGTCAGCCTTTCTTTTAGAGTAAATAAATATATCATCTATAAAAACTAATAAAATTTTTTCAATGTAATATCTAATGGTTATATCCGTAAATTTTATTATGAATAATGGTGTATTAGTGAGTCAATTTGAATCAATATGAACTATTAGTTCATATAACTATTATGATCATTAGTCCTAGGGGTATCCTCCTTCTTTAAATTTACTTTATAATATCTCAAATTTAGATCCACCATAGATAAAAATGGTCTCTAAATTTATAATTGGGAATGTCATAAATCAATTCTTGAGGAAACCTTCTCTGTATATTGATCATTTTGAGATCATGATAATAAATTCATAGGTGCATTGACCGATCAACCTTCTTAACAAAAAGGACAAATGCATCCTAGGGTGAATCACATATTTATAGAAAACCATTTTACTAATTATCCTATAATTATGTATTTATCCCCTAAATATCAAAAATACCCATTCTGTATGGAATATTTTTTATAGGAAATTATCCAAGTATATGATGAATTGAAAATTCTACTTCTCTGCTTGGAATAAAACCATAAAATTATTTGAGAAACACATCAATGTATTCGGTCACAATAAGAATGTATTATATTATCTATATAGTCTCAATAATTTAATCTTGATACACATGACCTCATAAAAATAATATCCATGATTTAGGTATTGGTACAAAATAATATTCATCCCCCTCCAATCACTTTTATAGAATGATATAATGATTTGTGACATGGAGTGTGATTTCATCATCTCAAATGTTTATATTCTCTCAATATATGTAAATATAATACATGCCCAAATTCACATAATATTCCAATAAATTAAGTACCAAAAATTGGTTTTTTTGGAATTTCCTCCCATTAATATGAAAAATTGATTATTTACATTATTGGTACATAGAAATTTACAAATTGTATGGCTTAATAGATAACTCAACATTCATGTTATGTGGTTGTGTTTTAATAGTTCTATAAAACATTCATGATTGGAAAGAAAGCATATAACTATGGAAAATATTTATTCCTTTCACTATTTTATTATAGTTCAAATAATTTACTTAATTTAAAACAATCTAGGGAGAAAATATTTAAACTATTAAATATATTATCACAAAAACATGAATTGTAAATGGTTAACTGATTATTTACAAATATTTTTCATTTTATAAATATCAAGCTTTAAATATATGTTTTCCATGACATATTTCATAACATAATATGTAAGGAAATGTTTTGGAATATAATTATTATTCAAATCGAGGATGTGAAATTAACAAAAAATATAACGCAATAGTGTTAAACTCGGTTTTGAGAATGTCTTCTTTTTGTGCACTAGGGGATTTGGGAGTCCATTGAAATGTTCCCTATTGAGGGTTATTAATCCAATGTACCTAAATAAAATAGCCACATCCACATGTACTATACTGATAGTGTTTTATTTTCATAAACACCACATACTATATACATTAAAAATGTATAGATATTATTTTAGGTTTAGTATTATCCCCCATTATATCTCATGAGTTAACAAATCCTAATTACAAAAATATATAGACTTTCTTTTATTGTCAACTAGGAAAATCCATTTTTATTAGAATTTTATTCATGATTTATTATATAAATGAATTATTAATAAAATCCCATAATATTATGACTCCAATTTTTTTAGGAAATAATTTTTATACAATAAATACTTGAATCATAAATGAAATGATATTATTGAAAACATCATTAACATACTCCTAAAATTATATTATTCTTCTAAACCAACATGGGATAAAATGGCGATATACATAAGAATTGGGTGAGTTATAATTTCCTTTATGGGATTACAAATCATAAAGTATGTAAAATATGTAAATGAGTGATATGATTCATATTTAGGTAACATAGTAGGTATGATTATCATAATATTGAACATTGTGGAATGATATAACATGATAACATAAAGGAAACACAAGAATGTGGTGATAAAATGAAACATGAAATCATGTTTGTAGGTCACATATAACCACAAATACCTAATAACATTGTAAAAAAGTTCCCTAAATTGAATAATGTTTTCTCTATAACCACACATGTCAACTCATGAGATTAAAACATTGCACAATTCCATAGAGTGCTATCTGGTCACACCTTTTATAATATGCACATTCTCATGTGATCCATATAGATCATTCAACATAACGACATATATCATCTCATTTAATTACAATATTTTATATTTTTAGTCACATATATAGATTTCATATAACAACTAATAATATATAAATATTTTCAAACTTACTTAAGATGAAATGGGAATTAGTATTTACTACATAAATGTTTATTATGAAAAAACATAGGATAATTTAAATGACAAAATTGGGGAGTATAATGGGTCATTTTATGGGTTACTGAGATTAAAAATATTCTATAAATGCATTCAAATAACAATTGATGTAATAACTATGTGTGAAAACATATCCTTTGATAAAGATATCGAAAAAAGACAATATATAATTGTGATTCTTGGATTGATATGATAAGGATAGCATCCCTTAACTTGATAGGGTTCTTCTAAAAGCATGAGAGGAGCCTTTCTAGAGATTGGGGACACATTTGGAGATATCTAGAGAGAGAATGTAATAGTAATTCTGTGATTATAGGGTTTCTTATAGAATGGAAAATGGATTTTGGGAAAGTTTATGTAGGAAAAGAAAGGATAATTATTTATCTATTTCCAAAAATTGTTATTGAACTCTATATGTTAAATTAAAAAAGAGCACAATCATTCTCATTTTTTCTGACATTTTTTTCTTTTAAAGTGGATTGGTTATCATTATTTTATATGTTTATGAATCATTTTCAATACATTAATTACCTTGGTGATTTTAATGTGTGTCTTGATTAAAATGAATTAATTTTTAAACCATCAAATATAAAATATGTTTTATTTGATTCATTAGGGGATATAAAATAAATCAAATAATTTAAATAACACATTATTATAAATGTTAAATATATTTCTGTTCATGGATACCATTTATGAAATACATTACAATAATTTTTTGTCATTATGAAGTCATTATACGTAAATATAATTTAATGGTGTTTAGCTTTTACCATAAAATTAGGATCTCACAGAAAACTATATAAAATTAATCATAAAATAATTTAAATGTTCGTATTAATAAAATATTATATATATTATCAAAATATTTATTTAAATATAGGAAATTAGACCATTAAATATAAATATTTATTTATTAAAAAATAATGTTTTTTTAAAATAATAGTTTTAGGAAACATATAAAAATTAAATTTGGATTTGTAAAATTGTATTATCAGTTATATATATTAAACATTATGAAACAATAATTTGTTAAAATATCACTTATTTAAGGAATGCATAAACTCATCAAAATGAGTTTCTTCATTTAAACTACATATTTCCTAAAAATATATACTATGTGTTAATTCGTATCAAAATTTATTTTCAATCAAGTTCATTCAATATTCATTTCAAAATGAATATTAATAAAGATAAAATATATTAGTTGTTTAATTAAAATAAAATATAAAAATCTAAAGTTTGTGGTGATAGTTGATGTCTTATATGATGAGATGTAAGGTGATATTCAAATTCTTGTTATGTATAGAACTATGTTGTATTGATTATGATTAAGGTACAATTACCGATTTTTTTATATATTTCTAGGATTCATTATTGTAAAAAATTCAATTTAAAATAAATATGTATGAGTTTCTTGTATATCTATGTTATATTCCCCAATTTTTGAGACAACTAGGTGGGAATCATTATTAACCACATTTTATGGTATCATAAGATGTTCCAAATAGTACCTATAATTTCACAAGGGTAATATAATAATTAATTTGTAAACCCATGCAGTTGGTTATTGATATAATTAAAATATATTAAATCTTGAGTAATTTTGGACCCAGTTGGATTATACCAAAATAGAATAGACTTACCTCGGTAGTTAATAAACAGTTAGAAGAAGAATTTTAATTATTGGATCATTAATTAATTAAAAAATAATTTATTATATTATGGTTAATAATTAATAGAATTAAATCATTCTTAAATTATAGCCTGCTTCTAGTATATTAGGATCATAATGGCTGTAGGTTGGTGTCTGAGTGACGACATCTATAGTTAAGACAATCACTAGGATAATTCATATAGTATAGTTTTGAGTTATATTATATCCTATTTTATTTAGTAGTTCATACTCTATATCATACATATTGGTAAGGTGACTGACCCCTAGTCTACTGTTGGAGTTTTTCTTCCCCAATATCTAGTTTAGCGAAGAAAAAATGAATGAATACCACCGTTTCCCCCACTCCCTTCTCTTAGTAATATTATTCTCTAGTTTAACCAATGTACTCTCCAATTATATGTGTGTATATGGTTGAAATATAATTTTCATATTTCACACACATGTATCTCTAGATGTAGTATCCTATTTATAAATATAGGTATGATGTGTGGGGGTTTTGATGGATTGGGGTATACAACTCAATATTTGGGTTATGATGCATTGAGGTATAATAACCAATGTATTATACCTAAAATTCATGCAATAGATGATCCCAAAAGCTAGTTGGTTTCTATATGGTGATGTAATAATATTATGAGATGTTGTGATGCAAGAGATGAATGTTATTTTATTTAAGCACATGTGTCTTTGTTCTAATTCCTTAATAGAGAGACAACTCATTATGTGTGACCTTGAGTTATGGATATAAACTAGTGGGGTTGTGGTATTGGGGTACCTTCATTTGATATTATATTATATTATCTCTCGTATGTAGTGCTCAGTTAAGATAACTATGGTGAAGGTGTGGGCATGATATGTCTATTTATTAGATATGTTTGTTTCAATTATTTTATACTATGATTCAAGATGATTTCATTTTATTTTGTATGAGATGATTCAGAGTGAATCCTACTATGTATAATTGTTATGATCAACCTATGTTTATACAAAAAATTTATCTAGAATGTAGTGTTAGGTTGGTTGTTGGGATAGATACTACATTTAAATAATTTTTTAAGAGTTATTTCAGATATGTGTCAAAGATATAGTTTTTATTTTTGGTACATGTAGTTCTTTTTCAATTTAACAATTTTTCTATTACCTTCCATGAATTTACTATAGATTTTTTTTATATTTATGTGTATGATTTTATTGTTGTAATGTAATTATGTTTTGATCCATATTCTCTTTCATAGGTTAATGCCTCTTGTAAGTATGTATGATATACCCTTTGCACTGGTCACCTATTTCAGGCATGGTGGAGGAAAAAATCTTGTGGAAACTACCTTCCGTCTCTTATTTTCAACCATGATGGGTACCCTTGGGTGTAGGGGGCCTTGAAAGAGTTTTATCTATGGTTTATGTCAAGGTTAGTATCATTACTGGACTTATAAATAAGGGAGGGATTAATGTGTTGGTAGGAAAACGATATCAACTATGATTAATAAGAAACTAAAATAAGGGAGACTAACTAAAGCATGGGTAATTAGGCCCCTGTAAGATCTAATTCAAAGACCATTAATATTTTTAATCCTAAAAAGTGATGTGATATTTGATGTTGGGTAGATATATTGTAATGTATCATACATCATTCTTTCACAATCATTTGAAATGACTTGACCTCATGATTATATTCAACCAAAAATAAAATAAATAATTAGTTAAATATTAAATATTACATATTCAAAGTATATAATTCACTAAATATTTATTCATTTTTAGTTATGACTCTATGTTGACATCCCCATCAGGCCCACACAAATGATGTCAAGAAGGACCTGACATCAGATCCTTGCAATGTATAGGTCAGTTATGATGAAAGATACTTGATGAAATTATGTGAGTTTTTATTCCAGAGCCTCTTTAAGTATACAGGGTCTATCATGGAATCAGTGATAAAATACTAGTTGGGGTTGGTTGTGATACCCTTCATTTTGATCCATGTTTAGAAAGATCAATTGGTTTGATTTGGTGTGAAGATGCTACATAGAGTGGTGAGGTATTAGTGGATATTGTTCCTCAGGGGTCATAAGGAGTTAGATGTCTCAGGAGTGAAGTTTATGTATTAGTTATGAGATCACTTTATTTCATCAACTAAAATAATGATAAGTCTCTAGGAGCTACATATCATTCAAAGAGATAGTTCTATCTTTTGATATTTTGGGATATATTTCAAGACCCTTCTCTGATATGCTTTATAACCATTACTAGATAAGGATGTCAAATTGAGGCATTTTGAGGATGGTTTTCATGCAGAATCCATTGAAAAGTCACCCCATTCATTATTTTAAAATATCATGGGGTGCTAGTGATATAACGTAAATTTAATGAAAACTATCCAAAATATGATCTTCTGAATAGGGGATTCGACAAGATTTATTATGAATAAATGTTTTGGTTCATGGTGCCTAGTATTAGAGAGAGAATAGATTATAGACAACTGTAAGTTATTGTGTTACCTATTTATCTAGTTTCACTAGGGTTAGAATCAATCAATCCTTCTCTAATAGACTATAATTTTTAAAATAGTTGTTTAGGTCATCAATAGTTAGAGTTGTTGACCTTTCTGAGGAGGTAGCTTACACTTGGCGTTCCACTTTCGGTTCCTCTAATGTGGAAAATTCATCTAAGGTAGTGAATTTAATATGATATATTTTGGTATCAATGGATAGAATATTGGGAAATAAGATGATATTCCAACATAATACATCATCCACACAGTGATAAGAACAGTGATTTCGATTTTCTTTATAAGGGTTAGAGAGACCATGGAGAAGACCAAAGATAGATGCATGGAATAGAATTTATAGTAATAGATTAGATAGATATCATTCAAGGTATCCCTTACTTATTTTATTTTTTATTATGTGAGTTTTTTCAGGAGTGATACAATCTATCATATCACCAATCATATTTCAGGCAATGTAAATTGAGGTGGAGAGTCTTCAAGTGCCTTTAGAACTAACTATTATAGTTGGATTTTGAGAAAATATAGATGATGTATGTTGTGATAGTGATCTAGTCCTAGGAATTCATAGATATTTAGTTGACGTACTATATTTATAGATATAGATATGTAACAATATCCTTTCTATAAAATATCTATTTTTACTGATAGATGTTTTGGAATACATTATAAGTTAGGATGTTTCTTATGATGATAATAGAGAGTATAGATGGTTTTTTGTGAGTTATAATATCAAATGAGTTAGAAAAATATTTCATATTTTTATTCCTTAATGGGTGAGCAGATGTTGATTTCCTCAATGGTTCAGTAATTGATGTTACCCATTGTTGTTGAAGAGTACCCTGCTGTTTTTTATAAGAAAATTTTATCATTAACCCCTTGAAGATAGATCGAGAATTGAATAGATCTATAATAATTTGATTATCTAATATAGATGTTTCCATATAATATGGTTCTTTTTGAGTTTTGATAGCTATGTGTAATTCTCAACAGTCTCTTTGAGTGAGTTTTATCTAGACTAGCGTGTTAGCATGGGGATAACCTATTTTGTTTGTGAAGAGTATTTATTGTATTTTGTGTCTCCATATAAATTATCATCAAATGAACATAGTGAAATAATAGTACCTATATATAATTGTTATGTTGATGATTTATTTTATCAGAAAAAAAGTTCTAGTTCATTCTTGATGATTGATATTTTAGAAATATATAATATGAAGTGGGGTAAAGGGTAATGATGTTTTAAAGACCACCATACATTGATGTTAGTGTCTTTAAATGATCACAATGATTTATTTCGATGTAAAAAATGATCTATCTATATTAATTTGATTGAAGTATGTTGTGTTCAAAAAAATCAAAGATTTGAATGTGATTGTTTTCATTGACAAAATCCTTATGCACATCACATCTAATTTATAGTTGGTAGAGAATCTTCATGCTATTTACGGATTAATTTCTCATCAATAGTAATTTTGGTAAATTTTAGAGTTTGAGTTCTAGGATAAAAAATTCCATTTTTTTTGTCACGTCATATACTAACAAGGAGTATCTTTGCAAGCTTTGATTATTGATGTAGTTGTTTTTTGGTCAGTTCACAAGGCAATTAAATATGTGCATAGATTCATGGTCATAAAGTGTTTTAAAATAAATAATTGGATTCTTTTTTCCATGTTTATAATCCTATGATATTATTAACTTGAAATGAGCAAGATTTATTTGGTATTCACCAGTATCATGAAGCTTCAGCGAGACTAAATGAGATGTTATCTGGTGTTCAAGTCCATCATTTTCTAGCAAAGAGTGTTCAGTTCATGGTTTTTGATTATGATTATCATTTTGGATAAGTATTTGATTCTATAAATTAGAGTTCAGTTGTTTCTAATGGTAATGAGTAATTACATCCCATTGAGTATAATGCAACTACTGATGAACCTGAGTTAGAATTATTTGTGTTTACATAAAAGTGGTGGTGAAATTACCTCATATGTGATAAATTTTTTTAAACTCCATAATAGTCTGAGGAATGTATTATCCATTAATTTTTTTAACATGTAAAAATTATTATGGATATAATTATTATGGGATTAAAAAATTTATATTTCTTCATGGGAATGATTAATTTTTTATTTTGTTGATCGATGATTATGTCATGTAGTGATACAATTAGTGAATCAAGGGAATAATGGGGAGTGATGGAAGAAGTATCGATGATGAATCCTAATATTGGAGACATTAGAGGAATACTATTTTTTCAGATTATAGTGACGTCTTATTTCATGTTGCAGGTAGAGGAGTCCCAGCTGGGGGATTCTGAGGCGGTTGTCCAAAGAGACGTATTTTTTGATTCCTCTCATTGTGGGTATGAAGACAAATAGAATTGGGTTTTGTTCTAGGTGAGGATTTCTATAGCTTTTTTTTATTTGTGATACGGTTCCCTATATTTTTTATATCACACCATTAGTGTTATATCCTATAATTACATCAATTTATTGATCTCTGATATGAATATTTGTGGAGCCCTTGATTAAATCATTTTATCACATATTTTTTGTCTCAATGATTGGTCCTCTAGAGGGTAAATGTCAAATATTTTTTTCATGGTGGATTTATCTTCCTATTCTATGTTCCCTAGTGGATGTTTGTAGACATATTGATGTAATGTTTTACATATTTACCTCAAAATGTTTGAGTATTTGATGTTATATGGGATATAGTGGATCATTTGATGAAATCAACCCACATCATAGTGATTAAAGAGTGGATCTCAGTGGTAGTTTTTGAAATTAAATACCTATAGGTGGTGGTGAGATTCTACAAATAATTTTAGAATATGATATTTTATAATGATACAAATTTTAATTCTAAGGTGTAGAGAGATATCCAAAATAGTTTGGTCCCTCTGTTAAGCCATATCAATACTATTTTTCTACATTTGGATGGTTAGGTAGAACAGACATTCCAAACACATTAATAATTTTCTAGTTTCTATATTCTGGATTTTGGAGGTTTATGAATGATGAACCTACATTTGGTAGAGTTTTCATTCAAAAATAGTGTTTATTCCCCCATTACAATTTAACAATATTATGAATTATACAGCTTATAATTTTTTATCTGTTATGGTCAATTAGTGTTAAAAAAGTTGGTATTCTACATAACACATCTATTTTTTTAACATGAGGGGGTGATTGATGTGATTATCTAGAGGATGTAGCTAATTAAGTATTTATAGAAGTCATATGAGGTCCAAAGGAGGAGGCCCTAGATGTTTGATGTTGGGGGTCATGTATTTATAATGCTTACTCCTCGTCGTGGATAGTAATAGTTTCATCTTATGAGTAATATTTCCCTCTAGTTTTTATCCTTTTAGGGTGTTAGATAATGTTTATGTCATATTTTATCTAATACCACATATCCCACTAATTATCCTAATGCATGATGTATTTAACGTGTCATATATATTCCATTATTATCATGAGGATTACCACAACATTGATTGGGCTGATACCAATGTTGACAATTATGTGACCAATGATGATCGGCCAATGGAGATCCAAGATCTTGATGATAGGGTGTTTCCTTAGTGTTTTATTTCCTTAGTATATGTCTTGGGGACACACTATGGTGTCATTGAGATTATTTAGGAATATGAGTTCTTGATACATGATAATTACATCGTGTTGTTTTTATCTCTTCCCTTGTAGTATCTCTTAGTATTTAAAACATTATCTTCTCTTTTTTATTAAATTTTTTTCTTTCCATGATGCATTGTCTAGGATTTCCCCTCATTTCAGTTGTATCTTTCCCTAGAGAGTGTTTAAAATTTAGTTGTTCATGTTGTGATATTTTTTTTCTTATTTTTCTATGTTGGATTAATGAGATCATATATTTATGAAATTATTAAGAGTATTTTTTGGGTAATTTTTTCCAAAAACCCTTTTCTTCCTTTTCCCTTGTGGTTTGGTTTTAATTTCTTTTGGTTGATAATAGTGTGATGAATATATGATAAAAGACTGGAAACCTAGAATCCCTTTTTTCCTGAGGTGTTGGTCATGAATATATTTGTCTTATGGTGGATTAGGGGAATTAGGATATGAAATCTCATATTGGTTCTTTTCTATAAAATGGATTCTTATAGCTCTACTCAAAGGTTGAACGATGTGGTGTTGATAGGCTAGTGATGGAATAGTATTATTGAGTGCATAGATTTAGATATGATACCAATTTTTCCATAGCTATGATATCGAAAAAGGATATATCATATTCCTTGGGATTCAGTGGCATGTAGAAACTAGATTTGGTGTTGTGGTTTGTGGGATGGTTTTTTTTGGAAAAATCAAATTCGGTACCCCTATGACATGTAATTAGGCTTAAAAATATCATCTTTCATGGAAATGGAATGGTCCCAGTTTTATATCCTCGGATATTTTGAAGTCTCTCCATTGGTTTATAGGAATTTATTATGTTATTTATTTTGGTTTTACAAAGTGGGGTTGACCTGTTTGGATGTCGTATCGTACATTATGCAATGTCATAGTATTTTCTATTTCATCCAATAGTATGATATGGTCAAGGATGTTGAATGATTGTTTTGTGTTTGGAATAATTTGTTTAAATATATGAAACCCCTATAAACCATCATTTCATTAAAACTTCTTTATCGGCTATTATGTTCCCTATAATTATTTTTGAAGGTCATGAATACCCTTTTTGATAAGAATTAACACCTCATTCTAAGGATAAATCCAATGTAGTCCGAGTTTCTTTCATCCAGTTATATATAATTTTCATTTATATGTTATCATTTTTTTCCAATTATATATTTAAAAGTTATATAATTTAATATATATTATTATTATATTGTTTCATTTGAGGTTTTTCGTGCATTTATGATGTTTTGTTCATGGGTTGATGTTTCATTCATTGTTGGATAGTTGATCAGACATTCATATTGTTGTTCTATTCAATCGAGAATAATAATGAATAATTGAGGTAATAGACTCAATTATTATCCTTGTTTTTATAGGAAATTGTAAATTGGACATAGATTTTCTTTTTTAGCTAACGTTAAATTTATTCTAATATAGGATATACCAGGAATAAAAAAATGGTTTATATTTTTCTATCACATGAATTTTTCCATTGTGATAATGATAGTGTGCTATTAATGTTATTCTATCTAGACTGTTTTTTATGATTTATTTAGGATCAGTTATTTGGAGGAATATATTTAAATGATGTAAATATTGAATTTTTTTGTGGATTAATAATTTAAGAGTGATCCTTAAGGAATCCTTATATTTATTTAATTTCATGGAAATCAAATGATGATAATTCATGATTAATTTAAATTGTTCATTAATGTATAAGTGTAATTGGATAAATAACATGAATAAAAAATCCATATAATTTTTAATGACAAGCAGTTATCTTAATGGGATTTTTATTCACTAATACTTTTTAAACTGTAAGTTATGATTCTTTTCAACTATTAATGAATTGATAGCATCGTAGTTGATTACTTAGGTTTCTTGTATCTAATCATATGATGATTAATTAGTTTATTAATGATGGTACTAAATAATGTTGTTTGGTAAAAACAATAAAATATTTGTGGTTAAGTGAGACAGTTTTATTGTGAATATTTATTTCCATTATTTTTGAGTCATATGATTCCGTTTTCTTATGAAGGATAAATTACTTATTTTAGGTCCTAATTTCCCTATTGATCTTGTTGTTTTCTTTCTTAAAATTGTGTTTCCTTGGATATGATACTTAATATTAAATGTGTTTTGATCCTATGATGGATGATGGTTTGAGGATATAAGGGCGGGGAAGCCTATGTTTTTGGAAATACTACACCCCAATGACATAAATATACATGGTGACTTGCTTTTTGATTCAAGGGATGGAACATGTTTTGATTAAATTTGTTAAATCTAGGGTGACCTAATTTTTTTCATAATCAATATATATTTCATTTTTAATAATTCTTCTTTAATGTAATTTTTGTTATGTATTGTCATTACCTATAGTCAATTCTGCACTACATGTCATGTTTGGTTATGCTTAGTTATGAAACTCTTATTATGGAATCTTTGAATGTTTCCTAGATTAATTAAAATTAGGAAATGATAAAATGTTATTTAATTTTTTAAACCATCATGTTTGTGCTGGCTATAATGAAAATTCTTTTAATCATGATGAAATGTGGACACAATATGATTATTAATGGAAGGAATATACATATGTTGGTGGCTAATAAAATGTAAACCAAATAATGTTAACCAACCGATAACGATTAAATTAATATAAGGTTCACTGTAAATTTTTTTAAATGAAATTAAATAGATGCCTTATTAAATTATTGGGTTATTAAATGATATCTAAATCTTACTTGTGGTGAATGAGGGTCCATGTGTCCATAATCGATGTTGACACAAATAATAGGTTAATTCCAATATGGTAGTTTCGAGTTATATTTTATAATGTATGTTTTCTCATTTCATATGCCACCCCACTAGTTTTCATAGTGACATTAGAACCTAGTGGACTCAATGATATTTTTTTTAAAACATTCATATAGGCATGGAATGTATAGCTGACTACCCCCTCAATCCTGGCTCTCTTGATATAGTAGAATTAAGTATTTTTATTCGTAGTGTTTACTTTCACATATATGAATATACTGGTATACACTGGATTGTGTTTATTTGAAACTTATGTATCTCTAGATATTGAAAACTAAGGACCATTTTTGGTTTGATGTGTATGGTATGTGATGTATTGAGGTATATTTATCTGTGAATGGGTTTTGATATCTTGAGATATAATACCTGATGTTTGATAAATGGTGTATCAGGTTTGTTGGAACTTATAATCTACTCAATTACTCTACGTTGGTGTGATGTGATGATTAGTTTATGTGATTCATGGCATACATGTTATGTTAATGGACATCAGGTGTCATCAACTTGCTTATTTTTAGAGAGATGGATTGGGATGTGACAGGTTTTCGAGGAGGGAAACTGGTGGAGAAATGGTAGTGAGATAAATTCATTGGATAATATAATATATATTCTTTTTTTGTTGCATAGTTAGAGAAATAAAAGGTGAGGTTAGGAATTTATACTACTAATATATTAAACAATTTGTATTCACATTGTGTTCATTGGGATTTAGTATACTTTAAAAATGTTTTTCAATAAAGTAACTAGGGTGGATCCTACTGAGTATACCTATTATTCCCTCCCTAAATAAATATTAAATATTTTTTATGAAATCATTACTGATTTGGAGATTTCATATTGTATTACTAGATCGTTAATGTTCAGATATGTTCTGGTATTTATGGTGGTTTACGTGTTTACCTTTTTTGTTTGTGTAGAACCTTTTCAATTTTATTATTTTTTTATAAAATTATATAAAATTAATTATGATTTATTTTATCTGTATAAGATGGATTCAGTTTTGGTACTTATGTTTCCTATTATTCCACATTTACTTTTATATGGTAATGCATTCCAATTTGTTTTTGTGATATACCCACAATGTTTTTCTCTCAAATGTGGCCTATTAGAGGTGAGCGTTGAATTTTCACTATATCCCTTATCATTGGGTCATCTCATGATGGGTAACATTGGGAGGAGCGGGTTGTGTTGCCAATATTATGTATAAACTAAAGATATAACTAATACCAAGGTTCATGAATGTATATAAATTTTACAACAGTGAGTGACAGTAGAATGGGAATGAAAATGTGGCAACAATAATCCCACCAAAATTGTAAAAGAGGTCAACATGATAGAATTGAGGGGTGTGGTGTGATATGAATCTACTAGAACCTAATGGAATGTATATATATCAACTATGACCCACATACTCCTTGTATACCTATTAATCCATCAAACATCATGTCATCTATATATGATAGGACTTGTGCAGGGTGATCCTATTTAGTGGTTAGAATTACATAACTAGTTTTAAACCCTTAAATCACCAATTATCAAGTATCATTTAGAACAGCCATATCATTGTCACATTAGGATTTAAATAATAATAATAAGACATAATAGAAATAATATACATTATATACTAAATATACAAACCATGTCTTAAATTACTAACTCAATCATCCTTCCAGCCTAGGATTCTACTCGATGCTCCAATGTAACACTCCTCTTGGTGATGTCAAGCCTCAAGTTTTACTAACATAGTGGTTCTCAACTAATAGGTTATTCATGTGAGGCCCTTCCATGAATAAGTTTGATCACATGAGATATAGATACATTTAGAGGGAATCATTCCCATGGATTATGAAGGATACATAAACCTATTTTGATTATCATTCTACGTTGGAGTTTACATGCCCGGATAGTCAGTTACTATATTCCTAACCAAACCTAGTGATGATGCAATAGGATGAAACCATGAGAAACATGGACATATAAAAAACTCTATCCAATGTTATACCATATAGGGGATCCTTAATCCTATTCTTAGGATAAGAATCCGCACTATAACGTCATATAGATTGACCAATGGAACACACCCTATAGATACCAATTTTAAACTGAGGGGAAAAGATATGTATCTTACATTGTATGTATTACATGGTGTAAAAAATTAGTACATAGTCTTTATTAGCTTGTGTGAGTATTCCCATATCCTTTTTCCCATCATGGTGTACTCTGGCCTATTCCCTTATGCACTGGTCATGCCCATATACTATGTTCATTCCTAGATGCTCTTTACAGGTTTAAGTACAATATCCAAGTTACTGCCCATTAATTGTGGGTTTTTACAAGTATTCTATCCATTCACGTAAATATTGGATTTTCCTATGTAGTCCTAAAATTTCCATGTACATGGTAATCTCTATTATTGTGTACCCAAGGGATACATGTTGGGTCACCATATTTAGTTACATTCCATGATAACATTTCACACAATGTATAACATTACTCTCAACATGAAACCCCTACCATGATGCCAAGGGGGACACACAACATGTGTTGTTTAAATTTACATGATTTATATATAAATATTTTATAGAAGCCCATATTTTTCACATTCATACTCCCACATCACTTCATCCATAAATCTATTACAAAAAAAAACTAGGAACAAATATTGAGGTCGACCTAGTATGAATCATCACTAGTGGCTAGATTCCTTCCACCTAATATATGTGTGGATTATCCCCAACTACGGTTCACATAAGAATGAAAAAACACATAAACCGAAGGTCACTAATACATATATTAACTCTTTTCACATTTCAATATTCGTAAATCAGGCTCTCGATCTTGAAAATAAACTTGTAGAAAATATCCTTTGTGCCAATGATCAATTGTACAATAATCAGTTTCCTAGTATTTTTCAATTTTCGATTTAATAGAACGTGGTGGATGAATTCATAATTGCATTGGGATAAAAAATTGAACCCCTCGAGTGAGGAATAAAAATTTTCCAAACTTTTGGTTATCCTCAATACATTGAAGTATGAAACAAAAAAAATATGGAATAATGAAATATAATCCAAAATATCGATTCATAATTCAAGGAATATAAAACAAAAAATGACCCATGAAAAAAGATATTATAGATTTTCTTTTTTTAAAATACGGTATAATCATAATTGGGATTAAACTAATTGAAAAATAATAGTATCCTGATTTGATCAATTTTCAATGAATAAAAAACCCTAAATATACACCTTTTGTGTGAACCAATAACATCTATACTAAATTCAAAATAATTATAAATAGTAATTTCCATCCTTGACCTCTTTTAATGGTATTTAAATCTCTCATCCACAAGTATTTAAAATTCCTTGTGAAGTGAATATTACTCAATGATTTTTACATCATGGGTTTTGTAACGATTACAATTAATTTTAAACTATTTAGTAATTAATTATTTATTTATATAAGTAATTTAAATATTATCTTGGTCACGACTAATCTTAAACTAAAAATTGAACTTGTATTATGTTTATATCATGCCTATGGTGAATCCCATAAATAAAATTTATAAGTGGTCACAAATTTCCAATATAGGGTTCTATTTATATGATTGTAAAATATTTCATAAAATATAATTTTTTATATATAATATATATAATATTTTTATTACATCAACACAACACACCATATGGCCTATAATTATTCACTAGATTTCCTTCTAGAGCTATAAATATTTTTTTTAAATATTATAATTCATTACAAGGTGAAAACAATGTTGTAAAATATGAGTAGTGGTTTCAATACCCCAATGGGGTATTTTTCATTCTTCTTTCAATTTTTGACACACTAAGAACCATGTAATGTAATGTGTAATATCAATTTTCATATTATCCTACCAATAGTGATTACAAAGGTCATTATACATTTTTTACATCTTATAATTACAAAAAATGTTTATCTGTGAGATTCATCTATAAAAAGATTATTTATCTTGAAAATAGAATATATACATAAACATTAGAAAAATATAGTCTTTTATGATCATTATTGTATTCAAGATGCTTCCCATTATTCACATCATCTGTATTCTTTTTCATGAAAGGGTCATCTATTTGATATTTATTGATCCTCTATTGTAATTAAGGTTAGGAAAGCATTGGTTATAGGATATAAAATCTCTCTTCCCATATGTTTCCCATTTTAACCTTTCTATATCCTGGATCAGTAAGTCTCATTGAATCCTCAATAATGTATGAAAACAGAGATCCATTCAACTAATTGCAACTTCAATAATTTTTGATCCTATAGTATGATAATGAATTCTATAATGATTATAATAATAACATTCAATAATAACCTTTTATTTATGTTAACTTCCTTTTATGAATATATACTTAAATAATTGGTAGTCTATGTATATATAAAGCTTTACATCATAAGAGTTGTGTCTCTATATCGTTAGAGAAAAATGAAACTAGTTAAATACAGGTTATGAGTTGTAAAATTCCATTCATTTCTATTTAACTATTAAGTTGTATAAGATATCACCTTATAGTTTTCACAATGGCACATCGAGGAACTTTTAGATGTACACCACCATATAAAAAATTCTTCCCATACTTATGGAAAAATTAGAAACAGTACAATGTGCAACCACATATTAATTTTGAGGAATATTTCATAATAATAATTTATCCAAATGAACATGGACCCCTTTTAGTTATCTATGTCATTGGATTTTAGAGCATGAAGTGTTTTTCATAAAATTATATAATATATATCTATACTATGTATTCTATAAATCATAAGTATTTATATATGATGAAACCACTTATATTCAACTTTTTTTAGGGAAGGATCAACTGGGATTGCCTCACTGGTTGTAATATTCCCCAAGAAAGAATGTTTTTTAACCAACACTCATAATAACATAATTTGAAAACTAAATTTTTTATCCTAATAGTTTTTAATATGACCAATAGACCATCATCATATTCCATATTTATTTTTAAATATATCTAAATTTCAATAATAATTACCAACTTGAATTAATAGTGGTTTTTCCTAAAATTGTGATTCATTAAATTTGTACATACCCTTTCAAAATTATAAAAACCAAAGTACCTGAAAACAAAAACATAATGGCTATATCTTATTTAGAAATAATCCTTTATGGAATCTTCATTCATCACCCTCATGTGGTTTCACCCAAATCAAAAATTAATCATGAGAGATAATTGAGACCCTCAAAGTATTCTAAAAGAATAATCAATAAATGGTAGAGAATATTTTGTCTCCATGGTAACTCTAGTATTTTATCTACATTAAATGCATGAAATCATTGATGAACCATTATTCATTATAAATAATACTAGTGCTCCCCAAGGGAAGAAACTTACTGCTATATAACCCTTATCCAAAATATATTATTGTTTCTTCTTTATTGACATTGAGTCCATATATCAAATTTAATATAGGATCTTTGATATTGGCTAGGATCCATGAATGGATTTAATGGATAACCCGACCTATCATTTTGAGGGAGGAATATATAACTATTTAGGAAATATATCAATTAATTCATAAAAAATATGTTTTTATAGTCAATTTCTTTATTATCGTCTCATTATTAACATATCATACACATAAACCATCATAGAGTTGGAGAATCATAACATTTATCATTTTGGGATATATCTCCTATTAAAATAATTGTATGTTTTCTATCCAATTAGAAGGAAATTTCTTGATTATATAGTTGATATTATCATTATAATTTGAGAGAAAATAGGTCCCCCAAAATTGTGTTAAATACCACCATTTCAATGACTACATGATTCGTGTTGATATTGTATCCTCCAAAGAATAACATAATTATTATATACCCCATTTATTCTTGGATAACCCCTCTATGAGTCATAACTATCAACTCCTCATCAAGATGTTCTAGTCTATATTCTACATTATTTTTTATACATTGATGAAATAAGTGAATGTGTATAAAAAATGTATAACATATTACATGATAGATTTCAGAGAATAATGAGTTTAACAACCACCACATCATTTAGATTCCCTATATTAACCATTGTGACAATGAATACATGAAATTTGTGCTAGGGAATATGGTGACGTTGAAGGTGATTAACAATAATTGTATTGTTTATTCTCTATTTATTTGAATGTTCTCCTGATATCCACCCTTTATTTATTGAACATCATTTTTTCATGAACCGTCTTACCTTTATTATTTGTATTGATATATCTATGGTTAACTTAATAATGATAGTTACATTCTATAGTAATATCCATTCCAAACATTTATTAATTTCTACTTCTTAATGACCAATTCCATAACATTTTTTCAAAAATTTCATGCACATAAGAAGCAATTGTTTCTCATTGTATTTTAATTATATTTGGTGTTGAACCAATATTTTATTAAATAAAGGCAAGAGCTATTTTACACTGTATAGAGGGTGACCCATTATTAAAGTCTTTACCTAGAAAATATTTTATATGTATTGAAGAATTATTGTAATGTTAATTTCATATCAACAAAATTATTAACTGTTCTTCTCCATTACCTCTAATAATCACCAGGAAAACTACTTTATTTTGAAAGAAATTATGAATAAATACACATAATCCAAAATATTTGTACAAAAAACAATAATAACAAAAAGAGCTCAGAAAATCATTTAATATAGGGCTGAGAATATTAGATTCAACCACCCTATATAACACCCAATTCAATGTGGTTACCTACATACATGGATATTCCTTTAGTAAAGATTTAATCTGATAAACTATTTTGTCAAATGTTTTAATATAGTACCCCATAGTAATCTTCCGTTGTTTGAAGCCCCAAATAAAAATTCAATCTTGTCTATTAATCCACTTCCTTTTATTCTCGTCAATTAAAACCTGAATGATTCAATAATTTATTTTTATGTAAAACCCCCTTTAAGTAATTGATAATAATGGATTATTAAAACATTATATCCTTTTACTGAAGTCCAAGCCCCATGTATTTCATGTTCTCCCCTCCCACCTATCCTCCCATCCTATTAAAGTCTTTACCTAATGTTATATATTGATATAACACCTTGGATAAACCATTAGGTAATTTTTTCATTTCTGTTGGATTCTGCATTCCCATATTAAACAAAACTACATTATTAGCGTCAAAAAAAATTTATTCCCATGTTTTTTTATTATTTCCTATTTTCCTCACCTTACTTGAAGATTTGGTAACACTTTTTTTGGAGTGCTCGAGTAATATTACCATGGAATTTCTCCCCTCCCCCTTTTAGATTATAATATTCCAATAAATAATATTTGTTTAATTTTACTTTCGTGAGATGGACCAACCCATTGTGGTAATTTGAGAGTGTTCCTCATAATACATCATTGGTTGGGATTCCACTTCTTAATCACTTTTCTTGTTATCTTCTGAAGACCATAACCAAACCTATTTCTACTTCCATATTGTAATATATGTTATCATAAATCATGATAGGTATTATACCATCCATATCCATTAAATTTTTTGAGAAATATTTGGATCATAATTGTCTTTGTTGTTGTTTTTTGGGCGGGAAGTCCCTACATTGGAGTCAATGCCACTTTCAGATAAGGTGTTTCAGGTTTCTCAGCAGTAACCCTTGCATAAACACTATTGATGTCCCTAATGATCGATATAGATTTACCAAGATCCTATCCATCAAACACACCTCTAAAATTGACTATTTCAGAAAATTATTGGATCATCATGGAACAAAACTCTCCTAGGTTCAACACTGTCAATATAGAGAATCCCAAATCATGTTATAGAATTACAGTAATGTCCTCAAATCATAGGTCCTGATTCACAATAATCATCAAAATATTGTGAAGATTCAAACATAGTTAATGTAGAGACCCATACTTGACGTACATAGATATTAAATTACTTTTTCATAATACATAACACAATAAAACACACATATTCCCAAAGACCATATTAGTTTAGTGTCTTTGGAAACTCAAAACATAATCTTCTAATCATGGTGAAAGATCTTAAAAATCCCCCATAAAGATCTTCCACTTTGGTTTTCTTACCTAAAACCATTCTTTATATCCTAGGGAAAAGAAAACATAAAAAGGGTGAGATCAAATGCTCAGTAAGGGTAAACATGGAGAACATAAAACAAAACCTAAATATTTGAACGTAATAACATGAACATAAACATCAAAATAAAGAGTAATGACAGAAATCATGGTAGTGCATAAGGCATCGATCAAAAAGGAACATTAATCATGATAAAATATCATGGGACTAAAACATGTAATTGTGGAAAACCATTTATCACATGATATGATTTCCAAAGTAGCAAAGGCATTGCAGCCAAAACCATCATAGTGGACAAAGTCCCTTACAAAGCCGAGTTCACTCCTCGTTCAAGTCCTATATCACTGAACCACATTAACATTCCATGTCTTTCTCATGAGATATAAATCTTTACCCAATTCATATGAGGGAGATATATGACCCACCCATCTCATAATGAAATAATTCTTACATGTGCCACAACATAAACACAAATCATTCATCAAAACCTAAATAATAAAATGGGTTTAATAAACAACATCCCATTATAACATAATCCATATAAAACAAATGGATATCATTTCATCATAAGAAAAGTGAAACCATGAGAATAATATAGACATTATTCTTGAAATATACACATATGATATAATTTCATCTTATATGGAAAATGGTTTTGATAAAACACATGAAATGAATTATTGAGGAAAATGTCCTTTCATCAAAAAATCATTTTTTTTCAAAAAATGCTATGAAATTTTAAAAGAAAATAATTATGTTGTAAATAGCCAAGAAACCTTGAAGATTAAGCTTTAAAAAAATAAGTCATTATAAAACCGTAAAAATCTGTTTATGCATTATAAGTTATAAAAAACATTCTCCTCGTACTTTTAATGAAAAAGTCAAAAAGTACCACGTATGGTAAACATAATAAAGATTCTTACATATCACAAATTAAAAGTATATGAGGGGTAAACATGGATTTAAACATACATTGAAGAATATTTAACACTTTATGAAAAACATTTTTATAGACATGGATGAAAAACATAACCCTTGTAAATACTTACGTATAAGCAATCATGGATAAAAATGAGGTTTGTAAAATTATCCCTTACCTTAGGTCCAATTTATTCAATACATGTCATAAACTCATATATAATGGGTTTTAAAAAATTATTAAATTGTTACATAACCATAATAATATTTAGGACATCATATATGATTCGCTTATGACTTTATATTACCCGTTCTTTTGTCAAACCCATGTTAAAGCAGCGTTTTGGGTAAAATAGTTTCCTTTATCATACGTGTTTCAACTTGTTGTTCTTAGTTATATCCTGATTTACTTAATTAAAGAATGTAAAACATGATTTATATATAATATATATTCATAATATAAATATATATTATAGATCAATAAATGGAATGAAATACACCGTTCATGGAGATGGTAGGACATACGTACGCATGAACACTGTTTTCATTTCCTTATTGACTTGAATGGAATTAAGTTTATGAAATATATATATATATATACACAAATACAGTAGCATTATTATGTCATATATATCATTATTATTAGTTATATATACTTTATAATCATCCTTGAAAGGTTAATATGGAGAATGAATCTCATTGCGTCGTGGAGATGGTAATCTATACATACACACGAGCGATGATATCGTTACCATAATTATTGAATGGATTTGGAGTGGACAATATCATATCTCAGAATCATTATGATGTTATAATAACAATATATAGTAATTTTTTACACCATTATACCCATCCATGTATTGTGGTGGTGGAAAAATAAATTACACCATGTCATGGAGACAGTATTTCATACGTACGCACTTGCGGTGATTTCGTTTTCCGTAGGATGGATAGAATTTGAAATGGAGTTGTTTCATATTTATAATAACATATCATTATATAAGTTATACTTATTTCATTACTTTATAATGAAGCAACTAAAGAATAGGAAGTAGAAGAATAAAGAAACTTGAAAGAATCTGTAGAAGAGATTACATCTTCTTTGACATGCCTCCTCTTATCCTCCTCTTAGGGAACTAAAGTTGGTCTTTGAAAACGTCCAGAACCACTAGTAGGTTTATATGGATGTGGAGAAGTGAAATGGTCAGGGTTTGGACGATCTTGAAGGCTCCAATTTGTGTTAAAAGTAGAGGGAGGAAGTCCCCTTTTATAAGAGGGGTGAGGGGCACCATAGAAAAAACATAAAATATTATTTTATAATAAATTCATATTCAGTTTATAATGGATACAAATGGACTTATATTGAGTATAGGGTGGGTATGGGTCTAAATCCTCTCAACCAATAGGTTTTAGACATGTTTAGGTTTCCATTTTTACCTTATTATTTAGATTTAACTCTAAGTGAAATAATTTAACTTTTACCATGTCTTCTTGAATTCTTACACTATATGGTTAATAAACATACTATAAACAACCAATAGAACCAAAATTGGTTAATTAATGTCATATATATTATTATATATTTCTTTTTGACAAACATTATATTTTTAAGACCATTATATCATTTAATAATATAATATTAGTTTTAAAAACTCTTTTATGTCAATTTTGACAGTATTTAGTATTTTGTTTTTTTTCCTAAATTCAGAACTGCATTATTACATCGAAAAAAATTTATCTAAACAACCATAATATGTTATATTATCCTATAAAATTAGTGTAATTCATAAAAAATCTCAAATTACACTTATATGGGTATTTATAATATCAATTATGTTAATATTTCATTAATATAGTAATTACTGCATCATCATTGTGTCATAAATAAATTAAATTATTTAATGCCTAAAAAAATTAAATAAAATACCATTATGTAGGAAATAGTTTTAAATTTTTAATGAGTATTCATAGTCGAATTTATCTTAGGTATAACCCTATATTAAAAATGTTTTAGTTATTAAACATTGATTTTAACTCTTTTAACTCTCCTTTAAATAAAATAATAATAAGAGTCCTAATATAATCCAAGTGGACGAAAGAGGTTCATATTTTATTTCTAAGGTTGTTTTTGGTCCAGTTATACATATACAATTGAATTAGGACATGTGTTCGGGTAATTATAATATCATTTTTACCCTTAAATACGCTATTTACTTTTAACCGTTTTAAATAAAAGATAAAAGTTACTATTCATCAAAAAAGAATTTTATCTTATTGAACCACATTTTTTTCCTTGATATTAACCATGTCTCATGGATTTTCAGAATTCAACTCATAGAAGAGGTAATATTTTGTTTTATGTAAATTTGCAATTTCTCCTTGGAGGTGGGTAAAAGATGGTAAAAAGACCAATAAAATTTTTATATATATAAAATTATTATAAAAAACTCCAATGAATTACATTAAACTTATATAGGTTTTATGTATCTATTTTTACCTAAAATAAATTTAAATAATACAAATAATTATTTAAATAAAAATTCGGTTTTAAATTATAAATCTGTGTTTCTCTATATTCATCAAAAAATTGATAGTTTTCAGAAAAATACCAAAAATTCACCCTAAGCTAATTTAGATATTCCGAATCCAAAAATGAAGTCCATTTTGAATGTTAAAATTTATAAAATTTCAAAAAGTGGGTATTGAAATTTATAATGACTAGTTTATATAATATTTTAATAACATATCATTGTTTAGTGAAACTCGGTATTGTGTGCAACACAAGCTATCGAGGAAGGTTGTCTTGCATGTAACACAAGCCATGAATAGTGCTGCGTATAATACAAGCTAATATGGTGTTGCATATATAGCAAGATAATCTTGTTGTAGCGTACAATACAAGACATCTAAGAAATTAAAAATAATATTTCTCATAAAATATCGGGGTGTTACATTCTACCGCCCTTAAAATGAATTTCGTTGTCGAAATTCATCGAGGTTATAAATGGTTTTCTACTTGGAATTTTCTCTCATAGAAACCCACATCTTAAAAATTAATACAAAAACATCATTTTAAAAAGGAACGTTAGAAACATAACGGATACCCAAAGTAACTCATCACTGGGTTTCCACATAGAAGAAAATAGGTGAAAATATGGATATGGAAGAGAAATCTAACCATCAACTTCTGATAGAGAGTGGTAGAGAAAATGGATATGAAATATCCAACAATATCAAAGTAAAAAATTTGTGATGATCTAAGGTACCATCTAGGAAAGCGTTTTTGGTTTTCAAAATCATTACCCTAAAGTTGAAAAAATTGGAATCAGATGAAATACATAATTTATTTTGGTACATTCTCACTATTGGTCGTTCCTTAAATAATTTCCACATCACCTCTTAAAGAAATGAAGTTGAATTTGTCATTCATGAAGTGTTAGCAGATCATGCGATTGAATGATAGGTCATTCCATCTATCTCAAACAAAAGGTTACCAAAAGTTATTAAATATACATAAGTCTATCTATGGTGAGATTAATTGTATATGGTTTCTAAAATGGGCTTATACTTCATATATTATATCACTTAATAAAATAAAACTAATTTCTACTAACCAAGGACTTCCTGTAGGTCATTGGTAGGCGATAAAGGCATGTCTCACTTCGGTTGTGGGTTCAATTCATGCATCCTTGTTCGACGCGACATGTTTTTTCCCGTCCTGCATGTTGCCCCTTTTTCTAAAATGACATTATTATGACATTCCTGTATTAATATCAAAAAATTTATAGTATTAAACAATACTATCTTATGTCTAACTTAATTCATTCAAATCTTTTGGATTATCCAAAATACTTCTATCCAAGCTCATAGTATAAAGAAAATGATTAATATAAATGTCATCAACCAAGCATGTGAATACCATCATTTATCCCCCATATATCATAAGATATATCTAGTTGGTCACATTCCAAAAATGTGATTACATGACTCAAAATTAAATTTTTTATTATGTTAACACTTTTGAGGAAAAGGTGAGAAACCTCACATCACATCACCAAACACCACTTCACTGTTTCACAACTTCAACACTTAATCATTTCACAACTTCATCACTCCACCATTTCATCACACCAAACAAACTATGACCATAAAACATCAAGTTTTCATACCACCAAACACCAAAAAACATACCAAATCAACAAAATCAAACATCCAATCTGGAAGCCTTCAAAGAAAGATCTGGAGACACCCAAAGTAGTACATCAAACCACAGATAAAGAGAAAGAAACCAGGAAAGCATGAACAGCCCTCAGACCTGACCTTCTTGAAAGCCCACTGATGTGACCATCGACACCAGCACAAATCTGCACACCCAATGACAAACACCAAACAGGTTTTCCCAAACCTTCAAACAATGTGAGATAGCCTCCCAAAAATCCAGAAAGAACATCCAAAAAAGGCCAACGAGAGAGGTAGATTGAAGAGGAAACATGTCGTTCTGATGGTGCACACCAACCCACAGCCATCCTAGGAGCATCCTCAGGAAAAGACCACTCTGCAAAACCCGCAAGCCATTCTGAAAATCCTGTAAGAAATACCACTCAACACAAGGAACCAATACCTTAATCATGTATTCCCTTGACACATGAATTACTATATAATCTTTGTCGAAACATGAATGCTGTCAAAAGTCAACTCCTTCTACATACCAAAATCCCAAAATTTCTATATACTCAAACCATGATATCACTCTGTCCTTATATGAGCTAATTAATACTATGAAATATTTCATTTTCTCCTTACCCCTTCATTATGCGCATATCATCTGATTTCCAAAAATATATGAATAACCTTTCATGGTTACCAGTACCATTCAACATATAATTTCAAAAAACATAATTAAAAACAATAGTGTAACAATCCTTAGATGTTTTTTTATTCCATAGTACCGTGAAATTACTTATACAACATTACTCTTGATAAACATTCAATCATTCAATTACCTTATTAAACTATTGACCGAGCTTCATCATTTTATTCCTCTATACTACATTTATGTCATATATCATTTGTAGTCTACTCATCATCATCAACATAAATACTACACATTTTACCATGCTGATTCTCTTCATTAAATTTTCATTTAGGGAATCTATTTGTATAATACCCGTACATTCCACAATTAAAACATTAAACTGTTGTTGAGGTCTTAGCAATACCCTTATCCTTTTCCATTGTGTTAACTGTTCCTTTTACTTTTCAATTACTAGCTTTGTGTGCTTATTTTCCACACCCAAAGAATCTTCCATTTCCATTGAAACATTCTCCCTGATGCCTCTTACCACATGATTTACATGAGGGTAATTGAACTTTCTTTCCTCTATGATCATAATGAAACTCCATATTTCCATTATTAGCTGAGTCATGATACATACCAAAGTTGAGATTATTGATCATATTATGAGATTTCTTATTAAGAAAAATAACAATGTTTGGACTTCCAAATCATGTTTCATTTATATGCTCATGAATAAAATCATTCCATTGTCCATCATATCCTTCATTATCGTGAATCTTCCTATTTCTAGCCATTTTCTAAAACCCAAAAAGAATTGTGTGAGAGGAAAAAATCATGCTAGGAAAAAAAATAATAAAGGAGGAGTACCTTCAATATATAACATCTTAGGTTTAATTATAAGATCGTTACCGTAATTTCTGGACTATAAGATAGACTTTTTCTTCACCTTAGAGACATCCCTAGACATACCATAGAAATATATATAGGGATTTTACTAATGTTTTCGCATCCCAGTTTCCATAGGTTAACTAAACCTTCGGTCTGATACCAATAGTAGTGGTCTGGAATTATTTCTAGTGGACTAGATTTGATACCTATTAGAGCACTCCATGACCAGCTACACCCCCTTGGTGGGAGACACCACCATCCCCAGTGGCAGCTATTTTTCCTCATGAAGCCCTTGGGTGGAGAGCCATGCTTCGTCCAACGCTCACACATGAGATTTCCCAAGGATTGGATTCATTCCTACACCTTTTTCTCTGATACCAACTGTAGAGACCCATACTTTATGTACATAGAAATTACATTAATTATTCGTAATACTTAATATAATACAAAAACATATGCCTGAAGACCATATTATTTTAGTGTATTTAGAAAATCAGAACATAATATTCTAATCATGGTGAAAGATCTTCATCATCCCCAATAATGATCTCCCCCTTTGGTTTTCATTCCTAAAAACATTCTTTATATCTTAGGGAAAAGAAAACATAAAAAGGGTGATCTCAAATGCACAATAAGGGTAAACATGGAGAACATAAAACAAACCCTAAACATTTGAACATAAGAACATGAACATAAAAAATCAAAATCATGAGTAATGACATAAATATTGGCAGTGCATTAGGAATAGAACAAAAAGGTACATTAATCATAATAATATAGCATGAGAATAAAACATGTAAATGTGGAAAAACATTAAGAACATGATATGATTTCCATAGTATCCAAGCCATTGCTGCCAAGAACATCATAGTGGACAAAGTCCCTTACTGAATAGAGTTAACTCATCGTTCCAGTCTCGTGTCATTGAACCAGATTAACATTCCATTCCAGCCATGTCTATCTCATTAGATAAAAATCATTACCCAATGCATTGGAGGAAGATATAGGACCCACCCATCTCACAATGAAATCATTCTTATGTGTGCCACAACAAAAACAAAAATCATTCATCATAACCCAATGAATAAAATGGGATTCAGAAACATCATTTCATCATTACATAATCCATATAAAAGAAATGGATATCATTTAAAAATAAGAAAATTTAAACCATGCAAATCATAGAGACATTATACTTGAAACATACACATATGAAATAATTTTATCTTATATGGAAAATGGTTTTGATAAAACACTTGAAATGAAATCATGAGAAAAATATCATTTCTTCTTCAAAATAATTTTATTTTCAAAAAATACCATGCTATTTTAAAAGAAAAAGGATTTTTTAAAAAATATTCATGAAACCTTGTAGAGTAAGCTTCTTTAAATAAGGTGTTAATAAACCGTAAAAATATGTTCATGCCTTATATGTTAAAAAAATTCTCCTCGTACTTTTAACGGAAAATTCCAAAAGTGCCACGTATGGCAAACAAAAGAAAGATTCCTTCCATAACAAAAATTAAAAGTCAAAGAGGGGTAAAAATGAATTTAAACATACATGGAATAATATTAAACACTTTACTAAAAACATTTTTATGGACATGGATGAAAAATATAACCCCGATAAATACTTACGTATAAGCAATCTTGGATAAAATGATATTTCCAAAATTATCCCTTACCTTAGGTCCAATATATTCTTGTATGCATCTGAAACTACTATATGTTGGGTTTAAACATATTATTAACTTGTAAAATAACAATAATTATATTTATTATATCATATATGATTCACTTATGTCTTTATGTTACCTTTTCTTTTGTCAATTCAATGTTAAAGCAGCGTTTTGGGTAAAATCATTTCATTTATCGTACGTGTTTTGACTTTTCTCTCTTACATATATCCTTATTTACTTAATTACAGAATGTAAAACATGATTTATATATAATATATATTCATCATATAAATAAATATGATATATTGGTAAACGGAATGAAATTCACCGTTCATGGAGACAGAAATCCGTACGTACGGATGAGCGTTGTTTTCCTTTCCTTATAGAATTGAATGGAAGTAAGTAAATGACATATATATATATATACATAAATTCATCAGAATTATTATGTCATGTATATCATTATTATTCATTATATATACTTTATAATCATTCTTTAATGGTTAATATGGAGAATTAATCTCATCGTGTCGTGGAGACGGTAATCCGTACGTACGCACAAGCGATGATATCTTTCCCATAATTATTTAATGGAATTTGAGTGGATGATATAATATCTCATACTCATTATGATGTTATAATAACCATATATATTTATTCTTTACAACATTATACCCATACATGTAAGGTGGTGTTAGAAAAACAAATTACACCACGGCGTGGAGATGGTATTCCGTACGTACGCACGGGAGGTGATTTGATTTTCTATAGGATGGATAGAATGTGAAATGGGGATATTTAATATATATAATAAATTATCATTATAATAGTTATACTGATGTCATTACTTTAAAATGAAACAACTAAAGAAGAGAAAGTAGAAGAATAAATAAACTTGAGAGAATCGGTAGAAGAGATTACCTCTTCTTCAACGCGCCTCCTCTTAACCTCCTCTTAGGGAAATAAAGATGGTATTTGAAGATAACTAGTAGCTCTTGTAGGTTTCAATTTATGTTTATAAGCTAAATGGGCAGGGGATGGCTGATCTTGATTGCTCAAATTTTTGTGAAGAGGAGAGGGAGGAGGTGCCCTTTTATGAGAGGGGTGAGGGGCACCATAGGAAAAACGTAAAAATTATTTTATAGTAAATTCATATTATGTTTATAATGGATCCAAAGTGACTTATTTGGAGTCTAGGGTGGGTATGGGTCGTAATCCTCTCTACCAATAGGTTTTAGAAAATTTTAGGTTACCATTTTAACCTTATCATTTAGAATTAACTCTATGTTAAATAATTTAACTTTTACCGTATCTTCTTGTATTCTTACACTATATAGTCAAACAATATACTATAAACTGCCAATATAACCCCAATTGGTTCATTAATGTCATATAAATTATTATATAAGTATTTTGGCCGAACCTTATATTTTTATAACCATTATATCAATTAATAATATAATATTTTTCTTAAAAACACTTTTATGTCAATTTTGACACTATTTAGTATTTTGTTTTCTATAAAATCATAATAGTATTATTACATCAAAAAAATTCATCTAAACAACCCTAATATGATATAGTAACCTATAAAATTAGTTTAATTTATAAAAAGTCTGAAATTACCTTGATTTCTGTATTTATAATAACAATTATATTAATATTTCATTAATAAGGAAATTTCTGCATCATCATTGTGTCATAAATAAATTAAATTATTTAATTCCTAAAAAATATAATTAAAATAAAATTATGTAGTAAATACTTTTATATTTCGAATGAATATTTATAGTCTAATTTATCTTATGTATAACCCTATATTAAAAATGTTTTAGTTATTAAATGATGATTTTAACACTTTTAACTCTTCTTTAAATAAAATAATAATACGTGTCCTAATCTAATCCATGAGGACCAAAGAGGTTAATATTTTATTCCTAAGTTTTTTTTGGTCGAATTATACTTATCCAACAGAATTATGACATGTGTTATGGCAATAATAATATCATTTTTACCCTTAATTACCCTATTTACTTTTAATCGTGGTAAAGAAACGTTAAAAGTTATTATTCACAAAAAATTAAGTTTATTTTATTGAACAAAATTTTACTCCTTGATATTAACCGTGTCTCTCGGATTTTCAAAATTCGACTAACATAAGCAGTAGAATTACTTTTTATGTGAATTTGAAAATTCTCCTAGGAGGTGGGTAAAAGACTGTAAAAAGTTCAATAATGTTTTTATACATCTAAAATTATTATAAAATGACTTAAATGAATTACATTAAACTTATATAGGTATTATTTATCTATATTTATCTAAACTAAATTTAAATAAAATAAATAATTATTTAAATAAAAATTCGGTTTTAAACTATAACGTCATGTTTTTCACTATTTATCGAAAATTGATAGTTTTCAGAAAAATACCAAAAATTCAAACTAGGCTAATTTCGATATTCCGAATCCAAAAATGAATTCCATTTTAAAATTTAAAATTTATAAAATTTCAGAAATTGTGTATTACTATTCATAATGGCTAGTTTATATAATATTTTCATAAATATCATTTTTTAGTGAAACTCGTTATTGCGTACAACGCAAGCTATCGAGGAAGGTTGATCTTGCATGTAACACAATCCAAGAATAGTGTTTCATATACTACAAGCTATACGGTGTTTCGTATAGTGCATGATAATCTTGGTGTAGTGTACAACATAAGACATCAATCAAATTAAAAATAATATTTCTTATAAAATCTCGGGGTGTTACAGTATATGATCTAGAGGTGCGGGGATGAAATATATATCAATGTGAGCTGACTCAATCCATTGGATTGGGTCAGCCACCCCATGGGAATACAATGAGCCTCTGATGGTAAGAGGAATAAGAATGACCCAACATTGTTCATGAAAGATAGAGTTATTCAACACATGGAGTGTAAAAAATATCTTTCACATAGTGGTAATACATTTTAATACCATATTTTTTTAGTATATCCACTAAAATACGGAATGCATTGACATATGAAGGAATCATCTTCACTTGATTTCATTGGATGTTAATCTTAAGGCTCAACATGAATCATGTTACTATTTGTAACCTCAAATTGTTTATTAATCTTCGTCCTAATGTTTTCTATTCAATAATTTATCATGTTTGAAAGACTATCAGTGAATCATTAATATCAATAATTATAAAAATATTTCTTCATATTTCAATCCATTTATCAATATGATGAATACCATAGTGGAAAACAAGTTACTTTTTTGGATTTTATAATTATAAGTGGAGTTTAAGTTATATATATACTTATTAATTCAATAAGCATCAATGAAATTATTGTTTCATTTCTTTAAAGAAATATTAAATTTTATTTATTTCATTCATAATGGGCCATAAGAATATTTTGATCAACCAAATAATTCACTGAGAGAATTAAATAAATTATGCAACATGGGTTATTTTTCATGGAGTAGGTAATGATGGTATTAATTAAAAAAATTCCATTATTACGGATACTACCCCATGGTATAACATTGTTATATCCATATCCTCTTTTATTATAGAGATAATGATTTGTTTTCTTAAAAACCGCTCCCTTTTTAAATCCCTGCAATTTCATGATGTATTATTATAATTAGACTTTACATCTGTATTCATATTGATGTTTTCTAATGTCTAGTTTCCTTTGATAACTAATCATTGGATCCTTTCATTTTAAAACTTTAAAAATCATTATAATTTAAAACATTTCATAACACATAGTATTATTGGATATTCTAGATCATAGAAAATAAACCTATTATAAATAAAAAAAAGTAAACATTATTCTTATCCCTTTGAAAGGATTGTATATATATTTTTGATAGAATATATTTATTTTACCCCATTTCCAAGATACATACATAAAAATTAAGTTGTTATATTAATAACAATAATGATAATAAGAAAATAAAATATTTATCATACGATCATGATGAATAAAAATAAGAAAATATCATAATAACATAATATATATCACAATAAATTGGCCATTAATCATAACATGGACATTTTTATAAAACATAAAAATGATTCATTTATTATCATAAGTACATGTTTTATCACCAAGGATTTATAAAATAGATTTACCAAGGATATTCACAAAGGTTCCATAAATCATGGTATCTCTAAAGATTAATTATTTACCCAATGAATTAGGGAACTATCAGTGTGCATCTATAAATTTAAAAAATTATTATGTTCCCCATAGATTAATTAAAGAATAATTTTATTAAAAACTCATAAAAAATAATGAACAAAATTCACATAATTCCATTGATTAAATAATTTTTTATCATCATTGAAAATTACATCATTTTTTACCCATTAAAGGAAATATGGTTTTAATATTAAAAAATCTCCAATAAATAAATAATACCTACATCTATCAAAATCACCATTGATTAGGAATAGGTTAGAGAAAAAAATATAATAACATTTCATGAAAAATATTAAATTCAAGAATTGAATTCAGTACCTTGACTGATACACTATGTGGATTGGGGGAAATTAATGATGAGATGGAATGATGGTATGTCTATGGTAAAACTATATTTTGGTCATTATATGATTATAAAAAGTGTATGATATGAATTTAATTTAATATTTATAAGACATTCCATGAAGTTGATACTCCCCATTATGATTATTATGAGCCTGTAAGGGGTGCTGGAACCCTAGGTCGCTCTCTCTGTCGCCGTCGGCCCCCCATCTCGGATCGGCTCATCTCATCTCCTCGATGTTGATCGGCGGGCTTATGGAGGCTCTCTCTCTCTCGCGGCGATGTTGTGCGACCTCGTCAAACCGTTCGTCTCGGCTTCTCCTCATCGATGCATGCCTCTCTCGCCTCACTCCACATACGCTGGATAAGGTTTCTTTCGGTGGCTTGATGATGGTCCAGCAGTCGGTTTCCTGTTTCCGCGCTTGAGGGTTGCTACTTCATCGTCGGTCTGTGCGCTAGGTGGTCAACTGTGGTCTCCGAGTTTTAGGAAGGCGACGACGGGATCTACGCTCTGGTTTGTGTTTTTACCTTTTTTTTTTCAGAGTTCTTCGGCGCTTGGGTGTGCTTCGGCATGGTTATGGGTTCTTCATCTTGGATCTTGGATCTTTTCCATTTTCTTTATTTCAAGATTTGATTTGTTTGTTTCTGCTCGCGTGTTGGTTTGATTTCTGGATTTTGCATTGGAGTGTTGTAGATGGTTCTGCTCTGGGGATCTCCTTACCTTGAATGGAACGACGGTGGGTACTGATCTTCCAGAATGTTGGAGTTATGAGGATTTCTGTCATGCTTTGGTATGGCAGTGGTGCTACGACGTGGCAGGAATGATCAGCGAAGCGCATGTTTCTGGTTAATTTTCGGTTTGGTTTTAATGGAATACGGTTTGGGGTGGTCCGGTTGAGGTTTGATCTTCTTGGTGATGTCCTGCTATCCATGGCAAGGTGTTGCTTGAGGATGCATCTTTGATTTCCATTGAATGATGGAAAGCGCTGTGTTGTTCCACCTACTTACTGAGGTCGGGGACGATGGTTTTTATGTGATTGGAACTTTGTTGGGATGATCTCCGGTGTAGCTCCGGAAGGGATGGTTGATGGCGACGACAAAGATGTTAACCTATGATGATGGTGGATGGTATGATGATGGTGGATGGCTTGCGACGTGTAGACATATGTGGGTGCCTCGTGGTTCGAGGCTACCTCGGGGTTGGCGTTTGTGTTTTGAATTTCAAATTTTGGTTTTGTTATTTGGTAATGAATCCCACCTAATGCATGTTGTTACGCCTAATCGGTTCTCCCTAACCCAAAAAGAGACTTATTTGAAAAAAAAGAAGTTTCAGTCCATGATGTTGTATTTGAATGGAAAAGAAAAATAGGAGAGTTCTCTTACCATGGGAAGTGACATTCTAAATCATGAAGAGGGAACCTTAAGACCATGGTGATAGATTGGAGGGAATTTAGAGGGGATAAAAGGGATGAATTTAATTTTTATGGGATTTAGAGTATACATGAATAAGGATGATTCAGTAATAATAATAAAATATAGTGAATTGATTAATATTTTTATAGTTTCTATCACTAAATTCTAGGTTGTAGAAAATGAATAAAAATTATTTTAACCAGGGGTTTTGGTCATTATTTTAGAAATTTATGACATCTTTTTATAATATTTTAATACATTATAAATTTATTACAATTTTTAGTATTACATTCAACATATGAAAATAAATTTTCTAAAAAATAAATTTTATAAAATTTCTAATTTCAATTATAGAAATTAGAATATAATTTATAGGTTTTTAAATTGATATAAATATATTCAAATACATAATACTAGTAAAAGAAAACATTTATGGTCAATAAAGTCATGAAAATAGTTATTTCATCACTTTTATGTATTAATTATTCTATAACACATACAATATATTATACAATATTTTATATTTAACATAAATAAATTCGTTGGCTTATAATGTTTTCAAAAATTGAATATTATGTAATTTTTACATGATGGTTAAAAAAATATAATCCATTTTTTAAGGAAAATTTCATAAATATGAGAAATTAAATTATTATATAAAAATAATTTTTAATGAAAATATTTACTTTTTATTATATAATAATAATTCCATCCATTACCAAAATATATAAAATTTCATAAAAATATTTTTTAAATAAACATTGTTGTTTTCAACCTTTTATAATCCATATTGAAAAAAAATAATTGGATCATTTATAGATATTATTTCTATTAAAATGAAAACATGGGATCTTTTTATTAAAATAATTTGTCATATTCTCTAATAATTTTAATTTTATTAGAATAAAATTTTTATAAAATCTATTATGACATTTTAAAAATAATTACAATATAACAGTAGCTAGTCCTAGATACATAAGTCCGTATTAATATGGCATAGCCTTTATGGGTAAGGTGTGTGATGATGTAGTTTTGTGTTTTGGTTTGGGAAACATTTATGTACCAGTGATCTCCACTTGTCGGAAAATCACTCAAAGATAGTTTTGTTTGAGCATAACTTATTGAAGCTATAAGTAAGATTGATTAAGTGAAAAAAAATTATTCTACCTCACTTCCTAGATCTAAAATATAAATTTCCTAATATTTGAATACTATGGTTGAGGCCACAAATTAATCATTACACAACCAAATAAATTTTATCACAACCCTTTCTATATATTAAACATAAAGGTCACTTTATAATTGAAATATTACTAATGGTCATAATTCCCATTGATGATATAAACCAGAAGTCAAATTACCCAATAGGTATTTAGTATTAATATAAAAATTATATCATAATGGTAATAATTCTAATTAGATCATATATACCAACCACAAATCATTAATATTGACTACTTTAATCCGAATGGTTTTTACAATTCCTTCGATAATGTCAATACAATTATAGTTTTTTTAATTTGAAATATTTTTATTAAAGGTGTAATCATCAGGATAGAGGTTGGTCCTATTTAGAATATAGTTACAAGGTCTCTATTTATTGGTTTATATATAATGGTACTAGATTTGTATGTTATAGATTGTATCATAACATGATATGTAATTTTCGGTCCCAAAATCACTATACAAGGGGATGGGAGAATCGAGATGTAAAATTTTTCTTTTACTGTGAGATATTATGATCCCACAAAGGTTGAAATGTTTTTAACATGTCTAATAGAATCATGCAGAAATTAAACAGTTACATGAACAATGAGAACCATATAGTTTTTACTTTGTTCGCTAATAAGGGTTAGTGTAAGTAGAATACAACGATAGTGTTTTGGCCTAACCTAAATCTACTATGATTCACTAGTAATTTGGCAGTATAAGTGTTTTGAAATCGGCTCTCAATACAGGGAACACATCATTAACATTATTTTAGAGAAATAACACTACCTCCCTTAGAACACTTTCGTCGACTCCCCCAAGTCCACAACATTGGTAGAAGTCTTACTCATTTTATCAAATAAAAGTATTATTTAGTGGATTGGAATTAAAATCTATATCATTGACTAGGATGAGAAAATTCCGTCATCATAAACCTGAATTGATGTAATTTAAAGAAATATTCACATAATCCAGATGTTCAACAGTACTATTTTTAATTATCCCAACCATTATGAAACCTAACTTACGATTCAAATAAAACACTATCCTTCATGAACCCACAATCTTTTGTGAACTCCCATCAATCAAAACACTCATAGCCATCATGGAACAAACTACCTTCCTAAAGCTAATTACCTTCATGAAACATTATGTCTTTCTATAACTCCAAGACTTTGTGAAACTACAATAACTAAAAATAGATGGCCTTGGTTAACACTTAACTAGTAACATAATGATTTTAAGCATGCATATGAGTATTGAATCCCAAATCTACCATCATTCACAAAATTAGTGTGATTAATCCTTTTATCCAATTATCTTCATGTAAAATAAAGGCTGGTTAGCCACCTATTTATTGTCCAAACCATTCATGAATATCCCACACCACTAATGATGATTTCATTAACCTCAAAAATCATATATATTAATCTCATATATTCATGAATATCCAGATAAATTTAACAAATATTCTAAGCATAGCATATTTGAGAATATTTTTCATCAACCCATCACACACTTGTGATGCATATCATAGTCGCTAAGAATACATTCATTCCATCATGTTTTTAAAGATTCATGCCTTTGTGAAGCTCATAATTTTGTGAAACCCATTCCTCATGAAACCCATTCCTAAAAAAACTCAAGACATTCCATAATTGAGAAGATACCATCCCATAAAATAACATTCAATAATGTATCAATATTATACTATAAGATCATTTTCCTTTTAAACTCCCATATGTACACAGTATAGATTGACATCCGACAAAAACTAGTATCCATTTATTAGTTTTAAAGGCACTAGATCCAATAATAATATTTTTTAATAGCCTTTCCATCTAATGATTTTATGAAATATAATAAAAAACCAATATGAAATAAAATGTTCTTTTATTAATCGAAATAATAATTTTATAGTTGTTATAGGTATACCATAAAAAATAATAACCCCTAGTTTGATGATAATTTTTTTATGTTTAGATTCCCATGTATAGGTAGAGGTAAATAATTGAATCAACATACTTTTTTCTGTGTATAATTTTTCAGAATTATGCTTCAAAAATGTAATCCATGATAACATATGAGTAAGATATACATGAATAAGAGTAGAACATATTAAATAAGACTAAAATCAATGATAGATAAGATAGTTGTTGGGAGAACCTAAATATTCATGAGAAAACAATTAGAAAAAAAATTAATTGTTATTATTTTTCTAGAAAATGGATATGTCTATACTTAAAGGTTACTCTTCAAACCTCTTATATGTGTGAGTATCATTATTTAAAAAACAGTAATCCATAAGAATAGTATACTGATATGTAAGAGTATTTACCTATAAAATTAAATGAATATTGTCATTAACCTTTTCATACATAAGATCCATATCATGTCTATTGGTCTATACCTTATCAGGTAATGGTAATCCATTGAGTCAGATTATGATGTCTATGTTTCATTCACACCGTACAACAATATGACCCATAATATCATTCATTCACTTTACATCATGATAAAATTCATACATATACCCTTAAAACCCTTGTAGAATAGTATTACTAGTGTCTTTCATTAATTAGGTATATATAATAACAATGTGAAAATAAATAACAATACATAATGAAAAAAATTAGTATGCACCCTTAAATTTTATTTATCTTTTAAAACTACATTGGATAACATGTGGACATAAATTAGAAAGGGGATAGAAATAAATCTTAGAAAGTGAATTATCAATGAATTATAGGGTGAATCTAATATATGTGTGTGATAAGAATATCATGGTTCCATAATATGTATACTAATAAAAATCATTATTATTAAACCATGATAAAAGATGATAACATAAATGTTACCTGGTAGTGTGGGAACAAATTAAATATGACATTCTAAGAATATATCAATGATTATATCTATTTAATAATAACATGGTGTTTTAAGGATAACCTATTGTGTACTATATATGGTATATCATAAGGTAAAAAATATTAACCAATGCACTAGAGGCCTTTATAATTCCTCAACCATCCATTACATTCACATAAATATATATGCATTACTATGCAATGTAGATTGTAAAACATAAATATGTCATTGATCACATTTAATGTCATAAATAAGTTGTGTTGTTTATATAAATATTTTCCATAATAAATTATGTATTAGAACTTCTAGTGTAATAACCAAGAGTGGGAATTTTTCATTGTTATTCACAAGAATATTTTTTCCATGGAAACTCATATGAAAATTATGGTAGCATAACGTAGGTACCTAACGAATCATAGAAGGGATTTAAAAAATTTGAAATGGGTCTATAATAACAGTAGTATCTTAAGGAAACTAAGAGGGTTCTGTGAAAACAAATCCCATCATGAATAATTTTAAGGCAAAAAACATAATTCAACGAAGGTTCATGAATAAAGTAGAGAAGGATAGTGTCCCCTTCCTTGATATGACACATATAAAATCTTATAAGGATAATATTAATAGATTGGAAAGACACCTTCAGGGATATAGATAGTTAATGGGAGATTAGAAACATGATCCATGGGTTTTGAGTTAATATTAATGTGATCTAGGGGGTTTTATTGAATAATATTGGATAATTATTTATTAATTTCTAATAATAGGTTTTGTAATGTATTTAAAACATTTATACAAACCACTAATAATCCAATGGTTTTCTCCCATAGTTTCTACAAAAATTTAATGGATTTTATTTTTTAGAATGTTGGGAATTGTCTTCTTATAATAATATCATATTTGATGTGAAAGTGATTCATTTTTATAAATAATTGATTATAATGAATTATAACATAATATTGGTTTTGGAGGATTTATTAAGAGTTTATTAAATTATTCATACAATACCAAAATGACATTATGATGAAGGGGATGCATAATTTTTTCATTGATAATTTTTATAGAATTTATAAAATAACTTTTTGGCTCATATGATATTGAAATACATGTCATATAATTACATTGTATTTAATATTTTCCCAAAAAACGGACTGGATCAAACAATAAATAAAAAATCACTATTTGATAATTATGAAAAAATATTTTAAAAAATATTTTAAATTTTATCAGAATAATTTTATATAAATGAGAATTTACATTTTTAAATAAAAAATTCCAATTTGTTGAAAAATAGAAAATTTTTAGAATAACCAATTTTTGACCAGTATAGAAATTTTATTTCACTTCATGAAATTATATTAATATTTACATTTTTTAAATATTATTTAATATTCACATTTTCATAAAATAACATTTAATTACAAAAAAATATGAACTTATTCAAAAAAGTTTTTGACTTAACTATATATTTACCAAAAATACTGTACGAGTTTCATTATGTAAAATTCTATGGTTTATCATACTCATTTTATAATTATTTATAAAGTAGTAATAAAAGTGAAATGTATAATAATTATTTTTTATGAAAAAAATAAAATTCTTAATTTTGTGGTTTATATACATAATCTTTTATTGTATCATCATATCCTTAAGGGTAATTTGTATGATAGTGGAACTTTCTTGGGGTGGTTTGGTAAATATGTTCTTAGTCATGATCATGATAAAATTGTACATATACCTAAATTCATTGAATTAGGGATATTTTATGAATCACATACTGGTATATATCATGAAAACATTATAATGATTTCTTATTTTTCATATGATATGACAAATGGGATTCAAATTGTAGGATCCTATAGGTCGAGGCCATATCTTCTTCGGTTTGTGTCAACTAGAATTTATCATAAACAGATTTAAATTAAAATATGATCGATCATTGAACATTGAATTTTTTATAAATGCTTAGGAATCATAATGGAATTTTAAATACTATACTATATAACTCATAATAGTTAAAAATAACCATAGTAGTTTATGTGTTTTCAATATCATAATTAATTAATAAATAATTTATTCATTTGAAAAAATAATTTCATTTGTAATGAATAATGAAAATATATTATTACCACTTTCAAAATTTATCCCTCAAAATTTAATTCCATAATAAAAATTAGATGACGATACTTATATTACATTTTATCTTCTGGTTATGAGGTTTTATCCAATTTTTTTGTTTTGGCACAACATTTTTACCAAGTGAGTTGTCCTGATTCATATAAGTTTTTTTTCTATAATCTAATAATGTCATGGGATTCTCCAAATATAAAAGATAATTCCGAAATGGTGTAACATCTGGACAAAATAAATATGAGGGGTCTCATATATTCTTCTCCAAGAGGGTTTTATGGAAAAAAATATGTACCTGGGATAGGATAGGTTGGAGTGATAGTCGATATCCCATATCTTATATATGATCATGTATCTGAATGGGTCCTATGTATTTTAGACCATGATTTCAATTTTCCCCATATATCATGAAATTCACTACTAAAAATTTAGGCAATATTCATAGTTTAAAATAGTGTTTATAAGTTCAAAAACTATGGCTATTGGTTATAGACAAGGTTTTATGTACTATGGATGGTATTAGCATGGCTATAGGCAAGACCTATAGGCATGGATCAAACTTTGGCTATATGGCTATAGCCACGGTATGAACCATGGCTAAATACCTAAATCCAGGGTTTGAAATTGTGGTAGTACCTTAAGGAACACGAGGCAATTTCCATGGTTTGAAACCATGGCTATAGGGTTTCAAATTTCATTAAAAAACACCCCACCCCTACAAATTCCCCCCTACAACACCCCTCCCCCCCTGAAATCTCCCCTCCACTACCATAGATAGTGCCCCACCTAGACATATCTTGGACCCCCCTCCCAATACCCAGTTCACCCCCTCACCCCCCCAAACAAACCATGGACACCCACAGACCCTATATACCCCCAGATAGCCCCTAGACACCCCCAAGACAGTCTTCCACACACCCAGGATAGACTCGGACAAACCACGGACAGACCCCCCCTAGAACAGAACCTGGACAGCCCCCCATACCATAAACACCCACCCAGACAGACCCTGGACACCCCCAGACCCTAGGCACCCCAAAGACAGACCATGTACAACCCCAGACCCTAAACAACACCCAGATAGACCCTCTATAGTCACCCCACAATCCCTAGAAACCCTCTCCCCCATCTAAGAAAGCCCCTCCCCCACCTAGGAAAGCCCCCCCCCCCAAATAGAGACCACGATAGAACCGTCTATGACAGACCCCAAACACCCTCAAGAGTCTGGACACCCCATGGATAGACCCTAGACACCCCCTAGACAGACCCCTCGTAGACACCCTCATCCCCATGGACACCCCTCCATCATGGACCCCCCCCCCCCCCGGACAGCCCCATGGGCAACCCCCCCTACAAACCCACCCACCCTGAATAGACCCCCATCCCACCCCAAACAAGTACCATTCCCCCATGAATATCCCCCCTCCACTCCCCCAGAACACCCCCAGACAGACCACCCTTATAGACCCCCCTGGTAGACACCATCCCTACACACACACATCCCTACAAAGGTTCTCGCACATGAATTTTCACGGTGATATAATCTAATGCACTAATAAATATCCCACATCCCTAACCACCCCCACCCTTTCCCTACACACCCCTACCCCTACTGGTTTTCCCTCCCCAACCACTTCCCCACTTTCACCCCTTTCCTCACCGCTATCACATCCCTCCTCTACCCCCACCCCCACCCCCTTCCCCACCGCCTGCACCCCCTGCCCTGCAGACCCACCCTAAAGACCCCCTACCCCCTCCCCATAACCCAATCCATATACAGTCTCCCCCATTCTATTTTTTCCTCCACCCACAACCCCTTTCACCCCTACCCACCTCGCTTTCACCCCCTCCCCCCTTGTACCAGAAGTTAAGAAAATTAAAATATTATTTGAACTACTATTCTTTCATACATGATTTATTTAACCAAACCCAACCTAAGGGATGCCTAAGCATTGTCACATAAACAACATGTAAATAATCTAAATGTGCATATGTTTTTTTATGATTTTGTGGAACAATAACTGGGTCGTGATGAACCACATGCAACATGAAATCCCACTGAGACACCCCATGGATAGCCCCTCCCCCACTTCTGAACACCCCCTAGATAGCCCACCCCCTCCTGGACACCCCTCCCTCTTTAACACCCCTCCTCTTCTATCATTGAAACCCCCCTCCTGGACACCCCTCCATCCTAGACACCCCTCCTAGACACCTTCATCCCTCATAGACCCCTCACACCATGACACCCTCTGCCTTGCCACCCCTTGACTAACCCAACTCGTTGTACACCCCCCCTTTTCACACTCCCCCCTCCCCCTCACCGTATCCCAAACCCATCACACGTCCCTTCCCCATAAACCCTATTGCCCTTCCCCCTATCAGTCTCCCCCTACCCGTTCCCCCTTCATGTCCCACCCCCACCCCTACCAATCCCCCCTACCACCCCCACCACCAGCCATCCCCCCTATAACCCACCCTGTACCACCCCCCCCCCCCCATGACCAGATCTGCACTAAATAAATTGCATTAGGGGTTTTCAACTTATACATTCTAATACATATAATTATTCCTTATATAGAAACAATTTTAATTATAGAATTAGAAAATGTATGGAGGTGGGTTATCCTTGGAAATTGGAGTATAATACCACGTTTAATCCCATGGAAAGTATAGGATAAATACATGATCTTAATAACTGTAATTTATAACTTCAACCATGTATAAACAATGGATCTTGGTCCCTAATAACAATTTCAAAACCATGGAAAATAAACCCTACAACCACATTTATTTACCATGTAAATTTATTTCTACCCAGCTATACATAATCAAGAAATGCTTCCATAAAAACTACACATTATATTAGTACTAACACCCTCATGCTACGAGCAAAAAAAACCACCTTCCAAATAAAACTGAACTCGAAAATTATACAATATATATCGTAATAATTTAAACTATTTTCAATATAAATAATATAAAATTTCAATATCAATATTAATATAATAAAAAGAACAATTGGATAAAATTAACAGTATAAACCAAGAATAAAAATTTCATATAAAATGTACCTCAATATCTGCATCACCAGAACCATTATGACCCTCATCATCTTTTATAGAAACAAAAACATCATTAAAACATCCTATAAGACAACCACCACCACAACCAACACCATGATCATTGAAATATTCATGGGTTTATTTATCTATATCATCTATATCAGTTGAAGGAGAAATGAATTCTGAATAAAGATAATGCATATAGATGAGAACACATTTAATTAATGAAAAAATTCAATGATTATATGGTGATTGAAATAATATAGTTATTTTACCAATAAAATACATTGACAAGAATAATAAAAAAAATTATAACACATATAATTAAAGAAACATTTAAATATTCATGTGTATGATGTTTCGTGAACATAAAATTGAAGATAAATAAGAATGATGTTTAGAATATAGAGCAACAAGAAGAGTATTACGATCTAAATAGAAATAATAATAATGAAAGATTAATCATGTTTGGATATGGATAAAATATTAAATAAAATTTATTTAATGAATCTATTATTTTATATGTTCATTAATTTATGTAATTCATGAAAGGGTTAAATTAATATACTTCAAAAAAAATAAATGAAAAATTGGTCTATATAGAGGGCAGACATAGCCGTAGGGTGTCACTAATCTCATAAAGAGGAACTAGACATATGGTGTCATTAATTCATCTAACAAAACATTCCATCCCAACATCCCAACCAACCATATCATGTTTTGGTTCCCTAAAAAATAATGAACCATCACAAAAATAGTAGGAGAGATCATCTGTGTAAATTTAATTGAAATAGATATTTAGTGGTATAAATTCAAAACCCTAATGCATAAGGGTAAATAAATAATAGTAAAAAGATAAGGGTACAACCAGCATAATGGTAATAAACCCCACAACGTAACAGTAAAATGTTATTTCGGTAAAAGTAACACTACCAGAATTGTTCCCATATAAGGGAACACTATGACTCGTATAAGGGTAACCCACTTAATACATGGGATATCTACATGTATATTGAAAACCATGTTAGGGAAAGGTGGGCCACATGTAATGGTAACACGTTAACATACAAAATTAAAAAAAATAATCAATATAATTATAATATAAGTATATTCAAAATTTAAAGCACTCATAATAGTGTATAGTTGCAATAAATATTAATCAAGGGAAATTTAACCTGAAGAAACAATAAATTCAAAAATATGCACAATATTAATTTGAAACTAGAAATTTTATTATGCATTTTATCATTGAATGGGAACCAAACTCATTAAATCTAGAAAAAACATAAATTTTCATAAAACCATAGATTTAGTCAAAATTATCAGTTGGGTTATTATCAGTTTATATATGTGTAACATATATGGTTTATATTTAATGGTATATATAATATAATGTAGCCTAATTTCATTGTGTTTGAATTGACCATGGAAAACAAAATTTTTATACAAATGGAAATCATATAGACTATAAATATAAAAGGATATTTCAAAATTTAAAAATATTAGTTTATAAACCATACCAGTTAAACCATAAAGACTCTTTGGTAGCCTCGTTCAAGGGAATATATTAATATTATATGGTTAAAAGACAAACCAGTAAATACATGTTCCATTCACACGTTATTTTACTTCCACAAGTGGTGAAGAAAAATATAGTAAGGTACTAATAAGTATACACATTACATATGTAATCTGCATAAATACATCAAACAATTAGTTCATATATATTTACATTTCTAGAAAAACAGAAATATTTGATAGAAATATTTGACCCAAATCTAAGTAACCATTTTACCACCAACAAATGACGTTTCCCTAAATTTTTTTTGGGAATCTATTCAGAATGAAAATAGAAAAAAAATTTGAGCCTCCTGGTGAAAATCAGATAATACAATAGGCTACCAAAAAATGATGGTATAAGGGTTCTTGGGAATATATTAGGTTTCTAAAATAGAAGTATGATCATTAGTTAATGATACTTTGAAGTGATTGGAAAAGGGTCATTAATTGTCTATAAGGTATCAATAAAGTAACTCTTCAATAAGATAAAGTTATAATATTTTCGGTCAAATATAAAATTTAATTAGGTCTCTCCCATTGATTTTCCTAAAAAATAATTTTTTTTCTCTCCTAAATCTTGCATCATAAAAATAGTTTCTAATTGATACCTTACAAAATTAACGAGCTTCATATTATTGCACATAAAAAATATATAAACAAAATAATATAGTAGGTAATGAATATATGTTTTAACATATTTAATGTAAACACATACAACCTACTCTATATAAATAAATTGGATATCAAATATTAAAGAGTCAAATTTCCTATTCCACTAACAAGACTCCAGTATTAAACCATACACGAATTTTTTTAAAAGACATACTTGGTTAGTTTTAAACACTTTTTTGTAACCATAAGGTGTTTTCATGTACAATATCCAATTATGATCACCATATAATAAGGAATTTTTTTCATCCAATTATTCTTTGGGAAATTCATTAAAATATAAAAAACAAGAATCAACCTAATAGAATAATTCCTAGAAAATGGGGATAAAATATTACCATAATTAATAAACACTCTTTAAAGAAAACATTTTTCAACAAATATGTCCATGAAATTTATTTTCCATTCATTAGTGTCATATTCATTCCTCCTCTAAATATATTTATTCCATGTTGTCATGGAATTGGGTGGTTTATAAAAAATAGAAAATTTATGGATTTTATTCAACATTTCAATTTCATTATGTATGTTAGAGGTTATGCCTTTGGAATATCTGTCATTAAATAATGTATTATAGATTTTAGGATCATCCTAAATGGACTCATTTTAGTACCCACCTTTAAGATCGGGAGGAGGCGTCTCATCAGCATCCCCTAACTCAGTTGGGGAATATGGATCAATAGTCTCACAAAGGGTTATATCATCACTACTATGTGTGATTGATTAGGATTTTTGAGAACTAAATTCCTAAAATACAGCATCTACATTGATCATACACCTTTTCTATCAATTGTTTTCAACTCCCAACATATATCCCTTGAAACCATTTGGGTATCCCATGAAAAAATACATAAGATATATTGGATACAAATTTTCTGTTTTAATTTGGGTGTGGGTTGCGCACAAAAGGAATCATTGATGGTTATAGAAAAGTGGTTTAACATTGAAATGATAATTTTTGGGTTTGAACTAATTAGCATCATGTGGTAACCTACTTAATTGGTACAAAATCATATTCATAGTTTCTGCCCAAAACAAATTATGCAGGTATAAGTGTTAAATCATTCCTCAGACACACTCAAGATTAGTTTTACTAATGTTATTAATAAGTTGATTATGGTGGGGGTCTCCCTAAAGACATTCTATCATTTTATGCCATTAAATTTATAGAACTATACAAGATCAATAGATAATTACTCCAAATGATTATAAATTCTAATTATATTTATTATATTTACAATCTAGATATCAATAATGTTTTTTTAATGTTTTAAATGTTTCAAAGGAATTTTAATTTTTTGTTATGTAAACCCATGAATTTATATAATACTCATGAATGAAGGTAAAAAATAGAAACCTTTATAATGGTATTTTTTTCAAAAATTTCAATATAATTTAAAATAGATATAAACATCACTTATAATAAAACTTCATTCAATGAAGAAAATGAGTCACTGTGTGAACCAGAAAGTGCTTCCAAACTCTATTCAAAAAACTATGGTTCAACACCCACTTTTTTTTTCTCTTCCATAATTAGAAGTGATTAACTTAATCAATAAAATGTCTTCATATTCCTCTCAAAACAACTTTAAAATCATGTAAGTAATAATTTTTCATCCCTCTATCTATGTTAATCAAATACAGGTTCAGCTGATAATGATTATATGAAACAGAAATTTAAATCATTCTATCATATATCCATTTACATGTTGTCTCAAGAAGAATGTACATAAACAAATAATTATTATAAATGGGTGATTAATGGGAAGAATGAAAAACAAATGTGATTTATAATTCAATAGGTATATCTGATTAAGAACCCAAAACATGACTACCACTATTTAGAAACTCCAATTTGAATTCGTAAAACAATAGAGAATTACAAGAAATAAAATTTATGTTGAAAGATATAGGTAACCAATAGTTCATAGAAGGATATAATAATTCATTTTCCTCAAACCAAAACTAATATAACACAATTAATTTTAAAAAAATGAAAAAAAATGAAAAATTGGAACCACAAGTTCATGGAAAAAATTAAATAAGACAGAGAATAATGAATATAATGAAGGGTACCCTTATATAATTATTTAATTAATTATATAGTAATATCTTATAAAAAATTTCACCCCCAAAATAATACCCTGGAATGTCCCATGAAATCAATTCATTCACTATTTCTTTAGTGTGTTAGGTTAGGTAGTGAAAAAATGATTTTTGATACACTACATTCCTCATGTTCCTCTGGTTGAATTTCAACATTCCCAATCCAAATAAAATATTATCCAAAAATTATTTTTATATTTCTAATATTTTTTATTCACTTATTTCTTATGATTTTGATGACTCTAATGGTTTAGGAATCAATTATTTATGTTTTAAAATAGTTTTTACACTATTGTTAATAGTCACAACTTTGAGTTTTTCATGGGAGCTTTGTGTCTAACAATATTTTTCTATGATATTGAGGAAGGGTAAACCTATGTGGGAATGGGTTCCAAAACTATTTCAATGTTTAATATATCAAATATAATTTATGAAAATTTATAATTCATTTACATTTTTTTAAAAATATATTCTAATAACTTATATGAAAAAATTGTATCCAATGTTGAGATGGTTGGGATTGAAATTGGTCGTTGGTTTGAATATTTTTCAGATGGTTAGGATTTAGACCAAGTTGCTGAATTGTTAAATTTTTATATAACCAATTGAATTTAGTATTTTTATTGTACATGTGATGAAAAATATTTTATTAATAAATAAATTGAGTATTCAGATAATTCGTCTCCATTAATGGTATCCATATAAGAACTTCCTTGATTGATGTAATAGTTGGGAAATTATTGTTCACTCAAGAAGAACGTTTTTTTTGGAAAATCATGCAATTTGGAAGCCTAAAGTGGTGAATATTGACGGTTTCACCACTAAAATTAATTTCATAGTAATGTTGAAGACCCCCTGTAATATGATAGATAACAGTAATCTTAAAAGGTATCTCTTTACTAGAGATACATTTTAAAGAAATGATCCAATCCCAATACATATGAATGATATTTGGGCCTTCATTGATGGGGGACCTACATTTCATAGTATTATAAACTAAATACCAAGGAGCACATGAATCATTATGTAGGAATCATAAAAGAATCTTGGAGTTCTACTCAACTATTAAAATATTGAGGTTATCTACCGGCCAAATTTAATGTCCACTAAGTAAAGTTCATTTCTCCACCCATATAGAATTACCTAAACCATAAAAGTTACTATATTCAATAACCATAGATCCCCTAGAATCATGAAAAATACCTCCTAATAACTCTCTATTTAAAAGACCCATTCACATTATGTTTTATTCCAACATTGGGGGGTATCCACTTGATCAACCAACCTAGAGAAGATATATCATTTGTAATCACATCCCTAAGGGGATCCACATACCAATAGACATTCACATATGAATAGAATTAAGGGATCCTAGTTTTTATATGAGATAGATCACATGAACTAGAATGAATAGAGGGAGAAATTCATGCATTCACAACCCTCGTTCCTTGTCTCCTAAATCACCCAACAAACCAATTATAAGACTGTTACATGATGGTTAACCATATATGAATGTTTCTCAACAAATTGAAATAATGTAGACCAAAATTCCTAGATGTATCTACCCTAAAATTAAAATTCTATAAGTTTCCAAACAAGGGCCCAAGAATTGTGGGCCCATTATACATGAAAACATAAGTTCTGGACTAACTCAGATTTTAGCCTCTCAAAACACTTGCATGGTGAGCATATCTAAATTAATTTTCTATGGATATGAAAATCCATTCCAATTCCCTTGTTATATAATTTCTGGAAATGTATGTCCTATATAACTTGGATTTATTTAGATAAGATATTTCTCACACACACATCATGCTCATAGTTAGATCTTTATAACAAGTGAAAACCCAAATAATTAAATTTCCCTAATGTAAACTTTGATAAAGTTCACATATTTGGATCATCAAGCTTATAAATCCTATCATAATAATCTTATGATCCTCATCGAGGTATTCTGATATAAATCCACAGTTTATTCTCACTTTACTAAAGTAAATATGAGGGATTGAGAATCCCTAGATGAAATGAAATTGAACTAACAAGTTTTCATTCTAGTAATTGAGGTCAGCCCACCCTATAACCAATAAACTAATTGTGGGATCATCTCTTTGATTTTTTTCAGTATCAAATATGGGAATTTATTTTTGGATTCTTATTTTAATTTTTGGGTATTCCAGATTCTAATCCCCATGGTCAACCATAACTAGAAAGTTTTCTATGCTTGGGATGAAACCTATTTAGGGTACCAATGAAATAAACACTCGATAAATGCACCTTATTCATGGATACATCACATTTTTGGTGGGGATCCTTGTAGGTGGGGTGGATATGTCGATGGAGGAGGATCTCTGGATGTGGGTTGGCCACTTCGGAACCGTGCTAGAGAAACTTCGGAATCATTCCAGAGCCGGTTCGTAGATAGAGGGTAGTAGAGAGGTGGGGTGGCCATGTCGGAAACATTGGGAGAGGAGGAGGATCACGAGGGGGTGGAGGAGGAGGCCACGTCGGAACCATGTTGGAGAAGAATCAAAACCGTGTTGAAGCTGAGTTGGAGAAGGAGGGTCACTGGGAGGTGGGGTGCCTATATCAGAGACATCAGGAGGGGAGGAGGATCGCGGGGGTAGTGAGAATTAGAATCTTTCTAGGGTAGGTACAAAAGAGGTCTAATGGGGGGTTAGGGCCAAAGATAGTAAAATAAGCATGGGTAGAAGTGACTTCTGCCATAGTTTTTATTGTTGGTGGCTATAGATCCATAGATATAGGTCAAAATTCTAGGAGTGATTATTCACTGATGATACATTATGGAAGACTTTATCTAATACTTCAATCTACTAGTTTAGTCAAACATTGTTTAGCATATATTATCATTATACATTGTGTAGACTTCATATAATACTAAATAGATTGAATATTCATTTTTATCTCTTGGATTAGTATATGTCCCATTAGCTTCATCTCTATTTCATGTTGAAAATATGTTGGGGTTTAACACCTCTTACCATTAAAAGCCTCATAATGTTCAATTTGAATTAAATAGTGAGAACTATATTTTTATAAGAACTCCAATAGGGGAATGTTTTGGTCCCAACATCCATGGAAATCATGTATACATGATCTAAAATTATCCTTTAGAGTTTGAGTGGATATCTCTAAAAAACCATATTTCAGATGGTGATAATTAGTGATGAATCATAGTTTGGTATCTAATTATTTTTGAATTCTTCCATAAAAATCAAAGTAACCCACAAATGATGTAAAACCCTGATATTTTTATGATTTTTCAAAACTAAATTACAATTATTAGATGGATTTTGTTATATGTTACACCATGTTATTCTTCTTTAAATGAAAGACCAAATTAATATTGATATTTAAGAAACACTGGGTTTACATTAACATACACACAACACTATGGTTTCCTTCTGTTACACAAAATACCATGTTCCTTTAAAAGCATGTGTTACATAAAATACAAATGTTTATCATACTATAATATACTATTAATATTATAATTTTATATAATAGTGATTTTATAGCTGTTGGAATTATGATAATTAATAAGATTAATTAACTTATGAAAAAACGTATTTTCACATTTCTTAGTAGGTATCAACTAACTAGGAATAAAATATTAATCTTTTAAAATATTATTAAATGTTTTCTAAAAAATAGTATATCTTCTAAAAGATGGGTTAATACTTCTTATCCTACCTAATTTAAAATAAAAATTTAAAAATTTTAGAAAATTTATTTTAAAAATTAATATTCAATTTTGATAGTGGAATATCATATTTCTCTTAGGGGTAATTTTTAAATTTTAAAATAAGATTTACTTTTTTGATGAATAATGAAATATACTAAATTTAAATTGAAAGATACATTTTTATTTAAGTAATTTATAATGATAAAATATATTGTTTGCTGGTTTTATATACAAAATATTATATTATACATATTTTAATCCAATTAAGTTCATTTGAATCAATTTCAAATAGAAATTGAATATAAAAACTCAGTAACCTTTTGATCAGTTTTTTGCTTTAAACCCCACTTTCTAATCACATCAACAAGATTTATTTTTAACTGAATTATGTACTTTCTGTTTATCGAATTTGTAATATTAGATTTTACATTTGATATATTGACAATTTAAAATTTTTAATATGGTGAAATTAAATTTTTGTACTATAATAATTAGTGACAAGTGTCAAAATTAATAAAACATATTATGGAAAAAATATGTTTACAAAGTTGTTAAACATAGAATATAAGGTGTAAAATGACATACCCTTTTTTCCAAAACCCATTGGATTGACAAATTTCAAAACATTAAACCATAAGATATATTTTTATGACTTTTAGGACACATTTCTATGATAGTGACCAATATAATATGTTGTGTAAACAAATTTAAAAAATATAACATCCTGGTTTTTAATATTTATTTTATTTAGACACAAAAACATAGTTTTGGTTTTAAGTATTCTTTTTAAACAAAAAATGAGTTTTAATTATTGTTATAATTTATATTTAATTTTTAATTGATGAAATAATTACTTAATGTGATTATGAAACACCAACACATTAATAATTTGGTTAATAATTAACTAAAATAAATGATAAAAAATATTAATAGTAAAGTAAATTGAATGAACACTTGTATTAAATTAATTTTGAAGACCAATATATCATGACACAAATATATGAAATTAATATATTCAAATTCCATTATTTTCATAATATTTGTAAATAAAATTTAAATAAATAATGTCAATATTGACATTATTGATTTTTTTTTGATAATTGATATTTTATTAAAGGATTTAAAATTAAATAAAATATTTTATTCGAGAAACTAACATTATAATTTTAATAAATTTAAAAAATGAACCTCTCAAGGACTAAGGTTCCATTATAATTTAAATATTGACCCATAAATAGTAAAAACATTGTGAGTACGGTTAAGGCTATAGTGGTGTTTTGTGAGGTACATGTGATTCAGTTAAAATTAATTTTCAGAACATATGGATTTTTTATTTTATAAAATAGATATCTTAATTATAATGTAGTGAGTATAAATTTTGTAATTTTTCACTCTTTAATTTATTTGTAATGAATAATTTTCTTAAAATAGATAATAATCTACCTTAATAAATAAAAGAAATTGAAAATAATATGGAAACCTAGATGTTTTGAATTAAAATTCTTAATATTCATTTAATTTTGTATAGTGGAGATATACATCAAAATAATAAACCATACCTTTCAAAATGATACAATTTTGGGGTCATACGATGTAATAGAGTCCACCGAATAGTGAATACGTTTGAATATTTACAACATTTCTACTCCTCCTCAACTATAGAACAAAACTCGCTCATCACCCATCGTCTTCCATCTCAATCCATTTGGTTCTCCAAAACCATGAAAAAATAAATTCCAAACATACCTAAATTATTAGTAGAATCACTAGTTTAGGAATAAAACAGACCATTGATGTTTTTAGTTCAATCCTAAGGAGTGTTCTTGAAGAAAATATGATTTTCCTCAAAAATAGTTTTTATTTTATTTCCTTCTTCAATGGATAAAATTATTATTACATGTTTATTTTATTAATGAAAAAGTATAAAATAACACTATACTGATATTTTATAGGATAATTTTATAACCTACAACCACACATAGATCCATCCAATGGGTTAGAAAATCATCATTTGTGTGTGTGGTGGACTACAACCTTGTGAACCGCTATCATTTATTTTTCCATTACCATATTTCATGTTAGAGCATAATGATGGGAATAAGATTTATAGATGATATAAATGCTTTTAATGATGTAATAATCATTCTGTAATGGTTATATCACACATAACTTCTTTCTTTCCAATTTATTGGAACATGAAAACTTCTTTTATGTGTACATCAGACTTCCGCCTCAAAAAGCAAGGCGACTCATTCACTTTATACATGGAATTTTCTAAGGATGGGTTTAATAAAAACATATGATATATATGAAATGATTATAATAATAAATTGAAAATTATATGTATATATGTAAATTTATTTTCATTAATTCAATAATATAATAAAAATGGAAACAATGTTACTCCATATATAAGACATACCATCTCCTTGAATGGTGTATTCCATTTATTAAATCTAAATTTTATAGAGAAATATAAAATCATATATAAGGAATATTTAGGATTTTTTTACAGTGTTATACATTCTATAGATGAAGATTCCTTATATGATTAATAGTACCAAAAAAGACATGGGAAAACATTTAAAAAAACAAAGAAGTTATAACCCAAAACATAACATTAACCTAGAAATGTAAATGAATGGGTAATAAAAGTTCATAAGAAAATAATATATGATATGTTATATATGAATATGGTTCTTTGATATATTTAGAATAGTCATATATTTATTATACATTAATTGTTAAAGAGTATGATGAGAGTTAGTATATAAAGTAATGTATTTAAATCCCACTTTTTAATTTTGTGTGTAGCATGCTATATTCACCACCTCTTTTTCAACGTGGTGTATATAGTAAAAATGAATTTATTTTATGATGATTCTTATAAAAAAAATTATTTTTATATCCATTGAGTAATATCTCTTTCATTGTGATTTCGATTAAAATGATACGATATTTGTAAGGGAATTTTGTCTTAATTTCCTTATTTGAGATGTACATTGCATTATATAAAAAAAATATTATTTAAAGGGGAGTATGTACATCCCAATTGACATGTAATTTCAAGAATTGTCTCAGAATCATGATATTTAATTTCTCATTTTCTGTAATCTAATAATTGGGTTCTTGATTCTTCTTTATCAATGTGGTTATAATTTTATGTTGCAATCTCATCATTTATTAGGATTGATTATGATCTAGTCTCTAATGTAGAAATTTCATAATATAACTATCATGAATTATAATAAATTTATTCTACTATGTTTATTCTAGATATCTTCATGCAATGGTATCATTTTTTCTACTATTTATAAAAAATGATTTTTTTAAGAAAATTTGACTTTATATGTCTCTTCTATCAGAAATATGTGTTCTTTCAAATCAATGTTTTCAAAAAATGTTTTAAAAATTATTAAAATTAATATTTAATATCACTTTAAAATGAAATGTATTTCAACTTTTTTCGAATAATAGTTTTCTAAATTAGAAATGATATTATCAATAATAAATGTTTTAAATTGTTTTTAAGCTAAAATTATAATTATTCAATGTGGTTTTCAATGAAAAAGTGTTTGAATTTTTATATGTTTTAAAAGGTGTTCAAAATGGGATTCAAATATTCTTTAATAATTTTCCAATGTTATTTTAAAAGAGATGTTTTCTATTTTTTCCCTTTCTGAAAAATTTATTTTAATTTAGAAGGGTTATTCTCTTCATGAAATGTTTTTATTGATTTTTGAAGATTACGTTATATGTTTTGAATGTAGATTTCATGGAAAAGGATTTTGAAATTTTTAATGATTCAAAAATTTATTTTCAGGGAATGGTTTTTTCCTTTTCAGTTTCCCTAGGTGAAATTTCAAATTCCTTCTCCATCAAAGATAACTTCCTTTAATATATTTTATGATATAATGGGAATATTATCCATAGAAACAGTTATTATTCTTTCATCACATGGTCTATGTTTAAGAAGTAATGTTTTTTAAGAAACTTATTTTCCATCCATTAGATTTTTCAAGATAGAATTATTCAAAAACCCACTTTTTCACACAATATTGAATAATGAAATTATTATGAAAAATGTATCTTTTTAATAGTTTATGTTATGATGAAATGTTTATGGTAAAAATTTTATTTAATGGGTTATGATATGATGATTGTTTATGATCTTATAAAACACATTTTATATATTCATTTTGTAATGGGTTGGAATTATATTTCCTTTCAAATAAATTTGGTAAATATTTAAATTTCTTATGTGATATACATGAATGTAATAGGGAGTAAACCAAATACAGTGATAGACATTGTCAATTATGATAGTTTCAGGAGTAAACTCATTCCACTATGAGGAATGGAATGTGACTATGGATGGTGGTGTGTCCCCAAAATAGGTGGAACCCCCCCCCCATTAACTTCCCTAATATGTTATCGAAATGAGCCATGACCCCTTGGTAATTATTTAATATTCTTATGTTTCTACCAAAATTCAATTTCTTTTTCCTATTTTATGATATCATGGAATCTATTCTTTTATTTCATTATGATTCATGTATTTTGAACGGAAAATTTCTATTCCATGACTCATGATTATAATATATTATATTATGGGTATTCTTTTCTGATGTTATTCCAAATTTCTCATACTCTTATGTTTATCTTATTCTTATATAACTTCTTTTTTAACCCTTACCGATTATAGGATCTCTCCCTTACTTATTATTTCAGTCCCTATGTTATGAAGAAATGTTTTAAGTAGGGTATGCTTGTGAACAGTAATAAAGGGGAATATTTTTATGGGACATGTTGAATATCATTCGATAAGTTAGAATAATTTGTTCCTACATTCCAAAGAAACAACAAATTTACAGTCTTGACACATGTACACTTTTAATTTGTAGAATATTAATATAAAATGATGTAATATCCATGTGTAAACATCCTAGGTCTCATTATTTGTAATATAATTATTATTTATCAATCTATTTGTAAATGAGGTTGAGAAAAAATTATTGAAACCCCTAGAGATATTTCTATAGCTATTTCTTGGGATTTATTTAATTATATATATAATGATGTTTTAAATTATAGAAAAAACTCACTAAATTACTTTAAAGTATATAGAGAGTGGTTTCATCAAAACACATCCATGTATAGACAATACAGGTGGATGTGGCTCTGAAATAGATTTACCTTACTCCAACAACCCCAAAATCACCGAATTGAGCTAGAATCAATCAGGAACTTGTTTATGAAAGTTGGACATGCTACACATCATGTTTTATGCCATTAAGGAATATTATTTCAAAATTCATAATGTCATTTTGAATCATCATAAATCATTTAAATATATGAAACTATTAATGCCCTTGGATTAAAAAACGTTTTCATATATTAAAATGTGATTTCCTGATTTAGAAATTCTAGGAGTGGTATTCATTATTATGTGGTCTTCCAATATGATTTGAGCCAATCACATAGTTTTTTAGGTGTATTAAATGGTAGAAATAAGATGGAAATTTCTTAATAATGAATTTGATAAATAATTTTATGATTATAATCCAAATTAGAATATGGCTGGTGACAATTTTCTCGGTTAATCTTAATCCGTTGTCAAGGTACACAATTAACAATGTTTAATTTAACCAACTCTCAACATCACACAAGAATATCAGGAAATAGATCAATATGAGATTGGGTGATGGTAACCAGGATGTAATTAGATTTTTTTTCTAGGATTCAAGAATATTGGAATAAACAACAAAGTAAATTCCACTATGGAACATTATGTTGTTTCAACTACGATATAGAATGAAATAAAGAAAGTATAACAACGCCCAATGGTAAAGGGTTAAAAGTGTAAACGATATGACACATTTCGAAAAGGTAAAACAAAAATTCGGGACCCATCATGATTATAGATCCATAGTTAAACATGCATGCTATAGGTTAGTGATCTTGATGGGTGTTATCCAGGGAATTTTCCAAGGGTGTGTGCAACTAATAAAAAATTACACTATAAAGAACATGTTTTGTCATATTGGGACAATTAGTATTTAGATAACCCATCTGGGTATGTTGGTTTGATCTAGGGAGGGGACCACATGCTAGTGTGTAAACTGGTTGTACATGGAATGGCAGGACTATATGTCCACGTTATGGTGGGGTTTTGGTACTATTAGTAGAGCCCAGCTGTTACAATTGTTATGAGGGACAGAACAGAGACTTAAGTATAGTGCACTACCTGGGTTGAGATGTAGTATCCAAAATGTAGACATTTTCAGAAAAGGGGATGTGAATTTAAAACCAAAAGAATGATAATGTGTTTAGTGACTAAATTATATTACTCAGGTCAATAAGGTTCTCCTTTCGATTTGGTATCATACATGATTAAAACGCAACAATTAAGCATTATTCTCTAGGATTATTGATCAAGATATTTTCTCCTTGTGAGAAGTTTCAAATGGTGTTTACATGTCAGGAAAAACCAAAATGGAATGAACATGTGTTAGACTATAGGGAAAATCATTATTCATATGAACCATTCAAGCATATGGGTGGGGCCTATTGAGGGGATCGTGTGTCAATGGGGTAACCGGTGGTATCTAGCTGGCCAAGACCTAACAGATATATAAAGGAGGGGTTTTTGTGCTATCCACATGGTGTAATTATGGTAGAAATGCTTTGAAAAGGGAAACTAAAATGTTTAGACTATAAAATATATGGTAATGTAGGAATCTATAATATATCAATGATTGTTTAATTTTTTAAATGTGAAATATATGTCCATTATGCACATTGTTTTCCTAAAGGGAATGAATTGGAATATATTCATCTAAAAAGAATGAGTAATGTATATATTACTAATGATGAAGTTAATATGAATTATATATTAAATGAAAGAGGTATTAAAGAATAATATTTTAAAGTTGAGTTAATTTTTAATGGATAAGGAGATATAATCAATGTGTTTATGTAAAGGAATTCAAATATAATTTTAAATAAATCCTGAAATATAAATTTATTATTTAGTAAATGTTCTTCGTTAAGGACAGAAAATAATATTTTGAATGATTGTGACAGAAAATAAGTTTGATTTAATGGAACATTGATATTTTAATTAAGGTAAGATGACCAGTAATACATTATAGACATTGAGAAAATAAAAATTGGTAAAAAATATGTTGGATATGAATAACTAAATTTCATATTACAAGTTTACTTAAAACTAATATTTTTTTTGAAAAACAAATTTACGTTATCTAGTATAGAGTTTCAATCATTTTTTATTTAATTAATATATCAAATAATTAGTGTTTTATAAGGACTAGAGAATAATGCATGATTTCAATAACTTATTATTCTAATTCATTACATATCTATGTTTCTATAAAATACCGGAAGAAGGTAATCACATTTTTGGAATATGACAATCAAGAGACACTTTATGAATTATAAGGGTTAAAAGAAATGAGGATTTTGGAAATTTAGTGAATTTATTTATAATGTTTTGATTATAATATTTTGGATGGGTCAAAAGGATATCAATTTAGGTAACAGTTTGTATTTAATTTCGTTTGAGATTATAAATAATATCATAGGACATCCTCATATAAATATTTATCCATTTTTGGTAACTTTTTTAAACTTTTATCTAGATATAGATGGATTGACTAATATGAATATTATGATCATTTAATCTTCTGGGAATAAAAAATCCATAATCATTTCTTGGATTAAGAAATAATGAGTTAACATTTCAACTCCCTACCAAATGGTGAGATTGTTCTTAAATGAAGAAACTATATCTCCCCATTACTATTCAAAAATATTAGGAAAATAATGTTGGAGAAAAAATTTGTTATGTCATCAACATTTTTTAGAATATAAATGGGAATTTTCATGTCTTTTTGGTTTATGGATTTTTGTGTGTTAAATTTCTCAAGGATAACAAATTCATTATGATCAATGATCTCTACCACTCCTTATAATTATTTACACTTTTCATTAATGCACAAAAAATAACATCCCACCATTTTTGATATTTGGAAACTTATTAATGAGTAACATTGAGGAGCCATTATGTTTCCTACATTTCATTCATAAATGATGATATAGTATTAATTTTTATGATGTGGATTTCCATGAAAGGAACATTCAAACACTAAATCATTAATTATATCAATCATATACAAAGTAAAATTTAATCTTAAGGATGTAGAATGTACACCCTATGTTTTTATGAATTATTATTATTTTGATAAAATTATAATCCTTTAAGGGATCACATTATATGATAAATAAATATAGTATTTCATTATAAAAAGAAAAAAATTAACCTATCACTAAACAAAAAATTTATTTTATCTGGTGGTATGTGAACCAATGAGGTTTTCATTTGTTACACTCAATGTAGAGATCATTCGATAGTTTGCGTTACACACTATATTAATTTTTATCGAATTGGAATATAAAGATGATACTATTATTTAATATGATAGTTATCACCAATAAATAGGAATTTAAAGAATGAATATGATTTAATAAATTATAAAAATATATAGTTTTCACAATTTTTTTAATCTATTAATTAGAATAAAAATAAGAATCATTTAAATGAATAAAAATGTTTTCTAAAGACTAATATTTTATCTAATAGACTTCTAAATTGTTCTTAGACCATAGAATTTAAAATTACCTTTGAACACTTTTATATTATCTATTTTAAAAATAATAAACATTTTTGAAGTGGAATATCAAAATTATACTTGGTCTATTTTTTTTTTTGATTTTTATGAGGGGTTTCATTTTTTGATATGTAGTAAAAAATACAGAATTTTAATTAAAAAATTCTATTTCTTTGAAATAATTTATAATGTTAAAAAAAATTGAATTAGGATTAAAGAAAAAAATATAAATACTATGCATATTATAATCCATTTTAGGTTAATGGGATCCATTTCATATTTTAGTTAATATAAAAACTTTTGGGGATTTTGTTCTTTTTTATCTCAAAAAACTTGTTATCTCATCACAACATTGAAACTAATTTTGAATTACATTCCCCTATTTGAATGAATTAAATATTTAAAAATTGATTCCATATTCTAAATTAAAATAATTAATAATGTATAATAAGGTTATATTTGTTTTTATTACCATCATTATTAATGAGAAAATTTAAAATTAATAATTGTGATTGAAATAAAAATGAGATTACATTTTCATTAATCGGAGAATATAATGTGATAATGGTCTATAATTTATTCCAAACCCCATCGTGTGTCCAAATTTTTATCCATATAAACATTGCCTCAAATTATATGACTTTTTTGGTAAAGAGTTCTACAATAGTGACCCATAAAATAATATAACATAACAAAAAAACAAAAAACATACTCTCTTAGTATAAATATTTACAAAAAATGATATAGTTTTGGTTATAAATATTATTTTTAAAGAAAAATTATTTTAATTTATCTTAATAATTAATATTTACTTTTTAGATTTTAAATATATCCATAATATTATTAATATATTAAAACCCATTAATTTTTTGGTTAATAATTTTTAAATAAAAATGATATTGACTCACTAAAAAGTGCCTTTTTTATTATGGTATAACTTTTAAGGAAAAGTGAGAACCAATAAAAGTAAATTATATAAGAAAATAAATTACCAAATAAGATAATTGAGCCACTAAAATATAATATTTTCTTATTATTGACATTATCAATACATAATTTATAGTGGATACTATTTACCTATTTTTTTGAATCATCCTTGATAAATTGTTTATATTAGTAATGCATATTGTCTAATGTTTGATTTTACTCTTATATTTTTATTTTACCTATATTGAAAACACTTAATAGAATATGGTCTTTCAGGTTTATCTTGTCCACAAGATTTATTTTACTTTCCACAAGTAGAAATATGAAAACCATTCTATCATCACCTTCTTGTGATGCATTAAGTGTGAGTAAATCCTCCACCATTTCTTCCTCATAATGTATGATAGGCACCCATGTTTGGTTATTATTTGGAACCTCCTTACCTGACTCCCACAACTAGTTTATATGAACTATCATCATAGGATCAACCTGATTAGGTATGAACATAATATATTATAATTTTATTATAGTATTGATATATTTTTTAAATTTCAAATTAAACAAATAATTGCAAATTTTATATTAAATTTATTTTATAAAAAAATTTATTTTATTAAATGATTTAAAATTACAAAAAAAATATCTTATTCAAATTGAAAATTAAATGTTTATAAATTTAGAATATGGTACATTCATTGACCAATTTATAATTTATAATGAAAATTTTTAACCCAAAACAAAAAAATTACTTGTCCGGTACGGGTTAAAGTACTATTTTTTGAGTTACATGCGCATTAGTTAAAATTAATTTATAAAATATTTCAGTTTGTTATTTAATAAATTAGAAATAATATTTTATATGAATTGGGTTCGAAATTTTCTAATATATTACTTTAATTTATTCTTAATAAATTTATAACTATGGTTTGAAAATTAGTTACCTTAATAAAAAAACCATAAGGGAGAAAATAATGAATCATATATGTCAAGGATGAACATTATAAAAATGTAAATATTTTTGTTTTTTGTAGTTATTTATTGAACACGTCAACACTACCCTCAAATAATATCCAATTTTGAAGAATCATGTGGCATAGGAATCATCCAAATATTGAATACTTTTAAGTATTTAGAATAATTTCACACCTCCTCAACTATAAAATAGAACCCAATCTCACCCATTTTCTTAACTCTTAATCCATTTTTCATGAAAAATACCTAAAAAAATAACAACCCAAATTTCACACCCCCATTATAAAAGATTTGTTTTTCTAAAGAAGTAATTTTAATGATTCAGTGAAAATGTGTGGAGCATACATGAAAAAGAGAAAATGTTATTCTAAAATAATTTTTTGAATTTTTTTTTTCTCGACAGCCATTAATAAATTATACCTCTAGATTTTAAAATAACATTAGTGTAATATATATGATGAGATTTTATTCCTAATGGTATGGCCAATAAATAGATACAATTTCTAAAAATTGATTAGAAAATCATTAATTGTTTATACAGAATACTTTCATCTTTTGAACTAATGTTGTACATTTTTATATTACCACATTTCAAGGATGGGAATAATGAAAGAAATATTATTTATATATGATATTTATGATATTTATACATTGATTTTGATTATATAATATCTATATCACACAGAAAATCATGTTTCTCATTTTTGGTAACAACATAACATTGTTCATTTTTACGGAAGACTACAAATTCGAAAAGTTATGTGACTCCATTATGCTAAACACAGAACAAATTAATGATGATTTTAATAAATATATGTGATATATATGAAATAAGAAATATATTTTTATGAAAATATATTTAAATATATATCAACTACTTTTATTTTTATCAATATGATAAGAAAATGTAAATAGTGTTCGTATATATGTACGACATACCATCTCCATGAATGTTGTATTGAATTTACAATCACAAAATATTATAGAATTATACAAATACAAAATATATATATATATATATGAAATTTATAGAATTTTTTATATTCAGGATATGATTAAACCATTAACTAATTAAGAGGGAATAATGAAAAGTCAATATTTGTATAAAATACAAGGTGGCTATTACCCCTAACATAACATAGACATGGAATTATTAATAATGGGAAATAAAAGGTCAGAAGAAAATAATATATGATATAATTTATATCAATATGGTATTTTGATATATTTATATTAATATTATATTTATTATATATGATGTTTTAATGATTGCGAGAAGGACAAGATTATGTAAGGGATTATATTCTCACCTCTTACTTCTGTGAGACACATGATATATTCACCACCTAATTATTATTTTTTGTGTAAATACATCCCATTATTGTATTTATTTATTCTCAAAGTAACACTTTTGGTGTTTTCATATCCATTGGAGGATATTTCTTTCATGGGGATTATAGTTCAAAATTTTCTAATTGGGTAAGGGATTTTTACATTAATTTCCATTCATTGAGAGGGATGTTTTAATATGATTATATATTTTTCATGAGGTTTATATACATATCCCTTGATAGGTAATATCATGTATTTACTCATAATCCTGACATTTTAGGATTCATTATATGTTCTTAACTTATGAGGATTTTGATTTAATGTTATCAATGTGGTAGAAATTTTGTGTTACAATCTCATTATTTAATGGGAATATTTATGATTACGTATATAATGTGGAAATATAATGATATAAATCATAATCATTTACATTAAATTGTTTTATCCTTTGGTTATTCTTGATATCTATATATATTGGTGCTATTTATCCACTATTTGGTACTTAAATCAATTAAGAATGTATTTTAACGAAAATAAAACATTATTTCACACATCATTTGTAAATCAATTTTCTTTCAAATGAATTCTTTATAAAAATGTTTTGGAAAATTTTTAAATGGACTTTTGAGATCATTTTAAAATTAGAAGGTCCTAAAAATGATTTATATTTTTAAAATCATTTTTCTATATTGGATTGGAATTTTACTCAATAACTATTTGTAATGAATTTTAAATATTACACTATATGTATTAAATGTTGTTTTTAAATAACATTATCCTAAAAGTGTTTAATTTTTTATAAAAAAATTAAAATAGTTTTAGAGGACACTATATAATTTTTCAGTTTTATTTTCAAAGAAAAATATTTTCCAAATGTGCTATGTAATAAAAATATTTTTTTTTGAATTTGAATGTGATATTTTCATTAATAAATGTTTTTGTTGATTTTTAATATTAATTTATAAATATTGAAAGTGGTTATTATGTAAAATCATTTTAATTTTTTTTTGAGTTATTAAGGTAGTTTCACGTAATGAAAACATTCCTTGAGGAATGATCCATTTGATCTTTCAAAATCATTCTCCATATAAGATGACATCCATTGATATAGTTTATACTTTATTGTGAATATGATCTATAGAGAATATTCTTTTTAAAACATATAATTTTTTTTATTTAAGATGGCTTGTATTTTATGAACCCCATTTCTCTTCCACGGATTATACGTTAATAAAATTCTTATGAATCAAAATTCATTTAATTGGTTATTCTATGGTGACATAATTATGAAACCAATCTTATTTCAATAATTTATGTAATTAATAAATGGTTGTGATACCATTTCATGTCATTTTTATGGTATAATCATTTTTAATGATATTTTGGAACACATATCAATGAATTTATTATGTGATGGGTGGAACCTATATCTCCCACCCATGCATTGGGTAAGGATTTATATATCATATGGGATGAGCATTACTATAATGGTGATTAAACTTAATATATTAATGGTCTTAGTCGCTTTTTATGGGTTGGTGAGTGACCCCATTTCAATATAAATAAATTGTGTTAATGGTAATGGTGATGTTTATCATCCAATTGGTCTACCCCAATTAAGTTACTTGATAGGTTTTTTCAATTAGAATTGTGTTCTAGGGAATGGTTTTACATGCTTATGTGCATTCGACAATTCCATGCATTATTCCTATGTTATCCCCTCATGGATATTTTTTATTGAATTCTTTATGATTATAATCTCATTATTTATAAATATTTATTCCATGAATTGTGATTATAATCTTTAATATGTATGGTATTCTTTTTCAGATGTTATCCTCACATTACCATACCCATGTGTTCATGTTATTCTTTCATATCTCTCTTTTTTACCTTACTAAGCATCTAACAACACCCATTATTTTGTTTCCTTCACCTGGGTTAAGAATAATTTTTTTTGTATTTTATTTTTTTAAGTGTTCTATTTTGGAAGATTTATATGGTTGATGTTGAATATATTTCACTAAGAAAAAATATTATTATCTATTTTTCTAAAGGAATTAATCTATTTCGGTCCTCAGAAAATTAATTTTGTAATTTATTGAGTATTCATCTAAAAAGATATAGCATCCATTTGTGAAATTCCTGGGTAACTATAATTCTTAATTAGATACAATAGAGAGTTGAACACCATGTAGTATTACCACTTCCCTTATATATATATCCTTCTAATTTTTTAAAGATAGAAATGTTCCTTGATAGCAATGAAACGTACCAACTTGGTAAAGAGTTTAGCTAAAACCAAAATAGATTAATTAACACTAGGGATATTAGTGATCTATTCAATGAAATCCTATATTTTTTCCAATTTTAATATAAATATATGAAATTGTATCATCACACCAATTAAATTAATTCATTCATCCATGATTATTTTTCTTACCAATCATCACGATAATAACTATATAATCTTCATATTTATCATATCCCATTCGATTTTTTCCATAAAATATTTACACATATTACTACTTCATGAATGAATAGAGAAAAATTAGATATAAACATATTCATGAAGCTCTCCATTTAGTTCTGGTTTTTATGGGATGTATATTCTTTCTCTTAAACTTTTAACTCCATATTTAAAAAACTATAGCTATTAATATTCTCTGTAATTTTCTATATCACTTCATCATAGTTATGATCCTCCATGACACTCTCAAGTATATAGAAACGAAAAATAATTTTAGGAATATAGGTTTAATATAATAATATTTTTCCTATTTCCAATCTATGAATGTATAAAAAGATTGGATCCCTTTTATTTCTCATCATGGACTTTGTTGTAGGATCCTTCAATATCAATGAACCTACCACTTTCTATACCTTATAATAATGGCAATGGATTAGACAATCATAATCTGTAATTATCTCTTACCACCTTCATTCATTTATATTGAGATCCATTTTGGAAAATATACCTGAGTCTTTTTTGATTGATATATTTTCCACACCTATTCCCATAGATTTAACGTCTCAAAATATTCATTGAATGATCAGTGTAAAAAATTATAGATATTGTGATGGGTAAATATATACATGGGTCTTTGATCTTAGGGAAGAAACAATATCACTTTTTTATCATTAAATAGTAAAAATCCCAAATCCTTATTTAGATGCATCAATGTATAATATAAATATATCATCACTTTTGGTTAAGGTGGGAAAATGTTCAATTATTAACATATTATTCATCTCTATAATTGATTACTTGGTTTCACTATTTGGGAAAAAATCACCTCTTCTATGATATCAGGGTTATTGGGAATGAATATAAATATAATTTTCTCCAAAATTGATGATAATACCATGATATTCAATGAAAACAACATATTTGTTTTCTTTTAAGTCAACCTAGGAATTTTTTTAATTGTAACTATTTTGTTGCACCACAGATATCTTTGATCCAAAAATAATATATACCACTAATGTTATTTACTCCACCCAAAACATATATTTACAATATTGTGAATATATCCATTGTTTTTTAATGGTATCCAATACAATATCCAAATTCTCCTCATGATCCGCCAATCATTTGAAATTGATAAGAATATTATCTATGATGACTACATGAAAATTGATATAAAACCTGTAGAAACTTTTTATTATGTCCTTAAGGATTATTTTTGTAGTATAGAGTTCAAATTATATTACTATGAAACCACAGTTCTTATACCATACATGAAATGTAATCCTTGGGAATTCTCCCTTCTCTAAAATTATATTATAGTATACAAAAAGAATACACAACAAATAGAATTACTAGTCCCTACATATCTAACCAAAAATAACCACAATCTATGGTGGTGGATAATAGATATTTATCATGAATTCTTTGATAACATAACAGTTAATATAGATATGTATTGTCATCCCCTTCTCCTTTTTGAAGAGGGGAAGTCCATCCCATTATGAATAATATTTGTGTATAAACCATTTACCAAGATTATATAGTAGTTACTTTTTGAGATCCTAATGTTAAACCATATAAAATTTATATGGAGTCTTAGATATTTATAAACCTCCATGTAAAATATTTATTAAGAACTCAACCACTTGTCTAGAAGGAAGACTATATCTTTTTTCAACAAAGACATATGTGAATTTCAATATAATTGGAATATCATCAAGGATGATTTGTTCCTTATTCTAGGGAATTTGAGTTAGGTACACATTCTTAAAATGAAATTATATTCATTCTTGAAATAATGATAAAAAACTAGATGCATCCTATTCATCTCACTTTTATATAAATAATAGTTAAATTTTGATATAGAGGATAATTTTCTTATCCCATCAATTTATGTTGTACCTTTATAAGGAATGAAAATATATGTTTATAATAGAAACTAATTTTACTAAACGGTGTATCATTTTTTTTTGAAAATTCATTAGCCATAGTCTGATAGGGGAGGATTTATACATTTAGTATGAAATAATTTTTAATTTTTAATTTTCACTTATATCCCTACATCATTGTTTTTTGGTGGTGTTTGAATACTTCCCATAATAATATGTGATTCAAAGTAATTCATATAACTAGAATAAAATAGTATGTTCTCTTTCTCTGAATTAATCACAAGTGTAACTATAACTGTTTTTTAGGATCCACCTCATCAGTTGTGATGGAATATGCTTTTCCATTCTCTCTTTTCCATGGTGGTTATTGTCATCGAATGTCATTGAGAACCATTATATTAGTGAATTTTTTTTCATAGTTTATTTTTTACCTGTAATTGTTAATAAAAATTAATAGGATAATGTTTTACTATTGAATTCATATCATTAATCACATTGGTGGGTTTATCCTATGACCAATGGCTTATTGTGTTCCCTTTCTTCCCTCACATAAAGTGTTTTATTTTCCTATTCTATAATATTTTTTATCCTTATTCCCATACATTAGACTAGTGGGTTGTTAGAAATTATTTCCCCATTATATTTTTACTTTGAACCACCAAAATTAAAATATATTTTCTACATATTATTCTAAACCCCTTGTGACCATTTAGGTTCATTATAATTAACAACATATTTTTGTGGAAAAATGAAAATTTCCATGTAGATTTAAATTTCATGAATCACCAATGATTTTTTAAAACTCATATTTAGCCCACTAGATAATATGATAATGTTTCATTGAAGATAGATTACAAATCAAGATTTTTTTGTGAATTATTGTTATGTTTTAATTATATTCCCCAATGGAATCATCATACATTTTCTTGAGGGAAATGGAAAACCCACCCCATTTTATGTTTGAGAGTGGGAGTAAATTATTTATTGAAAAATAATATCTATAATAATACCCATTAAATTTCTTATATCTATTAATTTCACATTTTATTTTAATAATTGTACACCATGATCAAATTATTCATCCATTTAAAAAGCTAACATGATCTTATCTTAATATACGAATTAATGGGTAGTTAAGATCATTTCAATATATTTTATCAATTATTCCACTATAAAATGATTATAAGATCCACTAAATGGTTTAGGCCATTGTCACGTAACGGACTCCACTGAAACATTACTCATATTTGTTTGATATGATTTCCTAAGGATTATTGTTTCTATTTAAAACATTTATTAACATAAAATTTATATCTATAATGGTAACAACTGATACTCAAATTTGTTTGGGTTCATCCTTTCGCAAGTCAAAAAATTGATCATCAAACTAGTTACAAAATTGGTTCTTCATATTTCAAATCACTAACTAAAATAATATGGAATTATGGGATAAAAAAATAAAATTATTAGATATTGAAATTGATATCCATAAAGATTAAAGGGGTAAAAAAATATATTCCCTAAAAAATGAATTTATTGGTTTCAAGACATGATATAAATCATTTATTTCTTAAGAAAAACAAATTTGTGAATTTCCACAATAATAGTTGTTTATAATGATATTATGAATTTACCAGTGAATATTCCAATGGAGTGTCAAAATATGTGAGTATTAATGCCTCTTCATCATTCTATAAGTGATAATTGATTCTAGGCCAATTTTACCTTTTCTTTGTTGATATCCCTATGTACAATTATTCCAGTGCCATATTCACTTATTGTATCAGTAAAGGGATGTTTTTACCTTAAAAAAATTAATATATAAAATACCACAATTTGGGGATGTTTTCATATGATGATGATTATTATTATACATACTACTTTCACAATAGCTTTCTAATCCTAATCACCAAAAAACATTACAATGAAATGAAACCCTCTACAACAACACATTTCTTTCATATGATTTACCTCATGATTTATTGTACAATGATACACATATTAAAACCCTAATAGGATTGTGGGACCTAGTGTATGTAGGTAATTATGTAAATAAAATTAATATTTAAAATACAAAAAATATTATATAAACTAAAACTATATAATATGTCATTAAATTTATTTGATCTTATAAAACTAGTTTAGATAACCTGGGAACATGCATAAGAAATGGGTGAGATATAAATCTAAATAAGGGAATAGTAAAAAAAAAATATGATGAATGTAATAAATTTGACATATCAAGAATATCAAGGTAACATGATAGGGGTTAGAATAAAAATATTGAACATCAAATCATGGTTAAATATTATAACATAAAGGCCATAAGGGAATTATGAATGAAAATAAAACCTAACATTTTAAGAATATTTCAATGATAACCAAAATGAAATCATAACATCTCTTGTTTATGATAACCTCTTATGCAACACACATTCCTTCTACTGAGATAAAAACATTACATAATTTGTTGCAAGGATATTATATTTTTCCCAACTAGTCATATTCTTATCCAGTAAATACATAATCATGACACCTATATAAGTTTACATGAGGATGCAATTGATCACATTTAATCCATTTATTAATGAGTTTGGGTCACAAAAAATGAACGAGTATATAAATTATGGATTGGTACATCTATGAGAATACCCTTTATTGGAAATAAGAATGGGATATCATTATTCAAATGTATGGCATGGAATATCATTTTATAATTAATGCATCATAATGGGGGTACATAATGATTTATAGAATTGTCTTTATGAGAATTAAATTACAATATAATATCTTTTTAATCATATTTATAGTTAAGGGTTGTGTAGAAATATATCCCAACATGAACAACTGCAAATGAAAAGTCATAATTTAATGAAGGTGTGTAAATTAAGAGGACAAGGAGAGGATTAATTAGCAAGAGTGGGAGCCACTAAAATCATTGGAAGATCTTCTTAAAATAATTGGAACACCATTTATGGTAATTAATGAGGAAAAAAGATTATCATAAAAATAAAATTGATTTGACAGATGAGAAATGGGTGGTTTTGTGGGTTTTGATAGAAAAAAGAGAGGAGAATTTTTTACTTATTTCTAATCATAGGGTTTTCATGCTATAGGATAAATTATAAAAAAACACAAAATTTACAATGGTAATTTGTATGGTTTCTCTCAAATAATATTGAATTTCAATATTTTATTACTTTAATAACATAAATCATTAAAATAGTACTATTTTTGATTTTTTTGTGAGTAATTCTTTTAAAGAAATGATTTTAAAGTATTAACAATATAATATTTGTTTTGAAGAATTCATTAAGGGTTTATAAAATTTGACAAATAACATAAAACAAATTATTTTTAAGGGAAAAGTTTATTTTTTTTTTGTAAATTTTATTTAGAATCTATTACATTGTTTTTTCATTCATCTTGTAATTATACATACAATATAATTATATAGTACTTAATTTTTACCAAAAAATTTAACAATATCAGAATAATATGAAAATTTAATTATTGGGTGATTTCAATGTGATGGTTTTAGAAATAATAGTTCTTTTATAATCATAATTATATAAATATTGGAATTTACATTTTAAATTATATTATTCAAATTTATTGAAAAATACTAGTTTTTAGACAATTTTCCGAACCATTATTAAAATTAAATGTTTCTTCATGAAAGTATATTATAATTTAAATATTTTAAAAATATTTAATATTAACATTTTAAAATAATATTATTTACTAATTTTATTTTTAATTCACTATAAAATTTATCGTTAAAGAATCTTCATATTTCAATATAATTTTATTATATTTTCATCATATAAAATTCTATCTTTTATCAAAATAATTATTTAATACTTTTATGTTACAATAAAATGGTTGAATATAATATTTACTTATTAAATATACATAATAAAAAAATACAAAATGTTATGATCTAGATACATAACTAATTATTACACCATCCTATATCATAAGTTTATGGTATGGGTTTACGACACATTAATGGGGTTATTCGAAAAAACATTGTTTGGGTAATGGTCATGATAATCTTGATCTTTTCCAATAATTTGTTTATCTCATTCATTATATTTTTAATATTATATTTTATTGATCAATAGAAAACCCATAGATTAAAAATTTATCCTAATCATTGATAAATGAGCTTTATAGTGTATGATCCTACAAGTAAAGGTCCTCAATTCTTCATTCGTTTTCTATTATAAATTAATATTACAATTAATATTAATACGATTAAAATATTTTTTACATTGACTATATTATAAATTATTAGGATTCTTAATTATATTCAAAATATTATATGATATAACATAAAATGGTTATAAATACCAATGTAGTGCATGCATTTTCTTTAACATCTTTTCCAAAAAATTAATTTATTCATTTGAAAAGGGTTTTTAATGTATAAAACATTTGTTAATTAAAATATGTGTAACTTTGATCCTTCCCAATGAATCACAAGAGTCCTTGAATTAGTAAATTTAAGATAGATCATATGTTAGTGCATAAATTTTATAAAATATTTATTTTATTTTTTTCAATTTCTATACTGACCAATAAAATGGTAAAAATAATTATTCAAGGGAAATTATGGTATTTTATGAACAAAATAAAAAAATTAGATACTATATTTCTCACATTCTCTAATTCATCAACGAAACACATTTCTCTTGATTCTAAATAATTCAAACATAATTTGTTCTGTGGGATAAAGTGAGGTAAATATATCACGTTTTAGCTATTATTTCATTTTTTCCCATTTTCACTATTTTATTTTAGATATGAATATATATTCCAAAATTCTATTTTTTTCATAAACTCTTATTTATTTCATTCGAGTTCATATTATCTACTAATACTGAATGAGGGAAATTATTTGGGAATAAATGAAGTTGCCTCTTAGATATCAATATTACATTTCTTTATTTCATATGTTCATTATGTTCGGTTGTGTAAATGCAACAGAAAATTGACCTAAATCATTAATAAAACACGTATATTATTATTCTTTATGAATGAAATCTAATTTTGAGCCCGTTAAATTCTATTTATATGTTAATGTCTAAATATTTATCTATATAGGAGGTTGATCCAAATTTAGGGAAAAATAATAATTTAGAACCATATATGAGTGGTTTCATAGATGGAAAGATGACATGGATTTTCCAATACAAATTTCATAGGATAATACCATGTATATAATGTGTAATTTATATGGGGAGTGGCCCTCATTAAAATAAAACATGGGTTATGCATAGAAAATGTGATAGATTAACTTGTAAATGTATTTTAGAAATTACAAACCTAGTTAATTATTTTAATATGATGATATATATTTGATTTATTCCATGGTTGGGGAATTGTTCCTAAAAAATTATATATTGATTCTTTTTTTGGGAATGTCACTTTCCCCTTGAAATTTTATAAATTTCTTACAGGGTGTGTAAAAATCACTCAGAATGATTAATTACTTGTTTCTACAATGAAACACTCTTCCCTTGATAATATAGGACATGTTTAATTAGAAAATAAATATTTCTCATAATAATATAATAAATATTTTAAAGTTGGGGTTCCAAGTCTCTGATTTTAAATGACTTATTTCTATGATAGGGTGATTTCCCCATGATGATTTGTAAACTATTCCATGTGTGAAGTTCTCTTCCCCCTGATGATGTTATGTTGTTTTCTAATTAAGACATCGAATATATTTTTAAGAAGATATGATAAATCATCAAATTCAGATTAGTGCATGAAGATCATTGTTGTTTGTTTACACATTCTTATAGATATTTTCTATTTCACAATGATATTCAGTTCATATAGTTTTGTATATTTGTGAACACTAATATTGTGTCCAATAGATTCAAACTCATAGTCATCTCGAGCAATTGGGTGTACGGAATCCAACTACATGTTTATATAAAATGATAAGGAAAAGGGCACTATAATAAGTATTTGATTGGATTAATTATGGAATAGCATGGGGGTGGGAAAGGGCTTGGACTTTGGATGAGTTTTCAGTTTCCTTGATGGTTTCTTATTTGTTTATTTTACATTTTTATATAAATTATCCACCAATAAGTGATTATAATTGGTTACGTATGACTTTTATGAAATATACATCATTATTTGATATATTGGATGGGTTTTGGATGTTTTTGGTTTTTATTTTGCATTTTTTTTGTATTTATACATTATTTTATGACTATTGGTATTTAACTTTTTTTATATTATATTTTACTCAAATATGGGGACATATTCTCCCTATATTATGACCATTGAGATTTATTTTAATTTATTAGGATTACGCGTTTAGGGTGGTTCACTTAAGGAAACGTATAAATCCGAACCTTTAACTACAGAGTGGACAAGGATGAGGATGTTAAAAAGTGGTACCAAAGAATGTTTCTTTATCTTTTAATACTACATGTTCATGGTAGATATGAGACATGATGTTTTCGAAACACTCTATTGATTTTTTGGTTATGATTAGTTTCCCAACATTTTTTGTTAGTCATTGTGACTAATTATGGTATTATTGTTCTTTTTTATCAATTTTTTGTTGAGATACAGCACGTAGTGCACACAAAATTGATTTCTAATTTTTGAGTTCAGGGGGTTTTCTCTTGACCATGATTGGATAGAGGGTGAGTGTTGAAGAATTATATCAGGAAGGTACACTACCCATGAAATTTGTGTTACTCATTAGGATTCAAAAATGTTAATTTTATGTAGTGTTGTTTTATTTAGTGTGTCGATAACATCTTATATCATATTCTGAAATAATTTCACTGTTACGTATTTTTTATCTAGTTCATTTAATGGTTCATTATTTATTTTTGATTCAACATATTTTTTATTAATGGAGTCAATTATATAAAATTATAATAGGAACATATGATGTGTTTTTCACTAAATGGGAATTTAATATATTTCATCATTGATCTATTTTATACAGTTATAAATTTAAATAAATTGTAATTTAACAATTTCTGATCCTATGTATATATAAAAATGAACAATGGTATGGTTATATGGGTATACAAGGAGAACCCAATCTGTTAAACCAGGTGATGTGGGATGTATGTGATGTCATGATATTATGCCAATCACTTCGTCAATTAAATTTTGAATATATTAACTATTATGGAAATATATTCCATTCGATGTGTTTGTAATTGTAATGGCATTCCACCATTATGGCCTCCATTATATCACAATGATTACATGGATGGTTATACTTCAACGATGGTTAGATTGGATCATCTTTGAACATAGAAAAATAATGGATTAATAAATATGAAAGAGAATACTACACAAAATTAAATTATGATAAATGGACACTATGGTTGATACTTATCATGTCAGATATCATATGGGTGATCAATATGGAACACCAATTCTTATTCATAAGGGGGTGGGTCCTAGGTAGTCGAGCCCTAGATGTAGTCAATCCTAACTATTTTAAAACACATTTTTTCACCCCCCTAAGAGGATATTGAAGTAGCAGGTTTACATGATATAAATTTTAGAGAATTTCTGAGGAGATATTTTTCTCCAAGATGTCCAACATATAGTTATTTCGTAGAATGAAATCTAGGTTTGCGTTGAGGATCACTTCCTATGAAATAGTATATGGTCAGGCAGATCCCATGAGATAAAGTGTCATAATTATAGAGGGAAGTGAGTCCAAGATTATGTAGACTAATTTATTTATATTAAATAATTTTTATTCAGAATCATGGTTTGAGGTTGTGGACTCGTAGAAAAGTTTTCCCAAAAATATTTATTTTTATTCATTATTGAAATTATTAGGTCTAACCTAACCAATTATTTTGAGTATTTAAATAAATTTAAAAATTAATTATAAAAACATTTGAATTATGATATATATTATTAACTATATCTTAAAAATATAAAGATGATACCAACATTTAGCTTATTATATGGTACTTACCCATGCCATGACATATGTTTTATTCACATCAAATTCAAAATGATGTGAAAGCTTGGGACTCAATAATAAAATAAAAAGGATATATTAAAATATTTTCCTCCTTAATATATGGGAATTTTTTATATTTTTCACTATGAAAAATAAATTGCAGTAAGATATTATAATTGCGATTTTGAGGGATATAGGGAGTGGATGATGTGTGTTGATATTGGTGGATGTTATGGTAAAGATTAATCACCATAGAAAATAATATAGAATTCACATTGTTAAATAACATCTCTTGATATTTGTAGAGTGAATGAATAACATAATTATTTATTTCGTGAAAATATTATAGAAATTATTCTACATCAAGTTTCCATCCCCCGTGAGTTAGTTTTGTTGATTTTTATTTTATCACAGGTTTTGATATCAATATCTTAAAAATCATAAAAAAATGTGTCCAAACTGAATGTTTTCCATGAAATTAATTCCTCTTTAAATTTTAATTTATATATTAATCCTTATTATAAGAGATATATAAATGAATTGGGAAAATAGTAAACACAAAAAATGACCCTTCCTCACATTGGTGTATAATTGTTCTCTCTTTGTGCCCTATTGTAATTCATCATCGATGTTTGGTTGGTTGGTGGTTTAAAAAAATTTATAATAAAAAATTTCCTTCAATAATCAATTCAAGGATTCCCAAAATTCTATTATTGGTTATTTGGGGTATACTACAGTGAGAAGGAGAATATTTATTGATGAAGGAAAACTAGAGGGGAAAAAATAATATTTTATTTTAACATTCATGGTGTGTAGATAGAATATTAGGCGATGAAAATACATTATTTTCAGTGAAGAGTGATTATTAATTGACTTCCACTGAGGATAGATAATGGATAACATGATTTTTATGAGTGCAAATTGTGGTTTATAGTATATTTAATGAAGGATGTGTTGAATTCGATGAAATAAGCTAGGTCTAAATTTTTTTAAAATTCAGAACAACATTACATTTAGTTCATAGGTACACACATTTTGTGTCTCGCTGAATCAATAAATAAAGATTACAAGGATGTTATGTATCACAAGGCCATGTGACTAAGTTACATTCCATGTTACCTTCACTAAGAGATAAATGTGTACTAAATATTATGCACTCAGGGTTCCATATGGACCGACATAATGTCAAGGATGAGCTACACCCATTGTACCATTAATGGGACTCGACATCTGTTGATTAGATATACACTGAGTATCCCCTAGTTGTGAAATGATATGTGAATAATATTAATTCCATCTTGTATGTTTGAGAGACAATATATATATATATATATATATATATATATTTATTTATAAGGTAAATAATAGGTTGATGCGGAATAATATACAATGTCCCCTAGGGCATGGACAATTTAGTTCAATGTAGATATCCCTAACATCATTTATTTGTTGAGTTGGAACCTCGCCTATTATTTATTATATCCTATTTGAGAGTTAGTATTCAACATGTGTGGTAACCATGTTGTGATTCACTACCCATGGAATTAGATTGAGATGATATTTAATCAATTTTCAAGGATATAGGATCCACTCTATGAAATGTTTTCATTTATTTGACCAATGATCTTGGATTAGTCATGGATCCTCTAATAGAGTTTCTACTTCACCCACAAACATGGGGAAAAAATCCTCCAATATCATTTGAGGTAATGACCACGTGTATTTAGATACTTGATGATCATATGTTTATGGATGCTACATTTTCATATATTCCATGTGTTTGATACAATACTGTGGTATGTTTATCTTTTTATTTGAATATCTAGGCATTCTCAATTTCTTAAATCCTATGTTATGTGTTCGATCAGACTTTACCTTTGATGGTTTACTTTTTTTTGTGTTTTTAGAATGTCATGTTAGGTATGTATATAATCAGTTCAATAGAGTATTTTCCTGTATTTTTATTGTCTCATAAATATAGAATTTAATTTGATAGAATTCTAAGGGGATATTGTTTGGGGATTTCCTAATGGCTATTAGTTGTAGTGGTAGTGGGGCTTGAGGTCATACATGAGTTTTTTATGATAATATTTTACATGTTTATTAAATGTTAGACCATATATTTGGTTATTGTGCCTATATATTTTCTATATTTACCTTGACAATGCATTGATAAACTCATTGTGGGATTCTAGAGTATGTTCGCAAATTTATTATTCTGGTTTTTAATTTTAAAAATTACTATTGTATGTAAATTAATGACTGTGTGTGTGATTTTTTGTACATGTACATTATGAAAATGCTTATCATATGATTGATATTACTAGTTGAGGGTATTAAACTACCAATATAATATTAGAGGTTGAAATATCATATCAATTAGTGCAAGTTGTTCCCCTAGGTGGTTCCATGTTAGAATTGTTTAGATAGGTAACATATTATGATTTCATATGGATGATGAATAGAGATGGTATTTATGTGAGTATTGGTTCGTTAATTTAGGAAATGGTTTTGAATTTTTTTAGTTTTATCTGATTGGATTGGGAAACAAGGGATGGATTGATAGATAAAATATCAATTCACCAGGATTTTACTGATCCACTAATCAACATGGTACATTGAGACAATAGTTTCAAACAAAAAATGAAACATATATCATTTAGAAATGGGTTTCTGGTGTTTATTTCCTTCTTAAATCAGATCACAATATTTTATATTTATAAATTTATAAAACAAAAATATTTCATGATTCCTCAATTCATACCATGACACGAGATCCTACTACATTACCTTAATAAATATTATCTGAGGGTTGATGGTTTAGTATTGTAGGCCATTTAGGAGGTGTTACCTCTCTATGGTCTGCAAGTGGAACTTCCACCCATCACATTGTGAACAGACCTACACCCAATATTAAATTTTTATGTTTTGCATAATAATATATAATAAACCATTAAGGTTCTATTAAACCTTAGTGTTTGGGTTAAAGGTATACTCTATGAGATTTAGAGGAATATATGACAATGGTTCTGGTGGTAGTTATAATTTCAGGTGTCAGATAACTAGTTAGAGTCTATGGATAAGGTAGTTTATCTCATCCAAATCCCTAATAATCTAATATTGGTTCTCACAGTGTTTCTTCATCACAGATCATCTTGGGGATGGTGGTGTTTTGTAGTGTATACCCTTGTTGAGGAAACTCTCTCTTTGAATGAATTTGGGATCATATTTTTGGAGCTTGCCCTGACGACTATGATATTGGTATGTGACACTAATATTCTAAATAATCAATGGGTAATCATGTTAGTAAACTTGTATAATATATGTTTTACTGAAATAACATTTTAATTTAATGACCATGTTTTGGATATATATTTTTTGGAGTGGAAATTAGTGTGAGACCTACATAGAGATATCCAAGTTGTAGTTTTCCCTATTGAATTATTCTATATTCTATAGAGATGGATAATCCCCTGTCAATATATATCATTTTATAAAATTAATTGAAGTTGGTTAGAAATATTAAAGTCCTCTTTATGTATTTATAACATATTCTAGTGGATGAAATTAGGCTTCAAGGTTGTGACACATGAAGCATAGACATATCTATTCTCAGAAAATATGTTCCCTATGTGTTGTGGTTAGATGTCCTTAATTATTTTCCTATAATAAATTATGTTATATCTTTAGTGGAATAACATATAATCCCATTAATAAATAAGCATTTAGGTTGATGTTAGAGGTCCTTCATCAGAAAATATTTCATGGCCCTATCTAGTTTTAATTCTCACAGATCATGTCAAATCATGTTTAATCATGTATTAAGTTTTAAGTAGAAATTTTCTTAATTATGATTATGTATGTTCATCTATAAGTTTAACATATTATGTTAATGTTTTACATATAATACATACAAACTGACAAAAAATGTCCATGTATGAGTCATTGATATAAGTATGATATAATGATAGATGAGTCACTAACAATTGTATAAGTCCCCAACAAGAAGTATGTGTCACTGACTGAAGAATGAGATACCAACAGATGTGTCACTGAAGGAAGTATGAGTCCCCAATATAAGTATATGTTATTAATAGATGAGTAAAAAAAAGAAGTATGTTTCTATGATAGAATTATGAGCTACCGAAAGATGAGTCACTAAATCAATGACTCACTAATTCATCAACTTACCGACAGGTTGAGTCATTTATAGAAGTATTAGTCAATGATAATATAAATTTTCGACATAACTACTCACCGATAATAATGACTCTCTGACACATCAACCTACCAATAAAAGGACCTACAGATAGAAGGACCCTCTGACCGAAGGACATGCTGAGAGAAGGACCTACCAATAGATAGACCAACCGTTAGAATGACCTACCAATAGAAGGACCTACCAAAAGAAGGACCTACCGACTGAAGGGACTTCCAAAAGGACCAACCTAAAGAATGAAATACTATTAAACACTTATAAAACGTTTTTACATAAAATTTCTATAATAATTATAATAGAAATATTTATGAAATGTAATATTGATTATTATATTATTGATCGTGATTGCCTTATGTAGACATTTTTCGAGACCAGTACGAGGTACGAGGAAGCCCTCATGTTAAGGATCATTCCTATTGTGATTATTGATATTATATCTAGAAATCATCAAAAAAATATAATAAATCATATAGAGATAACATAATATGTGGAAAAAATCATATATGATAATAACGCTCATTATTGATAGTTGTGAACAAGGAGGGATTTTTTGCGAACTGAAAATTGCATCATACTAGCGGAAACAAACCCTAGAGAAGGGAAAATTGTAGCGGTATTTCACCACACTAGAAACCAGAACACAAATAAATCATGACAAACTATTTTGGAGTCTATTTACAGTAGTGGACTCGAGCTTCACATTTTCTACATCCAAGAAAACTTGAATCATCTAGCACATCTCATAGTGAATCCAAAAACCATTTATATTTTTTAGCTCTTTTGTGTACATTGTTATTAATTTTGATGCAATGTGTGTATCTATATCACAATCACACAATGTATCATGAGATAATCTAGAAGATACTAGATATCCTTACTCATTAATATTTCAACACCATTTTTTTACCATATATAATAGTATTAGTGGTCCATGTGTGGCTTGGTTTTATTTTCATTCACACGAACAACTGTGGTAGAGATCTAGTTGACCTATAAATCCATGTGGGTTGTTTTGAACCCCGATCCTGGGAGTGGATAAAATTTATTAATATAATCTTCATGGTGTCAGTTGATTACCATGTGAAGAGTAGTAGTTCTCTACATGAGTCTAATCTTCATTCTTTTATTCTTTGGTTTTTTTCAAATTTAATTTTCCCAATTTTCACACATGTTTTGTAATGATAAATATTACATTGATTGTTGATCTTAGTTAGTGTTCATAACTATATTTTATTTTTTAAATTAAATTAAAAATTTATATCATTATTTTAAATTTTTGTAACAAAGAATTAGTCAATATTTTGAGAAATTAATTGAACATCCATAAATCTTATAAATTTGATACTTTGATAAACTAGGCTATTTAAATTTTAAATTGCGGGCATTTGATAAATAAGGTTTTTATTAGAAATTTTTATAGGATCCCAATTCACACCTCTTGAGTTACCTAATCCATCAAACAATTGTTATCAAAGGGTCGTTTTTAATCTTATTGTTTCAAATAATTCAATGTTTTTTCAAATAATTTCAACTATGGTTGAAGTTGTGTTTTAATAATCTATAAATTTCTTTTATTTCTAAATATTTAGTTCATTAAAATCATATTATTTATAATTTAACATGGATAAAAAATAGGATGGTTCTACTACAAATAGAACTACCTTTTTCAAGGGAATTAATTATGCTTGGTGGAAAAGTAAGATGTAAAGGCATTTAGAAAATATGGGTTTTGAAATTTTGTCTCCCACTATAGTTGCATATAATATTCCATCAACAACTTGAAATACATTAGATGACCCAACTAAGTAGGATTATAATAATAAAGACAACAAAATTAATTCATTATATTTTTCATTAAGAGATAAACAATTCAATATGATTTCTATAGGTAAAACAACCCACTAAATTGGAGATACTCTACCTATTTTAAATGAAGGAACCACTAATGTTAAGGAAATGAGACTCAATTCATATATTATTAAATGTGATACCTTCAAAATAAAGCATAACTATCCAATATCTATCATGTATAAAGGGTTAAATAATTTATAAATAATATTAACTCTATTGAAAATTTAATTATAGCTGAGGAAAAAATAATGAAAATTCTCAAATGTTTACCAGATAAATAGAGAAGAACCATAATTCCAATTATAGAATCTTTTGATGTTAGAATATTTCCAGTAAATGAGATGATGGATAACCTAATGATATATGAGGTAGAATTGAAATAAAACCAAGAAGAATAATAAGAAACAAAGATAAAGTTAGTGGATTTAAAGACCACTATTTCTAAACACAAAGAAAAGGAGAAGGCACAAACTCATTCTGATAGATCAAGAAATAAAGAATCATCATCTGAGAGTGATGAGTATGTGGATAAATTGTCCGTAAGATATAAAAAATTCTATAAAAATAAGATGTTTTTTAGAAATCCCAACTAAAAAAGAAAGTATGAATAGAAGGGAAACTAGAAAAAGTATTAGAATAATGGTGATACCTCTAAATAGTTAATTTATTATAAATGTAAGATACGAGGAAATGTAATGGCTGACTATCTTAAGGTAAAGTATAAAAAAATTTAATAAAATTATAAAATGTATAAGAATGAAATGAAGTCCACCATGAGTGATTCTGTGGATAGTTATAGTGAGTCAAAATCATCACATGGTGATAAATGTGACAAAGCAAACATGTTCTTCATAAAAAACACTTATGAGGTAACCCTTAAATATCCTGTGTAAACTTCTTACTATTATTGAAGTTAATATTACTCTAAATACATGACTAATGAATGAATTATTAATTATGTAAAATTATTTATGATAGATATAATTAATTAAAAGATAAATTTAATGTTTTGATGAAACAAAAATCTCTCACCTCAAATGTTAAATCTATGCTTAATACAGGGAAAGTGAAATTTTATCATTTTCGTAAAGAATATTATGATCATAAATTCTCAAATGAGTAGTATAAAAAGGACATAGAAAATTTTACCAATGGAAACAACACTCTCACTCAAACTCTAGGGAAATTAGATGCACCAAATATGCTACTTGTTTAGGTTATCAACCAGAAAAAAACATTATTAAAAAAAATTTACATCAGAATCTGTAAAATTTTGATTTGTACCTAGATTTGAAAAAATTAGTAGAAATTTCTAATAGTGGATAATCATCAACTACTAGTTTTTTGAAGCCAAGTAGAGTTTATTTTACTAATAATTTATATACTTATTATCAAAAACCAATGAAAAATGTATGGGTTCCCAAAGTATGAATTACTAATATTTATGGACCCAATCATGTTTGGGAATGATAATAATTTCTTGTTTGAATTCTCTTTATTTGAATCATTCTTGAAGATATCTAGTAAGAGCTTAGGGTACATGGATAGTGGATGTTCAAGACATATTACAGGGGACTACTTGAGATTTAAGAATCATATAAAGAATGATGTGGGAATGTCAATTCTAGCGACAATTCTAAAAGAAAAATAAATTTTCTTGGCCAAATTCGTAAACTAATTAAATTTTAATTTCAAAAGTAATTATTAATGATTTTTTAATGTACATTTTTCATAGTATCTCTCAGTTATGTGATTATGATTTCAATTCTAAATTATAAAATGATGTTTGTAATGCGTTTAATTCAGAAAATTATTTAGTATTTATTTCTTTTAGAAATTAGAATGTTTATGATGTGAAATTGGATTCATTAGTTTCTCAAAATGATTGTTTCTTATGTGTATTTCATAAATAATACTGGATTTGACAAAGGGTATTAGGAAACAGTAATACTCACTCATTTAGATATATTATAATGAATGGATTAGTCAAGGGTCTTCCCAAACAAGAATTTCCAGACAATAAATTCATCAATCCTTGTCAAAAGGGGAAAAGAAAAAATTATTCATTCAAATCAAATAAATAACATTCAAATTCCTAACCACTTGATTTGGTTCAATTGGAATTTATTGGACCATATAGAGTTTCATGTATTAATGGGAAGCAATATGTTTATGTTCATGTAGATAAGATCTCTAGGTATACTCAGACCACCTTTTTTGGCTCACAAGAGTGAAGTTTTTTCATACTTCATCATGTATTCTAGATCTACTAAAAATAAAAGTGGTATATAATAGAAACCATGAAGATTTACCATGTATGTGTGTATGAGAACAAAGTGTTTAAATCAGTTATCTCAAAAAATGGTTATAATCATTACATCTCTGGTCCTACAACTCCTTGGTAGAATGGATTTATAGAAATAAGGAGGAGGAACTTACAGGAAATTGCCCATACTATGTTTAGGGAATATAAATTTACTATTTATTTTTGTTCTAAAGCTATCAATACAGCACATTATGTAATTAATATAGTCATAATCAGAGAAAATTATTATGAAAACTTTCTATATGCTATTGAAAAATATGAATCCTAAAGTTTGTTACTTTATTGATTTTGGTTAAAGGGTTTATATTATCAATACTATTGAAAATATTGAAAAAATTGCATCCAAAAGTGATGAAGTAATATTCTTATGTTACTAAACCTCTATTAAACCTATAGATTTTTAAATAAAATAACCAAATGAGTGGATGAATCTATACATGTTAAATATGATAAAATAGATCCATGTGAACCTAAAACAAATCTTCAATGTATTATGGAAGTTTTTTCCAATTTTGAAATTAAATCCAAATATCGATGCATTTCTATTAAGTAATATTTATTATCCCCCCCTTTTGGAAAATCTCTAAACTCGAATAATAGTGAACCTGAACAAATAGATGAAGCTAAAATAACTAGTAATTCCTTTTATAGATATATATGAATCATTAATGACCATCCAATTATTGTTTCAGTTGGATACATATATAATGGTACACAAACAATATATTATATTAGGAACCAGTTTAAACATTAAACCATCTTATCAAGACATGAATCTAAAAATATTAATGATGCAATCAAGGATAAACATTGGGTGATGGCAATGTAGGAAGATTTGAATTAGTTTAAAATAAATAATATTTAAAAACTAGTGAATATACCTAAAGAAACATTGGCCATATGTAGTAAGTGGGTATTTAGAAACAAAGTAAAATTTTAAGGCACCGTAGTGATGAATAAGGAAAAACCAGTTGTATAAGGATTTAGTCATGAGGAAGGAATTGATTATGAAGAAAACATTTCACCAGTTACAACACTAGAATCCATAATAATCCTTCCAGCATATGATGCATATCTCAATTTCAAACTATATCTAATAGATTTTTAATGTGAAATCTTAAATGTTTATATCTTCTAGGTTTTTTTGTTGAAAAACCCCTATTTTTACAAACCTTCATTTTAAAAATCATTTTTTATGTTAAACAATTCTTTATAAGTTTTGAAATATGCACCTTGATCATCGTGTGATTGGATTAGTACTCTTTGTATTTCTAAATGTTATACAAAAGGTATAGTTAATCCTACTATAATTATATAAGTAACATCTAAATATTTATTAGTGGATAAAATATATGTTGATGACATTTTATTGGAACATCAAAACAATATTATTTTATTGATTTTTTAGAAGTAATGAAAATTGATTTTTTAATTAGTTCAATGGGAGAACTCAAATTCATTCTTGGATTTAAAACCGTTAAAAATAATAAAGGTATTTTAGTAAGTTAATGTATATATACTAAAGAACATATAAAAATAAATGTATTTAATAGTAAAAAATGTGGTAATACTCCAATGAGTACCACCAGTAAGTTGGACCTTGAAGAAAATTGTAAATCTATTGATCAAACCAATTAAAAATGTATTATTGGAAGCCAACATTACATGACTTATATCTTACGTGATATTTTTTTAGTGTATGTATGTGTGCTCTTTTTCAAGGGAACCCAAAATAATTTCATTTAAATTTCCTTAAAATAATAATCAAATAACTCAAGTATACTACCATCTTAATATTCTTCTACCTTAGTGGAAAAAGATTTGATTTAGTTAGTTATTTAGAAGATTATTTTGATGGATGTAAGTAAGATAGAAAAACACCTATGGAACATAACTTTTTATGAAAGTATATAGTATCTTGTTGAAGTAAAAACGAAAATTTCTCTCTCATTATATACTTCAAAATATATATACCTAGTTGTTGGTAATTTTTGTGCTCAAATTGTTTAGATGAAACACGATTTTCTAGATTGTGGATACCAGTTTATGCATACTCCTATAAAAAATGAAAATACAAGTTCTATTAACAAATCAAAGAACATTTTTTATCACTGTAGAAAAAACATATTGAATTAAAACATCACTTTTTGAGAGATCATAATAAAAAATATGATATAACTCTTGATTTTATTTTCCATGAAAATCATCTTTCTAATATATTTTCTAATCTATTATATTCTAATAGAATGAGTTACATCCTAAATGAATTGGGGGAGATTAATTTTTGAGGACATATTTTTAGTAACACATCATTAAAAAGAGTGTGGACCCATTTATATGGAACTGGTAGTGTCATGCTGATATCCATAATAACATGCCAACACCAAAAGTGTCTTACCGACACCTATGATGTCTCATTGATTAAACTCACCGACTGTTTTTTTCTTCTTATTTTTAATCAAAATGAATTTTTTTTACTTATTACATTATATTTTCCCAAAACTACTTCATTTACGTATTATAAATCCAAAAAATGAAAAAACCAATTAGATCTTACTTACCTCTTACTCGCGGTCTTCCACTCTCACACTCTTACCCATATTCTCAGTTTACCATCAACCCTTTCACCATTTTACCTTCAACTGAACATTCAAGGTGGTTAGAGTAAAATGGTTCTTTGAAGGATATAGATAATATTAAAAAACTAGTAAGAGGCATAAATGATAATATATCAAGTATAATCATATTCATTCAAGACATGAAAACCCTATGGTAATTCCATGAAGAGAAGTGAACTCATATTGGTTATTAAAAAGTAAGTATTTCTAGTTAAATGTGATGTACATTGATGGATAGTTGGACTATTTCTCATACAATGAATGAAATTGTTACCCTAGAGGGTTATATATATTTGATTGTCATGTTGAGTTTATTTTGGATGATAGTGAGTAGGATGGTGAAATTAGGTTGTTTTTCAAGTTCACCCATGAACAGTTGTTTCCCAGGAAAGAGGACTTTGCATTATTCATGTATTAAAATGTGTATCTTCTATATTTTCTAAAGAGATAACATAAGGTAAATATTTTTAGGTATTTTATAGTCCATATAAGTGAATAATTTATTCCTTACTACAAGAGAAAGTTACAATTTTACCAAATAATGATATCTTCTATTATAAAAGTCAAGGGATGTGTAAGTGAATATGAAGAAAAGATCTATGTTTATTGTAGTATCATCCTAAAAAAATATTTGTAAGAGAATAAAGATTAATTGGATTCCTTTTAAGTGGGAGTGGGTTAGAGATTTTGGGAAATTATATGACAATTTCAACCCTGTTTCCCATCTATCTAAGCCAAGTGTAACACCCCATGCTTCTATAGTACGTTTCTATTTGAATATTTAAATAGCTTGCATTGTAAGAAACTTCATGATTCTAACACACCACGACCAATCATACTAGCCTTCATGAACAGTAATACACACTTTTTTAAATTTTATAAATTTTATTTTTCAAAATGGACCTCAATTTTGGATTTGGAATATCGTAATTAGCTTATGGAGAATTTGTGGTATTTTTCTGAAAACATTAAATTATTGATGAATAGTCAAAAATAGTGAGTTATAGTTTAAAGTAGACTCTTTATTTATATTATTATTTATTTTATTTAAATTTATTATTGATCAAATTATATACATAATACCTATAAAAGTTAAATTTAATTTATTTGAGTCAGTTTATAATAATTTTATATATATAAAATATTTATCGAACTTTTTACCATCTTTTACCCACCTCCTATAAGCATTTGAAAATTTGCATAAAACATAATTTTAACACTTCTATGAAATGAATTTATAAAATCCCAGTGAAATGGATGATTTCAGTAAGTAAAATGCGGTTCAATAAGATAATTTTATTTTGGTGGATAGTAATTTTTCACTTTTATTTACCACGGTTAAAAGTAAATACGGTAATTAGGGGTAAAAATGATATCATTATTAACCTATCACATGTACTAATTCTACTGGATAAGTGTAATTCGACTTAAATCAACCATATAAATAAAATATTATCTTTTAGGTCTATATGGATTAGATTAGTACATTTATTATTATTTAATTCGTAGAAGAGTTAAAAGTGTTAAAATCAATGTTTAATAACTAAACCATTTTCAATATAAGGGTTTACATAAGAACAATTCGACTATAAATATTCATTAGAAAGATAAAATGAATTAATATATAATTTTATTTTATTTATAAATTTTATACATTAAATAATTTAATTTATTTATTTGCCAATGATGATGTAGTAATAACTTTATTAATGAATTGTTATAATAATTGATATTATAAATACCCAAATAATTATAAATTGATACTTTTTATGAATTAAACTAATTTTATAGGATAATATGACAACATAGGGTTTGTTGAATTATTTTTTTTCAAATTAATAATTATGTTATGAATTTAGCCAAAACAAAATACCAAATAGTGTCAAAATTGACATAAAATAAATTTTAAAACAAATATTATATTATTAATTGATATAATATTCATAAAAACTTATGGTTATGGAAAATGAATCAGATAATGATATATATATTAATAATGAACCTCCTGGGGTTCTCTTGGATGTTTATAGAATTTTTATGGACCATTTAATATAAAAATACAAAGAGACATGTTAAATGTCAAACTATCTAACTAATAATTAAATAAAAATGATATGGTTAAAATGATGACCTAAACTTGTCTAAAACCTATCGGTTTAGTGGATTTCGACCCATCCCAACCTTATCCTCGATATAAATCATTTTTTTATCCATTTGAAACCGAGAATGAGTTTATTATAAAACAATATTTCAATATTTTCCAAAGGTGCCCCTCACCCCTCTTATAAAATGGCACATCCCCTTCTCTCAAATACACACCATCAAAGCAATTTTTCATGACTAAACGCTCCCCAAATATCCTTTACACTTTCCTACGTTCATCATAGAGGCCATAGTTTAGTCAAAAATCCATCATAATGTGCCGTTTTGATCAAATCAAAATGAAGAACCCGATAAAGGGGTAAATATTTCATCACCTCTTTCATGCTTTTTTTCAACTTCCACTTCTTCTTTCCTTGTTGTTTATTTCTAAAATAATAACTCATGTATCTTCTATAACTATGATGTTATTATAAATATGGTACAACCATATTCATTATTCTATCCATCCATTGAATGACATGTCACCATACGTGCGTACGTACTACTTACCGTCTCCATGTCGTGGTGTAGTTGTTAATCAATACATTAGTATTTGGGTGGGTATAAAAATGATGTATAATTGAATTAAATATTAAATATAACATGATAATTATTTTTATTTATGATATACAGTCCAATTATATATTATTTTAATATCAAAAGAATGATATTGTCGCTCGTTCGTACGTACAGATTACAATCTCCATGAACACGATGAGATTCATTCCCCATTGTATCAATTCAAGAATAATTTTAATTCGATGATTAAATATAATGTTTAACAAATTAATATCATTCAGAATATGAATAAGATATATCCTATCCATAATAAACATTTCTTACATAACACATCATATAAAGGAAAATGAATCTTTTAACACCTGAAACGACGATAATACTAAAATATTAACAAAGAAATATTAAAAGATCATATATGATATAATATTAATGTATATGGTTCTTTAATAATTTAATAACAAGTATTTCACCATTATACAGGAGGTTAACCTACCCTCGACCAGGTAAAAGTACAAGGTAATGGTTAATTCTACAATCTCTTTTTTATCCGATGTTATTTTTACGTAAGTATCTACTGGGACCTCTTTATCATCCACATACATGTTTCTTAAAAATTTATTTCAAAACATTTTTTCTATTTACAATAAAATGGGTTAAATTCATTTATACCATTATTTTAACTTATACGTTTTGAATGGAATCTTTCAATCATTTTCCAAAAAAGGTAGATTACGATTTTCTTGATAAAATTTAGGTAAGAATGTCTTTGTTAACCTATAAGATGGGTGCGGTTATTCTACACCCTTATAACAATGTCAAAGATACCCTTACAAAAATATAAGAACATTTTCAAAATAAATGTTCTCTTTTATAATTATGCAACTTTAAATGATTTCAAAAAATGAAAGAGATATTTCTCTTAAATAGTTTTTATTTCATCTATGTCAACATCCTTTGATTGATTTTATACTTGTTTGAAGTCGATTTATTATGATACAAATCTTCCATATTGTATTGAAGATTTTGTGATATGTTTTACAATGGATGTGTAATTTTTATACCATTTGTGGTTTATGGTTAAAGAATTAACATTTTGTATGCTTGTTTTAATACAAATGTTAATGTTATATTTCATCCTTTTCATATGAGAAATGTATTGGACTTAGTAAGTGATGGGTAGCGCCCACTATATCTACTCAATGCATCTGTAGGTCTCATAAAAAATAGACATGTAATTGGCCAAGGACATTCCCAATTTGATATATGGTTTTGGCAGAGGCCTTAATCCATTTTTAGACGTCTTGGCTGAGGCCATGAAAAGATGTTTCAGAATATCAGGCATTATACAATACCTCCTTATGAAAATAATATTGATGGTTTATGTGTTCATTCGACTAGTATAATACCCATGATTATGTTTTATTATGTAATTATTTACTCAGCTAATATTCCTGCCATAAAAGTGTTAATGTTTATTATAGGTAAAGGTATGTGTTTTCAATTATTCCCCATGATTAATATTTATGTTCTCTTTCGTTGTATTTCTTACGATTACTGAGTTTTTGAGCTCACCCCTTTATTATGTTTCATTCTCCCAGGATATGAAGAAGTTAGTTATGAGTGACTTGGAGGCATAATCTAGGAGGCTTGGATGTTTGTAACGGAATACATTAGTTTTGTATTTCTTTACAAGTTGTAAAGTTGATCTTCTGTATGAATATTGTTTCAAATAATACTAAACTAATCAGTCTTTCGGGACATGATTTCCTTATGATCATGCCAATGCTATGTTATAATGCATCGACTTTCGGTAATTGGGGTCGGGGCGTTACATTTGGTATCAAGGAAGTTTAGTACAATCCTGGAAAACAAGATTTAGATATATTCTGATTAGAGAAAATAGCCCTAAGATATACTTTGAGGATTAGTATAGAAGAACTTCATAGAATTTTAGTACTACCGAAATTTTTTGAGTTTTCCAAGAAATACATCCATGTCTGGATACAAGCAGGTAGAGGCAGCTCTGGCACAGATATACCTAGGGGTAAAACCCAAAAACACTTCTTTGAGCTAGACTTGAACGGGAACTGGTCCACGACACATGGATTTACTATAGTGTTGGTTACGAAAATCTCAGGGGATATTCTTAGGATAATTCTCATTTTATTTACAAACCATTATGAAGGGTTTATGAGTATATACTTCCTCAAAGAAAACACTTTTATGATTATGCATTATATCAATAAATTTTTCAATTTATGTTAAGTGTTTTACAAGTTTGGATTTATGTATTACAATTCATAAATTAATCTAATGTATTACATTGTTTAGAAATGGTGCGTACTTGATGGAATGGAAACCGTATAAATGAACACAATCCATGTATGGATTTCCCTATTACTCAAGATAATTATATCGGAGATGGTGATATAACTGGTGCTGTTGAACTTATCACCATACTGAGACAACTCACAAATGTTATGAATAATAACCTTACCCGTATGGAGCACCCTAATCCACAACACAGAGGATCAATGTTATACTTATTCATGAGGCAACAAAGAAAAAAATTCAATGGGATTACAAATCCATTAGTGACTGAATAATGGATAAATTCCTTAGAGAAAATATTTCACGCTTTGGGGAGTAGAAAAAGAGAAAATGTTGTCATGGCAGTTTGTCACCTCACATGAGATGTTGATCAATGGTGGTCATTGATTCAAAACAAAAAGGAAGATGAAGAAGTTTTTAATATGTAATTGTGTTAGTTTGAAGATATTTTATTATAAAAATACTTTCCTTGTGAGCATCGAATGGATAGGGAAAGGCAATTTCTGAGTCTAAGGAAAAAAGAGGATGAGAATGTCTAAAGTATGAAGATAACTTTACAAGGATAGCAAGGAATGCTACAGATTATATACGTAACCCAAGATTTAAGATTGACCATTTCTTTTATGGGTTAAAAACATTTCTCCATTGATAATCACTATCTCAATCATTTTCATAATATGAAGATATTTTCTTGTGTGCTGCTATGACAGAAAAGGAAATCTCTATGTTTTACAACTTTAAAGAAAATAAATGGAAGAAGAGATCTACTAGACAATCTGGGAAACGAAATATGGAAACATGGAATAATGGAAGAATTGAATTTCCACCCTGTGATAATTGTGGAAGGAAGCACCCAAGTGCTTGACTAAATGGAAAAGGAGTATGCTACAAATGTGGACAGAAAGGCCATCTTGCTAGTGATGGTAAGGGAAAGAAAGACACTACAAATGTTCAATGCTACAATTACAGGGAGATGGGACATTATCAAAATTAATGTTATGAGCGTTAGGTAAACATACCTCAGAAATGGCTAAGGGATTGAGGCCAAGCTTATGCGATCACTACTGCTGAGGTCGAAGATTTGAAAAACATGGTTCCTGTTAATTTAATAGTTTCATCATGTTTAGCCAACGCTTTATTTGATTCCGGAACATCGAATTGTTTCATATCTTCCAAGTTTTCTATGAAAATTATATATTTCCAATTTGATTTAACAAGGGATTTGTAAGTCAAAACTCTTAAGGGAAGTATCACAACAACAATTTTTTGTGAGTTGGTTCCCATTATGGAATATCAATGATCTTTATCTTCTGATCTCATCATCATTCCCATTATTTAGTATGATAAAATCCATGGAATGTATTGGATTTCGGACTATGATGCGAAAATTTATTGTAAGAAGAAGGATGTTACAATTTTTTATGATGATAAGGAGTACCTTAACTTTAGAGAAGAAACGTCACCACCTCATTCAAATCTAGGTCAACCCCCAGTAGCTCAACTAAATGCCATTATTAGGGAGGAATAGAAGGAAATAACAGTGGGTGAGGAAAATAATGTTAAAATATAGGATGTACCTATTGTGAAAGAATATGTTGATGTGTTTCCAGAGGATTTACCTGGGCATCCTCCAGAATGAGGAATTGAGTTTTCCATTGATTTAATTCTTGGTTCAAGGCCCGTAATGAAGTCCCCATATAAAATGGACACTGTGGAATTAGTGGAACTAAATAAAAAACTAGGGTAATTGAGTAGTAAGGGATTTATTCTCCCCGGTGTTTCTCCATAGGGAGCCCCAGCTCTTTTTGTTAAGAAGAAAGATGGATCTATGAGGTTGTACATTGAATAAAGGGATATCAATGCTATAATAATAAAGAACAAGTATCCCCTATCTCACATTCATGATTTATTCGACCAACTTCATGGAGCTCAATTTTTTCAATGACTAACCTTCCATCTAGATATCACCAGTTGTGTGTAAAGAAGGAAGAAATTCTAAAAACACATTTCGAACTGGGTACGTGCATTACGAGTTTACAGTAATTCCTTTTGGGATGACTAATGAACCCTATGTTTTCATGGATCTAATAAACGAAGTTTTCAAGGAATATCATGATGAATTTTTAATGGTATTTATTTAAGATATCCTGGTATTCTCCAAAATCTATAAATTTAATGAAAATCACTTGTGCACCATTCTAAAAATCCTCAGAAGAAATGAATTATACGAAATGTTTAGAAAGTGTGAATTTTGGCTTCAGAAGATTTATTTTCTTGGATATATTGTCTCTAAGGATGGAATCTTTATTGACCCTTCGAAGTCAATGGCAATCCATGAATGGCCAGCACCAACAAGTATAACCAAGGTATGCAGTTTTATTGGTTTAGCAGGTCATTATCGATATTTCATCCAGAAGTTTTCTGGATTTTCTAGCCCATTAATAAGCCTACACGTAAAGGTGTTACATTTGTTTGGACAAAAGAGTGTGAAAAATGTTTTGAAGAACTAAAGTGAAGATTAGTCAATGCACCTATCTTGACTCTACCATCAAGGAATGATGGGTTTGTTATTTTTAGTGATGCCTCAAATAAAGGACTTGGTTGTATTCTTATGCATAATGATAGAGGTATTGCCTATGAATCACGATAGCTGAAAATTAATAAGCAAAACTATCCTACTCATGATCATGAGTTAGCAGCTGTAATCTTTGCTTTGAATTTTTTGATACACTATATTTGAGGTGAAAAATGTGATATTTATACTGATCACAAGAGTTTGAAGTATATTTTCTCTCAGAAGGAACTCAACATGGGAAAAGGATATGGCTAGAACTACTCAAGGATTATTATTGCACAATACAATACCACCCGGGGAAGGAAAATAAGGTTGCAGATGCTTTGGGAAGAAAGGATCATGGAGTTTTGAACAAGATGATAGTTGAAAGGGATCCTATTTTCATGGATCTATTAAATATAGATATGGGAATAACCATGGAAGGTGAAACGTAAATGATTTTTCAAATGGTTTCCAAACCATATTTACTAGAAATAATAAAAATTTCTCAGTCTAATGATGAGGAATTTCAAAATAAGATTAAATCTATCAATCATAGGAGATTTATAGACATCATATATGAAGATGGGATTTTGAAATGTGGGAAGAGACTTTGTGTTCCAAATATACATGATATGAAAAGGGAATTTTTAGATGTTTCTCATAGATCTAATTTCTCTATACACCCTAGGAGAACCAATATTTATACGAATTTGAAGGAACATTTCTCATGGGACAACATGAACAGGGAGATTGATGATTTTGTGTCAAAATGTATGGTTTGTCAACAAATGAATGTTGGAAGGCAACAACCAAGAGGATTTATGAAACCTATTCACATACCTAACTTTAAATGGGATAATATTACGATGGACGTTGTCAATGGACTACCAAAGACTCCTAGAAGGAATGATGCAATATGCATCATTGTTGATCATATTACCAAGTAACCACATTTTCTTGATATAAGAGAAGGTTTAACACTTGAATGTTTAGCAATACATTATATTAATGTTGTTTTAAGACATAATGGAGTACCCCTATCGATTTTTTCTAATCATAATCCACATTTTACATCATGATTCTGGAAAAGACTTTAGAAATTCCTAGATACTAAACTTCATTTGACCACTGCCTAGCACCCCCAAAACCATGGACAATCAGAACGGACTATTCAATCCATAGAGGACATGTTAAGATTTTTCTCACTTGACTTTCAAGGTATGTGGGATCAATATTTACCTCTGGTAGAATTTTCATATAACAATAACTTCCATTCAAGTATTCAGATGGCACCATATGAAGCATTACACGGAATGTGATGTCACACACCAACTTTTTGGGATGATGTTTGTGAATGAAAACTCATAGAGCCATAAATTGTGGAAGAAAGTATGGAGAAGGTGAATGTTATCCAAACCAATATCAAAGCAGCTCAATGTAGGCAGAAGAGCTATGCTGATAACCAAAAGAAGGATTTAGAATATCAGGTAGGAGATCATGTTTTTGTGATGGTATCTTCGTGGAGGGGAGTCACATGATTCGGTAAGAAGGGTAAATTAAGTCCCAGGTACATCAGACCATTCCAAGTTCTAGAAAAAATTGGGCTTTTAGCTTACTGTTTGACAATTCCTCTAAGTCTCTCCAAAGTTCATGATGTGTTTGACATATCACTATTGAGAAAATACATGTCTGACCCAACGCATGTGATCACCTATGAGGAATTAGAGCTAGAACCCGACCTGTCTTATTGAGAAAAACCTATCAAGATTCTAGATATAGGAGAATAAATTTTGAGAAACTGGATAACACATTTGGTAAAAGGTCTATGGAGAAACCATAAAATCGAAGAGGCAACATGGGAACCCGAGGAAAATATGATAAAGAACCACCAGAATATTTTTATGCAGTAATATTATAGAAATTTTGAGGACATAATTATTTTAAGGAGGGGATAATGTAACACCCCAATCTTCTACAGTACGTTTCCCTTTGAATAATGAAATTGTTACTTCGAGATTCTAACTCACCACGACCAATCAAACTAGCCATTATGAATATTAATAACCACTTTTTTAAATTTTATAAATTTTATTTTTCAAAATGTACTTCATTTTTTGATTCGGAATATCGAAATAAGCTTAGGGTTAATTTTTGGTATTTTTCTAAAAACATTCAATTTTTGATGAATAGTGAAAAAAACCAAGTAATTGTATAAAACAGTGTTTTTATTTAACTAAATAAATATTTTATTTAAATTTATATAAGGTCTGAATAGATACATAATAACTATATATGTTTAATACAATTCATTGAAGCCATTTTATAATAATTTTAGATATATATAAAAATTATCGAACTTTTTACCATCTTTTACCCCCTCCTAAGATCATTTGAAAATTTGCATAAAAAATAAACTTACTGCTTCTGTTAATTGAATTTAAAAAATCTAAGATACATGGTTGATATCAGTATGTAAAATGTGCTTCAATAAGATAAAAAAATTTTTTGGTGAATAGTAACTTTTGATTTTTATTTACCATGGTTAAAAGTAAATAATGCAATTAATGGTAAAGATGATATTATTATTACCCTAAAACATGTCCTAATTCTATTGGATAAGTTTAATTCGACCAGAAACTACATTAGGAATAAAATGTGATCCTTTAGGTCCACTCGGATTAGATTAGGACGTTTATTATTATTTAATTCAAAGAAGAGTTAAAAGTGTTAAAATCAAAGATTAATAACTAAATCATTTATAATATAGGGTTATACATAAGATAAATTCAACAATAAATATTCATTAGAAATATAAAAATACTTCCTACATAATGTTATTTTATTTATAATTTTTTGATATTAAATAATTTGATTTATTTATGACAGAATGATGATGTGGTAATTTTCTTATTAATGAAATATTAAAATAATTAATATTATATATACCCAAATAAATATCGTATGAGACTTTTTATGAATTAAACTAATTTTATAGGTTAATATGACAAGTCACGGTTTATTAAATGATTTTTTTTGATGGAATAATGCTTTTATGAATTTAAGTAAAACAAAATACCAAATAGTGTCCAAATTGACATTAGAGAATTTTTTAAAAAAAAATTAAATTATTAATTGATATAAAATTCCTAAAGTTATAAGGATCGGTCAAATGACATAGATAGGGTTATATATATTAATTATGAACCACTCAGTGTTTTCATAGAAGTTTATAGTATGTTTATTAACCATATAATATAAAAATACAAAGAGACATGGTAAATGTAAAACTATTTAACTAAGTGTTAAATATAAATGATAAATTTAAAATGGTGAACTAATATTGCATAAAACCTATTGGTTTGTTGTATTTGGACCCATACCCACATATCCTCAAAATAAATAATTTTGGAGCCATTATATACCAAAAATGTGTTTATTATAAAACAATTATTCAATCTTTTCCTATGGTGCCCCTCACCCCTCTTGTAAAAGGGAACTTCCCCTTCTCTCAAATACACATGTTCAACGCCATTTGGCATAGCCAAACCCTACCCAAAAATCATCTCTACTATTATCCATTCAGTCTAAAGGCCTTATTTTAGTTATAAATTCCACCAATGGATCCATTTTGATCAAATCAAAAAGAGGAACCTAAAAAAGAGGTAAATATTTCAACACCACTTTCATGTTTTTTTCTTCTTCCACTTATTCTTTCCCTGTTGCCTCCATTATAAATTAATAACTACATTATCTTCAATATACTATGATTTTATTATAAATATGGTACAACCATATTCATTATTCTATCAATCCATTCAATGACATGTCACCATAGGTGCGTACGTACGACTTACCATCTCCACGTCGAGGTGTAGTTGTTACTCAATACATTATTATTTGGATGGTTATAATAATAAAGTATAATTGATGTAAATAATAAATTTAAAATGATAATGATACTGTATATATGATATAACATCCAATAATATACGATTTTAATATCAAATGAATGATATTTCCAATCATGTGTACGTACAGATTACCGTCTCTACAAACACGATGAGATTCATTCCCCATCGTATCCATTCAAGACTAATTTTAATTTGATGATTAAAAATAATTTTTAAGGACTTAATATCATTCTGAATATGAATAAGATACATCCTATCCATAACAAGCATTACTAACGTAACAAAAAATATAAGGGAAAATGAATCAGTTAACACTTGAAAAGATGATAATACTAAAATATTGTTAACAATGCAATTTTAAAAAATCCTATATGTTATCATATTAGTGTATTTGATTCTTGTATAATTTAATAACAATTATTTCACAATTATACAAGATTTTAACCTACCATCTACCAAGGAAACATACAAGGTAAGGGTTAATTCTACAATATCTTTATTATCCAAGGTTGGTTTAACTTAAGTATCTATTAGGACCTCTTTATCATCCACATACACGTTTCTTAAAAATGTATTTCAAAACATTTTTACTATTTACTAGAAAATGGGTAAAATTTATTTATACCCTTATTAGAAAATATATTTTTTGAAAGGATTCATTTAGTAATTTTCCAAACAAGGTACATTACGACCATTTCGACAAAATTAAGGTAAGAATGACTTTTTTAACTTATTCGGCAAGTGTGGTTATTCTCCACCGTTATAAAATTGTCAAATCATTCCTAACATGCTTATAATAATATTTTCAAAATAAATGTTTTCTTTTATAATTATGTAATATTAAATTATTTCAAAAGATAAAGAGATATTTCTGTTAAATAGTTTTGATTTCATCTATGTCAACATCCTTTGATAGATTTTATACATGTTTAAAGTCAATTCATTATGATACAAATTTTACATATTTTATTGAATGATTTGCGATATTTTTTACAATGGATGTGTTATTATTATAGAATTCATGGTTTATGGTTAAAGTATTTACATTTTGTATGCTAGTTTTAAGACAAATTTTTATGTTATATTTCAACCATTTCATATGAGGAATTTATTGGACTTATTCAGTGATGGGCAGAGCCCGCTATAGATCCTTGATGCATCTTTAGTTCACATTAGACAACTAGATGTAGAATTGTTCTAAGCCTTTCCCAATTTGATATGTGGTTTTCGAAAATGCCTTAATCATTTTAATACATCTTGGCCGAGCACATGAAAAAATGTTTCAGAATGTTCGATATTACAAATTCCCTTATTATGAAAATAATTTTGATGGTTCATGTTGTCGTTCGTCTAGTAGAATACCCATGATTATGATTTATTATGGCATTATATACACATCTCTTATACTTACCATAATAGTTTTTATGTTTATTTTTTGTAATGGAATGCGTTTTCAATTATTCACCATGCTTAATATTTATGTTATATTCTACTGAATTTATTACCCTTACTGAGCATTAGAGCCCACCACATTCTTATGTGGCCTTTTCCCAAGATATGAAGAAGTTAGTTATGAGTGACTTTCAGGCATAATCTATGAGTTTTGGATGTTTTTAACAGAATAAATTACTTTCATATTTCATTTCAAGTTGTAATGTTTAACATATGTATGAATCCTGTTTCCAGTAATACTAAATTGGTCGGTCTTTCAGGACATGATTTCTTTGTGATCAGGCCAATGTTATGTAATAATGCACCCACTCTGGGTAACTGGGGTTGGGGTGTTACACCAAGAGATGTAGTTGATCTTACTCTTCCATTTGATACTGATTTTATCTATTATGATAAAGAGGAAACATCTAAAATTATTAGGGAATATCATTTTACTATAGATGATAGGAGTGGCCCTAATATTGGTTAACTTTTTATGGGAATGAATTTTGTACCTACAAGTCAATCATTATATATACCTTCCAAGGAACCTATTCTAGCATAGGATGATGATTATGAGACTGTGTAATTAGGATGTGTGGAGTATAAAATATAATATGATGGTTTAGAGAAGTAAACAGTAGAATAAGAAGAAAACATTATTGAAGGGGAAGGTTTCTGTGAACTTAAAGTCAGTGTAAATGAAAAAAAAAGATGATGAATTTGGTAATACAAGTTGAAATGATGAATGATATTAAGATAATAAAGAATGTGAGGGAAGTGATATTAGTTCGGATCATCCTGGTGATGCTCCAGATGCTAATGAAAATCCTATAGTTACTATGGAATTGGAACAGATTGTATAACCTCCTAAAGCTCATGAAGATGAAAGGGTAGTAGTTTATGTTCATGGTGAAGTAAAAGAATAGGTAACCCATGAACCAATATTATTCTATGAATGAAAGAGAGATATAATTTAGGGGTATACACTTGCCAAGAAATTGAGAGTTTATGCACTCATGTTTTTAATGCTAGTGTTGTATCTGTATGGGAAATGTATCCTGGTTATATTTCTCTTGGTTTTGATTATTCGGACTCAGATGCTGAGGGAGGTGTAGCGTTTCTGAGGAGACCAAAAGTTGAGGAACCAATTAATTCTAAGACGCCTCCTACAGTTTCATCTTCTTCAACTCCGGAACTTCCAATGACATTAGTACAAGGTGAGTTTGACACCAAATATGATTTTGAAATCTTTTAATACGATATGATCCCACTTTTTAGAAAATTATCAAAATCTAAAAAATCACATGTTCCTACTCTAAGTGAAAGAGGTATTTTTTTCTAATGAAGTCAGTGATTTCTCATGTGGAACATAGGAAGATCTTAGTTTTTGAAACTGTAGTGAAGGATAAAAATATCATGAGGCATGAGTTGACTAAAATGGTTTCCTTTATAAGCATATTGAGTAATGATTATAGGAAATCATTGGATAAAGTGATAAATAATTTTGATGATGCAATATAAAGATTTTTTTTCTTAACCTCAGACATCAGATATTGAAATGAATTAGTTGAGATAGGAACTCAGAGAAAAATTGAATGTTGTATCTAGTAGATCAACTCTAGATGCACACCCACCAGATAATTACTTGTTTTGGACTACGATTAGAGAAGATCTTTAAACAATGATGGGTGGTGCTAACGAGGATAGTATCTCAATGATTATGAAGAATAGTGATCTCATCTATGAAATGGTGAGATTCTTTCACAAAGGTGATACAATTACACAAGAAGAACTATCCATGAATGTGGTTTTTTATTTCAAGAGAATCTATACCAATAATTATCTCACTAGCCACTTAAACATTTTATTTGAGAATCGAACACTTCCTCTAGTGACAAAGGCTTCTAGATATCAGGGGTAGCTACATAAGTTATTTACTCATAGCCATTAAATGTTTCTAGAAAAAATGGAAGATTTCACCAAGTCTATGGAATATGGTGGGAAGATTATCATGGATTTCATCAATTCTCTCAAAATCAATCTGAATGTCTAGCGTACTGCTGTTGTTGTATCAATTGCCTCACCACATAGAAAAACTCTCCAATCTACAAGAATCTACTTCTATATCCTTTCTTTCTCAGGGACTCTCTCATGCTCATTCTTTCAGGTAGATCTATATTATAACTTTTAGGGATCATACTTCCCGCATGCCTCATATAATCCCATATTGGGCCATTCATTATTTTTTGGACTTCCTCTTCCTCCTATCAAAATTCATTCTCACCCTCAATCCTCTACTTTTACATCAACAGATCCTACCCCTGCAACAGATGATATGGGAAAGGAAGTGATGGAATCCTATTTGAAAAAGAATTATATTGGATTACTTGTTTGATAGGGTAGACTTATTTTGCCGTTGTTATGTTTTGAATGTAATTTCACTTGATTAGTAATTTCAGTAACTCTTCATTACTTTTCTTTATTCTTTGATTATTTATAATTTTTACTCATTATTCATTGATTCAATTAAATATTTCTGATAATCCCAAAAGGGGCAGAAGGAATTATGCATTATTTGAAAATTTGTAAATATGGAATCTTGAAAGGTGGAGCATACTATTTCAAATTTTTCAGAAAAATATTAATGGGGAGATTAAAAGTAGAATGAATAAATTGATCATTATGAATTAATAGATTGTGATTCATAATTCCATGTTTTTTTATTATCAAAATGCTGGAAATTTTTGGCCCTTTTGAGTATTAGTGCTCAAAAATCATTTTAAATCATATTGAATCATGTCTTAATATTTCAGTTCAAAACTGATTAATTCAGATAATGCATGTTCAACTATATGTTTAACAAATTCAACTAATATTTATAATATAAGATAGAAAAACTAACAAAAATCGTCATGTATGTGTCATCGATAGAAGTACAAATCACCAGAAAAAATTTTAAGCTACTTAAATATGTGTCACTGACAGATGTATGAGTCACTTATAGAAGTTTTAGTCACTGAACAATGTATGAGAAACCGAATGATGAGTCATCGATATTTTTATGAGTTTCCTAAAAATGTATGAGTTATCGACATATGAGTCACATAAATAAGTATGACTCACTGGAAAAAGTATGAGCTTCCGACAGATCAGTCACTGATAATAATGTCTCATTGAGACATTGACCTACCGATATAATAAGTCACTTATATAGGTCTGAGTCTCTTATAGTTTGACTTACCAATAGAAAAACTAATAGATATTAATGACTCTTCAACACATTAACCAACCCATAGGAGGATGTAATGATAGAATGAACAACAGATAGAAGGAGCTACCTATAGAAGGACATATCGATAGAAGGACCTACTGATAGAAGGATCAACTGGAAGAAGGAACCACAATCAGAAAGACCTACAGAAAGAAGGAAATAATAATAGAATGACCTACCAATAAATACATATAAAATATTCATTACTCTTAAATTAAAAATTAATTATAATAGATATATCTATGAAAAATTTTACAACTTATTATATTAATGACATTATCTATCTTTTGTAGACATTGTCTGATACTAGTATGATGTATGAGGAATCCCACATGTTAATGATCATGATTATTTTAATCCTATATAGTATATAAGGGAATCATCTAATCAAAAATTGCATCAATCAAATAGAGATAATATAAAATGTGGAGAAATGAATATACGAGAAGAAAACTCATTCTTTTTAGCTGCGAATGAGGTGGGATTTTCTAGGAACCAATAATCTCATCATAATTTTAAAAATAAACCCTAGTGAAGCACACCTTGGAGGGGCTTCCCACCTCACTAGAAACCAAAACAGAAAGTATCAAAGACACTCAATTTTATGTCTATTTCCAGAAGTGGACTCGAGTTTCACATCTTCTATATCCAAGAAGCCTAGAAGCATCAAGCACATCACACAGAACATCATAAACACATTCTCACTATTTCATCTCTATTTTGTAAATGTGTTGTTGAATTTGGAGTCGTGTGTCTAACTGATCACCTACACACACGATCTCATATGTGAAGTTATAGGATACAATAAATTTTCACCCGTTCATCTATCTACAACAATTCTCTCCCCCAACATATAACTATAGAAGAGGTCCATATTAGTCCTGGTTGTATTTTCTTCCCACGAATAACTGTAGTAGGGGTCCAGTTGTCCTGGAAAACCTTATATGCTATTGGGAACCATGATACAGGGTTTATATCAACTTTATTAAGGTATACTACTTCATTGAAGGTGAATAACATGTGGAGAGGAATAAACCTCCCCTTGAGACTCAACCACTTTCTTTTATTAACTCTGTTTTTCCAAATATAGTTTTCTCAATGTTCTCACAAATTTTAGGAAACTAATTAATACTTTTATAGTTGATCTTTGTTAGTTTTTATAACTAGTTTTTTATTTTGTAAATTACTTTCAAAGGTTATGTCAATATTTCAAATTTCATTAACTGAGAATTAATCAAACATTTCATAAAATTAATTGAACATTCTAAAATCATTTAAAATTTATACATTGACTAACATGGTTTTATGTTGATTTTAAATTGAATTAATTTTTTAAATAAGGTTTTTAACATAAATGTTGATAGGAACTCAATTAACCCCCTTTTTGTGTGTCATACACCATCGAGTAGAATTTCTGAGAGACAGTTTTCCCCTATTGGGAGCTTTGATATAATTATTCATAAAGAAATATGTGAACATATAATTATTGGGGAATTGTAATAATTATAATCAAGTGAATATTATTAATATATATCCATTATTAAGGATAAATGTGAAATTTGATCGGTTAAAAAGGGTGAAATGATTATTAAAAACTAACTTCATACAAAACTATCCCTAGTTAGGGGTGTATTAGGATGATATAAAAAACTTAATTTTGATGTGAATACCGTCATTATGAGTACCTATTTATGCCCTTTTTAATGATGAACCCCAATATAGGTTTTATAAGACATATTAATATGATAATTTAGCATTTATTAGACCAGTTTAAAATGATTTTAATTGACTACAATCTCATTTACTCAGATATAGAGATTGTGAATATATATCATATCTAGATAGTCATGGTAGTTCTTATATAGAATAATATTTATGTAAAATAATTTAATTGTTGATCTTTTATTAGTTCAGTCCATTTTATGCGACATGCCATCTCATAGGAGGCTGTAGATAAAGAACCATAATATAGTGAATAATTTTTTGCATGGGTTTCACCCAATAAAATCACATATGTGTGTAAATTTATTATTTTTATAGCTATTAAGAGAGATTAATTCCTCAATTCCTATAAATTGCAATAAAATTGACTACCATTGCATAATTCAGAAAATTGATTATCCTATAAAAGAAGTCATAGAAGACCGTCAAGGAGTTCTGGTTATTGTTGAAAAGTATAGAAATTATGTGATGTTTAGAAGTGGGTGTTTATTGTTTAGTGTTTTTTATTCCACCGGAGTAAGGATCCAATGTTTATTATTGGATATAGAGGTAGTGATATAATAAGACTCTAAAAAATCTTTCATAATAAACATAACTTTGAAACCCATGATTTGGGTATTAAAATTGTAGTTTTCTCTCTAAATATGTGGAAACACTACCCTCATGGTGAGTAGTTTTTTGTATATTCCCTCAAAAATATTGTCATCTATATATTAACATTGGGATATCATAATATGATATTGAGAAAATGAATATTGTTCCAAAAGGATTATGATTCTAAGATAGTTTATACTCATGGTAATGGAAATATAATGGTGAATTCACTCAATAATAATTTTTTCCATAGTTTCACAATGATTTGAATTAGTGGTTAACCTCATTATAGAATTACGTGGTTGATAGATAAGGATTAAAATACCTATTATGAATGGTTGTGACACATCCACTTGTTATGTGTTTTATGGATGAAAAGCTTTGTGAGGTTAATTTTATGGTATTCTTCTCTAAAATTTAATAAAGGCATAATAATAATTCATTTATTGATTGTTGGGATAATATCATCCTTTTCAAATAGAATATAGTGTTACTGGTCACACTATGAGGTTGGTTCTATTACAGTCTAAAACATTTCCCTTAGTGGTGCATCATGGTGTATTTAAAATGTAATGACTAATGAATTTAGTCAATACTTTTTGGTAATTAAGTTCCTGGTGAATAACATTTCATTAAAACAATAGAAACAAAATATTATTTGTGATATATTAGTTAGAAAAATTATATTAGTAATAATTCCAACAATAAATAAATAATATTATTAAATTAGAAACACACACATTCAAAGCCATAGAATTTAGTTGTTTTTTTATAAAATTTGATCTCATTATATATTGTATTTTTAATTAAAAAATAAATCTAAATATTTTAATTCTAATAATTTTATAATACATTCATTTTTAGAATTTATAATGTGAAAATTATCATAGTATACATTTCATTATTATTGTCAAATAGATTCTTTTTATTTAAATAGTGATCGTATAGTTTTTATAAAAACAAGAAATTTTATGGCCATCAAAAAAATTATTATAATTAATATTCTCGTTGATGACATATTTTATTGATGGGAAATTATTTATATTATTAAAATATTATTCTATATTTATAACATCTATATTAAACATTATAGATTCATTATAAATATTTTTAAATAAAATAAAATGAATTTCATATATTCATTTTATTAACTATTATTTAGATAATATTTATTTTTTGATTTCATTTAAATCATGATAAAATTTATTTACTTTATAATGACTAAATTTATATAATTATTCCTAATGAAAAGAAAAATATTACGACAAAAATAATTTTTTGGAGAAAATAATTTTTTTTCTAAAAATATATTATTAGCCGACAGGCGACTAATGTTATTATCAGTTTTCATAAAAGAATTAATTCTATATGATAAAATAGAATTTAAAACTTTAATTATTATATCAATATTATGTTATAAGATCAATTTAATATTGATGTATTAAAATTAAATTACATAGGTTAAAACTATCAACACAAGAAATATAAAAAAATAATTAAAGTAAGAAATCAAGGGGTAATGGGATATAATGATTTTAGTACAATATTTTTAATGGAGATTACAAGATAATATAATCCATATATAATCCTCCTCCCCATTATTTTATATTTTTAGTTCTTTTAGACACGTGATACATTTTTTTGTTTTTATATTGAGTTTCAATATTTAAAAAATTACACTCATAAAAAATATAAAAGAACATGTCTCCATAACATCATGATCACTAAATGAATTTAGGTTCCACATAAAATTCAATCATTTACCCTTCCTTTATAACTATCTATATTTTTCATTGATCCTATGGTCTAATGATATTTAATTAATATTTATATTTTAATGGATTCTTTTGTGGGAACTCCATCTTTATCAACCTCAGTATATTATTTTGAAAATTCATTCATTTATTTCATACATTAAAAACGTAATTTTCTAATTATAATATGAATAAATTATAATTAATTCTATAATAAATGTTATTAGATTTATGTAATTATAATTAACCACTTTACCTATTTTTTATTATGTAAAATGATACAACTATCTATGTGTTGTGTGGACTATTGCCTCTACGAAGTAACATATATCATTTTTCACTTAGTTTTTTTATTTAGTCATATAAAGGACCACACTATTCATAAATAAATATCTTATATTTGGAGGTGAAAATTCATTATATAACATAACAATCCACTCTAAAATCATTTTGGTAAACTTACTTTGGAAACATTGATATATAAACAATATTTTTATAAGTGAAATACATCTTATCTTTTATAGTTAATCATACATAGCACCATTCATAGAAATATCATAAATCATAAAATTATTTATAATTTGGGGAATGGAAACATATGAAATGATGATCTCATATTCTATGTGTGGGTATAAAAGATAGATATTAACATAACACCAATATAAGGTTATGAAAATATTAGAAAAACATTTGAAAATTACACTCAACCTGTCATATATCATAAAACTAAATCATTGTAAAAATAATGTAATTTCATATTACATTAATCATGAAGGAATAAAATATCATATTCAATGAGATTATAATAATGAAATAAAATATATATTTTTGTCATACACATTAGTATAGAAAATTATAGGTTAATGAAACCCACTAATACATTCAGAACATAGTATTATTGGGATAAAAACACTTGTACTACAACAATCTTGGGATAAAATATTGTGTACCAAATTCTAATATTTAGATAACTTCTCATGTACCCTCTTGTTTTGGTCATGGGATAACATCCAGTGTACCCTATTTTTTCGAGATTGTGAAACCCTCCTATGCAACCACTGCTTTTCTGATTGTGATAACCTCTCATGTGCCCATTTATTTCACAACACATTAATCCTATTCGAATGTAATAGTGTGAGATATTGTTCCCACCCATACCATAATTAAAATCATATATATTTATTTCAAAATATGAATAATAATTCTTCATTTCATAACCCAAGAAAAATTAACTGGTTTCATAATCATTTCATTATAGAATAACCCAAGGAAAAAAATTATTTCAAAAACATTTCATCATAATATTACCCATGGAAGAGAAATAAGACTCAAAATAATATTTTTATCATAATATTATATCATCCAAAAATAATAATAATTAATGTAAAATTGTTTCATATACATTTTAAAACATAATAATCACCAATTGTTGGTGTCTCTGATGAATAAAATATTCAAAATATATTATTAAAATATTTTTCCGCAAAATATAATTTCAATTATGAAATAAAGTGTATATAATAAAATAATATCCAAATACTATGTAAGAAAGTTTTATTTAATATATACTTGGAAATGAGTATGGTATGCTTTAAATAATTATGTTTTCATGATGGTGAAAAATGAAATATTTGTTGGTCACGTTAAAGCAGTATTCCATTCACATTTTCACTAAAAATTGAAAAAGACCTCAATTTGGAAAATGAAAAAAAATACATTATAAATAATTTTGTAAAAATTTAATCAATTAATGAAATTTTGTTAAAAAAATGGATAACAATAAAAATATCATTAATTTATTTAGATAACAAGGATAATTATGATAACTAATTTTCGACTGAATAATGAAAAAAGTCGACTAATGGTTGAAATATTATATTGGAATCATATCATTAATAAAAATTTGAAGATAAAATTTATGAATTTATATATATATATGTATATATGAGATTAAAATTCATTTATTTCATGAGATATTGATCCTATGATTTCACCTTATGAATCTTATTCATAAACCATATCGATAAACAATTACATTGTAACATAAAACCATTAAAACTTTTGTAACTATTGAATCCTAATCCAACTGAAATAAAGTAACTTATATTGGTAGATATATTATGAAATTTAAATTATAATAATCATATAATACATTTTATGAAATTATACATGTTGATTAAATGAAAAATTTGTTGAAAATGAAAAGTGTATCACATAGATATATGTAAGATGAATATCCCCTACAACATTGCTTACTCTTCAGTCATAATAACCATTAAATAAAAAAGAAAAACAATTAGCAATTAATTATCATTAAAAGAATGAAATTAAATAAATTACATTTCAATGGGGTAATTTATACACCATAGAAACAAATCGAGTGGTTTATAAGAAATTTGTCTCCCCAAACTGAAGGAAAGCTATGAAATCCCTTACCTCATGTCGTGACATTATTCACACATTTTTGAAATGCATGTACAAAAAATAATGGATTATAATAGATTTATAACATAACCATAATAATAAATATTGTATCATATATCATTTACTAATTACCATTTTTTAGAGGTTAATTATTCCTTGTCCAACTGACATTCCTAGTAAAAAAGTGTTTCATTCTCTTCTATGTTTTTAGTTTAGTATCTTATATACATTTATATTGAACATGGTTCCATAATATTCATAATTTTGACAAAGATATTAATATCATATATATTTATTTTATATGTATTTATGGTATTCCAAAAAATTATATAGATAAAAAATTAATTACACCATTCCCAGGGAATGTATGTCGTATATATGCATTATCAATGTTTTCATTTTCTCAAAGGATGGATAATAAGAAAAGTAAATAATTTATAAATAATTTATAAACATAATTTTAGTTTGTATATATAATATAAATATATATATTAAACATAACCATATTTCCATCCATATTTCCATCAATGTGAAAATAAAAAACAAATAACATTGGTTCTTGGGGTGGTAGTCTATACATCCACAAGAGAGATGTTTTTATTTTATAATATATTTTAAGGTATGAATATATATGTGATATTATAAATATACGATTATAAATATTTTATAAATATCATATATAAACATTAAATATATCATTATCTTCCATCATGAGAAATGTTGATGAACAAAATTAAATCCTTTCGTGGGGAGGTAGTCTATCACAAACAAAATCAATGGTTTCATTACCGATTTGATGGAGGAAGATATGAATATATGTTATAGAATTAAAATAATCTTAGTATATGTTAGATAATTTTGAATTTATATCAAAATAGTTCATTAATATTTTAATTATGTTGTAGAAGAAATAAAAAAAATATTAGATAAGAATTATACAACTTTTTTATACTTCCCTTTTAGGTTACCTATAAAAGCCTTCTTGGGAAGGTTTCATAATTATGATAATTCATATAGGTAATGGATCTGGATGTAAGGAAGATATTTGTGTTGGTATTGGATGATTAAAAATGACATGGAATTGTTAATATGATAGGAGATTGGGGTGTCATTTATATGTGGGTGATAATACATGCTCGATATTTATTAAAATAAAAAGTTATAGCCACAATTTTTGACATTACATGATGCCCAAAATTGGATAATTTGAGAATATTAAATGATATAAAACCAAATTATAAACCAATAATATTATATCTATAGGTATTAAGGCCGTTTTAACCTGTATATTTTTAGTTTATTCCCTCATAAATCTCCTTCGAACATAATAGATGTAATTTATTTTTAATTTTTTAAAATATTAATTAAGAAAAGAAATTAATTTTAATATATATTTAAATAGTAATTATTATGATTAAAATTAGAAAATCATTTTTACAATTTAAATTTACATAATTTTTAGAATATATTTTAAAATTAAACCCCTAAATGTGACAAAAAATAAATTTCCCTAAAAGATAATTTCAGTAAGTATAAAATGTTATAATATAAAAAAATATTTTATTTATATAAATTAACTAAATTGGTATATTTATAAAATAATATAACTAATATATCATTAAAATAATTTTAATATAAAATTAATCATTTTAATGTCTTTAAATGAATATTCACTTTTCATTGAAAAATTAATTATGCATAAAAATATAAAAAATTAACCAAAAGTTATTTTTTAAATTATGACTATAAATATTATGTTCACTTTTACAAGAATGTTTTGAAAATTTTGTAGCAATAATTTTTATAAGTTTTTTTAAAAAAATGAAATGAAATTTTTTTTTGAATAATTTTATTTTCAAAGTATATCAGAACTATACCAATAATATGTAGTAGTATGAAAATATATTTTATTTATAAAAAGATTAAACTTAATTTTTAAAATGTAGTTTTCCATTTTCATACCCCCTGAATGATATCATTGTTATAAGAGTCATGTTCAAATAATAATATCAATTTTATATTTGTGTTCGTCAAAACATTGTGTAGCGTATAAACAATTCCATTTGTTAAATTCTCTTTGAAAATTAATATTTAATCAAATCATATATTGTTACATTTAAACACCCTTAAAATATATTTCTACTATGAAATTTCATCACTCTCATATGAAAAACTAATCATTATTTTTATTCAATATATCCTCATGTTCGTATGTAGCTTTCAAAAGTTACTATTGTCACAACAAAAACATCCCATTATGAGTGATAATACATAATATAAAATTCTCTCTAAAATCTAGAATCTCCATAGGTTATTCTAGATAGGAAAAATCATGATTCATTGTTATATTTTTTTGAGTATAACACACACGAATGATCAGTTCTGTAGTTCCTCAGGAGAGATACATGGAACACACTATGGAATTCAGAGATGTTCAGTTGATAAAAAAATAATAAGACTCTATCCCTACTTGATCAATAATTTTTAAGGGTTAAATATATATTGGTTACAACATTAAATTCTTCCTGAATCTCAAAAACTTATACCATGGTTAAATTAATAAAAATATTCTCACTAACTTCAAACTCTAGTTCACAGTAATGATAATTAGAAAAACTTCCCTATCGACTCTAGGCTCTCTTGATGTGTTGTTGAATGCTTATAATTTTTTTTATTTTTCTTGTTAGATCATTTCCCAATTGAAATATTTAACCAAATTCATCTAAGCATATAAGTGTAATAAACTTCATTTCATAGATGTATTTATAAATATCTATCATAATGATTCAATAAAATCAATTTTTTAAAAAACTAAACTATAAAAAATAGTTGATATCAACCAACATTGAAATACATAAACCATGATAAAAATATATCCTACAAGGTCTGAATGATTAGTAATGTCTGACCATATATTTAAGGATGATACAATATGTCTAAACACAATACCGTATCAATATCTTACAAAATATTTTTCATGAACATCAATGTAAACCTAGAATTATGGTCAGACACAATGGAATGTGTAAATATATGGAACCATTCCACCTTTATATTGTATATCATTGAAGGTTATTCTAGATAGAAATAATCTTTGATAGAGATGATGTGTGTTGAATTTATATGGTGATCTAATATTACCAATTTAGAATTATTTCCATTAGATTCATTGGTGATTCTGATGTGAAATGACCCATGTAATAATATAATATATCCCTTTCATTTTTTATTCATTCTAAAAACATTATGTAATTTGTAAATCAAATGGGAAATAGTTTTCATTAAACTATTTTCTAATATTGGTTTATTTAAATGTGTAAATTATAAATTATAAAATATAAATTAGAAAAAAGGAATTTAATTTCAATAATAATCTATAAAAATTTACTAGTGGATAAATATTTTATATGTTTCCAAAAATATTCACTTTTCAGTGAATATTGAAAATATAGATATTCGTAAAAAAGGTTATTTCATTTCACTAAATTGAATAATTTAAAAGCCAAATTATATTATGAATATGATTTCATGTAACATAAATATATAATAGTTTTAAAAATAAACTTATTCATTTTTTAATTACAATTATATTGGACATTAGTATATGTTTTTTTCAGATTCAAAAAATAATTTTTTTAAAAACAAATTTTAAATGCATAATGTTTCTCTATTTCAATTAATTAAAATAATCCTCAATGAAGTATTTTCTAATGAAAATTATATTTTTTATTAAAATTATTATTAATTTATATTCATTAAATGATAATTATAAATCCTATAGTTAATATAAAGTCAAGTTTTTTCTAAATTACACTTATTGATAACTCACTTTTTCATTGCCACTCTGGGTATTGTTTTAAATTTAATTATTGCACTTCCATGAGTCAAATTTTCTAAAATACATTCAATATTTGTAGACCCAAAAAAATATTCCCAAATATATTATAATTAAATATTCATTATAATGAATATTGAAAATAGTAAAAATTAAATACAACAATTAATGTAAAAATGGGTTTATTGAGGGAAAAAATAACAAGACAAGCCATAAAGTGACATGAAACATTTATAAAATCAATTTCTGGGTCATAATTTGAGTATATAATGTCTACAGATTGATTATAATCCATTTGGGAACATATTTGAAATTGAAAAACGTGTGTAATCATTTTTCCTTCAAATAATTAGAATTGTGCCACTCACCTCTCTTATAAAATTCCACCCACACTCCTCTCTTATTCACACATTCAGACACTTTTGGGTTAGAAATTCCAAACCCAAATCACAAAAAAACTCCAATATTCTCACCAGGTGATTCTTTTTCAAAAATGAATTTTATGAATACTATAGGTATAATCCTAAATAGGTAGTCTGAGAGATGTAAAATTAAAAACAATGAGTTACTGTTTTAATTATAATACCACCACCATAAAATGTTGTCTAGTTATTCATATATAATAACTATAATATATCAAATATACTGATAATTTATTATGAGAATGGGAATGGCATTATCCATCTCATCTTCCATCAAATGTGAAATGATAATGTCGCTCGTGTGTATGATATACTTCCATCTTGAGACTTGATATGACACATCTTCCATATATACCTCCCATTGATGGGTATAATGATCGATCTAAAGTATATATATATATAAGATATTTATAACACAACTATTCCATTAAAATCATATATATATATATTTACATTTAATATCCATTCTATTGGATATATGATTACATAAAATTTGTGTTTGGATGTCTACTACATGGCTACATGATGTGATTCATTTTTCCCTAACTCTTTACATGGAAATAAAAAAAATGATAATTTTAATGGATATATATATATATTACATAAATGACATAATTATGATATTAATGATATATTTATCATTTTTATAAGTTAATATATATTTTTCTTTCTTTACATTTCACTCATTGATATACCGAGATATCTATATGTTTAATCTATTATTCAATTTGAATTTATTGATTTTATTTAAATGAATATTTTTTTTCATGTGAAAATGATTTATTTATTTTTTAAATCAGAACATTGATATAATGGTTAAACTTTCATGAGATTTTATGTTTCCACTAGAATAACAATTCTTATTTTTTTTATATCCCGTACTGAAATTTTTAAACTCATCCCATGTTTTATATAAAACACGTGCTTTCATGATGGGTATGGGAAATTAATAATTCAAGACCAAAAATTTTGGTGATTTGACATGAAAACAAAGAATGTTTTATCATAAAGGATTCATATTATAAAAGTGAATACTAATATGATGTATCATATTTGTATTATATGGTTATGTTCTGAATGATTTTTGTTCAATTTCTCAAAAACATTAATCTTTAAAAGATCCTCAAATGTGGAAGTGTGCATTATTTACATTGAAATCATTATTATATAGTTTTTAGGGAATGTCTTTTTATTTTTTATGAGAGGTCATTTTATATAAGATTAGAGTTTATGAAAATGATAATATCATATGGGTAAAACAATTTATAGTTAATTTAAAATGATATTGAATTTAAACATTACAATTTTTATTTATATGATCATTTTCTATTCAAAATGGTTTTCTATAGAGGAAATTGGGAAGATGTTTTGAGAATGAACCAAGAGAAAAATATCCTTCCAAATGAATTCTAAATAGTGGTTGGAATTAGTAGAGATCATTTTTGATAGTGATGAATTTGTTGAAATATACTTTAAATTTTGGTAGAATCCATGATAGGGTTAAACCAAATATTCCATAGTGGAACATTTCAATAGTGGAGAATTTTATGGGAAAAAATCCCCTAACATTTAGTGGATAATATTACCCAATGGTATCTAAAGTACTGATTGAATCCCATGAAAATATATTTGATGTTATGGGATATTAATATCATTAATTTGAATGTCATTGTCTTTATAGTTTTGAATTTCAATTTGACTATTGGTGGGAAATGATTAATATTATTAGAAAAAAGGAAGGGAATTATGCCTTATAATGGGTTTAATGTAATAATAATTTCCATGAAAAATAACTTTAAAGGGCCATTCGACTATCTGGGGAGAATAATTTCATGTAATTGAGAAAAGGAGTAAAATCAATGGCCACATATATTGAAAACATCACCATATTAGTTACCTAAATCATATATTTTATCTGCAATTTTGATAGTGTAATTTATCAGTGTTATATAGGATTAGAGGCAAGATATCTAACGGAATTGGATTATTGTGCATTCGAACACTATGACAAACTTTTTGAAGTTATAAGAAGGAAGAATTAATGATTTATGAAGATCGTTTATTCTATATTAAAGAAGAATAAGAATAATTATTTTTAGCTGGAAAATGGAGAATAATTTATCAATGATTTCTGGAATAAAGAAAATCATGTTCCCATCTTGTTAGAAGTGTGTAAAAATAATCCTTTTGAATATAATATAATGTCATAGAATTTTTCAGGATGTGGTATGTTTTGTTACATAGCTCCCGAAAATATGGAAAGCGACATGAAAATTAATCAAAATACAATGGTTAAATTGTTTTATTATAATCAGTTGGGGAATTATTCCATTTTTTTAAGTTGGTTACCCTAATTATAAATAAACAAGTTTAAGAGGAAAAGGGTTTTGAATAAATTTTTTATGTATGGTGTCTTGCCAGAAAAGACCAAGGCACAAATTATTATATTAGAATGTTGATACAAGAGTCTAAACGATGGAATTATATTACCATCACTGGTATTAACATGAATAAGATTAGTAAGGAGTTCATGGTGCCATGTAATTTCTTGGACTACTCCCTTATTCACAAGTCCATCTACAAACATATTTTCGTCACTATAAACATGACTGATTATGTAACTGATTTCAAGAAGTGAGTGGATGCAATCCATCCAAGGTTAGTAATCAGCCAAAAAATATGTGTCATGTCATTCCAAATACCATTCACAATGGTGGTCGAGTCACTTTAAATGTGGAGATTCATCTAACCATAAATCATGGAGATATCAATAACACGAATCAAGCTCAACATTTCTTCCTACAGAGAACTGGCATTTCCATATCTTCTAAGAATGAAACTATGGATCTAACCAAGGTTATTCCTGAGAATAGTCTCACAACCCAGAAGACATGGGTTGCCTTTGGGGGAACCATCCACATTAACATTAATCCATCCTCAAAAAGAAGAACCCCAGAACACTTGAAAATACCAACGTGTCTCACAAATATTTCTATCAATCCGAAGATTACACAAAATTCCAATGTCACCAACATTGTTATTGCAGTTTCCATTTTTCATCAATGCGACTTCATGTATAGAATGAATGATCTACGATCAACCTGCATTGTGTCTGAATGAGTAATTATTATGAATAATAGCATTTATATCATACCTTATCACATGCTGCAACTCAGCAATAGAAGGACGAAAAATATTGTTACTTTGTATAGATCTTTCCTGTCCCACGCATTTGAAAAAATCATGAATCCACCATCTGTAGTAAAATATGAAAAAATATAGTTCCAAAGAGTAGAAGCAACGAAGAATAAAAGAAAACAATTATTATTATATTGGCTCTATTGGTTACAGAATCTGCATTTGGAGTAAAGATGAATCCCAAACGACTGAAGACAACTATCTGCAAGAACTATGTGGTGAGCAAGGAACCAAATAATATTGAATCATGAAGGCTTATTCTAGGTATTTTTAAAGAAATTTGTCCAAAAAAATCATTTTCAGAGATATAAAAACATTGATGGAAAAAAAATTAGAGTTAAGCATTCCATTCTAGGTGGGCTACCAAATTATAAAATCATCTTTGTTCGATAGAGGATAGTTATCAATTTCATGCATAATAATATCAAGGAGATGATTATTTTTGGAATTTAGACTATATATAATTAAATGATAGGAACTTTTGGGGGTTTGATCAGGTGGAGTAATATAAATTATAGGAATTATAGTCCCGTTATCCTACTAGAAATTCATGGAGGAATTCCTGGAAACTATCAATCTAGAATTATTCATAATACTAGAAAAATAATGTTTCATGAGGGACCAGATTGAATAGTTAATGAAATAAAAATTTTCTTCCTTAATTTTCACAGAAATCTATTCTTTGGAAATGTAATTGAATCAGAATTTATATAAAGATGTTTCTATGTGAGTCTGGCTGGAAGGGCCTCATTTATGAACTTATGAATTTTTAATCCAATACCACCCTTTTCAATTGGTTTACAACAAGTCGACCTGGGGACCATCACATGTTTTCTTTCATAGTGCTACCAGTACAAATAAAATTTTTGATTGATATTAAAATTTCATTAATAAGCCGAACATACCATTTATAGTCCATTAGTGAGAAAACCATCATAGAAACAATAGTTTATTAGACCATACATATTATCCCACCCATATAGTGGGATTTACCTTTCCCATAAATTAGATGATTATGAACATGGTCAAATAATATATATAATTAACGAGACTTGGGCTTTCCCCAAAAATTTTTAACACCAAGAAAAGAATAAAAGAGCCTTCTTTTAAGCCAAATTAACTGATATTGTTACATTTCATGCATGGAGGGGATTTTGTTTTTGAAGAAGATTCATGATTTTTGACAACTAATGGATTGACCAGAATCTTCTTTATGGTGAGAGAGAGAACATTTATTGTTTCAAATGTTACTTTTATCACCTTGTAGGAATAAGAAAATATCATCTCATATAATATGTCAGTGGGAGCATTCACATTCCACATGACATGAATGGGATTGAGTTTTCTAAGTAATAAAAGAGTGGTTGTGAGGGTTCACCTTACCTATCACCTTTGGTGAATATGAAATAGCCCTTGGGAGTTCCATTGATCATAATGGATATAGAGGCGGGGTTGAACGGGGATCTGATTATAGTGATAAATGAGGCACATAAACCAACACTTTAATAAACTTTTATGATAAAGTTCCAATCCATGGAATCAATGGATTTGTTAATGTCATGTTTAATAGAAATATTACCTCCTCTGTTAAATATTTTTAATTTATTGACACATTCTGAGGAAAGGTAAATAATGTCTTATATAGATATACAAGTAATATTTCCAAATTGGTCATAGGAGAATTTTTTTTTTGTAATAGTTGAATGTCTATTAGAAATGATTTTAGAGATGATTTGTTAAATATTGTTAATGAGAGCGATGAGCCTAAATAAATGAATCTTAGAGTAATTTTTCCCTTTTCAGGTCAATAAGAAAATTGAAAATTAAGAGGGTTTGGAAGGACACAATTAGAGAATAAACATTTGAAAATGTTGTAAAAAAATTGAATAACATTCGAATAGTTTTGAAAAAATCTGTTGTTAAAACCATCAGGACCTAGAGCACTATTAGGGTTCAAACTAATGACCATGTCATTGATTTCATTATAAAGAGGAATGTTTGGATGGAAATAATTGTATTCCTCATTGACCACCATCGGAATGACTTTAGGTAGTTGGATTTTGTTTATATTAGGACTTCTAATTATGGATTCATTGTGAGAGAAAATATAATTAGTAATTTCATCTACATTGTCTAGAATATTTTCAATGTATTTTAAAAAGGTAATAGGTTTATGATCATTCTTAACTCTTTGAAGATAGTTGTAGAACATAGTCTTTTTATCACTATCTGATATCCATTTATCTTTAAAGGACAATTTCTTCTCGTTTTCCTTAAACATGTGAAAATAGTTGAGTTTAACTACATGGCTTATTTAATGAGATAGGTCAATGGTGAAATCAGTGATGGAGTTATAATTTTTAAGTCTATTGATATCGTCATCATGATGTAAGATATCATTATTAATTTTTTTCCTTATGAGATACACTATCCTTTGACATTCTACTTGAGATATTTTAACATGATAACGGTAAAAGACATCCTTGTAGTGGGACATATAGGACCAGCAATTTTTTATAATACCATTGTAGTCAACAATAGAAACATATACACTGTTAAACATAAAATATTGCATGTGTTTAATTTTTTTGATGGAGGCATTGACTTGAGTGGGGTGGTGGTCAATGTGTAGCTTGTGAAGGGTGTTTCTAGAGATACTGTCCCATTTTCCTGTTGCAACAATATTCATGATGGATCTTCCCAGTTTAGTGGCAACAACCTTATTGTAATGACTTCTATACCATGTAAATTTATCACCAGTAAGATTAATTTCATCAAGATAGTTTTCTTCAGTAGAAGTTTTAATTTCACTCATGGATATAGTAGCATTAGATGAGCAATTGTTTCACTTGAATTGTGAATTGCATTGATGTCTCTAATTAAAAACCAAGGGATATTAATTTAATACCAAAATAAGTGATTTCATTCCAAAGAGGCCTCCAATCTTTTGATCTTTTATTTTCATAATCAAAAGAGAAAAATGTAAGAGTTCCATCAATATAAAAGTCACATATAAAGTCGTTATAAAAAACATGAAAAATATTAACATTATATAAATAAGTGCATGAAAAACTCTAGAGTGATTCATTATTGGAGGTAAAATTGGTTTAATAAGTAAAATAATAACCATGCTAGCACAAATGAGAGTACATAGAAGAAATGTTAATTTTAGGCATAAACACAGCAAACATTATCGGACGATGAGTGTTAGTAATTCTTTTCAAAAAATTAAACATATTAGAGTTTGATATAGATTGATAATTCTAGAAGAGAATCGTCATTTAAAGCATGATTTGGAGCTACAAGTCCATTTTTTATTCCATAATCCCTTTTACTTAGAAGATCTTAAAACCTTTTGATCATTTTTCTAGAGAACATTATTTTCATGATTACATTTAGAGCTGACGTGGGGGTTGTTGTTCGAACTTCCTTAGCATTAACCTTGGATGAATCATGCATAGAGCGATGTAGAGTTTATTCCATAGGATATTTTTTAATAAAATTAGTGAGATTGTTATTTTGAATAATGGGAAAATTATCATGTTTCATAGCACAAGGAGTATTTTTTAGTTGATTTGGAACCATCTATTGGATGAATAATGTAACACCCCAGGTAAATAAACAATATGACATTTTTATATTTATCCCTATTTGTGAAGAAAATATTAATATTACTTTAAAGAGAATTCTATGCCCGATGGCGTACCCAATACGCGACAACGAGTTCCTTTGAAATATTACGTTGCACTCTAATAATAAAATAATATTATTTTAAATGGTAGTTAACGCTTAGCCATTGTAATGGTGGGAAAGAATGGAACAAACTAAAAAATTATTATTTATGTTTGAAAAATATATTTACTCTTTACGATAAATGTTAGAGGATTTAAAATCCAAATGAATCCAATTTTGAAGCATAAACATTCTAATATTCTTTAAAAGGTCGATTTACCGCCTTTTGATGGAAAACCTCTTTTAAATCCACTTTTTGACAAATTTATGTTTTATATTTGACAAAATAATATTCTTCTTTAGAATCGGGACATCAAAATTTACATTGTGTAAATTTTTGGTATTTTTCCGATAAAGTTCATAGTTTAATGAACAGTGAAAATGTTGTATTTTAATTCAAAACCTCTTTTTAATCTAATTTATTTATATGATTAGATTATATTTTTAATTGGGTTTAAAGTTCAATTAGAATATATTTTTACCATTTAATCTAATAGTGGTCGTTGGAATTAATTTCATCTTGAAATTGGACTTAAACTAGAGTCAATCTTTGGATACTTATTGTTTCTTAAAAACACGCTATTTGTTTTGACAGCGGGAATTAATTATTAAATTAATTAATGAGACTTATATGTTTTGAATTTTGTAAAAAATATAACTCATTTTTGAATTCGTAATATCAAATATAGCTTAGGGTGAATTTTTGGTATTTTTCTGAAAAACTTCAATTTTTGATTAATAGTGAAACCACTAAGTGGTAGTTAAAGAAACTGATTTTTCGTTTAAATGAAATTTTGTCACCTCTATGTTTTGAATTTCAAAAAACCAACATACATGGTTATCATTAGGAAGTAAAATGTGGTTCATTGGGATTAAAATAATTTTTTGGTGAATAGTAACTTTTATGTTCTTAATCGCGATTAGAGGTAATTAGTGTAGTTTAAGGTAAAAATAATGTTTTAATAATATTAGATGAGCTTGACGCATGTCCTACCCTTATTGGATGTGTCATGGCCGACCATGAATATCCATGTGTCAACTTGGGGACCCCATGGATATAACGACCCACACTTTACATACATTGTTAATACTTCAAAATTGAATCACACTTATTACAACATATGACAAAACCACAAAGGACCGTATAGGTATAGTGTCTTTAGAAACTGGGAAACATAGACAACTGGTTCATAAATATTCTACAGTGTCTCCCATTTATTTCATCATATAGGGTCCCTTTTAGCATATTCTACTTAATATCCATCTTCCTGGCCTGGGGAAAAGAAAACATAAATGGGTGAGCTCAAATGCTCAGCAAGGGAAAATAAAGGAAATAAAAATCATATCATATCTTTTTGAAAATTAAAACCTGCAAAAGAGATCATAATATCTTAACATGGAATAAATCATAGAAGTGAAAATGAGATCCCCATAATCATAACATAAAACTTGAATCTTTGTGGCATGCACACATAATCATGGAAAATCATTTCTTGTTAGTCATGACTCATTCCCAAGACTATCTTAGTGGACAAAGTCCCTTTCTGAACCGAGTTCACTCCTCGTTTCAGTCCTGTATCACTGAACCGAAATAACCTTCCGTTCCAGCCATGTCTATCTCATGAGATATAAAATCATTACCCAATGCATTGGAGGGAGATATAGGTCCCACCCATCTTATAATGAATCCTTTCTTATGTGTGCCACATAATCATAAAACATACATCATCGCATAACACATATAACAAAAATGGGATTCTTGAAACATCATGACATCATATATCAATTCATATATGATAAAGGAATTCATAAACATAATTCCATCACAACATAGTCAAACCAATGTAAAAATATGGATAGAAACAGAACCCTTTATTATCTTAGATGGAAAATAATTTTGATAAAACACTTGAATTGAATTCTTGAGGAAAATATCCTTTCTTCATCAAAAACATTTTTCCTTTCATAACATGTCATAAAACTTTAAAATAAAAGAAGTTGATTAAAAATAAACTTGAAAACTTGTAAAGGATGCTTCTTTGAAGTAATGTTTTAAAAATCCATTCATGCCATATAAGTTAAAAAAACATTCTTCGTACTTTTGTCGGAAAAGTCAAAAAGTACCTCGTACGGAAAAACGACAAAAGATTCCTTTCATATTCTTTACTAAAAATTTACCTAAGGGTAAAATTGGGTTTTAACTATTGCAAGTGGATGGAAACAATATTACATATTTAGGGAACATGGATGTGGATGATAAAATACACCCCAGTAAATACTTACGAATAAACAATCTCGGATAAAAATGAGATTGTGATATTTCCCTTACCATAGGTCCGATTTGCTTTGTTCGTGTCCGAAGGTCCTGTATAATGGTTTAAATAATGTTATTGACTTATTCCAGAATCATACATATTGATATGTGATCATATATGGTCATATTATTAGCTTCTTGTTAGTAATATTTCATTGTTACTTGTTACTCGGGTCTTTATAACTTTTTGTTCTTATGCGTGTTTTGTCGAATAAATTATTATTCTTATCTTTAGGTTATAAATAATTCATTTCCAGAATGGTATTAGTGTAGTATATACCATATTCATTCATTCAATTCATTTATATAATCATTATGAAATGAAGATCATGTAGAACGAGTCGCATCACATCGTGGAGACGGTATTCCGTACGTACGCACGAGTGATGATATCGTTCCTATGATCATGGAATTGTATTGGAGTATATATATATATTATTTCAGTATCAATATTACTTAATAATAATCATATATAGTTACTGATTACACCATTATACCCATCCTTGTAAGGTGATGGTGGAAAATAGATTACACCACGGCGTGGAGACGGTATTCCGTACGTACGCACGCGCGGTGATTTCATTTTTCCATAGGATGGATAGAAGGTGAATTAGGGTTGTTTCATATTTATAATAACATATCAGTATGTAAGTAATACTGATGTTATTACTTTATCATGAAACAACTAAAGAAGAAGAAGTTGAAGAAGAAAGAAATTGAAAAGATCGGTAATGGATATTACCTCTTCTTTGGAACGCCTTTTTGAATCCTCCACTTAAGGAACTAAGATTGGTCTTTGGAGAAGGCCAGGACCTCTAGGATTATTCTAGGGAAGTGGAGAAGGGAAAATGGCAGGGGTTGGCCGAGCTTGAGCGCTCAAATTGGTGTGAGGAGGAGGGGGAGGAGGTGCCCTTTTATAAGGGAGGAGAGGGGCACCTTAGGAATATCTCAAAATATTATTTTATATTAAAGTCAAAATCGGTTTATAATGGTTCCAAAGGGTCTTATTTCGAAGCTAAAGTGGGGATGGGTCGAAATCCTATCAACCAATAGGATTTAGACAAGTTTAGGGTATTATTTTAACCTTATCAATTTGATTTAACTCTAAGTTAATTAATTTAACTTTTACCGTGTCTTTTTGTTTTCTTTCACTATATGGTTAATACACTTACTATAACATGCCAAACGAACCCCAAATTGTTTATTATTAATATATATATCCTTATCTAAGTAATTTGGCCGAACATTAGATTTTTAGGAATAAAATAAAAATTAATAATATAATATTTGATTTAAAAACTATTTTGTGTCAATTTTGACAATATTTGATATATGATTTTTGTGAAAGTCATAACAGAATTATATGTTCAAAACAAGTTGATTAAATCAATACTAATATATCATAGTAACCTAAAAAATTAGTGGAATTCATAAAAAGTCTCAAATTACATTTAATTTGGTATTTATATTATCAATTTTGTCAATATTTCATTAATAAGATAATTACTGCATCATATTTGTGTCATAAATAAATTAAATTATTTGATGTCTAAAATTAAAAATAAAATACCATCATGTAGGAAATCTTTTTAGCTTTCTAATGAATATTTACAATCGAATTTATCTTATGTATAACCCTATATTAAAAATGATTTACTTATTAAACTTTGATTTTAACTATTTTAACCCTTCTTTAAATAAATTAATAATAAATGTCCTAATCTAATCCAAGTGGGCCTAAATGGTCATATTTTATTCCTATGTTTGTTTTTGGTCGAATTACACTTGTCCAATAGAATTAGGACATGTGTTAGGGTAATATTAATATCATATTTACCCTTAGTTACCCTATTTACTATTAACCGCGGTAAAAAAAGTAAAAAGTTACTATTCACCAAAAAATTATTTTCATCTCATTGAACCACATTTTAGTCCTTGATATTAACCGTGTCTCTCGGATTTTCGAAATTCCAATCACAGAAGCGGTAAAATTAAGTTTTATGCAAAATTTAGTTTTTAACCTACCACTTAGTGGTTTCACTATTCATCAAAAATTGAAAGTTTTCAGAAAAATACCAAAATTTCACCCTAGGCTAATTTCGATATTCTGAGTCCAAAAATGAAGTCCATTTTGAAAAATAAAATTTATAAAATTTTAAAAAGTGGTTATTACTATTCATAACGGCTAGTTTTAATAGCATATTGTTGTTTAGTGAAACTCGGTATTGCGTACGACGCAAGCTATCGAGGAAGGTCGCGATTGCGTGCAAAGCAAGCCAAGCAAGTGTTGTGTAGAAAAAGATTCCTTTTATGGTTTATATAACATAAAAGTCTCGGGTGTTACATTCTACCCCCCTTAAAAAGAATTTCGCCCTCGAAATTCGTCACTTTGCAACAAACAAATGAGGATACTTCTCCCTCATCATATCCTCAAGCTCCCATGTAGCTTCTTCAAGTTGGTGGTTTCTCCATAAAACATTCACCAAGCGAGTGGTTTTGTTTCGTAGGACTTTTTCGCTACGATCCAGAATCTCTATCGGCTGTTCTTCATAAGAAAGATCTTGCTCCAGCGGTACAACTTCTGAGCTGAGTACATGTGAAGGATCTGGTATGTACATTCTCAGGAGAGATACATGGAACACATCGTGAACTTGAGAGAGATTTGGTGGAAGCGCCAATCGGTAATCTACCTTCCCAACACGATCCAGTATTTCAAAAGGACCGATATATCTAGGGCTCAACTTCCCCTTCTTTCCAAATCTCATAACCCTCTTCCAGGGAGATATTCGTAAGAACACTTTATCACCCACTTCAAACTCTAGGTCTTTTCTTCGGTTGTCGGCATAACTTTTCTGTCGACTCTGAGCTGCTCTTATGTGTTGTTGAATAGATCTGACCTTTTCTGCCATTTCATCAACGAGATCAGGTCCTAATAGCTTTCTTTCCCCAACTTCATCCCAGCAAGTTGGAGTCCTGCATTTCTTTCCATAGAGAGCTTCATATGGAGCCATCTGAATACTGGAGTGAAAGCTATTATTATAAGAAAATTCCACCAAAGGTAGGTGTTGATCCCAACCTCCTTTGAAATCCATAGAGCAAGCTCTCAACATATCTTCTAGGGTTTGAATTGTTCTCTCAGACTGACCGTCTGTCTGGGGATGATAAGCAGTGCTGAAACTCAACTCTGTATCCAGAGTATGCTGAAGACTTCGCCAGAACTTTGAGGTAAATCTCGGATCTCGATCAGATATAATAGAAAGTGGTACTCCATGCAATCGTACCACTTCCTTTATATATATCCTGGCAAGCTGATCTAGAGAGAAATCCTCTCTAACAGCAATGAAGTGTGCAGACTTTGTAAGACGATCAACTATGACCCAGATAGCATTATTGCCTTTGGATGTTTTAGGAAGTCCTGTGACAAAGTCCGTAGTGATGTTTTCCCATTTCCATTCGGGTATGGGTAATGGTTGTAACATCCCCTTAGACTTCTGTCTCTCAGCTTTAACTTGTTGACAAACCAAGCATCGAGAGACATATTCAGCAACATCTCTTTTCATGCCATCCCACCAGAAGTACTCTTTCAGGTCCCTATACATCTTCGTGCTTCCAGGATGAATAGAGAATGAAGAACTATGAGCCTCATCCAGCAGCTCTTTCTTTAATTCGGGGATGGGAGGAACGCAAACCCGATTCTTGAACTTTATTATCCCATCAAAATCAAGGTTGAATTCAGGAACATTTCTCACCTTCTTTTGTAACTCGACATCTTCTTTCTGTTCCTCTTTAATCTTCACATGTATAGATGGTTGAACATTCATTTGAGAAAGATAAGATTTTTCCCCTTCCATTATAATTCCAAGATCCATCCTTTGTAAATCCATAAATATTGGATCTTTTGTGATCCTCATCATGGATAAACTAGCATGGTATTGTCGACTTAATGCATCTGCCACCTTGTTTTCTTTCCCAGGGTGGTAATGGATTGAGCAGTCATAATCCTTAATCAGCTCCAACCATCTTCTTTGGCGCATATTCAGCTTCTTTTGTGTGAAAATATACTTTAAACTTTTATGATCAGTATAAATATCACACCTTTCACCATAAAGGTAATGCCTCCAAATCTTTAATGCAAAGATTACCGCAGCCAACTCCAAATCATGTGTTGGGTAATTTTGCTCATGGATTTTCAACTGTCGTGAGGCATAAGCTATCACCATATCATTTTGCATAAGAACACACCCCAATCCCTTCATGGATGCATCACTGTAGATCACAAACCTTTCTCCACTACAAGGCAGTGTGAGCACAGGTGCACTGGATAACCTTCTTTTCAACTCCTTGAAATTCTCTTCACATTCCTCTGTCCAGACAAACTTAACTCCTTTCCGAGTCAACTTGGTGAGTGGATTAGATAATCGTGAAAAATCTTTTACAAAACGTCGATAATAACCAGCCAAACCAAGAAAACTTCGGATCTCAGTTACTGTTGTTGGTCTTGACCATCTTTTGATAACCTCTGTTTTTGCTGGATCCACAGATATCCCCTCTTTTGAGATTATATGACCCAAAAATGCAACTTTTTTAAGCCAAAATTCACACTTGGTAAATTTGGCATAAAGCTTCTCTTTTCTCAGGGTCTTCAATATAATTCTCAAGTTATCTTCATGCTCTTCCTTGCTCTTTGAATAGACAAGAATATCGTCTATAAAGACTACCACAAATTGATCAAGATAGTCTCTAAAGACTCTATTCATTAGATCCATGAAGATAGCAGGGGCATTAGTAAGACCAAATGGCATCACTATAAATTCATAGTGTCCATACCTTGTACGGAAAGCCGTCTTTGGTATATCCTCCCTTTTGACCCTTAATTGATGATACCCTGAACGAAGATCAATCTTGGAAAAGTATTGAGCTCCGCGTAGTTGGTCAAATAAGTCATCAATGCGTGGGAGAGGATATTTGTTCTTGATAGTGATCTTGTTAAGTTCTCTATAATCAATGCAGAGTCTCATTGATCCATCTTTCTTCTTAACAAATAGAACATGTGCTCCCCAAGGTGACGCACTAGGGCGTATGAATCCCTTATCAAGATTCTCTTGGAGTTGCTTCTTCAATTCCTGCAACTCAATTTGGGCCATTCTATAAGGTGTCTTTGAAATAGGCAAAGCACCCGGTACGAGTTCTATTGAAAACTCAACTTCACGATTTGGTGGAAGACCCGGTAATTCCTCCGGAAAGACATCATCAAACTCCCGTACAATGGGAATATTCTTAATCGTGAGTTTCTCACCAACTATTTGAGATAAATAACCTTCATTTAGTGGAATCAATACCCATAAGATGGAAGAAATTTCCACTGGAAGGTTATGTTCATCCTTGCATTGATAGACGATCGTAGGTTGATCTGGAATATGAAATGTGACTTCCCTTCTTTGGCAATTGATATGAGCTCCATGTAGAGAAAGCCAATCCATGCCAAGAATCACATCAAATTCCACTAAAGGAAGGATCACAAGATTTGCAGGAATCATTTTCCCACAAACTTCGATCAGAGAAGAATTATAAACTTCTGATGCGACTGTTGTGCCATTAGGTGTTGTCACAGCTAACTCAACATCGAATTGTTGAGGTAATACGGTGATACCCTTAGAAAATTCTTTAGAAATAAAAGAGTGGGTGGATCCAGAATCAAATAAAACATTTTCTACTTTAGAGTGGATGGTAAGTGTACCTTTCACCACATCGTTATCGTACTCCACATCGCTGATAGAAATTGCATGTGACTTTCCTTTTTCTTTAGCCTTAAGAGTTTGTTGACGTCGACCATCATCATCAACCCTTGGATTTGGGCATTGATTGGCATAATGCCCCATCTCCTTGAACTTGAAACATTGAAGTGTAGCAGGTTCATTCTGTGTATCCCTTCCTTTGTTTGCATCATTAGACATCTTCTTCCCATTATCACGGCATTCAAATGCCCGATGACCTTCCTTTCCACATTTAAAACATTTACTTGTCCCTTTAAGACAACTCCCTCCTTGTTTATTTCCACACTTTGAGCATAAGGGAATGTTCATCTTCTTTTCCGTGTGTTCTTTAGATTTTTCTTTGAATTCCATCTTCCTCTTCTTATCAAACCCATGTGACTGATGGGTTACTCCAATCTCCATCTCGACTTTGAGAGCACATCGAACGATTTCCTCGTAGCTATTGAAGTCCCTTATGGATAACGCCCTTCGAAGACTTGGTTTTAAGCCACTAAAGAATCGATCGATCTTACTCTCAGGTTGGATAATAATACCAGAAGCATACCTTGAAAGTCTTGTAAAATTTGCTTCATAGGTACTAACAGATTCATCACCCCTTTGCTTCAGTTCAAGGAACTCTTTCTCCATCTTTGTTCGGAGAATACGATGGAATTACTTATTGAAAAATAAGTTCTTGAACTCTTCCCATTCCATAGACTCAATTTCATCCCTTTGCCTCGTATTCTTAACAAGATTCCACCATTGATCCGCATCTCCTTCCAAACGATACACTGCTAGGATGACTTTATCATGCTTAGAACATTAAAGAACTGAAAATATCTTTTCAGTAGTACTAATCCATTGTTCAGCAACTAATGGATCAGTAGACCCGCTGAAAGATGGTGGACGCTGCCTCATGAAGGATTCAACAGAATGTTGCTCCCTCCTTTGTTCGTTTGGAAATCCTGCATGATTCATAGCTTGAGAAAGTTGTGTGAGCATGGCTACAAGATTTTTCATTCCAGCTCCCATATCGTTTGGTTGCTCAGGGGGACAATCATTGCATTGCCCATCGCATTCCGCATTAACACGGTTCCTTCGGGTTCCATCCATTGACTAAAACCAAGAAGAATAGTGTGAGCAACACTAATTATAATAGGAAACCACATAATTCAAGAAAAAAAAAACTTTCATGCTTATGGTCTTATCCTAGGTTATTCATGGCCATTTCTAAGATTGTGTTCTATGCTTAGACTTATCCTTAGGGTTCTTACTAAGGCTTTCACATCCTAGTTTCCAAAGGTTGACTATACCTTTCCTCTGATACCAACTATAACGACCCACACTTTACATACATTGTTAATACTTCAAAATTGAATCACACTTATTACAACATATGACAAAACCACAAAGGACCGTATAGGTATAGTGTCTTTAGAAACTAGGAAACATAAACAACTGGTTCATAAATCTTCTACAGTGTCTCCCATTTATTTCATCATATCTAGGGTCCCTTTTAGCATATTCTACTTAATATCCATCTTCCTGGCCTGGGGAAAAGAAAACATAAAAGGGTGAGCTCAAATGCTCAGCAAGGGAAAATAAAGGAAATAAAAATCATATCATATCTTTTTGAAAATTAAAACCTGCAAAATAGATCATAATATCTTAACATGGAATAAATCATAGAAGTGAAAATGAGATCCCCATAATCATAACATAAAACTTGAATCTTTGTGAAATGCACACATAATCATGGAAAATCATTTCTTGTTAGTCATGACTCATTGCCAAGACTATCTTAGTGGACAAAGTCCCTTTCTGAACCGAGTTCACTCCTCATTTCAGTCCTGTATCACTGAACCGAAATAACCTTCCGCTCCAGCCATGTCTATCTCATGAGATATAAAATCATTACCCAATGCATTGGAGGGAGATATAGGTCCCACCCATCTTATAATGAATCCTTTCTTATGTGTGCCACATAATCATAAAACATACATCATCGCATAACACATATAACAAAAATGGGATTCTTGAAACATCATGACATCATAAATCAATTCATATATGATAAAGGAATTCATAAACACAATTCCATCACAACATAGTCAAACCAATGTAAAAATATGGATAGAAACAGAACCCTTTATTATCTTAGATGGAAAATAATTTTGATAAAACACTTGAATTGAATTCTTGAGGAAAATATCCTTTCTTCTTCAAACACATTTTTCCTTTCATAACATGTCATACAAGTTTAAAATAAAAGAAGTTGATTAAAAATAAACTTGAAAACTTGTAAAGGAAGCTTCTTTGAAGTAATGTTTTAAAAATCCATTCATGCCGTATAAGTTAAAAAAACATTCTTCGTACTTTTGTCGGAAAAGTCAAAAAGTACCCCGTACGGAAAAACGACAAAAGATTCCTTTCATATTCTTTACTAAAAATTTACCTAAGGGTAAAATTGGGTTTTAACTATTGCAAGTGGATGGAAACAATATTACATATTTAGGGAACATGGATGTGGATGATAAAATACACCCCAGTAAATACTTACGAATAAACAATCTCTGATAAAAATGAGATTGTGATATTTCCCTTACCTTAGGTCCGATTTGCTTTGTTCGTGTCCGAATCTCCTATATAATGGTTTAAATAATGTTATTGACTTATTCCAGAATCATACATATTGATATGAGATCATATATGGTCATATTATTAGCTTCTTGTTAGTAATATTTCATTGTTACTTGTTACTCGGGTCTTTATAACTTTTTGTTCTTATGCGTGTTTTGTCGAATAAATTCTTATTCTTATCTTTAGGTTATAAATAATTAATTTCCAGAATGGTATTAGTGTAGTATATACCATATTCATTCATTCAATTCATTTATATAATCATTATGAAATGAAGATCATGTAGAACGAGTCGCATCACATCGTGGAGACGGTATTCCGTACGTACGCACGAGTGATGATATCGTTCCTATGATCGTGGAATTGTATTGGAGTATATATATATATTATTTCAGTATCAATATTACTTAATAATAATCATATATAGTTACTGATTACACCATTATACCCATCCTTGTAAGGTGATGGTGGAAAATAGATTACACCACGGCGTGGAGACGGTATTCCGTACGTACGCACGCGCGGTGATTTCATTTTTCCGTAGGATGGATAGAAGGTGAATTAGGGTTGTTTCATATTTATAATAACATATCAGTATGTAATTAATACTGATGTTATTACTTTATCATGAAACAACTAAAGAAGAAGAAGTTGAAGAAGAAAGAAATTGAAAAGATCGGTAATGGATATTACCTCTTCTTTGGAACGCCTTTTTGAATCCTCCACTTAAGGAACTAAGATTGGTCTTTGGAGAAGGCCAGGACCTCTAGGATTATTCTAGGGAAGTGGAGAAGGTAAAATGGCAGGGGTTGGCCGAGCTTGAGTGCTCAAATTGGTGTGAGGAGGGGGAGGAGGTGCCCTTTTATAAGGGAGGAGAGGGGCACCTTAGAAATATCTCAAAATATTATTTTATATTAAAGTCAAAATCGGTTTATAATGGTTCCAAAGGGTCTTATTTCGAAGCTAAAGTGGGGATGGGTCGAAATCCTATCAACCAATAGGATTTAGACAAGTTTAGGGTATTATTTTAACCTTATCAATTTGATTTAACTCTAAGTTAATTAATTTAACTTTTACCGTGTCTTTTTGTTTTCTTTCACTATATGGTTAATACACTTACTATAACATGCCAAACGAACCCCAAATTGTTTATTATTAATATATATATCCTTATATAAGTAATTTGGAAGAACCTTAGATTTTTAAGAATAAAATAACAATTAATAATATAATATTTGATTTAAAAACTATTTTGTGTCAATTTTGACACTATTTGATATATGATTTTTGTGAAAGTCATAACAGAATTATATGTTCGAACCAAGTTGATTAAATCAATACTCATATATCATAGTAACCTAAAAAATTAGTGGAATTCATAAAAAGTCTCAAATTACATTTAATTTGGTATTTATATTATTAATTTTGTCAATATTTCATTAATAAGATAATTACTGCATCATATTTGTGTCATAAATAAATTAAATTATTTGATGTCTAAAATTAAAAATAAAATACCATCATGTAGGAACTCTTTTTAGCTTTCTAATGAATATTTACAATCGAATTTATCTTATGTATAACCCTATATTAAAAATGATTTACTTATTAAACTTTGATTTTAACTATTTTAACCCTTCTTTAAATAAATTAATAATAAATGTCCTAATCTAATCCAAGTGGGCCTAAATGGTCATATTTTATTCCTAAGTTTGTTTTGTTTCGAATTACACTTGTCCAATAGAATTAGGACATGTGTTAGGGTAATATTAATATCATATTTACCCTTAGTTACCCTATTTACTATTAACCGCGGTAAAAAAAGTAAAAAGTTACTATTCACCAAAAAATTATTTTCATCTCATTGAACCACATTTTAGTCCTTGATATTAACCGTGTCTCTCGGATTTTCGAAATTCCAATCACAGAAGCGGTAAAATTAAGTTTTATGCAAAATTCAGTTTTTAACCTACCACTTAGTGGTTTCACTATTCATCAAAAATTGAAAGTTTTCAGAAAAATACCAAAATTTCACCCTAGGCTAATTTCGATATTCTGAGTCCAAAAATGAAGTCCATTTTGAAAAATAAAATTTATAAAATTTTAAAAAGTGGTTATTACTATTCATAACGGCTAGTTTTAATAGCATATTGTTGTTTAGTGAAACTCGGTATTGCGTACGACGCAAGCTATCGAGGAAGGTCGCGATTGCGTGCAAAGCAAGCCAAGCAAGTGTTGTGTAGAAAAAGATTCCTTTTATGGTTTATATAACATAAAAGTCTCGGGTGTTACAATGGAGCCACTTTGGTTGGGAAATGACATAAACAACTTTTTATTTAATGTAAAATTAAAAATGACAAAAACATGAGTTGTTTTACAAAAACAATTTTAACATGGGGTTATACAATTCATATTTTTTACTATAAATAGTCATTGGAAAGCTAAAAAAATTTAATATATCATGATATTTGTTTTATAATTTTTATAAATTATATAAAAAAATTATTTATGACATCATAATGATGCAGTGATTACCTCATTAATAAAGGATTTAAATAAAATGAAAAGATAATGTAATATATATGACCTAAACATGTCCAAAACCTATTGTATGTGTATATTTCTAACCCTTACCACCTTACCCTTGAAATAAATCAATGTGGGACCTTTAAAATCAGAAACTAATTCTAAAATAAAGTATATTTTCCTTACATTCCAAGAGTGCCCATCCTCTCCTCTTATAAAAGGCCCCCACCTCTACCTCCTTACCCACACCTCTCAAGCCTTTGAATCGGACAACCCCTGCCGATTTTGGCTCTCCGAATCCCTATATTACTCATAGAAGCCTCAATTTGGGCAGAAGTCTTCCCAAGAAAGCCTTTTAGCACAAATAAAAAAGAGTTACCTGATTTAAATGTAGTGTCTTCTCTTGTGTTCTTTTGTTTTTTTTGCTTCTCCAACCCCCTAAACTTTTTTTATTCTTTTATTTTGTAACAACTCCAGCATATTAAATATAATAGGATGTTTTAATAATAAGAATTCGAGCAAAACTTACACACTCCTACATCTAATGGTTAAAGAACATACTGTTTCTGTGGATGACGAATTTCTACCTCACGAAACGATGATTGTTCAACACTCATATAACACCTTCAAATTTGGACATTAAGATGTCACTATATTTATATATGCTATATAATATTTTTATGTTTTACTTAAGCTTCTGTATTTTTCTTTTGTGGCATACCTTTATGGTATCCATTGTGGGTAAACACGATAATTTCATTTTAGGAAGTGCGGACTACCGCCCCCTCAAAGTGATTTGATTCGTTAATGCCATATGTGGGATGTATAAAAGATGGATTAAATTTATTATATATGATGTATTTTACATATAAATGATGAATATAATTCTGGAATTAAAATATACATACCTATCATTTGGTTTTAATTCCATTGATACGACAACGAAATTAAAGTAGCGTTCATACATACGTACGGCTTACCGTCTCCATGAACGGTGCATTTCATTTCATACCTCTAAATGATTATGTAATATTATAAATACTTTTATATTATGGATATATATTATATATATGATATCCAAATCATGAATATAATTCTGGATATAATGATCCTTTGACCATACGAACAACATGTAATTGTAAGAAGTCCACTTTCGACTTAAGAACCAAATATCGGCAAAACAAAAATTATTAATGTAAATGATTACATAATGTTTATAAAATGGAAATAAGTGATATAAAAGGAATAATGAAACTGAAGAGAAGGTTCTTAAGCAAGTATAAATTAACTCAAGTTTATTATTCAGGACGATAAAGAACGATCGAGTCAAGTCGGACCCGAGGTAAGGGATCCTACCCTCTCTTTCTTTTTAAGTACACTATTTTATGCCATTAATTTTAAGCTCGTATTTGTTATGATGGGGAATGTTCTTTTATATTCCTCATACTTTAATTTTTATGTTCATATTATGAGAGACCCTATTTGATCTCATGAATCCATTTTTGGAAGCTTTAGGTGGCGCCGTTAGGCTGCCGAGTTTTCGTAAGGGATTTTTCATCTCACTTTTATTCCCGTGACATTTATGATACATTTGCCACTATTTCCTTTGAGTGGTGTATATACTTCCCATTACTATACACTTTGTGTTGTATAATTTCATTTATGGGTATTTACATCTTCATTGTATGACCCTTCTTCCATGGGGTGTACTTTTTGAAAGTTACCCAACTCGGTAAGGGGACCTTTCACCCTCTTCTTTTTAAAAGACTTCTTTTGTTATGTCTTTTAATTCACATAATATTATGTTGGGATATGTTCTTATTTATCCTTATTAATTTAAATTTTATTTCCATGTGATGAGATACCATTTTCTCTCTCAACAAATAATTTTCTGAATTTTAAAGTGACGTCATTAGGCTGTCAGATTTCTGTAAGGGAACTTCTTAACCCACTTTCAATTCTTTGGGTTAAACATCTACTTCTTGATTTTATAATGCCAAGATTATGTGTGGAATCTATATTTTGTAATTTCCAAAAACCTTTTTGGTGGATATGGTATTTCTACACATAATCATTTCATTGATAAATTCTTATGAACATGTATGGGAAATCACAACTCAATCTCATTTCATTGAGTTAAATATCTATGTCATTGGTTTTGTTTTTCCAAAATTATGTTTGAATGACCTATGATTGTTTCACACATAATATCCACTTATATTGGGTGTATTTATATTTGTGACACATAATTATGTGATATATTTATCCTTAATTTAAGGATACCATCTTTATAATGGATTTCATCTCAATTTACATTTCCATTGAGACTTCATTGTTGTTATGCACCAATTCACTCTTATATGGTGTGTATACTGTCCTTTGACATATTATATCTTGAATCCCTTTATTCTCATGATATTATGAAGCTCGGATTACATGTTATTCTACAATAATTTGTATTCAAGAGTCTCTCATTTTGTTAAAAACTCTTTAACAAAAATATCGTTTTAAATGTTTTAAAGATTTATTGTTCTAAATCTTTATCTTTAATGTCCGTGTTTTCAAAATGTTTTTAAGTATTTATTCATATGGAAATTAATGTTTTAAAATTATAATTCCATTAAAAGATTCAAAGTGGCATGGGACACTTTGATTCAAAAATCTCTTTTAAATGGTTTTTGAAAATGGATTGCTTAATTCAATATCTTGGAATTACTTATTGTGATTGAAAATGAAATTTTGTTATTGAAATGTTTATATTTTCAATATTTTATGTGTAATGGTGGTACTTGGACATTTTACGGGTTGTTATGTGATAAACCATATGATGGGTGGTGTCGTGAAGACCAGGATGGGTGGTTACGTTATAACCTCCAATGCATTGGGTATAGAAGTCGGCCGTATGGCTATTCCATTAAGTATGTGTGGAATTTGACCGTATGGTTATTCCATTTAAGTGTGTTTATGTCCCATGTTACCTTTATATGTTATGTGTTGGTTTTATGGTAATCTTTGGGTTAAAAAAGGGTAGGTGATGATATTTTATTCAGTGAAGAGTATTTACTACTTCCTAAAGGTGTAAGGTATTACTTTGAAAAAGTATACATGGTTTACTTGTTGCTTTGAAAAACTAACAGTTTTCATTCTTTGTGTATCCCTTGGTGAGATTTTTATGCTCACCCCAAGTTTTTTTGAAATCTTTTTCACATGACTTAATGTAGAATAGGGTCAAGGATGGGATCAAGGGAAAGTCATGCTATCTAAAACATGGAACTAGACATGTTTCTTTTAAAGAGTATTTATTTTATGGAAACTTAGTATAAGTGTCTACTTTGTAATATTTTGAGATGTAATAGTTATGACCTAATTCTCAAAAACTCTAAACCTGAAAAGATCCTCAATGTGAAATATTTATTTAATTCAATATTAAGTAAGGTTTAAGGCTGGGGACTTATAGCTGGTATCAAAGGTCGGTTTAGATAACTTTAGAAGTTAGGGTATTCTCTAAGCATTAGTGACATTACCCTAATGGTTAGGATTTCAGAAAGAGTCATAGTTTTAGATAAATTGAATGAGTAATTATATCTTAGTGTTTATCTTCCACATTATTACATGATGGTTTTCTTAATATACTCACACTGACCTTTTTGGTTTTAGTAAATGGATAGATCTAGCAGGAACCAAAGTAACAGTGGATATGAAGGAAACTGTGATAGTTTTATTAGAGAGAAAATGAATGATATGGGAGCTGCAATGAGAACTCATGTGTTTATCCCCAACCAACTATCTGGAGTCATGATTGACCACCTAAACCTTGGTGATTTCTATACAGTATCATATATGCGAGAAACAAATCCCTACAGAACTACAGGTAATAATCATAAAGTTAAGTGTGTTCAAAAACCTATGTGTCAAAGATGTGGAAAGAAGAACCTAGGAAAATGTTTCAAAGGGACATAAATATGCTATATATGTAGAAATGAAGGTCATAAAGCAAGAACCTTCCATGGAAAAAGGAAGCATCATGTTGACTCGAGGAAAGGGAAAGAAGTTCTTTCTAAGGGATCAATTGAATGTTTTAAATGTGGTCTGCATGGTCATTATGCAAACACATGTACTATGAAGAACTTTAGGGAATTAGATCACCAAGATCGTAAAAATATTCGTTTACCAATACCTAATTCCATTCCGATTGAGGATGAAGAAACCGATAATGACCAGTCAAAGGTACGGATTATTTCATAACATTTGTTTTCCTATTTTGGAATGTTAGGATATGATTCATGATATTGTTTGTAGGAAAGAAGTATTTCAAAAAAAGTTGTAAAGGAATCATTAATGGATCATGAAGAATGTGCAATGAGTAAGAAGTCAACATATAAGGGCTTCAAGAGTTATGGTGAAATTCTTAAGAGTATTAAGTCTCTTTTGATGATGGGGTTACATTAGAAGACTTTTTATAGTATGTGTAACCCTGATGTTTGATATATGAAAATTTTATTCAAGGAATAGTTATCTGTTCTTTTGTGGACATAGTTATAAAGAACCATTTGGGTTTATATGATCCTTACTTTTGAGGTAATTATGGGTTACTATATGTTATGATGGAAAGTGAAAGTCATGAGATAAAATTGAGGTTAAATTATGTTATGGTTATTTTTGATGATTTTATCTATTTTTGGGGAATGATTTGAGAATTATATAGTTTTTGAAAAAGGACAACACGTAGACCGTGTGACAACCCATCGCGTCGGACAAAGCTTCGGGAATCGAACCCATAACCAAAGTGCGACTGGTATTTATCGCCTACCACTGGACTACGTGAAGTCCCTGGTTAATTTGACTAATTGTTTTAAGTTAGATGATTTTATTAATTAAGATTAAGTTGATTTTGTGTTATGTATGGAAATTTATTAACCTATCATGGAGGATATGTGATTAGGTTAATTACTTTTCAATACGAGACTTTAAGAGCAACTGATGTTGTTTGGAGATAAATGTTACGATTTAACATAGAAGAATATGTGACTAAATCCTTAAAATATTTGGGTTTCAATATTATTTTGGTTTTCTTTGAATAATTTTATGGGAAAATTGTTTATCGAATGATCCTCGTTGAACTTTGGGGTTTTTTGGACAAATTTTGGAGATTAAGAATATATTTTCTTTTTATAAAGGGTTATCCTTTTTTGGATTATCTGATCTTGTACTAACCTTTTTGGTTTTGGTTTTGGTTAAAGTCTAAAGACATGGGAAGTGTATAGTTCTCTTTTTTGGGTTAGGTGATTCGCTAGAAGTTGATTTTAGCTCCCTTAATGTAATCAAGTCATCCTAAATACTCATCTTTTGGAGAAAATATGAGTTCGTGTAAGAAATCTAGTATTATTTGAAAGTAAACATGATAAGTAAGTATATTTCCTTATGTTTTAGTTAAGATCAAAAATAAATTCCTCAATGAAATGTAACTAAAACAAATATTGTCCATTAAATTTTCCTACTGGGGAATCCAATACCGTTTAACCCATCAGAAGTTTGCGATTTTCTTATGGTTAACTTTCTCCTAGTTGTGTTTACTATCACTCTCCATCAGAAGATGACCCTTTGTTTTTTTCTCCATGTCCATATTTTCATACATGGAATCCTAGTATGGGTTAACTCGGGTGACCTTTGTACTTCCCTTTATTTCTTTTAAAGTGATAGTTTAATTTACTCCTTTTCCGATGTGGGACTTATAATGGATTTTTCAAGCCCAATTTTGAAATTACGAGGACGCAATTCCCAAAAGGGGGGAAGGATGTAACACCCCAGGTAAACAAACAATATGACATTTTAATATTTAGCCCTATTTATGAAAAAAATATTAATATTACTTTAAAGGGAACACTATGCTCGATGGCGTACCCAATACGCGACAATGAGTTCCTTTGAAATCTTACGTTGCACTCTAATAATAAAATAATATTATTTAAAATGGTAGTTAACGCCTATCCATTGTAATGGAAGGAAATAATGGAACTAAATAAAAAATTATTATGTATGTTTGTCAAATATTTTTACTCTTTACATTAAATGTTAGAGGATTGAAAATTCGAATGAATCCAATTTTAAGAATAAACATTCTAATATTCTTTAAAAGGTCGATTAACCGCCTTTTGATGGCGAACATCTTTTAAATCCACTTTTTGAAAATTTTACATGTTATATTTGACAAAATAAAATTCTTCTTTAGAATCGGGACATCAAAATTTACATTGTGTAAATTTTTGGTATTTTTCCGATAAAGTTCATTTTTTTAGTGAACAGTGAAAAATGTTCTATTTTATTTCAAAACCTATTTTTAATCTAATATATTTATATTATTATATTATCTTTTGAATTTGCTTTAAAGTTAATTTATAATATATTTTTTCCATTTAATCCAATAGTGTCCGTTGGAATTAATTTCATCTTGAAATTGGACTTAAACTAGAGTCAATCTTTTGATACTCATTGTTTCATAAAAACACGCTATTTGTTTTGACAGTGGGAATTAATTATTAAATAAATTAATGCAACTTATATGTTTTGAATTTTGTAAAATAGACTTCATTTTCGAATTCGTAATATCAAATATAGCTTAGGGTGAATATTTGGTATTTTTCTGAAAAACTTCAATTTTTGATGAATAGTGAAACCACTAAGTGGTAGTTAAAGAAACTGATTTTTCGTTTAAATGAAACTTTTCCACCTCTGTGTTTTGAATTTCAAAAATCCGACATACATGGTTGTCATTAGGAAGTAGAATGCGGTTCAATGGCATTAAAATAATTTTTTGGTGAATAGTAACTTTTATGTTCTTAATCGCGATTAGAAGTAATTAGTGTAGTTTAAGGAAAAAATAATGTTTTAATAATATGAGATGAGCTTGACACATGTACTACCCTTATTGGATGTGTCATGGCTGACCATGAAAACCCATGGGTCAACTTGGGGACCCCATGGAGCCACTTTGTGTGGGAAATGACATAAATAACTTTTTATTTAATGTAAAATTAAAAATGACACAAACATGAGTTGTTTTACTAAAACAATTTTTACATGGGGTAATACAAGTTAGATTATTTACAATAAATAGTAATTGGAAATCTAAAAATATTTCCTAGATCATGATATTTGTTTTATAATTTTTATACATTAAATAAATAAAATTATTTATGACATCATAATGATGCAACGATTACCTCATTAATAAAAGATTTAAATAATATGAAAAGATAACGTAAAATCTATGACCTAAACATGTCCAAAACATATTGTATGAGTATATTTTGAACCCTTACCACCTTATACTCTAAATATATCAATGTGGGACCTTTAAAATCGGAAACTCGTTCTAAAATAAAGTATCTTTTCCTTACTTTCCAAGAGTGCCCCTCCTCTCCTCTTATAAAAGGACCCCACCTCTACCTCCTTACCCACACCTCTCAAGCCTTTGGCTCAGCCAAACCCTGCCCATTTGGTCTCTCCACATCCCTCTCTTACTCTTAGAATCCTCAATTTGGGCACAAGTCTTTCCAAGAAATCCTTTGATCTCAAATCAAAAATAATTACCTGATTTAGAGGTGGTGTCTTCTCTTGTGTTCTTTTGTTTTATTTTTCTTCTACAACCCCCTAAACTATTTTTATTCTATTATTTTGTAAAAAATCCAGTATCTTAAATATACTATGATGTTTTTATAATAAAAATTCGAGCTAAACTTATACACACCTACATCTAATGGTTAAAGAACATACTGTTTCTGTGGATGGCGAATTTCTGCCTCACAAAATGATGATTGTTCAACACTCATATAACACCATCAAAGGTGGCCATTAAGATGTAACTATATTTATATATGATATATAATATGTTTATGTTTTACTTAAGATTCTTTATTTTTCTTTTATGGCATACTTTTATGGTTTCCATTGTGGGAAAACACGATAATTTCATTTTAGGAAGTGCAGACTACCGCCCCCTCAAAGTAATTTGATTCGTTAATGCCATATGTGGGATGTATAAAGGATGTATTTAAAGTTATTATATATGATTTATGTTACATATAAATGATTAATATAATTCTGTAATAAAATATACATACCTATCATTTGGTTTTAATTCCATTGATATGACATAGAAATGAAAGTAGCGTTCATGCGTACGTACGGCTTACCGTCTCCATGAACGGTGCATTTCATTTCTTACCTCTAAATGATTATGTAATATTATAAATACTGGTATATTATGGATATATGTGATATATATGATATCCAAATCATGAATATCATTCTGGATATAATGTACCTTTGACCACACGAACAACATATAATTGTAAGAAGTCCACTTTCGACTTAAGAACCAAATATCAACAAAACAAACATTATTAACGTAAATGATTACATAATGTTTATAAAATGGTAATAAGTGATATAAAAGGAATAATTAACATGAAAAAAAGGTTCTTAAGAAAGTATAAATTAACTCAAGTTTATTATTCAGGACGTTAAATAACGATCGAGTCATGTCGGACCCGAGGTAAGGGATCATACCCCTCTCTTTCTTTTTTAAGTACACTCTTTTATGTAATTCCTTTAAATATCATCTTTGTTATGATGGGGGATGTTATTTTATATTCCTAATACTTTACCTTTTATGTTCATATTGTGAGAGACCCAATTTGATCTCATAAATCCATTTTTGGAAGCTTTAAGTGGCGCCGTTAGGCTACCGAGTTTTCATAAGGGATTTTTCACCTCACTTTTATTCCCGTGACATTTATGCTACATTTTCCACTATTTCCTTTGAGTGGTGTATGTAACGCCCATTACTATACACTTTTTGTAGTATAATTTCATTTATGGGTATTTACATCTTCATTTTATGACCCTTCTTCCATCGGGTGTACTTTTCAAAAGTTACCCAACTCGGTAATGGGACCTTTCACCCTCCTCTTTTTAAAAGACTTCTTTTGTTATGTCTTTTAATTCACATACTATTATGTTGGGATATGTTCTTCTATATCCTTATTTATGTAAATTTTATATCCAAGTGATGAGATCCATTTTCTCTCTCATCAACTCATTTTCTGAATTTTAACGTGACGCCGTTAGGATGTCAGATTTCTATAAGGGAACATCTTAACCCACTTTCCATTATTTGGGTTAAACCTCTAATTCTGGATTTTATTATGCCAGGATTATGTGTGGAATATCTATTTTTTAATTTCCACAAACCTTTTTGGTGGATATTTTATTTCTACACATAATCATCTCATTGATAAATTCCTACAAACTTTTATGGGAAATCATAACTCAAACTCATTTCATTGAGTTAAATATCTATGTCATTGGTTATGTTTTTCCAAGATTATGTGTGAATGGCATCTGATTTTTTCACACTTAATATCAAATTATATTGGGTGTATTTATATTTCTCACACATAATTATGTGATAGATTTATCTTTAATTTAAGGATACCATCTTTATAATGGATTTCATCTCAATTTACATTTCCATTGAGACTTCATTGATGTTATGAAACAATTCACTCTTATATGGTGTGTATACTGTCTTTTGAGATATTATATCATGAATCCCTCTATTCTCATGATATTATGAAGTTCAGATTACAAGTTATTCCACAATTATTTGTATTCAAGAGTCTCTCATTTTGTTAAAAACTCTTTAACATAAATATCGTTTTAAATGTTTTCATGATTCATTATTCTAAATCTTTATCTTTAATGTCCATGTTTTCAAAATAGTTTTCAGTATTTATTCATATGGACATTAATGTTTGAAAATTATAATTCCATTAAAAGATTAAATGTGGTATGGGACACTTTTATTCAAAAATCTCTTTTAAATGGTTTTTGAAAATGGATTGCTTAATTCAATATCTTGGAATTACTCATTGTGATTGCAAATGAAATGTTGTTATTGAAAAGTTTATATTTTCAATATTTTATGTGTAATGATGGTACTTGGACATTTTACGGGTGGTTACGTGATAAACCATATGACGGGCGGTTCCGTGAATACCAGGGCGGGTGGTTATGTTATAACCTCCAATGCATTGGGTATGGAAGTCGGCCGTATGGCTATTCCATTAAGTATGTGTAGAGGTTGACCGTATGGTTATTCGATTTAGGTATGTTTATGTCCCAAGTTACCTTTATATGTTATGTGTTCTTTATATGGGTTTTATGGTAATCTTCTGGTTACAAAAGGGTACGTAATGATATTTTATTCAGTGAAGAGTTTTTACTACTTCCTAAAGGTGAAAGGTATTACTTTGATAAAGTATACATGGTTTACTTGTTTCTTTGAAAAACTAACAGTTTTCATTCTTTGTGTATCCCTTGCTGAGCTTTTTATGCTCACCCCAAGTTTTTTTTAAATGTTTTTCGCATGACTTAATATGGAATAGGGTCAAGGATGGGATCAAGGGAAAGTCATGCTATCTAAAACATGGAAATAGACTTGTTTATTTTAAAGAGTTTTTATTTTATGGAAACTTAGTAGAAGTGTATATTTGTAATCTTTTGAGATGTAATAGTTATGACCTAATTCTCTAAAACACTAAACCTGAAAAGATCCTCAATCTGAATTATTCATTTAATTCAATATTAAGTAAGGTTTAAGGTTGGGGCCTTATAAATAAAGGAATCATGAAAAGAAGTATGAGATTCATTTATAGTATCATTGTCCAGTGGTATAGAATTGAACATATTTGGGTGCTCTGGACTAGCAGTCTGCCAGGAGTGAGCTGTAGGAAGTATTATAGTTCATTCCATGACTCTTTGGTCCAGTTTGTTCATAGTAGGATTTCCCTGCTCATTTTCATCACCCATTACTGATGGTGGGATGGAGTTATCAGCCTCCATGATAGATGATACAGAGTAATTCAGATAGGTAGATTTTTTTATTGGGACAGTGCCCAAGGATGATGGTGTCGGTTCACCTATTGATTCTAGAATGAACAACAATAGGCTATTAACCATTCATCTAGGATAAAGGGTGAGTTATAAATAGTAAATGGAACCTGACCAAGGGGGTTCATTGCTCCCATTACACCTAGAGAAAAAGGTGAAATACAAATGGGGTTTTTTCTACAACTGGACAGATCCCATAATAGATGGAGTGAACTCCTTTATAGATTTTTTATTATAGGTCAAAGGGCTTACAGTCTTGTGACTAGAAACGTTATAAGTGTTTCTAGAAGGACATGTTATCTACAAATAAATTTTGAATATAACATCTTCAACCAACTCTATGTCTTGATTGGATTTCTTAATAGTGTCCATGACCATATTTTCTAGTTTTTCAAATATATGGAATTAATTAGGGGAATTATCTTCCTCTTCAGCTAAATAATCCCATGATATATCTGAATTTCCCCTTACGTGTGTGATTATAAGAGCTTTATTGACACAAATTACATTGTTCTTTTTAGATGTTTCAGGCATGTCCACTATTGGGGCCTTTTCCTTATTATTTTCTCTCATTTCCTTCCATTCATCTTCAATCCGTTTCAAAACCTATTTTCTAACAACCCTATAATTAGAAATTGAGTGCCCAATAATCATAAAACGTTTAAATAAGGTTGGTTTTATCTCATACTCAATTCTAATTTCAGTTTTATATTCATTAGCAGTGAAACTAATTGAATTGGGTAGATTTCAATACAACTTTATTTATACCGTCACTCTTGCATACAGACCTAATTCAGTGTTTATTGTCCTCTGGTAAATTTTGAGGGGAGACCTGATGAAAGAGACTATTTTATTCAATATTTTGGGGTTCCAAAAATACCAATTGGGTTTATTCAATTTAACACATACATATCACAAGGTGTTCCTAAGCATATGTGGGTTAAAGGAATAGTACCAATCAGATAGTCTTTGAAAACTAGGCTTCAAGTTGATGTTTCCAGTTTTCCACATGTTATCAAACCAATATTGTTTTTTTAACAGAATTTGGAAATAACCTTTTCATGTTGGTATTAGTTTCCAATCCGATATATTCCAAAAATGAACAATACTAGACTAAAATTCAATTATATTCCAGGTATGATCACCTTTAAAATAGGATATGTGACCCATGATAGAGAATTTTCACATATGTGTTCACTACAGTAAAGATGTAGGATCCTCCTCCACCAAGTATCCTCCATCATCCCGTTTTTGAAAAGAGGGGACTTTAATGGGGTAGATTTCTGCATATCCTTTCCTTTATGAACTTCAAGGAATGAAATCCATCATGTTATGTTTGTAGGACAACAGTTAGGGGTTTCCATCACAATAGTGTTCTCCCCAAATTCTATTGTTTCTCTAATTGGAACATTCAATTAATTTTTTCCAACATTCAATAAAAATAATAATATCACTACATGAATAGAAGATATTTTTTTGGAAAATACTCAATTGGGAAATAATTAATAAGAATTCATTGATATGAATCATCTTGTTGTTACCAATGGGATGATATTTCATTAATATTTTTTTGAACATTCTATACTGTATTTTGATATCATTATTGATATGGATTAGATTTTAAATAATAATGATTAGAAAAATTTCCATATCTAAGTATGTTATGTTCAATTATAATAAGACTCTAATAACAGTCCATGAATCCAATACATTTATTAGAGGGGCCGGTGAATGCTACTGAGATCATATTGTTGAAAATAAATAAAATTTTCAATGTAGTGATGTGATTATACTAAATGAATACCGGGATTAATTTCTTAATGATTTTTCTAGCGCTATGAATAGTTGGGAGGTTGAGATTAATATTGACATAGTTCTTAATGTTAATCATATTTCTAATTTCCTAAATTGAATGACTCTAGTAAAACATTTAGAAATTAAAAAAATTACATATGTTTTTAGATAAAGGATTCATCGAACCCAGAACATCATCATTGGGTGAAACTATTTTTCTCGATAAAAATACAGACAATTTAATTAGACATTATGATGATTATAGATCTTTAAATGACACCACTATTATGATAAGAATTATTATTAATGATATTTTTTTCTCCTATAAGTAATATTTTATATTTTAATTGTTGACCTAGGTTGGGGTATAATCATTTGAATGTGAGTAATCATACATCCAGAAGACTACATTTCAGACTAGATATGGGAACTATGTGTTAGTAGTTATTACATTTATTAATTCACTTATCGTATTTATGTATCTTATGAATATATTTCCCCATGAGTTCATGGAAGATTTCAGGGTTTACTTTGTTAACCCAACATTATTGTATTATAAAATTTATTAGGGATAATAATAACATCTATTTATTTTTTTTCCAAACATTAAAAAAATTAAACTACATAGGAAATTTATTAAGAGTGAATTTTGGATAAAATAATTTCCTTTATTTTTAATTATTATTTCTAAATATAGAATCTATATTTACCCTACTAATTTTTTTTGATAATATTCATGATACACGTGTATGATGGAGATTAATAGTTTAATTAGATTAGAAAATTACTACTTGTGTTTTTTTAAAAACATTTCCCGGTTGTATTCCCCCTAACTAAGATAACATGAAATGAGGTAAATTAATATAGCTAAAACAATGTGATGATTGTTTTTTGAAACTAAAAATATGACTATTGATTTCAATATTTTATCTTGGAATTACATAAATGAGGAATGTTTCATCTATAATGTTTCTTCATCGAATGGACATGGTTGTACCCTGGTACAGAATGATCAAGTAGTTTCTTATTTCATCATTTATGTACAAAAATACTTAAATAAATTAACCCACACATGTTTTGGAATTAGATGATGTGGTTTTTTATTTAAATATTTTGTAGCATCATTTGTATTCATCAATGATTGAATTTACTATTGATAAAAAATATATTCAACTATATACTCAAACAGAATGAATACAATTTAAGATAGAGATGATAGGTAGAAATGATCAAGGATTATAATTGCATGATTCATTCCCATATTTTAAAAAAATCAATGTGGAATATTCTTTATTTCGAAAAATTAATTTTATATTAACCCTAGTACATTTATAAGATGAATATTTGGTCAACGATTTGATGAATATTGGTATATATGTTACTCAAGCATGCACATCCTCTATTGAATTTTAGGTTTTTAATGTATTAAAAAATTCTTGAAATAAATATGAAATCTAAAAATACGATCAATATTTTCAAGAAATCATAAAATATGTTTATCAGGGTAATTTGACTTATTTTAATAGTGATGAAGAACTTATCCTATGATTTGTATGAAGAATACAATGTGTAACACCACAAGCAATTGTGGGTTTTTTCACATTAAATTTAATCATATGAATATTTATCATTAAACACAACACTAATTTTATCATGTCTAAATTGTAATATTGTATATAAATTTTGTTATATGCAACACCAAGTTTAGTTTCTCTCACCCACAAAAATAATAGTGTTCATGACACGAGACACTGAGCTATAGAAAACCATGAAATAGTATGACCATTATATTGAATGAGTTAAATATGTTGGTATCAATATTATAAATTTACATTATGATATATATATATATATATAAGTTTCCTAGTGAATATTAATTTTTTAATAAATTCTTATTAAACAATCAATTAATATTTAATAAAGAAAATATATCTTTAAAAATATGTTTTATTCAAAAATAATTTTTATGACTTTTATTATAAAATAGTATAATTAATTTCGAAATATTTTATGAAATTTGTTTTATAAAATTATGTTCATTTTTTAAAACAAAATATCAATATTATATGTGGGTGAAATTGTTGGATTCTTTCGAAATGATTATTTTTATTGAATGTAGAGAAATACCATCTATTATATGCATTTAGTTATTTTAAATAAATTATATAATTTAAATCTGCAATTATATTTTATGACAATTTTTATTTATTTATTTATATTTATTCAACTTAATTAGTTTTTAATCAAATATATTTTTGTATTTTTTTATATTAATATCTTAGTGTTTAAAAGAGGGTTTTTTTTAAAAACTATTTTTAAGTGTATAAAGTTTCTTCATTTTAATTAATTAAATAATTACTAATGAGAACGGTTTTATATTAACTGTACGGATTATTTAATATTGAATTAGAATTTATATTCTTATAATTATTGATATTAGTGATAGATTTATTATAGAATAATTTTCTAGTTGAAAAATAAAGTTATTGAAACCCCAAATTTTCATCGCTCATATATGTTTTGTTTTAATGCTACATTTTTAAAATTTTATGATAATAATTTTACAAAATAAACTAAAATTTTTAAATCATCATTTAAAATTTTATTACTGTTATCTTTTTATCCTTTTTCAAAAAGTATAAATTTTTTATGGAAAGTGAAAATAATGAATTCTAATTGAAAACAAACATTTTTATAAAATTTACTTATATATATAAATTATATTTTCAATTGGATTTAAAGTAATATTATTTTAAATATAAAACCATTAATCCAAATTAGGTAATTGGAGTCTATATCATATATTGTTTTGATATAACATATTTCAAAACATTTGAAATTTTTTCTCTATTAAAAACCGCATTTTCATCGTGTCTTTAAGATTAAATTTACAATCAGTTTTATCCACATTGGATATTGGAATTTGTAAAAAATTATTTACAATTTTTAAAAATAAAAATTTATATTATCAAATATTGAAAAAATAATTTAATTAAATGAATTTTTAAAACAGTAAAATTTATTTTCCACGGTTATGTTAAAAATAGAGTTACCATGGTATTAAAATAAAAAGATATGCATTAAAATGACATAAAAAAATAAAAAAAATCAAATTTTCAAGGTATATTTTAATATTAACTAAAGCATTTTAATTTTGTGTATTTTTTTAATCTTTTATTTTTTTAATGAGTTTTTTACTCAAGAGTCTGTTGGAAAATATTCAGCGTAGTTTCCAAGTGGGTTCATTTCACCGACATATAAAAGGACACCACCACCCATCAGGTAGCCTCACTTTAGAAGATAATTAGATAAACTAAACACTACCAAATTCCCTCCCAATCATCATTATTCACACTATATAACTGTTGGTCCTCCCAAAAGACTATCCCTAGGATCCTTAAGAGAAGAACCAAATTTTGTTTCTCATTGAGAAGGTAATTATCTTATCAAGATATTTCATTTTATTTATTATTTTTAAAAATTAAATAAATTGTTCCCGCTTAATTAATATTAACACTATTATATACCATATACCTTTATTTTAATATGTTTATTTAATAATATGTATCCATTACCATTTCCATCAAAAGGATTATGAAATCGCCATTCACATGTGTAGAGGACTACCACCTCGCAAACTGATGACATTTGTTTTTCCATTACAACCTAGAACGGTTGGTAATAAATATGGAAATATTTTATAGATATTATTTATTATGTTAATGTGATAGTGTAATTATTATATCAAACATACCTTTACACTCTCCATTTTTTGGAAATATGATTACAAAACACACGTGTACGACAAACTACCTCCTCAGAAAGAAAATTCATTGGATCAAGCATTAGATGAAATACATTATGGGTTTGTTTAATAAAATGGATAGATATATATTATATATGAATTATTATAGAATAATAATATATATTTCATTTAGCTTTATTTCCTTCAATTATATGAGAAAATGGAAATAATGTTCATTAATATTTACGACCTATCACCTATATGAATAGTTTATTTTATTTTAAATAAATAAATTTTATATATTATTATCAATACATATATATATATATATAATATATTATTTTTATAAAAAAGTTAAATTCATTATTATTTTAAACCATGAATCACATAATAGGACAAAATATAGTAAATCCAAGTGTACATCAGAATCAAAGTAGTAATTTCCAAAAACATGTCTTTAACATAGAATTGTTAATAAATGGATGAGAAATGGCCATAAGAATATAATATATGGTACGATTTATATAATTATTATTCTATTATAGAAGTATAATAAACATGTATTTTTTATATAGGAGGTTTGATCATTTACAATGGAATTCAGGACTTATTGTACCAGATTTTTTCCTCAACATTATTTTCTATGAGACACAATCCATTTTCACTATTTATTTGACTAATGTGATGTATATAATGAAAATTAATGTGTTATATAATAAATTAAATAACATTAATGGTGATTACATACACATTTTAGGATCTATCATTCATGGGTTTTATGGTTCAATAGTTAACAAATCAATAAGGTATTTTCATCTAAATTTTCCTTCATAGACAAATTAAACATATTATGCATCAATATAATATTAAGAGTTGAATATAGGTCCAAATTGACATATTATATCTTAAATTTGTTTATACTTAGAATGTTTTATTTGCTATTTTATTTTATTCTTTCTTGGATCTTTCAATTCATTGTTACCGAAGTGAAAATGATTTCATGTTACAATATCATCATTTAACTAGGTTATTCATGATTATGTTTATGTTGACAAAATATTATGAAAAATATCTAAATTAACTCAAGTATTTTCTAATATTATGGTTACTCATGATATTTTTATGTAATAGTACAATATTTCCACTCTCAGATTCATAAGATAATTTGGAAAATGTTTTTGGGAAAATACAAATTTTTTTATCTCTTCGGCAAGATTTGTTTTAAAAACCATGTTTTCTAAAATTCATTTCTAAAATTTTCAATTCTTATCATATTATTTGTTAATACATTTTCAAACATTTATTACATTTTATAATAAATAATTTAAAATAATATATTTGTCTCTTTTCAAATAATTCTCATTTGGGTTTTACCGAAAATGATAAAGCAATCATTATTTTAACTTGTATGACACGAACAAACAATTACCATCATTGTGAACATTATTTTAATTGAATATAAATTTATAATTTAAAATGTTTTCTTCAAAATAAAATATTTTTCTAAAAATATTTTATTTTTAAATATACTTTCTACACGTATTGAATATTTTCGTTATGAAATGTTTTAAATGATATTTCAATGAAATTTTTATATAATATTTTATAATTTAGAACTATCTATTTCTTTTTAGAGAAATTATTCCAGAATATCATTCAATTTTTATTTTTGAATGGTTTATGTTATTTTGGAATTGGGTTTATGAAACCTATTTATCTCCCATGAGTAATACCATTAATAAATTCTTAAGAAACTTGATTCTTTTAATTGGTTATTAAATGATGAGATGATTATGAAAGTTGTCTATTTTATTATGTTATGATATGAATAAATGTTTACAAAACCAATTTAATTTAAATATTTTTATATGACGAATTTTTTAAGATGTTATAAAACAGATATGTTTAATTTTTATTATGTGAACATTTTTAAGTTATAACCAATTATGATAGTTACATTATAACCATGGATGTTGGTTACATTATATCCAGAGTCGGGTGGGGCCTATATCTCCCCAATGTAGATTGGATAAAGATTTATATCTCCTCAGATATATGTGATAGGAATGGAGAATTAAATTGGTTTATTATGTAACTTTTTATACTTTTATAGTGATGGGAGGGAACATTGACTACAATTGTGGTTTGGGTAGTGACCCCCATTCAACTATGCTGAAATAGAAGACACTGAGGATAGTAGTGTATCCCACCCCAAAGGTGTAGCCACCTATGGAGATCCAGGACATGTTTTTTAAAAAATTATTTTATATATTGAAATGATTTTATATGCTTATGGGTATGCCTAAATTATGTGCCTTATCACAATGTTAATCTCCCATGGAACATTTTATTTGATTCTCATGTGAATCTTGTCATATAAAAGGCTAATCAGTATTCCATGACTAATTTTTATGATCTATAAGTGATTGGTTATAAACATTGAATGTTATATTCGTTATCATGTACCCTTTTTGGTGTTATTATTTCTAATAATCAAAAAAAAATTATATCTTGTGTTTACAGATACTAAGAACCTGATCTCATCATTATTGTTTTTCGTTTCTATCAATTATGATGAATGTTTTTATGGGGTGAATTTTTATCGAGAGTACTATATTTGATTTTTTTTTATGGGAAACACACAATGTATTTAACTAGATTAAAGATTATGTTCCACATTTTTAAAGGAAATAAACTATTATGGTTCTCAAACATGTTATTTATAATATATTGAATATTCATAGAGAAAAAAGTAATATCCCTTTATAAGAATCATGCAACTTTATTGATTATATCAAAGTAAAATATTATTTAACCTTTGAAACTAGAATTATAATACCATAGTGAGATCCCTATGGGATTGTCTAAGGATGTCTAAGAATGAGTAAAATTATTGGAAAATACCATGGAATATTGGTAAAGGATATAGTTATTGTTTTCCATGAAATAATTTGTTATATAGATAATACAAGTGAATTTGGATATAGTATGTTGTTACATATATTTATCCTCCATGAAAACACCATAATGAGATAGACTCAATTGAGTGCAGGAGCATGAAAATCGGTCATACAACACACATGGTTTGACACTCTCCGATGATGTGCATTGGAAATTTAAAAACTATTAACAAACCCCCCAAAAGGATATATGTTGATATGAAAAATAATGAACTAGGATAAACCAAATGTTTTATAGTTTAAACAATAAGTTCTCATGATTTATACCTCATATAAGTTATTTTTATTATTATTTGGTTTCCCATAATTATTAGTGTTTCTCACACATTTATTTTTAGTTACAGTAAATGGATGAAACATGAAGTAATCTCTTCAACATTGAATCTGATATAAAATTTCGTTACTCTAATAAACTGAATTGGAGGATTAATGGAGAAAATTATATTTTAATTATGTATAATCATCTATCATGATATATTAATAACATCACAAAATTTATTTAGAATCTTTTCTCAATGAATAAGAGGGTGTTGGAATTTTGTGAATGTTCATTTGGTAATAAAGATATATGAAAGAATATTATATTTCCAACATGTTAATATTGTAGGAATAAAAACATGGAATAATATCTCTAATATAGGGAAAGATATTATATATTTTCAAAATAATGTCATAGAGTAAAAAATTACCTAGGATTTAAATTTATTATATGTGTACAACATCGTAATTACTTAAAATAATTCTAAAACCAAATAATTAATTTGTAGACCGAAGAATCACTTATTCTATTCCAATCACTAAATTGGAGGTATTGATGGATTTTTGTATTTGGATTTAAAAAGGTTTAATTGTGAAATATAAAAAAAAATTAGTACAAGATTTTCATTAAGGATATGAAATAGTGTCCTTAAATATGTCAATAATCTAGAAAAGTTATTTAATGGAATAGTGGTTTTTCTATTATGAGAATTATAACCAATAATATGTTCCTAAGGATGTGATGAAGTTATTGGGATAAAGAGAATTATAATTCGTATAAATTACAATAGATTATATAAGAATCCTTGGAACATACTAATGATTTTAAGACCACATGTTATATTCTATCACTTACACTATATGCATCATTTTTGGATTTAATAAATATCTCTTAAAATTAATAATTTATTAATGTAATTATGTGACATGTTTTTTTAAAATATGGATTCTGGTAATTTTTATTATCAAAATTATTAAGATAATATATGATGAATATATTTACAGAATTTTATTCTAACAATTATGAGAAACATTATATTTATTGTGGGACTAATGATAAAATAATATTGAAAATTTTGTTACCATTAATCTAATGTTTTAGAATTTAATATTTTAGAATTTTTATAAGTCTAACTAAATATAAAATGGTTTAAGGTGATGTTTTTAATTTAGTTTTAATGATTTAAATATTACTTCACCATATGAATATTTATCAATAACTTGTGGTATCATTTTTTACAACTATAGATTAATGGCGTGACTTATCATCATTTTATGGATCATATTTAATTTTTCAGAAATGATGAAGTCATCTCATGGAGTATGAAATGATTTGTAAATTGATCAATGTATAAGAAAAGGATGAAATTTGTTCTATGAAATATAAATATATAATATAAGATAATTTTCATATGATCTCTGTCTAAATTATATTGGAATTAATCAACTTTATGAAATAGATGTTGAAAATAAAATGTGATCATAGTACATTCATTTTTTATGAATAAAATAGACCTTAAATTAGCATTCATATATTGTTTTAACAATTAGTTTTATTATACAACATCATAATGTGGGTTTCAATGAAGAAATTTAAGATTTTAAGCCTTCGGTGACCAAGATTAATTTCAAAGTAAAATTCATTTTATGGGGGTCGAATGTAACATTTCATGATTTTCTGATTTTTTCCAAATTAAATTTATTATAAATTATTTTATAATTACATGAAACACAATATTTAATTAATATTGGTGATAATAATTTTTTATAGCTTGTTTTATACGCAACACCATTTTTATTTTTTAATACACGCAACAACAGTAGCATTCATGAATTGTGACACCGAGCTTTAGAAAACTATGAAAAAATATGTACATTATAATCTATCAATTTGACACATCGGAATAAATTGTATAAAATAGCATAATAAAAACATATAAATTTCCAAAAAATATAAATTTATTTAATAATTCTTATTAAATAATCAATTTTTTTAGTGTATAGCAATTATGCTCATCGAGAATATGTTTTCTTCAAAAATGATATTTTTCATTTTTATAAGAAAATAGTAAAATTAATTTTTTAAAATTTAATAAAATTTATTGCATAAAATTAAATTCATTTTTATATTAATTATATAATAATTAACTTAAGGTGAAAATTTGGGAGCTTTTTTGAAAATTATGATTTTGTAGTGAATAGTGGAAAATTAATACTTCTGTAAAAAAATAAATTATATTCAAAAAATTATGTAATTTTAATTACATATAATGTTTTAATGTATCATAATTAATATATATTTATATTTAATAAAATTATTTTGTTTTGAATCATATTTATATTTTATTATAGTATAAGTTTATTTTATGTTTTAAAAAATTGATGAAATGAAAATTATTGTGATGTGCATAATGATTATCCATTTTAATAAATTGAAATAATCCATGATGAGTAATTTTTTAATGTAAATGTATATATTATATATCAATAATTATAAATAATTATTTATAAAATAGTTATTATTAGAAATATATATATTATAAATCCATCTTGTACATGAAGTATACAGTTATTGAGAACCCTCTTTCTCATCGTGCCTACAAGTTTTATTTTAATATTTCCAATTTTAAAAATTTTAGTTGATAAAATAAAGTTACTTTTAAATTCATAATGTATATAATATATTATGATCACATTTTTATTATTTTCTTAAAAGAATAATTTTTTGATGAATAGAGTAATTACAGAATTTTAGTTGCAAATTTATTTATTTTTTTATTTCTAAAGAAAATATATATTTCAAAATTTCATAAAAAGTAAAATTAGTTCAACTATAAATCAATTAAACTAATTTAGGTCATTTGAGATAATTTCATATTAATTTTTCATTAAAATCATTGTAAACGATTAACCTTTTTTATTTAAAACATGCTTTCTCATCACGTTTGTGGGATTAATTTCAGAATTTAAATTTTATACATTTGTGAATGGAATTGTGAAAAATGTATTACATATTTTGAATTAGAATAATTTATATTATCTAAAAATATTCCACTTATACGTTTTCAAAAATGAATATGGGAAAATAGAAAAACATATTTACATTACTAAATTTTAAATTTGGTTTATAGTGGGGTTAAACATAGACTATAATGGTTAAAATGAATTAAAAAATTATAAAAAAACATTTTTGATAGAAAATTTTACACCATATCCTGACCAAGATCAACGATAGGATCATTTTGTGGATTTTTTCATAGTAATTACATTTATTTTGTTGTCTTTTGATAAATTTTCATCTAGTTTCCAAGTGGGTTCCTTTCCACCACTTATAAAAGGATACAACCACCATTCATATATTAACACATCCAAATAACGTTTTCTAAATTTAACCCTCAATAATTCTATCCCAATAATCCTTAGTCTCATTATCGAGCTACCAGTCCTTCCAAAATACTATCCCTTAGGTCCTTAAGAGGAGATACAATGGAGGTTCACATAGAGAAGGAAATTATCTTAACAAGCTACTTCATTTTATAAATTATTGGACTTCTTCAATTATGTATTCACACATAAGATAAAATAGAACTAGTATCTAACATATAATGAGATTCTAATGTGTTTATTTCATCAAAATTATCATTCTCAATTTTTATCAAATGGGTTATGAAAACATTATTCGTCTGTACGGTGGAATACATCCCCACGAACAAGTGTCATTCATTTTTCCAATACCACATAACAAGGATAGTTATGATGATGATTTTATTTAATATATTTATATGATATATTTTATTTTATTATTATTATGGAATTATTATATCACACACATGATCATATTCTCATTTTGTGGGAATATGATAATGACGCTCTTCTATACAAAAAACTATTACCTCATGAAGTGATATGATAGGTTAACCCTTTACATGGATGTTATTAAGGATGATATTAAATAAAAAATATGATATATATGAACTAAATTTTTTTAATGATAACATAAACATCATTTTACATTTATTTTATAAATCAGACAATAGAATGGAATAAATTTTTACACGTACGTACAACATACCATCTCTAAGAATGGTAAATGTCATTTTCTATAACTAAATTTTATAGATTAATATTAATACATACATAAGAAATATATAATACATTTATATAATTTTTTATGTTAATTATATGATTAATTAGTGATTGATTTAGTATGAAAAAAAAAATAAAAAAATTTACAGATGAGGAATAATGCATGTAACAAACCAACCAGGTTACCCAAAAAACCAGACACTTAAACTGATATATCACATACCCAAAGGGTGTTCCTGATCCCCATGGTTTGTGGACAAGCACTGAGGCATCGAACATCAAAAATAAAGGAAAAATTTCAAATAACATGAACAACCACATAGTATACATATATAAACCAAGAATGAAATTGTGGAAAACTAATGAATATATATGCCATAACTGGTTGGAAACAATAGATATAGAAAAAAACATAAGTATCCAAAAACTCAGAGAAAAGTCCAATAAAAATGGAAAAAACCACACAATTACTCTATATGAGGGTAGATGGACTCACATATTCTCACTAGTAGCTACCCAACCATATTATAGAAACCCAACCACCTGACTGTGGTGCCTGACATTTCCCTATACTCGAGAATAAACCATGGTCTACGTAGAGCCAAAGGGATATTCAAGGTGTGAGATAACCAGATCTGTAGGATCCCACATAGGTTTTCCCTAACAAGCCTCCGTATAACAAATCATGTATGATAATTTTAATAAAAAACATGGAATCATAAGAAGTAAATCAATTTTATAGAAAACAATGTAAGAACTTCCCTTTTTCCGTAGTTCTAAACAAAAGCATGTGTATTAATTTCAAAGAACATTTTCTATATCATTTTCCACAAGCATTTTCATGCATATCAATCATAACATAGATATACAAGAAAAAAAATAAAAGTGCATGTTTCATAACTCTAATGAATATTATAGGTCCTGACCATAGACCACTAATATCATAATAATCAAGGGCACAAATCGGATCTTAGAACATATTCCTATGAGACAGAGGAATACCCCATGAGTAGACTCCCTCAAATGTCTATATTGGTCCCCTAGAACAATTTTACTATGAAATGGAATAAATTTCTGAGAAAAACATCCTAAATAATAATAAAAAAAGCAACGATGGCCCCATACTAAAACTTCCACCTATGTACCAATGGTAACATGTGTGATTATTTTGGAAAATCATTTCAATGCTATGAAATACACATTTTTTCAATTTATCAGCATATCGGGAAAACCATTTATATTTGAAAACTATTTTCAACACATTGAAAAAAGTCATGATAATTATATTTGTAAATAAATATATAAATAATGAAGAATCAAGCATATCAATATAGGCTAGATATGGAACCAACTTCCTCAAAACTCGTTTCACCTGTGCCAATAACAAATTAAAAAATTAATGAAACCCCAAAACTTCAATGATTTCCCTAGAATAAAATCCACATCAAGATTTATTAAATTTAGAATAGAATGGGTCTGTGGAAGAGTGGAAACAAACATACATAATATACGAATGCCCGTAGCACCATGCCTAACTAAATAAAAGGCCTCTAGAACAAGATATCACAACGAATCGAGAAGAAACCATGAAGGAATACAAACTTTTATCTAAATGATATGATTACACAACTCCAAGGCTCTACAGCGATTAGAAGAAACTAAAAAACATAAGGAAAACTTACCTAAAGTGAGGCATTGTGATCATAATAGATATAATATGTTGAAAGGATTGGTTTAGAATGTGTTAAGTCTCTTAAATAAATGCCATAACTATCTTAGGTCAAGATCTATGATGAAACAGTGAAGGAATTAAAAAAACAACCACACATTTTCATTAAAAGTTGGATGTGGGATATTACATGTTGTGTAACCTTGGTTAATGACATTTATCTATCACATCACATATATGTCGAAAACCAAATTGCCTCAGATTAAAAATCAATTATTAAAACCATAAAATATTTTTAATCAACACCATGATGTGTACTAGATCATATTGTGATATTTCCTTTAATTACTTACATCTGGCACCCACTACATGACATTTAACATAGATACACAATAGTTAATTTCTCTACTGCCATCTGAAATGACATGTTGTTATTGAATGTCCAAAAAATCTTTGAGTTCACCAATTTATGTATCCTCCTAATTAAAAGGATGGGAAAATATGATGAGGTAAAGGGAGTACTGGATAAAAAGGTAACCGTATGTTACAAACTCCCCCACCATAATGTCATTCTGTCCCCAGGAAGTCATGTGGGAGATGTAATCCATGGAAATTGATGGGGCCACTTCTTCCTCATCATCAATTCAGATTACTATCTATTATGAAAATTTTATCTGTATTTTTAAATATGTATGACCAATGGAATCTACTTCCCATGAATGGCTTTTACTTGAGAGTCAACGATATCAATAGGTTTCCCCAAAAAAGAAGCATATAGATCTAAATCAATTTCATCCCAAATCAGAACGTCAAAGGGATCAAGGTGATACTTCCCTAGAAAAAATATATGGAAACCTCAGGAATTAATGTCAAATGAATTTTCATTTCTAACTAATATGAAACATGTCTGATATGCTCAGTGGCATCAAATGGTCAAACAAATATCGGAGATAACTTCTCATGATTCACATATCAACGGTGTCCCAACCGAGGAAAACATTCAAGAACACCCGGTAACCAAAGGAAAACTATAAAGGTAGACATTGTCGATCCATATAGTATTTCTATTGACTATATGATGTAACCAGATACTGATGTACATCGTGAATAAGCAAAGAATATTCCTGAACCATGCTTTGGCCAACCAAAGACATGTTTCCAACCTCCTCTAAACAAAAAGGCGATCTATACTTGAATCTATAAAACACCTCAATGGGATCCATTCTGATAAATGACTGATTACTATTATTGTAAACAAACTCAACCAGTCCCAGTGGGATATCCCATGATCCTCCAAAATCTAAAACACAGTTGCGAAGCATATCCTCCAAGATCTTAATTACTCTCTATGTTTGACCATTTTTCTGTGGATTATATGATGTGCTCAACATGACTTCAGATCCCATATCCTCTTGGAGACACCTCCAGAACCATGAGGTGAACCTGGAATCCCTATCCCAAAAAATAGTATTTGGCATACCTTGTAACCACGCAATCTATTTAACATACAACATACCAAGATCATCAAGATTAGTTTTATCCTTGATCAGAATTAAATGAAAAAACATTGTTAAATCAAACTATAACCACCAAAATAGAATTATTACCTCATGGAGTCTGTAGTAATCCAACAACAAAATCTATGGATACCTCATCCCATTTACTAATTGGAACTACAAGAAGATGACGAGACATAAAAGGTTTCAAGTTCTCTGCTTTTATCGGTTTGAAGTGTAACAGTGAGGCAGAAACTCCACAATGTCACACTTCATACCCATCCTCCAAAATCACTGCCTCATTTTCTAATACATCTTCATAGTTCCTTGATGTATGGAACAAAAAGGCATATGACAATCAAACCAAAATTAACTCCCCAATAAATTAAGGATGGCAAAAATTTTCTTGAAGTGAAACAAACCTTCAAAAGAAAGTGACCAATGTAGAATGATTTTTCTACTATAAAGCATTTCATGTGTCTTCAAAAACTCATCATCCTACTGGTAACTCTACATAAGTTAATTTATGAGAGATGATGATAACTTATCAATGGCCAGAACTAGGCCTGAAACATCCTCTAGAGCTTCAAAATGCAATTGAGTGAGAACCCCCATATGATTCCACTCATCCTTTGATTCCGTGAATATTTGTGATGGTACATACTTTCTATGAGCGTCTGCAATGACAATCCCCTTCCATATGCTGTAGGAGATATCAAAGTCAGTCATCATAATGTATTCCACCCATAATCTCGATTTGAGATTCATGTCCATCTACGAAAAGATAAAAATATTACTCTTATGACCAGAGTACACCATGGAAGGAAGTCATTCTTATGAGGAACTACCTTTTCATATTCATCAATAAACCATGTTTTTTTGGAATTATGCAATTGACCATATGCAGGTTTAATGAAGAACTATATATTTGTATAGAAAACATGGAAATCTAATCATGAGGTGAGGGAATAATATCCACACTTATATAATAACTGAATTAAAATACAAAGAATAAATATAAAAATGGTGGGAATAATGTAACAACATTTTCAATGGTAACATATATCACTTCCATATTTGTATTCATCATAAAAATATAATGTAATTTTTAAATCAAAAAAGAAATCATTTTACTGAAACTCATTTATTATAATGAATTATTTAAATATATATTTTAAAATTTTAAAATTTTAATTATAAAAAATTTAATTTATTCTTATAAATCAACACATCAAAATTTACTATTGGTTAACTATTTATATTTTTTAGGACATATTTAATTTTTAATAAACGATTTAAAATAACCATTTTTGTAAAAAAAACGTTCATTTATTTTGATGAAAAAATGTAATTTAAATGACCAATTACAAATTGAATATGATTTAATGTAACATAATTATTATTTAGCAATATTTTATCCAAATAATTAATTTTTAATTTATATTTTATTGTATTTTTCATATATTTTTTGGTATAAAACCAGGTATTTCTAAAAACAATTTTAATGTGGACAATGATTATATGTTTTAATTAAATAAAATAATCACTAATTATTTTTTTAAAAAATGAAATTTATAAATTATAAATAAATAATTATTAATTTAATGTCATCCTATTATTATTATTAATTATATAGTTAATATGAAATAAATTTTTTCTTGAAAAAAATCACTTATTGAAAACTCACTATTTCATGATGTCTGTTGGTCTAATTTTAAATTTAATTTTTCCAAAAATATTAGTGTAATTTGGTAAAATGGTTTAATTATATGGAATTTTAATAAGTTATATTATATAAAAATTTCAACCTAATTTCTTAGTATAATTAATATTGAAAATGTATAAAATAATTATCATGGTTAAAGTGTAAATTCATTTACCATATATTAAACTAAAAAGATAATGGTTGAAATAAACTAAATACATGTTTATAATATAATATATTTCTATATTTGGACTATAACATGTCTAAGTATCTATAATAATCCATTTTGGACTTCCATGGATTATAAAAAATGTGGGTACACTTTTTTCATTTCGAAAATTACTTGTGTGCCACTAACTTTACTTATTAAAATCCACACCCACTCTTATCTTCATAAAAAGTTCCTTCAATTTTTTATCAGACAATAAATACCACCAAAACATTCTCAAAACCCATCCCTTAATCCTATATTTCCATGGTTTTTTATAAATACAATCAATAAATACATTAGGTATAATCATACAGAGGATATCTGAGTAGATGTGAAATTCTTATCAATGGCTTTGTGTTTTATTTATTCTCTCAACACCCTCAAATCATAATAAATTATGATCATATAATTAGAATATTATATAACATAGAGGTCGATTTTATTATTCTATGTTAATTACCAATATTTGTCCCCTCTTCCATAAAATATGAAATTATAACATCCCTCGTTATAATCGTGGGCTACTGCCTCATGAATTAATGTGACATGTTTTCAATCAAAACATTCGAAAAATTAGTATGATGAAATATATAAATTATATATATGTGGGATATTTATAACATAATTACTCATTTTTATTCATTATATTAGATATATCTTTTTTACCTTTCAGTCACCAGGGGATATTATAACGTTACTCGTGTGTACGTTGAACTACAGCCTCATGATGGGATATGATTTTTTTCAATAATAATTTAAATGGATGGTAATAAGGATAATTTTATGTACTATATGTTATAAAATTGAAATAATTATGATATAAATTTTATGTTATCATTCTTAAAATATAATATATCATTTTATTTCCTATTTTCACATTTACTGAGAAATGAAAACATTATTTGTATACATGTGGAATACTACCTTTAACAATTTATTTCACTCACTTGTCATAAAAAACATATATAATATATATAAATATGTAATATGTAATATATGATATTTTTATTACTGCATAATGATAAAATATTACATACCTCCTTTTCAAAATTGTCATTTAAAAATCGAAACCTTACAAATGTGTGCGTAGGGTGAACCCTTTCCTCGATCATAAAAAATAATTTCTAAAAACTATCAATCTTTATTATTATTAAAAGTATTATTTATTTTTAAATTCGATAGCTATGTCATTATAATTATTTTGGTGGTGGTTAAATATTGAAATTTTCTACCATAGTCAATCTAGAAAAAATGGTTTTGAAACATATACTGAATAGGGTAAAAACAACTAATATTAATAGAATTGGTTAATAAATCATATATAATCTTTTTATAAGTGATTTAAAAATATTGAAAAAATATCCTCATAATGTAAATAATTAATATATGTTTATTATTCATTAATATTATGAACATATATTAGGAGTTAGACTCACGTTAAGGGGCGTAATCTCAATTTCATTTTGTTGAGGCATATTTTGATGTTATACACCTATAAACATTTATTTGTTGAATTTACATACTCATTGACACATGAAATCATGATTTTCTATATTATCATTTCATTTAATGTTTTTTAAATGTTATTCATTCAAGGGTATTATGATTCAAATATTTTCAAATTGAGAAGGGAGTTTGCTTAAAAAAATATTAAAATGTTATCTGTAATAACCTCATTTTTATCACATACATGTCTTTAAAATAACATAAAAGTTGTAATAAAAAATTTTGAAGGGGTAATGTTTTATCTTTCACCCAATATCATTCAAAAAATTGAATCTTTTTATATAATGTGTTACATTATTTACCAAAAAAAATTATTTTTATCTTATATTGTGAAAAATATTTTCCCACCATCATAACCATTATTTTAATCATGGGTTCCTTTAATTGATTTCACGTTTTAGTGATTTTAAAGACCATAAATATATTTTTCATGTATTTTTGTATTGAAAACTGGGGTTTTTAAATAGATGAATACTTTGATACTTGAATATTGTTTATTAAGGGTGAGGAGAATACATGATTAATGTGATGTGAAAATTACAAGCTTTTATATGTAATGATAATGTTATAGTTTTTGAAAATTATTTATTTTGAGGGGTGGTTAGTTATAGACCAAGGATGAGTGGTTATTTTATAAACCAATGTTGGGTGGTTTAGGTTATAAACCAAAAATAGGTCGGTATGTTAAAAACCAAATATGGGTTATTATGTTATAAAATAAGGAAGAGTGGCGAAATTATACACCTTTAATGCACTAGAAATATAATTAAACTATACGGTTCTTCCATATTTAATATCCATGTGGATAATGATGTCCCAAGATACCTATTTTATTTATCAATGTTTTTTATGGGATATATTTAAATTATTTGAGAAAAAAGTATTTTATTTTCACTTGGAAGTGAATTATTTATCATTCTAAAATAACATTAATATAATTATAAACATTTCATGGGGTATTATGATCTGAATTTAATAATTTTTTATATCTATTTTATGATCATAATATGATTTTTTACACATCTAATATTATAAAAATTTATTTTTATTGGATTGAATGATAGGTTCAGGAAATGAAAAATCCATATTATATTTATGGAAATTTTTTGCAAATAATAACCATGATTTATATTAAGATTATCATATTGTAATAAAATAGATACTGATTAGAAGTGACTACTCTATAATATATGTATATGTTGTGTATGGGTTATGGCCTAATTCTCAAATACTCTAAACCTGAAAAGATCCTAAAATATAATTAATTGGATTATTGTTTTATAAATCATTATTATGTTATATATGTTTATGTATTTTTTGTTATATAATAAAAAAATAAAGAGTGATATTTTTCCATTCCCACTATGGTGTGGGTATTGGTTGTAATAACCCCATAGACTATTGTATATTAGAATTATCTTGCTAACATCCCAAGCACCAGAATACAAAATGTAACACCAAGAGATAGTAGAAGTGGAACATTATATTATATTACATATATGATATGAAACACCAATAATATAAGATAATGTAACACCTTGAAACATTATGGTAAATTTATTTAAAAAACAAGTTAATATAATTTTTATCTTACTATGCATGCCATAATCAGATTAGAAGAAACATGATTTACTATTAACATATATTTATTTCAACCTGACTGTTAAAATATATTCTTTGTGATGGAAGGTATTAATATAACTATCTAATATATTATATTTTATGTTTTGAACATGTTTAAAATAAATTTAATGGTTATCTATTGATTACAAATAAAATAAAAAACATTTAAATGAAAATGTAACCTTTTTTGAAAGCTCTATCTTTCTAAAATGTAGTTATTCACACCTTGAGTAGATAAATAATATTTAAATTTTACACTTTTATAAAGATAATTTTAAAATAAAAAAATTAATAAAAATTTATTTATTAACATAAGATAAAAAATTTGGATTTTTTGGAAATATTAATTTCTTAGTGAATAGGAAAAAATACAGTTTTTTGTTAGATTTTCAATTAAATTTCATAAATTAAGTCGGATTATTATTTTTATTTATTTAAAATTAAAATAAGTACTATATAGTTATATTAAATATAATTAATTACATTTAAATCATATTTACACATTATTATAAAATAAATTTATTTTTTATTCATTAAAACACAATTCGCAAAAAACAATGTAAATGTGTTTAATATTTATCAGTTTTATATTATTAAAATAAACTCTAATAATGTATGATGTAATATATATATTTATAGATTAATTTAAACTCCACCAAATATTATTACTTTTTATATAGTACATATAATTTAATCATTTCTATATAAAATATATATCCTAAAAAACTGTTTTCTCAACCCATCTATGGGTTCAATTTGAAATTAAATTATTTCAATTATCTTAGTATATTTTTAAAAATTAAGTTCAACATTTAGAATCACAAATAATTATACTATAATATAAGATAAACTAATTTTTTATCAAAATTAGTAGTGAAAAGAAGGAAATTTATTTACCATAATTATTGTAAAAATAGGTTTTCTTGGGGATAAACTCAAAATACAAAAATGTCCCAAAACATCTCTAAATCATATTTTAATGTAATATTATAAGGTTACACGATTTAATGATTTAAAATGGTACATATTTAATCTATTTGTCATGATAAACAATTGGTGGAATTTTGTTTCTAGAAATTCTATGTTCGTCCTTTACCCCTCTTATAAAAGTGATAACCCTCTCCAATAGATTACCCACTATAAATACCCATTATGACATCCATTAAATACCCAAATAGACACCCTAAATTTATCCCTTAATAATAGTGTCATTTTACATAAAAAAATTCCCAATTAGGAAGGCTTTTGTTGGATAACAAATTAATATGACTAAAGAAGAAGAACATACTTAACTGCGTGTTTTAAATTATTTCCTCTTCTTCCACGGTAAATTATTATTAAACTAAAATTATTTAAAAACAAAATTTTATTATATATAACGACATATTTTCATGTTAAGGTAATTACATACAAAATTTTACTATTCTTTCCAATGGGAAAAGAAAGTGTTGATCGTGTGTTCGATAGAGTAATGCCTAATGAATCAATGATATTTTCCTTCCACATCCACATATCAAGGATTGATATGATGGTATTTTATTTTAATAATTTATTTTTATTAAATATTTTAAATTAATTAAATATAATATCACATAAACCTTTTTTATTTTGATTCTATAAGGAATACAATAATGTTGATTGTGTATATGACGAACTACCACATGTCGAAGAGATGTGAATAATTTTTCATGTACACAACACATGGAAGCTAATGAGGTTTAATTTTAGGATTATATATGTTATTAATGAAATATTATTCCTTATTTAAAATAAATATATCAATTAATTTCATACATTTGAATCCATTGAATAAATGACAGCGTTGTTCCTATGTATGGTACACTATATCCTCACATATTGATGTGATTTATTTATCAACAATTCATCACATCGATCGTCAATAATGATAATTTTAATTATTATATGTAATATATATTACAAGATTTTTATTCTATAAAATTAATAAACAATATAATTGTTTACCATATCACCCAGTAATGAAATTTTAACATTACTCATGCGTACATATGACCTACCATCACAATGAAACGATGTGGAACATTTTAAAGGATGAATAGTAAATAATAATTTTAAAGACTAATATAAAAAATATAAATGATATTTACAAAATTAATATTATTATTAATATTATTTATCCAATAACTTTTTATAAATATCTATAACTTTTATGAGTTAATGTGAAATAGAAAATAAGCAATTTAACACCTAAGATAATAGTGATAATGTATGATTATTAATGAAAATGAAAGAAGATATTATAAAAGGATTATATATGATATTATAAATAATAATGTGACATTTATATTATTCAATAAAATTATTAAAATAATCATATAAGAGGTTAAATAGCTCTCAGCTAAAGGGATACACAATGTAACAGGGATTTGTGACTCAATGTTCATTAACTAGGATATATTTATTCTTCATTAATTATATTATTATAATATATATGTGATGTAACATTTTTATTATTTTGGTTTTTATTTGAACATTTAATTTTTTTTTGTATTGAATTTTTCTATATATATTTACCTAATATTTGAAATCTCGCATTAAGGATGTGATATTAGTAATGGTTTCCTCTAAAAAATAATTCATTGAGATACATGTTATTTTATGAACCAAATCACTTTTAAAGTGTGTTTATAATTACCATTACATTATATATGATGGATAATTCCAATGTTTTGATATTTTAATTTAAAATAAATCTACTTAATTCATGGGATGTTATTATTAAAAAGGCACCAAATCCTTTAGGGTTTAGGTTCTAATCTCATTTAAATCTAGATTGGTTAGGCCTGAATTTCTATTGCCAGATAATATTTTATCATTGGGAAGTAAAACCCTTCATTTATTGTTATACTCTATTTATTCAGGTCATTTTCATATAACGGTATCATTTTCTCCACTGTAATATTAAAGTATTAATTATAATTTTTTTAAGAAAATTATAAATCAATTATCTATTCAATCAAAATCATTTTTTATGAAAATAATTTTTTTTCTAAAAATGATTTTGAAAATTTAATTTTTATTATTTTTTAATTTAATTTTTACAATTACATTTATTTTTCAAATTTATTTAAATAAAATTTTTCATTAAATTTATTAAAAAAATACTTTTACAATTTTTTACAAAAAACATATAAGAATATGTTTTGAACAATATTCAGTAACAACATATCTCTTCCATTATCACGACCACCCAATATTTTGAAGAATCCTTTTATTGATTAAATGGATAATTTCAAAATGTACATTATTTAAGAGTTGATAACGTTTTCTAATATAAATATGTGTGCCAAAATGGAAATGAAATTTTATTTCAGAAATTTTTAAAGTGATCATGCCAAACTATTTTCCATCTATGATGAATAACATTGATTTTACAAATTGTATAATGTTATTTTACTCCAAATTTTATATTACTTTTTTTAAATTATTTTCATCAAGTATTATAAACATTGATGTTTTATACTACTTCTAAATTATATATATATATCTCTCACAAATATATATATATTATTCACACTTCTTTTAACTATGTAATATATGTTTTATGATCATTTCCCACATCTATTCATTATTAAATTTCCATTGAATGTGATATAAAAAAAGATTATGGAACCCTTTTTATTTCAATGTTAATTTTTTATGTTATGAATTATGATTGGTTTCAAATTTTTTTAACATAGATGAAATTAAATTGTTTTTATGGGAGTTCAAATGAATTCAGTTATTCATTAGTCTCATAAAATTTAATTTATGGCATTAGTGAGTAAATGTATTCCATTATAACAAAATGTTTTATTATATTATTTTTTCCATATAGTTAGCCTTGACCAATATTTAGATAATGTTTCTTAAAGATTTCACATTACCAATGCTACCATAATTTCAAGATATAATTTTTTTTAATGATTCTAGGTTATTACTCATGAAACTTCTCTTTTTGATATTATGTTATTTTAAGAATCACCCTTTATATTTCTTTATAATGTTTATCTCTATAATGTGACTTTTTATCTCACTGATTTTGGACAAGTATTCCCCATGTAATCTCAAGTAGTTTCTGATCCAAAATGTATTTTAGAGATCATTATCATGAATTAAAAAAAAGTTTTTTAGTATCATAATGTTATTTTATAAATCTAGTATTAAAAAGATAATAGTCCATTACAATCCTTGTGTTTTATTTAAGTATTAATAGGTTAAAGATTGTGTAATAATATCTATAAAAGGTTTGGATATCCATTTAAATACCCCAAGATTTCATAGTACGTTATTTCTTCAAAATAATTCAATAACTTGTACTACACACAACATCGGGTTCGAGCGCACCACATGATTACCGAACTAGTTGTTCAAAAGCGGTTCTGAATAGTATTAACTGAATATTGAACTATATATAGTCCTTATAATTTTAGAATCCATAATACGAGTTTCTTATATATAATGTAAGAACAAATTCATTTTTTCAGATAAAAGAAGTATAGATTTCAAAAAATGCACTTTTACCACCTTTTAATGATGAATCATTTTTAAATCCAATATTTAAAACTTTTATAAATTCTATTTGATAAAATATACTCATTATTTATAATCAGGAAATAATAATTCAGTTTCAATAAATTTTTCACTTTTTTCCGATAACATTCATATTTGGGTGAGTAGTGAAAAATGCTATATTTTAACTGAAAACAATTTTTTTAATAAAAATAATTTATAGTGTAAAATCATACATTTTAATGGTTTGGAAGTATAAATTGATTATATTTTTACCATTTAATCCAATTCTGGTCATCGAAAGTAATTTCACTATGAGATTGGACATAAACAAGTGTCAATCTTTTGATAGATATTGTTTCATAAAAAACGCCTTTTGGTTTTGACAACAGGAATTAATTTTAAATTAATAAATTAAACTTCTATGTTTTGAATTTGGTAAAACAGACTTCATTTTTTGAATTTGGAATATAAAAATTAGCTTAGGGTGGATTTTTGGAAGTTTTCGGAAAACATTCAATTTTTGATGAATAGTAAAAATAACACAAAGTTATTATTTAAAACCGACTTCTTATTTAAATAACTATTTATTTTATTTAAATTTATTTTATGTCAGAATAGAAACATAATAACTATATATGTTCAATGTAATTCATTAGAGTCATTCTGTAATAATATTATATATATAAAATTTCATTGAATTTTTTACCGTCTTTTACCCAGCTCCTAGGAGAATTTGCAAATTCACATAAAACATAATTCTACCACTTCTGTGAGATGAGTTTCTAAAATATGAAACACACAGTTAATATCAAGGAGTAAAATATGTTTCAATAAGATAAAAATATATCTAGTTGAATAGTAACTTTTTTACTTTTATTTACCACTGTTAAAAGTAAATAAGGTAATTAATGGTGAAAATGATATTATTATTACCATAACACATGTTCTAATTCTATTAGATAAATATAATTCGACCCAAAAAAACCATAGGAATAATATATGAACCTCTTTGGTCCAATTGGATTATATTGGGACATTTATTATTATTTAATTCAACGAAGAGTTAAAAAAGTTAAAATCAATGTTTAATAACTAAACCATTTTTAATATAGTATTATAATGAAGCTAAATTCAATTATAAATATTCATTATAAAGATAAAAATATTTCCTACATAATGGTATGTTAATTATAATTTTTAGACATTAAATAATTTAATTTATTTTTGACACAACGGTGATGCAGTAATTACCTCATTAATAAAATATTAAAATAATTGATATTTTAAATTCCAAAATAAATGTAATTTGAGACAATTTAGTAATTCCACTAATTTATAGGTTAATATTACATATTAGGGTTTTCTAGATGAATTTTTTTCGATGTAATAATTCTTTTATAAATTCAGAAAAATCATAATACCAAATCGTGTCAAAATTGACATAAAATAATTGTTTAAAAAAATATTATATTATTAAATGATATTATATTCCTAAAAATCAAATGTGAGGGAAAAGGAATTATGTAATGATATTTTAATCATTAATTAACCACTTGGGGTTTTCTTGTAAGTATATAGTATGTTTATTAAATATATAATATAAAAATACAAAGAGACGTGGTAAATGTCAAACTATTTAACTAAGAGTCAAATCTAAACGTTAAGGAAAATATAGTGACCCAAACCTGTCTAAAACCTATTGGATGAGTGGTATTGGAATAATACCCACCTTATAATTTAAATAATATATTTTGGAGCCATTAGAAACCCAAAATAATTGTATTATAATATAATATTTACAGCTTTTCCTGAGGTCCCCCTCACCCCTCTTATAAAAGGGCACTCCCCCTTCTCTCTAATTCAAATTTAAAAGCCCTTTGTTATGGCCAACCCCTGCCCAAATGCCCTCTCAACTGTCCTCTCTTCATTCTAGAGGCCCTCCATTGGTCAGAAATCCAACTTAATGATCCCTTTTGACCAAATCAAGAGGAAGAAACCTAAGAAGAGGTAATAATTTGACCACCCTCTTTCAAGTTATTTTCTTCTTCCACTTCTTCTTTATTTTTTATTTACATTATAAAATAATAACTCCAATATCTTCAATATAATGTGATATTATTATAAATATGGTACATCTATATTAATTATTCTATCCATCTTTTGAATGACATGTCACCATACGCATGTACGTACGGATTACCGTCTCCACGTCGTGGTGTAATTATTATTCCATACATTATTATTTGTATGGGTATAATAATGATGTGTAATTCTTGTAAATAATAAATATAACATGATAATGATTCTGTATATATTATATAATATCCCATTCTATATTATTGTAATATCAAAATAATAATAATGTCGCTCGTGCGTACGTACGTATTACTATCTCCACGAATGTGACAAGATTCATTCCCCATTGTATCCATTGAAGACTAATTTTCATTTGATGATTAAAAATAATGCTTAAATAATTTATATCATTCTGGATATGAATAAAATACATCCCATCCATAACAAATATGACTCTCTTAACAAATAATATAAAGGAAAACGAATCTGTTAACACCCGAAACAACGATAATACTAAGATATTATTAACAATGCAATGATAAAAGATCATAAATGATATCAAATTAATGTATATGATTCTTTTATAAATTAGTAACAATTATTTCACCATTATACAGGAGGTTAACCTACCCTCATCCAAGTAAAAGTACAAGGTATGGGTTTTTTTCACAATCTCTTTATTATCTGAGGTTATTTATACATAATTATCTACTGAGACTTCATTATCATCAACATCCATGTTTCTTAAAAATGTATTTCAAAACATCATTACTATTTTATATACTATCGGTTAATTTCATTTTTTTCCTTATTTTAATTTTTATAAGATGTTTATAAAGGAATCTTTCCGTCGTTTTCCAAAAAAGGTCATTTTTAACAATCTCGACCAAATTAAGGTAATAATGAATTTTTTAACTTATATTGTGGGTGCGGCTATTTTCGGAAATTATAAAATCATAATAGGTTCCCTTACAGGCATATATGAATTTTTTCAAAGTAATCATTTTATTTAATAATTATGTGACTTTTAAATGATTTAAAAAAAGAGATATTTCTCTCAAATAGTTTTGATTTCATCTATTTCAACATCCTTTGATGGAATTTAAGTTTATTTGAAGTTGATTTATTATGATACAAAACTTGCATATTGTATTGAAGGTTTTTTGATATGTTTGACTGTGGATGTGTTATTTTTATACCATTCATGGTTTATAGAGAATGTTTTGACATTTCGTATGCTTGTTTTAATACAGATGTTTATGTTATGTTTAAACCTTTTCATATGAGGAATTTATTTATCTTAGTAAGTGACGGGTAGAGCCCGATATAACTCCTCGATGCATCAGTAGGTCTCATGGGACAAACTAGTGTCTTGGCACAAGGCCTTGACAAAATCTTATTTGTAGTCTTGGCACAAGACCTTGACTATGTGGTTATGATAGTATGGTATTATGCATTCTATCATTATAAAAGTGGTTAATGATATTGCATGAGATTATTAGACTAGTAGAATATCCATATGAATAATTATACAGCATTATTTCATTTAATTTTTACCATATTACGTTGCAGTTCAATTTTAAAAGGTTTTTGTTTTAGTTATACACTGCCTTAAATTTTTATGCTTATCTACGAAAGTTTCTGCTATATTGTTATCCATACTGGGCATTTGAGCTCACCCATTTCTATGTTTTATTTTTCCAAAGATGTGAAGAAGTATTTTAAGACTGACCTGCAGGGATAGTCTAAGGGGATATGAGTTTGTACTATGGAGACTATGTTTTTGTAGTCTTTCACTTTATCATGTAATGTAAGACTTATGAATGTATCTAGTGTTTCCAAGGCTACTAAACTAATCGGCCATTCGATACTTGATCTTTTGTGATCATGCCAATGATATGTAATAATGCACCGACTCTAGGTAATTGGGGTCGGTGCATTACATCCTTCATTGGTGTCAAAGGATATGTTTAGCTAAACATTTTAAACTTGTATGTCTAATCACAATGTGAACCCTATGAATATTTCTATGTATAAGACTATGAATATAAACATATCCTGGAATCATGATCATTTATATAGAATGTGTTTTTTGAGAAATAAAATAACTTTCAAGAAACTGAAATGTGATGTGGTAATTTCAATGATGTACCTATGGGTTAAATTCATTTATAATCTTGTTTGAATATTTATAAAATGTTTTGAAAGGAATCTTTCCATCATTTTCTAAACAAGGTACTTTATGACATTTTTAACAAATTAAGGTAAAAATGATTTTTTAACTCATATGTTGGGTGTAGTTATTCTCTACCATTATAACTCCATGGAAGATACCCTTAAAATCTTATAATAATATTTCAAACACAATGGTTTAATTTTATAATTACATGACTTTCAAGTGATTTCAAAATAGAAGTATATATTCCTCTTAAATAATAGTGATTCTCTATATGTCAACATCCATTAAGGGGTTTTATACTTTATTGAAGATGATTTATTATGATAAAAATATTCCATATTGTTTTGAAGTTTTTGTGATATGTTTTACTATGGATGTGGTATTTTTATACCATTCATGGTTTATGGTTAACGTATTAACATTTTGTATGCTAGTTTTTATAAGAATGTTTATGTTATGTCTCATCCTTTTCATATGAGGAATGCATTAGACTTAGTATGTGTCAGGTGGATCCTGTTAGAGCTCCTCGATGCATCGGTAGGTCTCAAGAGTCAAACAAGTGACTTGTCACATGGCCTTGAAAAAATCTTATTTATAGTTTTTGCACGAGGCCTTCACTATGTAGTTATGATGTCTAACCTTAAGAATTCTATCATTATGAAATTGGAGATTGATATTTCTTGGGATTATTCAACTAAAAGAATATAAATATGAATAAGTAAATGCAATTATTAGATTTATATTTTCTATATTATACTAAATATTATGTTTAAAAGGCTTATATTTTAGTCTTATATATTTCAATAAATGTTTATGCTTATTTATGAATGTTTCCACAATATTTTTATCCTTACTAAGCACCTGAGGGCACCACTTTCTATGTTTTATTTTTCCTAGGTTCTGAAGAAGTATTTTATGGTTGACCTGTAGAGTTTGGCTAAAGGTTATAAGTGTGTTCAAAGGGGACACAATGTTGTTGTGGTTTTTATCTCAATGATTTAATATAAAACATATCTATGTATCTAGTACATCCATGGTAAGTAAAGTAATCGGTATTTCGGGACATGATTCCTTGTATCATGCCAATGTTATGAAATAATGCACCGAATCTGGGTAACTTGGGTTGGGGTATTACAGTTTGTACCATAGGAAGATTAGTACAAACCCTGGAAAATAGATTTAGAAAAACTCTGATTATGAGAGAGCATTACCCTAAGATAGACTTTGAAGATTAATAAAGAATAACTTCTTATAATTTTGTTAATGTAGAGATTATGGATATTTTCTAAGAAAAATATCTCTGTCTGGATACGAGAAGATAGAGGCAGCTATGGCACATATGTACGTAGGAGTGAAAAGTTTGACAAGGAGTTTTGGGCTTGATGTGTGGAATCCTGGTACACGACAATGGGCCTTGATTCACTCTTGGTTACGACACTCCTGGGGGATATGCTTAGGATAATTCAGGTTTTCATTATAAGCCATTACGAAGGATTTAGGAGTAAATACTTCCTAAAAAAGATTTTTTATGATTATAGATTATATGAAAAATCATTTAAATTTACGTTAGTTATTTTACAAGTTTGGAATTATCCATTTTGATTTATAAACTAACCTAGTGTATGACATTATTTTGAGATGGAACCCAATAGATGGAATTAGAACTCCAGCAATACGTATGATCCAAAGAGTAAGAAGGATCATATCATTCATGGTATTAAGACAACATTTATAATGAAAATAGTCTCCCATGTATTATTTCCATATGATGAAATAGTATAATGTGTCAATTAAATAAGTAATGAATTCTATAAGTCCTAGGTTTTAAATGGATGCCTAAGAAGAAAAGTATGGTAGAGTAAAATATGGATAAAGGGAATACGGGAAAGAAGAATTTTCCCATATGTGATAACTATGGAATGAATTACCTTGGTAAATGATGGAAGGGAAAGGGAGTTTGTTATATTTTTGTATAAAAATGACACCATGTACATGATTTCAAGGGTAAGAAAAATGTTTTAAATGTACAATTATTCATCTACAATGAGTTGGGACACTACGTGAATAAGTGTCCCAATCATCAGAGTATACCTCAAATGAAGCTTATGAATAATAATCAAGTTATGATATTACCACAGATGAAGAATAATGACTATTGTTCTTATGATGATATTAAGTAATTATGTCATTTTATTGTTGTATCAAAGATGTACCTATAATAATAATTTTGGAATATATAGTGATTGTACTACAATACTATTTTATTATGGATTTTAGATTGTGTGGTACCAAAAAAATTGACTCAATATCAAGTTAAACATTTTGTAAAATACATGGTTTAAGGAAAGATAATCTTTAATATAGTCCTGATAGTGTGTTATTGATTTTGTAATAAGAGATTATTTATTTTTATAAATTATATTGGATATTATTGACTACATTGGAACTAATTAATGGATTTTTTATTCCATCATTTTTTGTGATTACAACATTTTGGGATTTAATGAGTATATCATGTATTCTATGTTTTACAGAAATAATAAAGAAGTACATACCTATTCAGATATGGTTTTCGGGAAATTCATTTTATTACCACATTTTATGAGAATAGACAATGAAGGTATTCACATGTATATTATGTGACCTTCCATATAATTTTTGGACTTTGAGTATGGATAGAAGTATTGTGGACAAGTATAAAGGTTGAAATAGATTATGTTTGAAATTTTATACTATATTTAAGGTAAAATAATTTCTTAAAATTATTTTTGGATTTTCATAAAAAAATATAACCTAATGTTCGGGTGATAACCAGTCGCATCCAGAAAGGATGTGAGACTTGAAACTGCAACTGAAGGGTGACAAGGGTACATCAACTACAATTGGCTTACATGATGTACTAGTTTGTATAATTTAGTTTTTTTAAATTTCGTGACAAATGAATTATAAATTCATTATTTTTGGAACCCTATGCTATTAGGATAAATAGAAAATGTTTGAATTCTATTATCTTTTTGAGTGAAAAATGAGTTTGTGGAAGGAATTAGTCGAAGGATTGAACTCTAGTTGTCAAATATATTCTTTTTCCCTTATTCCATGAATAAAATAATTCATAAACATTAGGCAAGGTATATTAAAACAAAAAAATTGTTATTTTAATAACATATGTTTGGTTTAACTGATGATATTTTAAATCATCACAGATTGATGACTTTGAGGCACTCAATTTTACAATTTTCTGTGATTGATGATTTAATAACTCGCTATAGATTTTTATGTTTTCCCTATGATTATGTGGCTTTCTACCAATTTTCACCTAATTGATATCGTATTTTGGTGGTTACTTTATCATTTCTCTTTCCCAATTATGAAGACAAAATTTCTTTAACCCAATTTCTGATGTGGGTTGTCCACAAAGGTATTTTTCTATTTTTATCCATTTATTTTCAAAGAAAAATTTAAAATTGTGAGGATTAAATTTTTTTAAGGAGGGAATAATTTAACACCCCAATATTTTATAGTATTTTACCTCTTCAATGTAATTTAACAAATTTCACTACACGCCACACCGAGTTCGAGTGCCCACAACTTACCAAACTAGCTGTTCAAAAAGTGGTTATTAATATTATTAACTGAATTTTGAACTTTATACACTCCATATATTTTTAGAATCTATATTATGTGTTTTTATAGACATAATATAAGAACATATGTTTTTTAGATAAATAATTATTTTTTAAAAAATGTAATTTTTACTAGCTTTTAATGGAAATCCTTTTTTAAAACCAATATTTTACACTTTTATATATATTCAATTTAGTGATATGAAGTTATTATTTATAATCAGGAAATAAAAATTTAGTTTGGATAAATGTTTAGTACTTTTCTAAAAACAATCAATTTTTGTGATGAATATTGGAAAATAAAAAGAATTAAACTAAAAATAACTTTTTTAATGAAAATAAATTATAGCATTAAATTATAAATTTGAATGGTTTATAAGAATCATTAGATAAATTTTGTATCATTTAACATAATTTCTATCATTGGATGTAATTTTACATTTAAACTAGACATAAACAAGTGTCAGTCTTTTGGTAGTTATTATTTCTTAAAAACATGTTTTTTGTTTTAACAAAGGGAATTAATTTTAAATTAATTTCTTCCACTTTTGTGTTTTGAATTTGAAAAAATGGATTCAATAATTAGATTCAAGATGTCTAAATTTTGTAAATATGTATCTTTTTTTCTTAGACATTCTGAATAATTATTTCGGTAAATATTTTTTTTACCATTGTTAAAAGGGTAAATTCGATAAATAAGGGTAAAAAGTAATATTATAAAAATATTAAATTTCCCTAAAAAGTGTCTTAACCCTATTTAATGATACATTTATGATCATGGGAATCCTTGAGTCTATTTTAGGACCCCATGGTGCCACATGATAGTAATAATAAAACATTTTATTAATTAATTTAAAGTAAAGAAAAAAAATGACAAAAACAAGTATCTTTTAGTAAAAAAAATTTACATGCAGTTATATCGATTATATCTTCAACTATAAATATTAATTTAAAATCAAAAAATATTTCCTATATCATGGTATTTTCTTTATAATTTTAAGACATCAAATAAATACAATTATTTATGACACAATAATGATGTAGTGTTTACCTCATTAATGATTGATTTAAATAAATGAGATTATAAAAACTAAAAAATATCAAAAACCTGTCAAATTATTATTGTATGATTTTATTTAAGACATGAGTAATATTATATTCACCTGTAATTAGTTTTTTACATTTATAAACTGAATATATTTATTTAATAAAAAAATATTTTCAAACAATTCTAAAGAGCCCCTACTCCATCTTATAAAAAGCCCTCGCCTCTAACCCAGTTCTCACACCTCGCAAACCCTTTGTCTCATCCATCCTCTTACCAATTAATCTTTTTGCATCCTTATATTCCTATAATAATAATTAATTTAGTTATAAAGATATTCAAGGAAGCCTTTTGGTTCAAACCAAATGGAGTTACCCGATTTAAAGGTAACGTCTCCTCTTAAGTTCTTTTCTTTTATTTTTACTTTTCCAACCCCCTAAACACTATTTATTTCTTTCTTTTATAAAAAACCCATTACCCTCAATAATATATGTTGTTGTTATGATAATAATTTTAACTAAACATACACACACCACAATCTTATGGGTATAGAACATAATTTTTCTATGGATGGCGAACTACTACCTCAAGAAACGACAATTGATAAATCTTCTACTACCACCTCTTATGGTGTCTATTATGATGTCACAATAAATATATATGATATTTATGATATATAGTCTTTCAATAAGCTTATGTAATTCCCTTTTATATCATACCATTACTCGTTTCATGTTGTATATATACGATAATTGCATTTTAGGAAGCGCATACTACTGCCACTCAATGTTATATGACTCCTGCATACCATTCATGGAACGTATAAAGGATGGTGTTAAGAAACATACATAACATATATAAAATATTATATTATAATAGAATAATATTATACCTATGTATCAGTTATTTTTCATTCCTTTAAAAATAAAAATAAATAAATGGAAGTCACATTCGTGCGTACATACATATTACCATCTCCACAAACGTGATGAGATTCAATCCCCATAGTAATCATTCAAGAATAATTTTCATTTGATTATTAAAAATAATATACAAGAGTATAATATAATTATAGGAATAAATCAAATACATCCTATCCATAACAAAAATTACTTACATAACAAAACATATAAAGGAAAATGAATCTTTTTTCACCCAAAACAATGATACTACTAAAAAATTATTAAAAACGTAATATTGAAATATAATATATGACATCATATTTATGTATTTAGTTCATTAATAATTTAATAACAATGATTTAATGATTATACAAGCGGTTAACGTACCCATGACCAATGAAAAGTACTAGATAAGGGTAAATTTATAAATCTAATTATTATCTGAGGTTGTTTTTTACGTTAGTATCTACTGGGACCTCTTTATCATCCACATCCATATTTCATTAAAAATATATTTCAAAAAAATTACTATTTAGTAGTCTATGTGTTAAAGTCATTAATACCCTTTTTTGAATTCTTTTAAAATGATTTGAAAGGAATCATTCCTTTATTTTCCAAATAATGTACTTTTGACCTTTTTTACAAATTAAGGAAAGAATTTTATTTTAACTTATACGCTGGGTGTGGTTATTCTATGCCATTAAAAACATTTGAAGCATCCCTTACATGCTTATAAGAATATTTTAAAATAAATATTTTCTTTTATAATTACATGCCTTTTAAATGATTTCAAAATAGAAATATATATTCCACTCAAATAATTTTGATTTCATATATTTCAACATCATTTAATTGATTTTATAATTTTTTGATGTTGTTTTATTCGGATACAAATATTCAATATTGCATTGAAGGTTTTGTGATATGTTTTACTTTTGATGTTTTATTTTTATACAATTCGTTTTTAATGGTTAAGGTATTAAAATTTCGTATGCTAGTTTTGATATGAATGTTTATGTTATATTTAAACCTTTTTACATGGGGAATGCATTGGACATAGTAAGTGATGCTTGGATCCCACTATAGCCCCTCGATGCATCGATAGGTATCATGAGACAATCAAGTTTCTTGGAATAAGGCTTTAATAAAATCTTATTTGTAGTCTTGGCATGAGGCCTTGACTATATGGTTATGATGTCTGGAATTATGCATTCCATCAATATGAAATTGGATATTGATATTTAATGAGATTATTTTACTAGTATAATATCTATGTGAATGAGAAAATGGAATCATTCGATTTATATTTTCCATATTATGCTGAAGTTTATGTTTAAAAGGATTATGTTTTAGTATTATACATTGCCTTAAATGTTTATGATTAATTATGAATGTTTCAGCTATATTTTTATCTTTACTGAGCATCTGAGCTCACTCCTTTCTATGTTTTATTTTTCCAAGGATGTGAAGAAGTATTTTATGGTTTGACCTAAAGTGATTGGTTAACGGATATAAGTGTATTCAAAGGGAACAAAATTTTTTTGTTGTTTTTATTTCATTATGTAATGTAAAAATTATGTATGTATCCAGTACTTCCAAGTCTACAAAACTAATCCGTCTTTTGTGTCATGAATCCATGTATCACGAAATTCTTATTAAATAATGCACTGACTCTGCAAAACTAGTGTTGGGGCGTTAGATAGAACTATAAGGAATGGGGTTGACAATTATTATGAGGAAAAATGAATTTCTGAACAATGAAATGTGATGATGACTATGGTAAAGGTTATTTTAATTTTTATTAATATGACATCATGATATATTATTAAAAAGATTCACATTAAACAAATCTTAGAGCCAAAAAAATATGATACTAATAGAGTTCACAGAGACTTCATGAGGTGGTGAACATAGAGGAAAAAATTATATTTCCTATATGTTGAGAATGAGGGAAGTAACATATAATGGAATTTTTGGAAGGAATGATAATATGTTTTATATATAGAGAATAAGGTAACAAAGTTTTTAATTTGTGAGGAAAAATCTAAAGTTTAATAGATTTCATGGATGTGAATAATAGTTTACCTAAGGCATCATAATGTTTGAATGTTATAACAGTGTAACGAAAGAGAATAAACAATATTGATGTCTTATAGTGAAACATTAATAATATAATCCATAAGATTGTTTGAGAAACAATTTTATTGGTCTTTATGAAAGGACTAAAAATAAAATTTTGATTTTAAATAAGTATTAATAAATAATTTTATGGACCAAAGTTAACTATTTATTAATAAAGTAGAATTATTGAAATCTTGAGGTACTTGAAATCAAGAATTACATGAATCATGATATATATATATATATATATTTCTATAGATGTTTTTTTAAGTATTATCAATACTATTTTTTTGGGTACAAATTACCAAGAAACATGATTCATTTGTAAGTTGATACTATATAGAAGAAACACAGAATTTATGAAAATATAATCTTTGATATGTGTTTGATGTTTAAGTAATTTGTTGTTTTGTGGAAAAAATGTTCTATATTGAAAACCACAGTAGATAAAAAAATAATTTTTGATTAATTTTATTGTTGAAGATAATCATTATATTGTTTATAATGTTATATTT